>OZ020269.1:105789363-108189363 GCA_963971225.1 Melieria omissa
AAAATGTTTAGCTGAACTAGACTGAGCGACATTGCCGAAAAGTGCAACAAGTTGAGACGCTCGCTTTGACTGTTGTTCTTTGAATGAGTTTCTAAAGGTTGACACTTTAAAGTTGGAAAAAATTTGCTTTAGTATATAGGTATGTAATATATGTGCAATAAATATATAATTTACAGCATGGGACAATGTGATTTAAAAAATAATAAATAATAGTAAAAAATATATAAAATTTACAGACATCTTGTGACAATGCAATTTTAAAAGTATATAAAATTTTCGTTTCTATTCATGTAGAGACCAAAATCGACACTATTCCAAGTAAACATGGCGGCTGAAAGGTCCTGTGCGGGCTCTCGTCTCATTTTTAGCCACTGTGCCAGACTGACAATGAACACAAATGATAAAATTGCTGAAAAGATGAAAAATATTGAGTGATTAGATTAAGTTCAAATAGTTAAGAAAAGGTTTACTATTGTTAAATCAAAAGTCAGAGGATTACGGGCTCATAAATTAAAACATAAAGATGCATTTTCTTGAATCTATCAGAATTTCTACATCTATAGAAAATTTTGCGACTGCTCTGGGAACCTCTGACAGTAAAACCAAAACTTCCAATCCACATGAAATTAATGAATTTATCAGAATTTGCACATCTCTATGAAATTTAGTAGAGTTGTGGCCGCTCGAACGATTGATCGATTTAACACTTACCAGCCCCGTATATATTTGCCACCATTAGCTGATTGAGTTCAATATTCGACCAGTGCAAAAATGCATGCAGTGAAAAGTCGATCAGTAGGGAAATAATTATAGCTATCAGTGTCAGGCCGAGCATGAATGTGTTTTTCTGCAAGCATTTCATGTTAAATTGCTATTTATGTCCATATATGTGTATATATACCACTCCGATTCCGATTATTACAAAGATCATGAGCATAATGCCAGACATATTCAAGTAGATAGATGTCCAGACATACCAAAGGGGTTCGCCATTTGCTGTGTTGCACAAATAGTTATAAACAAATATAATAATGTGAATAGATTATTGACATGGGTTCACTTCTGCCAATGAACATTTGTAGTTTACCCTTTATCTCCTCATATAACGGAACATCTGGTTTTTCCACTAAAGTTACGGAAATAATGAAACCGCCAAAGGACTCTACCAACATCAGAAATGCCAGAAGTGTTGCAATGGCGCGCATTAGTATTGGCATCATTATTACTTCACTTTTTTGACACCGCGAGTGTTTTCTCCGATGAATCTGCAATTAATAGAACAATAACGGATACGATAAAATGGGACAAAGCTGCGCATGAGTACATGTATTGAGGTTTGCTGTGAAGAAGTGAGATTTCTTTAGCATGAAAAAGTTGGCACGAAGGTCATAGAATGAGCTACTTGGATCTTAGGAATCTTTATATATTCTTTATAGGATATAGGGTGGGATATAGGAAAAGATATAAGATAGGATATAGGATAGGATATTGGATGGGATAAGACATAGCATAGGATAAAGGATAGGATACAGGATAGGATTGTATATCGGGTAGAAAAGGATACTATATAGGAAGGGATATAGGGTAGGATATAGGATAGGCTACAGGATAGGATAGGACAGGATATAGGATAGGACAGGATATAGGATTCGATATAGGACAGGATATAAGAAGGGATATAGGATAGGATTGGATACAAGATAGGATGCAGGATAGGATATAGGATAGGATATAGGATTTGATATAGGATACGATATAAGAAGGGATATAGGATAGGATTTGATATAGGAAAGGATATAGGATAGGACATAGCACATTATATAAGAAGGGATATAGGCTAGGATTGGATACAAGATAGGATACAGGATAGGATATAGGATTCTATATAGGATACGATATAAGATAGGATATAGGATATGATTGGATATAGGATTGGATATAGGATAGTATTGGATACAAGAGAGGATACAGGAGAGTATATAGGATGGGATATAGGATTTGATACAGGATACGATATATGATAGGATATAGGACAGGATTGGATATAGGATAGGATTGGATATAGGATAGGATATAGGACAGGATATATGATGGGATATAGGATAGTATTGGATACAAAATAGGATACTGGATAGGATATAGGATTCGATATAGTATATGATATAAGATATGATAAAGGATAGGATTGGATATAGGATAGGACATAGCATAGGATATAGGATAAGATACCAGATAGGAATGGATACAAAATAGGATACAGGATAGGATATAAGATAGGACATAGGTTAAGATATAGGATAGGATATAGGACAGGATATAATATAAGATATAGGATAGAATAGAATCGCCAGCCCAACACCGACTTTGTTTTCCTCTAAACTAAAGTCTAGAATATCTCCTGTGCAGTTTAGTCAGCAAGAAATCTCAAATTCTTTCCATATTCACTGGTTTAAATATAGTATGAACCAAACAATATTTAAGCTTTTACGAGTTGATCTCTTTTTGCGCCTTGTCTCGTCGCAGGACCCCATAGTAGACACAGCTCATGACGAAAACCACCACTGCGATCACTGCAAATGAAAAAGATGATTGCACCAATTAGTGACTCTCCACGCCCAGATGGCCAACACTCACCAGTGGAGAGAATGTTGAATATCATAATGGGCGTCATTTTGTGCGGCAAAAGATACAGAAACGTGTGAATCGGTATGTCCATTGTCAGGTAGATCAAAGTGCAAAACACGGCCAAGGCAATTATTTCATCGTTTTTCTAGACACAAAGAAGATGCCTTGAATATGTGAAATATTTGAAGTTTATGGTGGAAATTGTTACCTTGCTCACGCCCATTGTCAGCAGAAGCATCACTGCCGCGCCGGTTGCATTTAGGAATAGGGAAATGCCGCCATACCACAAGTAGGCAATTCTCGCTAACGACAATCAAAAATGTTCATTTGTAGCGAAGAAATGGCATTCGGTTACTACGACTCACCGTTCTTGTCGTCAATTAGGTGTGCTGGAGTTTCCACCAGATACCCCAACGAAACGCACACACCGCCAAAGTACTTCAGCACCAGGAGCGCACTCAACGTTATGTAAACATATCGCATGAACACATTAAACGCGACCATTGTGTGTGTGTGTATGTGTGTGTGTGTGAAATTTTACACCATTCAAAATTTCGTTGTTGCGTTAATTTTGTTTCCGAAAATGTGCGTCTTTAACAAATTACAGAATTTTTGTGACACATCGATTGCAGTGTCTCCGTTCAATTCGGAAAAAAAAAATATTTCAAAACAAGTAAAAATTGTTTGAGTCGGTCTGAAGCAACTGAATTGTGCGCTGCACTGAAATGAAATTCATCAAATATTTAATTCAATTTCATGGCATTTGCCTTAATCAGTTGCGAAAGCAGAAATGTAGCATTTTGCAAGACAAGAAATGGTTTATAATTCCTTAAGTGAACACTCGACTCCCCAAAGCGATAAGTGATAAGTGAAAGTGATTTGTTCCTTCTGTTCGGTGTCTTCCGAGACTATATTTTTTCGGAATCGACCACTTTATCACTAAATTGCTTTGACGTATTGCTCATTCATGTTTTTCATACTCACTCGATAACACTTAACACGTGGGTTGGCCATCTGATAAGAGTTTCGAAGCGAGTCATTTGTGTATTTTTGCAAAAATAAAATTCACCAGAAACAGGGCCCCATTTCTTGTTTAATGACGACAATGCCTTATCGAAGTTATTGCACAAATACTTATTTGTACTGTGGCCTGCATTTTTGTATTTTTTATACTCGTTTGAAGTTTGGCTACTTTTCATTGGGGAATGCGTTGGTAATGGCTCCATGAATCATGGGGTTTACATTTGCTAAGTTATACAAGAACTGCATATTGTTCTAAATTTGAGAGTTTTTAATTTTAATTGACGAGTCGATTGGTTGGTTGATTATAACCCAATTTTAAGGAACAAATATGGGACGAAAATGGTATTTGCCTTAAAATTTGTATGCGGAACAAAAATGAGACCAAAATAGAATCTCGGATTTCCTGAAATTACTCCGAAAATCTTAAAATTCAGAGTTCAAGAATTGTTCATAAAATTTGATTGATTTTTCAATTCACTCACACGATTGTGGAAACGAAATTATGAGTCTCAGGGACCTATTCATTCTGTAGTAAGTCTTGAAAACTTTCCACATATAAGGACATTTCCTGAAATCTCACAGAAAATTAGAGATGAAGAATTCTTTTCAAAAATTGCATGTGTTCAATTCATTCAATTTAACTCAGTTCATTCAAAAAACTGTAGTAACTACAAAAATTAGATGATCCAGGTACCCAAAATGTATTCTATAATGTAGTAACTTTTAGGAAGTTTCCAAAGAAAACACAAGAAAGTGATCAATCTTGTTGTACCTTTCACAAACTTTTTGCATGTCAGGTAAACTCCTGAAAACCTACCAAATATCTTAAACAAAAAATCATGGAAGAATCTTAAAAAATGGATTGTTTTTTAAAAGGTTGTAGCAACTAAAAATGCATTGAATGTTCCTCACATTCCACCGAAAATACAACAAAATCAAAGCTTAAAACTGGTTTTTAAGAATTGTTTTTCAAAATCAAAAATAAAATTGATTCCAGCAACTAATAAGTTAGCTTCAAGGACTCAGAGTCTATTCTTTCTTATTGTACTTCTTATAAACTTTCCAAAAATGTGTTCAAAGTTTCTAGCACTGCACTGAAAACTCAAGAAAATCAAAGGTAAAGAATGGTTTTCGAAAACGAATTCTTTTTCAAACTCACGTTAAATGGCTGAGGCATTCAATTTGAGGCTCTCAGGTTCCCGAAATATGTTCTTTCATGTATTTACTCTCCGAAGCTTTTTAAAAATTTGCTCAAAGTTCCTGAAATCCTAAATATTCAAAACTAAACATAATTTTGCAAAATTTTTTATTGTAAAAATTAGTTGACCTTAGGGACTCAAAACGAGTTCTATCTAATTTTACCTCTTACAAGTTTTTCAAAAATGCGTTCAAAGTTCTTACCATTCCACCAAAACCTGGAGAAAATCAATAAGATTTCAAGTACCCAAAATGTGTTTCATCTTGAAGGAAATATTTTGGAAAAATAGGCCTACAGTTGCTTAGGTTAGGTTAGGTAAGCCGGCTGGTTAGTAGCTCAGTCACCTATAGACACTGTTGGGTCCCTAGTGGGAACACTTGGAGCTCCTTAGTGTTGCAGGTCGACGAAAAGTAATCGGTGAGAATGTCGGTGTTCCTAGCGAAATTCAGTAACGACTTAAGTTCGACCTTTTGGGATCCCATCTAAGCCAGAAAAGAACGGGGCAGTCTTGAGATAGCCGAACAGAAACAAAGAATGTGCGTCTAGGTTTCCCTGGCAAAATTTTCTTTGCCTTTGCATTAATTGAAGTTGTAGGCCGTTTGTCAAAAGTTCGTCTTTCAACATCAACATTTCTCATACATCATTGAAAAGTAACAAATGTTGAATATATTGGTAGATTACAGTATAAATACTTCATTACAGCCACTCAACAATCGACACAATTCGAAATTGTTCTAGACATTTATCTGTTATTTATTCAATGCTTCAATGCATTGTAATTTCATGCTAATAATTTCCCATCATTAGTAACAATCAAACATTATTGTTGTCAATTAATTTAAAAGCATTTCAGGAAAAAATTTCAGGCACGTGTGACCTATGAGCATTGATAAGATGTGGAATTTATACGAATGACTATTGTGTAAAATGTTTTATGAAAATTCGAGCTAACAAAAATGTTGCTGCTGTCGGAACTCACTTTTCTAAACAGTAAAGTATTCAGCTCATAATTCCTATAATGAAATTCAATCCAGGCATTGACCTCCAACACATTTTTTTCGATTAATTCCATTTCATTTCTATTATTCAATTCATATTAAATTTGAGGCAATTATTTTTCAATTATTTATACAAATAAAATGTTTTACCTTGGAACTTTTTTTTGCACTTTCAGTGTTTTGGAGCGTGACTATTGCCATTCAGCAATTGTCGACCTCATCTATCGATCTTATGACAAATTTCACTCTTTGGGCTTCCATTGCGTCTGAATTTATGTTGACTCACAACTCAACGACAAAATGCTGAAAGAGCCAACACAATTTGTGTCATCAATTAGGCGATTAATCATATTGAATATAGTCTTTATAAATATGTATAACATATATGTATAAAAAAAAGACAACTAACGAGGCGGCACATCATACATGAATTGTGTGACATGAGAAAGAAATTAGTGGCATTAATTTAATATCATTTGAGGTTAAATGCTTGTGGGAGTGCTTCATATCTATGTATATATATACGTATATATATTTTTCATATTCCTAAAATATGTTTAATATTAATTTTAGAAAATTTGTTTACTAAGCTTTTTTCTTTGAAAAAAGTTTGAACAATTTTAAATACTTTATGAGAGTGGTTTGTCCTTAATAAAGACATTTTTTTGTTTTCATTGTAAAAAAAGTTGAGTAATGCTGAGCTATAGAATGTGTCAAGAGTGCATTTATGACACACTCAACTTTTAGTTTGAAGTTCCGTGATTAATTTGTCCGAGTTTGGACAATTTGCATATGGATTTTTCAACTTTTAAACTTCTCGTTTAAATCTTTTATTGGTCTACAAGAGTGACAAATCATTCTTAATTCAGGGGAAATTAGGAAATAACATTTATGGTATGAATATAAATAAATATTTTACTTTTTTACACAGTTGACTTTAGCATAGTAAGTGTTCTTTGTACTAAATAGATTCAGATCTTTCAAACAACGTGAAAATCTATACTGATAACAAAATTGTATGTGTATACTCGATCTACACGCAAAATACCGAATTCTGTGTTCACAAAAAATTTTCGCAAATAATTTGTGCGTAATAACAGATTTAGGTTGATAAGGTTTAGTATTGAAGTAAGTAGGTTTCTGCTGAAATACTTGAATCAATAATGTTTTGACTCATATCGACCGAAAGCTTAAAAAACAATGGATCATTAATAAATTTAAGTCCCATGTATGATCGAAGTACTGTGCCTACTTTCTACGAAACTTACCATTTGTATGCACAGCCAGGCATCCATCAAGGCTTGTGATTCTTAGTCCAATCAAAATGTGTTTTGGAATCCTGTAAATCTCTGAATACAATCAAAGAGCACAACAACAAACTTTGTTAGATGTCTGGTCACAATGGATACTTTTCTATGAAAGAGCAGATGAACTGGGCTCGGAAGTCGGGACAGAAATTTGATGACAGATATCTATCTGCCAGAAGTTCTACTTTGATCTAGATAGAAGGACAATTAAGCGCACCAATGGAGCATTTGGCCTGACTGCACTATTTTAAAAAGGAACTTTGTATCTTTAACAGTTTAGCAAAGCGACACTTTGCACATTCTTAGGGATCTTAACAGGACACAGTAGAAAGAGTTGGTTTGCCCCATTGAGACTACAGTCGTAGATTCGAAAATGAGAAGGAAATGGGGCCTGACAGTGGTGCATACAGGAGAGTTTGGGGGTTCAAACCTCCTCTCAAATACAAAAACTGCTGGTAATAGGATTTCAAATGGTATGGATTAAAAGTTGTACTCAAAACCCTTCCCTCAAAAATGAAATCCTGTGTGCGCCACTAAGACCTGTACAGGACCTTCTATGCGGGAGCTATTCACTATTTGGGGCGCAGATCGCTAGATTATTTGGACAAGGAGGATATAGGCAGATTTATTCGTTGCTCAGGTTGACAGGATGACTGGATTTGATTTGGAGGTCTCCGAGTATAGTTGCTTAGAAATCAGCAGCTGTCTGTCTTATCTCTTCTTTTTGTTGACTGGCACGACAGCCCGATTACGAGACTAAGGCCCAGCTTCCCGCAACCAACCGTGTTGTGCGTGCAAATTTGTACACGGATGGAAGGGACCTACAGTTTTATGCCGATTCCGAACGGCGAGTTGGGAGCTTTTTCATAGGCAATTTTTACTCTCGGAGGTTTGCCATTTCCTGCAGAGAGGACAGCCGCCGCAAGAAAAATTGTTGTTTTTCTTTTTTTTTTGGTGTTAACGCAACGGAATATTGAACTCGCGAAGTCTTGACTCGAGGCCCAATGCACTTGCCAGCTGAGCTACGGCGCTGCTGTCTTATCTCACCTTAAAATAAAAACTGGCAAAAAAGAGCCAAAACTATTCTCTGGGGGGAAAATTATGCAGTAAAAGTGAACAAAAAAACAAAGTTGCAACCCCAGACACATATTATAACATAACCTAACTTAATCTAACTGTGAAAGTAGGCTGCGGAAAATGTAGCTGAAAATGTCTGAAGTTATGGGCAGACAATTTGCAATGTTTTTTGTAAAGATTTTCCCAGCAATTGCTTTTTGTGGCATTTAGAAGTCCAAATTGTTGCAAGAAATTATAGAAAAAGAGTTTTGTTTGCTTTTACTCTCTCGCAAACGCTTCTTTTTCGAATGCAATGCACAATATTTAGTAATTTTTTAATAAAACCATTTGTTTTTTTTTACTTTTGAATGATTTGGGTAGTAAATACAATAAATTTACAAACGCCAGCAAAGAGGCAACACTGAGATCCGATAGCATCGGCCGTCTCACAAATAATTTATTGGATTTATATCTACTTTAACTCATTTGCAAGCAATAAAAACTATTAACTAACCTTCAAATCAATAACTCGCACGCATAACCTCACTTCCCAACTTTAACCAAAAAAAATGCCATTCAACTTTTCACAAAATGAACGCATGCGTGCAACGGGTAGCGGTGACCAGCTATCAGCCAACTTTAATTAATGCTTAAATAATTTTCATTTTTCGTTTTGTTGCTTGTTGGTTTTTATTGTTGTTGTTTCTGCTTCGATAGTGTTTGTAATTACTGCAAAATGCGCTGCAGCCGCGCATCACACGCACCGCTTAACGCGCTACACAGGCTCGTGTCGTTGTTATTGCTGTCGTTGTTTTCAGTCAGTGTTGTTGTTGTTGTCATATCAGCACATACCAATGTGGCAACGCGCTTCCGATGTGTTTCCAACGAAATTCCGATGAGTACGCGCTGGACCGTATAGGGAGCAGCGCTAACTATCGGCGGAGCAGTGCTGTGGGACAAGAGCGGCGTTTAGTTTTTATTGCGCGGCGCACACATGGAAAACTGAATTATAATTTCAATTAACGTGCGCAGCAGACACTGAAGAGGGGGGGACGTGGGGTGCTCCAGGGGGCCAGGATATGCAAATTAGGGAGCGCGGGTGACATTTATTGCTTTTGCGCCACTGTGCCGTTCGACATATTGTTGGTGTTTTGTAAGCTCACGACTGCGGCTATTATTGTTGTTGCTAATGCTAACTTATGAACACTGCAACATTTTGTATTTTTTTTTGTTGTTGTTGGCTTGCCTGTTGACAGGTTTTTCCCCTCTGGCACAATTCGCTCAGCACTCTTCGCTCGGTTGGTTGGCTTTTCATTTCTTTACTTGTTTGCATTTGCTTTGTTTCATTGTTGGTGGACGCGGCAGTTGTACGCTTTGAGTTTAATTAATTAATTAAAGTGTGGTGCGGCTTGGTGTTGACTTTGCAACAACTTTACATTGCTTACATTTGTTTACACCACACCGGATCGTGACTGGCTTTGCTCTTTCTTTTCTATGCGAAATGTTTACTTGATGCGCGTGGCGGCCAGCTGAATGGAAAATATTGTAGAATACTTAAGTATTGTTGAGGGTGTGGGATTGTTTACATACGTACTTACATATATATATAGCACACGATTTACGTTGAACACAAACAGTGGTGAGGCCTTTTATGGTCAACTTCCAAGAGGCGTTGCGCTTTTGACATGAAATTTGAGTCAATCATGTGTGATTGATCAATTTTACGAGACTACCATTAAAATGTGTGTTCTGTTTTTGGTTACCAAATTAAAATTTGGATTGATTGGCTGTTATTGAAATGAAGAAGAGAATTTATTGCAGTCTTTAGCATTGGAAACTAAGTTAAAGTTTAAAATTTGTTCTGCTGTTGGGCGGCAATGGTAGGTAGGCAGGTTGTGTATCTGTTGGGTACTCGGGCACAAGGGGTTTGGAGAGGCTCGTCTTCCTCTTGAACAAACCTGGTACTTTCCAAAGTCCTTGCAGACAATCTAAAGAAACCTGAAAAACAAAGTGAAAAAGAAGGCAAACTTGAGGTGAAAGAATTTATCCACATGTAATACAGAAAATCAGACTTCAAACGAGATTGAACGGTAGTTCTGGTATTACTAAAGTGTTATTGCCTGGTGGGAGTCCATATTTATAGGCTGGACAACTCGAGAGTGACCTACATATGTACAAAGTGTTGAGGGCTGAGTGTGAGAGAAACTCTGGAACATCTTCTTTGCCTCTCACCCAGCGCGCTCAAGATTAGGATTGGCTCACCCTGCTTTAAGTACTCCACTGATTGAGGGACTCGAGGGATTGTTTAAAATAAATACCAGCGAACTGCTAAGATTCTTTAATAGCGCTCGTATATTTATAGATCTGTACTTTCTTTCTTCATCTTAACATTAAGGACATCCATCTGGCACCGCTAAAGACCCAAACAGACTCTTTTAATAGCGAAGCCTAAAGAACAGCCAGTTTTACCCTTTCCGGAAATTTGTACAATATATCGTAAAATTTTTTCGACAATTTTTTATTTGACAGCAAACGCACTTTTATGGAACAGCTTTTTAATTTTCATTAAGTAGGCTGTGTTGTATAATTCTGTTTAAAAATATAAATCGTAATAGCCGTGGCTACACAGTATGAGTGGGTTTTGGGAGCAGCTTTTTGCAAGAATTAAAAAAACCAGCAAATGAAATTTTTAAATAAATAATACTTTTTGGTAGCAAAAAGCTTAACAAATTCAGAGTTTGAATCTCAGTTGATTTATAAAACTAAAAATGACTAAATAAAAAATGTTTTGCGTCTAAATATTTTTCCCGAGCCTTTAAAAAAATTGTACGATATAGCGTACAAATGGTTCGTACAAAGGTTGCAAGTTATGTTTGAATTTTATTAAAGTTATGGATTTGGTAACAAATTTTTTGCATTTGCTGGCCTACCACGTCCATCTGTAAACCACGTGACTAATAAAATTCGACTATTCCATAATTTTCGATTAAAAGTAAGAACTACTAGACGAGTTTCTGTTTTACTGGGCAGACACAGGTTATGTAAGGTTAGACATGCGTACTTGCCACTCCCACTACGATAATAAGAATGGGCTGTATTCAGTGCCTTTCTGTAAAACTGTACGAATTTTAATTGATTCTGTGTTTTATTGAGAGGAAAAGGGCCTTGCAACAACAACAAGGGTTATATAAAGCCGAATAAAGGTGAATCAATTGTTTATATATAAAATTTATATAACTTTTTTTGGTTTTATTGTGTTCGATTGTGTGCACAAAGTTTTAAATAATAATTATTAGAAAGCGGAACGATTTCGTTTGTTCAATTTGTTTTCACAATTTTGAATACAAAGTCAAATACAGGAAAAAACTAAAAGTAAGATTGCTTCAATATAAATATAAATATACAGATACAAATTCAGTACAGTGATTTGATGTACAGTATATTAGCACCCCTTCTTAATGAATCAATCTTAATTTGTCTGTTAATAGTTGTAGGCGAGATGGATCCAATGATTTTGTAAATATATCGGCTAGTTGGTCTTCAGTACCAATCGCTTTAACTGTTATTTGTTTGGTCTCGATAGTGTCTCTGATAAAATGATGTTTTATGTCTATATGCTTCGCACGTTTGCTTTCCAGATTGCTCGCCATACAAATACACCCTCTGTTGTCCTCGTAGATAACGGTAGGACTTGCATCCAGTTGTCGTAAGTCACTCATTAAGCCTCGAAGCCACAATGCTTCTGTTGTGGCAAGGCTTAGAGCCACGTATTCGGCTTCACTCGGAGAAGGTGCGACTGTCGTCTGCTTCTTGCTGCACCAAGATACCGTATTACCAAATACTTGAAACACGTATCCAGATGTTGATTTTCGATCAGTTTGATCTGATGCCCAGTCTGCATCAACATATCCAACAATTGGCCCTGCTTGATCGTGACTGTAAAACTTTAACTGTTTCCCTCTTGAACCCTTCAAGTACCGAACTATCCCTTTTAGATGCTGCCAGTGGGTTTCACTTGGTTTTTCTTGAAATCGCCCCATATAAGCCACCGGGTAGCAAATGTCAGGTCTTGAGCAGAGCATTATGTACATTAAACTTCCTAACAATTCACGGTAAGGCTTGTCAAGTACATTATTATCTGCATTCGCTTGCAATTACAACCCTTTTTCCATTGGACTTTTGACAGAATTACATTTTGACATTCCAAATTTTTCGAGAATTTTATCAATAGTTGCCTCTTGTGAGATATTTAGTCCTTCAGTAGTATGTTCTATTTTCATACCCAGGAAGTTTTTTAGTTCTCCGCAATCGGACATCTCGAATCGAAAAGATAGTTGCTTCTTTAATTTTTCAATCGATGCGAAGTCCTTGCCGACAATTAATAAGTCATCTACATACAATATAAGATACATTACATTTTCACTATCTATTTTCGTGTTGTGAACGATTATATCCCAGTGAAAGGATAAAATCATTGAACTTCTTGTTCCAACATCTCGGAGTTCAAACCATATAACGATTTATTCAACTTGCACACCATACCATCATCTGCATTGACCCCTTCTGGTACCATGTATATTGTTTCCGAAAGGTCACCATGTAGGAATGCAGTTTTGACGTCTAATTGGTGGAATTTGTATTTGTGGTGTATTCCAACTGCTAACGCGACTCTAACTGTCGTTAACTTTGCTACAGGTGCGTATGTTTCTTCGTAGTCGATGCCTTGTTTTTGAAGAAACTCTTTTGCAACTAGTCTTGCTTTATATTTTGAGACATGTCCTTTCTCGTCTTGCTTAATGCGAACAACCCACTTTGATTTTAATACTTTCGCATTCGGTGGTGCTTCTATCAACTCCCAGACCTTGTTTTTCTGCATAGACTGAAGTTCATCTACTACAGCTGCCTTCCATAGGTCAGTATCATCTCTTTGAAAGATTTCGTTGTAAGTTTCTGGCTCACCCATCAAGTTGGAGGTGGCCGCAGTGTTTGCTCTATGACCAGTAATATAGTCAAGCAACCTCCTTGGCCTTCGGCGCTCGCGCTCACTATGTCTTATGTTTCCATTTTCTAAGCGCAGCGCTGCATTTTCGGCTTCTTGTACGTCCCCGGTTTCTGCATCCACAGTCTTCTGGTTCTCCACTGTCGCGATCACATATCTCATTTTCCCCTTCTTGATCGTGACTTCTTGTGATAACTAATTTTGGTTCTTCAAGACTGGGTGCTTGTGCATTTGCGTACGGAAATTCTGCCTCATTAAATTTAACACCTCTGGCGAAGATTAGTTTATTGCCATTAATGTCCCATAGTCTGTACCCGTTCGGTGCATAACCCAACATAACGCATTTGTTACTTTTGGCATCAAGCTTCTTTCTTCGCTGGTCAGGTATCCATGCGTAAGCTTTGCAGCCAAACACTCGTAACTTGTTGACATCCGGTTTAGCCCCATACCACATTTCTGCTGGTGTAACTCTTCCACTAAGAGCTTTAGTTGGACTTCTATTTATAAGGTATGTTGCTGTAAGAGCCGCTACACACCACATTCGCTTTGGTATTTGTGACTGTAAGAGTAGTGTCCTAACTTTTTCGTTTAGGGTTCTATTGAACCTTTCAGCGACACCATTCTGTTGAGGTGTGTACGACATAGTAGTCTCCATCTGGATCCCCTTGTCTTTATACCATTTCCCTTGTTCTTTTGAACAATATTCCCGACCTTGGTCTACGGTCAACTTTGAAATTGGTTTGTTAAACATTGCGACTGCCATCGCCTCATATTCTTTAAAGGCGTAATTGTGTAAATCATTGCAAAGTGTGTGAAGTCGTCAATGAAAGACACAAAGTACCTTGAACCATCCCAAGCTGTTGGTTCAATAGGTCCACAAACGTCAGAGTGGATTCTCTCAAGTACCCTCTTTGCTCTTTCATGCGTTCCATTGAACGGCTCACGATGTTGCGTTCCTTCAACACATATATCGCAAAAACTAAGTTGATTTGATTTTACATTTAAACCAATGACCATTTTCTTTTGTAGCAATTCATCAAAGGCATGTTGCCCTATGTGACCATAACGCTTATGCCACAACTGCCCTCCACTTTGGTTACACAGATTTGCGGCAGGTGAATTTATGTCTAAAGTCAATTCATACAATGTCCCTTTTAAGTATGCTGTGGCTACAAGCTGGCCATTCTTTATAATAAGTGCTTTATTTTTACTAAATTTAACATCAATCCCGGCTTAGTGTTCGGACTGATAGCAAGTTATCTTTCAACTGTGGAACAAATAAAACTTCTTTCATGCACATTTCAATGCCTTTATTTGATATTCCTTTGACTTTGCCTATTTCTTCTGCAATCAAATGTTGCTTGTCTTTCATCAACTTAGAAAAGTGTTCTTTGTTGTTGACTAGATGATCGCTTGCTCCTGAGTCCAGTTTAAAAGTAAAGTTCAGTGGTCTTTTCTTTCCTTGCCGACAGTCTCGTGCTCTATGTCCTTTCTTGTTGCACTTAAAACATTTGCCAATGAACTTTCCTTTTTGCTCTTTCTGCTTCTTCTTATTTTTCCCAAAAAATTCTGTTTTATCAGTTGACAATGATTCTTCCTGCCGGGTTTTAAATTTCACCTCTTCTAACAGTAATCGCTCCTTCACAACATTGTAGTTTAATTTGACCTCTTCCAGATTTTGTAACGCTGTCATCACGGGATCGAATTTTTCCGGAAGTGTCATATATAGCTGAGCCAGCATGTCGCTTTCCTCCACTTCTGCACCAGCAATCTTCAAATTTCGCACCATTCCCTCGAACTTAGTCAGATGATTCAGCACTTCTTCGTCTTCTTTCATCCGAAGCGTTGCTAGCTGCTTGCGGATGGTAAGTTGCGCCACGATTGACTTTTTGGCGAAGGCCGACTCCAAGCTCTGCCACATTTCTCTGGCTGTGGTCTTGTCCCGGATGTAGCCAAGGCAGCTATCATGTACGAAAGCTACTAGGCGCTCCTTCGCCTTCCAATCCCTGCGAAGAAATTCGGCTTTTTCGCTTTCCTCATTTGGTGGATGTTTGACTAGCACATCACCAAGCCCGATACATGCGAAGTGCAGTCTTACTCGGAACTGCCACTCGTCGAACCCGCGGCCATTGAACTGGGGAATTCCTGTTTCGCGCTCGCCTGGGCCCAGAACCTTTTGGTTTTATTGTGTTCGATTGTGTGCACAAAGTTTTAAATAATAATTATTAGAAAGCGGAACGATTTCGTTTGTTCAATTTGTTTTCACAATTTTGAATACAAAGTCAAATACAGGAAAAAACTAAAAGTAAGATTGCTTCAATATAAATATAAATATACAGATACAAATTCAGTACAGTGATTTGATGTACAGTATATTAACACTTTTGATCAAAATTAAATCACGTTTTAGTTTTTTGTTGTTATAATTTATGTGTTCTATAAAAAAAATCAATGAATTGTTCATAAAACTTAAAAAAACTAAAACAAAATTTAATGAATTTTAACTCCTTTGCGGACCATTGTACGATATCGTACAAAATTGATTGAGCTGTGATTCTCAACCTAAATGATTTTTTTAAATTTTTTTGTGTTATATTGCTAAAATGTTCAATGAGAGTAATTATTTTGAAAGAAAAATTTTTATCTCAAGAAATGTGGAAATTGACCGGAAAGGGTTAACCTAACCTTAACCTACGATTTAAACTTTCGCCCACACAGTTCAATGTTGCTACATAAAACAATTTCCTAATAAAATTCAACTAAACCTTAGCATATTTCAAATTTTAATAAATCTAACAACACATTTTCTGTTTTCATTCCGTTGCAGTTAAGAACGCAAACCATTACAGGGGTTTTTGTTCACAAGTAAATAAAAAACTACAGCGGACCACAAAAGCATTCCAACTAACTAACAGTGAGCAACGGAGATTAAAATCAACAACAACTACAACAAAGAAAAAAATATAAATCAAAGCAAACTAGAAAAGAGAATTTCAAACAAAATGCCTCGCAACGGTTGCGATGGGAATGGCGGCGCTTGTGGCGGTGGAAGCACTGGTGGCGGTGATGGCTGCATTTATCCGGATGAGGTTATCATGGAGCAGGGCGTCGCCTTTAATGTGCGGGTGAGTATCAGATTTCATGTTAGTGCGGCGCGTCCTTGCTTCCTGCACTTCAAATGTCGCTTCCTTTAGTCCATTGTTGTTTTTGTTCTTTTCATTTATTTGGTGATATTTGCTGACGAGTTCATTGCACGCCGGCCTGGCATTTGCGGCAACGTTGCTATTGCATTTCCACTTTGCCAGTGCGCTCCACTTCCACTTCCGTCGCGTCGTCAGTGCAGCCTGCAGCTGTCGACAGTGTCGAGAGTGAGCAATGCCAATGTCGCTGTTGCGGTTGCCGCTGCATCATTCATTCATTCAATCGTTCAGTCAGTCAGTTCGCCCAAACCGTTTAGCGTCGAGCCGTTGCCGCTGACATTGCATTTTGTTTTCCCAATCTGCCACCGCCTTCTCATGCTCCAGTTTGCAGAGCACTTTGCCAACACTTGTTCGCCGTCCACTCTTGTGTTGTTACTCGCTTCTAATGTTTTCTTCTTTCGGTTTGATTTTATTTCTACAGTACACGGGCTGTGTGGAGGTGAAGACTTCGATGAAATTGCTGGATTTCGAGACGAGAACAAAAGTTGCACGGTTAGTATGGAAGCCATATCACACGTACACAAGTACCTACGAACATAAGTATGTACTTATATATATGATGTATGTACTTTTCTTTACTTTTGCATGATGTGTAAGTTGCTGGCAGTTTAAAATGCTGGCTTTGCCTTAGAACTTTGCTTCAAACATTTACAAAGGACTTGACAATCACTGGCATAGGGTGATTCGAATACAAGTAATTTTTCAAAATTAAATCAATCTTCACAAAACTAAATTATGTTTTGGTGTATTAAGGTTTTATTAAAAAAAAACAAATATTGTCATTATTGGTGGTAAACGATCATGAGGCACTAATAAAAGGTGATGAAAGGGTGGGCGGAAAGTTTCTGCATACATTGCTTCTATTTTAATATAGTTAAAATTCTGATTGCTTGTTTTATTTGAAAACGAAATGGGAAAACCCCAATAATGCAATGGTTTGCAAATCCTAAGCAGTTCCCTCGTACATCTACAGCGATTTTAATGCAGGACGGTGCACGATGTCATACGGCGAAACAATCAATAAGTGTTGCTAAAAGTCTATTTAAGCTAGTATGGGAAGACTGGCCGGGAAATTCGCCAGATCTTAATCCTATCTAAACCCTAATCTGGTATAGGATTCAAGATTCAGTATTTCGAAGTCCAAAACCTGCCAATAGACTTCAACTCATTGAGAGAGTAAAACAAGAGAGTGCCATATCATTGGTCGAAACATCGGTCTTGTGCGAAAGTTTGCGAGTCCTAGAGTGCTACGAAAAAAATGGCACACATAACATACACAATAATAATGATCAATTGAATTTTGCTTGGAAATAATTTTTTTTTTTGTTCCTTGTTCACTCCTCTCGGGAGCATAGGGCCTCCACAAGACAGCCTTGTGTTGGTTACATTAATCAGTTGTGTTTTTCTGCCAGGGTAGGTGATTGGCCTGCCGCAGGTGGTCCTAAAGGCTTGATTACACGTAACGAGTAGAGTGAGAAGACAGCAACTCGAACGAGTACTCGTTTCGTCTAAACGGTAAGGCGAGTTGTTGATTGAGTCAGTCACCGATGAAAGTGGCGAGAGAGCCATTAGAATCACATTTTGTTTGCTAGGCCGAACGACCACTACTTTATCGTTATATTTTTCTCTATTCGCAGCGATTCGCGCAATCGCTCGTGATGCGGTATTCCCCACACACCACTTTTCGCTCGGTTGAATTTAATTGCGCGAGTTGCTTAGTTCATTTTGTGCATTGTAAAACCGAACTGACTCGCCGCGTGTCGAAATACGTTTGAACAACTCGTCGCTTTTGCTCGCTATCCCAATTCTTTCGGCCTAGTACCATTTTGATGTCTCGTCACTCGACTTGTTACGTGTAATCCAGCCTTAAGTGATGGAATCATCTAACGCCGCTCAGGAACGTCGCCTGTGGCGGCAATGCCCTCTCTAAATGTAATGCTGGCAATGCTGTCTGTCAGCAACTCAGCAAATTCAAACACAACGAAATGTTTTTGTCGTAGTAGGCCGTGCGCTGCAGTCGCGCCGGCAACCGTTATTCCTTTTGCATCATTTTTATAATAAAAGAGAAGTTGTTACAACGTGCAAGCTCGCGTTTCGTTTCGCTAGAGGCAACTAACCCTACACGTCTCCGCTCGTAGCGCCATCTGTTGTGAGGAGGTTACAGCAGAATGGTTGGGACCTCGCTAGGATCAGGTTGGTGCGCGCTGTTTTCGCAGTTGTCCACTTCCCCTTGCAGATGTCGCTCGTGCGCATGTTTGGCGTAACGGTTTATTTGTTTACTTTTTATCAGCCGCACAGCGCATAATTGCGCGTTCTATTGCGTGGAAGTAAGTGGAATAGGAATAATTGGGTTGGGAATCAATGAACTTGGATATGTTGCAGGGTTTTTAGGAAAATTTAGAGAACAGGAAAAATCGGAAAAATTGGTTGCAAAAGTTGATGAAGAAAGGGAGGAAACGGAAAGGGAGGAAATGATTTAGTGGTCTAAAAAAAAAAAGTTTGAAAAGCAATAAAAATGATTCTTAACGGTGTTTTTTTATGCAGAAACTTTCCGCCCACCCTGTACATTGAATGCCGTCTCGTTCTAATTTGACAATATTCCCTGCCTTAGCAAATTAGTAATGCTTCTTGAAACGTATACTATTTCTTTACAAGAAAAAAATAAAAATGGTATTAAAAATCCTACAATCTCCCACAAAAAAAGTGGGCAAATTTTGGTTTGTTTGTTTTAATTTTTTCGTAAACAAACTCCAATTCAAATTCAAAATAATTTGGACCAAACTAACTGTTGCGCCAATTTCAAAATAAGTTATAATGCCAAAATCAACGCTAGAAAACGTGGGCAAATGAGGGCGTACGATTGTTTTATGTCCCGAAGGAGGAAAAAAGATTAGCGTGGAGAGCGGCCTGTGGTTTAAATTTAAACCATGGGTCGAAAGTCTGTGCTTTGCACTTTTTGAGCGCCGACTTCATATCTGGATCCGGCCAGAAACGCATGAAGCTTGCCATCGATGCTGTTCCAATGGCAATTGAAAGCATCAATGCTTGGAATGAAACAAACACCGACGATACTTTAACTCAGTGGAGCTAGACAGATTTCTGCCTCCAAATAAGGGTAGACAAAATTTCAGAAGATGTCGGTGCCGTGGGCTCAATCGACTTTGAGTGCCTCCATGAGGATGCCTTGTATTTGGATGCCTTGTATTTGGGTGGGTACTTAATAAGAAAATTAGGATTAAAAAATATATTTCAAAGGAACCCACATATACGCGGGTTGATGAAGTATCTAATAAAGGAGGGTTAATCAAACCAACAGACAATTTTTTGGCCAAAATTAAGTCTTTAGAAAATGTATTTTCAAAATTCATTTGTAGTTTCATTACAAATTGTCCAAATTATTTAAATACTTTATTCAAAAAGTGTGATGAAGTTGAAGTAGAGCAAAAAGTTATATGGCTAATTCTAAAAGTACGAATGCATTTTCGCATTAAGCACTTCAATCAAATCTCGCGAAAATATTTATTTGTATTTCAATCCAAAATTTTATTTTTGAAGCAGCATGCCATGGTAAAATGACAAGGTATGCCAGATAGGGAGGGTACTTTTCATGTATTATGGGATGTCAATGTCAAACGGCAAAAATTAGAGGTGCTTATGAATGGGAGTCCTGCGCACGGCTGCACAGAAAATACTGAAAAGTATACAGTTTTTACAATACACAGAAAAACTTTAAAAGGTATATTTTCTTTGCAAAAAGTATAAAAATGCTCATATTTCTGCCAAAATGAGGTTTCGAAAGTCAATTACATGTCTGGTACCAGCTACTGTTTTGTTTTCGTATTAGAAGTTTTTGTATTAGAAGTTTTTTAAGATAATTTTCTTTGAGTTTTTTGTTTAAAAATTTAATTCTAAAAAAAATTCTACACTTGAAAAACTAACTTTTGGCATTTTTAGGTACGGAAATATCTTTGCTACTTCGTAGTAGAGTTTCTCTGAAATTTTTTAAGGCAATTATTTCGTTGCCGTTTACCGCCAAAAATATTATTTCCAACATTTTTATTTTTCCCATGAACATGTAGCTAGGATTTGTAAGCTTGCCTCCTGACTGGTCAACCCATGTCCATGTTTCCGAGTTGTGCAGCTCCACTTTATATTCGTTTCCCAAATTATGTTTTCTAGCGATGTAGCCGGCTATATATTCTAGACTATCTTCTGTGAAGCAATCGATGGCTGCATCACTACTTTCAGGTATTTGTAGAGCCGACAGTTCCTGATCTTCCTGAACACTGTCTTCTACTGCAAGTACTTTTGGAGTTTCCAACCACGCAGGCGATCCTCTTCAACGTTGAGCGTCTTGCTTAACGTGTCAGTGTTTCGAGCTAGAGTAAGAAACATGAAGATAATGATTTTGTAATAGCTCTACTAGCTTTTAAACTTCAGTTGGTTTATATAAATCGTACCTAATAAATACTTTCGGAGCCTATATTGAAATTGTAGCGGGTTTGGATGATCGTTAAAACCCCCACATCCTCGCATTGCACTAAAAAAGTTTTCAACTATATCCTGGTTAAGTCGACTAGTGACAATGTATTCCAGGTTATATTTTTCTTCTAAATATTTAAAGAGTCCTTGTAATGATTTGGTGACAATGATTATTCCTTTTTGATGATTATTTCTTTTTATACTAATAATTTTTTCTAATACACGAGTTTGCTCCAAAATTGATTCTCGGTATGGTTTATTATGACGGATTTGATAGTGTAATGTAAATTTTGTGTTGTCGAAAACACACCGACACGCCCGTTCGATAATCTATCACTCGAATCACTGAATTCTATGACGACTACGAATGTGGGTGAAACAAGTGTTTTATCATTATGGTATGCCATGAGACGGGATTTTTCTCATGGGTTGCTCACGAATATAATTTTGTAAGTGTATATGTTACAGTATCTTGTCCTTTAACAATAGGCACAGTTAATTTAGAATTTAGAACATCAAACCAATCGTTAATTCATTGTATAAAATCTGCGCATCCCGTTGCATTATATAGTTCGGTTCCATTTGAAAAACAATATCGAAGCCTTCGACTGCTTCCAGTTGTGTGCATTGCTCTCGGGAGCATATGTTAGAGCTTCCATAAGACATTGCCTTGTGTTGGTTCCCAACAAACACTGAAGAAAAAAATTTCAAACCTTTGAGAAACCCTTTGATATCAAATTGTTTTCCAGCATTATTTCAATTTGAAAATGAATATTTTCTCAAAAGTTTCTCAAATGTTTACTATCAACTTGAGTACGACTTGAGATGAGTTGAGAAAAAATCTGCGTTTACCACGTTTGATAATTTTGTAATTCTCAATGGGTTTAACTTACGTTTACCTTAATATGAACTAAATAATTTTTGTACCTTAATAAATTGTTACGTTATATTTGCCTCAATATGCAATGAATGAAATGAACCTTAATGTATGTACATTACATATGAAATGCTATGAAAATATTATTATATGTATCTATTATTTAAAAAAAAAAAATTTTAAATTTTTAATTGTCAATTTGAGAATAAAGGCAAATTTCCATAATAAAAATGTGCGAATATGGCGAATTGGATTCCATCCGTTCCGCTCGTTTGAGAATAAAGGCAAATTTCCATAATAAAAATGTGCCTTTTAAGTTGAGAACGCCATAACAGTATATTTGAGATCAATTTGAGAACAAACGTTTGAGATTTTAGAAAGCAATTTGATTCAAATGTACCTCAATTTGAGATTAGTCATTAATGTTTGTTGGGTTGGGTGTGGAATCTTATGCGTTCGGGTAACTGTTCGCCAAGTTCCACCCGTGACAATTGTCATTGTTTTTGAGCATTTGGAAAACGCAAAAGATGGACTTAAAATCGTTTTCCCCTCTCACTGGTTTAACTTTGCGAAACAACAAGAATCCATTCAGAACAGCTACTTTTCGTACTGCAACCTGTTCGGCAGAACTAAATGGAACTTGAGCTTTTGCAATTACAAATTAAATTTGATATAACAATACTTGAAATCACGTCTGCCATGCATTGGCGTTGAGTTACAATTCGGCTTCCAGCAATGTAATCAATACGTCTTTCTCTTGCTTCCACCCTGACAGCGAATGCATAAACCGCGTCTGCGAGGCGGCTGGCCTCAAGTCGGCGGGCAAGCGACGCATCGACAAGAAGATACTGCAATACATATCGGAGCGTCCGTGCATGCACAATGCCGGCACTAATGTCATTATAAACGTCTCGAGTCGTGCGCTGAATCTGATCAACGTGGAGACGGGCGAAACCATTGCCAGCCACAACATGCCGCACATCTCCTTTGCTTCCGGCGGCGATTCGGTGCGTATGCGAGCATTGCATTGTGTGCTCTATCGCTAATATCCCTTTTGTCTTTTTTATTGCTCCTCCTGTCACGCCAGGACACGTTGGATTTTCTCGCCTACATTGCCAAGAACGAGGACGAGTGGCGCGCCTGCTACGTGCTGGAATGCATTGGCGGCCAAAGCGAAGACCTAATTCTGACCATTGGCAAAGCGTTCATGCTGCGGTTCAATGCCATCAAACACATGAAGTGAGTGATGGCAGTGCGCGTCATATTCCTTTTTATTTATTAATTTTTACTTTAATTTTTGCACATTATTTTGACAGATTGCAACGCGTGGAGAATCTCAATACAGAGACAGAGAACGGCAAAGACTATTACAACGACCTGCCCGACAAGCTGCCACCCGATCTGCTGACCGAGAATGAGCTGACGCCCGCATTGCTGCAACAGGCGCAGCAGCAGTTGCTCAAGTCGCAACTACCTCAGCACAAAGTCAGTCAGCTCAATCTGAAGAAGCCGCGCGATCGGCTGAGCAGTAATCTCATAGACTTGAACAGTCCGCCGCCAGATCAGACGGCAACCAAAATGAATCTGAGCAGCTTTGATCCCATCAAAGATGGAACGGCAACAACGCAACCAGTGCGCGATGTCTTCGATATGCGTGAGTAGGCTGCAGACAAATTTCCCTCTTTTTCCATATCCCTTTTTAAACGTTTATCCTTCTTTGACGCAGAACCCTTCTCGCTGTCCGCCGAAGTGCAACGCTCTCAATTAATGACCGAGCTTTGGTTCCATGCGGCCATCAGTCGGCCCGTTGCGGAGAGTTTGCTAAAGAATGACGGCGACTTTCTGGTGCGCGAATCGCAGGGCAAACACGGCCAGTACGTGCTCACTGGACTCGAGGGCAAGACGCCCAAACATCTGCTGCTCATTGATCCGGAGGGTGTGGTGCGCACCAAGGATCGCATCTTCGACAGCATCAGCCATCTGATCAACTATCACTGGACCAACTCGCTGCCCATCATTTCGGAGGACTCGGAACTGGTGTTGCGCACTCCGGTGCTGCGGCAAGTGATGCCTGCGCAGCAGCCCGCCGCACATCATGCGCCGCCGCATCAAGCGCTGCCACACATGCGCGGCCATCCCATGATCAACTCCTGAATGGAGCCCAGTTGTCGCCAATAAGCGATTGAGAGTATGCGACTAGTTATCGTGGAAAATGTAGGCAGTAAGAAAAGTGTGTCAAGTGTGAAATGTAAAAAGTAAAAAGTTGGCATTCGACTGGAAAATGTAGGCATTTAGCAATTTTTAATGAAATTTTCTACAATAGAAACAAATGTGTAATGTGTGAGCGATTTTTGTTAAGTATTTTAAATATTATATAACGGGAAACTCGTTTTCTCTTTCGGTGGCTGTCCTCTCAGCTGGAAATGGCAAACCTCTGAGAGTAAAAATTGCCTATGAAAAAGCTCCCAACCTGCCGTTCGGAACCGGCATAAAACTGTAGGTCCCTTTCACCCGCGTACAAAATTCACACGCACAACACGGGTGGTTGCGGGAAGCTAGGCCTTAGTCTCGCGTAAGCGGGCTGTCGTGCCAATCAATTATTAAATTATTATTTTAAATATTTTGAGATCATTTTTGATAGAGCAACAAACCCAGATATGATTTGTTCTAATTCTGTATTATTGCTTTGTGGAAATCAGTGATAAATTTTATCACTGGTAGAAATGTCTTACTTTTATAATGCAACCTTTTCATTTTTCGAAGCGATATAATTTTCTGTCAAAAATCGCTTACACATTCCAATGATTCTTAACTGTTTACGTTTGTTCAGATATTTCCTTGAAATGAGAAAATGTTTTAGAATTTAATTTGGATTATGTGTGAGTTTTAATGTGAATGAGTGCAGTAATTCCTATTTTCGGATCACTAAATTTAAAACTAGGCACCAGAACACTGAATATTGTGAAATGTTTTTGATGTATAATCAATATTTGTTCATACTAATTGATTTTGATTGATTGTCTGTAATTCATGTGTGTTTTTATTAGGCAGCCTTCACGCTGCGCCACTGATTGAAATGACTTTGAAAATTGCAACTATAGTTGAAAATTTTTTATTTTATTATTCGAAATGATTCGTCGAGGTAAAATAAAATATCATTGAAAAGCATAATTTGAGCTTAGAAAAGGTCGAATGAAATTAGGGACAATTAAGAGAGAATTGCACATAATGTTTGCACACTGTAACGTCAGCACACAAATACATATTTATATGTATGTATGCAATAGATGTGATGCTATGTATTAAAATGTGAGATTAATCATTTAAGCAAAACAATTTGATGTATTTTGTAGTATAATTGTTTACGATTGTATATCGTTTAAATAAATACAAATCGATTGATATGTGCGGAAATGTGTCAAGTCCTCATATTGGACGTATGCCAAGTTTAAGCAGAAGAAGAAAAGTGTAAAATTGCACCCTTAATATAGCAACACAACACTCTATATACACTTGCGACTTAAGACTTCCATTTATACATGCAAACATATATACACATTCATACAATATTGAATAAACTATACATATACTTATATGAAATTAGCCTCAATCGGGCAACAGTGAAGCCTGTTGCTTGTTTAGTAGTTTGCTAACCCATTTCACACTAAAGTTCGTTGCAAGTCCAAATTTAAACAGACTTACAACGTTCTTCATTACATTTACGTTTGCTTCATCAACTTATAGCACTACTACATACTGTAATATATGTATGTATATCTATATTTTTGTAAACTCGACTTTAACACATGTTATGAAAAACTATTTTATATATATTTTACAACTAATGTGTGTAACTGTGGCCAACTAGCGAGTTTTTGCAGCAACTTCAAATGAAATATTTTTACAATATTTTCAAACATTGTGTTTTTTCAAACTGTGATCCACATCGTTACAAAGCAGGTAATGTTAGATTCAATGGTTTGCTTTTTGTTAGCTTATCTGAAAATGTGTTCCAAGTGCTGCAACACTTTGGATCGAAACTTGAGCTGCGCCTCAAGTTGGCTTATTTTAATTATGCATATACAATGCCTACAATTGTACATTGAGTTGATAACAAGCGACTTTATATTAAGTACTACATATATAACGCACACGCAACTGAATCTGTATGTTTTGCGCGAAACAGTAAATACATTTAAAATTTATACGTAAACATAGCCAATGGAATTTTTTTATGAAGGGATTTTGTTACAAAACAGGTTGGTTGGTTGGTTGGTTAGATTGGTGTTGTGTCTGCATTAGCGCTAAGGCGGGATGATTATTCAGACCATTCCAAAAGTGGATTGGTTTGCAGGTTTGAGGCTTTGCTGTAGGCCACAAAATCACTGATTTTCCTACTAGAGGTTTCCTTGATAGGCTCGAAAAAAGGTTATGGAGGAAGTGATCCATGGTTTCCCCTCTGAACTGAATCGCAACAGGTCAGGCAGCTGGTGTTGGTGCTCTTTAAAAGTGTCTGGTACAAAACAGGTAATAACAACAACAACAACAAAAGTAATCCTAAAAGTTCTCCACCATGCAATCGTTTCTTTTTCAACAGTCTCAGCGATTCTCATAAAGCAATTTAAGATATTTTACCATATTGTGGCTGAGTTGTTTTTTTGGTTTCGGCAAATTTAAAGCTTTTCAATCTAGTCGCCTTTACAAGAAGAATTTCAAAATTTTGAATTTTTCATAAATTTGAATTGATTCATCAGCAGCACGAAAAATAAAATTGCCATGTTTTGAATTGTTTCCTCGTCATTTCTCGATTGTCTTTCCTCGCAGACAGTTCATTGTGCTTTTGCGTGGCATATATTTTTTTTTTAATTTTTTTAAAACCAATTATATTTTATTTCTATATTACTACGAAATTATTCTTTACAAGGCTTGGCTTCGATTTTCGATACTTGTTCCTTAGCATTTTTTTATTCGGTTTTTTTAAATAAATTCAAAACAGGCCACGAATGACAGAAAGCAAACACCAATCCATGTCACATTTTTTATTCCCAATCCTTTTATTAAGGTGCACAACTAGTTTGACCGCCTGAAAAAAGGAGATTTTTTGTGAATTTTGAATTTTGTGAAGTATTGCATCGAATGTTTTAAAATTTTGCAGATATATTTATGCATAAATAATGAATACAAAGTAATTTTTTCAAATGAAAATATTCTATTTTCAGCAAGTTATCCACCATCTCCTGAGTCTTCAAAAAAATAAGGTTCTCCAGCTGCTGCAGTGATTGTAGCCTTCGCAGTGCCTGAAATCCAAAAAACCAAAAATTTTACTTAACTAGATTATATTTCCTATACAATGACCCTCGGTTGTAAAAAAAAAATCAAATGCAACAAAATGGCGGCTTTTTGAAAAAAAAAATTAAAATTTTGTTGAAAAATCTGATGGTTTCTGGCCTGGCATAATTATACTTTTCATCCTATCTGTTATTTTGAGTTGATCCTCTCGCCACAAAGTTTATTTCAGGAATGAAAATTATTTCGATACAAATTTCAAACATTGAATTTCAGAACAAGGATTCTAAGGATTCATACAGTTTATAAAGTCAGTATATTTGTGTATAGTGTTTTTGTTATCCAACACTCCTCCTCAAAAATACAATTGAATCATATGAGTAATAACCCTTCTCTGAATTTCTTAAGTTTAATACAATTTAAAGGTTTTGTAAATATGTCTGCTTGCATACTTTCTGTTGGACAATATTTAATATTTACAATGCCTTTCTGCTTTAGGTCTCGAACAAAAATGTAGCTTTGTGTCCACATGTTTTGTCCGCCGACTAAACTTTTCATTGTCGATTAACTTGATGCAGCTTTGGTTGTCTTCATAGATAGTAATAGGTTCTTTCGGGTCTGCATCGAAATCCATTAACAATTTTCTGATCCACATCGCTTCTTGCACTGCTTCAGCCATTGCCACGTACTCTGCTTCTGTTGATGACAGCGACACGCAGTTCTGCTTTCTACAACTCCAGCTGACGCATGAACCTCCATACTTAAATACATATCCACTGTTTGACTTCCTGTCGTCACAGTTTTGTGCCCAGTCTGCATCTGCAAAACCTATGAGTGTGTTAATTCCGTCTCCTGTTCCAAGAATTAGTCGCAATTCCTTTGTTCCTTTTAAATATTTTACTAGTCTCTTCAATTCTGTCCAATCCCCTTCTGTTGGTTTGCTCACATGACGACTTAGAAATGAAATCGCAGCTGCGATGTCTGGACGACTGTTAACACTTAAGTATAAAAGACATCCAACTAATTCGTGGTATAACTTATTGTCTTCTAATAAATTGCTTTTATCTCTATCCATCTTCAGATATCCAACATCCATAGGTATCTTTGATGTTTTAGCGTCTTGCAATTTGGCTTTGTCAATAATTTTATTTATATAATTCTCTTGGCTTAAAGAGTATATTCCATTATTCCCCCTCTCAATTTTGATACCAAGATAGAATTGTATATCTCCCAATTTAGAATTCTCAAAATTGCTATCAAGAATTCCTTCGACATAAGCGAAGTCTTCGACTGTGTTCGCGGCTATAAGTATGTCGTCTACATAGACTAACATATATATATATTTATCTCCAACTCGTTTCTTCAATAAGCATGGGTCTGCTTTTCCTTGTTCAAAGTTTTCTTTTCTTAAAACATCAAAGAGTTTCATGTTCCAACATCTTGCCGATTGTTTTAAACCGTATAAGCTCTTATTAAGCTTACATACCAAAGTTTCTCCATTATTTGATGTGACTTCGTATCCTTGCGGTTGCCGCATGTAAATTATTTCGTTTAAGTCTCCGTTTAGAAATGCTGTTTTTATATCATAATGCTTAACTCTATAATTATGACTACCCACGATGGTGAGAAACATTCGTAAAGTAGTTTGCCTAACTACTGGAGCAAAAACTTCATCATAATCAACACCATACTTTTGCGTAAATCCTTGAGCAACTAACCTTGCTTTGTATTTTGATATTTCACCATTCACATCTCTTTTTATTTTATATAGCCATTTACATCCGATTGCCTTCCTTTCTTTTGGGAGTGGTACTATGTCCCATGTCTTGTTCTTATGTATTGATTTGATTTCATCCTCCATTGCTGATAACCATTCTAACTTTTCTGTGCGAGACAAAACATCTTTAAAACTCTTTGGCTCCTCAGATTCCGATATAAAACAAGCGTGTTTAACATGGGCTTGATTTCGTATTCGCTCTGATCTTCTTGGCTGCTCTGATTCTAACCTGTTTGAATCGTGCACAAGAATGTCAGCATTGTTTGATTCTAATAATCTATTTGCATCAATATTGAAACCATTATTCGGATTCAATCCAATCTGCTCTACACTCTCACTGGTTCTCTCAATCTCATCTTCACTATTCTCTGCTGTTATGTAGCCTTCGACAGATTTATCTTCACCAGAATCGTTTTCGTCCTCCTCCTCTTCATAGTAACCATTTAGAGATATCATTGGCATTTCTTGATATTTTTGTTTCCCTGGCTGGCTTTCAGGTAAACCATTAATAAATTTAAAATCCCTACTTATTACAATTGTTTTCTTTTGTTTATTTAAAAACCGTAATGCTTTGGATTCTAAAGAATATCCCACGAATATTAACCTTTCAGTTTTCTGATCCAACTTTTTCCGTGTTTGAGATGGCTTAAGAACTTGAGCAATTGATCCAAATTTTTCAAAATTCTTAACATCAAAAGACTTTCCTTCCCATATTTCAAATGGTATTATATTTCGAGATCTTGTGGGTAAGCGATTTTGCATATAATTTGCAGTAATTACTGCTTCACCCCAAAACTCTTCTTCTAATTGCGCATCAATCAGCATACATCGTACCATTTCCACCAAATATCTATTTCTTCTTTCTGCCACCCCATTTTGCTGTGGTGTATAAGGAGCGGTAAACTGCTGCAGTATGCCTTCCTTGGCTAAGTACTGGTTTACTTTTGCACTTGTATACTCTCCTCCTCGATCTGATCTTATAATTTTTGGTGTTTTATTAAATTTCGTTTGCATACTCTTAACGAATGCCATCAAACAATCTTCTGCTTCTGACTTGCGTTTGAGTAAGTATATTGTGCAAAAACGACTGTAATCATCAATGAATGTAATAAAGTATCGATAACCACTCGGCGTGGTAACATTCATCTGTGCTATATCTGTATGAACCAGATCTAGTATATCTTTTGATTGATCACCCGCTTTTTGAAATGGTTTTCTGCACAATTTACCAGCTATGCATATCTCGCATTGAAAATTTCTTTCGCAAACTGCTAATTTAATATCTTTATCTTTTAGAAACTTACTGATTGCATTTATGTCCCGATGACCCAGACGTTGATGCCAATCATGTATGCATCCTTCATGCTCGTTGACTTGTGTCACTGCTTTGATTGCTGCACTGGTGAGCTTCAACTTGTATAAGTCCTTGCTGACTTCTGCTATTGCTTTAACTTCGCCATTCTTCAAAATTTCACAACCCCTTGCATCGAATTTGACTTGGTACCCACTTTCCGTCAACTTCTTTACAGAAAGTAAATTGGTTTCTATCGAAGAAACAAGCAAAACATCATTGAGGCGTATATCGTCCATCTTACCACAACGATTGAAGACCCGAATACGTCCGCTACCTTTTCCTTGTGACCGTATTTGAAAACCGTTGGCAACATGTATCAATTCGCACACATCTTTGTTTAGTGTGTCGAAAAATGAAACATCATTTGCTATATGGCATGTAGCTCCGGAATCTACGTACCAATCGCCTCGCATCTTACTTGTCATCCCAAGACATAGATGCTCTTGTTTATATTCTTTTATTACCTTTTCAGTCAAATTAACCTTTTGTTTATTATTTTTGTAAAACTTACAATTTTTCTTTATATGTCCTTTTTTCTTGCAATAAAAGCACTCCATTTCCTTTTCATTTTTGTTGTTGAATACCTTCATGACTTTACCGTCATTTGCATCTCGTTTATGCACCCGTCTTTTGGCTTCCTCCAAAAGTTTTCCTTTTACGAAACTTACGTTCAACTGCGAATCTTCCCTTGCTTCCAGCGCAACTATCAAAGGATCGTACCATTCTGGTACACTATTTAGTATCATAGCTACCGTCCATGATTCGCTAAGTGGATCGCCCATTACATTTAATTTTTCCACATGCATCAAAATCTCATTTATGTGCTGTTCCATCTTCTCGTCATCCGTCAATTGCATTTTGCAAATTTTCTTCATCGTATATACCCGACTGCTCAATGAAGGCTTCTCATAGAAGTCTTTCAAATTTGTCCAGTAGTCCTTTGCTGTTTTGGCATTTTTGAAGTGTATGAGTTGGTCATCGTCCACCATTAATCCAATGCACGCCCGTGCTTGGCCGTCCCTCCTAATCCATTTGGCATCCGGATTAGGCGGTATCGATTCCTGAATCAGGTCCCAGATGTCTTCTTTTATGAGTAGCAATTCCATTTTGACCGCCCAAACTGCATAATTGTCCCGGTTTAATTTTGCCACAACGGCCTTAAACTCCTCGCTCCTGTGCGTGCCCATAACCTATTGGAAGTTGATTGTGGAATCGGAAGAAAAACTAAAATGTTGAGATCCTCTCGGCACAAAGTTTATTTCAGGAATGAAAATTATTTCGATACAAATTTCAAACATTGAATTTCAGAACAAGGATTCTAAGGATTCATACAGTTTATAAAGTCAGTATATTTGTGTATAGTGTTTTTGTTATCCAACATCATTAAACTGGAGGGTCATTGTATGGAAAAACAAATTCCCAATAAGCTAAAAAAAGACCCAAGTCGATCGGATGATTTGTTATCGAGCTACAGCTGCAGCAAATTTGAAAAATGTAGTTTTGAGAAAAACGCGTTTAAAGTTTTATAACCGTGTTATCGCGTAGTGAACGAGACGGGTTTGAGGCTCTGTATCTCAGAGACTTTTACGAATTCGACAAAATCCGTACGTATACTTTTTCTATGATAGTTATACTATAAAAATATGAAATAAAACAAAAAACGAAATTTTCAAAATTTCAAACTAGTTGTGCCCCTTAAGCTGACCATAACACTCACGTCCCTGGGTTTATGTCCTTTTTAATCCTTTCAACCAGCTCATAATAACAACCACGTCACTGGGTTTTGGTCTGTTTCAATGCAATGTTTCTGCATTGAGTGCTCTTTTACTAAACGAGCACACAACGCCTTTTTTCTACTTAGTCCTTCTAGCGGAGATTTGGTTTACTCCGTCGTCGTCGTCTTCTGTCTACCACATCGAATCCTTTTCGATTGTAAGTCTGTTTTTCATACGAAAAGTCAAGTGCAGCTGCTGGATGTACATCTGCTTCACTAGATCCATGTCATTGGACACCTTTTACAGTTCATGGTTCCTCCAAATTTAGAGCCCGAACGATTTCCACTTAAAGTCTTCCGGAAAACCTTTTCGAAGATATTTGTATTACGAGAAAAAAATATTTATTTTTCCTGCCTCTGTGAACAATTATTTTGAATTGAAAAAATAATATTTAACCCTTTCGCGGAGACGTCGGCATAAGCCGACACTACGAATGGCTTAAAATGGGACACGTCGGTATATGCCGACATAGAAAAAAAATCGTATATAAACACGTCGGACGTAGACGACGTCAACTGCATTGGTTTTAAATTATATTAGATTTAAGTTAGTGCCCCAATTCGATTTTTTTTTAATTTTGTTGTTTAACTATAACGGAAATCTTCGTGAGTGGGAGAAAAATATCACGTCATCAAATAAATGCATGTGTCATTCTGCTAACATTTTCTAAATTTCGTGTGTCCTCGAAAGGGTTAATCAGGACACACACGATACTGAGCACAAACGATTGAAAAACAAAAACAAGTATACACAGTGTGACAATTATGTATTAAGACTGCCTCTAGAAAAGACAATTCAAACATGATATCTGCTAATTTGTCGGTATATTTATTCGAAATATTCTCCTCCTAATTCAATACACTTGTTACATCGATTTAATAGTGATTCAAACGCATGTTCCAGCTCATTTTTTGGAATTTCCTCCAGTGCCCTTGTCGAAGCCCGTTGTATGGTCTGCATGTCATCAAAAAAGCCTCCTTTCAACTTCAATTTCAGTTTCGGGAACAACAAGAAGTTGCACGGTGCCAAATCAGGTAAATACGGCGGATGATTCGACACACAGACCTGATTCCGAGCCAAAAATTTACAAACAATGAGTGCTGTGTGACTCGGTGCATTATCGTGCAACAGAGACCAACTTTTTGGATCGCGGTATTCTGGTCGAATACGACGAATTCTGGCCATCAAACGCTTCAAAATTTCGAGGTAACATGCGGCAGTAACTGTTTGACCAGTTGGAACAAATTCTTTGTGGATAATATCTTTGCTATCGAAGAATGTGATGAACATTGTTTTGACGTTTGAAACCATGTTTCACCACACGTTACAATTGTTTTCAGAAAGTTTGGATTATTTTCTGCGGTTGCAACAATGTCTCTAGAATGACTGACTCTCATTAATTTTTGCTCCTCGTTCAATGTGTGTGGAACAAATTTTGCGCAGACCTTTGTTTTGCACAAATCCTCGTGAAGAATGATTCGGATAGTTTCTCTGTTGAGGTCATCATATATTCATCATAGAGTAAGTGACTATGATGACTCTGATGACTTCTCTGACTTCTCTGATGACTATGTCATATATGTTAATGATAATCATTGAGCTGAGTTAAAGTTATTTTAAATGTACTTACATGAGTGTAATGCCCAAGCGTGTTTCCTCGTTGATGGGCTCTCTGTTCAATGACCTATGCAACTTCTTCCGCAGAAGGCATAGGAGGACGTTGAATTTCGCGACATTCATCCTTGTTGCGGTGAAAAAATGTTTGATGTCACTAGACCTCAACTGCGAGAAGCAAGCGGTGTGGAAATCAAATTGTTTCCTGGTCAATTTACTAGCCGGACCCATCTTCTTTGTTGAAGTTGCCTCATCATCAGGTACGCTTTCGTTACCATAAACATTATACTAATGATATTCACTATTTTTAAAACGCGGTAAATTTTTGGATTCATGTTAATTTTATTCACTCAAAATAAAAGACAATTGTGTGTTTGCCGTGTTTGTAGGAATAATTTTTGTAAACAGCTGATGCGAATTTCGCACCCGTTCTGTTTAACTGTGCGTATTTTCACGGCGATTGACGCAGCGACCTAATTTTTCGTTGCGTAGAAATCGGCCGTCGCGACGATGTAATTCTGATTACACCAAACATTTGAGGCAAAATTTAAATCTCTAACGTTTCGTTGCTGCCGGTCGTCCATCTAGCGGCGAGTGCCGCAGATGTGCGCGAGTCTCGAACTCGCTCGTTTCGTTTCGAACCATAACCGCACAGCTGATTGCGTTTGTTTGTTTCCATCGTCATTCGCCTGTTTCGTTGTTCGTTGCTTGTGCAGCGCCCAATATTATCACTTTTTCTGATTTTGCGCTCATTATTCTCTGCGCTGCATTTTGCTAGCAAATTTGTCATTGTTGTTGTTATTATTATTGGCTATTTGCAGTGCACTACAAAAGTTTTAATGATTTCAAGCAAAATTCATTGCAACTGAACTACGCATATCGGTCAAGTGTCGAGTGTAAACAGTGTAAAAGTGTGAACACTGGAAAAACGTTTTGGACTATTTCGATTAGGTCAACTTTATCAGCAGTTTGCTGGTGATAAGCAATATTTTCTTTTAGTTGTTGTTGTGCGGTGTTGTAATTCGTCGTAGAAAATTGTTTGCACTCATTGGGTTTTGTGTAATTTCTGTTGAGTTCTTAAAATTTGATCGAAATTGTGTGTATTTGTGCTGTTCGGTGTCTTGAAAATTTGTGGTAATTGTGGCATTTGCTTCCGGCTGCTGGGAAAGTGGGCGGAGAAGCCTGTCAAGTGCTGCGGCGCGTCAACGACACCAGCGCGTAGTTGTGTGGTGTTGCGCTTTTCCGCCATTCCATACATGTCGCATTGTTGACAGAGCGAGCGCCATTATTAACGCCTTCATCCCACCGACTGACCCACTCTCGGCATCGTCGCGCGGAAATGCGCAGCTCCGTCCAGTCTCGTCTGTCCTATAGGCGACAGGCGGATGACGAGGAGGCCGCTCGCAGACGCAGAGACTACCATGGCATAGCTGGCAAAGGTGAGTAGCATACGGACGAGAATATTTGTTGTTATTGCTCCAAAAAAGTGGTAATTGAGTTGAATTTGAGATGTGTTCGGACTGGACACTAATTGCATGTTTCAACTGATGATTGAGAAACAGAGTTGAAAACTATGAGGACAAAAGTAATTATTGCTCAAGACCATAAGTATTACTTTAAGCAGCCTCTTCAACCCTTTTGCTACTGAAGGAACACTGGTGTCTCATGGCAGATTTCGTTGACTTTGAAACTTGTAATTTGTTTTGTTAATTAAACCAAAAAGGGTCTCCACGAAGTCTTAAGTTGACTTGGGCGTTTGTCGTGTCTGATCACTTCCATACTTTTGATCATAAAAATGCATAGCACATTTAACACTTCTGCTGTAATGGGGTTCAATGGGTCCTGCTTTACAGATAAATTGTTCTTATTTTATGGTGAACCCAGGGTTTGTCTTTTTGGTTGGTTTACTCATCAAATTACCTCATGAAAAGCTTGAATAAGTAGCAGTTACAATTAATGTAATCCGATTTCAACACACAATCACAATTATAATAATAGATTTTTTACCCACATCTGTTGCATTGTGCATGAATTCGTGTTTTGAAAATGAAATCATTCAACTGTGATTTACCGTCTTTAAATAACAAGTCGCGTAATGAGTCAACCAATTCATGTAAAACCCATTCACTTTATCTGCATTTGTGTACAATGAAAATGCTTAAATTATTGCATTCACTCAGCTCAAGTCAAAACAGTTAATAATTATTGTGGAATACCATAAGTTTTGTTCTTTGAAAGTAATAATTTCTGTTTTTAAAAAATTCTGACTCAAATACTACAAACTTTGATAAGAACTTACAGATTCAGAAGGAGAATTTCATGAAACCTATAATCAGTTGTTTCAGTTTTAATTACTTTTTCCGCCCTCTTCTCGATAACTTAAACAATGTTACTGTACAGAAATATGTACATAAATATGTCAGCATGAGTTATTTGTGTCCCTGTATCTATGAGTTGTTGTTGTTGTTTACCCGTTACTTTACCCAACTACTTCACTATTAACTTTGTATTAGTGCAAAACCTTTTGGCGTGTGTTGGCCACATCAGCCGAGCCGATTTATTGCTTTGATACTATTTTATTGTTAGAAAATTTGAAAAATAAACAACAAAAGTGGGAGTGATGTACACACGAGTTTATGTAATTAAAAACAGATACAATATTTCGCTCGAAAACTCACGTGGCATGAAATAACGAGCCAATTTTCTTTGTAATTGCGCTCACTGCATTAAAAGCTAAACAACGGACAACTTAGGCTGAGGAGAGCGTTGAGTTAGTGGTTTAGCAAAGGGCCGACGGGGGTGAGAAGGTAACGACATTTATTGAAAACTCAAGAGTACACAAGAGGCGCCTTATATTGCGCCTAAACGTGTATTTGGCAATGAAAATTAGTAATGAACATTTTTATAGAAATTTTAATATTTAATAATTAAATATATAACGCATCCCTTGTGAAAAGATGCGAGGGGTACTTGGGGCCTGTCACATTCTCTGATGCTTTGGCGCTATGCTGCTTTAGTAAGACCAATACTCGTTTATGGGGCTTTGATTTGGAAAGAAAGAAAACAAGGTACTATGAGTCCTTAGAGAAAGTCCAGTTCCTCCAGTGTATTTTTTCCTTATAAAAAATAATGTAGAATAGTTGCGCAATTGTAGCACTCAGACATTACAAACGTCCATTGTACAACAACTTGATGTTCCCTGTTAATGGGTTTTGAATCTACCCGACTTCCGAAGATATCTGGATAGATCCTGGAGTGCCAAGGGGCTAAGGTGGTCGCTTCTCAACTCATCACTAGGTGTAGAGAATATATATGAAGCAGTGTTTCCCGGGCTCATTCTCTGGATCTGACCAAGAGTGAGTCTCTTGAGGCAGCAACACCGTATAGCGCTTTAGGGGGGCATGGACATGATGGAAGGGTCGATAAGGCTGGGCAAGCGCCATACCATTGGCCACTATCTTTAAGTCTTCGGAAAGCCCTTAAGGCCTTTCCTTGGACAAAAACATCAAGTGGGAGCAGATTCACCAGGGCATCTAGCGACGGGTCAGAGGTAGTCGGGAAAGCTCCCCTACAACATATGGTTACAGTACGCTGCAGTATATTAAAGAGTAAGGGTGCTTACCAACGCTCAACGAATTACTTGATCCGCCGCCTATTGACCTCTTTACTTAGCATTTGGCAACTAAATCCGCACCAAGATTAATGGCTTTGAACACCATTCAGTCGGATATAATATTTACTGTTGAAAGAGACGGATGGAAACTAAACCTGGTACCGAGTCTTAATACTGTCAACATATTCACAGATTCCAAGATCAAGAAGAGAGTTGAAGCTGAAGTACACTGCTCATAGCTGCGTATCAGTGAATCGTATAGATTACGTGACTATTGTAGTATGTTTAAGGCAGAAGTGTTGACTGCTAGGAAAGACGTGAAGCTTTCTTGCAATGTTAGAACAGTCAACTCGATAATAAACTTTTACATTGATAGCCAAGCGACAATCAAGGCAATTACGTCCAAGTGTACATCATCCAAAAATGTCCTACAATATCGGGCAGCAATGGAGGGGTAGCAGGAAACCACAGCATTCATGTTGGTGGGTGCCGAGGCATTTAGCCATAGGGGGAAGTGAGACAGTTGACACATTTGCTAGTAAGATAAACCTTTGGAGATATTAGAGCTTGGCCACTGCTTCGCTCCGCTATCTCAGGACAACTCTTGTTAATCTTGGGGCCACATGAGTTCGTCGAACTACATAAAGTGCCAACGCAAGGCCTGATGGCCCAAAGCACTCGTATTCTAACAGATCACTACTACAACTCAACAGATCTCCATCTTCTATCGCTAAGGACCCCTTAAGGGTTTATGTGCGACCATTCGTGGCCAGTCAGCTACACACCTACTTAATCTCCTTCGCTTGTGACGGCCAAATTGTTGTCCTGTCACTCGAAGGTGTGTTTTGCTGCTGACCTACATTAATTACACACTAATCCACAATGATAAACACTGAGCCTCTAATAATTGTTTACGGGCGCCTTTACTGTGGTGGGTGGGCCATTGTCCTGCCACGCTAGTGGACACAAATGATTACGTGGAAGTTGGCTGACGTATCGAAATTGTGGCCAACTTTGTGTCGCTGCCGAGATTTGCAGGGCCACTCCTCGGAAAAGTAATACTTTCGGCTCTTTGAGCTCGCGCTGATGCCGCACCTTGGCTCATTTTATTTGCTGTATCTACTATGAACAAACATAACTTTGCGAAAAACGTGCAATCTAATCAAATGTAATTAAAAGTGCGCACATGAAATTTTATGTGTTTTTCGTGGATCAAGCTAATTGTGGGTTTGCGTGAAAGGCAGAAGACGCTGGCGCCAGTGCGCGTCACATTCGCTCTAATCAAATAATTCAGGTGGCATGACTAGGCTGACGACGACAGGATGACTGAAATTGTGGGCGTAAAGTGGGCACATACCATTAATTACCCGCTGTCAACAGTTACCAAAGAACTGTGCGACAGGCAGCGAAAGGCGTCTTGGCTTAACTGTTAAACACTAATGAAAATTATTTAAGTTGGAAAGAATTTACATTTTTTTGTAGTAGAAAAGTAAAGTGGCCTTTCTCAGGAGTATTTAAAATTCTATTTACAATTAAAAAAAATTTTCTTTGTAAGTTATTGAAAAAATAGATTTACAAAAAGTGAATCGATGGCCCATGGGGGGATCGAACCCACGACCTTCGCGTTATTAGCACGACGCTCTAACCAACTGAGCTAATGGGCCAGTTGTTCACTTCGTGTCGAAAAGCGCACTTCAAGTCGATGCATAAGAACAGAAATGTTCTTATGTCAGTTTTAATTATTTTGCTCACTACAAAAAATTAAATAGTTTTTAACAATTTTGAATAATAGAAAAATGTGTAAAATACATTTGAGCAGTATTCTCATTTTGTTAATATAGTTGAAGCAAAAAATTGCAAAAAGAAAAAAGAAAACTGTACTGCGCCCAACGTGGGGCTCGAACCCACGACCCTGAGATTAAGAGTCTCATGCTCTACCGACTGAGCTAGCCGGGCATATCCACGTTGCTGGCAAATGCGCGTCATGTCCTGTGCGCATTACAGTTTTAGAACTTTATAGACAATCCTGATTTGCCATAAGCTTTTCTGAGATCCGAATGAATTCTGTGGTCAAACAGTATAATAGCCCAAGTCCATAAGTATTGTTTTGAGTAACACGCTTTGAAGAACTATGTCAGTACCCTTCACTCAACTTAAATGATATCTTAACCCTTTCAGTCACAATGTCCAATATATTGGACTACAGCCCATACAATTCATACAGAACGGGTTTATTTTCATGTCAGAAAGGGTTAAGTCAGCTTGAGTGTGTATCGTTAGATGATCTTCCTTTCCAGTATTCTATGAAAATTAGTTGAGTTGTATAAGGAAATTTCGCAAACAAACATCCATCAATGTGACAAATATTTTCCTGTGAAGGTGTAAAACATCCATTATCTGCTGTAATGAACGTTTCAAATCTATAAAATACAACTTTCCCTTTTTACACTGATTACGAGTTGAGTGAAGTTTTATTGGATCAACATGAAAGTTATTGTGTGTATTATCCTTCTGATAAACAAAGGAGTAAAGATAAAGCTAGCCTAACAAAGGAGTTTTCTAGTATTGTTCATCTCCAAAAATTTTGATACCTTTCCATATCGGAACAGCTCCTTGCAGGCGTTTAAGTCTCATACTTTCTTATTAATCCTTTTGAACTAAAACTATAAAATAAAGACTTATTAACGCTGAATCATCTTTTGGATCTCAAGCTTCAATAATTATCTTTTTACTAAACTCTCGATTTTATCGACATGTTATTCTGCTTATTTCCGTCAAACACTTTCTCCGCACCATTGATTGATTGGGTTTCGTTCCTCAGGACGAGCTAACCGCTGCAGAACAGGAATGTCCTGTTTCTAGAGTCGAGTTTTTGCCTTCTTGCTTTTACGAAGAGAGTTATTATTCTGTCAAAAACTAGGATTTCAGTAACAACTGGTCGACGCTTCATTTGTACGATGGTAGTTTGATAAGTCAGTGACTTTTTGTTTAGAATTTTTAATTGATTGGCACGACAGCCCGCTTACGCGAGACTAAGGCCTAGCTTCCCGCAACCACCCGTGTCGTGCGTGTGAATTTTGTACGCGGGTGGAAGGGACCTACAGTTTTATGCCGGTTCCGAACGGCAGGTTGGGAGCTTTTTCATAGGCAATTTTTACTCTCAGAGGTTTGCCATTTCCAGCTGAGAGGACAGCAACCGAAAGAGAAAACGAGTTTCCCGTTATTTTTTTTAGGTGTTACTACATGCAGTATTCGATCTTGCGTCGCTCTGCATGCGACTCGCTGGACCGCGCACTAACCAACTGAGCCACGGCGGCTGCTGTTTAGAATACATTTTTTTAATTTAATTTTTAAATTTCGGCAAAGAAAGTCTTCTTTTAACTCGATACATTTAGTCCATGGTTTTTCCAATTTTTTTGCCTCTTCTAAATAATAGGTTTTCTAAAGGTACTCAAGATAGGACTATGTTTGAGTGATGACCTCTTCATGCTATCCAAATTTCTAACCGTCGAGCTATTTCTTCAGGTTTGGGAACAGAAAATACTCGCAGGAGGCTAAATCTGTAGAATATGCTGGATGAGATTAATCCATTTAATGAATTTTTGCCATACCGACTACATACGTGTGCGCTGGTGCGTTGTCCTGGTGGAAGAGAACTTGTTTCTTCGCCAAATGCGCTTGATTTTGCTTCAAATCGGCGTCGAATCGATTGAACAGCTCTACATAATATATGCCAGTTTTACCCTCTTGAAGGTAATCGATGTAAATGACATCGCTTGCATCCTTAAGAACTGTAGCCATGACCTTGTTGACCTACAAACTCACCTTGGCCTTCTTTGGTTCACGTTTACGCGAAAAGTTCACTGCTTTGAGTATTCCTTGGTGTCTGGTGTGCAGTGATAGATCCATGTTTCATTCGCGGTTACGAAGTGGAGCAAAAACTCGTTCGGATTTCGGGTTTTGAAGTGATCACACGTTTGTGATTATAATCGGTTTTTCATGTCCAAATAAATATTCATGCAAAGTGTGGTGTACCCGCTCAGTTGAGATGCCTACAGCTTCAGCCACCTCACTTCCTTTCATTCTTCGTTCGTTCAATATGATTCCACTGACTTTCTTGTGTTATTATGACCACAACGGAATTCAATAAACCAATTCTTAACCATTGAAATTTATGGCGCAGAGTCCCCATAGTACTTATCAAGATTTTCCTTGGTTTGGGTGATTTTACGCAATAAATAATGTTTTATGCACGGAAAATTCCCCTTTTTTTATTTTTGTCGAAATTCCCAAAGTTGTCTGCTTTCAATGACTGTCAAATACAAAGTTGATGACACATCATGTTCAAAATTTGAATGTGGACTACTAAGAGATTTTAGTTGGCTGTCACAGGGTTGCATTTAAAGCTACTATGTGGCAAATTGTAATGTAATGTAATGATTATGGGTTGGGCAACGCCCTTGTGCACCGCAACCTGAGAGGTTTATTGTGCCCCTTAAGGGGGTATTCCGTAGTGACGCGCCTTTTTCAGGTAGATTTTCAAGAATGTTTTTCTCAGAAAATATAAAAGATATTAAATTTTTGTTTTCTGTCATATATTTATACATATTTCATGTACACAAAATAATTTTTACTGTTCGCATACACAAAAATTACGGCTTACAGAGCGAGTTGAAATTAAGTCGTTTCCAGCGCAGGGGAAAACGGTCGACGTGATTGCAGCTGTCTCGGAAGTCTTAAACAAAAAACAAAAATTGTTTTAGAATCTATGTAACGTCAGCTATCGTGTGAAATACGTAAAAGTAAAAATATTGAAATTTAGAAAAGTTATGCAAATTTAAAAATATATGTGATTTGAGGGTTTTTTTTCAAAGTAAATGTTGGATTAAGAAAAAACTACTTATTGTATAGACACAATTTTAGACAGTACGATAGCGACATGTATGTAGAATATTCAGTTAAAATTTGAAGCAAATCGGCTTAGTAGAACTTGAGATATTATGTCTACCAGTTTGAAAAACATGGTTTCGAGAAAAAGAGGATTTAGGTTTTGGGTTAAGATAATTTCGGTCGGCGCGCCGAATTTGACATCCGATAACTTTCGGAATTTTCGAGATATTGGAAAAATACTTTCACAGTTTGAATTGTAAATACGTTGAGATTATGAAAATGTAATAAAAAAAATTTCGAATTTTTGAAGCCGTCACTGCGGAATACCCCCTTAAATCATCTGGTGTTTTATATGCTCAGGTATTGAATCAGACCTTTCTGCGATATTTTCATCAGGTCCTCTTCACCGAGACTGTGTTTCCCTAGAAACTTTGCACGTCTGTGTGTTAGGGCAAGACAGTTGGTAATGATGTGTTCCATTGTTTCGTCAGCTTTCTGGCAGAATCTGCATGTTCTGCTGTCGGTAAGACCAAGTTTGTAGAGGTGGTTGTTACAGAAAAAGTGGCCCGTTACAGCACCACATAGAGTCCTAAGTTGGCCTCTGTTGAGATCTAGAGCAGAGATAGCTCTCTCTCTGTTGAAGTTTAGGAACTTCTTGGAGTGGTGTAGACCTTCCAAGTTGCTCCAGTATATCTGCTTGCGTTTTTGTGTCCAGTTTTTGATGTCCTGTTTCAGGTCTTTTTTGCTAAACCCGAACATCGGGGCTGGCCCTATGAATGGGCTCTCTGCTCCCTTCTTGTGGCAAATTAGAAAAATCACTAACTTCTCAAACTGCCCTCGTATCAACAAGGTTTATTTCGCTGATTGGCAAAAGCCAACATCAGTAAATCTAAACCAAATGCTGACCAAACCATTATAAAACCATTAGCAAAGTTTTGTTCCACGGTTTCTTGTGCAAATAACTCCAGTAGGAATTCAGTCCTTTGCGGCCATCAAGAGTCGACTTTTCTTTTTCTTAGCGGAGAATACATTAAGTTCAGAATAATTGGCAAATGTTGCCGACTAAACATTTTTGGTATCTGTATGCATTTGTTCTTTTGCAAAAATTTCGTTTAATCTTCCTATACTTTTATTTGTAATCAGAAAAAAAATTGAAAAAAAAATCAATTCGCCCAACGTGGGGCTCGAACCCACGACCCTGAGATTAAGAGTCTCATGCTCTACCGACTGAGCTAGCCGGGCAGTTGTCGACGACTTGGAAAATACTTTACATCAACTCAGCTGTAAGCAACTACTGCATATGCAGACAAACCGAGAACATTTACGACTCAAAGAGCGTTGAGTGGCATTTTGAGTTATTTATAAAAGAGAAAAAAATGTGTGCAGCTGTTGTGCAAGTAATGCCAATGCCACTTGAACAGCAAATACGAGTTGAAAATGGGGATGATTTGACACACTGACACTCTGAAACTTGGCACTAATCTCTTAAATTAATCTCTCGCATTTAATAAATAAAACATGCGTCTAAAAAAATTCTCGTAGCAACAACAGTGCCTTTGTATTGAAATCAACAGTTGCGCAGCATTTAATAAGCAAAAGTGAGCATAATTTTGCTGATAGTTGGTGGCGCCTTGAAATTAGCAGCATTTAGTTTAATGAACTTGGATTTTGTGTTCTGCTTTTGTTTATTTCTTTTTTATATTCTGTTCTGTTCATATTTTACGATAATAAGCAGTTGTTTTGTCATAAAATCACCGTAGGTGAAGAGAGAACAAAAAGATCAAATTGCGCCCCCGGGTGGGCTCGAACCACCAACCTTTCGGTTAACAGCCGAACGCGCTAGCCAATTGCGCCACGGAGGCACTTAGTGGCGTTCGGGCAGAGTTAGTATTTCGCTCGATGACGTGCGGCGCTTACAAGGTTTACTAAATTTACTTAACGTTCTACTAGCAGTCTGAGCATTTTAGTGCCGAGTTGGGCTGATAAGCAGACATGAGCGTTTAACCCTGAAATGCAATGTAAATTTTCGATATAAATTTTGTAATTGATTTTGGGCGTTAGAGAAGAACAATTGTAGGGGCTTTTGTGATTATATATTTGTTTCAATAAAATATATATTTTTTTTGTATTTTTGAGTTTGTCTACTAATTCGTATTCAAGGCATTAAGATAAAGTACATCAATCTACTCAGATTTTTAAGGAGGTCAAGTAGAGGAAGAACTAAATGGAATTACCAATGGAAGCTCGAGTTGTAGTACAGTGGGCGTATCTCTGACAGAGTTCTATGTTTGCTAAACTGTTATCGGGCATCACAATGGGCCTTTGGGGCCTCCGAGTGTACTTGCTGAGAACCAGCAAGCCGCCTGTCTTACCTAACCTGACCTTGCTAAACTGTTTAAAAAATAAAAATGCTAAAAATTTGTCGTTTCGGTAGGCAGAAATAATGGTTTAGATATCAACTACAGACCAGTAACAATCGTTGCCACTGCAGTCACTGTCACAGACCTTCATCCAAACTGATTTCAAAAATTGTTAGGTTAAGTTAGGTTAGGTTGGAGTGGCGACATTCCTATGAAAATTTACGTAAATACAAAGCAATGGATTATTGTGATATCACTATTGTGATGGTGTGACTTCCCAATTAATGGCGTTCGGCTCATAGTTCCGAGATTTCCCAAAAAACTTAGCTATTTATCTCCTTATAGGTTTAAGGAGATAAATAAGGTACAGGGGAGGTAAATCAGGGACAGACATTAATATTTTAAGTCTAACACCGTTTCTTTTGCTCTTGAAACCGACTCAAATCTTAAAAACACTTTATCTTTGTTACCTTAAAGCTCCGACTTGATCTCATTTGTTTCAGAATGAGAATCTCTGCAACTATGTTGTGTCTTAAACTAAAATGTTTTTAATACAATTAAATTCGTTTAACTCAAATTGCATTCTGGTTCTTTAAAACTAGAAAGACCGCAAGTTTTCCATGCCTATAAAGACTATCCGACGATATCTCCAAAAGTCCACATCAGATTTGTTTAATTGTAATGGTAGAACCCTATTTGTAGAACTAATTGTTGAACCCAATAAATAAAATAAAAGTAATTAAGGCAAAAGTTAATAGATATACTAAAGAAAATACAGTAATTTAAAAATTAAAAACCAAAAACAGACCGCTAAGGTCTTTCTAGTGTTAACAGTTTCAACCGACGTACAGAAAAATAAAGCCAAATCGTTGTGCGTGATTCATGTGTGTTTTCCTTTGTAATAGACAGATTTAATAAGCCTTAGGGGCTTACGTACTCAATAATTTCCTACCTTATCAGAAATGTTACAACATTGCATTTCCATTTAAATTGCAGCCGATTACAGTGATTTTTATTGGGACACTCATGTAACTAGTGATATGAATCTTTCTTATCTCTATGACTTAATTATATTCCATGATATTATGACTTAATGGTGTGGTGACAATTCAGTGTGAAAAATATATATAAATGTTTATAGATGCTTTGTACGATCTAGAAATGTATGAATGGAACACATTTTAATGTTTACTGAAGTTAAAATATATTAGTTACAAACTTATGTAAAGAAAGCTAAAAAGGAGTTGCAGTTTAGTAAATTTTACTTACCAGAAGAAAGGCCAAGAGGTGTGTCATCTCCTATTTTTATGATTGTTTATCTTTGAGATCATAGTTTCAGAACAAAATCACTAATTAGTTTTGTTTGAAATGGATAATTTTGCAAAATTTTTATATTGAAGTCCAACTCTTTTCTGTTATCGAACTTTTTTCCATAGTGACAAGTTTAACTGTTGATATTCTGTTTTACATTAACCCTTTCAGTCACAATGTCCAATATATTGTATGGGCTGTTATACAATTCATACAGCGGGCTGTTATTTTCATGTCGGAAAGGTTGTTAACCCTTTTTAAAAGTTAACCTCCAATATTTGGAGGTCAACTGAGGAGTTATTTTTTCGGTTTCTTGATGTTGACAATTATTTAGTCAAAACGTTATTCATTTTAGATATAAAAACAAATTATTTGTGAAAGAAAGTTTTGATAAACAAAAAAAAAATAAAACAAGGTAGACGAAACTTATTTCCAATCAAATTTCAAAAATTTTCTGTCAAGTTTTGTGAGGAAAATGCTCATTGTGAGAGTTTGAAAAATTTACTCCTCAAATTCAGAAAAGTAAACCTACCAGAAACAATATGATTTGTCTCTAAATTGAACAACATTATCTCTGAACCTACCTCTTCACTATGAAAACGAGCCTCGTTAGCTAATGTGGTGAAGGGAAATCTGACTGTATCCGCCAACGAAAATTAGCGCTTTTGAAAATTTGATTAATTTTTTAAAGAAAAAAATCGAATTTTGGGTGATTTGTTTTTTTTAAGTATCTTAACTAACAACTTAACTTAACAACACTAAAACATAGATTAAACCGACTTTCATTTCGGCGGTAGCGGTCTCACAAAGATACAGAACATGTTCGCAAAACTTCTTTCATAGATACAGGAATTCAACAAAACTTCCATTTTACCATCAGAACTTCAGAAGCAACAATAATTATATGACACAAATGTTTTTCCTTTACGGAAAATAAATCATGCAACTAAGGGTTTAATATAATTTAGTCTGGAACTGGAAGATAGCGATCTAATCTGACAAAAAAAAACGGCAATCAAGACCTTGAAACTGGTGCTTCAGTGTCTTGAGAAGCTAAACGCATTTGGCTTTTAGACTCAGGTGTGGGCTTTGGCTTTCGTGTCACGTTGGTATTGAAGAAAATGAAGCGGTGTACAAGTTTACAAGGAAGTGTACATCAATGCCTTGTCTTGGCTTAGAACTATTTTGTGATTTGAAAAAAGGAGCTCCTAATCCTATCCGGAAAAGACGAGGTAATTAGAAGGAATCAATAGTGGGACAATCGAAGAACATTGCAAAGCGATTATTGGGTCACATAATAGGAAAAGATTCGTGGAATGTATCAGCCTCACGGACGAACAAGGGTTTGGCTTTGGCCATCACCGAAGTAGATAGCTCTGTGCTTCATCTGATAACTGCCCTGTAAATGTAAAATGACAGGTTGCGCAAAACAGACATTGAGTCCTTATGGCTTAGAAGGACCAATTGCAGTACCTGTCGGGCACTTTGGCCCTCCCTTTCCTTGAGGAAAACGCAATTTGTAATGTCCTTGAGTCAAACCTACATTCGGCAGATTGTTGAAGTTATCAGGGAACACTGCGTTATTAAGTCTATGTTCATCAAATGGCGCCTCTCGTCGGGTGATGGCTGCGGAGATGAAGACGAAGTAGTAACGATTCAACATTTCCTTTCTAACAGATTGGCTCTTCAGGAACGCCGACTCCATACCCTGGGGTCTAGATTTCTGACAGATGAAAGTTTAAATCTCGGATCTACTCTTCTTTATAAAGAGGTCGAACTGGTTTGCTCGAATTGAGACTATTAGTTAGCTGCAGAGCGATTTAAGAAGGGATTCACAATGGGACATTTTGGCCTCCGAGTGGAAGTGCGGTTCCTGCACACAGCTTCTCTACCTAACATAATCCTAACAAGGCTTTCAAACTGACTGATCTGTAAATTCTATCGGTCCTATAATAAGTTCTATCGGAGCCCCAACCTAAGAAGCGATTGAGAAAACGAATGTTATTCTCGATCACAAATAACTACATATGTAACTTTAAATCACTTCTTCAATGTCTGAGCAACATCCAAGTCCTTGTAATCCTTTCAAAAGTCATCAAAAAATTTTCTTGGAAAATAACAAAAAATGTGAATGTTGTGGCCCATGGGGGGATCGAACCCACGACCTTCGCGTTATTAGCACGACGCTCTAACCAACTGAGCTAATGGGCCGCTTAGCAACCGTTTGCCAAAGCATCATTATTGCCATTTGTCATGCAGCAACGCGTAAATATTTGACCACAACTTACTGAAGACTGATTGCCAATTCAATACGAGCACAAAATAAATCGGCGCGCAAACGACCAATGCCAATGGTCAATCGGTGGACTGGGTTTTCATTTCATGGGCCCTGGGCGAGCAGCAAATTTCCACAACAGCGAACGCGCCCGAATCGAAATGGCATCGCCATTCGCACCGAAGTGCACGCCGGGTAATAGACCAACATGAAATGTGCCGCTGACCATGCAAACTGCTCCCCAAGCAAAGCAAAACGAAGTGCAAAAACAGCGAACGCTGAAAAAATTTCTCGCATAAATTTAGTAGCCGCCGCCGTCGTCGCTGCCTTTGCCGTTGCGATAGTGTAGCCGCAAGAGAACTTCAAAGGCGAACTATAGAAAGAGCTGTCGACCAACAACAACAATAACCACGAAAACAATAACAGCACCATTGCAAAAACAACGCCAACGAAGACAAACAAGCAAGTAAGCAAGCAATCGGCCGTAGCAACTGACAAACCGACAGCGCTTTAGTGTCGACTAAGAGCAGCGCCATCGCCTTTCGTTGCAACTGGCGGCCAGTTGCTGCGCGCCTGGCAATTTTGCTTAAGCGTTTCTTGCTCTTTTTTGCCAGTTCGCCGCTTCGCTAGGAACGCGCACAGTTGCACTCGTGGCGGCCCGTGGTTGGCACCTGAAGAGCTGCCTCCCGGCGCGCCACAAAAAGAGCATTCTTCGGGCGAAAGTGCCGCACTCGTACACTCGAGTCCACACTTAAGAGTTGCGCCGCGGCCAAGATTGAAGGGAGTGTGGGCCCCGGCCGTCGACATCCAGAGCTGTGGCGTCGGAAAACTACTCTTTGACGTTCCTAATAAAGGCGGCAGTGCCGAAGAATGACAGTAAGAGAAATGCAACAATGGAGCACTTAAGTTTCTAGATCAAGCACTCAAATGACAGCAAATCGTCTGTGAAGGCGTTAAGTAATTTGGAGTAATGCCCCGTTCTGACTATGTCATATATGGTGTCATATTCACTGACGACAAACACTGCCATATATGTCATGTTCGTCCTATGTCGTCAAATGCGTTCTCATTGCACGGCAAAACTGACGAAAAATACATATGACAAAGTTTGCCAGCATGTTGACATTTTTTGTTTTCTCATCAAACGTAGTCAAATCGTTCGTTCGACACAAATTCGGTCGTTCTCATTTGATTCTCGTTTCGTATTGGAAAATTGTAGTCATACATGCAGGCAAACGCAAATGACACCATATGACAACCCGTTCTCATTTAACTGACTACAAATGACACCATATATGACATAGTCAGAACGGGGCATAAGTGGTGAAAAATTAAAAAAAAAACAATCGTAAGTAGTTGAAAGCAAAAAACATTTCATTTTCTTTTAACGAAAAGAAAGAATTTAAATAAAACAATGAATATACCTTTGAGTTTTATATAAAATTTTAAATAGTTTTGTTGGTTCTACATTGGAAAAGAAAATATTTTACTAACAAATTTTTGGAATTTCTGAATTTTAAAATGAATTTAAGAATTTTAAAAAATTAAAAAAAGTTAAAGTAAAAATAAACATAAAAACTTAAAGCGAATTTGTCGAAAAATTTAAAAACATTTTAATTTTGATTTTGTCTTTTAAGAACAGAAATATAAAATTTATAAACTTTAGAAAAAATAAATTATTTTTATTTTTTTTTATTTTAATTTCTCAATTTCTGAATTTTCAAACTAATTTATGAACTTTAGAAAATTAATTAAAAGTTTTTGAGGAAAATAAAAACAAAAAAAACTTAAAACGACATTTTCTAAAATTTTTGCCAATTTTTAATTTTCATTTTATCTTAGCAAAATTTTGGTATTGCTGCAAAATGTTAACTATGAAAAAAAAAATTAACTGAAAATTAATGAAGAACTAAAAATTTTTTAAATCAGAAATATAAAATTTATAAATTTTATAAAAAAAATTTATAAAAAATATTTTACTAAAAAACTTTCTCAATTTTTGAATTTTAAAACAAATTTATGAACTTTAGAAAATTAATAAAAAGTTTTTGAGGAAAATAAAAACATAAAAACTTAAAACGACATTTTCTAAAAATTTTGCAAAATTTTAATTTTATCTTAATTTTTAATTTTAAAATTTTCCAAAATTTTTACTATGAAAAAAAGAACTAAAAATTAATTAAGAACTAAAAGCTTCTTAAACCAGAAATATAAAATCAAAATAAACACTTTGGTAGAAAATATGGTAGACAATGACTTGTTTGACTTTAAGTATAATTAGAATCAATTTGAAGGTACCTTCATTAGATTCCTATTCTTCTTTTATAAAAGAATCCATAGATTCCTCAACCTTAAAGCAAAAAACTAAGACAGTAAATTGTTGCAAGTTTCTCTTGAGGCAAATTTTTCGCCGGCAAAATGATTCCCCATGGACAGGAACAGGTGGAAAAACTTGGTGCCAGGTCCGGACTACAAGATGGATGCATAAGAATCCTTCTACCAAACCCGAACTAATCTACCAAAGCTTCTGGCGAGTTCCTATCGATGTGTGTGGTTCTGATGGAACACAATTTCTCTTCAATTGGACGCTTCTAGACGTTTGCTTTCTTCAGATTGTTGTCCAATTGTTGACAGTATAGGTCCAAGTTTATTGATGATCGCCTCGAATCCCATCAAACATGCACCAAAACTGTTTTCCCTCTTAATCCTGGCTTGACCAACGTTTGCGCCAACTCACCGTCATCTGACAACACAACAGTTTTCACCTGACGCTCTCGTAAGTGACTCTCTTTTCCTCATTAGTCACCATCTGCTTCAGAAAAGGATCGACTTTCTTTCGACAGCAACGAGTCGCAGATGGAAATTCAGTGCACGGGGTTTTAAGGTTTTTGCCTGAACTCCTGTGACATTCATTCGTTGAGCTCCTTTTTGTATCCAGCCTTATTTAAGTGGTTCAAAACGGCTTTTTGTGCCATGCTTAGCTTCTGGACAATGGAAACGATGCTTACTTGACTCAAGAATTCCCATAAGTTTATCAACATTTATTAAAGTTGGCATAAAAATTACCAGAAACAATGCGCGTGATTGGCTTTGACAGCATCGGAAAAAATCCCTTAACTTCACCAGAAATTATCTAAAAATTAAAGTAAAATAAAATAATACTTATTTGCCAGCATCTTAAAGACGCAATTTTGCCAAACATTTGACACATCGTTTAAAAAATTTCCCTTAACAATTTTATATTTTCTCTCTGTTCATTTGTCGCTTCATTCGACTTGATGTGGATTTCGCTTAATTTCATTTCATTTAGCGTAAAATCGCTCATTATTTAATAGAAGCTAGCACAGCTCTTTTTAGCTGCAGGTGAAGAGTTTCATTTGTTATTGTTGTGAATAATGCGAGTTTTTATTGTTGGGTTTTGGCATTTATTTGCGATTTTGTTTTGTGAGTTTTCAGCTGTCAGCGTGCGCTGGCATCTCTTTTGTTGTGTTAATTGTGAATTTTGACTGCTGGAATTTCGCATCTCTGCCGTGTGAACAACTGTCGACTGTCTCTTCCTTGAGCAAACTCAAGTAGAATTTAGCTGGTTGTATGTGTTTGCTGCTCTTAAGTGGTATTTGCCTGTATGGTTGTTGTTGTTACTGTTGCGTGCGCTAAAACGGAAAGGGAAAACATGCGCCCATATTATTTGTGATAAGATATTCTCTTTCGACGCACAATGTCGCGCACATGTCGACGACAACGACGACTGTTGGCTTTAAGTGCGCATCGAAGAGTTGTCTTTCGAGTGTGTGAATGTGAAGAGTAAGTTTTCAAACTGAATTAAAATTGCTCGAAACTAGTGATTAACGTTTTGTGAATGTAATAATTACTCAAGTCGCATGTTTATGAGGAATGAATGGAATCATTAACGATTGAATGTTTTTCGAAGCTGCTCTTTGATTGTTTTGTGAGATAAAACGGGCCATAATTGGTTTTGAAATGTGAGTTAGATGGCAAATAGTTTCTAGTGATACTGACTGCGGCTTTAGGCCGCAGTGCATTCGTGCACATAGGTTAGGTTCACTTAAACGTCGCTTCCAGGAAAGGATGGATAACAGCCACACCCTGACACAACTACGAACGGAACTGTGGGTGAGACTGCAAATAGTTTCTAGTGACACTACAGTAGTTTAAGATAGTTAATACTTTAGGTAATAGTCTAGTCTAGTCTAGTCTAGTCTAGTCTAGTCTAGTCTAGTCTAGTCTAGTCTTGAATCTTGGATCTTGAAGTTTAGCAGAGTCGTCTAGTCTAGTCTAGTCTAGTCTAGTCTAGTCTAGTCTAGTCTAGTCTAGTCTAGTCTAGTCTAGTCTAGTCTAGTCTAGTCTAGTCTAGTCTAGTCTAGTCTAGACGACTCTGCTAAACTTCAAGATCCAATTTGGTTCCGTGATTAAAATTTTATCAAGAGAGATATGCCGCTAATATTTTTCCACCTATATGAAGGGACTTGCAATGGCACAAAGGAGTTTTAGATCGCCGAGTGAAAGGAAAAATAATCTTCTCCTAGAACAGTCACTTCTAACTAACCTAACCTCACTAAAATTATTTGTCAGTGCCTAAATTTGTTGGCGATTCACCAATTGATGGTCCGTGCATGTGGAAACTTAATAAGGGGAACAAAAACTCCCAATCCATGGCATTATAAAGTATTGTTCAGGTTGTCTATATCTACTCACTGCTTACGGACCTAATATCCTCGTTATTTGAAAAATTAAAATTTTCAATTAGTTTCTCTGACTAAAGTTGTTAGATCGAAGCGTTAAGATTGATTCCTTGTACCTTTCTGTCTGTCTGTTAAAACATTTGAAAGCCATAAAAAAGTTCAACGAATAAAAGAATGAAGACCGAATAACCATCAAGCAATTTTTTTGATTACTTATCTTCCAACACTAATCAATTAGTGATTGATTCAAGCCTTTCAAGCGCCAATAAGTCGCCCAGACTTGTCAACTTTTGGCCACCGCTGATGTCGTTAGCCGTCTGCGTTGCAGTGATTTCCATTGAACTTCGACAAGGTCGCAGAACAGACAAAAATGGCTCACTTTGCCAGACCCTTGCAAAGAATTTTAATTTAACCAAAAGTTGCCATAGCTGTGGTTGCTATCGCTTGGCTGGAATGCAGAAAAGCCGAAATCAAACAGAAAAAAAGGCAAAGCAAGTTGACTGTGGCGTGTCAACATGTTAACAAGCCAGCGTTCTTCTACCAAATATTTGTGGTGTGGTTAAGAGTTTTGCGCGCTGCCTGGGAGGCCAAAGCTGTCTGTTCGCTGTGCCTTCATCCTGTCGTCTGCAGCTGGGCTCGTTGTCACACCGGAACCAAAGTAGTAGTGGCAGTGTTTTGAGTTGAAAGTTGAGCGTGCAGCGAAATATTTTTAACACACTTACAGCCGCCTGTAAAGCCGATTTGTGGCGGTGGCAGTTTCGCTCTCGCTGTCGCTGCTGTTGCCATTCGTACTTCGGTTTGTTGTTTGGCTTTTTACAATTTCGATTTGTCTGTACGAGTGTGTGTGTGTGTGTGCGTGTGTGTTGTGTGCTTACGACTGCCATGCAGGATATGGAGTTCGTCCTTTCGTATCTCTATGTCGTGTTGGCCCCAACGAGAGGATCACGCTGGCTGGCTGACTGCCTGGCTGGCTGCTTGGTTGGCGCGCGTCAGTTGCGTTTTGGTTTTTGTGCGGTGCGGACGATGCCAACGGAAATTCCTCAAATGGTAGTCGACAGCGACAGGAGTTGGTTCGGTGTTGTTTGGCGTGAAACGTAAACGGCAGCACGTGTGCGCGTCCCATACTTGTTTGTTGCATTTGTAGAAATATTTTTATTACTTGGGAATTTGTCGCTGCTGGTTTGCTCGAAATAACAACTACGCGTCTGGAAAAGACAAAAAATGCCGCCATGCATTGGCACCGGAAGTGCAAATCAAACGATTCCAAATGCAATCAGACTTGAGACTTGAGGCGCGTCATTCGGTCGCGTGCTTTGCCTTGGTGACGGATTCTGCACTACGCGACGTATACGTGTCATTTATTTTGTAGTTTTTTTTTTTCTGAACACAGCTGAACTTTTACTGTGTGTTCGTGTTGTTTTTGTTATTGGTGCTGTATTTTTCATATTTAAATTGCCGCTGCTGTGCTTCGCTGCAGGAATATTTTATTGTTGTTGTAGTTGCTGGGAAAAAGTGTTGGTTGGAATTCGTTTCGTCTGTACGTTGACGTTGAAATTATTTTGATTTATATTTGAACACCTTCAGCGGAATTGTTTTGATGCGGCTACACAAGCTGAAAATTGTTAGCAGAGCATTTAACTTTTGTGGATATTCTTATGTGGATTTGATTGACTGATATGGTTGGAAGCTTTAGAGTACACAAGCTGAAAAATGTTCGAAGGGAGCATAAATTTTGTGAACTTTCGAACCAAGATTCGATAAGTTGAAAATGTAATCAAATTGAAAGTGGAAAACTTTACTATGACCAACGTTTTGGAAGTCTGAACCTGACGATAACATCGTTCGCTAACATCGTTAAGTTCGGAAAGTTGTGCCAGACTGTTTCTCTCACATTTTTAATCAAGATTTAGGCATCAAAAACGTTTTGAATGAACACTTCCACCGCTTTCTTTGGACGGGTTAAAGAGCTGGCAGAAGTGTGTAGGCTAACAAAGAAGACTATGAAGACAAATAAAAAAAATATGAAAGAAATATTTCTTGTATCATTGTGAGGTCGGAAACTTTTCGGACCATCTTCGTAAATGGCGAAAACTCACACATTCTTCTTGTGTTTTCAACAATATGTTTTAACTAAAGAAACCTTAACACATTCTTCTTGTGTTTTTAACATTATTCTTTAACTAAAGAAATCTTAAGACCTCACAATTTCATAAATTTTTTCAATAATTCAATAATTTGAAATAGTTTTAAAATATTTTGTTGTTTTTTCTAATATTTCAAATTCGGTGTAAGAAGTGAGTAACGTAAAATTGTAATATATTTAATTAATTTTCAATCATCTCTTTTATTAAAAAGCCCAGAAACTCATAACTTATAAGAAATAATTTATAAAAAAAATCATTAAAAATAATTCATAAAATATTTTGATAATTTAATAAAAAAATTTAGTAAAATTTTTAAATTTAATAAAAAAATTATAAATTCTTTCAATAATTTACAATTTTCAAAATAATAGTTTTTGTTTATTTTAATATTTTATTTTGTTTAATTAAATTTTTATTATTTTATTATTTTTATTTATTTTATTTTATTTTATGTTATTTTATTTTATTTTATTTTATTTTATTTTGTTGTTTTTAATTTTTTATTTTATTGTAATCTATTTTATTTTATGTTTTTAATCTATTTTTTTTCATTTTGTTTGATTTTATTTTATTTTATTTTTTTTCTTTTATTTTATTTTCTTTTATTTTATTTTATTTTATTTTATTTTATTTTATTTTATTTTATTTTATTTTATTTTATTTTATTTTATTTTATTTTATTTTATTTTATTTTATTTGATTTTATTTAATTTTTAATCATTTTTTATTTAATTTTATTTCAGTTTATTTGTTATTCGTTCTTTTATTTTATTGATTACATTTTCCTAACATTTTGCGCTTCGGTTTAATGTAGAATTGTACTTTTTTCATGTGTTTTTGTGTGCTGAAAGTTTCCGCTTTTTCTCTCGACGTGCATTCCGTTCATGTTTCATGTTTTTCGCTCGGTGAAAAAATGAAAGTATAAAAATTGCATTTTAATGAACGCCACATCGCCGGCAACTATTCCGCACAGTTACTGCCGCTCGCCGCTCACCCTTTGCCCCCTTGACAACTTTACGTTTTCTGGCGCGCTACCTTTTCGCCGCCTGCAATTAACGGCCGCAACTGCAGTGCTGTAAATTTCAAGACACCGCGTTGCAGTCCATTAAGTTTGCCGTCACTGCGTCAGCTGCGAGCTTAAAGCGCGCAGTCTCCGCCTGGCCGTCGCAAGGGCCGCATTGATTTTCACATCAATATTAACAACTCGCATTCACGCCGCAGTGGCGCACTTTATGTCAGCTTGCGCTGACCGGCTTCCAGGTGCGCGCTGATTTAATGGTCGGCTAAACGTGTTAATTGCAAAATATCACCGCGACACGCGTCAACAAAATGTCAGAGACACGCGTCCGCTTTGCGCACTGTTTGCTATTCGCTGTTTGTCCAACGTCGAACAGGTGGAGGCGAACTATGGAAGTCTGACGCAGTTAATTGAAATTCATTTGATTGCAATTTGGTTTGTTGCGTTCCAAATGTGTTTTGTGACCTATGAAAATTTTCTCTCCGACACGACGTTGTTTGGTTCGCTCTGCAGTGCTTTTTCGAATTATTTTGTTGTATTTGTCAGCTGCTTTGGTTCGCATAGTTATGTAGTTCACTTTGGGACAACTGTGCGTCCGACTGTTTACTCGTATGTTGCTGTAGTCGCATTCGCACGTGAGTTGTGCTGTTGCTTTGAAAATAGAATTTCCTGTTTGCTGCACTGCCATCTTTGCCCTTCGTACAAGGTTATCCAGTTGATAGGACTTGTAGCTGAATATTAAAAAAAAAACAACAACGAAATTAGTGGAAAGTATCTTTAAGAGACTCAGCCTTAAAACTTGAATATCAAAGAGAGTCAACATTACTTCACTGAGGTCTTTTAATAATTCATTCTTTAATTTGCTAAAGGAAAATCTTCCGGGCTCCAACTTTTACTATTTCTTAAAGCCAAATAAAGCAAACAAAAAATTCAATATATTTAAAAAAAATTGTACACCTATTTTTTGTAATGTAATTCCATAAGGACATTTTAGGAAGTTTGCACTGGCAGGAAATTCGAGTGTTAAGAGATTTTTCAACCAAAATCAAATTACATTCACTTATTGACCTTCAGTGACTCTTTTCAATAGAAAATCAAACGTCACAAAATCGGCGAAAACATTTTTCTTGAAAAAATGTCCAAGTTGTCGGAATTGCTAATTAAAGTTTCAATGGTTTTTCATAGATTTTTTTCATAGTTTCTAGATTTTCTGCTTCACTCATTGGTGCTGGAACGACGTTTTCTAAACTTTTTCAGCCACTTTCAGCTACTTTTTTTGATAGAAAGTCGAACGTTACAAAATCAAAGAAAATTTCATAAAAATGCAAACTGAAAAGGTTAGTTTTATTTATATGACATGATTTTTTATGAAATTTTAGTTGTAGTTTTAAAAATATTTCAAAAAGTTTAGATTGGCAGAGTATTCTAATGTCTAAAGAGTATTCTAATTCTAAATCAAATGTTTTTCACTCATTGACTTTCAGCAACTCTTTTCAATAGAAAATTGAACGTCACAAAATTAAAAAAAAAGTTTTCAAATTAAAAATTGTCTAAGTTGTCGAAATTGCCAATCAAACTTTCATAAAAATTCAAATTGAAAAGGATATGAATGAATTTGTATGAAATTTTCGTTGCAGCTTTGAAAATATAAAAACAAAATTTAGATTGGCAAGGCTTTCTAGGGTTAAGAGATTTTCTAGGATTCAACCACAAATCAATGAATGAAGACTTTCAGCAACTCTTTTCGATAGAAAATTTAACGACTTTCAGCTCAGCTCTTCAACTCTTTTCAATAGAAAATTAAACGTCACAAAATTAAAAAAAAAGTTTTCAAATTAAAAATTGTCTAAGTTGTCGAAATTGCCAATCAAACTTTCATAAAAATTCAAATTGAAAAGGATATGAATGAATTTGTATGAAATTTTCGTTGTAGCTTTGAAAATATTTAAGAAAGTTTAGATTGGCAGAGCATTCTAGGGTTAAGAGATTTTCTAGGATTCAACTACAAATCAAATTGGCTTCATTCTTTGGCTTGAATGGCATTTTTTTTTTACTTTTAAGCGACTTTCAGCAACCTTTTTCAATATAAAATCGAACGTCATAAGATGGAAGAAAATATTTTCTAATGGAAAATTGTCTGAGCTTTTGAAATATGCAAAGTTTCATAAAAAATGCATTTTAAAAAGATTAAGTTTAGGTAATTTTGAATGCAGATTCAAAATTTCAGATAATTTTATGTCGAAATACAATTTCAGCGATCTATTTGACATTCAATTTGCCGAAAAGAGTCGTTGAAATATTCTTCAAAAACCTACGTTTAGGCTCTAATGGGTTAAATAGGCTCTACAAAGTAGGAGTTTCAGAACCATTGTGGGGCTCGTCACGGGATTTAGGATGATAAGCGACTACTTCAACCAAATTGTGATATTTTCCCAGAGGACAATCAGACTGCTGCTCTCTTCATTAGTGAATGGCCCAGATTTCGTACGTTCCAGGCACATTTTCTTCGGTAAGATGACTCCAATGAAAGATGAGCTACTGGAACTCGAGCTGCCAGACATCCTTCGCTTTACAAAAGCAACGTATCGGTTTAAAGAGATCCAAAGTCTCTGGAAAACTTAATGTCAACGGATGCCTATTGAAGACTGCAGAGTCATCGACCGGAGAGGCTGGCCAAATCTACCTTAAGTAGATCGGTTTTGCGGGCACTTTCTAGTCGAGGGGGGGGAGACAATAGGTGGGGTATAATGGACAACAATGTTTACCTGTCTGTTTTCATGGACTCTTTTTCCTACAGTAGAAAACACATTCAAGACTTCTTGCTTTTGGATCTTTCGTTAGGGTCCAGTGCCCGGAAAGCCACTTTAACCTGCCTAGTTAGGGTGACCACTGTATTATAGGTTCTTGTCCACGCTTAAAATACACAAAGATTGTAATAATATTCTCCCGTTTATGTTCCATACTTTTTAAAGTTGTTGTCTAAAGTAAACATGCGCGGTCTGCATTTCATTCCACTTTTCATCATTTACAAATGTCTTTCATTCGCTCGGAAAGCCACTAACCTACATTCTTAGGCCCACCTCTGCATATTGGGTTCTTGTCCCCGCTAAAGATACACAAAGACTGCAATAATATTTCCTTTTTTCCTTGTGCATTTCATTCCAACTTTCATCATTTAAAATTTTCTTTCATTCGTCAAACTTTCCACTTGGCCCACTGTAATACAATTTCTACTCGAATGACGCTTCGCTACAATGAGTTCGTTGCTCATTCAATTGAGCTGTATTCGTATTTCATACAATCGAATTATTGATTGCGCACCTCGGCTGCCAAAAGTCGCTGTGAAAATGCAGTCAACTTGGTTGTTGTTGCTGTGCACATGTTCAGCAAAGGACTGGACGTCAATTTTGGGGGCGCAGTAGTTTTCTAAGGCAAATAAGGCGTCCGGCCTGCAACAATTGAATATGGACAAATCTTTTCGTCAGTTGATGCTCGTTTTGTGCGCTCAAATATTTGGGCTCATAGCCAAAAGAAGACATTTGCAATGGGAATTGAACATAAGTGAGTGGGAAGAGCGACAAATGGCAGACTGACTGTCTGAAGCAGTGTGTGAAAGCACAAATGTCGGTAGGAATGTGACAAGTGTTGCCAGCACTTGAAATGCTGCAACAACAACCTTTCGAAGCAGTGATAATATAATAAAATCAGCGCCAACAACAACAATAGTAGTAATAAACCCTTAAGTTGAACTTCACTTTTATTTGAAACAGCATTCATGTCATTTTGCCTCTCGTCCTTCCCACCAACAAATTAAAAAAACTTAACTAAAACTTGCCAAATGTTTGCCAAACTGTTTATGATGTAAGCGAAGTATTTCGCCGCCAGAAAACGACCAAAAGATTTGCTGAAGTAGACCGCGAATTGTCGAATTTGTACCGAACTCGATTTTTGAACTCGCCAAGAAAACGTGCCTTTTTTTGAATTCGACGAGACTTGTTCAAGTGCCTTTCGTTTCGATTCGACCCGATTCGATTGTATGGATAATTGCGAGCTTCGAGGTGCAACAGCAGCGCAACATGTCCGGTTCCTTTAATTTTAAACTGTCCGGCTCGTTGCGGCAATCGTTGGAGCTGCGCGGCCAGGATGCCTCGCTACTGCCCCCCAACCCCACCGCTGCCGGTGGCAGCCAGCGACGTCGACAGCGCAAAGGCATACAAAATAGCCAAGACTTGTGGTTTCGTCACTCGATGCCGCCGGCGCTGAATCGCGACTTCGAGTCCATCGAAAATCTGACGGCGAGCACAACCAACGGCCTGGACGAGCAGCTGGCTGCATCGTTTGCCGGCAAACTGCCCTCCGGCGCGCTCTCGTCCACCTCGGGCACAGTGACGGGCGGCGGCGGCGGCGGCAGCGGCAGCCTGACCGTGTGCGGCGGCAGTCGCGGAGGCGGCATCAATCTCAACAGTGCCAACAGTAATCTGGGTTTCATCGATTCCGATGAGTCAAACACACCGGTCACACCATCCAATTCGGCGTCCATCTACGGTGGACTGCAGCAGCAGGGCTCCGTGTCGGCTGCCTCGGTGACGGGCACCTTGTCCTCGTCGAATATGGCTGGCGGTGGTGGTGGTGGAGCTGGTGGCGTTGGCGGTGGCGGTGGCACCACGCGTCGACACAAGTCCAAGCGGCGCAAGGACTCGAAGGCATCCGTACTGTCGAAGCAGAGCGGCAACAGCGTCAGAAGCCGCGCTTCGGCGCTGGCGGCCAGAGGTTTGCACATGACGGCGTCCTTTTTGCGCAGGAAGCGAAAGGAGTACGAAGGTGAGTTGCTAAAAAAAAAACTGAATAGTGTTGCTGGAAAGTTCTGGAAAGGAGATCGGCTCCTTGAGTTCACATCTACTCGGCATGACGAAAAGTTTTCCACTGATTCCCAAACATTCTTAAGTCCACACGTTTTGTGCCGGAAATTAATTTCCTTGCTTTCGCTGCCATCGAGTTTCATTTACATTTCAAATTTGCATTGTTTTCAATTCCCACAATTACTTTCTTTGCGCATTTCCTTGTCAGTGAAGTAGTCGTCCTGCAGCATTTGCATTTTTCACCTCTTTTCCATCTTCCATTCTGTTTCCTGGGCACTTCACAGTGTAATCCATTTGCTTAAGCAATGAGAAAAGCACACGCGTCGCATTTTAAGTGCAACACATTTCGAGTGGTTTTTCTGTTGGCAGTTATTGTTGTTGTTTTTGCACTCAGTTGAATGTCTTCATTTGTCGCCAATTTCATTTTACTACGCGCGCATTTTTATTACGCATTCGCCTTCGCCATCGCCTCCCACCAGGGACCAAGCAATCCGGAGAACATTAAACACGTGTTTGAGCGCCGAGCTGTGCCGCATATTGAAATGCGCCCAAAAGTATGCTTCGGAATGTTGCTTTGGTATGCGGCGCACACGCCTTCAGTATGAATTTTTATTTGCATATTTTTTTTTGTAGTTAGTGGTCTTCATTTCTTCAATTTTCTGCCAAACGTTTGCATTGCTTGAATATTTGTGTCTCTTCTTTTTTTGTGAAAAATCTTAGTCTGCTTATAGGCGCCGTAAGTTGTCGAGTCATTAAACTTTTCTGGCTTGTTTTGTGAAAATGTTTTCGCGGTTGTTTTCCATTGAAATGTTTTGTGTAATGAAATATTCAATGCGCTTTTCATTTCAATAATTTTCGCTCCTTGTTTACTGTTCGCTTCAAAAGCATTTGAACATTGAATACTTTTAGTTTTGTCAGTGGGTCGATTTGGCTGTACGCCCGTTCGTGCGTCTAACTGCTGCTGCGCGCCTGCTTGTCTGTCTGCTGTGTCTACATTTGTGTGCCATTTTCCACTTCATTTCAATTTTGCGCTTCTGGCTGTTTTTGCTGCTTCAACATTTTGCGCTTTTATGTGCGTCTTATTTTTTTTATAGTTTTGTTGGCGTCATTGCTGCGTTGATTTCTTTTGTGTTCAATATTCCTTGCGCGTCTGCAGTGTCTGGAGCTTAATTTTCATTACCCATTGCTGGCGATAAGTTTTGCCAAAGAGTCGAATAAATTGAATGTTTGACTTAGTGTCGTGAATATTGTTGAATATGGGGCAAACAAAATGTTTGAAGGTGACTGCAAGGATAGTTAAAAGCAGTTTTCATAGGTCAGAAGAGAAGCAGAAGATGTGGAAATCTTAAAGCTCGAGTTTTGAGAAGAAAACAAAATTTAAGAATGTTAAGTTTTTTGTTCAAATCTTATCGAATGTCGGAGAATTGAAATTAAAAATTTAGGAGCAGTAGTGTAGTCTAGTCTAGTCTAGTCTAGTCTAGTCTAGTCTAGTCTAGTCTAGTCTAGTCTAGTCTAGTCTAGTCTAGTCTAGTCTAGTCTAGTCTAGTCTAGTCTAGTCTAGTCTAGTCTAGTCTAGTCTAGTCTAGTCTAGTCTAGTCTAGTCTAGTCTAGTCTAGTCTAGTCTAGTCTAGTCTAGTCTAGTCTAGTGTAATCTAGTCTAGTCTGGCTGACTATTACTGTGACTATAACTATAACTATGACTGTGACTATGACTATGACTATGACTATGACTATGACTATGACTATGACTATGACTATGACTGTTGACTGTGACTATGACTATGTTTATGACTATGACTATGACTGTGACTATGACTATGACTATGATTATAACTATGACTTAGATTATTACTAAGATTGTGACTGAAAAATTGATACTGTGACTGAAACTGAGGGTGAAACCGTAACTTTAGCTAAAGACGAGGTTAGAACTAGAGCTGAGGGTGAAACTGTAGCTGAGAGTGAGCCTGGGACCGTAGTCCAAAGTGAGTTTAGGACTGAAGCTGAGATGACCATTTGAGCTGAAGGTGGACTGGAGCTAAAAGTGAAACGCTAACTTTAGCTGAAGGTGAGACTCGGTTTGTAGCTGAAGGTCAAATTGGGATTGTAGTCGAAAGTGAGATAGGACGTGAGCTGCGGTTGAGACTGTAGCTGGCTGAAGGTCAGACGGAGACTGTAGTCGAAAGTGACATCAAGACTGGAGCTGAGGCTGTGACTGTAACTGTAGTTGAAGATGGGACTGGGATTGTAGCTGAAAGTGAGACAGGGACTGGAAATTTAACTGAAAGTGAGCCTGGGACTGTAGCTGAAGGTGAGACTGGGACTGTACCTGAAAGTGAGACAGGGACTGGAAGTCTAACTGAATGTTAGCTTGGACTTGAGCTGAAGGTGAGATTGGGACTGGAAGTTTTGGATCGAAGAAGACTTTAATCATAGCTGAAGGTCAGCCTGGGTTTGTAGTCGAAAGTGAGCACTGGAGCTGAAGGAGAGACGGGGGCTAGGTCTGAGGGTGCCACTGTAACTTAAGCTGAAGGAGAGACTTTGATTCTAGCTGAAGATTAGATTGGGACTGGCGCTGAGGGTAAAGGCTTGATTACACGTAACGAGTAGAGTGACGAGACATCAAAATGGTACTAGGCCGAAAGAATTGGGATAGCGAGCAAAAGCGATGAGTTGTTCAAACGTATTTCGACACGCGGCGAGTCAGTTCGGTTTTACAATGCACAAAACGAACTAAGCAACTCGCGCAATTAAACTCAACCGAGCGAAAAGTGGTGTGTGACGCATACCGCATGTCACGAGCGATTCCGCATATGACGAGCGATTGCGCGAATCGCTGCGAAAAGAGAAAAATATAACGGTAAAGTAGTGGTCGCTCGGCCTAGCAAACCAAATGTGATTCTAGTGGCTCTCGCGCCACTTTCATCGGTCACTGACTCAATCAAGAACTCGCCTTACCGTTAGACGAAACGAGTACTCGTTCGAGTTGCTGTCTTCTCACTCTACTCGTTACGTGTAATCAAGCCTTAAGAATTAATTGAAGACTAGAACTTAGAGACCACAACTAAACCCATTGCCTCAACCATTTCTAAAGAAATTGAAAATGAGTGATGGCCCAAAGTCAGAGAGAAAAATATTGCAAAAATGAAAATGTTTTAAATTCAATTTTGCATGCAAACTGTGCCGAGTGACACTCGCTTCGTCATCGGAAGCGTTACACAATCTGCTTCGCTCACGAGGTGCGGCAATGACTAAACATTTCAAAATGGGGGAAAATGAAATGCAAATGTGTTGCACTCTACCCGCACAAATGTGTAATATTTTCACAAGAAAGTGTTTATGCAAAAGCGCGTTGAAGTGGAAAAAACGCCATAAAAGTCACATTGATGGGAATGGAAAAAAAAACGAACGAGCTGATGACCTCATTTGAATGCATTAACTGCGTTTAGCCAGCAGCGATGAGCACAACAACAACAATAGAAAAGGATTGTTGCATATGAGAAACACAAAACAATGCCGAACGAAGGACATTTCAGCCAACGCAACGCAACAAACACAACAATGAAAACTGGTGCAGAGATAAACCGAGAAACAGCGTTGGAAACATTAAGACTGGTCAGGAAATGTGGCGTTGGGGACACTGCAGCATAATAAAGAAATCTTAATATTAAAATCCAACAGCAATGAATGCGGCCAACAACAGTCAAGGAGATGATTAGAGGCGCGGAATGAAGTGCGGCTGATGGAAATTGGGGAAGTGGGCAGAGGAGAAGAGGTGCTAATGTTGCTAAAAGCCCCGACAAATGTCATAACATTCATGTTGACTTTTCGCCGAATAACCAGTTTGACTACAACAGCAACAACAAACACAAACAAAGCCCGAAGCATAACGTTGGTCGCAGTTGGCGATGGCAGACAGCCGCAAGTGACAAAAACCTTGACAAACCCTGTGCCATGAGTTGGCGATGATGTTGTTGGCTGCAATGCCATAGTTGCTGCCGCTGACAGTGCGGTTCGTGTTGACGTTGATGTGACTATCGCTGCTGCTAACCCTTTTTAATAACTTCCGGTTTACGCTCGGCCATAAAGGACATTTTATTGTTTTCCGCTCGAGAGAAACAGAACAACAAATGGCAATAACCAGTGACAGGAACTGTTTGTCATGTTGGCAACCTTGACTGTGTGAAATTTGATGTGCCAATTATTGCCGTCCAAACGAGTCGATTAAAGCGCACATCACAAATAATTCAGACAACAATTTTCTAGCTTTAATATTTCATGGAATTTTCAAATCGTTGTGTCCTTGAAATGTGCCTGCGGTCTGCGTAGTTTAGCAAAGAAATGCTTTGAGCATTCAACTAAAAATAGCACAAAATCGAAAACATTATTTATCCATTGTTGAACTTGTACTAAGTGGAATTTAAGGACCTCTAAGTATATATGTGTGTGGGAACATTCTCGCACTTTGGCATTGCCATTCATTTGGCTCTGCTGCCGGCCAAACAAATCCAATTTAACCTTTTGGGTTGGCATGGGGTGAGACAGTGAGATTACACGTTTGACCTTGGCATGTGGCAATAATTTAGGACGCTTACGAATGCGTACAACCGAAGGATATTTGTAAGCTGTGTTTGCACATTGTGCACGAAGGACTTTAAGCGAAAATTTATTATTATTGCAAAATAAATCATAACAACTTAAAGCCAATTGCATGAAATCCCACACACAATGCCCAAAGGGCCTAAAGGATATTTTTCGCGTGCAATATTCATGTTGGTGCAATATTTCTGTCAGACTGCTGTCAGTTTTCCGGAGGGGCATTCAATCATGTGCAATGCTACAGTGCCCAAAAAGGACAAAATAGTGTGGAAAAATATTACAAAACGTTGCTTTAGTTGCAAAGTGACATGTGTCGACGCAGTTTCAGGTCTGTGTGACCCTTGGAGATTGCTTTGCAAAAGGCTCAAATTAATTTTAAGTGCTCGGAGTCGTTGGGGGATATCTAATAAATAATAAAAAAGGAATAGTTTCTGTGTAAAGAGGCAAAACTCGAAGCATTGTGTTGCTGCTGAAAGTGTCGATTAGACATGATTTAGGGCTCAATTTGTCAATTAATCTACTTGTGAACTTCTCATTTAATGTGGATTGACGAAAACACGTGTGAGCTAAGAACTTAAGAGCCTTGAATGTGTAGATAAGCGTGTAAATAGTATCGTATCAAGGTCAAAGTTTTCAAAAATTACTAGGAAAGTCAACAAAATGCTTCACAACTACTCAAAAGTGGCTCGAAGAGTGTTGAAATCAAAGCCTAACGACACTTATTTTCTCTTTTGAAAATTTCTTTTAAACATATTGTTACAAAAATGACTTCTCTAAGTTCGTTTTGGATTGTGCTTGAAAAATAAAACCACTTCAATTATTCAGCGCAAACGCAGTCAAAACCCAACAATCAATTTATTTACAGATTTACACTTTGCTTGTTTTTTATACTTGTTTTCTTATCGCGCCAATGTTTCTTGCACATTCTAGTTGTACTTTCTATCTCGATTGTTCTAGCACAGCTCATCACCTTCGCGAACCATCCTCGCCATATCGGAATTACACCAATCGGCCGTACTCCAAAGTGCATGCCTAAAAGTATGCTTGGAAAAGCATTCGTGCATAGCATAGCACAGAGTGCCTCATCGTTACAATATTAACTCATTTTTTCCTTCTTTAGTGAAACTCCCATACAAAATTATCGATTTTTTCACATCTCCAATGCTACAATTAAGTTGTCCCCCAGACGTATTTATTGAAAGATCTACCCGGAATTTTCCTTTCAAATATTTCTTCCAGATATATTTACTGTATATTTTCAACTCTTAGGAAGTCTAGTCTCCAGACCTAGAAACTGCAAAACTGTTAATCAATAATCTCATGTCCAGGGGAACATGGTGCAGGTTCAGTAATCATTTAAGTATGTTAGCTGTGAGCTGTGGGCAATTAGTTTTCATTGAGATAATAATAAATAATATTATGCTCACAACATTTTGAAAGTCATCATGAAAGTTGGTGTTGAGCAATTAAGACTGACAATTCTTTGGGTGTTCTAGTAAGGCAATGATTCAAAGCATAAAGCCTAAAAGCATGCTAATTTCTGCACTATTCAGAATTTAAATCCATTGAACTCCTATGAAAATAATAAAATACTGAAACTTCTAAAAACATGTCATATGCTTGAAGAAAGACCCTGTGTAAAGAATGGTGGAAAACTTCTCTAGGAACCACTTATAGTCTTGTCACCTCGATCCCCAGAATACTAAGTCCTATCTTTAAAAGTAAAATAGCTCTATGAGATCCCTATGTAAAGATTGCCACCCAAAACCTATTCGTCTCGATTCCCAGAACCACTGATGCTCAAGTTGTGAGGTAATCCTGAATTTGAGTCGAATGAGTTCATAGATGATGAAATTCAATCAATATTGTTATGAAGTATGAGCTGTTTCAGTAGAGAGTTGGTTCTGAAACAGTTTGGCATCTTCGTATTTCCAGAAGTCGATCTGAAGGCGAATGAGTTCATGCATGATGAAATTCAATCAGTATTATTAATAAAGTATGAGGTGATCAGGTGAGTTAGTTCATCCTAAATTCGTATAACTTTTTTCTATTTTCAAAAGTCGATTTGGAGTTGAATGAGTTTATAAGTGATCAAATTAAATCAGTATTCTTGATGAAGTATGAGCGTTTTAACCCTTTCCGACATGAAAATAACAGCCCGCTGTATGAATTGTATGGGCTGTAGTCCAATATATTGGACTTTGTGACTGAAAGGGTTAAGAAAGGAGTTGATTCTGATTCAGTTTGACTACTTTCTGTATCTGCTTCGCAAGTCGATTTGAAGGCGAATGAGTTCACAAATAATCAGCATCATTGATGCAGCGTTAGTTAATCAAGTAGTGATTTGATTCTGAATCAGTTTGACATTGTTGTTTCTGAAAGTCGATTTAGAGTCGTATGTTATGACTTCATGAATGGTGATGAAATTTCAACAGTATTATTGATAAAGTATGAGCTGATTCTCCTGCCTGGTGCATGGTCCCGCATTCTGTCAACTTTTACAATTATTCCTGTCCTCTAAATGTTCCCAGCAACATACCCCAGTTTAAAAATTGCGAACCTCAGAAGATCCTTTCCCACTCACTTCCACGCAATATTTATTAAAAAAAAAAATATACAGCACACAAACCATAGCGAAGTCCCCAACCGTCGTGCCGTCACCTCCTTTACACAACAGATGGCGCTATGAACAGTATCGGAGGCGTCGTTCCTAAGTGGCGGTAGATGGCAGCCCCATCAGTTAGGGCTGCCTGCAATAGTTCAATCACCTTCCCTGCAAGAAAACCACAACCGATTAACGTAACCAACCATTTAATGCGGCATCACAATGGGCCTTTAGGGCCTCCGAGTGTACTTGCTGAGAACCAGCAAGCCGTCTGCCTTACCTTACCTTTCCTAACGTAACCAACACAAGACAACGTTTTGTAGAAGTCACATGCCCCCGAGAGAAGGGGGAAAAGTTAGCTGATCAAGTAGTGAGTTTATCCTGGATCCCTTTGACTTGAGGCGAAAATTTGATGTAGGATTGAGTCAGATCCGGATGTAATTGTGTAATAATCCTTAGGGCCTATTTAAGATTCTTGAAAATAAACCTTACTGTGTTAATTTTTGTAATTTTTGACCAAAAATTAGGTCCATTGATTGGGAACAGTATTCAGTTGAACTTGGATGCGTCCGAGTTGTCTTTGCTTCCAAAAGTTAATTAAGAGTCGAATGAGTTAATGAATGAAAATGATTTGAAGCATATTTACCTCCATTAATTTTAATTCAAATCAAATCAAATTCAACCAAACTATGTTAAATATACGCAGGATTCTATCAGGTCTGGGTATAATTCTTTTATACTTCTTGGGATCTGCTTCGAAAGCCAGAAAAAAGAAAACATTGATGCATTTATTATCTCTTGTGTCTGTTTTTTAAATGATCTTTGATGGTTTTTTCTATGCTTTAATATTTTTATACTTTACTAAGTTTATTTGAGAAACAAGAAATTAAATTTGTATTCCATGTTTCATAAAGTTTTCAAACATTTCCATCAAAAATAGCACTGAAAGATACAAATGTCTAGTAATCTATTGTACAGTCAATGCTCTGCTGATGGCTTCTGTTCACATCTGACATTATCGCACCTGAGCTGGCTTAACTTACTTGCGACTTGCCTTATTTATCTAATCTATCGTAACGGTAAACACAGAATTTATGGCCTTCCAGACGCAGTTAAACTGAAAGCCGTATAAATCTTCACAAACACTTCAGGAGCCACCCACTGCTTTTCAACTGCCACAGTTGCGTTCCGCTCACCCATTTACCGGTTACTGATAACCCATTGAGTGTTTGTGTGTGTGTGTGGGTGTGTTTGCACACAACTCGGCGTGTCAGAATGTAAACGAATCAAATGATTTGAGGCAATTTTGCGCCACAAATGTTGATATTCTGTTTGGGTGTCTGTATGATTGTCTGCCTATGTGTTTGTTTGTTTGTCTGACTGTCTGCTTGTGTGTCTGGTTGTCAGTCTGCAGTCTGACTGTCTGGTTGTCTGTCTGCACCATGTCTGTCTGGCTTTTTGCCCGTCTATCAATTGACGTCTAGTCGAAGTCTGTGTGTGTGTGTGTGTGTGTGTGTGTGTGTGTGTGTGTGTGTGTGTGTGTGAATGCGCGCAAATTAATTTAATTCTCGCCGCCGCCGTCGCCTCAACACTACTCAGCACGCAATTTATGACATGGCAAGTTGACATTATCTCAAGTGGAAAAATCGAATCAAGCATTGAGTTTAGCGCTCATCGAACGATAATCTGCCAGGCAAATGTCATTGGGGTTCGTGGGCGTAGCGTCAAAATTTGGCCCATATTTATTTTGAACATTGGTGAATTTCATTCTAATGGACAAATCGATTATTAATATTTTGTTAATGTGGAGAAATATTTTTTATAAAAATAATGTTAGAAGACCACTATGACTTCATGACTTCTCTTTTCAAAATTGGTTTAAGTTTAATTGTCCCATCAAATCAACAAAAGATGTCCATGGCTTTTGTGACTAATAGCAAAAGCCAATTTATCTAATTTACCTGACAAGCCATCACAGAAATGTTAGTACTTTTGCCTTAAAAACAACCTCAATTGCACTAAAAGGACGTACAGTACTCACACGTATATACACACACACTCACATTTACTACTAAAGCCCGGAGCCAAGAAGCACATGTGGCTAATAAAAGAAAAAAATTGATTGAGAGCAAAAGTTTAACGTCACAGCTGAGTCTGCCACTAACTCGGTTATGGCCAAATAAAAATAAAAGCTTGTGTGAAAATAAAAAAATAACATCATTCCTCGGCTTGTTGCAATTTTCCTCTAATTGGCCACATCCGCGCTGGCACACATAATTTTATTACCTTGTCAGGTCGGCGCGAATTTCGCTGGCATTGCTCACAGCTCGAAACTGCGATGGTCGATGCGCCTTCAATTCGCCGTCAGGATGCGCTGCAGCAACGAAGCAAGGCAGCGTGTGGGCCCTTGTTTGCCTCCGACCACATAAATGAAGTAATAAAACGTATGACACGATGTTATGCTGTCAGCGCAATGAAATTATCTGCACATAGCTTCATTGCTTTGACTTTAGCACACGACACGACAGTCAACGTTAACCTTGAGCGCAATGTCAGGTTAGCTGTCGGTTATAGTTAACTGAATGATGTTTACGTTTCAAGTACTTCATGTGCAGTTGAAGTATTCTTGAGTAGAAATTTAAACACAACAAAGTATTTATGGTTTACGTTTTCTTAAGAATTATATCTTAAAAAATATTGCTTAGAAATATCAAATGAAAATTCTAAAAAGTGATAGAGATAAAGAGATTTGAAGGAGGTGCTACTTAAAAAATGTTTACATCAAAATGGCTTTCACCACATTTCAAGTTCTAAGGGAGTTCATTTGAAGAGAAAAATTTCAATCGTATCCACTTCTGCGAGACTCTTTTTCATTGCCATTACACATGGATCTGTAAAGTGTGAACTGAAGCTCCGTGAATCTTGTATCATAATGCGGATGTACCACCGCCCAGCTATGACAAGGTCCGGATTGCTAGGCAGAAACTCAAAAACCATAAAGCCCGAGGGGCTAACCGCAGAATACTTCAAGGCCGGCGGTAGTGAGCTGAGCGGGTGCATGCATCAGCTCATCTGCAAAATATGGCTGAAAGAACTTCAACGTTCAACTTTAAAGGGTACCTCAGTACCCTTTGTGCTGTAGATAAGAAGTGGAGATGAAACGCTGATTGGATCTTATCAGTTCATTGGATTGGATCTTATCGGATCAACCAGATATTCACATTACGCCAAATCTTGCATAAGACCCACAAGAGTCAAATTGATACTTACCATCTCTTTATCGACTACAAGGCAGCAATCCATAACCCATTATGGAATCGCCTATACGCCGCATTGTCTGAATTTGGCATCCCTGGAAAGCACCCTGAGTCGTGAGACTCTGAAGGTAGACGTTGATAGTGACCTCTCCGATCCCTTCGATATCTTTCGAGGTTTCAGACAGTGTGATCCTTTGTCGTACCACCTCTTAAATCTTACCAAACCAACACTTACCATCTCTTTATCTCTTTATCTCTTTATCGACTACAAGGCAGCACTTGATAGCTCGATATGGGATCGCCTATCTCTCTGAACTTAGTATCCCCGTAAAGCTCGTGCAGGCAGAGGTTGGGAGTGACCTCTCCGACTCCTTTGATACCCTTCGAGTTTTCAGATAAAGTGGTCCTGCCAGCGGTTCCTTCGATAAAGGATCGCATATCTGTGTGAACTTAGTATCCCCGCAAAGCACGTGCATACAGAGGTTGAAAGTGACCTCTCCGACTCATTTGATACCCTTCGAGTTTTGAGATAAAGAGATCCTGCCAGGGAATTCTCGATAAGGGATCGCCTATATGTCAGCGAAGGGTATCTCGCAAGGCTCGTGCATACAGATGTTGAAAGTGACCTCTCCGACTCATTCGATACCCTTGGAGTTTTCAGATAAAGTGATCCTGCCATCTCTTAAATTTCACCAAACCGATACTCACCATCTCTTTATCAACTACAAAGCAAAAATCGATAGCCTGATAAGGCATCTCCTATATGTATATCTGTCGGAACTTGGTGAAACTTTGCAGACTAACGTTGATCAATAACTGCAGCTCCATCAAGATGGAAAGTGACTTCTCCAACCTATTAAATACCATTGAAGCCTTCAGACAACGCGATCATTTGTCGTGTGACCTCTGCAATTTCATCATGGAGAGCTTTTTGTTTAAGTTCGGGGTATATCGTGATGGCCCGATCTTCACCGAGAGTGTCCAGTTCCTAGTTTTTTTTCCTTGTTCACTCCGCTCGGGAGCATAGGACCCCCTAAGATATTGCCTTGTGTTGGTTACGTTAATCGGTTTATTGTGCTTTTCTGCCAAGGTAGGTGATTGGCCTGCTATCTACCGCCGTTTAGGAACGACGCCTCCGATGTGTTGAGGTACTGCTCAAATCGCTATCTGTTGTGTAAAGGAGGTGAGATAGCAGGAAGGTTGGTGACTTCGCTAAGATCGGTTTGGTGCGGTCTTTCGAAAATGTTTACCTTGACACTGCCGTAGACAGCAGTAATGATGTTCGTCTGGAGATAAAGCAAAGAATTACTCTTGCCAGTAGGTGGGTCTACGGTCCCGGTAGGGAATTGAGTAACAGAGGTCTCTCTCTATGGACAAAACTTGCGCTCTATTGGACGTAAATTTTGCCCGTGAGAAGTGACATATGGGACCCCATGGATATTTAAAGGAAAGATGTCTTGTTAAATCAATGGCCGTGCTTGGCCTGGCGACGACTATCGTATACCAACCAACAACGAGTTGTATGAGCTGTTTAAAGACTGTTAAAGACCAGCGACTACACTGGCATAGCCATGTCTCCTGTATGGACGACGAAGCTCCGACGAAAAAGGTGTTTGATACGGTAGTTGGAGGTCGAAAGCAAAGAGGGATACTTTGTCTCCGATGGAAGGATCAAGTTGAAGAGATCCTTTCAACTCTTGATGCGATGAACTGGGAAAGGCGCGCACAAAGAAGAGTCGCCTGGGGACAACTCGGTAAGGCCGTAACTCGGTTAAGGGTTATTATGACCAATTGGGCCAGTAAGGATTTTGTATTAAAATGATTCTTTCAGTAACTTTTCGAAATTTGAAACAAACATAAAACCCAAAGCTTGTCGTAACTCTATAACAAGTTAACTTAAATTCCTCCACTTCTGGCCATCTTTGCCCCACTTTCCCACTTTTGAACACTTTGTAATGGCGACAAATTACCTTCTGGCGCTCATTTGTCGGTCAGAGTAGCTCAAATTACACTCTTCGCTTTTAAATTCGCTGCGTGGCTACTGTAAAAAATGTCTAAAAAATGCATAATGCACAGTTTCATGCGGCAATAATGCAATATTGCCGCACATTATTGATGCCCAGACATTGGCTGAGGGATTTGTTGCTTCCACTCCCACTCGACTGCTTGCTCGTCTTTGTGCAATGCCACAGCTGAACGTTGCCGCGTTCGCTGTGAAAGGATAATATTGCTAGTTTTGCTTTACACAGTTCTTATTATAGTTTTTGTTGTTGTTATTGTTATTGGCAGTGCACCCTGAAATTACCTGAAAACGCTGGGAAGCGCCGCATGTGCCGACTGCATTCTTCAATATCATAAAATCAATAAACGCATTTCAATGAAACTGCTTGTCTGTATGTGTGTATGTATGTTTGTGTGTGTGTGTGTTATTTTTATGAAAAATAAAGTTTTGCTTGGGGGATTTTTTCAATTTTTGCACTGCTACACCAAGTGTGAGACATCATTTAAACTGCTTTGTAATCGCTTTATTTGGGTTTTCTAGGCTCTTTTGATGGCTTTTTGCGGACTCATGCAACTCGTTTAAGGGTTGTTAGACTTTTTGCATTTGTTGTTGCTTTAAATGTGCGGGCGTTTAATGGGCCAAACTGTGGGCTTATGCAAAAAAACAAAAAAACTTACTCCACTTATCGACAAAAGTCGTTTTGCTTTACAAAATTCCCACATATTTGTATGGCTTTCGTGGCGTTGAAATTGGGCGAAACTTCATGGCGTTGCTAAGGCTGTGTGTGCTTAAGTCACGAAAGCGAGACTAAGTTGGCAATTGAATTGCTTTTTAAGTAAAAGCCGGGAAGTAGCTGATAAGTTATTTTAGTGGAGTCTAAATAGTGATGCAAAATAATTGTTGGAATGTCGTTAAAGGCACAAATTGTTAGGTGTTTGTTTGTGCTTCAATGAATAAAGCAGTCAATCGGTCAATCAAAGTAGAAAAAGTCGTGAAGCTTTGAAGAACGTGAAACATCTTTAAGTGGAAGCAGTGAAAGGGAATCTATTATTTTTTTCGAATACATGGCTTTAGTAGTTTTTCGAATACATGGCTTTAGTAGTTTTTCGAATACATGGCTTTAGTAGTCTGTGCCTTGCGTTGTATAAGTGCCATGGCATTATACTAGATGGCATTGAAAAGATACGATTCAGTGCTAAAGAAACTTTTCAGACAGTTTTGTGATTGTTTGAGCGCGCGTTAAAAATGGATTCAAGCAGAGAGAAATCAGAAAATAAGTCATATTTTAGAGTTTTTCTTTGATAAAGGAAACTGAAAATTTTAATAGTTTTTATGGTTCTGATTCTGTAAAAGCCAATCCCTCACAATTTTGGTTTCGTTGATATCGTTCTGGTAATTTCGATGTTGAAAATACACCACACACTCTGAAAGGCCAAAGCCAGGAAGCCTGGATTGGCGGTTAGGAAGGTTTGCTGTGTGTTTGGTGAGATTGGCGGGGAATTGTCTACTAAGAGCTGCTCTCCTACAGGGAAATTCTTAATTTAAAATTTAATAATTGAACCGTCTGAAGGAAGCAATCGCCCCAAGCAGACAGCTGTGGCCAATGGCAGAGAATGAGAGGCCACACCTATCGATAGTGACTTGCCTGAATTTCAGAGAACTTGGAAGGGTAATTTTTATTTTTTCATCTTGTAGTCCGGACCTGACAACAAGTGTTTACTACTTGTTCCTGGGGAATGGTCTATGGGGAATCATTTGGCTGGTGAAAATTTGGCCTAAAATAATTTAAAAGCTTGTAAAAGTCGACTGTCGATAGGAACGAGAGTTTCTATGAGAGACGACCCTATGGAATCTTCCTTGAGAGAGGAATTGTGAACCTGGAATTACTTTCAAATATTGGAATAATGGATTTTTGACCCAAATGGAATTTCCTTCAAAATGACAAGAAAGTTATAGAACTAAACGGTGCATGTTCGACCTAAATCGTATCATTTGAACTATGCTAAATAAATCTTTCAATGCCAAGCAAAAAGCAATTCTATTCATTTTACTACAACTTGTATTATTTTTTATGAATTTATATTATTTTTATTTTTCTATATATTTTAACATTTTTTGTAGTTTCTAATTTTACATATTTTCAAATTTATTGTAATTTTCAAATTTTATGTATTTTCAAAATTTTTGTAATTTTTTAACTTTACAATGTTGGGAATCGCTTTTTCATTGAATTTCAGTTTTCAGAAATTTGTTTTGCTTTCATTTCATGCACAAAGTGATACGACAAATATTTTCGCTGCCACCTTCAAAGGATTTACAAGCATATGGACATTTACACTGTCATGGGTGAGTGTGTGTGTGTGTGGGTGTGTTTGTGTGCATAAAGCACTGTTGGTTTGTTTTGCTTGTGCACCTCACCTCACCCCACTTTAACCCACTTTGGTGCAACGCGTGTTTGTTACTAGGTTTGCTGCTGCACCAACAACAACAACAACAACAACAACGCATCGTTCCATCGTGCGCTGCATTTCTATCACGAAAAATCCCCAATTGTTTTGTTGCCTTTTTTACTTATTTTTTCGATATGCTTTGCCACTTTGCTGCTGGCGCTGTTGTTGATAGTTTTCAGTTGATTTTGTTGTTGTTGTTGCAGCTGTGTGGCAGCGCATGCATTGCATTTTTAATTTGAAATATTAAAAGTTTTACATGCGACAGGAAATGGACAGAAATTAATTCGTCTGCGGCAGCAAAGATTGAAAGAACTTTATGGATTTTTATGGAATAAATCAATTTCAATCGATATGTGGAAAGTTTATTAATTACTACACAAATTGAACAATGGTCTGTCAATTAGTTTCCTTTTTATCTAACGACATTTTTAATTACAATTCTGTTTTAATTTAATTAAAAAAGACCCAGTAAAAGATTTGATCACATTGTGAGTCATTCAGTCACAGCGTTGCTCTACGCTGAACTGCAACGCCGCAGGACTTGCGTCAACATGTGTGTGTCGATGTGCCACAAGGACGACCACTGCTGATCGCCACAGGAGCGCACCGCAGTGGCCAACAGTGAATGGCTGAATGGCTGCTAATTAGGCAGTCGCGCTCCACTTTGCCCCAATTGCATAGATGCACTCACCAATGACACAACTTGTGTGTGTGTGTGTGTTTGTGTATTTTGGCGGCAATGCGTTTGCGAGTGTCTTTTGTGGCCCCGCTAGGCATTTATCGATTTCCTGTTTTCATTCGTTTAATGCATTTCCATTAAAAATGCATTCGTTCGCAGCGGTCCTTGCGACCGCAGCGCATGGTTTTCTCTATGTGTGTGTGTGTGCGTTTTTGTGTTGATGGCTGAGTGCATTTTCAGGTACCAAGCGCTGCTTAACATTTTTCAGCTCACACACACATTCACACATGGAGCGCTCTATTTGCGTCACAGTAATGAATACAAAATGGTGGCAGTTGCTCCGCACCTGATGGCTTCACAAATGCACGTCGCAGCTGTTTGTATGCGTGTCTATGTTTGTGTTTGCATTGCGGACTTCTTAAGCTCATTGTTTCTGCAATAGAATGGCAGCTTTTGGAATTGCGACGGGATCCGTTGGTAGTTTTCGTGTATATAATCGGACCCCAAAAACCGTAGCCCGCTGCACAGTGGTTGCAGTTCATAAAAAACGGACGTTAAAACTAATAGTGGTCTGTACAATCAGATAATAAAACTATGCTAGTTGAGTTTCCTGATCTCCCATCGGACGCGTCCCCAGGTGGCGGATAAGGGGGCCCTTGGTGGACAAATGACGGAAATTCGGAACAGGATTTATGTCTGTTGTGTCTACCACAATGATAGTTTGGAGTATGGGTACCATCCACGGGAAGAGTCCCGAAATAAAACCATTTGTGGCAATGGAAAACGAAATGGATGTTACTTCAGGTGGAAACCACATAGGTGGCAACCCACCCGCTTTGGCGGCAGGGGCAAGGATTCTGGAGGTCCCAACCATTGCTCAAGTCTCCCACCTTTACCGGGAGCGGAAGCGGAAGCGAATCCAGGAGGATAGTAGGGTCGTCACCACGATCTCCTCTTCTTCAGACACGGAGGATTCCGAGGTACCAAAGGGCCTACGTCGGGAAGCCGCCACGCTGGCTGAACGACCTCCCAGTGGTTCTAAGGAATCAAGGAGCAAGGCCAGGAGAAACAGAAGGAAGCGGATCCATGTCCTCCGAAAGACCCAAGTCGGCTGAGGTAACACCCACCGAAGCCACTGGCCCGGCAGAAAGCACGAGAGTCTGCAAATCGTCCGGCTCGCGAGGCAAGCGGATGAAGACTGCAGCCGAAAATAGCACTCCCACTTGCCCTGCAACTGCTGTCGTCAGGTGCGCCACGGTCCCAAAAGGCACGCAGCCCCGGCAGTAGCCAAAGCGGCGGAGAAGCGTGTTGCCAGTAAGCCACGTAATGTCCAACGCCTCCGAACCAGCACGTCTGCCTGCCCGGGAAACCTTCGTCAGCTGAGGGCGGCGAGCTGGATCTCCGCCCAGCGAGCTGGATCTCCGCCCAAGCACCCGCGGCCAATGGCAGTGATTGGGAAATGGAGTCCTGACCACAGGTTGACTGATAGAGAACTCAATTTATGCAAAAGCCAACTGATGCGTCGGGTCATTGCCTCCAGTCCTGAGGCCAATGAGAAAGGGTTATGAGACAAAATGGCGTCTGGTGACCGACGATTTATGCAGAAGCTGTGGAGACGAGGTGGCAGTGGAATTGGTCGAGTACCTGGTTTGCCACTGTCCATCACTATACAACCCACGGCTCCAAACCCTTGGGGCAAGGTTTTTCGATGAACTTGTGGAGATAGCAGATGCACAGATCACTGATCTACACAACTTCCTCGCGAAGACCAAATGGTTCTCAAAAGATCCCGTCTGGGTCTACAGGGAACCGAACAGATAGGGAAAGGCATCTGTATGTTCTAAAAATGAAGGGAATCACAATGGGCCCAATAGGGCCTCCGAGTGGAAGTGCAAAATGCACACTCCCCTTCTTTAACCTAACCTAACCTTATGAGACAAAAGGCGGCACTTTATTGGTGTCGTGTGCGTCTCAGGCCCACTTTGACTGAATCAGGACCACAGTCAGTAAGTTGCCCCCAGGGGGTCCACGACCTTAGGAAAGCCATCGGTTGGATACCGGACCCTGATCTGTCCACAGCGGATGTGCTTTCCTGTCTGCGTGCCAGGAACTCAGGCATCGACACTAGGCATTGGCGTATTCTGACGCACCGCAAGAGTACCAACCGGGATGGTAAGGAAGGTGCTACTCTTGTGGTGCGAATCGATGAAGCCTCTGCTGATGTCCTGGGCTCCCGGTACGGGAGCAGTCTTTTTGTCTGTCTGTTCTGGACCGATAACAACTTTACACCTAAAATACTATGAAGAGTGAACTCCACTATAGATTTGCGTATATAGAGAACAGTACCGTGACCGATTTGGCATTATCCGATAAAGTTTTATCTGCTTCAAGCTCCAGCTTTGTCTGTTTTCTTTTTCCCAAACATTTTTAACTAAGCAAAGATCTCAAACTGGGCTTCACACAGCAGATCGTCAGTAGATAGAGAGATAGAGATAGTAGATGTTTATATAGAGTAATGCACCCTTATCTCTACTGCATGATCTGTTACGGATAAATCTGCTTTAGACTCCATCGCTGTTTGCTTTCTTTTCTCCTCTACATCTCTCGATATCTTTCACTGCTAGTTGCGCTCTTCGCTCGTGTACTCGTATTATCCACTAAATGGGCAAATAATGCCGCAACAGTTTAGTTTCATTCAAGTTGCCGCAGATTGCCGATTAACAGATTAATTGCCGCATAAATCCACAAAAATAATTAAGTCATCATTGCGCGGCGTCATTAAATAGTTGAAGCGCCGCCTTATTGCTGTGTCGCCGTGTATGGCCGCGTGGGATGTGATTAGATCACAACAAATCAAAACAAATTAAACGCCACCAGCGTTGCCAGTGCGCGCTTCAGATAAGATAAACGACACCGGTCAGTGGCCGTGGGACTGAAGTGGAGCAGCTGCTTGAGTGGCTGGCGCCCTCGTGCAGACTTCGTGGCGCTTCCAACTTCGGCACTGAGCTGCACAGCTACTTAACTATTCATGGGCTGCATTCCGAGAGCGCAAATGCACAGCTGGCCGCTGGTCAGTCGACGCCGACGTTCTCCTCGCGCCGTGTGTGGCATGTCGAGTGGCCATTTGTCCGTCTGAATGCGGCGTTTCCTTCGCCATGTAATTGAATTTGATTTTCGCTTCTGGCGCGTAATTGTTACTGTGGTTGCTGGTGTTGTTTTCATTGTTCTATGTGTGTGTGTGCGTTTGTGTTTGGCTCAATAACAAATAGAATTGTTAGCTCCCCTATTTTGGTGCGCGCGCACTTAATACTTAGTTGGGTTGTCAAATGCCGGCTGCATCTATGTGACGTTGCGTCGTTGGCGGCATTATGAATGACACACGCGTCGCAAGCGATACTCGAAATTGTTGAGCATTGAGATGGCATTGTGCTGGCGTTGCTCTCAATTGACGTTAATTACATTTGGACGTGAGTTGTGCGCTCATTCATTCACAGGCAGTGAACTTTTGGAAATTTTCTTGCATGCGATAAACTGCGAAAAGTTTGCTTTTGTTTGTAATGAATACAATTTTCTACTTTTGTTGGGGAATTGGAGAAAAAAAGGGCTGTGGAAAAGTTGCATGAAATATAAATAGCATTAAAATGGATTCACTTTTAATGTCATGCAATATTTTTTGTATATTTTGGTAGTAAAGCGCGAGAGAAGAGAAGTTAAATGTAAGAACATTTAATAGAAAATATTTATAGGCCATGACTAATGTTAAAAAATTGCATAAAATTTCTGACAAGTTCTAGGAAATTAATTCACTTTTAATGTCATGCAATATTTTTGTATATTTTTGGTAGTAAAGTGCAAGAGAAGAGTATTTAAATGTAAAAAAATTAATAAGAAACATTTAGAGGCCATGAACACTGTCGAAAAGTTGCATGACATTTTTGTGACACTGCGTTTTTAATGTCATGCAATATTTTGTGCATACTTTACTACCAAAAGCTCGAGAGAAAATAATTTAAATTTGATAGAAATTATTTAGAGGCCATGGACAATGTTGAAAAGTTGCATTGTGACAAGTTTTGGCACTAAAACTGTTTCACTTTTAATGTCACGCAAGATAATTTAAATGTAAAAAAATTAGCTGAAAAATATTTAGTGGCAATGGACATTGTTGAAAAGTTGCATGCAATATTTGTGATAAGTTTTACCATTAAAATTCAATTCACTTTTAATGCCATGCAATATTTTTGTATATTTTTGGTAGTAAGGCTTGAGAGAAGAAAATTTAAATTAGATAAAATTTAATTAGAGGCCATGGACAGTGTTGAAAAGTGGCATGCAGTTTTTGTAACTAATTTTAGCATTAAAATTATTTCACTTTTATTGTCATTCAATATTTTTACATATTTTTGGTAGTAATTTAAATGTAAGAAAATTAAATTGAAAATATTTAAAAGCCATGAATAATGTTTAAAACTTGCATGCAATTTTTAGGACAAGTTTCAGCATTAAAATGAATTTGAATTAATATTATTTAAATTTAATAGAAAATATTTAAAGGCCATGGACAATGTTGAAAAGTTGCATGCAATATTTGTGACAAGTTTAAGCATCAAACTGAATTCACTTTTAATGTCATGCAATATTTTTGTATATTTTTGTAAAGTTCGAGAAAAGAGAGTTTATATGTAAGAAAATTAAATAGAAAATATTTAGAAGCTCTGGACAAAAATTTACATGGCTCATAAATTTTATTTGTTTATAGAATATTTATTATATTCTTATATATTCTTATATTCTTCTCTTACAGGTAAGCTGATCAAAATTTCTGGCACTAATGTATTATTAAAACATCTCATTTGATGGTAAGTTTTTGCTCATTTCAGTTCCACTCAGAAAATTTTTTAAATCTAAAGATTTATTGTTCCAAAAATAATGTGTTAGAAAGCCTAAAAATAGGCAACGAATTTCTATTACTTGAGTCTTCTAGTCTCAACTTATAAATGTTGTACCATCCTTACTATTCTCTTAAGTTTTGTGGGCAACTTTTTAGCGCTCTCAACTCTCTACTCTCCCACCAACTCAGCGCGCGGTAACTCTATCACTTAGTCATGACAAAAACCATTACACAGGTAACACTAAATTTAGAGAATGCAATTTTCCGTATACCCAATCTACCCAGAGCCAATGAGAACAGTTTCCATGCCACGTTCACGTCCAAATCTGGCCATGTGCCGAGTAGTAAAAGTCGTCTAAGAGCAACGTAACGCGAGCGCCTGTAGCCATGGTCAACAAGTTAGTTTTGACCAAATCGAAAAGCGTTTCGCTCACGTTCGCACTCGCTCTCGCTCTGTTAGCCAACTGGCCCGCACACGTCACAACGCGAGCGCTTCAATTGTGGCTCGCCGCGCCGCTGTGACCAGACGCTGAACGCTCGAGCGCCCAGTCGCCGAAAGCGTCCGGCTCAGTTGTACGTTGAACGCGCTCACGCGATGGCACAGTGGCCACAAATGCGCTAATTTTACAAAGCGAGTGTTTACGGCGAGCAGACGACGAACGGCCACGTTGTTTCTTTGTAAATTGAACCGTTCGCTGTGTTCACTTTTGATTCATAAATTTTGTTTGGTTTTGTTGTCGTCGGCGTCGTCGTTGTCGTCTTTGGCTGGCAATGCCGCAAGGTAAATGACGCGCGTACACATTGAAGGAAAATAATAATAATACTAAAAAAATACAACAACAAAATAGAAAAAAGAGCAAAAAGTGAAATTTGTGCGTCAAGCATGTGAAATGAATGCAAATTTTTCATTTACGTGGAATTGGAATCGAATTTGTGCGACAACTTGAGTTCAGTGACGACTTCAGTTCAGAAATTCGCAACTGTAGAAAAGAATAAAGTGGCAATTATTTTAATGTTTTTTTTATGTTGTGATTGCTGTTAGTTTCTGTGTGTTTCACAAAGCAAAAAGCGCTCGGAAATTACAACGAGAAACGTGTTTCAGCTGAAGTGCAACGCAAGCACCGAAAACCGGATTGCCGCGAAGATTTTGTTGAATCAGCGATCACTCGACGTTGCGACTGCTCAGTCGCGACGCTCACGTCAACATCTGTTTTTGTTGTGCTTCTTGTGTTGGCTGAATGTGGTCAATGAACGCAACGCGCTGAAGCGTCGACCGGCAACGGAAAGTGTGCGAAATGTGTCTGCAATGCCGGCTAAGTTTTTAATAGCTTTGGGGTTGGGATTTTGTTGAACAATAATTCAGTTTAATTTGATTTAATTTTTTTTTCAAAATAGTTTTTATTGTTCTAAACATTTTCTATTTTTTCTAATTGTTTCAATATTTGATTGAATTGTATTGAAAACTTCTTAACTGGGTCCATTATAAAATTTTGACTGAACCTGGTTACAGCGCTGTGCTAAAACGCCAATAATCTTGTAAAATTTTGCCGCTTTTATCCTGTCTGGGTTGGGTCAAGTAAGACAGGCAGTTTGCCTAAATCTCGACTAGTACACTTGGAGTCCTCAAAGGCCCACTGTGATGTCCCATAAAGAGTGTGGAAGATGTTGCAGTGGTTTCAACAACATGAACTTCGAATGAATCAGTGACCTAAGGCCTACCATGTCCAGATCTTCAAACGTCCAACCCTTAAAAGAAGTGTCATATAATTTAAAGTACCGGACAAAGTCTTAATCTTCTCTCATACTCTAACACACACAACACACAACAAACAAGTCATTCCTGGAACCAAAGAACACTCAGGCCTCCACAAAGTGTATTTTGTCATATGGTCACAAAACAGCGAAAGTGTTAACAACTCTTAAACTATGCAATGAGTGAGTATTAGTGCGTAACATGAGTTTGGATTCTGCAGAAACTGCAACAAAGTCAAAAGAACGGCAACATAAGAAATTTTTTGTGCAAGGCGTGACACCCTCGTCGTCGTCATAGTCGTCACGATTGCTGTCATAAGAATCTCCCAAACAGATGGCCAGAGAATCTACTTGCACTGTAGATGCCGCTACACATAGTCTTAGCTAGAAAAAGGGGTCCAATTTGTTGGCACCTTATTTTTTCTTTATTTTCCAAATAGGACAATTCACATTTAGCTACTTTAACTCTGTGTTAGTCAAGTGAAAATTTTAACCTATATGACCTTTGAACCTATGGGTGACATATAACACCTACTTGACTTACGAAGGATGAAGGCGCCAATTCTTAAGAAAACATGTTGTATGCTTCTGAGCACATATTCCGCCGCCATATTTTCAGGCCGATTGATCTAAATGAAGCATGGAGAAAGCTATAGAACCACGAATCATTTTAAAAAGAACTAAAGTTGTCTATGTTTGTAAGAGATGGATTTATGACTTGGGCTCAACATGTTCAAAGGTTGAGCCCAAGAAGATACGGGATCAACGTTCAAAGTAAAACAAGGTCCTCAGGGAAACTCAGGAATCGGTCAATTGACAGAGTAAAACTGGAGTCTATTTCTAGTAGTCTACAACTTTCTAGAGACAGATATTTAAAAAGGATTTACCTTTGCAACGTTGCAACGTTTGACTTGGGCTTCACATGTTCAAAGGTTGAGCATATGTATGTAGAGCGCCAAAGAAGATACGGGATTAAGTTCGCCAGTTCGACAAAAAAAAGTTCTCAAGGAAACTCAGGAATCGATCAACTGACAGAGGAAAAACTGGAGTTAACGTATTTTCTAGAGATAGAGAATTGAAAACTATCTACATTTGTGAGATTTGGGTCAAAGAAGATACGAGATCAAGTTTCCCAATGCAGAGAAAGGTTCTTTAAACCCTGGATTGACAGTAAAACTGGACTCGAAATATTTTCTCAAAGCAATTGGCGGAAGATCTTTAAAAAGGATATAAAAAATTAAGGATAGTTCAATCAAGCTTTCTACCTTAAGATCTCTCTTTGTGATGGTCAAGAAATGGCAACGCTCGATATTCCTCTTTTAACCTAAAAGTTTGAACTGGACTCGAAATATTTTCTCAAAGCAATTGGCGGAAGATCTTTAAAAAGGATATAGAAAATTAAGGATAGTTCAATCAAGCTTTCTACCGTAAGATCTTTCTTTGTGATAGTCAAGAAATGGCAACGCTTGGTATTCCTCTTTTAACCTAAAAGTTTGAACTGGACTCGAAATATTTTCTCAAAGCAATTGGCGGAAGATCTTTAAAAGTGGAGATACAAAGTTACGGATAATTCAATCAAGCTTTATTTCTTTCTTTGTGATGGTCATACAACCTCCATACACGAAAATAATTTAATATGGGTTGAAGGCAAAATAGGATTTTCCTGCGCGCCAAATTTACTTGGGTCGTTCTAGAGAACTTCTCTCACTAAAAAGGGACCAGATCCAAACCATGATTGGTGTTCCCAAAGGTCTTCTGTCGAATCTGTATGATCTCTTTAAGTACTTGTCCCCATTGTTGTATTAAACACAGTTGAGCTCCACTCACTCATTGAACCAATTGAAACTCCTTGCGATTTTTAGTAGTAAATAGTACTGTCGGCTAGATCTCCTAGATTGTCGAAGAAGAAGTTGCCAAGGTCCCACATTGTCTAGAAGTCTACTTGCCGATAGAACTATTCTACCAGTCTACCAGATTTCGTAAGAAGCTCAAACTGGTTCAATGAATGAGTTGGTGGTAGCACAAAGGGGTTTCATGGCCCAAGTGGACGTCGCCAAGGAGTAGCGACTCCTATCTTCCCTATTTGCGGTCTCATCACGTAGCAATTTTGGTGCAATAAATTGTGCTCCTTGGTTAACATTGTGCGTGTGAATGTGTTTACAAGGTTGGAAGGGACCGATTCCGAACGCAGAGTTGGGAGCTTTTTCATAGACAATTTTACTCTCAGAGGTTTGCCATTTCCTGCTGAGAGGACCGCCGCCGAAAGAAAAATGGTTGTTTTTATTTTTTTTCGGTGTTAACGCAACGGAGTATTGAACTACTACTATTGAGCACTAGCCAGCTGAGCTACGGCGGCACAAAAAGATCATAAATTTTTTATTTTTGAGTTTCACAATTTGCCAAACTTTCAATGCAGTGTCATCGATTTTGCTCTAATTAAATTAAAATTTTGCTCTACTGTGCTCAATCTCTTTCCTGATTGGTTCATTGAACTGAATTTTTTCGCATTGTTTTCTCTTAATTTTCTCATCATTTCAGCTATTTTTATCCGCCTGCTGCATCTCAACATTTTTGCCTCAAGTGCAATTTTCTGCATTTCTGCTGACAACATGTAAACATTTCCATGTTGCTTCCAGTGTTGGCAACTGAATAACTTCAGCGCCATCTTACTTCGTTCACATTTCATTCATAAACTGTGATCACTTTTGTCCACAGTGCCGTTTGAAAGTTTGTATTGGCCGCTTTTTGCTTCACTCAGTTGACTCAGATTTCAATTTTGGTTAATTAGGAAAAAACAAAAACAAAACAAGTTGTTTATATTTGAACCAGTAATTAAAAAAGCATCACACACAGTACATATGTACACACATTTTTACATATATATAGCTACATATGTGTAGATATGTAAACATTTGCGCCAACTGTATGCAAATTGGCTACAGCTGGTTATGGCTTGTTGTGATTGTTATTGTCGCAATTTACGCTTCGGTGGCAATGCTTACAACAACAACAACAAATATGTGTAATAACAATAAATAAACGCTCTATGCGACCGACGAGCCCAATAAGCGAACCAAATGCCGGCAAAAGTGCACACAACCCAATGCGAGCGAGTGAGATGGCGCGAGTGATTTGCAATAAACTTGTTGTAAAATTCTGAAAAGCTTGGCAAATTCGTAAACACAAACTAAATAATAACAATTTACGAGTAGGCAATATGCGACACATGTAAATAGTCTGTCCGCCTGGTTGCCGGCGCGTCTCGCGCGATTGTCTGCTTTCTACGCGCCAACGCTCATTCAATTTGATGTTTGTTTAGCTATTTGAAAATTTACTTTTCAGTTGAAAATTATTTTTTTTTTCTGTGTGCAGATTTATGTAGTTCAATGTCGTCAAGAAATTTGCAACATTTCATTGCTGCTTTGGCTTTGGTTAGATTTGCTTATGAGGTCACTTACATGTTTTGTTTTGTTTTTATTGATTTTTTTATTAGGTGAATTACAATAAAAAGAAATGCATTATTTGTGCGTGAAATTTAAGGATTTATTGACAATAGTTATAATGATTTTGAACGAATTTGGTCACATTTTCAGCGCCTTGTATGAAAATTTGTTGCTATTTTGAAGGTAATTCCATTTGATTTCTGATTTCTCATCGACGGCTGTCTTGGACCATTTGATGAACTTCAGTGATGTTTTTGTCAGTGGTTGCAGTTTCTGAACATCCCAAAAGTTCATTATCTCCCAAGCTGGTACAACCCCTGTTGCGGTTTCGTCCTTTTTAGTTATTTAAATGAGCTGAAACAATTCCAAATTACGATTTGCTGGCGGATGCCCATAAAAAGGGAGATTACAGTGGTGTCTGGATATAGTGAACTAATTATTGCAAGGCCTGTTCACAATATTGAGGTTGTTCACTATATCAAGGTTAACATTTTTGTTCAAAAACTCGTTTTATTTGCTCAAAATACACTTTTTGTTTTTTGCTTGAAAATTTGTTTCCATATTTAGAGGCTCGATGCAAAATTTGGGTGTTCACTGTATACTCAGACACGACTGTATATACTTTGGCTGGCTGCACCATGCCATAAACAGTGTTGCCAGATACCTGAAATGACTTTCTCCTAAATCTTAAAAAAATACTGAAAATTCCTCCCAAAAGTTAAAAAAATCTCCGAATTTTTTTTTATAATTTGCGTCACTTTAAAAAAATTAAACTTCTCATGAAATAATAAATACATAACATTTTTATAATGCATCTTTTTTTTATTCATCATCAGCTTAATAACAAAAACTTAACAAAAGCAAAACACATAAAAAAGAATTCAGTAAAAAGTGAAATTTTTTGCGGGATTTCATTGTGACAGCAATAGGTGAGAACGAGATAGAACGAGCTTATATTTTGTAAGCTTACAAATTTTCAACACAGAAGGGTGCTTTGACTATTAAAATAGTTGTCAAAATATGTTTTGTTGCCACTGGATGCATTGTTTTGTTGGATACTTCGTTATCCGAAAATCTCCCAAAAATTCACTAAGAATCCGAAAAATCCTCTAAGATAAAATATAAATCTCGTAAGCAATTCTTCCTCCTGAAAACTCTCCTAAAAGGCCAAAAATCTCTTAAATCTAGAGGGAAATATCCTAATCTGGCAACACTGAACCCTGCCAGGCTTGCCGGTGAAGGGTTGCCAGCTCGATTGGGTTCTGTCGGTCGCCTCGGGACATAACTTATGTTGTAACAACCATTGTGATCTCAAACAGCCCCGTTTACATTCAGAGAAGATGGAAAACGCTGGGAAAACCGACATTTCAGAATTTCGAAGAGATAGCAAAGTGCAGTGTAAACACGCTACTCTCTTTCATTAACCTCTCGGACTGGAACATCGCCACTTGAACCAACCAACCAATCAACATTCAGATAACCAACATTTCACGGTGGTAAAACAGTGCAGAGACCCTGTAAACAGTGTCCAACTGGTATATAAAAATATATTTTATTAGTGAAATGAATACACGCATACAAACAAAATTTTATTGTTGGTTTTGTAGAAAAACCAAAAATTTGCACACTAAATTTTTCCTTTTAAATTTTCCTTTTATTTTTTATATATGTTAATTTATATTTTTGCCAACAAGTTTTTATATTCTGACAATTATTTTGTCAATGTGTATTTGGTTGATTGTGAAATATTTTAAAAATACACTTTAATGTCATCATTAAAAAAAGCGTTGCCGTTGACTAAACATTCAAAATAGACGAACAAATTAAATTCGTAATTTTTGCTTTGTTATTTTAATGTTTAACATTTAAAATAGACAACAAAGTAAAAGTCATCATTGTTGTTTTTGTTGTCTAAACATTGAAAACTGTCGAGAATTGAAATTCGTCATCATTTCAACTCAAATGCATTTCTGTAATTTGTGTTGTTTAGATTAATGAGTTTTAAAATTTATTTGACTTAATGAGCTCAAAGGTAAAATGATTGAAATAAAAAAAATTATGGAATATTCCATCTAAAATATATAAATCGTTGAATCTGAGTTTACTATCTTACAATCAAAATTGTTGAACTAAACAATTTGTATTCAAAGTCCATGGATGATTTGACTATTGTGCAAACTAGTTGTTTCAAAGCAAAAGAAGATTTTTTTTTCTATGCCCAAAGGACTCAAACTAGTCTTGGAGCCATACAATCTAGAACTGTACCCATTTTTTTTAGAGTGTTCTCATGTTGGCTGCTCAATTCAGCATCTCGTGTCTTCCCAACAATTGACAATTAATTACGTCGCCGCCTTTCAGTTGTTGGTTTTTGTTGCCAGATATTTGATTTTAAATTTTTCACAATGCACTTTGCCTCATCTCATCCCTCGGGCCCTTCTTCTAACTATTCCCTGGGTCCCACATACTTAGTGCCGACATATGGTTGAGAGGCGCAACAGTTTGTCTGCTGCTTTCGCTTTGGATGGCTGAGGGCTCATGCACACATAACCACACACACACATGCACAAATTGATGATGCATCTATGATAGAAAATGTTTACCCCATTGTTATTTGTGTGCATTGCCAGTGTTGTTGTTGTTTTTTTTATTTATTTGTTTTTATTGTTGTTTATTATAGTCTATTCTGTTAACGAGAGCGAGTGGTTGGTGGGTTTGTTTTGTTTCCACTGTCTGCCGCGCAATCAGCCGATGGTCCCACACTGTGTCTGTTCTTTGACATTTTGTTTAATTATTTTTATTTGTCATGGTTATTATTTTTACTATATGGTGCGATAACCGCCATGTAATGGTGTTGTTTTAATTTCATTATTTTCGTTTTTTGCAATGCAACCTTATCTCTCAACAGTTTTCTGCTTCAATAAGCATTTTTATAAAAATTCCCTTCAGACCGGAAACTCAGTTGAACAAAGGATTTTGCGACATCAAGTGCCCATTGATAGTCCTTGTGAGAATGGGTATCTTAGTCTTCTGAACTGTTTTCTGCTTTAATGAGCATTTTCAAAATATCCCCTTCATACCTGAAGCTCTATTGAACCAAGGTTTTTGGGACATCAAGTGTTCAGTGAGAGTCCTTGTGAGAATAGATATCTCTTGTCTATCATAACTGGGCCATGTAAGCCTTGCAGTTGCGCATGAGAGGAGATTTCACAAGCCAACCCGACCCCCGTGAGTTTAGCGCAAAGTTTACCTACTAACTTCTATCTGGAAGGATAAGTCTGGTCGTGCCTTTCCATGCCAGATCGTCGTCTTTTTAGTGACCTTCAATGCGCCGTTGTCCACCCATCCAAATGAATTAAATACTTTAGTTCTGGTCCATCTCGTTGAGAATGCTTGGCTCCCAGTGAAAGGTTTGATGTTGTTCATTCATGAGTCCAAAGCTTTTAGCGTAGTTTAACTGTCTACGAAGATACTTGCTTTCTTCTGTCAGGTGTTGGGTTCAAGTTAAAAATGGCCATCTGGCAATCATCTCCGCTTGATTTATTCTACAATTGGGCCGCAAGTCAGAAAGAGATTTCAATACCCAGACGCCATCTCTCCTCTCCGTCGAACTTGAAGCCGTCCATAAATATTATTACGTAAATAGTTTTTCCTGCTCAACGCATTCGTAGTTCGTATCGCTGGTTTGTGCCAAATTAAAAAACACTGCAATTTTTTACCCAGTTCCCTACGGTAGTTACTGTATTTTCAATTCACTAGAGTCACATTACTACACTTTTCGTACTTATTTACTTGTCTGCCCGGAGCGTAAATCGTTCTCGAAGGTTCCAGCATCACCTCGAACCGTCTCTGCAATAATTCCCGCAAAATTACTGTGTTTCCTAAAGTATGCTTTAGCCCTGCTGTCGAAAAATGCCCGCTCAGTATTGTCCTGTTGCCTATGTTAGGGGTGCGGGCCGCCCTGACAGAGCAGTATTGTCACAATAAGTTGATTGAATCTCCTACTTGTTGTCGCATAGTACAGAGACATCGTAGACTTTGGTGAAAACCATTGGCGGTACGCAGAGATTCGTTTTAAAAGGCGGCTTTGGATAATGTTAGGATAGGTTCGTCGAATGCCTTAACGCTTCAGTTGATCACATCAACAGATGATAGGACCTCTTAAACTTGAACCTTCTACCACGGTCTCCCTCAACACGGTAGTCTTTAACACGGTCTCCCTTTTCGCCGTCGATCTTCAACTACTGTCTGTTAATCCATTTTCTTTTCCAAATCAGATTGAGAAGGTTCCATAATTTCACTTCGATTACTTTCTCTGTTAAATCTTTGAAGAAGAGTGATCCGGTTTCCTCTCTTCGTTTCACTTTACTTCGTCGCTTCAATTGTCGCTCTTTTCTCTTCTTCTTCTTCTTGATTTTACTCTCAGAGGTTTGCGATTTCCTGCTGAGAGGACAGCCGCCGAAAGAAAAATTGTTGTTTTACTTTTTTTCGGTGTTAACGCAACGGAGTCTTGAACATGGGTTTTAACGTCGCATTTGACTCGCGGCCCAACGCACTAGCCAGCTGAGCTACGGCGGCTGCCGTAGTCGCTCTCAGTAACAAAAATGAGAGTGCTGCTCCATCCCCTTTTCATAGTAACCGATTCTGCAGGGAGAAACTTATAAGGTCATCATTCAGGTGTTTACGGTTCTGTAAAAGCTACATACAGGGTATCATCTTTTTAAACAATAAAAATTTAAAAAAATCTATAAAATATTTAATTCAAATTTGAACACTTAAAGTGAGCGCCCATATTTGCATTGTCAGTTAATTCAGTCATTCAATCTTACACTTCAAATTTTACTATATTTTTTGCATTGACTTTGCCTTTTTTATAACATTTTGTATTTTATTTCAAGTGTGAATTAAATCAATCAATAACGCGTCTTTTGCCGCTACTGTCATTTGTTGTCAGCATATAATATTTGATTGGAGTTTTGTTTGCCTTTGCCTTTGGTTTACCTTTGCCTTTTAGCCAAATGTTTGACAAATGACACAATGACATCTTGATTTGAATCGGTCAATTGCCAATTGAACTAATCGCAAATGCCTGAAATCGATTTGCATTAAATGAAACGTACGCTTTGCTGTTGTTGTTGCTGTGGTTAATATTTGCAAATGTGTATTGATTTGTCTACATGTCGGTGAGCAATTTGACGTCATTCTAATGACAAAAATTCTCAGAATGCTAATTTTAGCTAGAAATATAATTAGCCTTATTAGGTATAGAAAAAATATTAGGAGCGAAATGTCAGAAGGAAAATGCGCAATAAACAGAAAATTGAAATAGGGTGAGGAAGGAGCCGAGACGGGGGCCACATTTCAGGTAGTTGTGCGCTGAGTTTCAGTGCTGAAAGTAGAAGATTTGAAGTACAGTTTAGTGACACAGTAGGAAAACTTGGAGTGGAAAACTAACAATTTGTGTCTAAAATTTCAACGCGTTAGAACCAAAAAATGAAATTGAAGTTTTCGAAATTTATCAAAGTTTCGAAAACGGTTCAGGTAAGAGTGAGGAAAAGCTTGAAAACAGTGAAAAATACACTGAAGGCTGTATAACATTGCATTGTTTTAGAAAAAATGAATAGAAGGTGAGATTTTAAAGATTTTAATTAATAATAATTAAGTCATCTATAATTAAGTCGTCGATTCTTTTTCACTACCGCACAATACGAAACAGAAATGAATTATCATTCAATGCGTAGAACACTCAATATTTTTTCTGTTATATTTAGACTGAGATAAGGGAACACATTGAATTGTAAACAGTTGATGACAACTCGCTGCTGATAGTGAAACCCAAATGGAAAAAGCGCGTAAATAATGCTTCACTAAACACTGAAATCTCTCAGTAATTTGTAGTCAATGTGACTCATTGAACCAAAACGTTATGCTTCAAAAAACAGTAAAATGAGTTTGGTTGCATAACAATTGGAAAAAAAACTAGAAACCGACACAACTTAAGCCCTGAAAAGCTTTTTATCTTTTCCCACTTACAACTGATTAAATAAGAGTGTCCAAGGCTAACATTACTAGGCACTGATTAAGACAAAAATAACGTGTGACACATTGTCACAGGCCTTGGAGAACGTGCAGTCAGTGATTTCTGTTGTTTAAGATTCCACTTATGATATCTGAAAGTATCAATGAGTCGAGTGGGCGTAGAGTGACTAAAGCTTCTACGACAAGTAGGAGTGAAGAGTATTGAAGTCAGTTATTTGAGGCTTTGTGACTGGCAAGAATTGTGAATAAGTAAGACGTATGTATTGTGTGCTCTGTAATGCATGACATCAACGTCTACTGGCTTCAGCGTCATGCATGGCTAATGTCTTTGTAAACACACAAAAATTAGTTGATTGAGTCAGAAATGCAGCAAAGCAAATCATATTAGTCACTTTGTCAAAATATATATAATATATATATAACTCGGTGCTTTAGTGTTTGAGTAGTGGTAGAGTGTTGCTGAATGTGACGAATTGTCGTTAAACTGATTATTACTTATTTCTTTCTCAACCATAAAAATGTTTTATTTCTTGAACATTATAGAAATTTGCTAATTAAAATGGTACCAGGACAGTAAAGATTCGTTATGGGACACCTTTGAAATAGTTAAAATGTGACAGTTGAAATGAGATAAGAATAGTGAAAATTTCAACTGAACACATTTAAGAATATAAAAATTTCAAAATAGAACTAAGACAAAATGTATGACACAATAGTTCATTACTTGGACGCAGTGTCTCGGGCAGGTGTTGTCCGAATCCCAAATCTAATCTAAGACAAAATGTGAAAATGTGACAATAAAAATAAAACTGGGACAGGCAAAATTTCTTATGAATACATTTAAGGATATACACATTTTAAAATAGAACTGAGAATAAGATCACGAGAAGTTTTGCTGGGACAAGAAATATTAAGATGTTGAAAATGTGACAATGGAAGTAAGACTGGGATAGGGGTTTTCCATTGTCACATTATTTTGAAGACATTTAACACGTTCGCGGACGTGAATGCTATAGCATTCAAATTGTAAACCAATTTTTATTAATTACATTTTAAATAAACTGAAATTTTTGTAAATAATATGCTATATCATTCAATGTGTATAAGGGCTAAAATACGAAAATCTGACAACTGCAACAATATATGTGTAATCAAATTTAAGATAGTTCTTCTAGTTTCCACAAAAATTGACTGTCCGCGAACGTGTTAAGGATAAAAAAATTAAAAGTAGAACTGAGACTAGGTTAGGTTAGGTTGCGGTGGCTGCCTCTATAAGAGACACACTCGGAGGCCTGAAAGGCCCATTGTGATACCACATATTTCACCCGTTTTTGAACTGTGTATGCAACACTGTTTTGCCAACATATGTTACAGCACACATTTCAAGCGGATGGGGAAAGGGGGGGAGGGGACCTACAGTTTAACGCCGAATCCGAACGGCGATTGGCAGTTTTTCGTTCACACTTGGAGGTTTTGCCATTGCCTGCCAAGAGCGCACTTGTGCGATTCTTGTAATTCTCATTTCCTTCATGTGGATAGCGATAGAAGTAGATGAGTTGTTCACCAGCCCGAGCCAGGAATCGAACCTGGAGCCTTTGGTATGAGAAGCCAGCGCGCTACCCGCTTGACTATCGAGGCCGGCCAGAGAAGAACTGAGACTAAGAATGCGAAAAATTTTACTGTGACAAAATTCAAATGTAAAAAATGTGACAATGGATATATGATTGGGACTGGTAAAATTTTTTGTGAACACATTTAAGAATATAAAAATCTCAAAATGTAACTGAGACTAAGACCGCGCAATTTTTTGCTGTGACAAAATTTAGATATTGAAAATGTGACAATGAAAATAAGGCTGGGATGGGGAAAATTTCTTGTGAACATAAATATGTTCTTTGCTTTAAATAAAGCATTACAAAAAAACTGAGAATAGAAATGAGAATAAGATCGCGAAGCTTTTTTGTGACAAAAAAATTGTAGATACTGAAAATGTGACATTGGATATAAAATTGGGACAGGTACAATTTCTTGTGAACATATTTAAGAATATAAAAATCTCAAAATATAACTGAGACTAAGACCGCGCAATTTTTTGCTGTGACAAAATTTAGATATTGAAAATGTGACAATGGAAATAAGACTGCGACAGGGAAAATGTCTTGTGAACATATTTAAAAATAAAAAAAAACAGAATAGAAATGAGAATTAGATTGCGAAGTTTGTTTGTGACAAAAAACTGTAGATATTGAAAATGTGACACTGGATATAAAATTGGGACAGGTAAAATTTCTTGTGAACACGTTTAAAAATAAATAAAATTCCTAAAAGGTTTTTCCTGTGACAAGATTCATATGTTGAAAATGTGACAATGGATATAAGATTGGGACAAGGAAAATTTCTTGTGAATACATTTAAAAATAAAAAATCTCTAAATAGAACTGAGACTAAGAACGCGACAAATTTTACTGTGACAAATTCAAATGTTGAAAATGTGACAATGCTTATAAGACTGGGACAAGGAAAAGTTCTTGTGAACACATTTGAGAATATAAAAATCTTAAAGATCGCGAAAAGATTTGTTATGACAAAAAATTTCAGATGTAAAAAATGTGACAATTGAAAAAAGACTGGAACAGAAAAAACTTTTTGTGAAAACTTTTAAGAATACAAAAAAATTTCAAAAGAACTGAGACTACGATCGTGACAAGTTTTTCTGTGACAAAATTCAAATCTTGAATATGTGACAATGAAAATGAGACTAGGACAGGGAAAATTTCTTGTTAACACATTTAAGGATATAAAAATCTCAAAATAGAACTGGAAATAAAACAGCAAAAAGTTTTGCTGTGACAAAAAATATTTAAATATTGAAAATGTGACAATGGATATAAGACTGGGACGGGAAAAATGTTTTGTGAACACATTTAAGCGTTCAAAAAATTTAAAAATAGAACTGAGACTACGATCGCGAGAGTTTTTGCTGTGACAAAATTCAAATGTTAAAAATGTGACAATGGATATAAGACGGCAACAGGGAAAATTTCATTTAAAAATGAGATCATGACAATTTTTGGTAGGGAAAAAAATCATTTGTTAAAAATGTGACAATTAATATAAGATTGTGACAGGGAAAATTTCTTGTAACATTTACAATGATGAAAATATGACAACGGTAATATGACTGGAACAGTGACAATTTCCCCTGTGACATATTAAGGATATAAAAATTTGATAATGAGAATGAGAAATTGAACAATGTGATAAATGTCAAAAGGGTGGAAAAACTGGTAAAACTGACAGTGCGTCATATTTTTGTGGACATATTTTAGATGGTGAACATTTCTCCTGTGACACATTCAGGATATTAAAATGTGACAATGCAAATACTTAAGAATTGAAAACTGAAAAATTCTTGTTAGACACATTTAAGGCAATGAAAATCTGATAATTGAACGGAACCTAAAACAGTGAAAATCTCTTGTGGGAGACATTTAAGATAGTTAAAAAGAAATTAGACTGTAAAAGTGAAAATTTCTTCAGTCACATATTTAAGATGATGAAAATGTGACAATGGAAATCAGACTAAGACTGAAAATAGTTTTTCTGTGAAACAAATAAGGTGGTGAAACTGTGACAAAGAAAGTGACACAAGGACTGTGCAAATTTGTGTGGAACAGTTTTGAGATAATACAAATTTGATTGTGGAAAAAAGACTGGAACAGTAAAAATTTCTTGGGGAACACAATTCAGAAGTGGAATATATGGAAATGTAAATGAGATTTTGTAAAAATTTGTGCTGCACTTTAAAGGTTAAAATCTTTTAAAAGGTAAGAAAGTAAAGAGGAAGGTTAGATTAAACTGGTTGGCCGAATAGGCCACACATAGACCCTGTTGGGTCCCTAGATGTACCATTGAGAGTTCCTTAGGCGTTAGGATCTAGTGAAATAATGAAGTAAATAGGTACTCAGATGGTCAAAGAAGTCAATAAGGTGACTTGACACGTTGCAAAATGTTTTGGTTTTTTTCTATTTTCATAAAAGTCAGTCGGAACAAGTTTCTAGTAGTTTTTTGTATGAACACTTCTCTAGGAAACGCTTAAAATTTATTAGCAAGTAGTGTAACAACTCTAGTAAAAGGTATAATTAGATATTAAAAAATGATTACAAAGTGATGCTGTTCCATAATACTTGGGCTTATACAACAATTTACATATTCCATTCACTAATGCCAGCATTATGGGCCTTCACCTCAGTTCGGTTGAGCGTAACTCGTTAATTGTACAGTCGTTTGGTTTTATGTGCATTTTGTTTTCGTAAATTTTCCAAATAATTGAACAAACAAGTAACAAAATAACGCCGAAAACGACTTTGTTAATTTTTAACTAGTTGACACTACGCCTTATTTACTTAAGCGGCACCATTTTTCTTTGAAACTTATCAAATATTGTATTATTTGAATACTTCATTAGTGCTCGACTGTGCTGTAAAAGTTGTGTAAGTTGAACTAATGAATGGAAACAGTTGTTTCATAGGTTGTGGTTTGTTTTGCAAGAGGTAGAAATTCTTAGTTAGAGGTGGAAAATCTTCACAGAAACTGGAAAACCCGTGTTCCCGAGTTCTTACCGAAAAATCAACTCTCGTTTGGAGATTATTAATTATTTTGTTTAAGTAATAATTTTTTTATAAATATATTTTCATATTTTTCTAAATGCATCAAAATATTATTTATGAATTTTTCACAGTTTCTTGTTGAAAAATTTTACATTATTTTTATGTACAAAACGTGCCATATTGCTCGAAAATATCCACTAACTACACAATTTCGTCGTCTGCCACTTGTGTTGTTGTCGCAGTTTGCCGCAATTTTCAACAGACACGCTTCAACAATTTCATTTACACTTGAAATGACTGAAAATTTCGCTTACAAAAGTTTGCTTTGCGCTTTTCGCCAACGAAAAGAAATCAGGTCACGTTTGTTAAAATTTTGTGCCGCAACATCGCATACGCCAAGCACGAGTAACAAAATGCGCCAGGACAATAGGCAGCAAAGGATTTTATTGTTGTAGTAAAATTTAAAACAAAACCAACTTTCTTTTGGCACCTATTTTCAGTTGGCAGCGTTGCAATGTTTTGTGTACATTTGAAGCGGAAGTAGCCCAGCTGCAACAACAACATCGTCAAATTGTGTTGTTCACCAATTTGCTGGTTTTTCGAGAAGAGATTGTAGGAGCCAAGAGGAAAGATTATTAAAACTTAATCAGCGCGTTTAAAGTAGTTGAAAAATTTACTAAGTTTGTTGTAAATATTTTTGTAAAAGTGTTTCTGTGCGGTGTCTTTATAGTTTTTATTTAATTTGCTACTATTTTGGGTCCCATGTGATGTCTCAACTCTTGACTCATTCATATGGCTTTGGGTCTTGTTCTCGCGTTGTCTGGGTATTTATTTTTAACCTCTTAGCCGGTCTTCATAAGTATTTGGTTTAAGTTTAATCTTTCATCACTTTGGATCCCATGAGTTACTTTACCTCTTGACTCTTTTACCTGTCTTTAGTTCTTTGATCTACTTTGTTGAACTTTTCGCCTTGTAACCCACTTTCTGTACTACTGCTCAACTTTTTCACAAACCTATGGATTTTGTCCTCGCTTTGTCTGGTTGTCATTTCGGGGCTTAGCTCTTGACGCACTCACCTGTCTTAAGGTCTTTTCTTTACTTTATTTAACTGGCTTTTTTTCCCATTTTTTATATAACTGCTCAACTCATGACTCGCTCACCCATTTCTGGATCTTGTTCTCGGTTTGTCTGGTGGTCCATTCCATCCAGTAAACCATATTCTGTCCAACTTTTCATGTGATCACTCAGCCGGTCTTTACAAGTAATCTTTATCAACTCTAATCTTCCATCATTTCATGTGATCACTCAGCCGGTCTTTATAAGTAATCTTTATCTACTTTAATCTTTCATCGTTTCGGATCTGATCTCTTAATTCATTCACTTGTCGTTGGCTCTTTCCTTAACTGTGTGTTTTTGGATTTAGTTTGGTTTTAGTTGAATCTCCCATCATTTTGGGTCCCATAAATTGTCTTGACTCATTCAGCTGTCTTTGGATCTTTCTTTACTTTGTTAAACTCTCCGTTTCAACCCATTTTTGGTCCAACTGCTCAACTCTTTATTCGTACACATACTCCTGGATCTTGTCTTTGCTTTGTCTGGTGGTCCAATTTCTGTCCATCTTTTCGTTTAACCACCTATCCGGTCTTTATAAGTATTTGGTTTTTGTTTAATCTCCCATCGGTTTGGATCTTAACGCTTGACTCTTTCACCTATCTTTGGCTCTTTCTTTACTTTGGTGAATCTCTGTTTTTTAAACCATTTTCTGTCCAACTTCTCAACTCTTGATTCGTTTACATACTTCTGGATCTTGGTCACTCTTTGTCTGGTTACCCAATTTCTGTCCATCTTTTCATCTGACGAAGCCGGTTTTTGTAAGTATTTGGTTTTAGTTCCATCTCCCATCATTTTTGGCCCTATGCATCAAGTCGAAACTCTTGACTCCTTCACCTGTCTTTGGCTCTTTCTTTACTTTGTTGAACTCTCCGTTTTTTTGAACCATTTTCTGTCCAAATTCTTAACTCTTGATTCGTTCACATACCTCTGGATCTTGTCTTCGCTTTGTCTGGTGGACCAAAGTCTGTCCATCTTTTCATCTGACGAAGTCGGTCTTATTAATTATTTGATTTTTGTTTAATCTCCCACAATTTTGGGTCCCATGGGTCAAGTCTTAAATCTTGACTCCTTCACCTGTCTTTGGCTCTTTTCTTTACTTTGTTGAACTCTCCGTTTTTTAACCCATTTTCTATCAATATTTTCAATCTTCACCCAATTTTTCATTCAATCATCCATCATTTTGGGTTCACTGTCAACACTTCTTCAACTCAACTCATTTCTTTCCTCACCTTTTCTGTTCCATTACCCATTTATTCAAACAATTCCCTTTCTCTCTGCCCCTCTATCTGCCAATCTGGCTATGGCCACCCTGTAACAGTATACAACCAATTGTTTTGCAATTCTACTCAATGAAAGCCGATTACATTTGTCGTTTTGGAGACTTCGTCGAGGCCATTGATTTCTTGCATTGCGCCCACTGCTACTTTGGTTTTGGCAACAAGTGAACTGCGAAGAATTCTTTGGACACATTCCAAAATACGGCTACGCGACTTGGCGACGCTCGTTCGCCTTCAAGCATAATAATTCCCGTTTATAATTTACGTTTGCTTTTTTTACTTTTCGCTGAAATGTCTCACATCCAATTTGCGTTGACTTTTGTCGGTTAATTGTGAATGCGATTTAAATGTCTATTTTTACATCGACAATGTGTCATGGCCGTGCAGTGTTCGACTCGATTTGCCGCCAATATGAAAATTTAAAAATTCCTTCCCACCAAAAGCTGTCAAGAATTTGTTGTAGTTTTCATTATGATGACATCATTTGTTATTTACTAGCGGCATTAAAATGTGGCTTTATGCTAATTTTTCAAGTCAACAGAATAAGTGTTGAAATTGTTTGTTTTTGCAGCAAAGTCGAGTTAAACCTGAAAATATTTAATATTTTGCAAAAAAGAAAATTGTTTGCGTTTTGTGTTGGCACACATTTTTAAGATTGCTTTCTCTTATTTTGTTTATTGAAATCTTGGGAATGAGTAACAAACTTGTAAGTAACAACAAAAAACAATACTGAGTGTTCTGCAGTTATTTTGAATTTGCCAAATGTGCTTAACTCAATTATGAGCCACATGTCAAATGTGTTGGCCAGACCCGAACAATTAACTTGCCAATCAATTAATTTGTCAATCATTACTTTTTTGTAAATTTCGAAAAATGTGTTTTCAATAAAATTTTGCTAACTCAAAGCGTGTAGCAAAACTATCCCAAAATGCTTTACAAGTCTTAAACAGTTAGAGCATTTTTTTCAAAACTATGTTTTAAATATTGAATGTTTTACTATTCTTGAGAGCTGTTTTAACTACAATTTAAAGCAGTTGTAACTATTTTCTTTCAACTTTTTGGTGACAAATGTAATCTTTTCGAAACTTCTTGCCAAGAAAACATTTTCTAAAGCAGTTGTAACTATTGTCATTTAAATTTCCGAAACTTTTCGAAACTTCTTGCTAGTAAAAATTGTTTTAGTTATAGTTTCTATAATGCAATTCATATGTTTTCTTTTGCAAGTCTGTTAGTCTGCGAAAAACATGTTCGATCTCATTCTTAATCTCATGTCTTAGCTTTAAGCCCCCATAGGTGCCCACTTGACAAATACACAAGCAGACATGGTAAATGCCATAAAGTCATAAAAATCATAGTTTACCACTTCATTCAATATCAATTTTTGCAATACTGGGTTTTTGCATTTTGTTCAGGTGCCTTGGGTTTGAGAACAGTGGTCCGTATTAGAGTTTGTGACAGTCAATATTTAAAAATTTATATGAAATATTTTATTTTTGAAACAACTCCAGTTCAGTGCTGTCAGAGAAAGTTGCAAAAAATTTTCAGAAAATATCTTCCTTCCTTCTCATTTATTGTGAGACTTTTTTGCCACAGGTTTGCAAAATTTTTTGCAATTAATCACATTTTTTTTCTGTAAGTTTTATTGCAACTAATAAAAACATTTGCAATATTTATCGAATTAAAAACAATTGCAATGTTTATTGCCACATTTGATAACGTAATTTTCATTGTTTAGCAAGCGGCAACTGCAATCTGTCTTGTTGGCAACGTTTTATCGCTTCGCTGTCGCCACACTTCAGCACCGCGTTGTGCAATTCCACAAGTCTGGCGCGTCATTCAACAAGTCTGTCGTTGTGTATAGTTAGTAATGATTTTATTACATTTTACCTTCGTGTTGCCATTTAATTATTATTGTGGCTTTTATCTGTGTGCTTTTTTTGTGACGTGTGGTCATGTGGCCCACACGTGGATGCCAGATTTTCAAGTGTAACTGAACATTCAGCAATATTCAGCGGTGAAATGAAAAATTCAGAGCTTCAGTTGGCTACAGGACTTTGTCTCTTTTGACACTTTGTTATCTCACTCTGAGGCTCATCTAATGACTTATTTTGTCCCATGTCTGTAATAGCTTTCTTCGAACTTTGATTTTTCACAATTCGATTCAGTGACAGTTTCTTGTGCCTGGCTCGTGTCGCACGCATGTTGTGAGTGCACTAATTAGCAGGTAAACAGTTTAATAGAACTTCCAGCAAACCTTTCATGAATTATTCCTTAGCTCGCCTTTGCTTCCGGAACTGCCAGTCAGTGCAACTTTTGGTATGTAAATAAAATTGTCGGTCATTGACTCGAGGAATTGAAAATTTTCAACAAATGTCATTGATCTGCTTAGTAGAACTTGTATATTTATTTGCATAATGAAAGCGAAAGGATTATTTAAAAAATGTTGGCACGCTGGGCTGCTATGTGGGATTTATATAGAAATCCGTAAATAACAGACAAGCTTTGTCGGGTTAAGCAAAGATAAGTAACTCTGTTAGCTATCACTTCGTGTCACTGTGAAAAGTAGTGAAGTAGTGAGTAGGAAATGTTCATTCGGGTTCAAAGTGATGTGTTGCCTTTCGTGCAAATTACACTGTACAACAACAAAAAAAAACTGAAATTTTTTTTGACAGCGGATTCTGATAGAGGGCCCCAGAAAAGTATACGTGTATTGGCGTTTTGAAAGTTCACGTCTGAATTTTTTTAGGCGGGTTCAAAGTTTCCTTACTTTTGGACTTTCTTATGATTAATCGACGTACGAAAATCATTTCATATTACATTTTAGATATAGAATGTGTTCAACAATTTCATGTAAAATACTACGAAACACATTTTGTTGGAACATCTTAACCCTCTAACTCCCATTTTTATGGGTCAATTCGACCCCGTATTCCTAAAATGCTACAAAATGTGCTCTAACAGGACCTCTGTCCTCTTTTAAGGAAGAAATATACCACAAAAATATTTACCATCAAATTTTACTATAGGTCTCTGAATACACCAAAGCTCCAAATTTAACTTGAACATCAGAAATAAGTCAGAAACTTTTAATCCCCACTTGTTTATGTTTTTGAGACTCTTCGGACAATGTGTTTTTCAACTGAAGATTTAAGTTTCAATTCAAGTATTTGTAGTTAGTTGTCAAGTTCATTTATACATTTAGATTTCTTTCAACTTTGAAACCCATTTGCTAATCAAAAGTTTTCATAAAAATTATCAAATTCGGTTCTTGATTTGTTCAAAATATGTTTTTGATTAGACGTTTTTTAGTCAAACAAGTTTGGAAAACAGTTGCAACTAAAAATTCATCAATAAAATTCTCTAATTCGGCTCCTGATTGGTTCAAGTTTTTAGGACTCTTCGGATATGTATCTCTCAATTGCTGAATCCGATTCCATTTCGAGTTTTAATAGTCAGTTGCCAGATTTAGTTATCCATCTAGGTTTATTTCAACCTTGCAAGACATTTCTGTCTCATATCTCATCAATAAAATTCTCACATTTAATTCCAGATTGGTTCAAGCTTGTCTGACATTCAGTGAATTAATTCTATTAACTTCAGAATATGTCAGTGATTCAAGTTTTTATAGTCAGTTGTCAGGTTCATTCATCCATTCAGTTTTATTGCAACCTTGAAAGACATTTCTGTCGCATATATCATCAATAAAATTCTCACATTTAGTTCCAGATTTGTTCAAGTTTGTCTGACATTCAGTGAATTAATTCTATTAACTTCAGAATATGTCAGTGATTCAAGTTTTTATGGTCAGTTGTCAGGTTCATTCATCCATTCGGTTTTATTGCAACCTTGAAAGACATTTCTGCCTCATATCTCATCAATAAAATTCTCACATTTAGTTCCAGATTTGTTCAAGTTTGTCTGACATTCAGTGAATTAATTCTATTAACTTCAGAATATGTCAGTGATTCAAGTTTTTATGGTCAGTTGTCAGGTTAATTCATCCATTCGGTGTTATTGCAACCTTGAAAGACATTTCTGTCTCCTCATATCTAATCAATAAAATTCTCATATTCAGCTCCTGATTTGTTCAACTGTTTAAGACTGTCAGGAAAATGAGTCTATTAACTATAGTTTACAAACTACTAATTTGAATAATCATTTGAATAATCACACAAACAACAAACATTCTTTCCAAGTCTCAATAATTGACACATTGACACTAATTTCATTTCCTATTACTATCGGCTCATTATTTTTAGTATTTCATAGTAAATTAGACTGAACTCACATTAATCATTCGCCTTTGACATTCAATGTGACAGTTGCTTTAGCTTTTCAACTTTTTTTAAATTCACAATAATGTGGCTGAAATTCTTAGGAATCAGTGGGAAAACAAATATTAATCTATAAGAAGTTAACCTGAGCTATGATTGAGTGAGAATCGACAACAACACTTTGACTCATTCTGACAGCAATGTCAACATTGCTGGACGCTTTTCTTCGTTGCTAAATATTTGTTTTGTTGCTTGCTTGTTGAGACTGAGTTGTTGTTACTATTACATTTCAGCTCCTCCTTCCAGCTCCTCCACATTCTTTAAGGTCGCAGTTTGTCAAATAGTAACAACAAATTACACGCTACTGCAGCAATTATCTGGCGGCCAACTCGTGCAGGTGACTCGCATTCACATTTGGCCGACTTGTGGACGCTCGGAGCGCTACTGGCGGCCAACCAGGCACAGTGCACAGTGGTCGATGCACAGTGCACCACACAAAGTTTCGCACACGAGTAGTCATTACCATTTCCCCTCTCCCTGTCACCGTCCCCCGTCACTGCCATTGTCACTGTCACTGTGTCATTTTCATTGATTTCTTTGCGGCCAATCGTTGTTTCTGCTCTGTTATTATTATTGCTTCACTTTGTTTATCGTTTTTGCGGCCGCACGTGTGTCAGCCATGTTTGTGCTTTATTTATTTAGCTCATTTATTGCCCATCCCCCCGACCCGCCCCTCGCACTTGCAACACATTTTCTTTCATTGCTCCTCAACGTTGTTTTGTTTTCTTGTTCGATTTACGACATTTGAAATATTCATGTCACAATTTTGTTCTGCAATCATTTCCATTTATATTTTTTTGGCCTATTTGTCTCTGTCGGCCGATTTTTTCTTGCTCGATCTGTGGCTGCATTTGGAATTTAACGCACCTTTCGTCTGTTTATTATTATTATTTTTTCTACTCGTTGATGACCTTTAATGAATTTTTCCCACTTCATGTTGACGGCCGAGTGTTCATCATTGCTTTGACGTCATTCGTCAGTCGCGGTTCCTTTGTACTTGTCAATAGTTGTGGTTGTTGGTTTATATTGCCTTCAATTTGGCTAAAGAGTTTTGTTTACAGGTGTAATTCATAAAAGTTGTGTTCACTCGTGCAATTGTGGGAAATTTCACAGATCTGTGCACCATTAAACATTTGCGGCCTTCAAAGTGAAATGAATGAAAATGAAATGTTTTCGATATGAAAATTCTATATGATTTTGACTGAATTGGGTTTTAAAATTTCACCAAGTCAAAGTGAACATAAATGACTTTGTAGTTATTTGCTGCAATGTGTGTTTATTTGCTGGCGCCAAGGACGAGTTTATGCAGAAAAATTTATAAAGTTTGTTTAGTTTGAAGATAAATTAAGTTAAATTAAGTTCTAAGCAAACTCAAAAACTTAGGATTATTGAAAATATTTGAAGTTTAAGTGAGAAATAGTGTATGAAGATGGTCTGAAAATTTTCCGTTTTCAGTTGTCTGAAAAGTTTCCTAAGGCAACATGTAGATGGGAGCATTCGTTAGCAAAACGTTGGGAATCTGTTTGTGTTTTTTTGGAAGGGACTCAACATAGTTTCAATTGTTTGATGGGTTAAGCAGATGAGAACATTTTTGGAAGAATTGTGTAGGCTTACAAAGACACTATGTAGAAAATAAAAATTAATTTAAAGACAACATTTTGTGTATTATTTATAAGTAGGAAACTTTTCAGACAATCCTAGTACATTGTTGGCATAGAGTTAAATGACTGTTTGAGAGACAAAATCTATTTAATCGTTGTTAGGTAGGAAACTTTTCAGACAATCCTAGTACAGTGTTGGCATTGAGTTAAATGGCTGTTTGAGAGACAAAATTTCTTGTATCGTTGTTAGGTAGGAAACTTTTCAGCCAATTCTAATACAGTATTGGCATAGAGTTAAATGGCTGTTTGAGAGACAAAATCTATTTAATCGTTGTTAGGTAGGAAACTTTTCAAACAATCCTAGTACAGTGTTGGCATTGAGTTAAATGGCTGTTTGAGAGACAAAATTTCTTGTATTGTTGTTAGATAGGAAACTTTTCAGACAATTGTAGTACAGTATTGGTATAGAGTTAGATGGCTGTTTAAGAGGTAGAATGGAGGAAAATGCATATAAAACTAAACTGAAGTCGCAGTGCTACAAAATTGAATATATATTTGATGAAACATATGACTTTTTCCTTTGTTTGCTTTGATACTTCTTTAGGTTTGAAGATCAGTAGGGATCAGTGCAGAGAAAGGTCGCTGTCTGTCAGCGGAAAGAAGTTAAACACTTAACTGAAAACTTAAAATTAAAACTTAAGTTAAGTAGTACGAAATTGAATATATTTGATGTTTACTTTGATTGATGTTATGATTTGTTTCTCTGCTTCGACACTTCTATTGGTTAAAAGTGATTTTTAAGTGTCGTTGTAGAGGAAGATCGCTGTCTGTCAGTATGAAAAATTTAACTTTAATCTTAAGTTAAGTGTACGAAGTTGATTGATGATATTTGATTTGATTGATGTTATGATTTATTTCTCCGTTTGCTTTGACACTTCTATGGGCTAAATTCAGTGGCACTTTTCAGTGTCGGTGTAGCAAAAGGTCGCTGTCTGTCAGTGTGAAAAACTTAACCATTTAACTTAAAAATTAAGTTAAGTAGTACTTCATTGAAGAAATATTTGACTTGATTGATGATATTTGACTACATTGATGTTATCATTTGTTTCTCTGGTTGCTTTGAAACTTCTATGGGCTAAAAGTGACCTTTCAGTCTCAATTTAGAGGAAGGTTACTGTCTGTCAGTTTGAAAAAAATTGAACAAAAACTTGTAACTTAACTTAAAAGTTTACCTAAGTTTCAGTAGTGCGAAACTGAAGATATATTTGATCAAACGAACTGCTATTTTCTTTGTGTTCATACTTCTGTGGACTAAAGGTCCACTAAGTGGCTGGTGAAATATTTTACTTTACTATCTCTCTACGATTTGCCAGCAGTTCGCTGACCTCTTAAGAGATTTCAAAACAAAAAAAAAAGTTGAATGGTAGTCAAACATTGAACAAACAATGCTTTCGCCTTCAAAACCCTTTAAAACCAGCAACCTATCAACACAAGGTTTAAATATTTCTTTCTACATTGTTAAAAACTAAGCAATGCCATAAATATTTGCTTATAAATGTACATTAATCTTTCATAAGATAAATAAAAATAAATAAATAGAATATAAAAAAATAGCAAACCCTGAAAAATTTAATTGAATTAATTTTCAGCCACAAATTCCAATTTAAGTGAAATTTATATGACAAAAGTTGTAGCGAGGTGTCCACCTCATGGTTTGCTTTTTAAACAATTTTTTATCTAAATATGTAAAATCCACAGACTTATCAACTCAACGATAAGAAATGTAAATGAACAACTAAAGTCAAGAGAGTTCAATTTGATATTTTAAATGGATGTTCTCTGGTTGCGGCACAACAACAATGTCAGAGATTTGTTTTAAGTTTTAAGTTTTTTACTTTATATTCTAACTTTAACTTTAATTTCATATTTAAAATTAAATTTTTTAAGCTGAACTCAGCTAATAACAATGTCGAACTTAGGGTGTGCCAGGCGTGGGCTGTGGTAACCGCTTGTTAACACTTGCGTGCAAATTATCCATTTGTAGAGAACGCAAAGTGGCATTTATTTACTTGGCAAAACAGCATGAAATTCCATTTAAAAGCCCCCAACTGTTAAGTTTTGGATTTCCTGTAAGTAACAAAAATTTTAAGCAACATATTTGGCTTTTTTTGTCGTCTCGTTGCTGATAAGACGAGCTCCAAATTTAAGGCACTTCATGTCACAGTTTGAGCGCACAATGTTGCCCATTCCTTCATTCGCGGCTTGTTTTCATTTAATTTTGTGTATATTTTTATTTCATTGAATTTTTTTGCACTAATTCTATTACAAAGTCTTCAAGTGTTGAGCGTAATGCTATGGTTTAGGTGCCTTCCTGTTGGTTCAACGCCGCTCACTGATGCCTAATTTTCTGCTTAACCCATTCGGGACTACTGGGATAATACGTCCCAGCAATTTTTTAAGGCCTCTTAAAATAATTATTCAGATCTTATGACACACGAAAAATAATTATTCGAATTATATGTCTCCGGATAAAAGGATGATTTCAGAATTTGTGAGTATGCAACATAATTTTGTGGCCCCAATTTTTTAATACATGAGAACATTTCTACCAAGAGTATTTTGGTTTTCAAAATTAAACTCCGTCCCGATAGGGTTAACCCATTTCGTATCAATTTTGAGAAAGGTTTTATTTTGAAATTTTTGTAAATTGGATGAAAAAAGACAAGGAAAATTAGTTTGAGCAAGATCGATGATGGCATTTGTCCGTAATGGAAGATTAAAATTTGATTTTTTTAAACCTTTATTACTGATTTACTAAGTTACTTTATTTGTCTAGCAATATTTGTATAGGGTTTGCTCGAATCCAGTTATTTTTAGTACTTTTAAGAAAATTTAAGGAAAAAGTTGAATAGTGAGGGTTTTTCCAATGCACGCCCATCTTCAACAGGAAAGGCGTGGCATGGCAAAAAAATATTTTATTAAAAAGCTAATAAATCTAGTTATAATAAAAAAAGCATAAACTTTAGAAAAAACAAGTTTATCGCAAAAAAAAAAAATAAAAATAACTCTAAACAATACTAATTTCTATGATTCGTTATCGAATTTACAGTGCGAAATGGGTTAATGGATTTAAACGAATTTCATTATAATACAAAATTTGTGTGACATTTTTCTAATCATACTGTATCAGTTTTGTATAAATCTGGTTATTTTTTGTATTTTTGAAGAATTAAAGAAAAAAGTTTATTGAGGTTTTTGAGGTTTTTTTCCATCTTCAATAGGGAAGACATGGCATGGCCAAAAATATTTTATTGAAAAGCCAATAAATCTAATTATTATAAATAACGCATAAACTTTAGACAAAACAAGTTCATCGTAATAATAAAAAATAATTAAAAAACTAAAAAGATTACTAATTTCTATGATTCGTCAACGAATCTACGGTACGAAATGGGTTAATGGATTTAAACGAATTTCATTATAATACAAAATTTGTGTGACATTTTTCTAATCATACTGTATCAGTTTTGTATAAATCTGGTTATTTTTTGTATTTTTGAAGAATTAAAGAAAAAAGTTTATTGAGGTTTTTGAGGTTTTTTTCAATTCCCGCACAGTTTTAATAGGAAAGGCGTGGCATGGCAAAAAAATATTTTATTAAAAGGTTCGTTAACAAATCAATGGTACAAAATGGGTTAAGCTGTAAAATGTTAAGCCATTTGGTTTCTGTTCGTTGACTTATAAAAGCTTTGTTGATTGCTTAACCTTGTCTCGGTTTTAGTAGTTTACTTAGATAATGAGTCGCACTTTCTTACGCAGAAATAATTACGCAATATTTCCGCTAAATGCTTAGTTGACTTTATAGTTGACTTCGCTGATTACATGAAATGTAGAAACATTTACTGAAAAACAAAATGACAGTGATTTTTGTTGCTGAATCTGCGGGAATCATTCCTGATACCTGAAAGTTGTTGGTTCCTAAAGGCATTAAAAAGTTGTTTGAATAACTTTATGTACATTTAAGTATGAAAACTTAAATGAACACTACGGATTGAAGATCGACAAACACCCCAAATTGTCATCACTAAACTAACTAAATTGGACTTTTATTTATTAAAATTCAAAAACACTCCGATGTGGCAAACTTCAACTTTGAATTGAAAAGGTGGCTGCATTACCTTTTGATATGTTTTTTAGCTAAGGTTTTGATTGAAACTGAAATTTAAGCAGCCGCCGTGGCTCAGTTGGTTAGTGCGCGGTCCAACGAGTCGCATGCAGATCGACGCAAGATCGAATTCTGCATGTAGTAACACCTAAAAAAAATAACGGGAAACTCGTTTTCTCTTTCGGTGGCTGTCCTCTCAGCTGGAAATGGCAAACCTCTGAGAGTAAAAATTGCCTATGAAAAAGCTCCCAACCTGCCGTTCGGAACCGGCATAAAACTGTAGGTCCCTTCCACCCGCGTACAAAATTCACACGCACAACACGGGTGGTTGCGGGAAGCTAGGCCTTAGTCTCGCGTAAGCGGGCTGTCGTGCCAATCAATTAAATTATTATTTGATTGAAACTTCCTTAAAAACTCAACTCAACTCAACTTCCTTAAATTCGACTTTTTCCTTATTAAAATTAAAAAACACTTCAATGTGGCAAACTTCAACTTTGAATTGAAAAGGTGGCCGCATTATTTTTTTCTTTGTTTTTTTTCGCAAAGGTTTTAATTGAAACTTCCTCAAAAACAAACGCCGAAAATTCTGATTTCAATCAAAAATATTTTCAACTGTTTTGTTTATTATTTAAAAATGTTTTTTTCAGTTTTTGTTTTCGTTGTTTTGATATTCAACTTTTGTTTCATGCAATGACTTCAAAGAAAATTTCCATTTTTGCTTCCAAAGTGACGTTATTTCTTTTTTGTTTTGTGTTTTCAATTCTATACATTTTTTTTTAATCCAAAAAGTGTATTGAATATTTTTGTAAAATGTTTGCTTTTTTAGTTTTTAATGGCCAAAGCAACACAAAAGTGACTTTAATCATTTAAAAATCATAAACAAAGGTCATTCAAAGGTCTTCAATAAGAACAAAAAGACATCGGGTAACTTGAAACCTTAAAAACAAAAAAATAAAATTGTTACAAGTTGCTTTAAAATAAAAAAAAACAAAAAACTTGAACTTATTGTAAGACTGACGATTTTATTTCAATGCAACTTCAACGACATCCAATCAACTTCAACAGGAATGCAAACAATTCAATAAATCAATTCAAATACAACAACAAAAGCCAACATTATTACAAAGCAAAGAGAAAAGAACGAAAGCAGTGCAAAACTTTAGTGATGAATCGCGTGAAAATGCTCAAATTGCAATAAGCAACAACGTCACGTGCCACGTGCAGTGATAACTACATCACAACAGCAACAATAACAACAACAACCTTACCAACGACTGCAACAGTTCATTGGCAAACCATCGATTTGGTGGAAATTTGAGAGAATGGCAATTCCCGACAATAACACCACCAACAACAACAACGAGCGTAACAACGAAAACAACGCAAACAATGGCAACACGAACACTGGTAATAACAACAACGTCGGCTTTAACCCCGCTCCCAGTTTCGTTCAGTTCGTCACGAGCGAATCGAGCAGCAGTTCGGGCAGCGACGAGCAGCGCACTGCAAGCAGCACGTTTCGAGACCTGGAGCCTGTATCCATTCCCGTCATAGCGTCTGAACGGAGCGTGTGGCCATGCACACTGTGCGTCGATCTGGCGCAGAGTTGCTGGCGCGCGCTGAGCAGACGTGTGCCGATGCGAAGACAACCCGTCGCGCCCGAGCGGATACCGTGCACACGTTGCGGCAAGGAATTCCGGCATGCAGGAGCAACAGCCCGCCGGCCCTCCGATGTCACCGACACTAGGCGATCGACCGTTCTGGCCGAAGCACCGTTCCTGTGCCGGATGTGCCGCCAAGATGAATGCGTCTATCCGCCGAGTGATTTCTGCTGTAAGTTGATAAATAATTCCGCTTGTTTGGCTCTCACGCGCCATCGGCCACATTGTACGCAATGTGCTCTTTGCCCCCAAAACCAAAAAAAAAAATAAATTTGACGCTCTTGCCGCAAGTGATGGAGTTACGGTTGCCAAATGGCCAACATATTGTTAACCAGAATGTTTTAGAAAAGTGACCGAAATGTAATCGAGTTCAAAAACCAAACAAAAAACCTACTCATAAGTTCCTTTTTTTGCTTTATCCAAAAACCCAGAAGGTCCTTTCCCATGTGATTATGATTTAGAAAAGAAGAAAAAACGTCTTGATTGAATGTTTGTGGCTGAAAGTAACCAACTGGTGGACCGGTGAATCGGTGTATAAGAGCCACAGGTGTGCGTGCGCACTCTTATACTGTCGAACTCAGACACCGCTCCCAGTCTCTCACCAGTTTCTTGGCTCTTTTGCGCTCTCGCAGTTACTCAGCATTTCGCTTTTGTTTTGCTCTTCGTATTCGCCGCTCGTAGCCGCCGCATTGTTTGCCGCTCTTCACCGAAATACCCATGAACGAGGAAGGGATTTGCGGTGTTTTGGTTTTAGCCATTCATATTTCTTTTTTCTTTACTATTTTTGGTTTAATTAGAAATCAATTTTCCATATCGATTTTTTTCTGGATTACTCTTTGTTTATGTGTTTCACTCATAGCGTGTGGTGTGAACAGTGTTTAAGGGCACTTTTCGCCTTTTCCCCTTGTTTAACATTCAACAGCCGAACATACGTTGATAGACTTTACATAATCTGTTGAATAATTTATTTGCTTATTATTAGAAATTTACATTTTTAGTTCAACTGTGGGAGTATGCCACAGTATGTGGGAGTATGCCGAGATTCATTTTTAGGCTACTGAACTTTAATTTTTAAAGACGAATTCCAAGTCGTTTTTACCACTTTTTTTGAGTTACCTGAAGACAAAAGATCTAAGTATCAGAAATTCAAATCTTTGATCAGCTGAACTTTACTTTAAAAAGGGCGAATTGAAAATTCATTCAGGCATTTTTATATTTCACGGATTAATCATGGACCCCTAGTAGGTAGGTAGGTTGTAGTGGCTGCCTCTGTATGAGGCACAAGTCGGTCCATAAAGATTAAACTTTATGTACAACAATCCAAATTCAAATTCAAATTCTCTCTCAAATTCAAATTCTTGATCGGTTAACCTTTATATATGAAAGTCAAATCTGAAGCTAACAGAAATGTTTTTATAGACCTTTTGTAGAGTAATCATTGACTCTGAGTTGTTCCATAAAGTTCTACCTTTATATGTGAAAAGTTCAAGTCTCTCAAATTCAAATCTTTGATCGGTTGATCTTTACTTGTAAGAGTCAAATCTGAAGCTCAGGGTAATGTTTTGTATAGACTTTTGGTAGAACTATCATCGATTCTAAGTTGTTCCATAAATTTTACCAAAGACAATAAAGTTACATTTCTATTTTTTTGTTTGTTTTATCTTTACATATGTGTGAAAAATTCAAGTTTCAGAAATTCAAATCTTTGATTAGTTCACCTTTACTGTTGAGACTCAAATCTGAAACTCAATTTTCGTAAAGACTTTGCATAAATTAATCATCAACTCTGAGTTGGTCCATAAATTTATCTCTATCCAAGTCTCAAAACTTCGAATCTTTGATTGCTTGAACTTTACTTTTACGAGCCAATATCAAAGTTCAGGGTGCACATTTTTTGTATATGTTACTGGGAGTTTCCAAGGACACCGGCACGTAGACATTGCGGTCCATTGTAGCCCAGCTAGTCAAGGGGGTAGACCCTTGACTAGTAAGTACCCGGCTCGCAGTGACTTAGATTTTGACAACTTCACCACTGGGGGATTCTGCGGCCTTCCAACTTGACTTCAAGCTTCCCAAAGACTCGGGATCTCACTAAACCGGTCCATCGAAGTTCCGGGCAATGTTTTATATAAACTTTTTGTAGAGTAGTCGTCGACCAACCTCAGCCATAAAGTTTATAAATAGCATTACTATTTGTGAACAATTTTTAATTCAAATCTTTAAGTTTCAAGTTCGAATTTCATGAATCAGTATATGAAGCAAATTATCTTGAAACATAAAACTTAGATGAGATATTCAACTTCGATTTATGTTAGGTTTTATCTACTTGACAGGTAGTAAAAGTCTACTTACAGTGGCGTACTCAATATTTCATTTGGAGGGGGTTTGAGTACAACTTTCGAGCCGAATACTATTCGAAACCATATTTTGTACTAGCAATTTTTGTGTTTGGGGAGTTTGGCCCCTCTGTGTGCGCCATTGTCATCTTAGATCATAGGTTGAGGTTCTTTGTATCCATATTATATCTGGGAAAAGTTTAAATTTCAAAAGGTGTCTTCTAGTTCATCGCTAAACTGTGCTTTAATCTTACAACCGTTTTTAGGGATAAAATTTTTTTATCTATTGATGTTGTAAAATATTTGTACTAAATAGGTTAGGATACTTTAGATTCAATGGTCCATAGTACTTACAACTGCATACGTCTGTCCCTATCACATCAAATTCGGACTAAATCTGCTGTTATTGGCTTTTGTAGGTTTTACAAAAGATAACAGATCTTTCAAGAAAGAGGGTTTCTGCCAAGTCGTGCAACGAACCAATAAAGGCAGTGTCCATGATTTTCATCTTTCAAGTGGGCACACAGGGCGTGTTTTATCGTTTCTTCCTTCTCGGGTTCGAAACAGTGCTCCGTTCTATCTGCACTAACGTCTAGAATAAAATTGGGTGTATAGCTCTCTAAAAGATGAGCGCCACATCACTGGCGCACACAGGACTTCATTTTGGGGAAGGGATTTCAGTACTACTAACTAACTATTGAACCCACTACGATCTGAAACCATATTTTGTATCAGCAATTTTTGTATTTGGGTTTGGGGGTTTGAACGCCCAAAACCATACCTTTGAGCGCCACTAAAAAGTGTCAGGAAACGTAAGGACGGCTTTAACCCTTTTGAGACTACTGGAATAATACGTCGCTGCATCTTTTTAATGTCCCTCAAAACAATTATTCAGATCTTATGACCAACGTAAAATATACGTATTCTGTGTCCCTGAATAAAAAGATGATTTCAGAATTTGTGAACATCCAACATAATTTTCTGACTCTAGATTTCATAGCATGGGAACCTTTCTACTGAGGGTGTTTTGGATTTCAAAACTAACCTCCGTCTCGAAAGGGTTAAGGTTCACATTTCACCGTCTTGACACGATTTGATTGTAAAAAGAAGCTTTACTGTTGAGACCCCTAAGTCAATGTGAATAATTTTCTGTATTTTTTGTTGTAATCGTGTAATGGATATAGAATAATGGAGTTTTCACTTATAGTTAGTCGTCAGTGAGAGTAAAGTAGATTTTTATGGTGGCGTCTTTCAACTTTTGGCTTTTTTTAATTCTAATTTGAGTTGATAGAAGCAAACCTGCAGAGAGATGGGCGATTAGGACGGTTTTAAAGAAGATTCGTGGTTTTCGAAGACCCGATTCTTATAGTTTTATGCAAATTTTATCACTTTGGAAGGACCTTAGGTAGATGTTGTTGGGATTGTAATACAGTGAGACCAGTAATGATCTATTATACCCTTTACTACTAACAAGTAGAGAACATAAGCTCGTATCAGCTCGTATTGTCCCTTCTACAAGCCAATGATGGCCCAGTTAACGCCTCCTGCTGTAACATACTGCATGCCAGTGTAGGAGTGAGGAGTCCCCTCAGCTGTTTTGCAGAGTCTTCTGACGCTTACCGGTTCCGAGCCGATTGTATTTGAAAGACTCTAGAGGATTGGTTCATACGTTCTGACTTCTAAGGATTATGTATTCTCTTCACAGTCCTGATTTGAACTACAGTCGTGTCTGGGTATAGTGAACACCCGATACAGTGAACACCTCGATATAGTGAACACCGAAATTTCGATATTGAGCCTCTAAATATTGAAAAAAATTGTAATCAAAAAACAAAAAGTGTTTTTTGAGCAAATTAAACGAGTTTTTGGACAAAAATGTTAACCTTGATATAGTGAACAACCTCGATACTGTGAACAAGCCTTGCAATAATTAGTTACTATGTCCAGACACGACTGTATTAGTTTTAAAGAAGGACTTTAAATGCTTTTTGCTTATTAGAATTCCTTTTTTGATATTAATTTTAATTTGAGTAGAGATTAAAATCAATAAGCCACGAATAATGTGTTTTCCTATAATTGGTTGAGTCTTGGTTACTTGATCCATTTCTTTTCTATTCTATATCTACTGTCTATTTATCTCCATTAATTCTAAAAGTAAAACGTGTTTCCCTGTAAGATTTCAAAATATATTAAACCAAAAGCATTGTCACAACAATTGACATTATTTATCTCTCACTGCCAGGACTTGACTTCAAGTTCTTTCCAAATCAGTGACTGTATTAAAGCTAAAAGATGTACGCAGCATTGAACTCAACATGTGGTTTTTGGATTTCACCTCAAAACAAAAGCAAAACATTTAAGCAAACCAACTGTCGCGACATGAACTCGGCGCCGCACTGAAAAGAACCTGAAGCGGAAATTTGCATATTTATGAGTCAGAAGAGCATCGCAAAAGTTTGATGTAACAAAGTCAGACATCCAAAACACATAAAGCGAACAAACATAGCGTACCGGCAGCCGACAATCTAAGCAGTCACGGACAGGGACATCGACATCGACACGCGCACGAACAATTAAGCCGCCAAGTGAATGCTGAATGCGCTGTTTGGCGTTTTGCCGTTTGGCACAAACACACAAACGCCGCGGCTGGCTGACGACCAGGCGAGCAGCAAATGCTGCAACCAGTTCAATTTGGGTTTTTGCTACGCACGCAGGCAAACGCACACGCACACGCAGAAAAAAGGATTCGCAGCAACGTCCTGCCCGCCCAACTGGCTGAGCGCTGTCGACGGTTGGCAGACAATTTGGCTGCTTGGCGCATTTAGTTGCGACGCTGAGCTGCAGACGAGCAGACGCAAAAATTCATCGCAGACATTGCACGGCGAAATGACGTTTCGTTTTTCGTTTAGAGCGCAGCCAAGAAACAAGAAAGGCTGAAAATTGTTGTCCAAAGGACAACGGCTACTCGCTGCGTGTGTGTATACTCGAGTGCGCGCGTTACGTGTTTGTGTGTGAGTGTATGTTGGTGTGTCGCTAATAAGTCGTATGCGCCCAACATGTGCAAAAATTTGCAATAAGCCCAAATTTTCTTTAGTGATTTACTAAAAAAAAGAATTGAATTGAAATGAGTGAAACAAGTAATCGATAATCAAAGCCCAAAGCCAATAATTACATCATGTGGCCAAAGCTTGATTATGTGGGAGACAAATCAATAGAAAAAGTGTTGAAAACGTGCTCAGTTATGCGAAAAGTGCCAAGTGTGAACATATGCTGCAAGTGCTGTCGGCAGGAAGATCCTTTGGTCCTTGCCAGCCGTTAAGTTGTGACAAAAATAGTTGCAATTGAAACCCACCACTTCCCGTCCCCGTTCAACAGAACGCAACGCAACTCAACACAGCCGCTCAGGGCTGTGGCTGACGTGTGTCGTAGCATTGAAAATACTCGCAGCGGCACGCAAATCCTGCCAGCAGGCCAAAGGACAGCATACATAATCATAAAAATTCTGTGTAATCCGAGTTGCGCGTTTCATTAGTGTTGCGCTTGAAAGTTCTATTTTTACAAAATACAACAAAAACCACAAATACGACGCAAAAACACTCGACGACATATGTCAGCACAAAGCGGCATTGCTGGCCGTGTTTGTGTGTGTGTGAGGATAATGAAAATAAAAGCAAACAACAACCAACAATAACTTGTAGAATTTTACACTAATAGCAAAAGTAACAACAACAACAGCAACAATTGCAAGCAACAATATCCGCTGCCGTCCGCCCATAACGTACACACACACACACACGCAACCAATCAACCAACGTGAAATGTCAAAGGTCATGCGCTGTCAGTTGGGCGTGCGCTCAGCCGCTCTATAACTGTCAAACCGCATAGCCAAAGAGTAACTGCGCTCTTCGCTCTTCGCGTACTCTCGCTCTCGGCGCTCCTGGCGTATAAGACACAGTTCGCGCACTCTTTGCTCCGGTTTTGTTTTTGTCGTCGCATCAATAACAACAATCAACGTTCAGCCTGGGGTTTCCCAAACGCAAAAGTTCCTCCGCCGAGAGCATCGCCTTTGTGGCCATCGGCGAGTGCAGCTCTGGCGGTGGTGGTGTTGGTGTCACCGAGCAGGAGCGGCGCCAAAATCGCATACGCGAACGTGAACGCCAGGCGGAAGCACGTCGTCGCCGTCAGGAGAACATGTCATTTCGCAATGTATACAGGGCGCTCCGTATGCGTTTGAGCCGTAAGCAAGCAAACTTTTCGCCCCTCTCCCCCCTCACCCCCTTCTCACCCTTGGAACCTACTAAGAACCCGTTTTGTATGACCCCTTCTCTGGTCTCGCATGTTCTCGCGCAGCATTGTTTACCATTTTGATTGCATTGTTTCGTTTGTTTACTTGTGCATATTTTTTTGTTTTCAATTGTTGTATGTGTTTTCTGGACTCTGCATTGTTTTGGTTTCTGTCATTTGGCCACACATCTCTCTTTGTTGACATTAATTAAACGCCTGTCCGCCCATTGGCGTCGTCAGTTGTTTCAGTGTCATTATCCTTTCAGGCATTTTCTCTTTGGCAACTTTGTTTGCCGTTTTGTAATGACTTTGTTTACGCTTTCATGTCATAATTAAGTTCCATTTGATTGTGTGTGTGTGCACTTTGGTCGAAGGTCGCTTGCTTGCAACCCATTAGCGTGTTGGATTTTTTTTTATGTTTCAACTAATTAAAGATCTCTAAGTGAATTTGTTATTCTTTGTGCATATTAATGAGCAATTTTAAATTAGGCAAATTATTTTTAAATCCTTTGATGTCCTTTGAGTATAGTAATAAGCGTGATTGTGGCTCTAAATAAATTTAGAGTGAATTTTTTGTTTTGTCAATCCAAAAAAGTTGGATTCATATAGACGTCAAGGCAATGGATGTTTTATGTTGCGCTCAACTTGTGTAGACGTCAGCGATAATAGAAAATTACCGTTCGCTGTAAGGAATACAAATTTTAATAGAATCCAATTTAGCTGCCAGTAATTTATTGTCTCTTTAATTACATAAATTCTTGTATAACTTCATTAAAACTATACCAATATCCTGAAGCTTGCCAGCAGGTTTGAAGTCAATGGGTCCAATCAGTGGTGCACACAGGAAGGGGGTTTGGGGTTTAAACTCCCCAATCACAAAAACTGCTGGTACAAACTATGCTTCCGAATGGTCAAATTTGATCCGAAAGTTGTACTCAAAACCTCCCCAAGATAAAATCCTGTGTGTGCCATTGGGACCATTAAATCATCTTTCTTCATAAAACACTATAGAGGCAATGACACGCCCCTTTTACGCAATGCGCAACCCATTATTCCAGTAGAAAAGTGCGACCCAGTTTAATTGATATGAAACTTATAGTTCCATAGTGACGCGGAAAGCTTGAGTCACAAAAAATGTGCCACGCCCCTTGTCCAACGTCCATTAAATTTTTCAAAAAAATGACGTCCATTAAATTTTTCAAAAGAATGACAAATTCATGGGGCGACGGTATACGTAAATTTCAATGCTATTCGACTTATAATTCCGAAGCTATTCCACATTAAAAATTTTGATTGCATGAGCAGTGCCATGCCCCCTCGTCTAATACCCACTCCATTCCTCGTATCGAAGGGCACATGTAAATCGTTAGTCTATGTCAAATGTCATTGATGTGTGACCTGTAGCTCCAAAGTTAACATATTTGATTAAAGTGTTTGAAATCATGAAATTTTAACAGTGAAATTATACATTTAAGTGGTGACCGATATTTAGCCAAGCTGAACATTCTATGAAAGATTCAGCTTAATCGGCCGTATATTTTTTGAGTTTTAGTGTCATGTGACCAACAAACAGACAAACAAACAGACATTAATTTTTATTTATTTAGATAGAAGTGCAGCCGCCGTAGCTCAGCTGGCTAGTGCGTTGGGCCGCGAGTCAAATGCGACGGTCGAACCCAGGTTCAATACTCCGTTGCGTTAACACCGAAAAAAAAAGAAAAACAAAAATTTTTCTTTCGGCGGCTGTCCTCTCAGCAGCAAATGGCAAACCTCTGAGAGAAAAAATTCCCTATGAAAAAGCTCCCAACTCGCCGTTCGGAATCGGCATAAAACTGTAGGCCCTTCCAACCTCGTAAAATCATTCGCACGCACAACACGGGTGGTTGCGGGTAGCTAGGCCTTAGTCTCGTAATCGGGCTGTCGTGTCAGTCAAGGAGAAGTTAGACAAAAGTAACACTTGTCTACACGAAAAATGCTCTTTGAAAGACTATAAAACGCTCTAAAAAGACTCTATTTTCTATAGTCTAGACGGAGTTTTTCAATCGCTAAGCAGCTTCAAAAATGTCCAAAAAAACATGGCCCTTGCCCTTTGTTATAGCTATGAACACATACCTCAATCGAACGAACCGAACATATATCTGAAACAATCTTTTCGATCACCGGCCCACGGTTCTGAAAGTGTTTCATGGTCCTTTCTAACATTTACATGGTTCAGATCAGAAAAGATTCGTTAGACTTATAAACAGTAAAACGCGGCAAAAATGCGAATTTTTCAAACATTGCCGAAATGTTGTGGCAACGAAATACTCTCGGTTTACATATTGTTTTCGTGAGATTTGTTTTGAAAGTCTTTTGTCAACGTTATTATTTTTTCCTTAATTCGCTTTAAAGCATTTTGGGTTTATTTAGTGTCATAGTAAAAGAACGAACTGCAAAAACTAATTTTTCTACACATTTTACTTTTTAATTTTCGTAAAATTTTACTCTTTCATTTACGGCAGAAAAGCCGCTGAGGCTCACAAAGATATATCGTCGCCTCAGTAAATTAATGTCGTAGACATACAACATTTGTTTACTCAGGTGACGATATTTAAATGTTATGGGTGTTAATTATTCAAACAAACCCAAGTTTTAGAATTGATCTAAAATGTTTTGGAGATTTTTGACTCTAAGGTAACGAACCTACTGGGCGACTTACCAAAGTTTATGATCTTGAAATCAAAGCCATAATTGAGTTGGATTGTCAGGCAGAGCTTAAATTTATTACATACTATAGTTGAGTTTCATTTAAAACTTGAATTCGCAAATAAGTTCAATATTCGAGTTCCACATGAATTGAAGGAGATAGTTAAAAGATGCTTAACACATCGAATCAATAGTTGCTATGCATGTCAAATATTTTGACTTAACCCTATTCAAAAGGAGTCATTACTCATAATGAAAAAATAGTTCCTTTATATTAACATCGAATGAATGATTTCATAGTGCAAACGTGAAGAACCACATCGAAACCAGAATTGCATACAAGAAATCAATAAGGTGTTTTTTCCCAAGATTATTTCAAATGTTTACTGACAACAACTTTTGAAATTGGAGCAAACATTCAAAGAAAAACGACTAGAATTGGAAAGACTCACATGAATTGTATTTCATATATTGTGGTGGAATGCAAGGACTCACTCAACTTTAACTTTACTTGTAGAAAAGGATTGCTGTATTTTTGGGAATTATTACTCACTATAAAGCTCTCACCTTGTATAATTCTAACCTAAAAAAGAAAATCATCCACCCATAAGAAAATCTTAAAAAAAAACATTTGCAAGTTTAATTTTGAATAAAAACTAAAATGCACATTTTTTCCCATTATTATTGATGGGGATGATGCACCGCGACCTGTCGATCTATTGTGCCCCATTTTTTTCCATACTATAATATGTATAAAATAAATTCAACATCTGCAAATAAATCCCTTCCCCTTTCAGACTTTTAAATTAAATCTTCAAAGGTGATCAATTTTTTTGGCTTTTAAAGTTATAGTTTAACTTTTTAGCATAAAACTTGTCATTGGTTTAAAAAGTTCCATACAAAAATTAAAAGAGGACATCGCTTTAGCAATTTGTAAAGTTTTGAAAATGCTTCTGGTAGCTTAAGAAATGCCAACGCCAACGACATTTCCGCTTCAAGCAAGGACACGGCATTTGAAATCCTGTAACAATACAAGCACGAAAGTGTTAGGTGCACAGTTGAACATATGAAATCATTAACCTACTTGCAAGTGCCAGTGCGAGCGTGACGTGCCATACAGAAATCAGTGAAGTGAAACGTTTGTTAAGCATTTTTATTTTTAAAGTTCGTTTTCATGAAACATTTGCGAAGACATCTACACCGTTGAGCTGTGATTGTTATCTGTGTAGCTGCTGGTGCTGCTGCTTGGCAAATTTGCTAATGCCACTTGTGAATCACCTGCACGTACATACATATATATACATATTTATGTATGTATTTATGTAATCTGTGTGTTACTCTACACCTGTGGTGTGAATTATGAAAATGTCACTCATACGCCACGTTGGGTGTGTGGAAGGTGTAATAAACGCTTAAAGTTATGATGTGCGTTTTTGTACATTTTGTATGGAAGTTAGCAGTCAACGTTACGTTTTGGAGAATGGGTTGACCCATTTGGGTTTAGCAGTCTTCGTGAACCATTTGTGTAATGGAATTTTTATACTTAAATAAAAGAAATTCGTTGGCCATATGAATAATTAGAATTTAATGCCAAAACACTTAATTTATTTTATATAAAATATATTTTGTAGAATGGGTTTTGGGTTTAGTCTTCATGAGCAACTTGTGTAATGGATTTTTTCTTATTAAATGAATAAATAAATAAAATAAAATTTAATTGTTGGCCATATAAATAATTTGAATTTAGTGCCATGACTAATCACTGATTGTAAGAATGTTTTTTAATATATTTAGAAAATACCTTTTTGGGATTTGTTTTTAACCCTTTCGGTTATTCTATGCCATATGGCATAGTCTCTTTTCAGTGCCTGTTTTAGGTCAAAAACTTGTGGATACTATATTTTTAAATTTTTGTATTTTTCTCTGAAGGTTTTTATATCAAATAATGAAAAAAATATTTTGATTAGTGTACCAAGTAAATTGTAAGGGTTCCGAAAGTGCACAGTCCTATCGAGCTGCGTATTTTACTTTTATTTATTCTAATACAAAAATCAATTTATTTTATAGGTTTATGTAAGTAATCTAGTAGGTATTTATTGCTTTAGTAAGTGTAAAAAAAGTTAAATCCCAAATATAGTTCACTAAGGCTGTACGATTTTTTTTATTTTTTACTATGCCATATTTCATGATGCCCAAAAACCACTTTTTCGAACAATATTTTAAAAAATGACTTTTGATTATTCATTATGTAGGCTTAAACAGTAATAAAATGGAAAAGAATGACTTTTAAAGTTAAAAACAAAAAAGAAGTACCGAAAGGGTTAAATGAGGAACAGTTTTTTTTAGAGGTGTAAAACTTTAAATTGAAATAAAATAATAAGATTACATAATTTCAAGCAAAAAACTACAAATTGACTGGAAAAATAATTGTATGCCATTAGTGTTCGAATAGTATTTCGGACATGGCTCAGTCAGCGGGTCTAATTTTCAACTACTTTTTCTCAGTAATGTCCAGCACAATGTTGTCTCCCAAATCGTCCAAAGTTGCCGATTTGTTCACATAAACCAATGACTTCAGGTAACCTTAAAGAAAATAATCTAAAGGCTCTGAAACGCACAATTTCCATGATGCAGCGGTTATCACATTTGGAGAAATAATGCATTCATTAAATGTTTTTGTTAATTAGTCGATTGCTTGATGCGCTAATGGCATCTGGGGCTATCCTGTTCCAAAAACATGTCCCCAGTCAACATTCTATTCAATTGCCGTTCGAAATGATCGTCAGTGATGGCTCTGTAGTTGACAGTAACATAGTCGCTGTTCTCATTTTTTAAGAAGTAAGGAGCAACGCCCATAAAGCACACCAAACAGTGAGTTTCTGTGCATGCAATGGTATCTTGTGGATTCTCTTCACTCTATTTGAAATTTGCAATTTGACTTGTTAACATATTCATTGAGCAAAAATTATGTCTCATCAGGGAACAGAATTCTTGGACTTCCGAGTTTATGTTGTGCCTCTTCATCGAATGTGATACGAAAACGATCCATGATTAGTTGAATTTTTTGCTCGTATTACAATTATGTCGAACTGAACCATGATTTTTGAAATAACTTTGCACAATTTGCAAGCTTTGTTGTGACGATAGTTTATTTATGACGAATTGGCAAACCAAACTGAACACATTTGACAGCAACGTTGCCAAATGTGACCAATTTGTGATTGTTAAATCATTATGGGAAAACGAAACCTCTAACAAATCACACGCTTTGTAAATATTTTTTACTTTTTCTAAATTTTCTTCACTTTTATATTCAACTTTAAAAAGATTCTGTTTGAATTGTTTCGTAAAGTCTGATATAAAATGTCGCCTCAGTACTGCATTCACTGGGCCATTCCAACATATGTTCAATTCTTGTCATATTCTGTCAAAGTAATTCATCATTAACTGCAGCCTTAGTTATTTCTATTCGAAAATACTAGATTTTTAACTTTGTTTGTATGCCAAAAATCATGTTCACACCTAACATCGCTAAAGCAATCCATTACAAAAGTAGAAATCAATAAAAAAATATACAAAATTTTCAAAAACTAATTCCTCAGCTTCTTGTAAACAATTAGAAAAACACCTTTCATCAGCTCCATTCTGCAACATTTGATTATTTATATTCAAATTGTGTTCTTTAGTTTTGTTCTCGTTTCAAACAATTTTTATTACTTCCTTCCATAGCCAATGCCAACAGATTCGTCCGGTCCGCGAGCTACAAAACAGCAATGAAAAATACTTTTAACAGCGCAAATTTATGTCTCTGTAGCCGCCAACATTGTCTGGACAATAAATTCCGAGTACAAGATTTCAATGCTAATGCGCTTAATACACACACACACTGCAGCTTTTACAGCTGCACATAGCGGCGCTCACAAATTCAGATCAATTGGCTATAAATTTTGCCAACAAATCAAAGCAAGAACAACAACAACAATCAGCAACAACGGCAGCAGTTTAGTGAGAACACCAGTGACAGCTCGGCAGCGCCGTGGCCACATTAATTCCACTGTCCTTACACCGCCCGCTCGTCCGTCTCTTCCAACTCTTACTTGCCAACGTACACTAAATATTTCCATTCGCACGCTCGTAAAATTGTTGTTATTCTCCCTATGTCTCTGAATTGTACTCGTTGCTGTTTATACAATATAGCTGGCAAGTTTGTTTATCTGCTCCGCTTCACAGTTAATTAAGCATTCACACAGTTTATATGCAACTTTAGAACATTTTTCAACAGCATTTCCTTTCCTTTTTGCTATTTTCCAGATGACGAAGATGCAACCACATCGGCTGCAGCGCTCGATGATTCCAACAAGCGAATAATATATTTTAATCGAGCGCAAGTACAGAAGTTTTGCAACAATCACATATCAACTGCGAAGTATAGGTGAGTGCGAACAACGTGGCGTATACGTGATACACATATGGCAAATGTTACTCATACGAACATTGACAGATAGAGGCAGCATTTCACTATGAATAAAAATTCTATTATTAAAAGATATTCAAATTAAATGAATACTGCACCGTTCTGTTTGCTATCAGAACGTGTAAAGTGATATTGTGTTAAATTTTATATTTGTATATTACATTGATGATTAAAACTGTCTGCAATTAAGCTTCCCTATAACGAACTTCTATGCAATGAAGCTGTTCCTTGTAGTTATTTACTTACTTACTTAACTGGTTGGCCATCTCCAGTTGGCCACACCAAGAGATGATAGGGCGCCGTTAACTTGGTCCTTCCACCGGAGACACAGCCTCCCTCTTCGCCGTCGACCACCGACTATCGACTATCGTCCATATGTGAGACATGGCCAAACCAGTGTCGCTGATCTTTAAATACAGCTCGTTGTTCCTTCGTATTCAATTTTGCAAAGGATCTTTTGTTCATATTATTATTGAAGTTATGGTATATAATATTTTTAAGACTAACACTTCTTAGAGTTAAATTTTCCCTTCAACAACCGCAATGAAGCTTTTCCTATTACCATAGGTTGGGTTAGGCCAAGGTGTATGTCTGGGCATGGAACCTGCAGAAAGACACAATTAGACCACGAAATGGGCCCATTGTGATTCTACAAGGATAGGATCTGTCTTACCGCAAGTTGAAAAGCCTAATGAATCCAATTTTATTTGTGGGTGAACTACTCATTGAGCTCTTGATGTTGACTGAACTAAGGTCCTCGGAATCCTAGGAGCATAGGGATTTTCATCTTCGTCAAAAGAAAGCTGGACAGAGCAGAGAAAGTTACTTATAGTCTCCTCCTTCTCATCATGATGGCAACTGCGGCAATAGTTCCAACTGTTGATGCCTAATCTGTAAAACCATTCAATTTTATTATTATTATTCAACTTTCTACAGTTGAACATTCCTATAACGAATTTTTATAAAACACAGCTTTACCCATTACGAATTGATTTCAAGAGCACAGCTTTTTGTCGTCCTAGTTTTGGTGTATTTTGATTTTAAAGGTGTTTCGAGAGCATTGGTAGCGCTTTCAGTATTTGTCAAGATTTGTATTGATGGCCTGGTTGAGATGCTTGCTAGACTCACGCCTGAGCCCCTGAAGGTTTCGGTTCCTCAACCAGTATTAAGTTGCGTAACAGTCGCCTCAATGTTTCGCTGCTTACGAATTTTCAGTGGCGTTGCCTCATTATCCCTTTCAGAACGGAGTTTAATTTTGAAATCCAAAATAGTATCAGTAGAAATATTCTCATGTCATGAATGTTGGGGTTAGAAATTTATATTGGATGCTCACAAATTCTGAAATCATCCTTTTATGCGGGAACACCGAAATCGAAAAAATGTTTTGCGTGGATCATAAGATTTGAATAATTGTTTTGAGGGCATTAAAAACTTGCTGAGACGTATTATCCCAGTAGTCCCGAAAGGGTTAAATTTGTGCCGGTCTGCGTTTCTGGCGGATGCCATTACCCTCTGGCGCCTTCTCCCCACACTAAAACTCCATTTATCTGTGGTCCGAATGCCAATCTTTGCTAAGATTGCCCAGTTTTTCATGGGTTTCGAACTGGACTCGTCATATTTGTTCTGCGTCAGCAAATGCCGCAACCGTTTTCTAGGTTAGGTTGGGTAAAGTAAGGAAAGGATGTGTGTGTGCAGTCGGAGGCCAAAATGTCCCATGATGAATACCTTCCTGCTTTCCTCTGCATCTAAGGAAAGTCTAAATCCGGCGCAAACCAGTTCGACCTATTTTAATGAAGGAGAGCGGAGCTGAGATTTCGACATTCGAAAGGCCTGCCAGGTGCGTCAGCAATCTTGCTCCTAGGGAATGAAGTCGGAAGTGACAGGAAGTTTGGTAACGTTTTTGCATCTTCTTTATTTCCACAGCTTCTGCAGACATCACTAAGCGAAATGTGTCTTTTGATGAGCATAGACCAGTCCCCAAATATATCTACTGTTCCAAAAATTGTAGTTGGCAAATATGATTCATATGATATTGTACTCAAAAGTTCAGAATTCCTCTCAACATTAAATCTTATGTGCGCCACTGGCATAAACCAATAGCGCAGTGTGCGGCGATGACTTTAAGGGGCCCGAACACTGTAAACTGCGATTTTTCATATGTTTTTTATTTTATTTATTAAAAAAAAACGGACGTTCCGATTTACATGAAACTTTACACATATGTTAATAAATGTTTAGATTATCGAAAACAATTTTTTTTTTTTTTTTTGCGGCCATGTTTGTATTCTGCAGCTGATCCAAAATGTCGTCTTTTTAAAATGATCCTTGTCGCGTTGACAGCAAATCAGCATAACGGAGCCTCCTAGAGCAAAAAACAAAAAAGATTCTTGAAATATACATTACTGGCTACTGTTTGACGTAGGGGATTTTAAAAATATTGATTAGAAAAAAAATGGCGGCTGTTTGAAGAAAAAGTTTTTTTTTTCGCGTAAAATTTTGCACTAAATTATTTATAAAAAAAAAAAGTTTGGCATATATCGAAAAACGGCTACGTCGAGCAGAAGCGACACTATTCCCGAATAGAATGCAATTTGAATCAGGTCGATCGGATAAAAACTTTTTCAGTTATGCTGTCAACGCGGTCAAAAAACATGGTTTCGAGATAATCGCGTTTTAAGTTTTGAAAGGGGCAAATTGAATTAAAAAAGGTAGTAAAAAAGGTAATCTAAACATTTATTAACATATGTGTAAAGTTTCATGTAAATCGGAACGTCCGTTTTTTTTTAATAAATAAAATAAAAAACATATGAAAAATCGCAGTTTACAGTGTTCGGGCCCCTTAACAACCTAACAAATGAAGGTTCAATTCATTGCACAGTATAAATTTTCCTCATGAACAGAGAGGGTCATAGGTCTGGGGTCTTGCTACCCCATGAGGACTAAATGTTCTTGTTACTCAACCTGTCAATATTCATATGCAGCTCAACAATCCGAGAAAGCGTCGAGTTATTCACTTCGGTAATGGACAAAGCGATTCCTTTTCTTGCCCATATCTTCCCATCTTCCCATTTATTTCTTCTTCATGTGTTGAAATGACAACATCTGACAGCAAATGACAGCATTATCTGTGCATATTTTTGCAATTTCTGGTATGCATTTCAAATTGTTGTTGTTGTTTTTTTTACATGTTGAGTTCCCTTCTTCCTATCTTCCCATCTCGTCCACTACATTGTTTCCTGCCACTCTCGAGTGGCGTGGAACCCGGCAGAGAGTGACTCGTTGGTTGTAAATGGCAGCTTTGTACCCCTTCGATATCACTACAGTTGATTCAAGCACGAGTTGCCTGGCCATTCACAACAATTTCCCAAAATTTTCTTCTTTTAAAAGTTTTCTTTGTATCCGCAACATATTTCAAACGTTATAACTTCGTTTGACTCTAAAAGTTAATGTCCACTGATTCAACTAACCACAGATTTATGAGTAACTCTGCTTCATCACGCCGGCACCATATTGTTTTGCCATAAATATTTACATACATTAATAAATTTAAAATTAAATTAAATAATTTTAAATTCATAAAATTAAATTAATAAATTTGTATCCTCTTTTCATTGCAGTTTTATAAGCTTTGTACCGTCGTTCCTTTTTGAACAATTTAGACGTTATTCGAATTGTTTTTTCCTATTAATTGCATTACTACAACAAATTCCTGATGTTTCGCCAACGGGACGTTATACCACATTAGTACCATTAATATTTATTTTGTCTGTGAGCGGCATTAAGGAAATTGTCGAAGACATTGTAAGTTCATGTTTGTGTATCACGTTTTGATTGCTTTTTTAACTGTGCAGTGATTTTCCGTCGCAATAGAAACGTCATCGTGCCGACAATGAAATCAATCATCGGTTTGTGGAGTGTTTGAGCAATGGTGCGTGGAAATCGGTGCGATGGATGGATGTCGGCGTGGGCGATATTATCAAAGTGCCGAACAATACATTCTTTCCAGCCGATTTGGTGATACTGGCCTCCAGGTAAATTCACACTTTTCATAAGAATTCAACTATTACTAATATTTTTTTTTATTTATTCGATTTGCAGTGAACCGCAGGGAATGTGCTTCATCGAGACGGCCAATTTGGATGGTGAGACAAATTTGAAAATTCGCCAAGGCGTTCCGGCCACAGCGAAATTGCTGGAAACCAAAGATTTGCTGCAGTTGCGCGGCACAATCGAATGCGAGCTGCCAAATCGACATTTATACGAATTCAATGGAGTGCTCAAGGAGCGCGATCAGCCGTAAGTTTGCTGTCGGTTTAATAGAATGGAAATATATAGTGAATTGTGTCTATTTGTAGCGTCGTTGCGCTGGGTCCCGATCAGGTGCTGCAACGTGGCGCTGTGCTGCGCAACACTTCGTGGGTTTTCGGCGTCGTCATTTACACCGGACACGATACGAAACTTATGAGAAACTCTACCTCAGCACCGCTGAAACGGTCAACCGTCGACTCACTGACCAACACGCAGATATTGATGCTGTTCATGATTCTGGTGCTGTTGTCGGTGACTAGTGGCATTTTGAATTTCTTCTGGACGCGCGACAATGCCAAGTCCAACTGGTATCTGGGCATCAATGGTGCGTGAAAAACATTGTATTGTCTTCATGTGATATTGATTTGTGGTTGTTTCATTGCAGAGGACATCAAGAGCAAAAACTTTGGCTACAACCTGTTGACGTTCTTCATTCTGTACAACAATCTGATACCAATATCGCTGCAAGTGACGCTCGAGTTGGTGCGCTTTTTGCAGGTTTGTCAATTACAATTTGTGATTTGTGCTGCTAATTCACTTCACTGCTTGCAATAAGGCCATCTTCATCAATTTCGACATACACATGTACTATGCGGAAACGGATACACCGGCCATGGCACGCACTTCGAATCTGAATGAGGAGCTCGGCATGGTGAAGTACATTTTCTCGGATAAGACGGGCACACTGACGCGCAACGTGATGGTTTTCAAAAAGTGTTCGGTAGCGCGGATTGTGTACAAAGTTAAAAATACGCCCGAACAATCGCTGCTGGTGCAAGTACGTTTTAAATTATTTACTCTCATAGTTTGTTTTTGAAACCCGTTTTTATTTGATTGCAGAACATACTCAGCAATCATCAAACGTTACCCGTCATCAAAGAATTCCTCAGACTGCTTGCCGTTTGTCACACAGTTATTCCCGAAAAGTTCGACGATGGCTCCATTCTCTATCACGCAGCCAGTCCGGACGAACGAGCGTTGGTCGATGGCGCCAAAATGTTTGGCTACGTCTTTGACACGCGCACGCCACAGTATGTGGAAATAAACGCTTTGGGCGAGCGCGAACGTTACGAAGTGCTGAACGTGCTGGAGTTCACGTCGTCGCGCAAACGCATGTCGGTTATAGTGCGCACGCCCGAGGGCGAAATAAAACTGTACTGCAAAGGTGCCGATTCGGTGATCTTCGAGCGACTATCGCCCGACGGGCAGGCGTATCGAGATGCAACGCTGCGCCATCTGGAGGAGTTTGCCGCCGAGGGACTGCGCACGCTGTGCTGTGCCGTGTCCGTGATACCGGAGGACGTGTACAACGAGTGGAAGGAGACGTATCACAAAGCTTCGACGGCGCTGCAATATCGCGAGCGCAAAGTGGAAGACGCTTCGAATTTGATTGAGAACAATCTGATGCTGCTCGGTGCCACCGCCATTGAGGATAAACTGCAGGAGGGTGTGCCCGAGACCATAGCGGCATTGCTCGAAGCGGGCATTTACATTTGGGTTCTGACGGGCGATAAACAGGAGACAGCCATCAATATTGGCTATTCGTGCAAGTTGATTTCGCCGTCAATGGATCTCATCATACTGAACGAGGGCAGTTTGGATGTGAGTGTAGGAGGTGTGTCAAAGAAAACTTTGTTTGAATGAATGTTTGTGTTTGCAGACCACGCGCGATGTCATACACCGACACTGCGGTGAGTTTAAGAGCAGCGAAACCAAGGATCACAATGTGGCGCTGGTAATTGATGGCAAAACGTTGAAGTACGCACTGAGCTGTGATCTGCAGCGAGAATTTCTAGAATTGTGTCTGGTGTGCCGTGTGGTTGTCTGCTGTCGTGTGTCGCCCATGCAGAAGGCAGAGGTGTGTATTGCAAAACAAAAAAAACATTAACCATTGCACTGAATCCTATATCTGCTTTACATGCGACAGGTTGTTGAGCTGGTCACGCATGCAACGCGCACTGTCACGCTGGCCATAGGCGATGGCGCCAACGATGTGGCCATGATCCAGAAGGCAAATGTGGGTGTGGGCATTTCGGGCGTTGAAGGGCTGCAGGCAGCCTGCGCGTCCGATTACTCCATTGGTCAGTTTCGATTCCTGATGCGACTGCTGCTGGTGCATGGCGCTTGGAATTATAGTCGCATTAGCAAATTGATTCTCTACAGTTTCTACAAGAATGTGTGTTTGTATGTGATTGAGTTATGGTTTGCCATATACTCGGGTTGGTCGGGGCAGATTCTATTCGAACGCTGGACCATTGGTCTGTACAATGTGGTGTTTACGGCGCTGCCGCCTTTTGCGCTGGGACTGTTCGAGAAGGTGTGCACCGCCGAGACGATGCTCAAGTATCCGATGCTGTATAAACCCTCGCAAGATGCCAAACTGTTCAATGTGAAAGTGTTCTGGGTGTGGATAATCAATGCGCTGGTGCACTCGGTGTTTCTGTTCTGGCTGCCAATGCTGATGATGAAGTCGGAGGCAGTGTGGGGAGATGGAAAAACGAGTGATTACCTGGTGCTGGGCAACATGGTGTATACGGTGAGTGAAGGCAGTTCAAGAACAAACAGTGGTTTAGGATTTTTTTTCGCTGTAGCATCGTTTTATTAAAAAATCTTTCAAATTTATTATTTTTCTGTAAATAAAAACCTATTTTCTTTATCTAATCAACAGTACGTTGTGGTGACGGTTTGTTGCAAGGCTGGTCTCCTAACGAATTCCTGGACTTGGCTAACGCATTGCTCCATCTGGGGCTCCATTGCACTGTGGTTTGTGTTTGTAATTGCCTACAGTAATTTCTGGCCAACCATAATGTTGGCCCCAATTTTCCTGGGCATGGAACGTATGGTGTTCAGTTCAGTGGTTTTCTGGTTTGGCCTGTTGCTGATTCCAGTTACTACGCTGCTGCCCGATGTTCTCTGCAAACTGTAAGTATTTGTTAATTGCTATTGTATGAATTTTCTAAGCTATTACACTCTTGTTTTCGTTTGTTGCGCAGCATACACAACACTGTCTTTAAGACGCTTACCGAAGCGGTGCGTGAATCCGAAATACGGCGAGGAGATCCGGACCGAGTTGTCGAAGAGTCGAAAACGTCGTGAGTAGCGTTCATATAGTGTCTTGTTTGAATTTTCTATTAAAAGCAAATTAGTTGCCAATGAATGCGCTACGTTCAAAAATATTTAATAAAATAAAAAATAAAATAAAAATTATTAAAATATTTAATAAGAACAAAAGTTCACTTCTAAGGCACTTTGCTTTATTATTGGGTTTTTTTTACTTCAGTAAGAGACTGTTTTGTTGATATTGGTTTCCATATATTTACTGTCTCTTTAAAACTCCAAATATTTTTCATTTAAATTGCATTTTTGAAATTTTCTTCTTACACATGCAAATTGTGAGCGTAGCGCATTTAGAAACACGTTCAGCATTGAACGTTTGCTTCTGTTATTTGCCATAGTTTTCGCATTTGTTTATTTTCAATTTAATTTTGAATTGTTGAGCATATGTACTGCCCCCCCTTTTGTTGATTTAAACTTTCCCCCCACTCAAGGATACTTGTGCTTTGTCCTTACTGAAAGATAAACGAATTTACTGTCGTTTTTCACACACTCAACCAAAGCTGTTGAGACAGCAGTTTGCTGAGCGATCTCTCCCTTCTCTCCCACTCACGTTCCGTAGTTATTTACCACACACAACCACAACACAACCCCGTGTCTTGTTTAGCTGCAAATCTTCTTACTACATTGAGCTCCTCCGCATTTTGCAACCGTTAAATTGTGTTTGTTGTATTTTTTGTGTACGTTTTTTGTTACTGTTTGCGCACTGGCGTTCACTTAATGCGCCGCCAAAGTGTCCTAAGTGCGTTTAGTGTATTTTTTCAGCATTACTTATGTAACCAAACTAACACCTGAGCCTGGTTTGTTGAGAACAATTTTATTAACACTGCGTTTTTGGTAGCTTTTGTGTATTGGCTTCTTATTGAGTTGGGATTTTCTAAAGCAAAAATGGGTTTTTATTTTCAATACATTTAAGCGATTATCTTCAACAAACTGGTGTGGGTTCAAATTTATTTTTTATAATTAAGCATTAAGGATGGGAAAATGGATTCGGAGAAACATTAAATTCGATTATGGAATATTGGCAAAATGCACACATACACACATATGCACAATACACAACACATACATACACGCCAAGTGTAATGCTTTTGGTTTCAATAGAAATAAAATTTGAATTGAAATATCAAGTAAAGTAGCAACAACAATATGTTCTTACAAATTAGTGTTAAACAAACTAGCAAACAAAATGTTACAAGTAGTCTTAAGTAGTTTTAATTGATTAGCATTTAAGTGGAACAAAAATTTCTGCGTAAAATCTGTAACAAATTAACAGAAGAAATATTTAGTTGAAAAGTATTTGTCAACTTGTTAAGCTTTCAATGTTATATAGAAAAGATTAGAATATCTGCATTGAAATGAAAAGTTGGTAATTTAGTTGATGTACAACTTTTTGCACGAATTTGAAAATTTGACTAATATTCTTAATGTTCTATTCACTTTTATATTAGACTTCGTTATGTTAATCGAGAAAATTGGTTTTGGTAAAATGAAAAACGCACTGAAAGTACAGTTGAATATTGAAAAGTGAAAAATGAATCAACAAATTAAAATGAATCAACAAATTGAAATGAATCATCAAATTGAAATGAATCTTCAAGTGTTCGAGAAGTATGCTTGAAGGCAAAGCACGAATTGGCCATTTGTAGATCAACTCCACCGAATATGTTTTATGTTAAATGTTATGCTAACTTGAAAGTCTGATAAAATTGGAAACTTTATATGCAATAAAAGATGAAACCCATAGAATACTTAGATTAAATTGAAATTACTTTATAATTGAATTAATTAAAATGAAAAAATTTAGTTATTCTCTGATGTGAAGACTTTGTATTTTATTTAATAGTTGTTTTATATTTTCAGCAGTCAATGATTGTATAAAAATATTGTGTTTCAATATGATTTTTTTCTTTAAACATAATTTAAACAATTTGTTATCATTAAGAATTGGTTTAATTGCTTTTTTGTTGTTGCATGCTAATTGTAAGTTTAGGTTTTAATGATATGAAAATGCGTCAATTTGTTTGTGATTGTTTTAGTTGTTTTCAGTTGAAAATGTGTTGAAAAGGTGACATTAAATAAACTGAATGAGTAAGAAAAATTATGTATAATTTATTTTGTCAAGTCTTAGAATCTATTTTCATGCTTATAAATAAGGTGAATGTGGTATTAAGATTCAGAGTTCACTGCTGTAGTAAACGATTAATGGTAGCTTAAGCTTATTAAACCAATATTTTTATAATAAAAACTGAGCAAGTGTGCAATGAAGTTGAAACAAATCAGACGCTGTGCAAATCACAAACAATTTTTGAATGGTTTTAAAAATAATGTGAAACTTAAAACTTGTAATAGATAATGTAAACATTAGACGGCAGTAGAAACGGTTTTGGTGTATACAATAACAAATCTGTAATCATACTCAATAAGATTCACTTAGGGACCAAAACCGAACCATGATTGGTTTCTGACGTGTTACTGTCTAAAGTTTGGGGCTGTTATAAAACAACTTTTGTCGTAGTTGTATGGACATGGACTAGGTTAGGTTAGGTTAGGTTGCGGTGGCTGCCTCTATAAGAGACACACTCGGAGGCCCGAAAGGCCCATAGTGATACCATATACTTCACCCGTTTTTGAACTGTGTATGCAATACTGTTTTGCCAACATATGTTACAGCACACATTTCAAGCGGATGGGGAAAGGGAGGGAAGGGACCTACAGTTTAACGCCGAATCCGAACGGCGATTGACAGTTTTCGTTCACACTTGGAGGTTTTGCCATTGCCTGCCAAGAGCGCACTTGTGCCATTATTGTAATTCTCATTCCCTTCATGTGGATAGCGATAGAAGTAGACGAATTTTTCACCACCCCGAGCCAGGAATCGAACCTGGGGCCTTTGGTTGTATGGACTAAGAAGACAAGATGCACTTGCATTGTCTAGGCAACTTCTTCTTGGACAATCTAGAGGATCTAACCAATTATAATCACATCCTTCTAGGCTTTGTGAGAAACTCAAATGAGTTCAATGAGTGAGAGGTCTTCTGGTCGATTGTTTGTGGTATCACAAACCTCCCGTCTTTGGGCCGCCACTCTTAGCTACACACCTACCCATGTTGACTTATGAAATGACTGAAGGGTGCTTAAATATTTCTTGAAAGCGTGCCTTAGAACTTATGAATTTAGAGGACTATTGCTCTTGGACGCGAAAGTTTTGATGTCGACTTTTTGATTGATTTGATTTAATTTAGTGGCACCTGACATTGTTAGAACAAAAAAGAATCCATTCAATCTATGACTTAGGTCCATACAATCACTGACTAACACCATATACACGTACAGTTGAGCCTCTATGACCTGAGTTGTGCCTTTTAAAAGCGCTAAGAACAATATTTCTTATTATTTCTTTCATACTTTTAACAAATTTGTATGCTTTATTCTAAGTGGTAATGTAAGGAAATAGTATATCTAGATCCAGTTGAAATGTATCATTTTCATAAACATTAATCATCTAAAAGTGTTTCATCATTCTAATAAAAGTGCTTGCTTTTCTCTTTTGCTCCAAGACGACAATGGAAATGTTAAACATTTTCATACATCAAAGCCAGCAAATAGGAGTTCATTTACATTTATACTACATAAAACATTACATAATTCTATAAAAAATATAAAAAGCACATTGCAATCATAAACTGAACTTTCAAGGCTTAATACATATCAAAAGTAGATCTGAGAAAACAGAACTCATGGAACATTTGAACTCAATGGAACATACGATGTTCGTTTGCTCATTTCCTTAACCCTTTCCGACATGAAAATATACCCGTTCTGTATGAATTGTATGGGCTGTAGTCCAATATATTGGGCATTGTGACTGAAAGGGTTAAACATTTGCACTCATAGCTATGTATTTCGAATGTAGTTTCTTTAAAATCATGTAAAGAGTTCAACCACAGGTGGCAGCGTATTTCTTTAGCCATAACAACATTATTTCATGAATATTAAAATTTTTACCAATGATAGTTTTTGTTTATTTCAATAAAGCGATGATCTCTTAGTATTATTAGTATACACAGTTTTATATAATTTTTATAGTCACATTTGTAGCTTTTAACAGTTTGGTTGTCTTCAACAGATTCTTTGCTTCTGAAATGTTTAACGACACTAATAGCTTACATATATAAACTTAGTGGTCTTCAAAAGATTCTTTGTTTTTGAAATGTTTTAGTTTCAGACTTATTTTTAAAATTTTTCTTTTTTCTATAATAATAGAAATATTAACTTATAAAAGCCTTGGCTATTGCCTTTTCAGTTGCAAGTCTTTCCATGCCACACTTGAGCGCATTATTCAAATAATTTATAATTTCAGCAATTTTCTTATATAAACCTTATTTTGTATTAAATTTTCCATCTATTATTGTACATGAAAAATATTAAACAAACACAATTAAATTTAAATGACTGAATAGATTCTTTAAGAATTTCTACAAATCAGCAATAAACTCAGCTCATCTGATTCCCTTCACATGAAACCGAATAGCAAAATCAAATCGAAATAAAAACATGCAAACCAAAAGCCAACGAGCAGTCACTATGATTCCCTTATTTGTAATTGATTTTCTTTTCTTTTATTTTCCATTCTCCCTTCCTAACCCACTGTGCGAATGCAACGCTCACCCAATTGTACACATCACAAATGGCAGTTTGAACGTGATCGGCCTTGCTTGGCGTCGATTGAACTCCATCGAACCGCATCGACGACGCGCCAATGCACAAAACCAACAGCAGCAGGAGCAGCAGCCGCAGCAACAACAACAAGAGCAGCAGCAGGGCACACAACACAATGGCTACAGCGTTAATAATGCAAATGGCAAAGACAATCGCAGTTCGGTAATAACCGTTGAGAATCTGGAACAGGAGGACGAAACGAATTGGCAGCACGAAAGCACCACCGCCTCCGCATCGACCACAATGACCACGTTGCATATTTAAGCGCGTTGGTTGGTTGAGTGAGACAATAGAGTGAAATAAAGATATGGTTTGAAGTTGAAGTTGTTAATGGCAGCAGTTGGATTAATAAGTAGATATGACATTTGTTGATATTGCAAGAGGCTGACTTCAATTTAAAGATTGAAAGCGTGCAACATTTAATAAATAAGAAAACAGTGGAAACTTGTGTAAATAAAGTGTGAAGAAGTTTTTAATACGCTTTAATTCTGATTGGTTTTTGATTAAATTTTTTAAAAATAATATTTAAATTTATGCTATAAAACTGTTTTTGAGTTTTAAGTTGAATTAATTTGTGTAAAAGAAAATAAGAAAATTAGTATCTTTAATTTGTGCTGACTGATTTCAATTGGGATCAGAATTTTTATTATAATATTTAAATTTATGCCATAAAATTGTTTTTGGTTTTAAGTTAAACAGAAAATAAGAAAATTATTATCTTTAATTTTTGATTTCAGTTGGGATCAGAATTTAAATGTACAAATGCTAGAAAACATTTTGAAAATTGCTTTTGGTCTGAAGTTGAGTTCATTGTATATGAAAGAAAACCAGTCAATGGAGTCAGAATAGAAATGCAAATTGTTTCTGGTCTTGAATGTAATTCATTTGTATAACAGAAAATAAGAAAATATCTTCAATACTTTAAGACTGACTTCAATTGGGGTCAGAAATCAAATTTATTAGAAAAAATTGCTCTGGTCTTAAGTTGAGTTCATGTTATATGGCGGAAAGCAAGCTAATTCTGTCAGAATTGAAATGTAAAATATTTTGGGTCTCAAGTTAAATTTATTTGTATAACAAAAATGAAAATATCTTCAATCTTTGATGACTGGGATCAGAAATGAAACATGAAATGATCAATTGGGATCAGAAATGAAACAATCAAATGCATTAGAAATTTGAAAATTGTTTTTGATCTTAAGTTGAATTCATAAGACATATTTTATCTTTAAAGACTGATTTCAAATGGGATCAGAATTGAAATATTTTAACGTAATAGAACGTTTTGAACACATTTCTGGTCTTAAGTAGACTCCATATTATATGACTGAATATAAGAAAATATCTTCAATCTCTGATGACTGATTTCAAATGCGATCAGAACTGAAATATTCAAATATAATAAAACTTTTTAACATTTTTCTGGTCTTAAGTTGAATTCATGATATATGGCAGAAAATCAGTAAAGTAATAAGTAATCAGAATTGAAATGTACAATTTCAATACAACATTTCGAAACTTGTCTCTGGTATTCATTTGAATTCATGTTATATGGCAGAAGAAAAGAAAATATCTTCTATTTTAATGACTGATTCCAATTGAGGTGAGAATTGAACTGTACAAATGTAATACAATATTTTAAAACTTCCTTCACTTTTTCTAATATTTTTAATCTTTAATGGCTTCAAAACTTAAATGTACACACTTCAAATCATTGAAGCTTTGCTTTGATTTCCTTACAGAAGTCAACATTTTGACCTATGAAATGAATTTTCAAATATTGAATACTTATATATTTTCAGGTTGTCATATCTATTTACATATAACAAATAAATATTGTTTGCTTTAAGCTTTAAGTGTTAACAACTGAATTTAGTTTATTATAAACAAACATTGTATACAATTTGACATTTGCAATGCAGTGACACAACCGCAATCGGTAAAAGTACAAGTTATCAATATTTATTAGATCATTAAATAAATTTAATATTATTTAATTTAATATTATTTAATTAATTTTAATATTATTTAATTTATTTACTTTAAAGTGTATAAAATTTTATTATTATTCGAGAGACGAAATTCATAATTATGACAAAACTAAACGTTCTCAAACGAAACTGAAACGTTCAGAATTTTTATACATTTTTGCAAATTTCAAACTTAATATGATGAATAGTGTATTTAATTGTGCTATATTTTTCTTATAATGACATTAAGTGTTTTGCAACGAAATAAATTATAAGTTGAACTGTTTTGTGATTTGTAAATTTGTCCTCATTTGTGATTTTGTTCATTAACACGAAAAACCAACGAAATCAATGCAATCTAATCAAATCACTTGTTAATTATTGACCGTTAAACTGTCATTTATGTGAAACTTTGAACGGTTATTAAAATATTTTTTTGTAATATTATTTTCAAGTCTCTTTAAGAGTTGTCAAGTCAACAATATCTTTTGCTAAGCTGTTAATTTTAAGTCTAGACAGTGTTTAAAGTGAGTGTTAAGAGTTTTTAAAGAGTTGACTAACGCAGTCTTAGCAAGAATTATGTGCTCTAGTACTTTTACAAATACAAACAATGAATTTTACTTAAATATAATTAATCGAGAGACTTTTTGCTGTACGCCCTGCGACATATATTTTTTATATTTTGTAATATTTTTTCATATTTTGTAATATTTCGTCATCATTTCTAACATTTTGTCATCATTTGTTACATTTTACATTATTTTAAGGATATTTTGTAATATTTTGTATTATTTCCTCATATTTAAAAAGCTCAATGTTTATCACTTAAAGCTTAAAGCATCAACTGCTGCATGCCGTATTGATCCGGCATAGACAATCGGCATAGGCAACTGTAACAATTGTTTGTTTGGCCATTTAAAAAAACTGAGTAATATTGGGTTGTACACAAAACCACAACCGATGTACTATTAAACATCAACAACTAAGCTTTCAAAAGTTAACGACGTTTAACAATGATAATAATTAGATACCAAAACAATAAATATGTTAAATCTCTTTGTATAAAATAAATGTTAAAATGTATTCATCGAAATGTTTACACTGCGTACTTTTGTCCCATTAACAGAGTGAAGTAGTAACAAAAAAACAAAGTAATACCAGCAAAAAATTCACTAATATATAATCAACCAGCTGTCAAATCAAATTGTAGCAACAAATTTACTTAATTGCGAAAAATTTAACAATAAAAATGTCCAAAACTTAATCAAATCTCATTGCTCATTGTTGCAGTGAAACATTTGAGAAAACATGCATTCAACTGCATCAGTACTCACTGTGTATTAAAAATCTGAAACTCCGCTCATTGACACAACTCGAGTGTCAAAGCATTGTACTAATTGTATTCGTAGCATAAATGTTATCATACATACATACCATGACTGTGATAGATGTTTTACTGTAGTGGTCTTGCGCTCATAACATTTTCACTTTCAACAACTGATTAAACTTGCAATTACACATTTATATATATATTTGTCTATATACAAAGTAAAGTAAATTTAAACGTAGTACTTACAAATGTCTAAATTGGTAAAAATCCAACAATAAAAGCAACACTTTTTATATCAACTAGAATGAAATAAGTTGAGTAGATCTAAGAGTTTTACTTACCGCAAAAACAGTCATTGCAATGCAAATACATTAACGTATGACAGCATTGAGCCATAATTTGTGTTGTATTTCGACACATGGATCCATGTGTATATTTGTGAAATGAATATTGTTTATATAGCTTGAAATACTAATTGTTATTGTGTATATTGTACAAGTAATTACTAGTTTTATGTTAAGATTCCATCACAAAAAGGTATACAACTCAAGTTAAAGCAAACAACGAAAACTTTTGCGCAATAAGTTTAACCCTTTCAGTAACAATGTCCAATATATTGGACTTCAGCCCATACAATCGGGCTGTTATTTTCATGTCGAAAAGGGTTAAGTTGTCAGAATACATAAATCAATAGTAATTTAACTCAATAAATTGATTCAACAGTACCTGCTATGTTTATGAATTCTTCAGAGATCTAACATGCCTGATTTGTAAAGCATGCATGTTAGATTTGTAAGGAATTTTATGCTCTTAACAAGGAATCTTTAAAGTTATATTTTTCTGCTAGAATCACAGCACATATTATAAACTTATACAATGAAATTTTTTTAACAACGAACCTCTGCAGTTTCTCTTTTCTGCTGAAACTACTCTATGTACACAGTGTTTGTAATACTTTAATATAACGTTTTTTTTTAACGAATACTGTGTAATGTTAAATAAACCATATTTGTTAAAAATATTTGAATGCTGTTCAATGCTTAAGAACTGCGCTATGAAATTGTTCTACACTACGAAAAGTCTTTCGAACTTTGTGATCGAAAACGATAAACGCTCCAATTGACTTAAAGCATTATTAAGTTAAGAGTGCGGGTAAAGTAATACTTATGGACTTGAGCCATTGTTGCTTTTGCTCACATAACTCCTGAACTTTCTACAATCAAGCATCACTCCAAACTAAAGTTGAAGCTCCACTTACGATTAATTACTACGACCCAGAATTTCTGTAACTTTTAATTATGAAAATTCTAAGCTGCAAATAAGATTGATTTTAATTAGTATAAGTATTTTTTGTTATACAGCCGTGTCTGGGTATAGTGAACCCCCTATATAGTGAACACCTCGATATAGTGAACACCAAAATTTTGACATCGAGCCTCTAAATATAGTAAACAATTTTCAAGCAAAAAAACAAAAAGTGTATTTTGAGCAAATAAAACTACTTTTTGAACAAAAATGTTGACCTTGATATAGTGAACAACCTCAATACAGTGAACAGGCCTTGCAATAATTAGTTCATTATATCCAGACACCACTGTATTATTTCAAATAAGCCGTTCTTGCGCCGTATCGATTAATTGTGGCTTGAAATTATAAATGCAATGTTCTTCCTTAATGCATTTGATTATTTGATTACAATAGTTTAAGTGATTTTGTTGTAAGGTCTAGTAAAAAGAAATCCATTATATTTGCATGAAATTGAGAGCCTAGTTAGAATGATGCGATTTAGGTCAAATATGCACCATTTTGTTCGATAACTTTTGTTATTTTGAATCTCTTCCGAACTGCTTTCTCATAGAAAGATTCCATAGATTCGTCTCTCATAGCAATTCTTGTCCCTATTGGCAAAAAAACGGAGATAGCCGATTTTCACTTCTTTTGAAGCAAATTTTGCACCCAAAAAAGCATTCACCAGAGACAGGAAAAGGTGGTAATCACTTGGTGCCAGGTTCGGACTATAAAGTGGATGCATAAGAACCTCTAAACCAAGTTTCCGAAGTTTGTAGCGAATCACTATCGATATGTGTAGTCTGGCGTTGTACTGATGGAACACAATTCTTCTCCTTTTGGTCAAAACTGGCCTCTTCTAGACGATTGATTCCTTCAGAGTGTTTAATTGTTGACAGTATAGGTCTGAGTAAAGAGTCTGGACTTGGACTTTGGACTTTGAAAACTTTTCTGTCTGTCAATTTTGGCTCGTTTGCGCTTACTCACCGCTCTTCGACAGCGACCGGTTTCACCTGACGTTGTCTTGAGTGATCCATTTTTCATCACAAGTAAAAATCTGCTTCAGAAATGGGTTAATTGGTTATTGGGTTCAGAAAAGATTTCCTTCAGACTGTTAAATTGTTGACAGTATAGGTCCGAGTAAAGAGCTTGGACTTTGAAAACTTTTCTGTCTGTCAATATTGGCTTGACCACCGTTCGCGCCGACTCACCGCCCTTCGACCGCGACCGTTTTCATCTGACGTTGTTAAGTGATCTATTTTTCATGACAAGTCAAAATCCGCTTCAGAAATGGGTTAATTGGTTGATGGGTTCAGCAGAGATTTTTAGAAAAAAAATTAGTACTTAAGCCTTTTTTGCGTCAACTCGTGTGGCGCTCATTGCTAGAACTTATTTTTGTATCCAATCTTATTCAAGTGGTTCCAAACGAGTTTTTGGGAAACGTTTGTCTTCTGGGCAGACAGTCTTCAAAACAGTTCTGACATGACGGTCAGATTCTACAATTTACATGATTTAATGGACATTTTCAATAATTGGTCTTCCAGAACGTGTTAAATCTTTGGACAAAATCAGAATTACAGCAACACACTCAAATCAGGAAACCAAAATTACACGTGATTGGTTTTTACAGTTTCAGGACCATAAACGCTACACATATTTTTAATCGTCTGTCGAATATCATTTGTCAAATATGGCGCGTTCCTTATTTTTCTGGTGTCCAAAAATGAGTCAAGCAATCAGACATTGGCTGAAACGTTTCTTTAGTACACGCTCACACTTATACAATGCAAAATATAAATAACCAAATGCAGCTATTAAAAAAATGGATTTCGTTTTACTGCACCCTGTAGGTTTTACTTTTCTTTAAATAAAATTTTATTTTAACCCTAGTGTGTGTGCTGAAAAAACACCCTTACCTGTGTGATGAGGTACCCGGAACCCAGTACAAATTGTATGAAAAATTCTAACTGCTTGTTCGCAATGTCCGAACTTTTGCTGTTTTAAAGCTCTCAGTAATATAAAAGTATATTTTATGATTTGATTTGGGTACCCGGGTACCCCATCACACACATAAATGTTAAATAAAAAAATTATTTCTTACTAACAAATTAAACTTTAAAGAAATGAAAGTTGATGTATGAAAATGATTTTTAGATTATAAGAATTTAATTTTACTTAAGAAAAAGTAAAAATAATCTCTTACTATCAAAATGACATTTTAATGAAATAAAAGTTATTGTATTAAAATGATTTTCAGTTTTAATCTTTAATGAAATTTATTATTATTTTAAGATTTCTAAAACTTTACAAATAAAAGACAAGCACAATGTCAACGAAAAGTAAATCTTCCAATAAATTCACAGACAAAAGATTAAAGAAGTGAATGAACATTCCAAACGAATACTAAACTCAAACTCATGTTGTATGACTCCAGCCATCTATGGCGAAATGTACTTAATTACTTTAACCTCTATTTACTTCCAGCCATCTATGGCGAAATGTACTTAATTACTTTAACCTATATTTACTTTAGTTGTAAACAATTAAAAACTAATAATCACTGAATTGAAAGCGCTCTGCGTACTTTAAGCTGTGTTGTGCAATTTAACAACCGACAACTGCAAACTGTCTATTTTATAGTGAAAAGCAATTTTAATGCTAATCGAGCAACTTTTTACTCTTTATACAACTTACGTATCTGAATCTGTACGCAAACATTTACATAACATATACACACATAAGTATATTTTATATAACTTTTAATGCTGCTCAAGACATTGCAAAGCTAGAAGCTCGAATTCTTTTGAACAAACTTTGCTTGTGTTGTAATTTATGTTTAGTGTATTAATTAAACTTTACTTGTTGTTATAATAAAGTAATTCTGTGACATTTTAAATGTGCATAAAATTGTTGTATTTTTTGTAAAACAGATTATTCCTCTAAGGAAAGTTGTGATTAGTTTTGCAAAATATTTGGGACATAGAAAATTTGAATTTGTTTGAAGACATTTGGGGAAAACGAATTCTCTCAGACATTTTTGAATTTTATGTAATTTTATTGTTGTTATTTTATTAAACAACTATATATGCATAAGTATTGCTAGAATTTCAAGTTTTGCTTCAGATGCTTCAAATGTTTGGGTCAGTCAAAAATTGTATTGAATTGAAGAAATTTGCTTTAAGCTGTATGCGGGGAAAACGCAGTGCTAAGAAATTTGTTGGATTTTATATAATTTTATTGTTGTTGTTATTTTATTAAACAACTACATATATATAAGTTTTGCTACGATTTCAAGTTTTGCTTTAGATGCTTGGGTCAGTCAAAAAATTTATTGAATTGAAGAAATTTGCTTCGAGCTGTGTGCGGGAAAACGCAGTGCTAAGAAATTTTTTGGATTTTATATAATTTTATTGTTGTTGTTATTTTATTAAACACCTATATGTATATGCATAAGTATTGCTACAACTTCAAGTTTTGCTTCAGAAAAAAAAATTGCTGTTTTTGCTTACATTTTTTGCTTATTTTGTGATGTGTTTTTTCTATTCCTGGCACTTGTGCTGCTCTTTTATTTTCTATTCTCACCGCTCAAACCTTTTGAATTTCGAATTGCATTTGTAGACTGCTGCACGTTGTTGTGTTTTTTATATAAAATTTTTTTTTATTGCATACGTATTATGACTTTAGACAAATCCAATGTTCTTGCCAACATTTTATTAAAAATTTTAATGTTCTCTTTATAAAAACAATCAACCAATCCACGCAACAAATAAATAAAAACTACAATTACTGCCACTTCAATTTTACTACCAACCATGAAAACGATAACTACGAACAACGACAACAACAACAACAATACCACCACCATCATCAACACCACCACAACCTTGACTGCAACAATAATTAAATTGTATTTCGTATCGTTGCAATGATGGTGTTGTGAACAATAATGATTGCGATTTCGATTGCGATTGTGATTTCGATGCTAATGCCGCGTCTGGTGTGCGTACGTGCAGTACAATGCATGCTTTGGGATCGATAATCCGTTGTAAGTAAAGTGTATTGAAAATGTTCACTCTTTCGCCCATTTCGCCCAAATCAACTCAATACACGCAATAATTCCGATACAACGACAGCAGCACAAAACCGACAATGACTCTATGGATCGACTGACAGCAACGGCAACAGTGACTTTACTTTTCAAACTCAAATTGTCTTCTATTGAAATTGCTGCTCAATTAAGTATCCTCGTCCCCCTCGATTTTGCTGCTGCCCGTTCAGAGTGAACAATTTTTCTGATGAAACACTCAAACACACAGACGCACTGCAACTTTCATGCACTTGTCACAAATTGTCATTTGGAGCAAATTGCACCAACCGATACACACTAATCACTGTCACTACTTCACCAGCAATCAATACACGCACACAACCACACACACACATACGCACACATACAGCCACACGGCCAGGACATTGAAACGGCGTATTTGTACAGCGCAGCGCCATTAGGCTTTGCGCATTGTTGCGGTGACAGGACATGTTGTGCTGAAGTGGCATCAGATAAACACAATTGACATGTTGTAATTTCGAACACTTGAGTTGTGCGTAAAATTAATACAAAATATATATAATTAATACAAGGTCAGCCATGCGTGTAGTTGCTCGATAATTGCGTTGCCTTTGAAGTTGCAATTGGAGTTGAAGTAAACGTTTAAAGTTGAGGTTGAAAGATGAGAGCTAAGAAGTACAATGTTGAAAGTTTAAGTTGAAAATTGAAGATGAAAGTTAAAGTTGCAAGATGAAAGTTGAAGTTGAAAGATCAAAGTTGAAGTTGAAAGTTGAAGTTGAAAGTTGTAGTTAAAATATAAAAGTTGAAGGTGAAAGTTTAAGTTGAAAGTTTAAGTTAAAAGTTGAAAATTTTAGTTGGAAGTTAAAGTTTAAAGATGAAAGTTGAAGTTGAAAGTTGAAGGTGAAAGTTGAAGTTGATGCTTGAAGTTGAAAGTTGAAATGGGAGTTAAAGTGGAAGGATGTAACTGGATGTTGAAGTTAAAAGATGAAAGTTGAAATTGAAAGATGAAAGTTGAAATTGAAAGATGAACGTTGAAGTTGAAAGTTGAAGATGAAAGTTGTAGTTCAAAGACGGAAGTTGAAGTTAAAAGATGTATTTGAGTGTTGAAGTTGAAAGTTATAGTTGAAAGATGAAAGTTGAAGTTGAAAGTTGTAGTTAAAAAATGAAAGTTGAAGGTGAAAGTTTAAGTTGAAACTTTAAGTTAAAAGATGAAAGTTGAAGTTGAAAGTTGTAGTTAAAATGTGAAAGTTGAAGGTGAAAGTTAAAGTTGTAAGTTGTAGTTAAAATATTAAAGTTAAAGGTGAAAGTTTAAGTTGAAAGTTTAAGCTAAAAGTTGAAGTTGAAGTTGAAAGATGAAAATTGAAGTTGAAAGATGAAAGTTTAAGTTGAAAGTTGTAGTTAAAATATGAAAGTTGAAGTTGAAAGATGGAAGTTGAAGTTGAAAGATGAAAGTTTAAGTTGAAATTTGTAGTTCAAATATGAACGTTGAAGGTGAAAGTTTAAGTTGAAACTTTAAGTTAAAAGTTGAAAGTTTAAGTTGAAAGTTGAAGTAGAAAGTTGAAGTTAAAAGATGAAAGTTGAAGTTGAAAGATGAAAGTTGAAGTTGAAAGTTGTAGTTAAAATATGAAAGTTGAAGTTGAAAGTTGTAGTTAAAAGATGAAAGTTGAAGACGAAAGTTGAAGTTGAAAGATGAAAGTTGAAGTTGAAAGATGAAAGTTGAAGTTGAAAGTTGTAGTTAAAATATGAAAGTTGAAGGTGAAAGTTTAAGTTCAAAGTTTAAGTTCAAAGTTTAAGTTCAAAGTTGAAAGTTGAAGTTGAAAATTAAAGTTGAAAGTTGAAGTTAAGAGATGAAATTTTAAAGTTGAAAGATGAAGGTTGAATTTGAAAGTTAAAGTTGACAGTTGTAGTTAAAATATGAAAGTTAAACCTGAAAGTTTAAGTTAAAAGTTGAAAGTTTTAGTTGAAAGAAAAAAGTTACAGTTGAATACTTAAGTTCAAACTAAAGTCAAAGGTTGAAAGTTCCCTTCGAAAATTGAAATTGAAGTTAAAATTAAAAATGCAGATCAAGTTCAAGCCGAGGGGTGCTTTCCGTTGCAGCTTAAAAGTGATACTTGTCCCCGTTTAAATCAGTGTCTGCTTGGTGTACTTTTGTCTTATTTATTATACGTTGGCGCTCAATAAGCTTGAAATGTGCTCGTTGCATATGTCATGTAAATACAGAGTATGTCATATTGTATTCTATCCCAACGAATACCAATTTTTATTTAACGAATATCTTACAAAACAACTCTATTTTCTTTAATCATACACCCAAAGCCTCTAAATATTCTTAGATGCCGCTAAAATCTGGCATCAATAATACTGCGGTTTTTCGTCGTCATTTTTCATTCGTTATAAAGAAAAGAAATCATTTTCGTTTTAATAACATTAGAGTAGAAAAAATAAATAAAAAATATATATATAAACAATCAAAAGCTCTAAATTCAATGTAGACTATGTCTTTACTCTCGCAGGGTTTGAGTGTAACCCCACAATTAATTTACCGACAATTCTTCTCCTCATTTCGTTTTTTCTTTGTTCTTAAACTGAATCGTCTTGGCTCATCTATCAAAAATTCTCAATTCCGTATAGAATATGTTTATACTCAAGCATAATTTTATAAAGCATACTTTTAGGCGCCGAGGCACTGTGCTATCTGAAGTTTCATTTATACTTTCCTTGTCTGCTTTGTTTAATTTTGAAGCCGTCTTAACTTAGCCACCAGAAATTTTAAATTTAATATAGAATATGTTTCTACTTCCGCAAAGCTAATTCAAATGTCACTTTCTCTATAGCATACTCTTAGGCGCCGAGCCACTATACTATCTGAAATGTCTTTCTACATTCCTTGTGTCCTTTGTTTAATTTCTAAGCCGTCTAAACTGAACCATCAGAAATTTTAAATTTAATATAGAATATGTTTCTACTCCCTCAAAGCTAATACAAATACCAATTTTTCAACAGCATACTCTTAGGCGCAGAGACTCTATACTGTCTGGCAGTTCATCTTCACATTTCTTTGTTTGCTTTAGTGATTTCAGTTTTAAGCAGAAAAGTTTTGACACAACTATCAAGAATTCTCAAATTCATATGGATTATGCTTGTACTCTGGTTGAGTTGAAGTTAAACCCTACAATACGGTTACTATAGCACACTTTTAGGCGCAAAGTTACTCTGGCTATTCATTTCACATTCCTTGTTTGATTGAATTTCATTATTTTTAAGCCGAAAGGTCTTAATTCTCAACCAAGAATTTTTAATTCCATATAGAATATGTTTCTAGTCTTCACTCTGTGGCGATTCATCTCAACAATCCTTGTTTTCTGTATTTTTAAATCAACGTAATTTAACTATCAGAAATCCTAAATCCATTGTAGAATATCTTTCACATTTAGTTTCCTAGAGTAAAGCCCCACAATCATTGAATTCTGTAGCAAACTTTTAGGCGCCAAGGCACTGTGCTGCCTAGCGAATCATCTCCACATTCCTTGCTTCCGTTTTTTTTTTAAACAAAACGTCTGATCGAAATTTTAAACGTGAAAACTTACTTTAACCGTCCGGTGTCTGCTCGTGTCGTAACGTCCATCAACAATGCCACCAAATAACCAATAACAACAAAACTAAACTTAACCCAACTAAACTAAACTTCTTAACCAACAAAATAACACCGCAAAAACCCAGCAATTAATTAACAGTTTTTAAATTTCATTCAACATTTTGCATGAGTAAACTTTGGTTTCTTTCGGTATGCATGCGAAATATTTGATTTTCTTCATAGAAAACTCATTTGTTGTCCTTGTTAACTTATCACTGTGCGCATTATTTTCCTTTAAAACTTGAAATTGGATGAGTTGAATGTAGTAAAATGCTCAAAGCTCAAAACAAAGATTGAATTAAATTCCCATTGATAGCAAATATGAAACTAAATTAAACCCAAATTCTCTCCAAAATGAATTCCCTTTAAATCACTTTAAATCACTTTGCTCAAACCCATCATCCATCCATCCCTCTCCTTCCTGGTAGTCAACCAAATACCCAAAGTACGCAATCGGTCATCAATAAAATTTTTTTTTTTTGGTTGCAAACAATTCAAAATTATTAGCTGAAAATCCTTTCGCCGCTATTCCTCACAAATTGTTGCCAAATCAAATTTTACTAATCAACCCGAAAATACTCTTTCCACACCGCGCGTCTCCCATGACCAATTCGCTTGCTTACGCGTCACTGTCGTGCCGGCGTCTTATTCAACAATCAATCCAATCCCGATCCGATACGATTCGATCCATCGAACCGTGTCCCCGTGTTCACCGACCAATGCAACGCGCAGACTCAGCGAAACGGCGAGGCTGCTGCGCAGCGTTTTTGCGCGTCGTGCCAATACCAGAGTCGATTTGGAACTAGAACTATCGCGTGAGTACAAATCCACTAAAACCCTCAATAAAAAAACCACCAAATGTCCAAGATGTCAACAACAGCAGAACACAAAAGCCAAAGCAATGAAAACAGGTTGAAATAAAAAATGAAATAAAATGAAAAAGAAAGGTTAGGAACGAGTCATAAACCAAACGGCGAACCGAAACACACACACACACATACATACAATGAATGTATAGTACTTGTATGTATGTGCGTTGAGTGTTTTCCAATTATTGGCCATAATTACTGCCCGTTCCCCAGTGCCCATTCAACTGTCTGGTTTGTGTGCGACGAGCGCCAAAAGTGCCGTTAGTGGGCGCTAGCTGGGCGTCGAATGCGCAGTGACAACTTGAAACCAACCCGCTCACTATCTAATCACTTTTATTGCCCTTCGCCCCTCATTGAACCGCCAACTGGTTGCTTGATTGCTTTCCTGGTTGGTTGGTTTGTTGGTTGGTTGTCCTGTGGTCAGTGCGGTGCGCAGCACGTGCTCTGCGTTCATCAACTATGCATTCGATAATTGTACTTTTGTAGGTTAATTTTGTTGCTGATGTTTTGTTTATCCATTAAAACTCATTAGTGTCGCTCGTGTTTGCGAGCACTTCCCCAATTCAATGCCTCCGAGAACTCAAGGCACAGTGTAATAAGAGCGGCCAAAATTATGTCAAATTGATTTTCAAAATGTGCAAAAATTTGTTTACACATGGAAAGCTAAAACTCCTGTTAAGATAAATCTGAAATATTTTCTTAGTACTGGAATTATTGTAGGCCATCAAAGTTGAACGTACTGGAGGAAAAAACGTGGGTTACGGTTTTATATAAAGAAACTCGATTGAATGGGCCTATTGTTTTTAAACTTGGTGAAAATACTCTTGATAAAAAATAATTATTTACTGCCATTTTTTGCAGTTTTTTGCAATTTACTCAAAATTTTGAGGGTGTACGGACCAAACTGACCTCGGATTCGGTTTCAGCGCACCGAAATACATAAGGATAGGTGGGTCTAGTCAAATGTACAGACCACTTTTTTTTTTTGTGTGCCGGTGTTATTTTATACGTTTAATTTTTCCGAAAATGAAAATCTGGCAGTGTCAAAGATGGGTTAAAAGTTTGTTTAGAGAAACATTATTTTATGCGTTTTTTGACTTCAAACTTAGTAAAAGCGAAAAAGGGAAGACTACGAAAAGAGCACGAACCGATGGGCTTATTGACTTTAAAATTTGTGAAAACACTTCAAATCAAAAATAATAAGACACGTGTTTTTAAGTTTTTTGAAAATCAAAAAGTGATGTGGTCAACGATGGGTTAAAAGTTTGTTTAGAAAAACTTGATTCATAATGTTTTTTAACTTCAAACTTAGTAAAAGCAAAAAAAAGAAAGTCTACGAAAAAAAATTAAACCGATGGGCTTATTCACTGTTAAATTTAAGAAAACACTTGAAATCAAAAATAATTAGGCACGTGTTTTTAAGCTTTTTGAAAATCAAAATATGATGCTGTCACCGATGTAACCCATCCTTGTTTAGATAAACACGATTTGTGCGTTTTTTTTACTTCAAACTTAGTAAAAGCACTCTTAACGAATAATAATTCAAGTTGAATTATTCGACTCGTGTTTTTCGCTGATTGGAAAATCAAAATCTGACAGGTCAACAATGGGTTAACATTTTGTTTGGGGAGAAACCCTTAGTTGCATGATTTAATTTCCTTGAAGAAAATACATTTTTGTCATATATTTCTTGTTGTTTATTATGTTTTGATGGTAAAAATGAAATATTGTTAAATTCCTGTATCTGTGAATAAAGCTTTAAGGAAATTTGCCACATTGTGCTGAGAATGCTACCGCCGAAAGGAAAATTGGTTTTATCTATATTTTAGTGTTTGCTACTATGGGGAGTCAAACGTAGGTCGGGTGTCACTGTGTACTCGTAATCCAACGCAATTATCAGCTGAGAAGCTGAAGAAATCGCCATATCACCATTGATATCAAAACCCAAAATTATTTCACTAAATCGAAACACTTCTTGTTTTTTTTTGGGTCTTTCTATATTATTCGTAAAATTCCATCAACAATCAAATGTTTCGACCTAAAAGATCAAACTTAAAAATTAACCACTGTAAAATGCTGAATAGAATAGTTCCCAAATTTATGATAAGTTAACATTGGGTTATTTTAACATTGGGTTAAGCTAAGGGTTAATTGGCCTATTGAGAAATAATTCCACCGGTTTTGTCACTGTTTTGAAAATTAAAATCTGACAGGTCAACGATGGGTTAATACTTTGTTTGAAGAAAAGTAATAAATGCCTTTTGACTTCAAATGTGGTGAAAGCATTTAAAATAACAAAACATTTTACATTTGCATGTTTCATCGAAATCTGATGGGGTCAACAAAAAGTTAGGGAAACTTGATTTATTGGGCTCATTGACTTCGAACTTAGAGAAAGCACTCAAAACCAGAAAAAATTCAAGGCATGTCTTTCAGTTTAAAAAAATCAGCATTTTGTTAGAACTTTATGCGAATAAACATAACTTAACATTAGGTTATTTTAATGAAATCATAACATTCGGGCTCTTCTAGTCAATTATAACGTTTCCACGCCTTTACAAACGAATCTGTTGTATGAGAATTTGAAAGATATGGATTTGAAATTTGTAAAATTGTGCAGCTCTATGCGACTGCACATTCTTTGAAGAAAAGCACTCTGAATTAAGTCATTTTTTTTATATCTAAACAAATTGAAAAATGTATGTTATCATATTTGTAATACATAGGTTGTAGTTTTTGAATTCGAAGGAATAGATTTGTAGTCAAATTATTGTAAATAATTTTTAGTATATTAATTGTAAACTAATGAAATGTTCATCTAATGTGAGTTCTAACTTTGTGAGTTGTGTTATGATAGGTCATTGTTTGTCAAGTAGGCGTGGCAGTATGATCGTATTTAATTAGTACGACTGCTCTTCTCTAGAATGCCATTTTTTCAAAATATTTTCATATACTTATTTGAAAGTAGGCAGACAGATCGCCCATTTTTGGTGTCAACGCTTAAATCGATATCGTTAAATCATCATTAGCCAATGTTAATAATTCTATCACTGATACTAAGCGAATCACTCCAAAATTACATTTAAATTCGTATGGTAGGTAGGCGTGGCAGTAGTTCCATTTTAATTATTTTTTGTAAATTTGTTAATTTTTACCATAAAAATATCTTCACCAACTATAATCAAGATTGGACAACGTTAAAAATTTTTGGTTACCGGTTATATGAAGTCGTTACACTGTGCAACATGCACTCCACACAAACATTGTTCCATCGTTTTCAAATGCCCATCAATGAGTTGCGCATTTCATTGTTGTACCTTTATGTATCTATGTATGTATGTGTGTTTGTTGTTGGCTCACTGTCAACTGCACTGACGAGTGTCCATTGTAAGCGGCCGCAGTCTACATAGAAATACTGATATCATCTATTGACTGGTGATTGGGAAATGTTTTTGTAGTCAATAGGCACAAAATTTACGAGTCCGAGAGAAAGTTGTTTTGGGATGTTTCAAGTTTTTCGGAGTAGTATTTGAGTTCATGTCATTTTTCACAGCACTGTCTTTTGCAACGACTATTTGCCGCTTTTAAGGAAAAGCATAGTCACATATGTCTTATTTTACTTTATTTAAAATATTATGAACTGAACTGTAAAATTAAATAAAAAGAACTTGCTCATGTCATACGAAAGATATCCTTATTGCCTATTTGAAATCATTCAATACCATTATTCCCCAAAAACTATGTCATCTTAGGGGCATTGGAACTCCACGCAGTTTCGTTTACAGGTCTTGTTCCGAGACATAGAATTTTGAATAGGTTTGTCTGTTTGAATAAGTTGGGCTAGTTCTCTCACTAATGGTTTCATAACGTTTGAATAAAATCATTAGTTGGTGTTACCACTGGGCATTTTTTCTGTTTTGTAAGCAAGTCGACTTGAATTTGAGTAACTAAAGTAACCGAATTTTTTTTAAATATGTAGAGATCATAAATAAAAAGAAATATTTTCGACTCTTCAAATGATATGAGTTTTTCTTTTATGTGCCTACGTACAATTCTTGTCCGGTTGTAGTGAGAGGAACTACGGATGGACATTGACCAGGCTTAGAGAAAGTAGAGACAATGCCTTAGTCTAGGAACATAAATGAGGAGTTGCATTTTCTCATGGTATACGAAAAAACTCCTCTTTTGGCTATTGAAATAATCCGGAACTAAAAAGAGCAGTCTATGTTAAAATGATCTCCCAAGCCAATCTAACCTAACCTATATTTATTGTCAACGCAAAACTACGAAAGATAGTTCGAGACACCTTAACACCTAAACATGAGTAACCAAACTCAATAACTAAACTCCATCTTTGTCGACCTGAGCAACCATGTTTTAAAAATTTAAGTTGGAAAGATCTGAAACTGAGTAAGAAGAGTCGTAAGACTTGATTTACGTTTGAAGATGTGTTCCATTGTTTAGTCAGCTTCATTGTAGAATCTGCATGTTCTGCGTTCGGGAAGGCCTGGTTTGTAGAGCTGATTGTTACAGAAGAGAGCCACATTTCCGAAACGAATAACTACTGCTGAGAGCGAGAGAGAGTCACTTCTGTTGCTAACGTGTCTCCGTAGCAGAGCCGAGTGCTTGCAGTCACGGTTACCACAGTTGGTTAATCTTAACCAAATTAGATTAATTTTTTGGGTTACTTTTATTGATGATTATTGACTTTTTGCAACGGAAGTTTGAGCATTGCATTGTCATAAGGTGACATGTTAATTGACTTCGTTCATTCCATTAGGTTTTTTTGTTTGTTGCTTGGACATTTTCGACCTACCAAAGCTTTGCCACAGGAGGTAAAAAAGAACCAACAAAACTTGGTTTTTTCTTTTCATATAATTACAAATTCTACATTTTGGTAACTTTTCTAGAGAAATCGGGTTATAAAAATGCTGGTCCAGTTTGTTGTTTCCACTTTGTTTATTTGCCTCGGCTCATGCTGAATGGAATGGATTGGTTATGAGGGGAGCCGAGAAAGTGAACCCTAGAGGGTCCAATTTCTGAAGCACTCAGGCCAGATGGCTCATTGTGCTTAAGACTCGTGAGGAAAAGGGTGATAGAGGGGAATGAGGTGGGGTTAAAGAATGAAAGTAGTAGGAAAGGGATGGGAACTAGGATTGGGCTCCTGGTACTTCTACTTCAGTTTCGGTTGCAGTAGTTGAAAAGTAGATGTGGAATTCTTGTGATTTGCTATTTTGTTGTCAGCAATTCAAACACGGCTTTTACGTTGGACCTTAGAGCTATTCTTCGTTTTGAATTCAGGGTATTTTGTCTCAACAGTAGTACAGATACTTTTTGTTTCGAATCAATGTTCACTACATTTCCATTACATTTACTACTACTTTGACATCAGCTTCGAAATTCGAAATGGCTGAAATTGTAGCCAATGAATGCCATTTGTAGGGGAAGGCATAGGTGGTCAAATGATTTCATCGTTTACTTACCTTTATGAACCGAATAAAGAAACTTTTGTGATTCTGCAAACCTATGAGAGGAAATCTGCTCAAATCTGTTTTGAAATAGAGGTATAAAAAGGAGTTAAAAAAGGTACTAATATAAGTGGATAAATTTGTGGTTCATAGAAAAAATATATAGATTTTGTTGGTCAATGGAGACGGTCAATTTAGACACCAAAAATGGTTCTTAGATACACGAAAATGAAGCCAGCATTGGTTGATTGATGGGCATTCATTTGGTAGGTCATTTTTCAGTGCTCCAAATTTCTGTACATTTGGGCCATAAAATGTCTATCGTAGTCTGTGAAGGCTGTGAGTTAGGCAGGAATTTAACTACCAAACAAAGCCAACATAGACGTAACACTTGCACAGCGGTCACATTAGGTCGAGTTAGCACACAAAACCTCATAAAGTCCATCAATTTTGGTCACCTGCTTACCAGCCAATCTCAATGGATTTCCCCTCAAAATGAATCAAAGAACAAAAACAAAATTATGTTCCTAAAAACAAAATTTTTTTTTTAATTTTTATTGATCAATTTAAAAAATTAATCTTTATAAACAATTTGTGGGAACTCCATTGAAATTGCTTTGGTATAAAATCTCATTCGTTTACAAATGTCTAATGTCTTCATTTTTTTCCACATTCCACACACAGATGGCTACGCATTCTCGCAAGAGGAAGGCGGTGCTGTGCCGCAGTCGGTCGTTATACGCGCCTACGATACGAATCTGCCCAAACCGGAGGGCAACTAAGCAACGATCGCCACGAACAGCCAAACGACGCTGAACGCTGAACTGATTCATTCAGAATGCAAATGCTACAGTCAATCAAGTCTACGTGCAACAAAATCTAAACAACAACAACAACCGCAACAATTACAAGGGCCAAAATATATACGCAAACAGTGAAAACCATTTACAAGCAACAAAACTACAACAACTACAACCAATTGTGCTACAAATGCTAACTTCAAACAGGCAAAATCAACCCGAGGAAATTTAAATCGTTGTCAAAAATCAACCAAATGATTACAGAGCGAACCTTATTACTATTACTACTACTATTATTATTATAATTATTACTATTATGATTGTACTGTGTCTAAAAGAAAACCAATAACAACAACAACATAAACATTTTTCGTAATCCTAAGCCTCACAGATTATATTTATATTTATAGCATAAGTCAAATGTAAACTAAATTAATATATAAAAAGAAAAGAAAATGTATAAAAAAGTCAGCGCGGCGTTTAGTTAGCAGCGAGAAATATGAAAAAAGATCGGAGCAAAACCCAAGTAAGACGAAGAAATTGAACGATTATATAGGCGAGATAATGCAATTTTCAAATTTAATTGTAAAATTAGCTAAATTTTTGTGTAATTAAAAAAAGAAAATTTAATAAATTTAAATATCTCATTGTGAGTAAAAACTTAAAATGAATTAAAAAAGTAAATTATTAAAAAAAAGGAAAGAAATATCTTGAATATTGAAAAACGCCGAAAGCAAACAGCAAAATTGTAAATGTTACCAGTCAGTGTCTGCTATAAACAACAGCTTACTATATTTTTAGGTGTCAGTCAGACGATATTTGGGTTATAGTTTAGTACTTTCTAAACACTGTGTTGTTATTACTTTTATTTGAATTTTTTTTTATCAAGCAGCATGACGTCTATTGAGGGCTCACTGCACTCAATCCATGCGATTTGATTCACTTTGGGTTTTTGAATCGACTGTAAGGCAGCATTCACAGTTAAAGCTTGTATGGAGAGGGAGCTTCCTTAGCTGATACAGTGGTGCACAAAAGTTTGGACCAAATATAAATTCTTAAAAAAAAGTGTGGCGCAAAAGTTGTCACCCAGTTTTCTTTGGGTGTAAATTGCTTATGAATGAATGAATAAATCCTTTATATTCCTTCATTCATAAACCAATTGAAGCCAAATTGTCATCCAGTCAACATTTGCGCCACCCTGTATTAACTTCTCGGACAGCTGTTTCAATTTAACGTTGCTTGAATGCCAGATTTGTTTCCTTATAGAAGTGCAAACAAGCTCTATGATAATAAACTGAACTCTTTACATTGTCTTAACACTAGAATGCCCAGACAATTCATTCTTAAGTTTCCATATGGATTTATGATACAGAATAAGGAAGGGTCAAATTTTTTGCAAACATAATTTCAGTGTTTGTATTTAAATCAGTCTAACGTGGTTCTGATGGAAAACAATTCCTGTCCTATTGGTCAAAACTGGCCGCTTCTGGACAATTGCTTCTTTCAGACGGCGCAACTGTTGACAGTAAAGTTTCGATTTAACCCTTAAATGCATTTAAGGGTTTATTTAACCCTTTCCACGTTTGCTAAATTAAAATGGTTTTTCTTTTTAACACAGAAAACCACTGAAAAGTGAATTAAATGTTAATAAACCACTAAACATTAGCTAAAAGATTTCGAATGTGGTTTTTGTTTCAAAATATTATATCGGAGTTTAATTTGAAGATATACACAAAAATGTTAGTGTGCCTAAAGGCATCAATATGCATTTGAGGGTTAAGAGTTTTGCTGTAGGGTAGCCGCTCAAAGTAGATGAATCCCTCCCAATCACACGAAATCTTTCCTGTCTGTCAATACTGGCTTGGCCACCGTTTGCGCTGTTTGACCACAACCGGTTTTTTTTTGACGTTGTCGTAAGTAATTCACTTTTGGTCATAAGTCATTATCCGACTCAGAAATGGATCGATTTTGTTGCGATTCAGCAGAGATTTGCAAATAAAAAATTGGTCTATGAGGTCCTTGTGTTTTTTTTACGTAAATTCATATGGAATCGACATATAGAGCTCTGTGTCCAGCCTTGTTCAAATGGTTCCAAAAGGTTTTTTATTCAATGTTTAGCTTCTGCGCAGTCGAAAGAGTGCTTACACGTTGGTCGGACTCGACTCTTTGCATGATTTTATGGACATTTTTAACAATTGGCTCTCCAGAGCGTTTTGCATCTTTCACACCAAAATTACCGAAACGGAATCAAAAAAACCAAAATGACGCGCGATTGGCTGTTACAGTTTCAGAACCATAAAATCTTTTCAGATTTTCATTCACTTTTATCGAAGAAGAACTGTGAAATATGGTGTCTATCTCTTTCGTTTTTGCGTCTATCTCATACAAAACTGAATCAAACAATCACAAAACTGTCTGAGAAATTTTCTTATTACGTAATCTTATCTTCCTAATACGATTCAACGCATCTCGATTGCACTTGTACAATGCCAGATAAAGATTACTAAAGCCATCTATTGGAAAAAGAATGTATTTCTGCTTACTGAAGTAAAAGTTCTTAACATAAGTTCTACTTGAAGCTTTCAAATTCAAATTTTTTTAATAAAATGTTTTGCTTAAAAATGTAACATGATCAGTTGAAAACTTTTGTTTGCCACTGTATTTATTGAATGCAAACAGGTTGCACATCTCAACAGGCAAATTTGAAAGAATGCAATTACAGAAGCAACTGTGTCAAGGTTTGAGAAAAGCAGCACCCAGCCATCACAACTGCTGTCAACTCTTGATCCTTTTTTCAGGCACATATCACATAATGCAGAATTTCGTAAAATCTACGGCTTGCTGTACTTTGCTGTAAAGACACTATAACACACATGGACACACACACACATGCACATATTTAAAGAAACTAACTGATAACTAGAGTCCGACCGATTAATCGGCATCGGCATCGGCATCGGCTAGTATCGGCCAATAAAATTGGTATCGGCATCGGCTAGTATCGGCATCGGCCAAAAAAAAAAGAATCGGCATCGCCATCGGCTTCGGCCTTTTTTGGCCGATGCCACATCGGCTTTTTTTGGCCGATGCCACATCGGTTTTTTTTGGTAGATTTTCCTGCTTTTATTTCTTGTTTGTTTTTATTTGCAGCTGAATCGCACTGTCTTTCTTTTTCATATCTCGCTTTGTATATTTATTACATTTTTATTATACGTTACAAACCAGTGTTGCCTGATTAGGGGGGTTTCTCCTTAGATTTGTTTGGATTTTATGACAAACACTTAAGGGGACAATATTTTACAGATATTTTTAATCTATTTTTGCTACATCAACACCTTGTTCAGCAATATTGGCTATTGGGTCTTTTGTTAATTCCTTGTGCCAAATAGAATGAGCAATTTTCATGAAATATTTATTTTATGTGTTATAAATTTGGGGGAAATTTTAGTTTAATGTATTTAAATTCTGAATTTTCTTGTAATTTTATTTAGTTTTTAGTTGTTTATTTTCTCGTTTTTGTTTGTTAATTTGTGATGAATGTGATGAAATGTACTATATATGTAAAGTTTTATAAAATAAGCAGTGTTTTTGATTGAATTCATTCGTGTTTTTTTTTCTATGGAATCGGCATCGGCATCGGCATCGGCATCGGCCGATTTTCGGCCTTTTGACCGATTAATCGGCATCGGCTGAGAATTGGCCGATGCCGATTAATCGGCATCGGCATCGGCCAAAAAATTTGGTATCGGTCGGACTCTACTGATAACATTTGTTAATTCAATTATTTAGCTTTTAAATTGTGGTAATTTGTTGATTTTGTGGTATTTATAATTATAAAAAAAAATGAAAATTTTTGTAAATGTATAATGGAATTTGTGAAAATGTGAAAATCACTTAAACTGTATGCAATTAATTAGGCGCTTTATACATTAATAGCAACAATTAATAGCAACAGCGCAGTTGCAACAATTAACAAAACATTAAAGCCAAAATTGTGAATGTATTTTTATATGTTTTTTCTTCTACCAACTAACACTAATTGTTGCTATAAATATGTTGTCTATTTTAGATACTTGTTATGGTAAATTATGGCTACTATGTATGTAACATTTTTATTAAACTGCATTGTGCTTTTATTTTTTTTCATTTCATATACTAAAACTAAGCCTTGTACAGAATATGTTTGTATGTATGTATGGATCCTTTTGTTTGTTCCCAAATAAATTGAAAATACTACCAAAAATCTTATTTTTGTAAGTATACAAATTTTAAGCGTTTGTGTTATTTGTTGTACCTAAAATTTTTTGCTTTGAATTAAAAAGGATTTCATTTTTAATAAAGGTTTATACGACGGCTGGAAGGCTGAAAGGTTTATCTAGATTCAGGTATTTTGCAGTCAGTGATGCAAAGAATTTCAAATTGAATCAGTTACAGAAATCAGTCTCAATCAATCAGTTTATCGTTTCTTATGAGTAAAAGTTTAATATCCTAAGTTTGATTTCATTATTGGTTAGTTTAGTTTGATTAGTTCATCAGGGCCGCTTTTACTACGGGTGAGCCAATTGTGCTCTCATCCGAGAACTGTCACTTCTAAAGCCGTTCAGGTCTGCTGATCATAGTTGAAAATCTTATCTTAAGTTATCTATGAACGCTCCAGTTGAAATTTGATAGGCATTGAGCGACAAAAAAATAAACTTAAGTACACAAATTCGTATTGAAATTTTTTCAGAACATTTAAATGGGTTACAAAAATTTTGCATCAATATTTTTTAATTACAGAAATTTTATCTAACATTTATGGAAAAATACAAAATTATCACTTTTTGATTTTCTTTAACCATTATTAAAGAAACAGGGTTTTGATTAAACGCGCCCAATTCGTAGACTTCAATTAGAACACAAACTTTGCCTGATATCGCTGGGTTAAACTAAGAATGAATTATTTATTTAATAAATTAATAGAACTATTTTTAACACTAAAATACCCGCAGTATTATAGCTGAACAGCTGATCGTGCAATATATAACAAAATTGTGCTTTGCGAAAAGCTTTCAGGTTTTAACTAAAACAGTTCATATCTTAAATATTATTTTAAGTTTTCTATACAAATTTTTACAGCGAATCTGTTTTTTCATTCCAAACCCGAAACCTCCAAATGGAAGAATTATTCTCTAATTTGTTAATTCACTTCCAGAAGACAGTGAAAGTGCTATGTATCCACTTTTACGCAGATGGTTCAAAGATGGATTGTGGGGTTAGAGCCGGGATCTACTACAGGGATCTTACTATGCTGGCCATAACAACCCGTTATCGGGTTAGGTTTACAAAAGTTCTCTTCACCCACCTCTGCATGGACTCCAGGAAAATGGTAGTTGACAAAAATTTTCATCTTTCAGATGTCCGTAGGGTTTTTCAAGAAAGGGTAGCCGGCACGATTCTTGGTAGAACGAAGTAGGGATGTTTACATGTTTTAGCAAAATTCAAATTAATCAGAGGCTTTAGGAGTTTAGTCGCGCGGACATCCACTGAAATGAATCTGATGAGCAGACCAGGGTGAAGTCTGCAATGAACTCACAACCCGAGTGGGTAGCGCCACCTTTAAGTACAAATCCAAGACAGATACGGTACTACTTCCTGTAAAAAGCAATCTCTCCAACTTCAGAGTGGCCGTAGAACAAACGGTCTGATGTTAAATTCCTGCAGAAATTTGTATACGTTGACGGCAGTAAACAGGGGCCACTGGCCAATTGGTCTTCGGGTAGCAGGATTGGAAATTTCCACAAATCATTTTCCAAAGTTGCAAGTTGCCAATCTATCCGAAACTATAATGAAGTGCATCAAGTCCTATTCTGACGATGGGGGTTGGCTCTAACGCTTAGTAGTCTCTCCCATGTGCGGAAGAACTTTTCGAGAAGGCATTGTTCTGCCGTAAAAGTTCTCTCCAGGCGTCTCTGCTCTGTGCGCGCTTTTCCCAGTTAGTCACATCAAGATTTTAAAGGACCTCTTCAACTTGGTCCTTCCATCAGAGACACGGTCTCCCTCTTTATCGTTGACCTCCAACTCCCACGTCGAACACTTTTTTTTATCGGAGCTTCATCGTCCATTCGAGAGACCATAATCATAATTTAAAAACATAGTTTAATCCCTTTTACATAAAATAATGCAGACAACTTTTTTAAAAACTATGTCCATCGAATACTTGCAAAAACTATATCAGGGTTCAATCAAATCATGTACATGGACTCGTATTACTCTGCCTTCAGGCGGACTTATGCATTTGATGATTAAGCCTATGATTTAAATTCTCTGCTCTACGTTTACAAACCATTTAAAGTCCTCTTGCCTGTAAATGAATCGTGAGAACTACAGCAACAGTTCCCCATGTACTCAATTGCTTTATTCTAATAAATTTATGAACTTAGGGGAACTTTATAAACTTGGAAGTTGTTTAGTAACTACAAATAAACTAAACAAGTAGAAGCACTTAAAGAAATTATTAAAAATTTATTTATTTTTAGTATATGTTTTCCTTCACATAGTTTTGGTTGCACTTTATTAAAACAAAAAAAATAATTAATTATTTAATAATTATATTTATAATAGTTAATTAATAATTGTTGCTATTAACTTTGATTTTTAATTTTATTATTTTTTTAATAAACATAAACAAAAATTTATAAACACATTTGTACCTTGAATGTAAGTTTTTGAAAAATAAATATATTTATCTTATATATAAGTGAAAAACTTATGATAAAATTACTATAAAATCATTAAATTATTAATTTCAACAAAATACGATTAAATGTCATGTCTAAGCTTCTTAACCTTATCAAAGAAACCATTCGAGCAGCTGCAACAGAACGGCACATTTCATTAGACGACGATGACCAATGAATAAGCATTGGTTTCAATACAACAAAATCACAATTACAACAACACCAACAACAACTTTGAAAACTTTGTATAGACAATTTCGCATGTAACTAAGCTGCATATCCCATCAAAAATTCATTGTTTTTACTTTATAATTAAACTGAAAGTTAGCTGCAACCAGGTTGCGGTGTCAAAGCGCAGAAAGAACTAAAAGCAACTAAACATATGAAGAGTCACTAAATGTAGATTGAAACTTACATTCACATAGATACATATATAGATATACTTGCAATATACATCCATGATATATATGTATATGTACAATAACAACAACAATCAATGTAAGTATTAATAGCGCATTCCCGCAAAAGCAGTCATTTCACTTCATCAGAACACACAACACCACCAACATTTTCACTAATCACAACAACAAATAATAATTATGAACAAAAAGAACAAGAACAAAAAATACAATATTAAACATTGCATTGAATATTTTTGTGGTGTATTTATTATTGGACTATCTTTTTTCGAAAATAAAAGGTCACTTTATATATTAAAAACCATGAAGTTTGCATTCAGAAAGTTAGAAGACTTTGCCCACCTCTGGACACCAGGACAAGGCTAAACTTAGTTTGGTCTTAAATATGATTTTTTTTATATGTGTTTAGTAGCTATAGTTTTGATTCTTCATGATGTGCTCGAACCAAAGGCTGTACAACTATTTCGAAATAAACTAGTTGAACTTTCGAAAGGTCTTTTCTCAAACTATTTAAGGTGCAAATAAATGTTTATGGATTTGTTTGTTAATTTGAAGCTTTATTTAGAGAAAATGTATTCAATTCAAAAGATTTTGTATTCTTAGTTACGACTTTTCCTCCATATTTCAGGAAGCTTGTGGATTTTGCGTTGGAAAAATGCATTTTCTTTTGAGAGGATCTAAGAATTATCCAATGTTTTGCTTCTTCGTAAGAAGTAAAGTGTTGCTCGGCCAAGCCTGAGTAACTAACCGAAACAAGTGGAACAAGAAATGCCTTCTAAATATGCCCTTCAAAATTTCCTTGAGAACTTTTTTCAACATGTGATGAAGCAATGTCTTGAAGACAGCGAAAAGCTGTTTTGTTGGCAAAAAGTTGACACAGCTAGAGCACAAAGAAAGTACCTTCTGATCAAAAAATACCCAGAATAGGAATAGGAATTCAAACAAACCGCGCTTGAGATTTTGTTAAATATTTTTTCTCGTACTCTGTTTTTCAAATATCTCTTTAAGCGGCATCGGTCGGGAATTTGTGCATGATAGCTTTGTAAATAAATTTGTCTTTGTTGTGTGTCGAATTTAGTGGAGCAAAAAGTTTATCTGACATTTTGTGTTTCTAAAAAGCATTAAAGAGTTTGGAGAAACAACTTTTTAGTGGTTTCTTCACCACAAAAACAAATCGAAACAGACATCTCATTTTGTACTTATGTAAATTTTTGACCAAAAGGAACGTTCATGCCGTTCCGCAAGCTCCTTATTTGTCCGACAAGGCTTCTTGTAACTTTTTCCTATTCCCACGACCCAAGTTACCACTTCACGGAAAGCATTTTCAGACGATTGAGGCGATAAAGCATTACTCGTAGAAGCAGCTAAAGACGATCCAAAAGTCAGCCTATGACAAGTGTTTCCAAGATTGAAGGAAGTGTTGGAAATGGAAATTACTTTGAAGAAGATAAAATTAATTTCGATAAATAAATTTATAAATTTATTGAAGAATTCTGGACATTTTTTAGTATTGGTCAATTCACACATACGGATTTCTAGATGGAAATGATGACACTTTCACATGTTAAAGTTACAGTTATGTTACAAATGATCTGGTGCAATCCCCTCGAAACTTGTTGGTGCCCCAAAAAACATTTTGAAATGAAGTAATGCATTATTCTTGTTTTATTTGTTCAAGGAGTCCAAGTTTGGGGATTTTTCTTTTCAAAATATAGTCATATTCAAAACTGCATGGTTTGCTCAGATATATTTAACTTTCATTTTAAAACGGACAGCCACCTTTTCGAACGAACAAAATGCGTGCATCCAGAGTCTATTTTCAAAAACAGCGTTGAAGAGGAATATTTTTTACCATAACTAATCTACTTTTAATATATTTTTATAAAAACAAATTTTCAATCACTATGAATATCTAAGCGACCATTACATTACTTAAACACTGATTTAATGAACAAGATTCTTATAAGGAACTTAACCCTTTCGACCCCGAACTTTATCCTGTGTCTCGATATAACATTTTGCTATTTAAATCATGAAACACTTTTCTAAGAAGTGCGCAGTCGACATTTGAAGTCGCCACGCCTCTTTATTAAAGCTCTAGAGCTAGTTCACTTTTGAACAATTTTAGCTTAAAACGGCTTAAATATATTTTGTATCAATCTTTGTTAGTTACGAAAAATTATTTAATATTTATGTAAAAATACAAAAGTATCACTTTTTGATTTTATTTAACCATTATTGAAGAAACAGTGTCTTAATCAAAGGCGTCCAATTCGTAGACTTCAATTAGAACACAAACTTTCCCTGATATCGCTGCAAATTATTGGAAATTATTTTGGGGATAAAAGTAAAATTTTTGTAATTTTCTTTGAATTCACTTTTAAAAATATGAATTTGTTGGTGCCTACTTAAATTAAACCCATAAATCAATCCTTGCTTTTGCTATAAGATGACAAATAGGTGAAGTTGCTCTCAGGCAACTTTGGGGTCGAAAGGGTTCAACTTACCTCGTTGGCATTGCTGAGTGCTTGTTTCTAACCACTAAATGCCATCGAATCAAATCAACAACCACTTTATATGACGGACGGTAAAAAGGTAAACAAATTGGCACCAATTAAAACGTACATATCGTCACCTGAGAAAACGATTGTCGTATGTGCTATGAAGTTCAATGGAACATACGACAATCGTTTTCTGCAGCGGCGATATGTGCTAAAGTTTATACATCTTAAAATGCACAGGTTGACCAGGTTATTTCAAGCAGGTTGGGAACTTAAAAAAACCATTAAATCACACATATAGTTTTCTTATCCATTATCAAACTTTCTATAATTGGGTACTTACGAGGCCAATCTACACTTTGGCCACCCTCTACATACACACATACGAGTATGTAGGTATGTCCAAGACAATCGTTAAGTTTCCATTCAAACTAAACAAGTATCAACAATTGATTGTTATCAGCCTCCGAACACAACACAAATGTCCACACAAATCGTCTACAACAAAAGCAAACACAAACAGCAACCAAAGCGACCGGCTTGCAGTGTCGAGTGGCATTTACGAGTATGGAACGCAGCTCGTAAAGCGCTTATCGTGCACTGGTCATGCGGCACAGATAACCCAAACGTCGAATCGTATTCCTAGTTGAATCAGTAGTGCAAAACACGCCGGGCAGAGATCTCGCAATAATTTTCCACTATTTAGTCGCAAATAAACAAAAATGCGCGTTGCAGTTATTGGTGGCGGCATCAACGGCTACAGCTGCGCCATTCGGATACTGGAGCACTTCCAGTCCACGGCCACACCAGCTGAGGTCACTGTTATTTCGGAGGCCTTCACGCCCAACACAACCGGCGATGGTTCGGCCGGCTTGTGGGGTCCATTTCTGCTCGGCGGCACTTCGCTGGCAAAAGTGCAGTGCGTATTGCTTGCAGTTGATTTTCACTGAAGCTAATCCTTTGTGTTCTGTTTCTGCTTACGTTTCTCTGCAGTAAGTGGTCCAAGCATATGCACGACTTTCTGCATGGCATCTGGCTGTCCGAGGATGCTGGCGAGGCGGGCGTGTGTCTCGTTCCCTGCATACGTCTCACCACCACCGTAATGGCTGACGATATCTTCTGGAAGGACATTGTCTACGGTGCAACACCGCTCACTGCGCGGCAACTGGACGAAATGAACCGAGGCCGGCAGAAGAAGTTTACGTAAGTGCGCTGAACTTTTAACAGTAGATTCCACTTGTAATTTGCTATCACAACACACATCACAGCTCCGGTTTGAATTTCGTTACGTACACTTCCGAACCCATCAAACTGTTGCCGTATCTGATGAAACGCTTTCAAGCCAACGGCGGCAAAGCAGTGCACCAGAAAGTGGAGGATCTGCAGCAATTCATCAGCAACACCGACTACGATGTCATCATTAACTGCACCGGTCTGGGCTCGCGTGAGATGCTGCGCGACAACGAAATGCTGGCAGTGCGCGGCCAGGTGTCGCGCGTCAAAGCCAACTGGCTCTACTGTGTGGTGCTGGACGAGAGCGACGATGGCAATTACGTTATACCAAAGTGAGTGAAGTCGTTGATGAGAGTTTTTTTGAATTGCAACTCAAGACTTGACCCACCTTTCAGCTGCGACTCGGTAGTGCTGGGCGGCACACATCAGGAACACGACTACAACACCACCGTCACTGAGGAGGACAAACGATTCATTATTGACGGCTGCAGGCAGCTGGTGCCGGGCCTGGTGCATGCACAGCACCTGTTCGACTGGGTGGGACTGCGACCGGGACGCAGCACTTTGCGCTTGGAGGCCGAACAGGGAGGTGGGTTGGTTGCACAAGTTTTGCAAGGTTCAATTAGAGATTAAATCAAAGATTTTGTTATTGACACAGGCAATAAAATTGTGATACACAACTACGGACATGGCGGCAGTGGTGTGACGCTGGCATGGGGCTGTGCTGACGATGTGCTGAAGTTGTTGCAACGCGAGCTGAAGGCGCGCAACTTTACCAAATCAAAGTTGTAATATAAAACAACATTTTGACTATTTTTTTACGCATATAATTTTGTAAATATCAACAACTATGTTTTGTATAGAATCATATACAGGGTGCAATAATGTCAATTACGATTAAAGCGCACTTTATGAACATTTCCTACGGCTTTTGTTATGAGATTAACAGTATTTAATGTGCATAGAGTGGTTTGGTGAGTATTGAGGAGCAGTGGGAAATAGTGTCTTATGGCCAAGCAATAGTCAGTGTTAAGAAACATTTACACTATTTTATACTGTTTTTAATATAAGCGGCCGGGGTTAACATTTTTTTTCTTTCGGTGGTTGACAAACTTGTAAGTGCAAAACAGTTGCCTATGAAAATACTTTTCAAAGTGACATTGGCATAAAACTGTAGGTCCCATATTCTAACGCACAATATGGATGGTTGCGATCGGTCAGGCTTTAGTCTGGTAAAAGGACTGTCTATACCTTTAGAAATTATATATATGGCGTGTGTAAATGAATGCTAGTTTCAACACGAAATATAGATTTTCGGTTTTAACATTGTTCATAGTACTTGAGTCAGTGTTAATATTGCAATTTAAGAGCATTAATTTTGCATTCAAATCTATTGAAAATTTATGTATTACTTTCCTATGGCAATAAGAAATCTTTACTAATACGCATATCAAACATTCATTGCTATGATGGAGTGTTACACTTGTTGAATGTTGTTAAATGTGCTCAAATTAAACTTAAGCCACATATTTTATGCTGTTTAGTACACATTTGAGTGGCTTATACACTATATATATTTAACTTTAGTTATACAGAACAACACTAATAATTTGACGTCATAGTTTGCAAACGAAAAACAAATATAATATTTGAAAGCAAAAAACTATCAAAAGTTATTTTGAAGGTCACTTTAAAAGGAACCTAACTACGAAAGCTTAAAAAAAACTTTACCGCCTCATGTAAATTTCATACTGAAATGCATAAATCTTAATAGTTAACACAAATATAATCGTTGGTAGTTTTTTCGTAAGCATTGTTCACCTCAATTTTATGTTTAAAATCAAAGCAAACTAATTCAAAACGCATTGTCTGCCAATGGTGAACCTTGTTTACATTTACATAAAAAAATTAGCTTAACTTTAATTTAACGCCTGAGCGGTGGCCTCATTTTCCATATTCTGCATATTCTCCACATCCTCCAAGTTCAGTAAATCTTCACGTTTACGCCTGCGCTCACATTTTGGACATGGCTGATGCTCGTTGAGGCACTGCGCATGGAAAACAGCGCCACAAATCTCGCACTAAACAAATATAAAAGGCATTGAAACAGGTAACAAAATTGAGCAAAATCTACGACTAAAACTTACCCGGTAAGTGGTCTCAATGTGGAATGGGTACAACACTCGCGAGCTCTTACATATCTCGCAAATGAAACCTTTGACGCTACACAGCGGACACTTGAGCACGTGCGATTCGCCTATCTTGAAAGCCTTCTGCAGCTGCTGGTAGAGTGTGCCGCGCAATATCATCACCAGATCGTTGATGGAATACAGGTGTATGTGCTCGTAGAGATATTCACGCCCATAGAACTGCAGCTGCAGCAATTCAATGCTCTTTGGCTCACAGGTGTACAAGTAGGCGCGTAGAAAATTGAGTCGTATGCGCAGCGACTGCAGCTCGGCCATGACTTCGGTGGCATTGTAAATGTCGGGATTCAACAGCTGCAATTAGAGAACAATTTTTAAGTGAAAATAATGTGTACTACTTTCTTAATTTTCCAGTAGTTACTTCGAGGTCTATAACTGGTTGGTTACGAAATTCTGTTAAAAATGCAGCAGCGCGCTTCGATACCGCATACTTGCGAAAATCCCAATTGTAAACGATCTTTGCCGGAATCATCATCTGCTCCAGGTCCATGCAGCTGTCGCAAAAATAGTTGCCACTAAAGGCGCACACTCTGTGAAGCAAGAAAATAGTGCAACATGATCAATAAGGCAGCAAAAATTTTAATATCTGAACATACTGAAAGTTTGTGTAGCCAATGCCCAGCGGATGCTGACAAGACTTGCAGAGAAAGCCCTGCGCATCCAGTCCCGGCTGACGCGCCAGTTTGTACATTTGCTCCAGCATCTCCTGCAGCTCGCTGACATTCAGTTTATCGACCACCTCAAAGTCAAACGCTGTCTGCAGTAGTGACAAAAATAAACTTTTACATTTCATACACCTTGACTAAACACCTCAACCCAACTTACTCGACTGTCCGTAGAGCAACTTTCTGCCGTGTCCGGTTCACGCTCCTGTGCCGTCTCATCAGTGCTGGACACACGCTCCAAGTTCAGCACATTATTTTTGATTTGTATTTGTAGCTTTTCGCGTTCGTGTTTGCCCAGCAGGGTGTTGTAGCTCAGCGTGCTGGTACTGCTCGACGCGCGTCGATACAACGGCCGCTCTGATGTGGGTGTGTTGAGCTCCGAAGCCGATGCTTCATCGGCCGACCAAGAGGTCTGCATTAAATTCATCAACGAATTACCGTGCGGCGTGGTGGGCGAAGCCGGTGCAGTACTATTTCGAAAGCCACCAAATGATTCCTCATCCATGTGATCGCTGATTTTTGCCGTATTGTGGTGATCCTTGGAACGCTTACGCCGGCGCTTTGTTTTGCCAGCTGTTGCCGCTTTTTCAAGAGCCACTTTCGAGGTTGACGCTTCATCGCCACCATCAGCTGCCTCGGCCTCGGCATCCTCTTCGCTTATCATATGCATTTCGTCGACCACCTTTAGCAGCAAGTCTACATTCTCGCGATGCGTCAAGTCGCCACAGCCTGCGGCACCAGCCGGCTGCGTATTGGGCAGGTTTTCAATTTTTTGCGCAAACGCTTCATTGGTGCGTATGGGTTGTGGCGTGGGCAGATCGGCGGCAGCTGCAGCTGCTTCGGCAGTTTCAATGCTCATTGCATCGGCTATATCGAGACCACTGCTGATCTGCAAATTAATGATATTTCTTAAATAACAATAAATCATTTGAATGGATTCGGCATTTTACTGGGCAGGACTTGAGCGGCGGTGTCCACAGTCCGGACAATTGTAGAGCATAGTCGGGCCAGTGATTGTGCAGACTAGAATTCACTGGTAGTTTGAATTGCACAAATGCCTCGATGCCTTCCATGGTCTTCGCGGCCATTTCCAAGCCGTCGCTGTCTTTGAGTAGCGCATGCTTTTTGTAGTAGGGGTTCAGAGCAGATGAGCTTTTGCGCATGTTGTTCAAATAGGAAGAAAAGAGTGACTCGTTCAGCGAGAGACGCACCCAAGCGCGGCATTGACCGATCTCGCTGGTGATTTGCGAAAGAGACTGAACCTGAAATGAGGAAATTATTTACATTATGGTGCTTCTACATATTTCTGCTCTATGGCTGTAAACGCGATTGTATAAACAAATCTACAAATGAACTACAAAGTAATTGTAGCGCTGCAATTGCCAAGGGCTGCCTTATCGAATTTATGAATTCCGCAATTCGCAATCAACGCAACACACAACAATGCGTATTCGAAGTGTTTAAACCACTTCTGCAGGAATTCCCCTCACTTTGATGACGCACCTGCTCAATGACCTGCTTGTGCAGAAATATTAACAGAGGCGGCCAGAAGCTGGGTTCGGGTCGTCGCTCTTCATCGCCCGCAATGACGCTGATGGTGTGCCAGAGAAACGAATCCTTTAGGCCATGCAGAAAAATTGCCTCCAGTGTGGTGCAGAGCGAGCTGGTGGCCTCACACACCTCCAGCACATCTGTAAAATGCGACTTGTCAAATAAATTCTGTGAGCGTGACCAGCCACTCACCGCAGCCTCGTTGCTTGACCTCGTACTGAATTTCACGCGAGTGCTCGCTCAGCGTGTTGATGAGTGCCTCCTTAATGGCATTCTCGCGTTTGGTGGAGAAGCCACTAAAGCTGTTGAAGAAGGAGCTCATTGCAATTCCGCGCAGGAACTGATTTGCTTGGTGCTGGCGAAGTGAAGTGTGCAGCAGCGAGACGCAGTTTTTGCTCTACCACTGTTTACACTTTGTGCATAACAAAATTTGCTAATATTCCAGCAAAGTTGCAGCGTTCAGATCACTTTTTGCGTTACACTTTTGATGATTGGCCTTTTTGTTTTGATTTTGCTCGGGAATACGTGATCATCATCGTCCCACTTTATTTACTTGCAAATATTTTGGGTATCGATAAACGAGTTATCGATTGGTGTGGGTGCTTTCAACCAGCTGTTTTGTTGGACTGCCACACGACCAGGGTTGCATTCAGTGGTAGACGAGTAAATTGTTTATTTGTATTGAAACAAATATATGAAAACAGGGATATTAAAACTGCCAAAATAACAATGATTTATTCTTCTATTCTTGGAATTGAATAGAGTTTAATCCTAAAAACACGTATGAAGAAGAAAAATTGCATTTATTGTTGAGCAAATACCTATCGAAACAAGAGTTACTAGAGAAAAACTAAGAATTTACACAACAACCAATCAACATTAATAGATTGATAGCCGTTTTTAAAAACTCTCTTTGGTTTTAGATTCAAATGGGACTAAGCCTGTGTGCTTTCAAGTCTCTACCGACTGTAGGCAGTCTTGATATGCCTATCTACCTTGAGATAGCAGAGAGTTAAGTATTTTATTAGTATTCAAAGTTAAAACTTTATTCTCCAAGAGCCTAAATAGCATTAAGTCCGACAAATAGCATGTAGTGCAAAGTTCTACAAAAACATTTAAAGTCTAATCATCAACCCAAATAGTTCATTGCTTCAAGAAATCTTTGTAGCAATGTGCATTAATCTATGAAGGCAGTCGAAGACCTGATCAACCGTTGACTCACTGAACATTTATGTGATTTGACACTACTACGCTACGATCGGCATAATTCTTTCACGACGGTCTGTGCCCTGCACTATGTATCCACTAAGTGCCTATGTGTGTTCATTAGGCTGGAGTGAAAATGGCCAAAAAAAAATTTTTTTGGAATATCAATTCGCTAGATATCTCAAAATGTGCCAATACATCAATAGAAAGCTGTGTAAAAATTAGAAATAAATTAAACAATTTTTTGATCTCCCATCGCGGCTTTTAATTTCACAGTATTACGCGACATTAAAGGTAGTCATCTTAAAATTGAGTTAATAATCAAATACCCTTATAATTACAGTATTTAATGATGCCAAAGTTATAAACACATGGTATAAACTGCTTAGGAACTTTGGAAAGATGAAATTTGGAGTCACCTCTGTCGTGATGAGATCCGTGAGCTCAGCGTCTGTCATGGCTTTAATGACGGGAGGTTCCGAAATAGGGCAGACTGCCCAGTCAATCATGTCGAAGTATTCCACGGCGTCGAAGTTAAGTTTTGCGGGAACCTTGAACCTTCGTATTTATTCACTGGGGACTGCGGTAGCTCTGGCCTTCATCGCTCGTCGTAAGCCCAACTCACGTATATGTGCTCGATGTTGCGTCATCATGGCCAGGAGCAGATTTTCTGGTTGAGCAAAGTTCGCGTTACGGTGAATAACGGGGTCAACGATTCCCTTGAGTTTACGGCTGAGGTAACGTGACTTGAGGAGCATCTGGTGAATGTGCCTATCTCCCTCTTTGCATGATGGCTGGGGTTTTGTGCCAAACCACATCCGAGCATATACGCGAATGATAAACGTGACCATCGTTGTTAGATTCTTGGACGGTTTCTTGTCGCTGACATACAATTGGAGGATTTGATTGGCCGACGCGTCGTTAGCCATCGTGAATGATTCAGGCACCCAGGGTTCCCACTGCCAGATCGACGCTACATTCACCTTTGCTGATGCTATTGCACATTTCCAGTAGATACCGCCTATTTGTGCTCAACTCATTTGGGTTCACATTGGAGAGTTGCTCGGTCATTTAACTGGTTGATATGAGGCTGTTCGCTATATGTCATTAGCCGCTTTCCGATAGATCCAGAGAATCCATGAGGGCCTGTAGTCCCGCCATCAAGTGACTGGAAGAGATTGCGCAAGGGCAGCTCATTGGCATGGAGTAGACATATCAGCCACTGATATGCCGTTTACTTTTGTGCCGTCACACCCGACAACTTTAATATTTTCTGTCTTCGCATTTCACTCTTTGAAATTAGCGACTAATGACTCATGACTAGCGACTGGCTGACTTTGCTGCAGCCTGATGACGGAGACGTATGACTGAAGTACGAAGAACCCGGCTGTGCGTTGATGGTTATGTGTTCTTCCGATATGGTTTTTCTGTGGTACTTGTTGTCGACGTTGAGAACTTGTGTCAAAGTTTTATTCTTGCGGCGATCGAAGAATAGTCCATCTATGCCCTTGTGAGTGTGGTCAAACTGGTCGTCTTCGTTCTGCCTCAGTTCCTTTCGAAGTTTACTGCGTTCTCGACAGATTATGCTTCGGTCAATTACTTTGGATCGGTCGTTGGGTGATTCGAGACCAAGATCATGCAGAACTGATGTTGCTAATACAGCAGCCGATCTGTCCGAAACTCTGGTCCGATCACAAGCTATAGTGGGGGAAGGCAGAGAGAAAGCCATTTTTTGACATTGGCGATCCTGATTTGGCTTACTTTTGACTGATTCTCTATCTGGAATGTACTCATCGACAGTAGCATTGTCAGACGAGTCCGATCTAAGTTTTTGTTCGCTCAATCGGGACTGCTACAATAAATAACTTAAAAACCGCAAACCTAAAGCAAAGGTTACTGAGATTTATTTTGAATCCTTAACTGAGTTGAAAATACGGCTTTCACTTCTTTTGATGAAAAACAATTATTTCAATTAGGTGATGGGCGATCAAGGAGATGTTAGAAACTAATACAATTTTGCAGGATTGGTACTATGGACATTTGGCACATTTCCAAAATACTAGCTTCTAAAAATTTTAAAATTGAGTTTTTCACTCCACCCTAGTGTTCATACCATTGAATCACCTTAAAAATCTAACATTAATCTATAAATCTTATTAAAAACCCATCAAATGGAGCCAGTCTTTTCCCATATTGCACATTGTGTGGTTTTCTTAATCCTGGAAGTGCATCGTTATTTTGACCCTGTATGAAAAAGTATGAAAAAGTATGAAAAAGTATACTACAAGCGGACTAAAATCAAGAAAATGACTGAAGAGATAGTAACAAAAAGGTAACCTTAGCGCTAAATTTGACAAGTAATCAGACTCCAACCAACGAAGAAGCCAACGTGTCAACTTGGCCTTTTTGCGTCTTCAAGACTTGCCCGGCTGAAAGGAGCCGCTTCCACCTTACTTACCTAGAGGAAGCCAAGAGTAAGCTGCCGTTTTAACCTGGTAGTATTGAACCTAAAAGACTGTACTGGAGTCGAGTATTCAAAATGATAATTTTACATCCTTTGAGTGAAAAATCATGAACACAAGCATTCAAATACTTTGTTGTACTTCGAAACGAAACGAATCGAATCGATTGGATTGGCCAAGTCAAACTGGTATTAACTAATGCTGAAATGAAGTCTTTATTTAATATTAAAAAAAGTAATTTTTCAAGTGATTTTTCAAATGAATCTAAAACAGATAAAATTTCAATGGAAAACGTGGTAAAAAATAGGAAAAATCCCAAAAAAAAGAAATATTGTTTTAGAATGAATAATAACATAATTTGTATCAAAAAAATAAAACCCCAAAGAAATTCAAAGAAAATTCAAAAATTTGCAAGTCTCATCTAGATTTAATATCTTAAACATTTATGGGATGGCAATTCCCATTTATTTAAAAATAAAATTACAATTAAATTAACACAAAAATAGAAAGAAAGTAACGGTGCGCTTGCTGCGCGGTTGACGCGTGTCGATCGAATGATCCCAGTCCCGTTCACGTTTGAACGCGTCCTCCTGAGTCGGCGTGCGTACGGCAACGAGCGAATGGTGTGCACACACGAATGCGTGAACGAGCGTGTGCACGCGAATGCGTGAACGTCCGTTGCGATGTTGCGTCGGCGTGCGTGCGGCAGCGAGCGAATGGTGTGCACACACGAATGTGTGAACGAGCGTGCGCACGCGAATGCGTGAACGTTCGTCGCGATGTTAGTCCCATCCCCCACAGTGCTCCCCCCAGACTTCACGTCGTGAAACGGACGGGAAGTTTGATGTGGCGACCAGAACGAGCCGTTGTCGTTGACGCTGCCTGCGTGGACAGCGATGGTGCCAATGGCTGCCGAGTTGTGGTGGATGGTTCGTCGGCGTGCGGAGTCTCGATGTATGCCGGTTTAAGCCGATCGATCGAGATGTTCGACTGGTGGCGTCCCATCTGAATTGTAAAAAATTTTTCGTGTCTAGAGACGACTTGGAACGGGCCGTCGTACGGTGGTTGCAATGCTGGACGCAGCTGGTCGTTCCGAACAAACACGTGCGTTGCCTCGTCGAGGTTCTTGAAGATAAACGGTTTTGATTTGTCGTGGTTTGCTGTTTGCGTGGGTCGGATCTCGTGCATCGCTTCTGTTAACTGCTTGACAAATTCCGATTGCGGTTGAGGTATCCTGCCGTCGTTGAAGAACTCTCCTGGAAGCCGCAACGTAGTACCATAAACGAGTTGCGCTGCCGATGTTTCGATGTCCGATTTGAATGCTGAGCGTAACCCCAGTAGAATGATTGGCAAACGATTTGGCCAGTCGTACTGGCCGTGGCACATGATTGCTGCTTTGAGTGTGCGATGCCACCGCTCGATGAGTCCGTTAGCCTGCGGGTGATATGCCGTGGTGCGAAGATGGTTGATACCCAGCGTGCAAGACAATTCTCGGAAAAGATGTGGCTGGAATTGTCTGCCCTGGTCGGTCGTGATGCGAGCTGGAATGCCGAAACGTGAAATCCAAACGTTCACGAGCTCTCGGGCCACGGTCTCCGCTGACATGTCTTTGAGTGGAACGGCTTCTGGCCATCGAGTGTATCGATCAATGATGGTCAGACAGTATCGATATTCGTTTGACAGCGGCAACGGGCCGATGAGATCGATGTTAATATGCTCGAACCTTTGTGATGGAAGCGAAAATGTTTGGAGAGGCGCGTGTACGTGTCGGCTAATCTTAGATTTTTGGCAATTGATGCATTTGCGTACGACGTCGGCAATTTCTTTGCCCATTTCTGGCCAAACGAAACGAGATTTGATGAGGTCAGTCGTCGCTCGTACTCCACCGTGCGAGATGCTGTGCAATTTGGTGATGATCGCCCCCCGGTGGGAACGAGGAATGAATGGGCGTGCCTTATTAGTCGAAACATCACAATAAATTGCAGCTGTCGAGTTAGGTATGTCGATTTGTTTGAGCTTCAACGATGTGTTGTTGTCTTCGAGGAACTTCTTCAATTCCGGACAACTTGACTGTGCTGCGGCGATGTGGTCATAGTCGATGGTTGTCGATGCGATCGCTGCAATGCGCGAGAGTGTGTCCGCCGGCGTATTTTCAGCACCCGCTATGTGTATGATGTTTGTTGTAAACTGACCTATGTAGTCCAAGTGGCGAACCTGCCTCGGTGAAGCGTGCGTGCGGCAGCGAGCGAATGGTGTGCACACACGAATGTGTGAACGAGCGTGCGCACGCGAATGCGTGAACGTTCGTCGCGATGTTAGTCCCATCCCCCACACATTTGTATTCATTATCACCTACGAATGAATTTATTTGCTGCCCGTCTATTCTTGAGAAAATTAATTTCAGTATTCCCTCCAGATCTTTTCTACGGTCTGAGCTTTCAATGTTAGCCTTAACCCTTCTGTGGGCACCTTGGCCAGACCATATTGAAGTTTGGGTCCAGTTTTAGTAGTGGTTTAGTTAAGCTATCGAGTTCATATTTCATGATATCCGCAACTGATCCTTTTGAAAAACCAAACCAAAACAAAAACCAATACTTTTTTTACAAAAACAAGGCGAGAATCGTGCAAAACCTATTTATACCCATGGGGGTTGAACTATGAGGTTTTATGTGGGTGCCCACACAAGGGTCAACAAAACCAAATAATCCAGAAATACTCCTTTTCCAAGATTCTAAACTGAACTCATCATAGGCTGAAATGCTTCGAAAATTAATTTTGCCATTTTGAAGAAGGTTTTTTTTTTAGAAATTTTAAGTATTTAATAGTAAAACCATAAATTAGTAAACTAAAATAAATCCGCTATTAAAAATTCCCATTTATTTATATCAATTGTGAATACCGTAAGTTTTACTGCACTAATATATTTTATGGCGCATGCAAGAGAAATTTTGGGGGAAAGATTTTAGGTGTTTGAAAAATATGATTTTAAATGCTTTTAGTCTTAAAAGTTGTGCACAGAACATCCTCCCGCACTGCTTTGTGTATAATGAAACACATTTTGTTTGTTTGAACATATTTTAAATATATATATATATTTTTATTTTTATCATATTTCACCTTTAATATATCTCATATATATATATAATATATGGTTTCGTTTTCATGTCATTCCATCTTTTCATGTCATCTTTTTACACAACTTACAGTTAAATCTAATTTTAATAATCGTAATCGTTAATAATATTTATTAATAATAATAATAAAGAGCGATCTTCAAAAATCATTCATCATCATCATCATCAGCGTCGTCGTTACAATAATGTGTATGTATGTGTGTGTATATATATACTTTTATATGTGTATGTATGTATATCATCGGTTTATATATATGTATATATACGAGAGTCTGAATATAAGGATCAAGTAAGAGTTTTACTGTAATTTTTTATTACTTTACTATTCATTTGTGTTTTGCTTCTTTGTTTTTTGTTGTTGTTCTTGTTGTTTTGTTTTGCATTACTATTAATTAAGTTTATTAGAAGTCGGCATGCTGCGTTCTTTACTTTAGTATTTTGTTTTGTTGTTTTTGCTTTTCTGAGACTTATGCTAATTTAATGCAATAATAAATTTAAATGTTTCTTTGTGTTTTGTTTTGTTTTGGTTTTCTTTTTTGCATTACGTCTTGAAGTATAAAAATTCTAAATAACTGCTTGACTCTTTTTGTTTTTTAATTATTTTGTTTTTGTCTTAATTTTTTGTTTGATATTGTTTTGCCGTCTCAGTTATTTGAAAAGAAATTGAACTGAAAGTACTCAATTGTGTTGCTGTTGCTGTTGCATGCTGCTAGCGTAAATATATATGTATGTATACATATTGATGTATGTATGTGTGTGTGGGTGTGTATGTATATATATAATATAAACTTTTCATAATCATTTATATACCATTTGCACGCATAAAAGTTCAATCGCTCAAGCCGTCTGCCTGCGTCTGTGGCGGCCGGCTCATCGCTTTGTCCCTGTCCAGTGCTCGCTCTCAGTTCAACAGTTGATAAGGTGGCTCCTACTGTTCTAATTTGCTTTTATAAATCTTTATCCTTTTGCGTATGCTTGTGTGTGTGTGTGTGTGGGTGTGCGTGCACCTTTCGATTACAGTCAACAAAATTTTGCTCGTACTACTAACATTTTCGCCTAAGTGTCTACATGTCCTCGACTACAGTTCTCCTGCTCCTCGTTCGGCGTACTCACTAACAATCTCTTTAATTCTCTCTCGCGATATTTTTACAGTGGCGGCGCACGCGGCCGACAACTTGCCACCGTTCTTCTTCGTTTTGTACAACAAGCTCAGGTTTACTACAACAACTAGCTGCGATCCTTACACCTACGAATCTATGTATGTATGTTTGTATGTATGTACCTTTCTGCCAGTCAGCAGCGCTGACTGCAGCAAACCGTTTCGATATTTTTACTTGAACAAATGTCTCTTCTATTCTTCAAATTCTTACATTTCTTCTAATTCTCCAAGCAATTTTCTTGTAATTTTGCGCAACGACTGAGTTTTTTCTGCTTTAAAACTATTTTTATTGGTATTGGATTTTTCAAGTTTTTGTTGTTTAGTTGCAAAAAATATCTTCATATATTGATTTGTATTTTGTGTGTCTTACTGTGAGTACTCGGTAATCGGTAATCGTGTAAATCTATTTGCCATAACTGTCTATTTTTTTACTTAATTTAATTGTTAAATTAATGCTTAAACCTGTTGCCTGTTATTGTATTTGTGTTTTAATGGAAATTAATTGTGTTAATTATTGTTGTTGTAATATGTTTGTAGAGACTTTTTTTGTTAAATATTGTATGTGAATTTTATTGGTATACCAGTGGTTATGTATAGTTTGGTATATGACAACAATACTCATCCAGTGACTTCTGGCCAGTATGGTGTGTCACTCTACTTAATTAATTGTTATGCCTCGTTTTGAACAATGCTTGGGAATTTGCTTGATTTTATGCAGAATTTAAAATTTCATTTAAATAAAACAATTTTTTTTAAACAGCATGCGAGATAGATAAATCAAAAAATGATATTGGAAACAAGTTAATAGTCATTAGCTGCAAAATGAATGTATATGTGAAAAAGATCACAATTTTGTGACTTTGTGTCACCTTGTTTTACGGCCAGTGACATAAATAAAAAATCATAATTTAGGGCCTCAGTGACACTTTGGGTCACAAAATCAAAAATCACAAATTTGTGACTTGATAACACTGTCAAAGGCGCACACAAGACGGCTTTTGGGGTTCAAATTCCTCAAATATCTTTTTCTTACATAGGTTGCCAAAAGTTTTGTACGGAACCTCTCCAAAATGAAGTCCTGTGTGCGCCACTGGACGCTTTGAATATACCAGGTATATCAGTATGAAATGAGCCTCAAGATACAAATGTCTCGATAGGGAATATTTGTTGTGAACGAGCCTTAATTTTTGTTGTTTTGTTGCTATGACATCTGTCAAGCATATTAAGTATACATCAAGTCAGTGAACAAACAACATCATAATTTTTCATCGTGTTAAAAATGTCGAATTTTGTACTAGATAGTGATGATTTGTAGAAAGCATTAATTTTTTGTTTTCATTTGCAGAAAAGTGCTGCAGAGTCGCATCGAATGCTTGTCGAGGCATATGGTGATCATGCTCTATCAAGAGCAACATGCAAAAGATGGTTTCAACGGTTCAGAAATAATGATTTTGATGCGAGAAATGAAGGACATGGAAGACCATCAAAAAAGTTTGAAGACGCCGAATTGCAAACGATATTGAATAAAGATGACACTTTGAGTCAAAAGCAAATGGCAGAAATGTTAAATGTTGCACAAGCAACAATTTCTGTCCGTTTAAAAGCTATGAGAAAGATCCAAAAGTGTGGAAAATGGGTGCCACATGAATTGAATGAAAGGCAGCTGGAAAACCGAAAAAACACTTGTGAAATTTTGCTTCAAAGACACGAGAGAACATCAATTTTGCATCGAATTGTTACTGTCAATGAAAAATGTCTGTCTATTTTAAGAATCCTAAACGGAAAAAATTATGAGTTTACACGGGACAACCTTCAACATCGACTGCAAAACCAGATCGATTCGGCAAGAAGACAATGCTGGGTGTTTGGTGGGACCAGAGTGCCGTGGTGTACTACGAGTTGTTAAAACCTGGCGAAAAAGTTAATACTGATCGCTACCGACAACAAATGATCAATTCGAACCATGCATTGATAGAAAAACAACCAGAATGGGCCAGAAGACACGGCAAGGTTATTTTGCTCCATGACAATGCACCTGAACACAAAGCAAGACCGGTTCAGGATACAATCAAAGCACTTGGCTGGAAGCTGCTACCCCACCTGCCTTATTCACCAGACTTGGCTCCTTCCGACTACCATTTGTTTTCATCAATGGGACACGCATTCGCTGAGCAGCACTTTGATTCCTACGAGGAAGTCGAAAATTGTGTGCCTGATTGGGTTGCTTCAAAAGACAAACAATTCTTATGGTGCGGTGTCCACAAATTGCCTGAAAGATGGACAAAATGTGTTTGAATAAAATTTTTTTTTACTTTCCCATTAAAAATTAGTGTTTTATTTTCGCAAAAAAAGACTCAGTTGATACTGATATACCTGGTATTTTGGCAATGTGTCAGTTTATAAATTATCCAAGAAAAGTTGACTTGATAGAACGTTGAATTGCGGCGACAATTAGAACTAAGTCCTGGATTTTTAACATTTCCCAGAAAAAGCTGTAGCGAAGAGCTAAAGTGGTGGAGAATTTTAGACTTAAATTGAATTACAATTAATGTTGATGCCACAAAACTTGGCTAAACTGATTAAAATAGTAAAATATTGGGTTCATTAAATCGGCTTAAAAGTTTCAATTAATTGTTCTAAATACTATTTTATTAAAAAAAAATACATTTAATCAATGTTTCAATGCTAAACTTAAATTCGAGTTAATTTTGATTTGGGTAAAATGATTAGAATGATAAAATATTGGATTCATTAAATTAATTTTAAAGTTGTTTTAAAGTTGTAATTAATTGTACTAAATAAAGTTTAATTTAGAAAAATAAAAAAAAAGAAATTAAAATAAATAATTGATTTGCTAATCACATTAAACACTGTTTACAGCCAAATGTTTTATTAAAAAAATTACAATTTTTTAATATTTCAATGAAAACATAAAGCTACAGTTACTTTTTATTTGGGTAAACTGATAAAAAGTTTAACTTTTGGATTTGTTAAATGAGTTTAAAAATTATAATTAATTGTACTAAATAAAGTTTAATTAAAAAAAAATCAAAAAAATTCAATTATCATAAAATAAATAATTGATTTGCTAATCAAATTGAACACTCTTTACAGCCAAAGTTAACAAAACATGAAAACAACAACAATTATAAATGTTTATGTCGCTACAAATGAATTAAAAATGAAAATGCATTTGTTTTTTATTGTGGCAGTGTAGCTTCGTCTTAATTTTTGTTGTTTTGTTTTCTTTCTAAGTTTCTACTAATAAATCCATAAATTATACAATACTTCAACTGTATTTTGCTCGGTTGTATTCATTGTCTGATTGGTAGTAATATTTTTTTGTATTGTTTTATAAATTTGAAAAATCTAAAAATTACGTATTTTTTGTGGTGTGTGTTTGTTTTTTCACATTTTTGTGTTAAATTTTTTTTCATTAAATGTTTTTTCTATTTTCATTTATTTTTGGTTTCATTGAAATGCATTTCTCAGTTTTATTATGTTTTTACTTATGTGCGTAAAATGTAAAGTTCTGTTCTATTCGGTTCTGTTCTGTTCGGTAGCCGGTAGCTCATTTAAAGTGTTTTTGTTGTATTTGTATTGTTTTTTTGGATTCACATGGCTTTTGCTGCAATCAATACTAATATTTCTAATATTTATAATGGAATCAAGAGTTGTAAATGGGCGTGGCGCAGTTGCATGTCTGCTGTTTTCTTCTTTGCAAAAGAGTATAAATTTTAGCAAATTTCATGCTTGAATACTTTATGTGTCGCATTGTTGTTGTTTGTATGCATTACCTAATGTTAAGCTGAGTGTGAGAGAGTATTATTGATTTGTTGTCGTTACGATTTTTTACTCATTGCTGGCAGTGAAAACTATGCGCAAAGAAGGATCGACATCTACAACGGTTTGCTTTTTGTTTTTATGTTTTCTTTTTTTTAAAGGGTTTTTGCTTTTTATTTATTCCTTTGTTGAAATGAAAATAAATGAAAATTAATGCTTGAGAGTTGGTTGTGGCAATTATTTGGTTTTTGGTTTAAGTTTTAGTTTTGGGCAATTTTAAGGTAAAATGTGGTATTTGCTCGTTTCTCATTTGGTTTCTAATACATTCAAGGTACGTCGTCATCTGCGTCTTCATCTGGCGGCCGCGTCTGCTTCTTCGCGTCCCATGCAAAGCACACAGATTCGTGTTGACTTGTTTGCTTTTGCAGTTATTCAAGTTTTTTTTTGTTTAATTCTTTGTTCATCTTTTTGCATTTATATAGTTTTTCTTGTTTGCAAAATTGTTGTCATTGTTGACAACTTGTTACAAGTGCTTTTGTTTTTGTTGTTGTTGTTTGTAATGTTGCTGTTTGTTGTTTTAATGTTAATATTGCTGCAAAACAGGTACCCATAAGGCATGAAGGAATTCAATTCAACTGAGAGGACAAACTGAGAAACTAGTGGCTGGTGAAAAGGTCCAGGCTGAATGTGATTGAAGAAAGCTGGGAGATGTTAGATTGAAAAATGATTGGAGGTTGAAAAAATATATAAAAATAAAAAAATAAAAATAAGGAATGATGTACTAAATAATATTGAAATTGTTTTGAGGAAAATTAACGACAAGAAATATCTAAAACTATTAACATCAGAAAGTTATTCCCGGCAGAGGAGCACCTACACTGCTTTGAAGAAGACGTGCGTTACATACATAGGTATATAGGTATGTACATATGTATGTAGTAGGTATATAGCTACCTAGGAGTAGAAAGGTAAGTAGGTAAGTAGGTTAGGATGGTTGTGTGCAACATTTGCAGCACTTTCTTTTTTTCTTTTAGCAAAGATAAAGCTTCTTGAATACAGTTTGATATTATACTATATTGTATCTTCGGAACAAGACATGAGTGACTCTACTTTACAGAAATGTTTTTGTTGACTGCTCCACGCAAATGTAAAACCTGATGTCATCATTTTTGGTTTTACCCCGAGCAAACCGCAAGAACACTCGAGTCTTTCCATATCGTTGTGACAATAACTATTCCAAAGCATTATCCCAAAACATTATCGAAAGAAATTACCGAAATTGTAAAACGATTTCCTTGCGTAAATTTTCCTCAGCATCTACTACCAGGATGGGTTCAAGTCAAATGCCCATTAATGCTTTTCAACGATACTGTTGACACTGCAAAGTTCGGTCAAAGGTTTTCCAAAGTAAACTTTTCAGAACTAACGAATCAAAATTCAATTCAACCAAATCTATATTTCATTAAACTATTGAAAATGTTGTTTCTATTTATTTAGAAAAACCATAGTGAAATTATGCAAGTGAGTCAGTCAGAATGACAGCCTCTTTTTCATATAATAAAAGAGAAAAGTTTGTAGTCATGTAACCCTGGATCGCAATTTCAAGGAAATTAAAAAGATTCCGCCTATACACTTCCCGCAGATAAAAGTCACCTGAAAGCTCTGATAAATTTATCGATACGGCTTGGGAGTATCTTCTCTATGTCCGCTAGGCAGCTGAAGAAGTGCTGTTCCAAAATTGAATGCGCATCCTACAGAGGTCAATAACCAAATTGTGTAGACTTAAGTTTGCTGTAAGTGTTGGGTTCCTTTTATCTTTTATCGCTCCTTTGGAAGTTTAGGACCCAAGGAAGAGACAAAGCAGGTTTTATTTCGGCGCCAATTCCTAAGCCTCTGCAGACAACTTCTCTTACTAAAAAGGGACCAGCTGAGAACCAGCTGAATTGAACCGATCGACACGCTAAAGTACTTTGGAATCTATGACTGCCAATGTCTTGTCTTCGACTTCGAATGTTTGTCATTCTGGGTGTCAAACTTTTCTATCTAAGTATCAGGTGTACAACTTTGCTTCCGCCGTTTTCCGATAGGTGGCTGTACCGGCTGAGGCTGGTTAAAATACATAGATGGTAATGCCTTTGAAGTGAGTGTGGACAGTGCCTAACGAATTGTCATCGCCGTTTCAGTGACAGTTGTTCTTGTTTTCGTATTATTCACGCTCGAAAATGTCCGTTTATGTGCCCAATTCTCGCCATTTGCGGGAAGTTTTACTTTTCTGTTACAATTCGAAAAAAAATGCAGCTGAAGCGCATCGAATGCTCTCAGAAACTTACGGTGATGCTGCTCTGAGTGAAAGAACGTGTCGGGAGTGGTTTCAACGTTTTAAAAATGGAAGAGCGACATGACATAGTCATCCTCCAACACGACAATGCTCGGCCTCACGTCGCAAAAGTGGTCAAAAAGTACCTGGAAACGCTGAAATGAAACGCAATTCATTTGATTTCACTCTAATAAATATTTTGTTGGTTTGTTTGTTTGTTTTTAATGCAGCAATGAACTTTAAGTGTTTTATAAGCTTCGCTTTCTTCTTTTTCTTCTTGTTCTTCTACGCATTCTTGTTCTTCTTTGCATTCATGTTTTTCTGTACATTCTGGTTTTTCTTTGCCTTCTTGTTTTACTTTGTCCTCTTGTTCTTTTTTGCGTTCTTGTTCTTCTTATTCCACTTCGTATTCCTGTTCCAGTTTGTCTTCTTTTGCATTTTTGTTCTTCTTTGTCTTCTTGTTCTTCTATGCATTATTGTTGCTGTTGTTCATATTTTCTGCTTGCTGTCGTTTTGCATTTTGCTTTTACTTATTTGGTTTTCTTTTATTTTTGTGGTTGCTTTGTTGTTGTTGTTGTATTTGCCATAACCTGTTCGATTTTGCGAAAAGTTAGCATCCTTTGTTTAGCAGGTTTTGTTTTTGTATTGTTTTATGGCATTCATTTTGTTCGTATTTGCTGTTGTTTTGTTGTTTATTTTTGTTAAAGAGTTTTGCTTTTATTATGAATTTTTATGTTCATTAAAATTTTTTTATATTTTGCTTTGTTCGTCGAGATGAGGTAGCATCATTCTATTTCTTCTCTTTCTTTCTGATTTTATTTTTCTTCTTCTTTTTCTTTTCTATTTCTATTTCCATTTTCCTTTCTTTGTTGCTTATTTATGGCATTTTGTGTGTGTGTGTGTGTGTGGGAATGTGGGAATTTATGTACAGCACAAGGACCAAAGGAGAGACGGAAGGATGATTACTTTCAAGTGTCAAATTAAACAAGAAACAGTTATAAATGTGCTACAGCAAACGGAAACGAAAATGCTGAACGCTTAATCGGAACAATTCATATAAAACTTTTCATGTATTCGTATGTGTAAAATTCTTTGCAAAACAAAAACAATGCTTCACACATATTTGTTAAATATTTTGTTTTCATTTTTTTTTTACTTTCTCAATAAAACAAACTTTTCATTATGTGGTTTAGGATTTGGTTTGGTTGGTTGTAAGGTTTCATATTTTTTATACTTTATTTTGTATTTTGTTTCAATTACTTTAAAATTGCTGATGGTTTTGTTTTGTCAGCGACATTTGTTTTTTGCTATTTAACAAGAGTGAGTTTTGTTGTTGTTGTTGTTGTTTTTGTTCAGGTTTGTAAGGTTCGTTAGAATTCTTGTAAGGTAGTTTGCTGCTGCTGCTTGGCTCTTCTACTGGAATGCTTTTGCTTTTTTGTTTTTGTTTTTGGGTTTTTTGTTTTTAATTTTTAATTTTTGTTTTTTGTTTTTATATTTTGTTTTTATTTTTAATTTTTTGTTTTTTGCTTTACTGTTTTGCTTTTATTTTGTGTTTTTTTGTATTGTGTTGTTGTTTTTTTTGTATTTTTTTACGCACTCGCTTTGGAAAAATGTGATGTCAACTAAGCTTAGGTTAAGGTGTGGAACTAGGTTTAGGTTAGGTTAGGTTTCTGTACTGTTTACACTTTTTTGTTTTTGTGTTTGTTTTTTATTTTTCACCTTTTCCCTTTTACTTTTGTGTTTTTATGTCTTCTTTTTTTGTTTTTTCTTAAACTGATTTACACTTAAATTTTTAATTTATGTTCAATTGTTGATTATAATTTACAAAAACAACTAATTACTGCTGCTTTAGTCGGCATTAGTTTTTAAATAATTTACATACATACAAGTTATTGTTGTTGTCGCAATACAATTTGTTTACTTGTGTCAAAAGATTCATTCGTACATGATTCAGTTTTGCATATCCTTTGAATTTTCACTCATTGGTTTTATTTACAGCAAAGTTGCAGTTTAATGTTGCTGGCTTAAAAATTAAACACATAAAAGTATCAATTGAGTAGAAATTCATTTCCAAACTTTGACCATGTTTGACTCTTTCTTATGTAAAGAAGAACCTAAAAACGACAAATTTACAGTTTCAAGACAGTAGCACTTTTGTGTTCTCGTAGCATTCAATCAGCTCGACCACACTTCATGCAAAACTTCCAGTTCGCAGCTCCAGTCTCCTGGTTTCTGGTTATTTTTTTCAAGTCAGCAGCTGACTTCAATCATCAGTTCCATGTGTATCTATGAAAGTATTCAACTTCAACTTTAGCGTTGCTCCTTTAACTGTCTAACGCTTACAGCTACGCTTACCCGCTAACTTGTTATCATTGTGGTTAGCGCTAACCGTTTATAAGTGCCTGTCACGCTATTTGCTTACAACTAACATTTTCCCTACCGAATTGAACTGTACAGTGTTCTCCTGTACAATCTGTACACTGTCCGCATTTATTGCTGGACCGCACCCACCCACCGCCCATCATCCATCGCCCACCGCTCGTCGACGCGTTCGCACGCATTCGCAAAGCAATTCACAGCCGTTTTTTTACTTTTGAATCCCACGCCTTAGCCTAATGTTGGGTTTCTTCTATCCTAAATCGCTTACAACTCCCTAGAATCGCATCGCTTCAGTGTCGTCGTTTAGTTGTTTGGTTGTGTGTTTCAAAAGTCTCTCTCTTTCATACTGCACCGTTGTGTTTGCTTATACTTAAAATTCTTATTGTTATTCCTCTTCCTCTTCTTCCATATTCTTTATTTTTCTTGAATATGCCAAAAGTTTCGCTCCATAAATTTCCAAATTTTTTAATTAATAATTAATAATTAATTTTAAAAATTTTTTTAATACAATAATTAACTCATAAATCACCACTGAAAATGCGCTCAATGCAATTTTCTTTGCTTTTGCTGGCCTCTAAATTAACGGCAATGTTTTTGTTTAAATATTCTTAAAATTTCTATTAGTTGTTAAATTTAGGTTTTCTAAGAAAAACAGTCATTCCTCGTTACTTTTATGCATAGTTAACTAATTGTTATTTTAATTGTTGTTATTTTTGTTTTTAATTTCCAAACCTATTTTTCAGCATAAATATTTTTAAAAGCTACCTTTTTATAATTTTTGCAGCATAAATTTTGCACATAAATAATTGAATATAACTAAATTCACTGAAAAAAGCTACATTGAAAAATCTCGAGTTTGTTTTTTAACTGAACCAAAGAACAAATCAAACAAATGCAGTCTCATTGTTTTTAGAAATCAATTGAAATTATTAAATAATTTGAATAAAATATTCACGTTGAAGTAAGAAATTTCAGTTTTGAATGGCGTAATGATAGAAGACAATTAGTGGCAATGAACACATTGCATTATTTTAGTTAATCGGCAGCAATGAGCATTAAAATGTTAGCAGTTCAATTGGCAGTTGGCGAGATTAATTGATTTATAAATTTTTAAATAACAAATAAGTGAATCTAATTGAAAATGAAATTAACTTAATTTTTGAAGTAATTGAATTGATTAAAATTTGCATTGAAATTAATAAATTACATTGAAATAAATTAAATCTAAAATAGTTGAATTGATTACAATTAATTGAATGGCATTGAATTGAATTAATTCGAATTCAATTGAATAGAATTTCGTCGAATTAATTTGAATTGAATTGATTATTTGCCAATTAAATTGAATTGAGTAAATATCTATAAATTATTATTATCCATAATGATTAACACTTGAAAGACCATTGCAGTCATTTTCGGTTTTTCATTTTTAAATATCTGTATTTTCTTTAGTAATTCTATCAACTTTTGCTTTGATGTCTTTTATTTTGTCATCGGGTTCTACAATTAGTTTTACAATTAGGGTTCTACAATTACAATTAGCCAAATCCGATGTGTATTTCTCGAGATATCAGCGGATATAATATTTAGTCTTTGTGGGTATGGAAAACTTGCGGTCTTTCTAGTGTTAATCATTATTAATTATAAATCTGATTAAATTGATTAATTACCAATTAAACAGAATTGTTTGATTATTAATTGAGCTTAATTCAATTGAATTGATTTGAAGTGAACTGAAAGGAATTCGTTTAAATTGAATTGATTTAAGTTGTATAGATTCCAATAATATTTATAAATATTTATAATAAAATTTAATTTAATTATTCTAAACTAATTTTTAAATTAACTAAATTGAATTGAATTAAATTGTATTGATTTAAAATTATTTCAATTTAAAATTAAATTCACTATGTTGGAATGTGCTGAAAATTCAATTGAGTTGAATTAAATGAAATTTAGTTGAAAATTAGAGTAACTCATTTCAATTAAATTGGAATGAACTCAGTTCATTTAAGTATAAATTCATTATTCAATCATTTAATTGAGCTGATTTTATTTGAAATGATTCTAATTGTCCTGAACTTAATTTTTAAACTGAGTCAAATTAAATTGATTAAAAGTAAATATTTAAATTGAATTAAGTAAACAATTCAGTTCAATTGTTAATTAATCAATTTAATTACATTCATAATTTATTATGATTAATGAACTATATTTAATAATCAATTGAATTTTATTAGATTTATTTGAATGAAGCTAAATTTAATTGAATATATTAAATCGAATTTAATTAAGGAGATCTAAATAATTTATTTTATTTAAATTTAATTTAATTTAAATAAACTTGAGTTAAAGTGAATGTAATTAAATTGAATCCAACTTAATTGAACTATTTTTACTGCAAAACATTTTTCAATTAGATGGATTTAAATTACATTTAATTCAATAAAATTGAACTGAATTGATTTAAGTTGTATTTGGATAAAATTTTATGTAAGTAAATGTGAATGAAATTGAAATGAAACGAACTAAATTGAATTGATTTTTATTGAAGAATATGTCTAATTTAGATTGAATTATATTGAATTGAGTTCAATTTAACTGAGCTGAATTGATTTAAGTTGAATTTAGATAAAAATTAATGTAAATAAAATAAAAATAACTTGAACTGTGAATAATTTCTTTTTAATTAATTATTATTTCGTTTAATCGAATTTAATAAATTTTTTTGAGTTGAATTATTATTATTTTTTTTTTAATGGGTTCGATTAATTCAATTAACTGAAATTTTAATCGAATAATTTTAATGTAATTTAAATCAGTTTAATGAAATTCAATGGAATTTAATTTAATTAAATTAAATCTAAATTAATAGAATTAAGTAGAATTTACATAAAATTGAATGTAAATAAATTAGAAATAATTTGAATTGTATATAATAACATTTTATTTAATTATTAATTCATTCATTCATTCAACTAATTAAATAAAATTTTTTTTCGAGTTGAATTATCTTTCACTTAATTACATTCAGTACAATTAAAATCGATTCAGACTAATTCAGCTTAATTCAATTTAAATGAGTTCGATTAATTCAATTCAATGAAATTGAAATTAAATCAATTTAATGAAATTTAAATTGGTTTCGTGAAATTCTACCGATTTCAGTTGAATTCGACTTAAATAAATTTAAGTTGTTTAATTAATTAATTTTAATTAAATTTCAATTTAATTTCATTGAGTTAATTTTATTCATAACTTCAGATAAGCTCAATGCAAAGCATTTAAATTGATAATAAACTGAATATATATAAACTGAATATAAATCAAATAGAATTGAATAAGATTGAATAAAGCTGAAATAAATTGTGCCTACCTAATTGAGTTTGAATTGAGTCTAACTAAATGGATTTAAAGTAATGGAATTAAGCTGAAGAAAATTGAATTACAATGACCGAACTGAAGTTACTCATTACTATTTCTAGTATTCCTTACAGAATTATATCTGCTGGATATCACATTCTGTCATTCCATACTTAATGAAACCCTGACACCGTTGAATATGGAGTCTTCAAAAAAATTAAAAATCTTTTGATCCTTATAGGACTAACTAAATCAAATGGGCCACACGATTTTTTTTGCCTAAAGTTGTTACTACTCAAATAGAATTTCTTAATTACCACATTTCATGTTTTACTGAACAAAACCAATGATTTTGAATTGGTTTTTTGCTTCTCATTTCATTTTCCTATAGCTACCAACTGTTACTAAGATTCTTTAAAGCCAAAATATTCATTCAACAATGAGTGAATAATGAGAATAATAAATGAGCTCTTAGATGAGAGCATTTAGTTGACTTCTTCTGCTGCATGAGAACTCTTAGTCAGCAATCAAATCAATCAATCAATCCTTGACATCACATGATCTAATTCTTAGATTTTTACAGAGGTCGAGCGGATTAAAAGCAGATTAACAAGAAACCTCAACTTACTTCATAGCGGATGAACAGATACTCTGTACAAGTGCTGAATCTTGCTAAGCTGTGCTGACAATGGAAAAAGATTGCAAAGTTAAGATGGCTTGGGTTGGCAGGATTGTGCATGAAAGTAGTTGAAACTCATATTCACGGCTATTATTAGATACATTAAGACTCTTCCGAGCTCAAAGTTCATCTGTAAATGCAACCTCCGAGAGCTATGCTAACTCAAACAAGAATTTAACTCCTTTTCCACTGTGGATCGAGACATGATTTATGAGTACTTGTAGCCACTTCAAAATAGAGAGAATCTAACTTTTTTGCTCAACAAACCACCAACTAGCTGTGAACACAGATATCGTTGCTATAATTTCCAGTTTGCTGTTTTGAAATACAATTTTAAAATAACGCTAAATAAATAAACAAAACCACGTAGTCTTTTTAAATTTCTGATTCCCAACTGAAAATGCAAAAACATACAAACCATTTATAAATAAATGCGTCGTAACGCCAATAAGCAACTTTATGCCTTGAACACATTGACAACGTCAGCAACAAGAGCGAATCTGTCAAACTATAGAATCAGAATGTTCTTGGGGAGATGATTATTTTGACGACCACCGACCACAGTTGTGCTTATTTGCAACCTTAGAGTTACAAGATTTCTATTTTGTGGGCAAACAAAACCAAAGCACTGCTTCGAAAGAGATGTTTTTAAAATCTATAAAAATAAAAATTAAAAAAATAAGATTTACCCCTTTTAGTGCCGGAGGCCGATATATCGGCTCTTGCTGCACTAGCGAGAAGTGCCAGAGCCGATATTTCGGCCCGCGCCTTGTAGCGTTGTACTATTCGCATTGCGGGAGAACTCTATCGCAAAATAAATTTGTTATACGTTATAATTGACCTAATTTCATTACGAAAGAATAAAAAAACATAGTTTTTTGTTTTAACTCTTTGTGAATGTTTATGTTATCGGAACCTTTCGGCAGCGTGTTATCTAAACAACTGTTTGGACGTAGGATCAGTTAGTGATTCCTCGATCGTTGTTGTGAACAGTATATTTCGTCCCAGTTGCAGTTTGAATGCTTGCGTCAAACATTGCTGTTTTTAACAAACCAACAATTAGCAATCAAGAATTTCGAAAACTCTATTCATTCTCTATTTCATCCTTAGTAAACTGCTTTTTGAATCATCTAAATATTGTTTCTCGTTTGGTTTCTATGAGCATTTTCCCAAACCCTAGTAAAACTGTGAAATTCGGCCGATTATTCTCGCATAGGCATCTCTTTTTCACCCGGCACTAAAAGGGTTATTATTAAGATCAAATTTTAAGGTTCAGATTTGTGTTTGGAACTTAAGTTCAGCACAAATGTGCTGCCATTGCAGTGGGCCACGTCACAGCTCCTAACTGCAATAAGTGCACGAGCACTTGATTCATTGCATTGTGTGACAGGAAAAAAAAATTCATATGATAAATTGGTAATTTTTGATTTTTTTTTTGTATTTTGAGTAAGAAGAAGACGTTTTCACTATCCCTGCAGTCATGTGGCCCTGTTGCTGTCTGTTGCTGCTGTCTTCAATGTTTACGCGCAAATCAAAGCATCAACCAAACAAGTGGAAAAACCAAAACCAAACGCAACTAAACAACAGCTAAATGACAATAAAAGAACACAAAAACACATTGGATTTATAATTTTGTCTCAACACATGGTATATATATATTTTTTCATTGTTTTTTAATTATATTTTGTATTTTTATTTAATTATTATTATTATTGTTGTTTTTTTTTTAATATTCATATATGTATGCGTGTGTGTACGGTATTACGCTTCAGTGTTGCGTGTGTAGCTTTAACGAAATAAAAAAAATAAAATTAAACTTTTAAGCGTACAACTAACAAGATTCATGTTTAAATCGGCATAATGTCTTCAATACAGAAAAGAAAATCATAAACTTGACTGACTGACTGATTGAATGACTGATCGATTGATTGCGTTTTGGTGAAAATCAAACGAAATGAAAAAAATAAAACTAAATTTTAAATTTTCTGCATTTTTTGTTTATTTTTATGTTTCACTGTTTGACGTTTTTAATGCTTTTTACGCTTCATAACTTATGCAACTTTTCATTGTCATCATCATCATCATCATTATCATCATCAACATTATCGACTGGATCTTTATCTCTAGCGTAATCATCATCATTATCATCAACTTGATTAACATTATGTTTTAGGTGCAGCGTCTTCTAACGCCATTCAATACAAAAAAATTTACAGTTTACAAAATAAAAGCATAGAAGACGTCCAGGGGGGGTTAAATTACAATGCTGTCTGCTACCAATAGAACTTAGACATTAAATATTAATCAATCAATTAATGGTAATCATAGACGATCATTTTACACGTCATTGTAAGAAACTTTAAGCATTACAACTAATCAATTTAAATAATTTTATATATATTTAAAGAAAACATATGTTCACGTGTTCGCAGTGTCCAAACACCGAATTCGCATTATTGTTGTTGTGTTTTTTTGTTTTTGTTTAAAAGCATTTCAATTTACATTAAATTTCGCTTAGCAACTAAATCATTAAACTTGCAAATTACAAACTAAAAAACCAAAAAAATAAACATACGCAACTCATAAATCATAAAATTCATTTACAAACACAAAAAGTCGAATCGATCTAAAATTAATTTAATGTTAAGCTTAAAACCGAGTAAAAATAATTCGCTTACGATTGCATGGGCGCTGGACGGCGCACATTTTTAATACAAAAACATGCGCACGCCTCGCCCCCTTCCATAAATAATTCATCGACAATTGGTCGATAATATGTGTGGTTGTCTAAGATTAGTTTACCAATTGTAATTAACTCGTTTCCCTCGCACTAAACATTACAAAATTGCACAAAATTTGTAGCAGGAAAATTGGCTCTTGCTCTAAAATGCTAAAAACTAGCACACAAATAAAAAAAAAATAATTAATTATCATCAATAATTCAAACAAATCAAGTTGAATCGAATTGAAAATACAATTCACTTAAATATTTTCTTTTTTTTTAGCATTTAGCTTACAACTAAAATTTTATTACAAACGCATGTGTGTGTGTGTGTGGGGCGCAAAAAATTAGCTTAAAAATTTTAATAAATTTTTGCTTTTTGTTTCTTTTCGTTTACATTCTTTTGTTTTGTTGCTTTTAAGCGAAAAATAAGGCCATGTTTTTGTGGTGTTTTCTAAAAAAAAAATATATATTTAAAAAAAAGCTAAACAAGAAAGCCACAAACAAATTGAAAAACTATAAGAAAATTGCAAAGTTTCAATAATTTCAATGCCAAAATTTTTAGATGGTAAAATTTTCAATTTCAATAATAATTTTTTGTTTTGTGTTTTACGCTTTTTTTTGTTGTTTTTTGGTAGTGCAAAATTTCAAATAAATTTAGTTAAAAAAATTTTGATTTTCAAGTTTTCTTCATTTCACTTCACTTCACTTCTCGTTTCTTTTCTCTTTCTTTGCAACTTTTCGAAAGCAAAACATTTTCCGTAAAAATTGTCAACACAACAATAAAAGCCACTGCCAGCTGTTGGCGTGTTGTTGTTGTTGTTGCTGTAGTTAAGTGTAAATAAAAAACGCCTTTTGCCTAAAACCTATATTTAAGCGAAAGTGAACATTACAAATAAATATTAAAGTCTTTTGAGCGAAAAAAGTGATTGCAGGAATGGGAAATTTCATAGAATTGTGTGCAGGTGTCTGTGTATGTGGATGTGTGTGTGTGTGTGTAATTTATTGAAAAAGCAAAGTTACTTTTAGTTGTCGTCTGAAAAACTTCTTTGTTTTTCTCTCAATGCTAATTTTTAGTTTAATGCAATTTTTTCTTTTATGTTTTAAAAAAATTTTTATGAGTAAAACTCCAATCACTTTTTTGTTGTTGGTTTTGTTTTTTGTGGTTTTTAGTTTTTAGTTTTTTGTAGTATAAAAAATTTCATTCATTTCTCAAATATGCATTAGTTTAAATTTAATTTTGTTTGTTCTTTAAATGCCTAAAAATATTTTCAATTACACCAAAACAAAACAAAAAAGAAATGATATTTGTATAGAAAATAGAAATCTTTGTAAAAACAAAAAAAATCTCTTTGAAAAACAAAAATTTTGTAAACAAAATGTAAAATGTTGTAAACATTTTTGTTTTATTTAAATACAAATTTTTCTTATTTGACGTTTTCCAAAAAGAAAATGCAAAATAAAGCAAAACAATATAAATTTCAATTAGAAACCAAAAAAATAAAACATAAAGTGTATAATTTATAATTGCCGCCAAAAATTAGTTTCAATGTGTTTGTTTGTTGTTGTTGTTATTGGTGTTCAAACGCAAAAATGATTTCATAATCATATATAAAAGGAGGGAATAAAATGTCGTTTCTCTTCGCCACGTTGTCGACTTTGTCGATCAACAACGCTTTAAATTTAAATTTAAAATGTTTTAGTTTAAATTTAAATGTTAAATTTAGTTGTTAAACTTTAGATTAGTGTATTCATTATTGTTTAGTTGTTTTATAATTTTACTTTTATTTAGTTTTTTATATAAAAATCAGTCCAACTTTTCGTTTTATTTTTCTATATATTTTTTTAATGTTTATGCTTGTGTGTGTGTGTGTGTGTTTGGTAAAGTGAACGAGCAGAAAAGAGCAATCAAATAGAAATTTGTGTGCCTGTGTGTGTGTGTAGTAGTAGTAAAGTACTTCTTAATCAAGTTTTTCGCTAATGTTTTGTTGCTTTTCGCTTACATACAAACGGCAGCCTTTGCTGCTCTTCTCGCTGCATCATCGATTTAATGCACAACTTAAAAGTAAAGAAAGCAAATCTTTGATCTCTTCTATTAGGTCAATTTCTATTGTCTATTGTTGGTATTATGAGAGTTAAGGGGCCAAAAATGCATTGCATAGACTTAAATTTCATGCATCAATTGGTTGTTGTATAAATGTTTTGTAAGACGTTGACTCTAAAGCTTTTTTTCACATATCATTTATTCATTTGGATCAAGCAAGTACCATCTTTGAAGGACTCGCAGTTTGCGAACCGCAGCCGTAGAGCAGTGATGCCCATTTTGCTACTTGCGAAACAAACATGAGATAGCGTCGAGTTTTCTGCTACTTGCAAGTAGCTGAATGGTCATTACTGCTGTAGAGTGCAACCAGCCAAGAGCCAACTGAGAATTGCCATATTAAATGGAAGGCTGCAAAATATGTGTTTTATACTTTAAGGCAGATTGTACAGTTGTTGTTAGTTGTCGTAAATCATGAACAGGCGCAATAATGGGTCAAGTAGTTGTTTGCCTCTTTCCATAGTTAAAGTTAAAGTTTATGCCCACATCGGGAATCGAACCCGAGTCTCCCAGCTGAGTGCCAGGCATCCTAACCACTGGACCATGAGGGAAGTAAAAAAAAAACATTTTGTTTAAATAAAACAAATATCATAATATTAAAAACAGAAAAAAATGTCATAAAAAACCAAGAAATTAAATTATAAAAAAATTAAATTTTAAAAATTGCATTTTAGTTAATTGCATTTTTAATTAAATTTTAAAAAATAAAAAACAAAAAAAATAAAAAACAAAAAAGAAAATAAAAATGCATAACAATAAACATTTTTGTAAGAATGTTAAGAAAAAAAAAATTACAAATATTATATTAAACAAAAATTTAAAATAAAAAATTATTATAACTTAATACAAATTAATTAATAAACTAATATAATTTAAAAATATAAACAACTGAAAATCATTAAAAAATTCAAAAATATAATAAAAACAAAAAAGAAAAATTATAATATATTCAAAATTAAAAAGGATTCATGAAAAACAAAAAATACAAATTATTATTATTATTATAATAATTATTATTATTATTAAAAAGGACTCTTGACAATTATAAAAAAATGAAAACTAAAACTAAAAAAACAAAAATATAAGAAATGAAACTAGAATAAAAATTCAATATATAGAAAAATTATATTAAAATAAAAATTATTAAAATAAAATAAAATTTATTAAAACAAAATAAAATAAAAATTATAAAAATATTAAAATAAAAATTAAAACTATAATAAAGAACATTAAAAAAAAAACGAAAAATTAACAATATAGTGTTATACTGTTATATATAGAAATTAAAAAAAAAAAACAAAAAAAAATAAAAACAAAAAAAAATTAAATAAAAGAAATCTTAAAATAAAAACCAAAAGTATATTAAAAAAATTAAAAAAAAAAAATAAGAAATTTTAATAAATGATAATATAATAAGTATTCAAAGAGTCCAAAGAAAGTGAAAATATAATGAAATAAAATTAAAAAGGAAATATTAAAAGACAAAAATGTCTTATGATGCAAATTCGAAAATCTCAAAAAAATTTTTAATAAAATCTAATAAAATTTGTATAAATTATAAAAAAAAAATGCATTAAAAACAACTAGGGTTGTCTGAAAAATTTCCGACCAACTATGAAGATGATTGCCTTTGTCGACATAAGGTTGGAAATCTGCTTGAGTCTCTTTTAAAAGGTTCTCATTTAAATGTCAAGCGTTTGGAAGCGTAGTTGTTGTTTGAGGTTGGTTTCAGTTAGTTGAAGTGAGGGTTTTTGCGGAGTGTCAGTCAGTGGTTTGTCGAAATGTTAGTCAGTGGTTTGTCAAAGTAAGTTAGTCCAAGTGCGAGTTTTTGTGAAAATGTCAGTCAGTGATTAAATATTAGTTTTTCAAATGAAAGGAAAGGGGCAGCTGAACCTAAACATGGCCGTAACAGCTTGGGAGACACGGAACATTCGAGACATCTGAGAACTGACGATAACATCGCTCAAGTTTACCAAATGCTGCTAGACAATTGTCCAATGAAAGTGAGAGAAATGGCAGAAACTATGAAAATGTCCAACGAACGTGTTTTTACCATATTGAATCAAGATTTAGGCATGAAAAGGCTGTCCGCGTTTGATTATTAAAATGGAAAAAAGTGCCGCATTTGCTTACATTGGACCAAAAACGTGACCGAATGAGCATTTTTATTGATCTATTTGGATGACTTAAAGTGATGAAAGCATTGCTGGGAAAAGTATGTAACGTATGTATGTATGTAAAAGTGCGTATGTAGGTAAAATTATGTATGTATGTATGTATGTTACAAGGAGACTATTTAAAAGTTAAAAATAAAATTAAAGAAAAAATGTCTTGTAATTTTGTTAGGTCGGATACTTTTGAGATAAACTTTGTCTTGTATATTTTTCTTGTATTTGTCTTTGTCTTGTATTTGGCTTTGTCTTGTTTTGTCTTGTATTTGTATTTTGTCTTGTCTTGCATATTTTCAAAGACAATATTTAGGTCCAAAAACTTTCGAAAAGGTCCAAAACTTTTTAAAAATAAATTTGATGAGATAATGTCTTGTATCATTGTTAGGTCGGATACTTTTCAGATAAATTATGTCTTGTATATTTGATAGATCGAAAACTTTTCAAAGACAATAAAAAATAATATTTGATAGGTCGAAAACCTTTTAAAAATAAATTTGAAGAGAAAATGTCTTGTATCTTTGTTAGGTTGGAAATTTTTCAGATAAACTTTGTCGGAAACTTTTCAAATCAACCACATATATTTAAATGCAAAAGCACTAAAACCTGATGAAAAAAAATTGTGTTAATTAAAAGTTGAAAGTTTTTGGTGTTGAAAGTTGTGACAAAAAATTAAGAGGCAGTGTTTCATTACAATTTTAAAATCAAGTTAAAAATTCAAATACAAAATTCAATAATAATAAAAATTAAGCTAAAAATGCAATATATAAATTCAAGAAAAAAGTAAAAAAAAGTAAAAAATCAATTAAAAAATTTAATTAAATAAATCAATAGAAAAGTGAAAATAAGTAAAAAAAAAATCAATTGAAAAATGCAATCAGAAAGTGATAATAAGACATGAACATAGTAAAAAAAGTAAAAAATAAAAGAGTAAAAAATAAATCAGTTGAAAAATTCATTCAAAAAGTGATAATAAGACATGAAAATGAAAAAAAAAAATAAAAAAGAAGTAAAAAGTTGCTGATAAAGTTTACATGCAAAACTTTAAATATACGCGTTCATTTTGTCAGCACTGCCTGCAGTTTATCACACTGATTTTAAAGGCTTTACTCAAAAGTGTTTAAAAGAATAAAGCAAACATCCAGAAATCACACAAACAAAACAAGTCAGTTGACGCTCCAACTTAAAGTTTCGTTCAGAGTCAAAAGTCAAACACATCGACAAAGGATAACTATCAATAATGACCAAAAGGAGGCTTACAGACTACCTGACACCATTCGTACGTCGACTATTAGATCTTCAATTATTAGAACGTTTATGTTTTTAATACAACATAAATAATTGTATTAAGAATTAGTTGACTTCTTGCAATGCATTTTTGGCTTTGGTTGTTGTTAAAGTTCTTGGAATTTTGAAACAAATTGTAACAGTTTTGGGGTGAAATTTACATTGATTTGCTATTAACATCTTTGCTATTGTTTTTTCTGTTTGTAGAAGTTATACATCATTGTTGTTGTTGTTGTTATTGTTCACATAAAAAATATCATTTAAATTAATTAAGTTGTTACAGTAATTTAATGTATATGTGTATTGTGTGTATGTGTTTTAATAAAATAATTCCCACTGTCTGCAGTAAGAAATTATGAGCTTTACTCGTTTTCTTTGTTCTTTGCTTTTGAGACGCGTTCTGCCGCCTGCAGCTGCAGCTGCATATTCAGCGCTGTTGCTGCGCTTCTTGCAATGGTTGCTGTTATAATTGGCAACAGTGGCCAACATTGGCAACAAAATTGCAAGACAATTATTTGCAGTTTTGCTGCTTTTCATTGACCTGAAATCGACTGTACGCGCAGTTCGGGCCAAAACAAAGAACAAATACGCAGTTAACTAATCATTCTTAGTTAGTCATTAGTTATTAATTAATTAATAATGATAATGTTAATTATAGTCAATTTAAAAAAAAGAAGTATTTTACATTCGCTTGAGAGCGCCTGCCCGCTTCTAAGCTGGCGTGCGCCTAATAATTTTCTTGCTCCTGGTCCTTGCTTAGTGACTACACGTTTACATGCTACCAAATAATACGCTAAATAGTACGTTTGCTCCGCGCCGGACACGCCGGAACGCGTCCGCCCACGTCCACACGGCCACCGCCACTCGTCCGCTCTATTCTCACTATAAATACAGGGTGCTCGGCGCAGCGAGCACGACTTAATCACTAGATAACTGCAGTTGCAACTTGCACACAATCAACGGTTCAACAATTCAACGGCATAACCGCCCCCGCCCCGCCTACATGAAATTTTGTTGCTTCTTGTGTTTGTTTATGGTTGTAGCTGCCAACACGATGCCCCCGGAAAACACGCCCCTACCCCCGCTCACAGCACAACACGGCACGGCACAGCACAGCACAGACGCAAACACAGACGCACATAACAAAACAAAAAGCGCGAAACAAACGAACAAAACAAACAAACGATCGATCGAAAGCGATCGAACCAACGAGCCAACGGACCGACCGTGGTCGTGTTCACTCCAGGCCGCTCTCGAGCAGCACGCCGTCGAGTAGGAGCGACTGTGCTGGCGGCTGTTGCTATGCGGCCGTGTTGCCGTCCCCGCCCATCATGTGCTCCTGCTTCAGCTGCACGCCCATTATGTGCTCCTGCTTCAGCGGCATGTTAATCATGCCCATGCTCGGCGCGCCGCCGTACACGCCGGTCGTCGCCACGCCGCCGTTGAGTCCTGCTGCCACTGCTGACACGCCCACGCCCACGCCAATGCCAACTCCCAGGCCCGGCACCGGCAACGGCACCGGCGTCGTCGACGGCGAACCACTGTAGGCAGCATCGACTGCTGCTGCCGATGTGGAGGGTGAGGGCGCCGTTGACGATGCGGATGCCACTATTTCGGCGCTTTCGCGTTCCGCCTGCGTCGCCTGCAGGTGGGACTGCACCACCGGCGGCACCGCGTGCACATCCCAGATCTCCTCGAGGAATTTCGGCAGTTTGCGATTCTTCAGCTTCAGCGAGAAGCACATCTCCGCATTCTGGTTGCCCAGCGTGCGCAGTTCGGTGAGTATGGAGAGCAGCTTGGCGAAGAAGACGAGCGACATGGGATCGCCGCAGTGCCGATTCAGAATGTAGATGCGCAGCGTATCGATGTAGTAACTCTGTATCGCTTCGACTAGTTCGGCCTGCTCGAGCCCGGGCCGATCGGAGAAGATCACAATGGCAGTGAGGAGGGCGTATTCGACGTTGTCGACCTTCATCGAGAACATCTGCCGGCAGAAATGCAATAGATCCTCAATGTTGTCGGCCACACCGGCCATCTTGTACGCGTCGCGCGTGTACGAGCGATTGTTGGCGAAGAATATGGAATCCGAATTGTGATCGTAGCGTCGGGCCATGCGCAGCATCATCACCTCCGACGAGCAGGCCTGCACAAACAACAACAATTAGTGACTACTGAATGGCGCAGAGTTTGGCGATACTCACCTTCAGCAACGTGATTTGATCCTCTTGTGGAATTTTCGTAAATGCCGGCAAACCTTTCGCAAACTCCACAATCAGTTGTACTGTCAGAATGGTGATTTCGGTTATGTGCCGAAAGCTGATATCATGTTGACTCTCGTTCTCGTCGGGTGAACTCTGCTTGGAAAGGTGCATAGAAACGCAAACATTAAAATGTATCCGGGGGCGCGCGCAGAGGCACGTCGTGTCGCTTACCATAATTCGCTTGAGGTCCTCCTCGGAGGGCTGCTCGTAGCCGTCCTGGTACCAGATCAGTTTGTATATGACGGCCAGTTGGTTCTGCGTCAGCGGCGCAATGTTGCGCGCTCGGCACTTGGCCACAATATCATCAGGTAGTAACTGCAATAAACAACAACAACAAGTACAATTTTAGTAGAAGTCACAAGCCACAACAACTGACTATACTAACCGGACACGTGGGATGCGTTGGCGGATCGCAGGTCATCAGTTCGACAATTTCCTTTTTGATGGACTCGGTGGTGCTGACCAGCGGCGACACCTGCTGTTTGTCCTTCTCCTTCTGCGCCTTCTTCTCGCGTCGCTTCATGGCGCACTGATTCTCGGGCACCACGCACTCGGGCCGCATGCCCACTGCGAGGCACTTTTTCAGTCGACACTCCTGACACTTGCGTCGCATGTACATGTCCATCTCGCAGGCGCGTCCGAACTTGCAGCAGTAGACTGCGTTCTTCGTGACGCTCCGTCGAAAGAAGCCCTTGCAGCCCTCGCAGGTGAGCGCATTGTAATGGTAGCCCGATGCCCGATCGCCGCACACCAGACACAGTTCCTCCTGCAGTCGCGGCGCCGGGCCCTTTTTGATCTTCTTCACATCGCAGCCCTCGTTCGCCGAATAGCCGTTCAAGCTGCTCGACGGCGACAGATCATCGCGACCTGTAAATGAAGAATAGAAAATTATTATTACTATTGAACTACAGAAAATAGAAGAATCATTTGATCTACGGTAAGGTGAGAGATATAATGGTATCAAATATTGGGGGAATGTGAACACCACATAATCGAGTATTGAAAATAGTTAAATTTTGTAAGACATTTGAAAAAAAAGAAAAGCTTATGTGATAATCTTAAGAGCTAAGTTGAAGCTTAAGCTTTGCGCAGTCTTCTTCTGGTCTTATTTTGCATTTCACAATTTCAAATATTAGGGAAATGTGAACACAATATTATTGACTATAGAAAAGAGCTCAGTTTTGTGAGACTTTTTAGAGTAAAAAATGCAAATTCGATAATGTTAATAAGTTAGTTGGAGACTAAGCTTCGTGCAGTCTCCGTTCAGGTTTAACTTCACTCAAAGTGAGAGCTCAAAATCCCAACTATTTTAAAGAAATGTGAACACCATATTATGGAGTATTGAAAGTAGATATGTTTTGTAAGACTTTTATACGAATCAGACACCATCGACAGGTGAATTGAAGTTTAAGTTTTACTAATTCTTGTTTGAAGTTTTCTCAAGTTGAGCGCCCATAATCGAAGTTATCAGATATTAGGGAAATCATCACAGTATCGACTAATGAAGGTAGTTGAGGTATATACGAGTTTTTACAGCAAGTAATGCCAATTTGATAATGTTAAAACGACAGTTGGAGTGTTAGTAGTCTCTTTTAAGGTTTAACTTCACTCAAAGTGAGGCTTCACAATTCCAAATATTTTAGAGAAATGTATGAATAGGTGAATTGAAGCTTAAGTTTTGCGCTGTCTTGCTTCACTTTACTAAAGATGAGCGCCCACAATCGAAGGTATCGACTAAAAAAGGTAGTTAAGGTATTTAAGATCGATATATCGATAGTGTTAATGGGACAGTTGGACACTTAGTTTTATGTAGTCTCCGTTCAGGTTTAATTTCATTCAAAGTGAGTGCCCACAATTGCAAAGATCTTAGGAACATGTGAACACCCCAATATCGACTAATGAAGGTGGCTTAGTTTTGTAAAACTGTTGAAAAGAAATAAAAGCTACTGTGATAATCGTTGCGTAGCCCAAATTCAGCTTAAATTTCAGTCAAGTTGAGAATTTTCTACTACTACTCAAATTTTAAGGAAGTGTGAACACATTTCGCTATTGAATGTAGTTAAGTTTTATAAGATTTTTTACTCGTAAACCCAATTCCCAAACCCAAGTGTTAAGAGGTCAGTTTAAGACTTACTTTTGTGCAGTTTCGCTTCAGGTTTAATTTCACTCAAGATGAAAACCTACCATTGCAGCTTTTTTTCTATTTTTCAATGCCTATTTTCACCTAAGAACAGTTGTTAAGGTGCTAGGTTCTACTAAATGTATATAGTTTTGTTATTTTTTACAAATAGTTAACTAATTTTTTACAACTAGGTCTACAGATTCCCGAAAGGGATGAGAATGCTTTGAAAGTTAAAAGTGAAAAGTAGTTCTGAAGTTAACTCCTAACCTTTCCTAGCAATTCGTTGCCAAAATTTGAAATTATTTAGGTCTTCGTTGATTGTTTTGATATTGAAGATATGAAGAATTCGCTAAAAGGATTAAGACAAAACTCACCAAAGGGTACATAACCCCAAAAAGATGAAAATGTTTAGAAAAATTTAAGGAAGGAAGCTTAAGTTAAACCACAATCTATTCATAGGAAATCGTTTCTATGTCTAAACAATTATTTTTGATTACTTTGATAACTTGGATATTCAAAATATGAAAATTTTCTAATGGACAAAACACACCAAAGTGTACAGAACCCCAAAAAGATGAAAAGAAAAAAAGATGAAAATGTTTAGAAAAATGTAAGGAAGAAAGGCCTAAGTTAAACCACAATCTATTCATAGGAATTCGTTGCTATATCTTACAATTATTTTAGTAATTCGCGTTTTCAAAATATGAAAATTCTCTAATAGAACTGTTGGTTGGTTGGATGGCTCAAGTAGCGATTTACCGACATCCAATTAGCGCATTGGCTCCGTTTTGAAACTACAACCCGGTAGATACTATCAGATATATTGGTGCTTTGTCCTCTGGACTATATGGCCTCCATATCCAATCCGAGAGGTTAGTGAAGTAGCGAGTTTACGATGCACTTCGTTATCTCTTTGAAGCTCTGATATGATGGGCTGCCTAGCACTTTCCATTGTTTCTTGAAAGAACCAGACAGGCGCAGAGAAAATGAAAATGAGGTGTACCGAGGTGTACAAATATCCAAAAAGATGGTACATTGAAAACAAGTAGAATGGTTCTAAGTTTAGGTTAGGTTAGCTGACTCACGGGGGGTCTCACATAGACCAAGTAGTGGTCCATAGTGGTACCAAGATTTTGGAGTTTTTTAAGAACTTTGTGGCAAATCTAAGCAAGTCGCCGCTTTTTTGCTCCGCAATTCTTTCTAAGGAAGGGGTTCTAAGTGTAAATCTTAATGTTTTCATAACAACTCGAAGCTATATTTGACAATTATTTTGATCTTTTTTGAGGATGACTATATGATTTATTTTGTTGTTAAAAATAAGAAGAATCTTTAATAGCGCTTAGCCAAAAATTCACTGAGCTGTAAATCTCCCAAAAAGATGATAATGCATAAAAGACCAGAAGGACAATTCTAATTTAAAATCCTAATCTTTTCATAGAAGTTCATAGAAGATGTTCATAGCACTCTGACCTTATATTTTAGAACCATTTTGATCATAAACAATAAACCCGCAGTCCAACTGGCAATGAGGCTCTTGCCAAACAGCTCTGAACTAGCACGTGTCTACAAAACGTTTTCAACTTGTCGCTGAACCACAACACTAACTCGACAACAACAGCAACAACAATCAGTTCAACACCAAATACATAAAAAAACATAAATAAATAATCACAATTACCTTCCGCGTACATTTGGTTTATGTCTGTCTGAGATTGAGTGTGTGTGTGTTTGTATGCTCTTGTTTCAACCGTTTGATGGCAACTCTAATTGATTTCATTTATGCGCAACATTTCAATTCAAATATCTCTTTATTATCCGCGCATTTTGTAAGCAGAGTATTAACTACATTTCTTTGTTTTTTGAATTTCAAAACAAGTTGCAATCGCAACGAAAACAACACCACAACAGAAAAAAAACAACAATAGTGGTGTCAGTGTCGGCGACGTCGTAACTGAACGAATGGATTAACTGGGCAACAAAAAGGTCCGGGGCCCGCAGAATCTGAGCGATAGACAGCGAACACAACCCACGCTGTTTGCCAGCGAGCGTGAATACACTAATTGACCGAGTCACCGCGCAAACAACGCACCAGCCAAAGTGAACGAATGACGTACTAACCAACCAAACGAACGAATGGCCAATCGATCTTTTTCACGATCAATCGACCGACCGACCATTCGACCAACCGACCGACTGATCGATCGATGAGCACAAAGCGAAAAAGTGTCAAAATCCCAGTGGAATTGTGAAAAATGTGCGCGATCTCACAAGGTTTATGAATAAAACATGAGTTAAAATTACAACAACAACAATAGAAACACTGCTGAAAATTGCAAAAATAAAACAATGACAACACAACAAAAGCTAAAATCAAACTAAACCAAACGCAATAAGCAAACACACACATCTAAACATGTTGAATAAGAAGTAGAAGACTAAGAAGAAGAAGGGAATGAAGAAGAAGAGCAAGAAGAAGAAGCCACTGAGAACGTTTGCTCAATTGGAACGCGCTTTCTCAATGCTGCCATGCCGCGAGAGAGAGTTGTTGGTGGCGTCGGTGGCTCTGACCACCGGTTGTCGTTTAGTACGTCAAGCCGCTATCGATGACAAATAAAATAAACAAAACACTAACACTAACACACACACAAAAGTGTCAAACAAGCTGGAACAGCGACAAACAAGCGCATCAACTTTTGCTGAAGCAACACAAAAGAAAATAAATATTAAAAAAAAATTAAAAATAAAAACCAAAAAATTAAAAAATATTAACATAAAAAAAACAAAATAAAAATTTTAAATTCACAGGAACAACTAAATGAGCAGAAGCATTGTTCAAAGCAATTAAGACAACACGGAAACAATTTTGTATATCTTCATTCATGCGAGTGAAGACACAAATCGCCCAAAGACGCAGCTCGTCTCGACTACTCAAACAAAACTTGGGCCCACAAGTGCACAACTACATCCTCACCAAATATTTTACGTTGAAATTTATGTAGCCACATGCAGCGCAGAGATTCCAAATCGGAGTTGAACTGCGTTGCCGTTGAAACAAAATTGGCAAAGTGTAAAGCAAAAGTATTTAGAAAAAAAAAAAAAAAAATTTGCATACACAGTTCGGCCATTTGTGAGCGACCAACCAAAAGTGCGTTTCGACATAGACACACATACACACACACCCACACAGCGACACTTAAAGTTGCACAAAAAAACAAGTAGAAATAAATGTGAAATGAAAATAAATAAATTCAGCAGGCAAATTTTTATATTTGCATCTACATCGCACATTTATGCATATCAAATAAACCGACACACCGCACCGCCTATAGTCGATAATGGGTAGACGAGCGGCCTATGGGCCGACTGCCGACTGGCCAGTTACGAGTACCAGCGCGCACGCGCACGTCTCTGCTCACGGGCAACTAAGCCTTTGGGCTGCTTAGCATGCAGCATGCGTGCACTAGTTGGGCTATAGGAACAGCAGCAACAACAATAAAAACAAAAATAATAACAACAACAACTGCAATAGCAACATCTGCTAAAACTTTCCGTATGAGAAATTGCATTCAGTTAACGTTGCGACGTTTTAGTGAAATTCATTGCTGAAAAGTTAAAAATTTGCAAGCAACAAGCCACATTTTTTCAAATAACTTTATGTGACATGTTTATGTGGCATTAGTATTATACTAATACCGTTGTGACAGATTGTTAAGGGCAACATTTTAACTTCAGCACATTTTTTGTGACACCAAATACTTGAGTTTTATAACGAAATTGTTCTATGTTTATGTTCTGAACCATTCTGAATATGCTAAACTCATATTTTGGCACACATGTGCTAATATTTTTGAATAATTTTAACTTGTAATAAGCCACATAAGACTTATTCTTATGTTTAACAGCATTTTTGTCACATTAGTGCAATTGTGACACATTGTTTCAGTCAAATTTTTTACTGTAGCATGTTTAACTGTCGCATAACAGTGTCACAACTTTTTTGGGACACCAAATATTTGAGCTTTTATGATTTAATTGCTTTGTTTATATGTTCTGGACAGTTCTGGACATATTAAATGGATATTTTATTACACATGTGTTAATATTTTTGAATAGTTTTAATTTTTGATAAGCCAAACCAGGTTTATTCTTATGTTTTACACATTTGTATCATATTAGTGCTATTGTGACATATTGCTACAGGTACATTTTTAACTGTAACACATTTTACTGCGCATAACAGTGTCACAACTTTTTTGTGACACCAAATATTTGAATTTTTATAATTCGATTGCTCTATTTATATGTTCTAGACTGTTGTGAACATGTTAAATTCATATTTTGACACACATATGTCAATATTTTTGAATAATTTTAACTTGTGATAAGCCAAATAAGGTTTATTATTATATTTTACAGCATTTGTGTCATATTAGTGCAGTTGTGACACATTGTTACAATCAAATTTTTAACTATAGCATGCTAAGCTGCCGCATTACACTGTCACAACTTTTTTGTGACACCAAATATTAGAGTTTTTATGATTAAATTGCTTTCTTTATATGTTATGGACAGTTCTGGACATGTTAAATGGATATTTTATTACACATGTGTTTGTTTAAATGTTTTTAAATATTTGTAAGTTTTTTTTTTAATATTTTATAATATTTTGGTAAACCAAATAATGTTTGTTTTTTGGTTTTATGGCATTGGTCTCATATTAGTGCCATTTCAAAATATTTCCGCTTGCAATTTTTTAATTGTATCATGTCACAAAATTTTGTGACACCAAGTATTTTAGTTTTCATGATTTAATTGGTTAATTTATAGGTTCTTGACAACTTTAGACATGCCAATTGCATATTTTGTGACACATTTGTATATGTGTTTTAATAAATTTGACTTCTGATAAGCTTAGAAATTATTATTTCTTTATTTGTTTCATGGCATTGAATAGTTTTACTTTTACTATTAAATCTATTTTTACACACATGTGTGGATTCAGGTGGTTTTCGTTTTTATGATTTTTTATAAGTCAGTTAGTATTTATTTGTTTGTGTTACGGCATGAGTGTCACAATAACGACATTGTGACATCCATATGCAAAGGTTTATTTTTGGCATGCCTATCTGCTGCACAACCATGTCACAAATTTTTTGTGACGCCAAATATGTAGAATTTCATGATTTACTAACACGGTCTTTGTGACACAATACTTTCAGTAATTTTGTATTTATAATTTTGTTTAACAGTTTTTTTTAATTGTGATAACTTGTCTAATAAAAGGCAGAGGCAACCGTAACCCTAGCTTTAAAAATATTTCACAATTTTGTGACAAAAAAGCTATTTAGCGATTATTTTTAAATGAATTGTGACAAGTAGTTACAAGGAAAAAACCACTTATTGCACAATTCGAAAAGCTCTTACTTTGAGTTCATTCTGCAAACGGCAAACTTAAAAAAATGCACCATTTATGGTTGGAAGCAAAACGTTGTTGATTAGTGTAAAAATTCCCCAGTCTACCTGAGTTAATGCTGACCAATGCAACTATTTGTGTGCCATTCCTTTTGTACTCATTGAATTGTTTTGGTCAATCAAATTCAAAACCAACGAAGGCCAAACCCACTTTCGGTCGATGCAGGTTAATTTGAATTTTCCAAGCAATTTTGCATTGAAATTGCAATTTGAATTCCTATTTTAACTCTTGATGCTGTTCAAGAAAAGTAAAACAAAATTTATAAACATTTGAAACATAAAAAAACCAACTCAGCAGGTTGGTACAAACGGCCTGGCCGAGCGAGTAATGACGTCAAAGGTGGCATTGTTTGCTATTAAATATTTTCGATTTTTTTATTTCTTATTGCTTGCAAATTTGCGCTGAATTATTTTTTTTTGGCGAATGTTTTTATTTTTGTTTTTGTTGCGGTAAGACGAGATTTTGAATTAATTAATTAATTTCAAGTCTGTGATTGCACATATTTTGTGACACATCTGTACTCACAGAAGAAATTGAAGAATATTTCTGATATTTCTGGGGAATAATTCAGGGGACGAGTGCGCAGCAGACAGTGGCTTGAAAATATAAGTTCACCTGTGATGGCTTCTGGTCAAAGAGCAATGCTTCCAATGGCTGAATGGCCGCTGGCCATTATTATTATTGGCTTCATGTAGTGGTTATTGTTGTTGTTGTATCAGTGATACTGTGACAGTGATATTAGCCGCAGGCCCCAGTTGGCACATTATTTTATAGATTTAAGTTGCTGCTAATAGAAAATTATTGTATGATCACTCAAACGTCAAACGTCGGGTCGGCATTGTTTGAAGCTTGCGGCAAAATTAATTGCGCAGAAAATGTGAAACGCCGGCAACATGTGACAGAAATACTTATGTACATATGTATGTGTACATATGTATTGACTGTGGACAAGGACAACAGCTTTGGGCGGCTAGTGGCATATGGAAAGTTGAAAGCAGGGCCTACAGCGAATTATGAGCTAAGCTGGGCTAATCCGACAAAAGACTTGAATGAATTGAATGAATTTCTGTCTATTCACCTGTCTGTCTATCTGGCTATGTGTGTTCTAATTGATTTATTGTTGTTTTTATAGTTTTGCTGCACGAAATAGTTGTTATAAAGCGACGCATGAGAGAGAACTTAATTGAAATGAGAAGCGCCAAAACATGAATTTATGGCAAATTCATTCATTTAATTAACATGTAAATGTGGTTCGGAAATATGGAAATATATATAAAAAATTCGCATGTTTGTAATTGAAGCGTGTTGTAACATTTTGCTAAGCTGACAGCTATTCCAACAGCTTGATTAGAGTTCAAGCTGAACGTGTCGTAGTTGAACGGAAGACACTTGAAATGAAGACAATTGCAGGTTGAAATAGAAAGTTTATGGACAATTTTTAGTAAGAATTGTTGTGACTCTTATTGTTGTTTAAAGCTATTCAACACAGCAACAAGAAGCGGTGATTTGGTGATCTAATTTGATGCTTTCGTTAGTTTGTTGCCATATGGCAACATGGTACTTTGTAAACTTCTAAGCTCTCTATGATTTCAAAAATACATTTTAGATTGGTCCTTAAAACAGTTTGAAGCCTTAGGAATAATACAAAAATTTAAAAATTTATTATTTAAGTTTAAAAAAGATTAGTATGAACGTTTTCCTAATCTAATATCTGTACATAGTAAAGAAAGAAGAAGCAGAAAAAATGGGAGACTTTTTTATTTGACTTTTTGCTTCAACTTAGATAAATTGTTTAAATATTTTAGCTAAAATAAATGAAGAAATATTCGATGTTTAATTATTTATCTACCTGTTTTTAATTAGTTTTTATGTTTAAGTAATTACTCCAGTCAGAACGATATGGTTGCTGTCATGTGGCAACACTCTAAAAAAACCGTGGTCGGTGACAAAAATTACGAAAATTATTATGGGATGTTGTTGTTGTAATTGCACCATGGATTAATTATGACAATGAAAATGTAAACACTCATTTGTTTACTTCTGATAGCCTCAAAAAGAAGCATGTTATCTTCTTCTTATTATTTTTCTTCTTCTTCTTCTTCTTCTTCTTCACTATACTCTTTAAATACTACTTCTTGACATCTTCCTCATAAGTTTGTGTCCCTTAAGACTGCAATACTCTCTCTAGCTAAAATTATATTCAAAGGCAAATCTTATAAAAAAAATATATATATATACATTTCTAATAATCACAGAAAGATCATGTCCCAACGAAAGTCTACTAAAAATACTGAATAGTTTGGCTTTATTTTAGGAATTCATATTTCACTTTCAATAGTTCACAAAAGCAAGTCACACTACATACATACTCATACATGGCTGTCAATTATAAACGAACGCTTATCAACTACCAGCAGTCCAGTCGTATAGAATGACAACAATGTACTCGCATATTTTAATTACAATTAGGAGCAACAATGTCTCACTGTACAATAGCAAAAACATTTTTATTCGTTTTTTCATTTTTTTTTTTCAAAATGTGATTAATAGCCATAAAGTGCAGCCTGAGCAAGTGGCGCGTTCGTTTGAAAAGGCGCAACATACAAACCTACATACGAGTATAAATGTACATATGTAACAGTGAGTAGATTAAGTTTTGCAAACGCTGCTTTAATTGCTGATGTATTCGCCGATAGTGGCTTAGCGAAAGTGACCAGTGAGCGACGAGGCAATGAAAGTCGTGTGCCACGCTTTCGACTATTTGATACGACAGCCAGAGCGCAGCGTGAAAGTGTAACTTGAGTCGAATAGTTCTTAAAATCAAGTGGAAATGTTCATAATGTTTTTCACAACACTAACAACTATATAGAAGGTTATGTTCATGTGTGTGTGAGGCAACAGTTGGCACCTTTGGCAGTGACTGCAAAAAAGGCAAATGAACGACGTTGAACTTTAAACACAACTAAATGTCTAACATTGTGCGAATTTTAATGAAATTCATTATGAATTTAGCATTTTAGCATTTGTTCAGCAATTACCTATACAGTCATACATATATACATATGCAATTATGACGCATTTCTAGCTGCGCTGCAATGCTTTAGTGAGCAATTTTACAAAACAATGTAAAAGTCGTTGTGTGTGTTTGTGTTAATGTGCATTTAATTGTACAATAGTTAAGTGACTGCTGTCTGTCTGTATGTCTGTCTGTGTTTATGAGTTTAATGCATTTTATTACGTTGACCCCTTTACAAACATTTACTCATATCGACATTAATGCGTGCAACTTATGTGAACCCATTCGAAGTTGGACTCGAATGTTGAAAGGTTGAATGGTCATGGGAAAAAGTTCAATTACAATCAAGAATGTAAAGTTTAATTAAACTGAATGTATTTGATATTGAAACTTACATATGTAAAGTGGGACTGTAACAACTCTAAAGCTTCGTTTAAATTTAATGCAATGCAAAAAAAAATTGCTTCACTTTAGCTGATCTTCAACTGAGGTTTCTCAAAAGAGGTTTCAATAGCTGCTTGTAAAATTTCTTCCAAGCAAAATGTGAGAAATAGGCAGCAATCGTCAGTGCCAACAAATTGGCGACTCGCCGATTTATTCCCGCAGTGACAAATAAGCAAAAACACTTTGTTTTCCAGGACTTTAAACTATCGAATTGATATGTTTTGTATTTCAGTGAGATTGGTCGTATTTAAAAAAATTTGTATTCATTCGTAGACAGTTCATTGATCAACAGCATTGATTCAGCTCAAACCAATGAGAGCAACATTGAATATTTGTATGCAAATGAAATTCCATCCCAAACAAAACTGACTGACTGTTTTATAAATTGATCATTTTCCAAACAATATGATGTATTTAGATATGAAAACGACTCGTCCAGGCGATAAGAAAACGACTCGTCCAGGCGATGAGAAAACGACTCGTCCAGGCGATAAGAAAACGACTCGCCCAGGCGATGAGAAAACGACTCGTCCAGGCGAGTTGCTTTCGGCGGACGCTTTAGAACGACTAGTGATACGAAATCGATACGCTGGCGATATTACTGGCGATAAATTTGTTGCCGGGAGCGAATCGTTTTCTTATTGCCGGCAACAAAAAATGTCTGGTGGGATCTGTTTAGTCTGTGATGAAGCATGATGATTGGTGAATCACTTTCACATGGGGTTTTATTCATTAACTGAAAGTTGAATAGGGGTAAAACAAATTTCTTACTAAAATTCAATTCAAAACATTGCAAACAAAATCTTCACTTCAACCCATCTCCAATCTATGAAAAGGAATTTTCAATATCATTTAGTTCAATTCAACAATGTATATGCTTTGTTAGGTCTGTGATGAAAAATGAGTTCAAATACTTGAAACGCTTTGATTGTGGTCCAGGACAATTATCATCAATGCCAATTCCATCCCTTTTTTGATTCATTAGCTTAGATTTTCAAACTAATTAGGTTTCAAACTAATTTTATGACTACATTTCAAATAAAATATTTACTAATAAAAATTCTGATAACTATTCAAACAGAAAACCGCCAACTACAAAGCAAAATTCAAATTCTCTGCTCAGTGTTCCGCAGAAAAACGCATGGAATGCTGGGCGTATGAGTAATGTTCAATTGCACACTCGTCACAATTGCACGGAATAAATGCCACTAAAAATTGAAAATTAAATGGAAATTGAACATCAATTCAATTTTAACACGCAGCAAACACCCAAACAATACTGAAAGATGCCCGAAAGCCACAATGAGGCAAACTGAACAATGCAAAATTAAGCAACAAAAACCAAAGTGACGAGTATGTGTTTCCAAATATTTCATTGATGCATTTATGCAAAAAGAGAGAAAACACAACAACAATAAAAGCATGAGCACCAGCTGCGAATAAGCTGACGAAAGCTACATAAAGCAAATGGAGAGAAAAGTAGAGGAGATAGGAGAAGCAGGGGGCAAGAGAAATGTTAAGTAGTCAAATGGTGAGAAAAATCACGTTGTTGCCATTGTAAGCAGTGAAGAAAAGCGATGCTGCCATCCAAGTCAAAAGTGATGGAAAAAACCAAAAATATGTATTTGCAAAAAAGAAAAAAACACCAAGCAAAATTTTCTTTTTACAAATTTTCTTTCATTTTAGAAAATGTGCAGGAAAAGAAATTGCTACAAAAACGTGAAGAACAAACATGAAAAAGACCACAAATGGTGTTTGTGATGTGGGTTTGTATGTAGTTGTTGTATAGAGTGACCAGATAGCTTCAGATAGCTTCAGTGCGCAACCAGTGATGAATTGCACCATTGAAAACTTTAAGCCTGACTAAACTCTTTTAAGACTTAGGGCTCCTTTCAGACAGAAATTGGTACGAAGTAAAGAAAACACCTCAACAACCACTTTGCATGAACTCGAGGCCAAGATTCGAGAAGCCTTTGACGGAATAACTTTGATCATCGAATCATCAAACATTTGACCGGTGCTTGAAGTGCTTGAAATACTACCAGCAAAGCTCTAACGGCCATTTGATTGATGTGCTTTACATCAAAATTAATTCAGAATAAATTTTAATTTATTTGTATAATCTTTTTCTCATCGCAACTGATCACCCTTTATTTAGTATCCCCTTTCCCAGACTGGGACAATGCAACATGATTGGGATTTTCACGAACGCGCTCAGCGTCTCATCACCCATCTCATCAACGTTGAGCAGCCAAACCGCTGAAACTTCGCTTTGATTTAAAGTTTAGCGCGCAATGCTCATCAGCGCTGAGATGCATTTGCGGCCGTTTGGGACTTGCAACATTGGTGGCAGCCAGTTGCTGACTGCCTACTGGCTGCAGAAGAAGCAATGCTTGTAAAACTAATAACAAAAAACATGCTTCTGTCTGTGTGCTTTGATTTTTCTTCACGTTGTTGTTGCTTTTTATGAACAAGTTGCAAGCAAACACCACCAGCTGCCACCAAAGATGAAGTGAGCAAAAGTTGGCGCCGCGGGCAATGAGGCAGAAGCAATTGCGGGCGCATAGTCAGTCAGTTGGTGAGTGAGTGTAGCTGACAGCGAGCGCTAAAATATGAAAAAATGTTACAACAGCAACAACAACAAAAGCAGCATGAAGAAAATTTGTCTGCATCTGTGTTTGGCAGTGAAATTGCAAAGCAACACAAGGCAGATTCAACGCTGCAATGTAACGAAAGCAGAGCCAGCAGGGAATTGTTGGCAGGTGTGTTGATGCTGTGGATTTTACTGTTGTCGTTGTTGTTGTTGTTGATTCAGTCATGCTGGTTGATGATTTAGCAAGTAGAGTACATCTAAGTTGTAAGTTGGGGCGCATTAAGAGGAGTTAAGGGGTAATGTTTTTGTTGTTGTAAATCCTGAAGTTGCCAGTTCTGAAGTACTGAACGAATTGGAGCGACATTTTTTGATATATTTAATATTTTGAATTCATGTTGTGGTTGAAAGTAAGAAAAAGAAAAACATGTAAAAATTAAAAAATGTAAAGAACTGAAAACTATATTAAAAATAAAAAAAATAAAAATAAAAAAAGATTAAAATTAAAAAAACAACAAAAACACATAACAGAGGCAAGAAGAAGCACAAAAAAAGATTTTTAAACATTTACAAAACATGTCTCAAGAGATTTAAGGAATTAAAAACCACTCAAAAAACAATAAAATAAAATAAAATAAAATAAAATAAAATAAAATCAAATCAAATCAAATCAAATCAAATCAAATCAAATCAAATCAAATAAAATAAAAACAATAAAAATTAAAAAAAACCAACAAAAGGACATAACTGGGGCAAGCCAGGTAAGGTTATTAAAAAATTGAAGAAGAAGGATATGTAACTAATTTGAAGAAAACATTTAAAGAAATAAAAAAATTAAAAATATTTGTACAATTTCTGATAGAGGCCCAAGATGGGTTCATGTTTGTCATTTGTTATAGTTTCATTAGAACTTTTCTTCCAATTTTGTATAAAGAAAACGCGGTAAATCGCTTAACCCTTAACCCATAAGCTGAAAGCCCGAATGGCTACAATTCGCTAAGGTTGAGGTAAATTGTGCTGTGCAACTGGGAGAAACCAAAACCGACGTTAATAGGCAACTTTTGCCAGTCTTGGTTTTACTTGCATTTTCCCATTTCACTTTATTTATATGTATTTATTTTCCTTTCTGTATGCATTCCTTTGCACATGGTTTTTCCACAATGTTTCTTTTCATTATTTTTTTTGTATTTTGTATTTTTTTTTGTTGCAACGCCACTCTGGGCTTTTGCACTGGGAATCTGTGTAAATGCGTCAATGCACTGTAGTGCACTCTGAGCGCTGCACAGTGGGGACAGCGCGACAGTAGGGGCACAGAACGAGGTTCGTAGGTGCGCCTGGGCGAAGGTAAAGGCGTCAGTGTTGGCAGCACGCGAGGGCGGCGGTAAAAGTGGTGCAGTGTTACTAACCGCCTTCAAGTGGCACTTCACCACATGGAAGAACGGCGAACGGGCGAGCGTAGAGCGTAGAGCGCATGTTACGACTACTGCAAGCAAATGAAGCCGAGAATACACACACACACACATACACATGTGGTAGGTGCTTGTGCAGCGCGACAGGCAGTCAGTGCTTACACTTGGCAGTGAGCGCTGACTTATGTGACCAACTATTCTGCACCGTCTTGGCTGTGTTGCGGCATTGTGTTGTCAGGCTACTTACAGCGTCATTGTTATTGTTGTTTATTGTTGCTTTTGTTGTTGTTGCATATTGTTAGTGGCATGCCGCTTGGCGTACAAACTTGAACACTTGAACGCGCAGAACGTGTCTACTTGGACGAACTTGGCCACTCAGCCAGTTGTCCGTCCGTCTGTCCGTTCAAGCCGGCAACGGTCTCTATTGCCAAGAAGTGTGCAGTGCTTTTTTGGCACCAGCCGGCGTGTGAATAGATGCAAAGATAGATACTGCACACCGACTACTTCGTCTCGCATTAGGCCGACTTACATACGCGCCGAAGCTTTCGTTGGCCGCGCAGACAGCGTCGATCACGTTGCGGTAGTAAGGCTTCAGTTGTGCTCGTATGTATTTAAAAAAAAAATTTACTGAGGCAGCACAAAATGAAAATAAAAAACACAACAACAACAAGTAAAGTAAATTTATCGGGAAATCGTGTAGTGGCGGCAGTGGCTTCTGCATTGTGGGTCGTGCCGCGGAATTTAAATGGCGACATTATTGGCGCAGGCAGCATGGACTGTCTGTGTTGCTTGTGTGTGTTAAGGAATTTGCAAATAACTTAGTTTGCTTCAGAAACTGTTGGTATCCGAAAGAGGTTTGAACTTTGCTCTATGGTTGGACGAGAAGAATTGAGATAGTTTCGAGGCTTCGAAGCAACATTGAGAGTTAAGAGTGCGCTAGAAGGAAGCATTTTTCGAGACCTTTTCAGTTGCTCAGTTTTAAGTTTTCTTTTCAAAATTACTGATTTTATGGTGTAACAGCAATGGTTGATCTTGTAAATCTATAAAAATCTTATCTAGGGTGTTTTTTTTAGAGGTTTGTTTTTCGAATAGAGATAAAACTGGCATTTTGTGGTCAAATCTGGCAACTCTAATGTCATTTATGTTCAGTTTGGTTTGCCATTTCATCATGAACAGGTTGACAAAAGAACAACGCTTGCAAATCGTGCAAATTTATTTCGAAAATAATGGTTCAGTTCGCGAAGTTTACCGCAAGCTCCGTCCATTTTATGGTCGACATAATCGTCCATCAGAGCAATTAATTCGGTTAACCATGGGTCGTTTTCGCACTACGTTTACTATATGTGATAATACTCATCCGCAGAGACGTCGAACAGTGCGCACCGAAGAAACAATTGCCGCTGTAGAGCAAAATGTTGAAGAGGACCCGAATGAATCGATTCGCCACCGTGCACAGCAATTGGAGTGGTTGAAAACTGGACCTGTAGAATTGGCTTTATTCGAGCCAGCCGCGGCGGCCACATGCCCGAAATCATATTTAAACATTAATGGCATAAAATTATCCTTCCAATAAAGCCAAATTGATGGACATTAAAACGATTTTCTTGTGTTTTATTTCAATTCGAAGTTCTATACCTCTAAAAAAAACACCTTCTTTTCTTTTCCTTTCTTTTCTTTTCTTTTCTTTTCTTTTCTTTTCTTTTCTTTTCTTTTCTTTTCTTTTCTTTTCTTTTCTTTTCTTTTCTTTTCTTTTCTTTTCCTTTCTTTTCCTTTTTTCTTTCTTTTCTTTCCTTTCCTCTTCCTCGCAGCAGATTTTCACATCTAGTAGTCGCACAACAACAACAAAACTACTAGCAGTGCCAGTTCGGACTAACGAAAATGTATCGCATCGAATACATAAAAAATAAGCTTATCCAAGACACCAACCTTTCCTTTCCCTCGCAGCAGATTTTTACATCCAGTAGTAGTAGCACAACAACAACAACACTAGTAGTGCCAATTCGGACTAACGGAAATGTATCGCACCGCATACATCATCCAAAAATTAGCTTATTCAAGACACCAACCTTTGAATTTTCCAAGAACACAACCAATCCGGCAGTAACGGATGCACCGAAAGCGCAGGAGTTTCTCACTCAAAAGATGGGCATAACCATGTTGGATAAATAAAGCAAATGCAAAGAAACTGATATCAGGGAAAATTTGGATCGCATTCTTTGCTTCTGTTCAACATTGTACCTTACTCACTTAGGGACTCTGTTCTTCTCTGTGTTAGATGGTGTCCCCAAGTTCAACATTAAGTCGCTTTCGAACTTCAATAGGAACATTTACATTCTCACCCATCACATTCAACCCAGACCGCAACCCTAAGGAAATCTAATTGGCATCAGGGTCCATGAGTAGCCGACCTGGACAGCCAGCTTACCTAACTTAACGTTAGGCATTCGGCTATTGAAGCTCCAAGCGGAATGAATGAGGAGAAAAAAGGAGCCTTTAATATCTTCTTTTTTTCTTTAGAAAATCCAGAGGTCTGTCTCAAAGAGTTCAGCTCTTTGTTTCATATTTGGTTCAATACTACTTTTTTAGGTTTTGAAGGTAGACATACAATTGTTCGATTTGTGTGAGTTGCCAATAATATTGAACCAAGAATATTAAACCAAATATGATGCAAAACTATTTGAGAGATTTAAACAAATTGAACAATATATAAAAAATATTGAAATTAGTGTTTAATATAGAAAGTTTTCTCTTATTTGAGGATTCTCCATTTATGGATTCATATGCAATATTAAATAAATACAAATTAATTCTTAGCACAGAAATTCCGACCCCACATGCATTAAAGATTCAGTTTCCCAAATGCAGTTGGACGAGGTTCCCCCAACTTTTCGACGACAGCAGTTTGCAATTCGACTTACTTTCAAGCACTTTACATTCCAGCAACACTTTTCGCCCTCTTGCAAAGCCATTCATTTCCACTTGGACTTCCATGCCACACCACCTGCCCCACCGTGGCTTCACATTCTGGTGCAAATGACAGCGGCACAGCGGCGCTCAACACTCCAATCGCAACTTCAGCTACAATTTTTCAACGTTTTCAACAATTATGTATGGTTTTATTTTTTACTCTGTATTTTTTTCTCTTGCTACACATACAACAACTCTTCACTTTACAATCTCAGCGTTAACAACGGAAACTACAACAACAAGCAGCGCACTTGCACAAACACACACACACTCACACGTACGAACGGCGCATTCATCATTAAAATCAAAGTTCTGTCGTGTTTCATTTTTGTTGCTGATTTTGTTGCAAGCGAAAGGCATAAAACGAAAACAACAACAAGTAGAAAAAATATGAAAAAAAGAAAAACATACAAAAGTGGCAGCAGCAACCACACCAACGCTGCCAGCCCCCCACCACACAACGCGAGCGGCGTTGCCAGCTGGGTTCATTGTGTTATTGTGCTTTCGCGTGCCCACAACGGGTAACACTACATACCCACATAATATTGGGCCGAACGAACGAACGAACGCGCCTACCGACGCCAAAACCGCTGCCGACGTAGACGACGACGCGGACGTTGCTGTTGCAACGCGCCATGTGGCAGGCGGTGTTGCAAGTGCGAGGCGCAGCAATGACACTGGCACTGGCACTGGCAGCACTCACTGCATGCATTATTCTGGTTGTTGTTGTTTTTGTTTTGGTTGTATTGCTACATTGAAAGGCGGCGCTGCAGCAAATATGGCATGGCGCGCACAACAAGGCAGACATTGTGTACGTGCCGGGGCCCAAGCTGAGCTGTGGTGGGGCCGGTGGGGCGGCTGGTGAAGGGGCGAACGCGCATTGGAATAGCGATGACAGCACACAGCCGCTGCAAGGAAATGAGGCAAAGAGCAACACTGCGCACGGCCAGTGACAGTTGAAATGAAACGAAATGAAGTTGGCGCGCCCTTCTTTCCCACAACCACTCATCCACCCACAGCCCCACACTCAATAAGAAGTGTTCATGTTGCCGTAGTTGTTGTTGTTGTTGCTGCTACAGTTTACATTTCTAGCTGTCAGTTGGAGTTGCAATGAGTACTTTTGTACACACACACACATAAACGCGGCCAACACATCGACAGGCCGTGTTTCGCTGCGGTTCCAGCCTTTTGGCATTCGTTTCCTCCCCCTCTACTTCCCACTTCAGTTGGCTGTCATCTTTGTCACCACCAATCTGCCTATGCCGTCTCGCAATTCTCCGCAATTCTATTTCACTCTCATTTCGTTGCCGCGCAATCGGCAAAAGTAGGCAACACTTTTCTGCACCGAACAGTGACTGAGGTAAGTTTTCAGCGTGCGATGGCTGTCTGTCTGTTTGTCTCGCTGTCATACTGTGCTGTCATTAGTTGTTTTTTTTGTTGTTGTTATTGTTGTTTGTTTTATTTTCGATTTGTTTGCACAAAAGTTGAAAAGCTGCTTCCCTCCTACCAACCAGCAACTGTTGGTTTTTTCTTGTTGTTTTTTTCGCTTTCCTTTCTTTTTGACGTCAAATGCAGTTTTTGTTACTTGAAGTTTTTGCCATATTTTTTTTTATATTCTATTTTTTTGTGCGCCTATTTGCTGTTTGTTTGCTTTCTGCTTTTGTGTCATTTTCAATAGATTCCCTTGCTTTGCTCGTTTTTTGTTTGTTGCGCTGTTTTTTTTCTAAATGTTTTGTTTGTTTATAGCAAACTATACAAGTAAATGCTATTTGCGTAGTCGGCATTGCCATTATTTCGAGCTAAAGTTCCCACTGTGCCCGCTTCAGTTTGCTACTGGTTTGTGGCGGCTCTTTTCAATGGCTTATTTCATGTTGGGTTTCAAGCCGATAAGCTCCATGGCTCAAAGCGTTTGAGCATTTGTCTTAGTTTAATCTACTTGTTGTTACTTTTTGTCTGTCATATCTTTGTATTTGCATTTTGTTTAAATTGCCAGACTCGCATGGCATAGGAGAAATGTTGAGCTGGCAATTGGAGATGCTTGCATGTTGCTTGAAAACAATTCACATCAGACATATGAAAGCTTAACCTTTTAACCTTAAACTGAGACAAATTATAACATTTTGTTGGGTTGTTCGGAAAGTAATTGTTTGATTTTTTTTATGAAAATTAAAGACAATTTTCTTATGGTGAAAGAATATTTTATTGAATTATTTATTGTGTATTCTGATCACCCTTTTGATTTTGATTTTTTTCATTTGAAGTTACTTTCCTATCCGTATCCCTATCCCTATCGCTATCCTTATCCCTATTCCTATTCCTACTCCTACTCCTACTCCTACTCCTATTCCTATTCCTATTCCTATTCCTATTTCTATTTCTATTTATATTTCTATTTCTATTTCTATTTCTATTTCTATTTCTATTTCTATTCCTATTCCTATTCCTATTCCTATTCCTATTCCTATTCCTATTCCTATTCCTATTCCTATTCCTATTCCTATTCCTACTCCTACTCCTACTCCTACTCCTACTCCTACTCCTACTCCTACTCCTACTCCTACTCCTACTCCTACTCCTACTCCTACTCCTACTCCTACTCCTACTCCTACTCCTACTCCTACTCCTATTCCTATTTCTATTTCTATTTATATTTCTATTTCTATTTCTATTCCTATTCCTATTCCTATTCCTATTCCTATTCCTATTTCTATTTCTATTCCTATTCCTATTTCTATTTCTATTTCTATTCCTATTCCTATCTTATCCCTATCTGTATCCCAAACAACAGTGACATAGTTCTAAGAAATTCGTAATTTTTTTTTATATTTTTAATTCACTTGCGTGATACTTAAAAAATACTAAATGAAAATCTAGTTTTTTTTTTGTTAGGTTATGTTCACCGTACAATCGCCAGAATTGTTGTGTATATATTGTTCAATATATATGTTTTTGTTCAGATTTTTTTATTCACTATATAAGAAACATAACCTAAAAAAAGAAACTTCACTTTTAATTTTTTCATTTAATTTTGTCGTAGGTTACCTCGTAAAAAATTTGGATAAAATACCATTTGTGCAAACGGAATCATAAAAATTGTATATATCAGGTGTACAACTTTGCCTCCGCCGTTTTTTTCCAAAATTAAAAGCTTTATTGCGAAAAAGTGCTTACAGATGTATTATTCAAAGTATTGTCCGTCGCTAGCGACAACTTTCTCCCATCTTTCCGGCAATTTTCGGATCCCGGCTCGAAAAAAGGAGTCCTCTTTTGACGCTATCCATGAAGCAATCCATTTTTCCAATTCTTCGAAGGATTGAAAATGTTGATCTGCCAGGCCGTGTGCCATCGAACGGAATAGGTGGAAGTCAGAAGGGGCGACATCTGCGGAATACGGCGGGTGGGTCAAGACTTCCCATTTCAGCGTTTCCAGGTACTTTTTGACCACTTTTGCGACGTGAGGCCGAGCATTGTCGTGTTGGAGGATGACTTTGTCATGTCGCTCTTCCATTTTTAAAACGTTGAAACCACTCCCGACACGTTCTTTCACTCAGAGCAGCATCACCGTAAGTTTCTGAGAGCATTCGATGCGCTTCAGCTGCATTTTTTTTCGAATTGTAACAGAAAAGTAAAACTTCCCGCAAATGGCGAGAATTGGGCACATAAACGGACATTTTCGAGCGTGAATAATACGAAAACAAGAACAACTGTCACTGAAACGGCGATGACAATTCGTTAGGCACTGTCCACACTCACTTTAAAGGCATTACCATCTATGTATTTTAACCAGCCTCAGCCGGTACAGCCACCTATCGGAAAACGGCGGAAGCAAAGTTGTACACCTGATAATTTTGTCCAGATATTTTATTCACTATGTAAGAAACATAACCTAAAAAAAGAAATTTCACATTGAATTTTTTCTAGGTTTCGTAGGTTACCTCGTAGAACTTTGGAAAAATACATTTTGTGTAAAATGGAATCAGAAAAAATTGATATGAATTTGTCCAGATTTTTTGTTCACTATATAGGAAACAGAACCTATAAAAGAAATTTTACATTTAAATTTTTCTATATGCCCTAGGTTAAAATTTAGTAAAAAAAATTTGGAAAAATTCGTTTTGTATAAAATTTAACCATAAAAAATTCGAGGCTGTATGGCGAACATAACCTAAAAAGTAATTATTTTTTATTTAATTTTTTATTCTTTATTTGTTTTAAAAAATATATATTGTAAAAAACTATACGACTAAAATATTAAAGAAAAAATTTGGTGGTTGTAACGAAATTTTACCTAAATAAAAGAATTTTTGGAAAAAAAAAACCAAAAAAACATTTGTTGAGGTTATATTTCCTTTGGGGTTGAATTGACTTTTTTGATAGTTAATATCAAAAATATGTCAGAATCCAATCTAAAGTGGACAACTAGTTCGTTCGTTATTCATTTTTGTTATAGTTTATTTCATGATTTCTGGCAGATCGGTAATTCATTATTAAGAACTGGCACTCGGGTAAATTTAAACCAGATTAGGCTCTGACGTTGTGTGAAGAAATCTTCTCCATACACATCGGATACTTTTTTTTGGCTATTTATCTATTCGATAATAAAAAAATCAAATATTTAACAAAAAAAACAATATACTTTTCATATTTGATAGAACACCAACTACAAAGTGCTGCATGGAATCAACGGAATCTTTTTCAAAGTAACCCTTGCTGTGTCAGTGTAAAGTTTTCTATGAAAAAATCCAATCAAGTACTCTAAGGGAAAACCCAAATTACTTTCCAAACAACTCGATATATCAATCAGGGCGAGAATTTAAAATTTGATAGCTAATTTTTGACACTGTGAACCAATGCAATCAAACTACAAAGCAAATAAACATTTTGCAAAGCAAAATTTAGCTGTAAACAAAACCAGAAAAAAAACTGCCAATGCATTCTTTAATGTTGCGGCGACCCTCAAACAATCGTCAAACAACACACATCAAATTGGCCACATTGAAAGCGCTTTTAATTAGGTGTCATTAAAAATTCGCTATAAATGAATTCAATTACATGCCCGGAAAGCTAAAAACACGCCTATGCCAAACAGCCGGCCAACAACAAAAATAAAAGCAACAAACAGAAACACAAAACAAGAAAAAAATGTTAGGGCGTAAATCAATCAAAAAACGCTGCACAAAATTGCAATTTCCACAAATGCCAAATGATTGCGGCAGCTGGACGCAAATAAAGCCAGCAGGGAGCGCAACTCACACATTGAAAAATAACAAAATTAAGAACAACAAAAAAATAAAAATCAAACAACTAAGAGCGAAATGTTGAAAGTAAAATGGCGACGCGGGGGTTGCAACGCCAAAATGTGGCAACCATATGTTGGCGATAAAAACTAAAAGTAAACACAGACGAGGCAAATGGGCGGGGCAGAGAGTTGATTGGGGGAAGAGAGAGGGAAAAACAAATTTGAAACGAGTTGAGATGAAATGAAATTGAATTGAGCATTGCATGAAGGGATGGATGGAGAGATGGATGGCGAGATGGATGGATGACTGGGTGGATGGTTTGTTCTGGGCGCAAATTGAGCTAAAGCCGACAAAAGGTGGGCAGGCAACGTTCGAATGGCAAAAGCATGAGGCAACAAATGCCAGTTGCCGAAATGTTGTCTGTATGGGCATCGACGTATTGGCGTTTGGCGATAGCGACAACAGACAATTGAGTGCAGCGAGCGGCCGCCAAGGCAATTCGTGCATAGTTCAATATTTGCATTCGAGCTGAAAATGGATACAAAAGTGAATGCACAAACAGATCAATGTATGGACAGACAGACAGACAGGCAGATGAATGTATGTATGAGCGCTGGAATGGATGGATGGACAAGCAAAGAGTGTTGTGGCAGCGCATTGAAAATGCACGCAGAGCAGCAAACAAAGCGAATTGCAAATTGGAGTTCATTACCAGCGCAATAAGTTGGCTAATGGTAAACATGTGGCAAATGTAAAAGCAACAACAACACCAAAAATAAAGAAAATAATAATAAACACCACACAACAACGCAAAGAGCGTGAAAAACATTGCAAGTATGTGCAACATTTTTGCGGCCATTTGGCATATGGACGCTAAATGCAGCAGCAGCAGTAAGTAGTAGCACAACAACAACAAATACAACAACAAGCATCAACTATAAATAAACAAGCGCACCGAGTTGTTGCAAGAAGCCATTTAACAAAGTCAACAACAAAATGTGCACGGCTGGAGTTCAGTCAGTGGATGACTGACTGACTCACTGAGATTTGTTAAGCAGAATTGTCGGCGGCCTATTGACAGGCAGCGAATGTAAACAGCAAAAACAACAACAACAACAACTAATAGGTAGTGTGCTTTGAAAAGCTGCGCGCTTTGTGTGGCGCCTTCAATGCAACATAACCTCACTTTGTGCACGCTGCTGCAGTGGCTGACAGAGCTACAGCTACAGCAACAACAAACAAACAGCAAAAATAATGACAAAATGAAAAGTAGAGAAAATGTAGTGAAAAGGCAGCGGGAAAAATGCAGTGAGAGTGAGACGAGCAGTGCAGCAGAGAGAGCTAACAACAACAACAAGAACCAGTAAATCAACCAGCAAAAACTATGCAACCAGAGAAGTCAAAGTCATGTCGATGCGACTACGGCCACGAGACGATAATCAACGCTGACGCCGAGAACTTGGGTGTCCTTTGGCAACAACAACAACATCAACCAGCAACCACATTTCCTTGAACTCTTCAGGTGCGCGCTGACGGGGTTAAACGCTGCGCCAGAGAGCGCCCCGAGCATGACGAGAGAGTGCACGAGACCACTGCAAGAGCACACCGAGGTTTTCTTTATAGTTTTTTTTTTCTAAATTTTCCTGCACAAAAAAAAACAGCCAAGGAATTTGCAAATTTTGCGCCCACTTCCTGTTGCCCACTGTGCACTGTGTTGTTGGCATTGCATTGCGGCTTTTGCGCGCCTTTTGTACAGTCAGTCGAGAATGCATTGGCGTCGCGTCGCGGCACGAACATGCGCACACGAAAGGACCGTCGTGCATTGGCCATGGCGTCACTGACTATTTTTTGAAAGCGCCGCCTCGCCTCAGCCAATACTTTCGCTACCTGCCCAGCAGCGACCCACCGCGCATTTGGCGCCACATTTCTGACCTTTCACTGCAGCGCCAACTTTGTGCCTTTACCGGCTTTCGCCGTTCGCCTTTCGCCGCGCCTCACTGCCACTTTTATTGCATTATTATTTCGCCTCTGCGGATTTGGTGCGCCATTTTGAAAACGAAAGAAAACAAAAACACATAAAAACATGAAAGCGAGTAAAGTAAAGCAGCCAAGTTGACGTTCAGGCGCTGCTATCTTGCACAGGTTTGCAGACTTCCTGCCAGCACAGCGTGTCACTTCCGTTGGCGCAAAATTGTTTGGTGGGCCAGGCGTGGGAAGCATGAAAAGCGTGTGCCGAGTGCACTTTATTTTTGCACTTTTCTTGTCTCGTGCACTTTGCCTTGTTGCCTCGTTGCCTTCTTCCTGTGCCGTTGTGTTTGTTTGGCTTTTTACTCTTTGCCGCCATTTTCTTGGACTTTGTCGATTCTTAATGGCTTACAGCAGGCATTGCGGCGCCATTTTTTACATACACATACACACACACATTAACACATTATAAAAGCCACAGTTTTGTAAAATGTATGTTTGCAGCGATTTTTATTGCACTCTGATGTTTGTTTGCTTGCCTGTGGTTGTGTGTGTGTGTGTGTGAGTGTGTTTTGTTGGCTTTTAAGTGCCAAACAGTTCGCAGGGGGAGGAACAAAAGCAGCGGCAAAAGTGGGCGCAGCAGTGAAAATAGCTTTAGAAAAAATATATAAAAATTTGTTTTTCAAAAAACATGCAAAGTTTTGTGGCATAAATGACGTTGCCAGCGAATTTTAGGAGTTTTTGCAAGTTGATAGTGTTTTCATTTTCTATTTTCTATTTTTTATTTTGGATTTTTTATTATGTTTCTGTTTATTTGGATTTTATTTTGTTATATTTTGTTATATTTTTTTATTATATTATTTTATTAAATAGCAGCCAGCCTGTGTGTTTGGCCTTAAGGCATTTTACGTTGTGGGTGTGAAATTAAAAAACTCATTCAAATATTGATCACCGAAGAACTCGCTGAACTAATGGATTTATTGGCTACAAAGTGCAGAAGTGGGCCTGTAAAGTTTTTGACTAATGGCTTCCATAAGTATGTAAGTTGTTCAAGCTAAATGTTTTGAATTAGTAGAAATAAAGAAAAAAATATAAGAAAAGTATAGAAAAATGATTGAAAATAGAGACCAAAAAAGAAGAAGAAGACACAATAAGAAAGAAGATAAAATTATGTTTGTGCTTTATGTGGAAGTACAGCAGACAGACAGCAAACAGAAAGCAGGTCACAAGTCTTGAGAAAGTTCGCTTGAAGCAGCAAGTCGTTTATGAAAAATATGTCTAAAATGAACCTCTATAACACAGCCAATACGAGTTATTACTAGACACTATAACATGGAAGGAAGTACACAGTAGAAATGCTCGTAGAATAGACTTGGTGAAGTCCTCTTGTAATAACAGTTCGACTATGAAAACGATTAGATATAACTCTGAGTTAGGTGAAATTGGTTGGCCGATTTCGCCACGCACAGATTCTATTGGGTTCCTAGTGGTACCAGATGGAGTTCCTTAGACGTTAAGAACTGGTGATATCATGATTGCTCAGGTTGCCTGTGTTTTAAGCGAATTTTATCAGCGATATCACATCGAGCTTATAAACCTCACTTAACCCAGGCAAATACGGGGCTCTCAGACATTCAAGGCGAGATCTAGCAATGGCAGGACAGTGGTACAGAATGTGTTCCAAGGTTTCCATGCTCTTCAAATTTTCTCCACTCGTCGAATACAACTCTAACTTCTAACTCAATCTTCTACCTCTTTTTAAGGTTAACCAAGTTTTTGTCGGATCAAAACGCAGGCAGATGAAATGATATTAGAATCAATAAAAGACTTCTTAAGCGACTAGCGGGTTTTTCAAGGATAACAATTCTGTACTTTCTGTCAGCTAGTTCAAGGTTTTATACGGTTTTAATAGGATTTTTATGACGCCTGATAAATGCCAACGAATTCATTTCATTGGATCTTCCATTTCAACCGCTTCAAAAAATTGTTTTGAGTAAATTTAACCATGAAGCCGAAAGTGATACCTTCTTTTCCTGATATCCATTTTGAAGGCCTATCATTCAATGGCACTACTTGGTCCTACAGGAACTACGACTCTGTACTTATGATAGGTTCGAGAGTTTTAGGGGTTTTTATAGTTTTATGAGGCCTGCAATCCATCATCATCATCATTATCATCATCATCATCATCGTAACAGTTTTAAAATTTGTTTGAAGTGATTTCAACCATGAAGCCCAAGGTATCACCTTCTCTTCCTGATGATCGTTTTGAAGGACTATTCTTCAGTGGCACTACTTGGTCCTACAAGAACCGAGACTCTGTATCTATGATAGGTTCGAGAGTTTTAGGGGTTCTTATAGAGTTTATATGAGGTCTGAAATCCGGAGTAGTAGAGAAGTAATTTTATTGGATCTTCGGACCATTTCAACTGCTTCAAAAATTGTTTTAAGTGATTTCAACCATGAAGCCCAAAGTGATGCGTCCTCTTCCTGATATCCATTTTGAAGGACTATTCTTCAGTGGCACTAATGCTAATCACCTTAATTGCTTCCCACATTGTTTGAAGTGATTTCAACCATGAAGTCCAAAGCGAAATCTTTTCTTCCTGATGTCTTTTTTGAAGGCATATTCTCCAATGGGCCCGTGACCCATGCAAGCCGCAGTAAGTCTTGCCACTTTCAAGCGTCCTCTGTTCCTGAGGTCCGCTGATATGCTTTTACAGTATTTGGGCCAAACGATTTGTTTACATCTAAAAATTTGGTTGTACCCGGGGGCTAGATTTCTGGCGGACCTGGTTTGCGTGGCAAAAGTTGAAATTGTGGAACTGCTCTCTTTTATCAAGAGGTCGATTTGGTTTGCCCCGGATTGAGACTGAAACATTTAAGAAGGAATTCACAATGAGCCATTTTGGCCTCCAAGTAAACGTGTGGCGCACACGCTTCCCTACCTAACCTAACCTAAAGATTTCGTTCGATAAGATTAAATTGTAAAGATTGTAAAATCTTAAAGACTGTAACTGAGTTGCTCGAATTTCAAGCAGATTCCATTGCAGTTCGCTATAAACGAGTAGGAAAGGTGAAGTTGTTGAAGTCTCCAATTATTTTTCCTTTATGAAAAATGAAATAAATGAAAAATTTCACTGCTGCAACCACAGACAGACCTGTCATGGAGCGCCTTTCCATCTATTCTACTCTGACGTCATCAGCCTTCGGCAATGGCCAACGTGAATCTCATAAACAAAACTTTGCTTAAAACTTTAGCTGCATTTCCTGAAAATTTCAATATTTTTTGTTACTTCCGTTGTTGCAAATACTGTGACATTTAGTGTTATTTTTATTTGTCCCATTTAGTACACTGAGAAAAAATATTTTATTTGTTTATTAATTAAGTCTAATCAAATTACAGATTTTTAAAGCTATGTTTTCATTTGAAAATTGGCATGAAAGGCACAAAGTTTTAATGAGAAAATATTTGTGTTTGTGAAAAATTTTAGTCAAATCAAATATTTTCATTAAACAAATAGAATATTTTTCAGTTGAAAAACACACGAATGATCATCAAACTTGGGGGACAATATAAAAAATCAATTTTCTACTCTACATGCTAACAATTCGACATATTTACATACATAAGTTGTATGTGGACTACAAATAACGACAGAAACAACACAACTAAAAAGAAACCAACAACGACAACGACAACAATGGGGTACCGAGCGTACATTATACCTAACCTAGGCTCACATTGTGCGAGCAGACAAGCCAACAGACGGACGGACGGACAGACAATTTGCTATTTACAGGGCGGAGAAAAAGAAGAAGAAGAAAAAACTGAAATGAGAAATGCATGTGGCACGTCGCTATGTCTGCTGCATGTAGCCAAACTAAAACAAAAACTGCTGCACTAAGGGAAGAGCAAGGAGTGGGAAAAGGGTTAAAAAGGGGCGGGGTGGGGTGGGAAGGGAATGAAAACATCAAGCAAACAGCGTACAACAAATTGCAGCCTTGCACCAGTGCAGTCGAACAGCCAAACAAACTACTGTTTGTGAGTGCGTGTGTGTGTCTGTGTGCGTGTGGACGACAGCTTTTTTGTGGACTTCAGTAGCGCACTGAACCAAGCGGCAAGTAGCAACAACAACAACAATGCCGACAGTAGCAGCAACATGCATTCGTTGGCCATAGAGAGCAAACAACAATGGAACGAACGTCAATGATTGCCAAGCGCATTGTACGCCATTCAACCGACGGACGGACGAACGAACGGACAGACGGACGCGGCCATGCACCGTTGCGACATTATTGCTGCCCCATTATTATGCGAATACACGCTGCCAACATAAATTTCAGCAAATGTGCATGAAAAGCAGAAAAGTAGAAGAGGCAAAAAAGCACAAAAAGCGTCAAGGAAAAGTGGAAAAATTTAGAGAAGAAATCATTAAAAAACGAGCGAAAAGTGGGGAAAACTGCAAACATGGAAATTGAGCGTCGAAAGTGTGCAAAGTTTTTGGTCGATGGGAGGTAGGGAGGCGAGTAGTGTTGCTGCTGACGATGGTCGAAGGTGTTGTGTCGCCGCTTTGGGCCATGGCTGGCGATGCAAATGTCGTTGGCAGTGGCAGTGGCGCTCATGTTGACGGTCGAGGCAGTGCCACATGGTCGCGTGAAGGCATGTCGCATGCCACATGCCACATAGTGCGGCACATTGCCACATTGCATTGCCATACGTAATGCTGACCGACCGTAGTGGCCTTTAATGCCGTTCACGGGCGCTGCGCTTGGGGTCGTCAGCACTTGGTCGGTGTTGGTGTTGTGGCAGCAAGGAAAATATGCCAATAGTGTAAGTGGCACGTGTAATGGACAGGAAACGACGCTCATTTGCGTCGTCTTGATGAAAATTTATAAACAACGGCCGCAGGCAATTTGGGGCGTCGATTGGTTGGTTGGTTGGTTCGTTGGTGCTGCAGGAAGGAAAGCAATGGGCGGCTGTGAATGTGGGCAGTGGCAAAGTTGGCGGTTATTTATAATTAGCAATGGAAGTTTAATTACTGTGGGTTGTGGAAAAGTGAGAATATTTAAGGCGTATGAATTGAATGAATCGATTTTAGGTCAAATATGCACCGTTTTGTTAAATAGTTTGTACACATTTTGAAGGTGATTGGAAGGGCATTAGATTAGGAATCGACTTTATTTTCCAAAGAAGATTCCTTAGATATCTTTTTTATAGAAAGAAAAGTTGTTAAAATCTTGACTACACTTTTCTAATATCTACTACTCTTTTTCGAACGAATCAATTTAGTAAACTGCAACTACAGTTTAGTCTACTACAGTTTAGTAAATCTACTGCAGTTTGCAAACTGCGCGTTTGGGCCAATAAGGCCCATTGTAATGAGCCACACAGTGCTAAAAAATCTCGAAAATGTTTTCATATTTTATTCTTTCTTTTCTTCTGTCCTACTAATTAATGTACAACAACAACAATAATAGCAATGACTGAATTCTCTCATATAAATCCATCAAAACTAACAATTTTTTGTTATTCCATTTATTTCTTATTTTTTGTAATTTAAAAAATTCCACCTATGCTTTCTTAAATCCACTACACTTTTTGGGAGCCAATCTACTACCTTTTAAAACACTAAAAATCACACTTGGACAAATAAGGCCCATTGTAATGAGCCACAAGGTGCTCAAAATACCAAAAAATACCATCAACATTGTTTTTTTTTCGTTTCTTTTCTATTCTCCTACTAATTAAAGTATCATACATCACATAAACAACAATAACAGTAATGACTAAATTTTCGAATAAATTCAGTGCCAGCACCAATTAGGCAGCACACATTTTGCAACAACAACACCACACAATTTTCTACCGCACCGAATGCATTTGATTAAAATTTACTGCACTGTACAACAACAGCAACACAAAAAACTCCCTTCCACTCTTCCACACCCACACACTTTACAAGCGCACACCCTGTCGCTGCTCGCTGCCAACGGCACAGTGCAACCCTGTGCTTTCGTTGTGGCGCCGCTTTGCATAGCGAAAATTAAATATGGAGGGCGTTCGGTTGGGTACGAGGCTGCGCGTTCGCATTGCGCTCGCTACCAACTTTTGACGTGGGGTAGGCCTCGCCACCAAAAACAACAACAACAACAGAGAGTAAATGCGCCGCATAGGCCTACTGACTTGCATGTGCACGTCACAGCAGCAGCACCACTCATGCTAAACGGCAAATAAGCACAACAACAACAACTGCACAAGAACAACAACAGCAGCAGATACGAAATTTTCATAATATGCAAAAGTTTTGCAGTGTTTTTTTCGATTTATTTCGCTCTTTGGATTTTCACTACTTTTTTTCGTCTTCTTCTTCTTCTCGTTTTTTCTTTTTGTTGTACTGTTGTTTCTGCAGCGCGTTGTAATTTCGCTCGTAATCTCTGGTGCCCGTAGGCCTGGTTGGCGCTTTACATGGACACTTACACACACACACACACACACACAAACAGCAGTAAATCTTTGTATTAGTATGTGTGTGTGTGTGTACTGGCTTTGTTTATGCCTTTTTCGTTTTATGTTTTCTTTTTGGTCTTCTCTCTTTGCCTTCTTATTATTATTGTTGCACTTTTTTCTCTCTACTCTCTTTTTGCATTTCAGTTGTATGTGTAATTGTTGTTGTTACAGTGCTTTTGTTTTGCCTGCAATAATTTTTACAGCATTTTCTACAACTTTTCCTGCCACCACGCCACCTCTGCGATTTCGATTTGCCGCTGCTGCTACTCTTGTCCCCCTTTGGCCCCTTTACCGCTTCTTTGCTGTTGCTGTGCTTCATTATTTTGCCCACTGTCGACTGTTTCAGTCAGTTTTCATGGCGTTTGTTTGCCGCTTTTCAGGCCTTTTGCCGCTCCCCCTTTGCCGTTGCTGCTGCTGCTTTGCCCCGCCGCCAACAATTTTCCCTCCCCGAATTTGTTTGTGGCGCGCTTTGAATTCGCATAGAGTTGCATTGCGCTGCAACATTTCGTGCTCGATGCGGCCGGTGAGTTGGTTTGTGGTGGTTGACGCTTTCAATCGATATTTTCGCATTGTGGTGTGGTGTGGTGTTAATGCTTTGCAACTGGCGGAAAGCGTGAAAAGCTTGTGGGAAAATCGTTTTTTTTGTAGACAAAAAACTTTCATCTTTCACTTTTCAAAAACGTTCACAAATCAAGTTGTTCAAAATGTTTTTATGATCGAAATAGTTTTAGATTTAATTTTTAGTATTCATTTCGAATTTTTTTTAATAACTTTTTATTTCTTTTATTGGAAGTTCAAAATATTTTGGTCCATTTTGAAAAGATGGCCCTGACTATTGTGAATGGTTCATAGTGACAGTTGACTGCAGTGATTTCAGAGAGGTTAGACAACTGTCAAAAATTTGAAATTATTATTGATTTGAGTTTCTGCTTCAATTGGAAGAAAAGTGCAGCTGACGCACATTGCATGTTTGTGGAAGTTAATGATGACAATGCTTCAACTGAAAAATCGTGTAAAGAATGGTTTCGAAGTTTCCAGAATGGTGATTTTAGCTTTGAAGACAAGCCAACAATTTTCGAAGACTAAAAATTGCAGGCATTAGTCGATGAAGATTCGAGTCAAATGCATGGGAAGCTTGCAGAAACATTGGGAGAGACAATTTCCCTACGTTTGAAATCTATGGGAATGATTCAAAAATAGCATCTTCTTCTTCTACTTAGTCCACAAAAAGGCAAACAAATTTTCCCAAAGACAACAAATAAGAGCAAGAAGCATGAGAGACCTCGAGAGATGATGAACTGAAGAACGAAAACGAATTTTCAAGAAACAAAATTGCTAAATAATCTTCTAGCATCTTCTTCTTCTTCCACTAAGTCCATAAGACGACGAACAAAAGTTGCACAAAAACAACTAATAAAAGCAAGAAACATGAGAGAATTTGGAAGGTGATGAACTGAAGAACGAAAAAGCTTCATTCGATAAAGAATTCTTAAAAATAAGTTGCTAAAAATGCGAAAAGTGGGCGACTAAGGAACGTAAAAGTTATCACCGCACCACCCTCCCCGCTCGATTCCTCTTCAAAAACTATTTAACCTCAACATTTCTGAAAAAACCATATAAAACACACACAACAATAAAATCGAAATAACTTCAAGGACGCACAGTAACCTTACTGTAAATTCAACTACAACAACAATAATTAAAGAGGAGCAACCATTTTACAACAACAACAATAACAACAACAATGCAAGTCAAAATGCAATAAGATAATGTAATGTGCAATAATAATAATAAAAAATAAAGAGATGCGCAAATAAACGATTAACAAAAGCAACAATAATGAAAAAAGAATGTGTATGCAACAACAACAAGACGAGCAACAAAAATTCCAGACATTCAAGTGGCTGAAAGGCAAAAGGAAAATGTAGAAATATGTGAAGATGTGAAGATGCGAAAAAAAAGGAAAAAATATGGAAAAGTATGCAAGTACAAAAAAGATGAGATGAATTGCAAAAAAAAACTAAAAAAAGGAAGAAACTCAAGAAGACACAAGAAAACAAAAAGAACAAAAAACTGAAAAGAAAAAAGAAGAAGAAGCAACAGCAATGCACAGTCAAAGACAGCCAAAGGTACGCACGTAAAAATGTCATGAAAGAGAAAAAAACAAAAATGCGACAACTGGGTAATTTACGCCAGACACACGCACAACAATAACAACCACAACAACAACACGAAGAGCATATGTAGCTAAAATGTTTCTGTTGCTGATGCTGCTGCTGTCTGGCTGCAGCAATTTCTTGATGAAATTGTTGACAATAACAACGAGACGCGCATTGACAACGACGACGAAAGCCATAAAGATGACAGTCGAGTTATTGTTGTTGGTGTTGTTGTTGCTGCTACTGTGACGGCAATGGCGATAGCAATGGCTTTTGCTGATGAGCTGTGGGTTGTTGTTGTTGTTGTTGTTGGTGATGCTGATGGTGACAGCGCCAAAGGTGTTGATGATTGTCTTCTTGTTGTTAGGCAAACCAAACAAATAAAAAAGCAACAAAAAAAATATAAAAATAAAAACTTGCGGCTATCATTGCTGGCTTCTCTTATCAGTGTGGTTGTTGTTGTTGTTGTTTTAGTTAGTTGCAATTGTTGTCTGCGCGGGCATTGTGTGGCTGTGCGAAATGCAAATTGAAATTTGCCGCCAAACATTATTATTTTTTTTTGTGAAAATTAAGCCAAATGACATTCAGACGAAACGGTTGAGTGAGGCAGACAAATGCTTGTGAGTGTATGTGTGAGTGTGTATGTGGGTTTGTGCTCGTGTGGCATTGGCACATGATGGTGCGACATGCAAGATTGTTGATATTTTACGATTAGAAATTCAATTTTCACAGCAAGTCAGCGCCCAGAAAAAACTTGAACTCAAGTTGAAAGAAAAATTGGGAAATTTTGTTTGTCCATTACCACCTAAACGAAAATTTAGAGACTCTGAGAAAAGACCAGAGGCTCTAGGTTCGATTCCCAGTGAATAATTATGCGACTATTGCTGCAGTGTAAAGAATAAAAACGCTTTGAGAGCCGATTTGGTGTTATCGAGTCGATGAATCGATGATGCTTGATGCACGATTGACATAAAAAAGGTCGATATTTGGGAGCAAGAACTTAAGGAACATAAGTATAGAAAGCGAAAGAAAGGATTTGAAGATGGACTCGATAGTTGGGGCCGCTTAAACAATCGTCTACTTCTGTTGCTAACCAAAAGAAGTAGATGAGAGTTAGACCTCCATAGGCCTAAGAGTGTCTAATTCAGAGACAACCTAACCTATGAAAAGGGAACCTTACTGCTTGAAATTATTTGTTTACAATTTCTATACAAAAAACATTAAGAAAAATGTGTTTCAATAAAAAAAAATCATGTTTTTTGTTAAATATACAAACATAACCATTTCAATTTGCAGTTTTATAGAACTTCGATTACAGTTTTCAAAGGTTTTGAAAGTTTTATGTTAGAAAACAATTTTGTAGAATTTTTTAGATAATTCAGTTCCGAATAGGATCGATGAAATATGAAGAAAATCATGTTTTTGTTAAATAAATTAACATAACTTTTTAAATTTGGATATTTTTCGATGGATTTGGATTTTTTTGGATTTTTTTCGATGGCATTTTTGGAAAGTTTAGACATTTTTAGGTTAGAAAACATTTTTTTAGAATTTTTTAACGTTCAATTTAGTGCCGAATAGAGTCGCTGAACAATTTAAAAAATCATGTTTTTGTTAAATAAATGAACATAACCTTTTCAATTTGCATTTTTATGGAATTTCGAAAACAGTTTTTGAAAGTTTAGAAAATGTTATGTTAGAAAACAGTTTTTTAGATTTTTAACGTTCAATTCAGTGCCGAATAGAATCGCTGAAAAATTAAAAAAATTATGTTTTTATTAAATAAATCAATAAAATCCTTTCAATTTGAATTTTATGAAACTTCACAGGTAGTTTTTGAAAGTTTCGAATTGTTGAGTTTAGAAAACAATTTTATAAAATTTTAAAGCTTTCAATTCAGTGCCGAATAGGGTCGCTGAAAAAATAAAATATAATGAATAAACATAACCTTTTCAAACTGCAGTTTTATGAAATTTCGAAAAGAATTTTTAAAAGTTTAGAAAATTGTATGTAAGAAACGAATTTTTTAGAATTTTGTAACGTTCAATTCACTAATTAAAATAATCAATTCAAATAAAAAAAATTCGTTTTTTTTTTGAAATAAATTAACAAAACCTTTTTAATTGAGTTTATGAAATTTCAAAGGCAACTTTTTAAAAGTTTAGAAAACTATGTTAGAAAAAAAATTTTATAGAATTTTTTAACTTTAATTTCAATGCTGAATAGTGGCTAAAAAAGTCTTTAAAACCAAACATTCAATGTTCAATGAATGAAATCAATATTAGCTATAAAAAGTGGGCATGTCACACCGCTCTTAACGCCCACCAATTCAACATGAACTCATTTAGAAGTTTAACATTTCGAATTCGTTTCATTATTCAATGTGTCTGCGGTTCGTGATCGATCACACGTCGTCTGCATGTTCGCAGTCAATTCAGCAACAATTCTCACACTTACAACAAAAACAACAAAACAAGATTATGTAAAATAAGTGCAGGGATTATTGAAAATATGAGCGCTAAAAAATATAAAAAAATATAAAAACTCCCAAAAGTCAAAAACATTCTCACTCGAAAATAAAACGTAACAAAATTCTTGACAACACAATTCCAGGAAATGCTGCCTGGCGCTTTTTGGTTGTTTTTTCATATTTTTCTTGGTTTTTTTTTTGAAAGTGCATTACTTTATGCTTCGATTTCGTATTACCAAAAGCTAACAACAACAACAATTACTACATACTACAAGTCACATGCAAAAGTCAAAACATGAGTTTTTTGTTTGTGAAGCAAAAAGTAGTTTTGTTGTTGTTGTTGTACGAGTTGGTACTAAAATGTACACCGCCAACAACAAATATATTTTGTAATAAATTCACTAGAGTTGGTGGTGTTGTTGTTGTTGCTTGCTTGAAAGCCAAATCCGCCTTTGTTGACGGGTGCGGCGCAGCATTGGAAACGTTGGGAAAATGCGCCGAAAGTCAACGCCGCTCAGAATTGGTTGTTATTTGACCACAAGTAGCTTGTAGCTGAAAAGAGACGACGGAGGGGTGGGGCAACGTTTTTTGGCGGTTATCACAAATTTTTTGCCATTTCCGCTGACAGCACAGCGCGCTAATTCGCATTAGTTGGCTTGACTGAAGAAGAAGGCCAAGCAAATAATGAATTGGACACATTATTTAATTTATGATAGGGTGGCAACAGTGGCAGCCAGTTGAGGCAAAAGTCACACATAATAGAGATTGTTCTATGAGCGAAAAACTGAACAGCAGTCGGGGAGATAAAATATGATTTTGAGAGTTCAAAGGTTGGCGAATGTCATTTATATGAAAACAGAGAAGAAAAGTTTTGCTGCTGAAAAACATAGAAAATTTAACTGACTACATTGCTGCCAATTGAATATTCCATTGCATTTTTGTTCATTTATTTTAAAAATTCAATTTTTTCCCATCAAATCCATCTGCTGCCAGTTCAATGCCTCGCATTGAAAAACAATTTTCAACATCATGAAAAAAATAAATAAATAAAACAACAAAATGTGAAAAACAAAAATCGAATGCAATTAAATGAAATTTAGTGGTTTTTGGAGTTTTCGTTTGTTTTTACTGTAAACATGTGATGAGTAAAATCAAATACAATAACAATAAAAACAACAACAGTACAACATACACATTTAAGTGCACTGCAACGCAACGTTGGGCAAATTTTATAACTCGCCGGCACATCTTGTTTACGCACACACACACACTCACACACACACTCACACACACACACACACTCACACTCACACAAAGATACAACCAATCACACATGCATCTTTTAATGAAAGTGTTGAAAGTCGAGGTGAAAGGTGCAGCCGGGGAACACAATCGACTGACTCTGACTTATTAAGAAGCAAAACGTGTGGCGTTTTATTGGTTTATTGCCAGTTGCCAAATCAGTTCAAACCGCAATGCACAATTTTGGACATGTTTACGCGTTTGTTTGTCGCAATTGCCGCGCGTACGGAGAGTTGACTAACCCGATTATTGCAGCAGAAATTGGAAAGATTGCGAGTTCCAGTGGGTTGCATTTAGCACATTTAAATATCATTTGTATAGCAAAAACTTAATGGAAGTTGTTAATTTAGAAGACATAGAAAAAAAACATAGAATGAAATGTAGCACATAAGATATGCAAATGTTGGCTATTTAAATCAAAACGTGTTTTAAAAATAGTAAATTTGTTTACTTTCTGGCTTTAAAAAACATAGAAAAAAAACATAGAAATTATGTAAAGCAGAAAAGTATTACTAATACTTATTTAAAGCGATAAGTATGTTGAAAATTTTAGATTTGGTTAATTTCTGGGTTTAAAAAAACATAGACAAATATGGAAAAACATAGAAAACCCTATAAAAAAATGTATAGAAAAATGATGAAACTATTAATTATACGTATTGACGTGGAAAAATGTTTGAAGAGTTTTGGATTTGCTTGTTTTTGGACTTTGAAAAAATATAGAAAAACATAGAAAACATATGCTGCATTAAAAAATACTTCTAATGCTCATTTAACTTAGAAAATGCTTTACAAATATTAAATATGTTGACTATGCTTACTATTATCGCTTTGAGAAAACATAGAAAATATAATAAACAATTGTAATTTAATTTTTTTTAACCAAAAAATATTTTAATAATTGTTAACTTACTTAGAAATACGTAGAACGCAAAATACATATTTTCAAACTTATTTCAATAGCCAAAATGTATCAAATCAAAAAATATTTCAATAGATGTAAATGTACTTAGAAAACATAGAACTTAAAAATACGTATTTTCAAACTTATTTAAATAGAAAAATGTATTAAAAGTTGTACACTTGTTTATTTTTAGGCTTAAATGAAACATTTAAAAGGCTTAAATCAAACAACATTAAGTGAAACATAGAAAACTTTAGTACATCAAAATGCAACCAATAATAATTAAAATGAATAAAACTGTTGTAGAAGTTCTGAATTTCCTTATTTGCAGACTTTAAGGAGACTTAAAAAACATAGAAAATTTAAATAAATCAAAATAAATAAAATAAGGATACAAAATGTTTTGTACAATTTGAAAACTTTCAATGGTACCAAATTTTGAACACTGCCTTATTTTCTGCCTTTTTCTGAGAACATAGAAAAATTTCATTAAACAAACAACACACAATTTGACATAGAATACAGAAAAACCACGACTAATACTCATTTCAATCCATACAAATGTTGAAGAAATTTTGTAATTTTAATTTTTTGTGGAGTTTGAGACAACATAGAAAAAACATAGAAAAATAAAAAAAACCAAGAAAAGATAAAGAAATAATAAACAATTTTGTTTCTACAATTTGATCACTTTTAACGATTACAAATTGGTTCATTTGCTTGCTTCAGTTGAACATAGAAAAACAGAAAAACAAGAACCCACAATGCGACATAGAATATGAAACAACGAGTACTTATACTCGTTTATATTGACAAAAGTAGTTGTGGAAGCGGAAGATATCCTTAGTTCCAGACTTTAAAAGTACATAGAAAAAACATAGAAAAATATTAAACACAAAAAATTTAATTAAGGTTAAAACCTGACAGCAAAATGTGAACAGTTTTGTTCGAAGGTTTTTTGCTGCCTGTGGAAAACAAAGGACAAACATAGAAAAATATAAATAAAGACTTTGAAAGAACATAGAAAAAACATAGAAAAATATTAAACACAAAACAATTCAATTAAAATTAAAACATGACAGTAAGATGTGAATAGTTTTGTCCGAAGGTCTTTTGCTGCCTTTGGGATAACAAAAGACAAACATAGAAAAATACACGACACACTAAGAGATATAGAACATGGAAACAAGTGTTTTGTACTATTTAAACACTTTTGCTGATGACAAATTTCGTATATTTGTTTATTTTCTGACTTTCACAAAACATAGAAAATGACATAGAAACTTTATAGGCCATAGCAAAAAATTATAGGTCAAAGAAAAGCGGTATTTTGTACAGTTTAAGCAGTTTTATGGTGAACAATTTTGTATAATTGCTTGTTTTCTGACTTTCAGAGAACATAGCAAACATATAGAACATAACAAAAACTAGAGATCATAGAAAATAATTCTTTTGTACAGTTTGAGCTTCAAAATGTGACAAATTTTTTATATTTATTATTTTTTTTACTCGATTGAACAAACAAATTAACAAACACAACATGGAACGTAGAAAAAATTGAGGTCATAAAATTGAGGTCAGAAAAAACAATATTCTGTACTGTTTGAACTTGTTTGGGAGACAAATTTCGTATATTATTCAGTTTTATGACTTTGAGAGATCACAGAAAATAACATGGGCCATACAAAAACAAATATAAAACATAGAAAATGATATAGAACATGAAAAACAGTACTATTGTACTGTCCGAACACTTTCATGGACAACAGAACTCGTATATTTGCATGTTTTATGACCCTGAGAGAACATCGAAAAAACATAGAAAATATTTAGAATATAGAAAATTATATTGAATATAAAAAAACACAATTTCATTCTATTAAGGTACTTTTTTACTATACAGAAACAAATATAGAACATAGAAAATGACATAGAACATGAAAAACTGTACTATTGTACTGTCTGAACACTTTCATGGGCAACAGAACTCGTATGTTTGTCAATTTCATACTATTTAGGCACTTTTATGTGACAAATATTGTAGGCAGCCTTTTGGCTTCACCATTCACTGCCGCTAATGAGTTCATTCATATGATTTTGTTTTTTTTTTGCTCATCACACTCAGTCAAGTGAATCACTTTTCGTCAAAGCAAAGTACTCGTACACAGATACAATATTTGCTTTATTGAATTTTACTGACTGTGAAAAATGAGCAAAATGACAACAACACAAAGTATCGTACAGTAATTTTGTGACAAAGCGAAAAGTAAGTATTTGTTTTAATTATCATATGGCAAATCTTTGTTCAGTGTGCGACAATGTGGGCGTAGACTTACGACAAAATCACGTGGGTGCGGCATAAATCTGCGACACTGTGACAAAAGTGCAATCTTTACATAAAAGAAATGCGACAAAATGTTGTTTTTAGATTTGATGAGTAGCAAATCTAAAAATATTGCAGCGAATTAAGAATTTTCAAGAAGAAAGAAAAAATTGAAATAATTCAGAAAATTCTAAAAACGGGTTGGAAGTTTTTTAAATATTTTTTGAGATTTTTTATAATATATTTAAAATTTTTATATATTTTTTTAATATTTTTATATTTTTTATATTTATTTGAATTTGCACATTTTGGTGAATGACCCAAATGGGCGCTGATTGCTGCAGCTATATTCACTCAGTCAATAATTGTTTATGTGTGTGTGTGTGTGGGCACATTGCTACGATTGCCAGATGGCGCTAATTGCTTTTCAATCAAATTTTTTGGCAACATTTTCTAAATTATTATTTATTTGCGCACCGGGCGGAGCGACTCAATGCAATGCGTTGCCAATTTTCAACCCGTAGGAAATGTCACTTTTCTACTCTTTCACAATTTTTGACAATAACACAGTTTTCGCTACGATTGACAGCTGTCATTTTGTCATAGCAAATATACAAAAATAAAACCATGATTTTCTATCAACACAACATAAATTATTTTCAACAGTCGTTGGCGTTTCTTGCTGTTTGAAAGCAATTCGCATTGTTAAAAATTTTCATAAATTTCGCCCCAACATTTGGTTTGTTTGACACCCACCTAAAACAGTATTGTTGTTGTTTTTGGTTGCTATAGGCCTACCTTTCTTTTTTCTCTGACTCACTTCTTTCAAATGTTTCCTTCACATTTTTTTTGCATCATTTTTTCATTCAGTTTATTTGGCGCCGCATTTCGCCCTCTGGTGATAATTGACAACAATAACAAAAAATAAAATAATACAGCTTAAAGTGTGTCAAGGAGCCTGTTGGGGTTTTTTCTTTTCAAAGATGTTTTATATGAATTGTTTGCGTTTGTTGTTGCCATTTACAAACGCAAAAAAAGTCTGCAATACAGCCTGCAAAATGTCAAAAGTTTCAGTGCGATTGCTTATTGTTAGCATTAGTTGTTGTTGTTGTTGCTGCTGTGCCCACTTGTGTTCAATTTTGGGCTTTCTTTACAATGCGAGCTTTTCGCAATTATTTGCATTTAATTGTGGTTCGACGTTTGTGCAATTTTTTTGTGTTTTTTTTTTTGTGTTGACTTGAAGTGTTTTCTCTCAAATGGCGTACTTGAAAAATTTCCAGCATGTCATGCTGCATAAATGCATGACAGGCAAAAGTGGTTGAAAAAAAAAAACAAAACAAAGAGTCAGACCTGTTGAACTGCGGCATTGCTTTCACAACAATTTGACAATCAGCTGTTTTTGACATACCTGCAAGAAAAGAGAAAAATTCATAGATGAGTATCAGATCAGAGATGCAATGAGTTGCAAATTGCAAGTTGAGAAAGTTGGGCAATGTTTAGATGACAATAATCAAAGATTATATAATTGTTATTGAATATAAATAATTGTTGAGAATTGTCAGAATGATGGAGAACATTTTTAGAATGCAACGTAACAAATTAAAGTTATGAGCAAAATTACTGGTTGTAAGGTTGTAGTGAGAGGATGAGTGGTGATCCCACCAGGAGAAAGTAAAGAAAAAACCATCTCTAGAAGTTGCCATGGAAAGTATTATTCGAATGTTTCATTGGACGATTGATTACGATTTGAAAGCTTGATTCAAACTCGAAATTTTATATTTTTTGGGATTTCATGGCGATTCAAACCCATGTCTCTGTGTAGGATAGGATAGATGGATCACTGGATGGGTCACTGGATGGATCACTGAATGGATCACTGGAAGGATCACATTTATTTCAAGCTTAGTTTGGCTTAGTATCGTCTTAGAAAAAACCCTCAGCACGAAGGCTTTTCATACTTACAGGACTCACACTAAGTCTTTCTGGTCATCGTTTACTAATTGATTGGTTATCTGCGCACAAACCTAAGTTACTTAACTCAAATTGTGATCGTTCTAGGAGAGAAACTAATGTATCTGCTACACTAATATGTTACTGAAAGGATCAGCTAGATTCATACTAACTAAGCTCAGGACGATAATGTTCTAGAAGGTTACGAATTAAGTTAATTTTCACAACCTCACAATGTGTCTTTTTGGTTATCGATTACTGATTGATCGGTCATTTACCTAAGTTACTTAACTGACTCATTCTAACCTCCAGCTGGTATCGTTCAAGGAAGAAACTTATATGTGTGTTATATGGTAGACAGTATCGACAAAGACAAAGCTAAGATTGGTGTGGTATCGTCTTAGAAAAAAAAGCTCAGCAAGAAGTCTTTTCACACTTACGGGACTAACAATAAGTCTTTCTGGTCATCGCTAACTTATTGATCGGTTATCTGCGCACAAACCTAAGTTACTTAACTCTGATCGGTCATTTACCTAAGTTACTTAACTGATTCATTCTAACCTCCAGCTGGTATTGTTCAAGGAATCATATAGATCATCATCATATAGACATATTCTAAGCTCAGCATACTATAAAACTAAGAAGAAACTAATGTATCTAATGAACGATACTGTCACTACAGGAACTAGCTAGATTTACTGGAAGCCTAGATTGGTTTAGCCCTAGAAGGAACTTGACAATAAAGCTTCAAATATTTTTGGGTACCACATTAAGAACTGGATTCGGAGCTTCGGAGTCGGTCACTGTTTTCAAAGCTTAGGATGGTATCAACCTGGGAGGAACCTAATATGTTGAATGTGCCAATTGGTCACTGGATTCGAAGCTTAGAAAAGAAAATTGGCTTACTTTATTTCAAGGGATTTTTCCATAAAAACAACTTGATTGTCTGTTAAATGTATAGATGGACAGAATATCATGAAATATGAATATTATGACTTTTATTTTGACTTAAAGATCTCTGGATACTTAGTTCAGAACGTTGATTTGAGGTCAAAATAAATTTAGTTTAGTCTGGTAAAGTCAAGTTGAGTCCCAATTCGCATATCATAATTCAAATCTGTTCTCATACTTTCCAAGCAGCGGAAGAGAATCCAAGAAAGACAGGGAATACTTAACGTTACGGAAAAAAAGGCTTTTTGCATAAGAATTTCTTTAGACTGAAGAGTTTATTTAATATGATTTAAAATTGCTCTGAGATTTGAATTTCTATTATTTGTATCACTGAGAAAGTAACAAAAACAAAAAGAATCAAAAGAAGAGAAACTATGAACAGAATGCCACAAAAAATTTCCATATCACTTATTGACGTTTTTATCAAATTCTAATTAAATTGATGCAAGACGGAGCTCAGCAGATGCCATACGAGACATTCGAAAAGTCATAAAACTCCATCATCTCATAAAATCTACCTCAGTGAACACTTTCGCATGCTGACAACTGGCAACATCGAAACAAGCTGAACAACGCTGCACACACAAAGCAAATCACTAAAGCCTTTCAAGCTCGAGAGAAACCACAAATGATTTTCAATTTTCAAATTCTATGCCTAAATAGCAACAACAACAACCGACACTAACCAACTATAAATGCAGAAATTCCAGAGCAAAATTAGAATACAATGGCGAGGCGACAGCGAAAAGAAACGTATTGACAAAACCCAAACCCACAGCTACACAGAAAGCGACAGCCGCAAATTTCTGGTAAGGGGACCGCAAATGCGGAGCAGAAATGGCAAAGCCAAGCCACATGTGGCGCAACGCATGCGACGACAGTGGGCAGTATATGAGACCAAAAACAACAGCAGCAGCAGCAACAGTGCTGAAACAACAAAAGTGGATATAAGGGAATTTAATGCTGAAACTGGCGTTGAGAAGAAAAGAAATTGCAAACTCATCTAACCATGACATGTAGAGCTGTGCCCAAGGAACCCAACAGACTGCAGATAACATACCACCATACAACAATAATAAAAGTTAGAGATACAAGTTGCAGATAGAACAAAGACAAAGAATGGCAAATCAGCGAACATATGCTGAAGTATTGCAATGACGCTGGTCGATGCTGGCCCCAAGTGCAAAGCGACCAAGTGTAGCGCAACGTTAGCCAGGACCGACAGAAACAATGCGAACACAACACGCACACAGCAACCACTTTGCGAACGCTTCAGCCGAAAGGTGGCGAACGTGTACTCGTAGGTAGGGCGACGGTGACTATGGCGAAGCTGTAGGATGGCAGCGTCTTGCTGGCATTGCGGAAAAGAAACTCGATTAAAAATTCAAGGCCATTCGATGGCAATGCGGCAACACGGTGGCTGCTCTGGCGGTGAAGTTGTTTTTACTCAAAAAGACCAAAAGTGAATGCAGCAATCGAAGAAGCGGCAGCAGCTGCAAGAAGAGTGGAGCGGAGTTGAAGCCAACAGTGGCAGTGATAGGATAGGAGGATAGTAAAATAATGCAAAAGAATTAGAAAATCAGAGATCGATAAAATAAAAACATTGACAACAGCTCAGAGTTGGTTGAGTAATCCTTTGCTTTATAGTGTCCTCAGCCTGTCATTTGCTGTTCTTTATGGCGATGCCAAGATAGGTAAAATTCTTAACAACTTCAACTTCAACTTGCCGGCCTCGGTAGCGCGCTGACTTCTCATACCAGATGCCCTAGGTTCGTTTCCTAGCTCGAGCTGATAAAACCATTTTCTACTTCTATCGCTATTCACGTGAAACAGAGGGGAATTTCACCTCCAAGTGCCAATGGAATTTACAAAAAATTGCCGTTCGGATTCGGCGTGGGAAGAACGGGCGAAGGCGTTCCCTTCATTCGTTTGAAATGTTCCTTGCTAATTGTTGAAAAAAAGTGCTACATACACATTTCAAAAAGCTGGAATTTGTAGTATCACAACGGGCCTATATAGAGGGCTAAGGGTGTCTCATACAGAGGTAGTCAGAGGAATACAACCTACCTGCTGATCTCAACATCAGATCCTTATCACTACGAGTCCCTGTATGTACGCAGCATTTAACTGATATCATTTAACACCAGACCCATTCTGCCAGAATCACTCCCGTTGCCGTAATAGTAGCAGTGATATCCCGCTTGTTAGACCCCATGACATCAATGTGATTTACGCAGGCAAGACTCCAACACCAAGGTGAAATTGAAGAGGTCGCAAGAGAAACGATGATCTTGTCCGAAGCCTCGAACATTATCGAATGGGTCGGAGAGATTCCTTCCCACCTCGATAGAGTAGCGGTTAATTCCCTGCGAAATCCCACGAGCTTAGCAGGGATACCAAGTTCAGACAGATAAACAGACAGGCGATCCCTGAAATATAATTTAGGAGGCCCCAAACAAAGGATCACCCTGTCTTAATCCTCAAAGTGTATCGGAGAGGTCACTTAGAACCTCTGTCTGCACAGAAAGACAGATAGGCGATCCCTTTTCGGGCTTTCGAATGCTGCCTTGTAGGCGATAAACATATGGTGAGTATCGGTTTGGTGAAATTGGCTTGGCAGGGATACCAAGTTCAGACAGATAGGCGATCCCTGAAATTTAATAGGTGGCACAACAAAGGATCGCCCTGTCTAAATGCTCGAATGGTATCGGAGAGGTCACTTAGAGCCTCTGTCTGCACAGTCTCACGAATTTTTCAGGTACACCAAGTTCAGACAGAAAGACAAATTGACAATCCCTTCCCAGACTATCGAATGCTGCCTTGCAGATGGTACATAAGTATGGTTTCGGTGAGATTTAAGCGATCGGAGAGGTCATTTCCCACCTGTGTCTGCACAGTCTCTCTCTAACTTAAGACAGGTAAACAATCCCTTCCCAGACAATCGAATGCTTCCTGGTAGTCAATAAAGAGATGGTGAGTATTGGTTTGGGGAAATTTAATAAGCAACACAACAAAGAATCACTCTGTCCAAATCCTCGAAGAGTATCGGGTATTTGTCTCACGAGTTTTGTAGGTACGTCAAGTTCAGACAGATGTTATTTTACCGATACTTTTTCGGTAATCGCTCAGTGGAGATGAGCAGCTTGATGCCATCGCTCCAGGTATTCGCACGGGCAACCTGTTTGAACACTGGCGCCCATGCATTCCACGTCGAAACGACGTTCCAGCGCACTACGCACTACAGAGAAAGTACGTTCCTGGCCCGTACAGCGCGATTGTGGAATGGTTTTCCTGCAGATCTTTTCCCCAGCACCTATGATCTTGATGGATTCAAGGCAAGGGTCCATAAATTCTTCACCTAACTTCCTCTCTCCCAACCTATATATCCTTGTTGAACCAGCGCAATGCCTCGCATTTATAGGGGTCATCTTCTGCGCGTTGGCTCGTTTAAAAAAAAACAAAAAGATAGGCGATCCCTTATCGCGCTATCGAATGCTGCCTCATAGTCGATAAAGAAGTGGTGAATATCGATTTTACTTCCATAGATCTTTTCCTGTACTTGGCGTAATGTGAATATCTGGTAGATGGTGAACTTATCAGGTCCAAGGCGGCACTGATAAAGTTGTGTAAACCTATCGCACAGTACGAGCGTTAGGATCTCATACGCCATGAGGAAGTGAGCTGATATCCCTTTAATTGACGCATATTGTTTGGTTGCCTTTCTTCAATACACAACAAAGGACACCAAAGTTCCTACAAAAAAAGTCTTAACAAAAATAAAAAATTCAATACCAAAGGTTTAAGACAGCAGATAACATTTCTAAATCCATAATCGATGCAAGCGATTCACAAAAGCTTTAAACTTCCAATAAACAAGCCACATTCATAGTTTAATAGGTCTCAGAAAAAAACTTATATTAATTCAATTTTTTATATAGAAAAAAAAATCCACTTTATTACGCATAAAATATGGCTAAATGTACAATTTGCCATTCTATATGATTCCACTTTATTCTCGCTCTTTGCTTTCCAACTCGATTTCTGTGCACAACAACAGCGTTGACTTTCAGTTTTCTGCTTTGACTATGTGTGCGGTTAAGTTTTTAATATAAAACTTAATTTGCTCAAGTAATCAAATTTTCTTTTTTTCAAACTGCTTACAACAAAAACAAATGCCTGTTGCCAACACTCGCTTGGCCAAGTTGCATGCAGCGAGTGCAACAGCGTCAGAAAATTTTCCAGCGACTGTTTACAACTTCAGCAATTACAACAACAACAACAACTATAAAGCTAAACAAAAATGCATTAAATGAGTGCAACAACAAAACAGCAACAACAAGAATGTTAAATGGCAAAAAGGAAAAAAATCGTCAAACAACTTTCCGACAATAAAACCAACGAATCGCAACGACCAACAACGACACGAGACTCGATCTGTTGACTGGTTGACGGTTGGTGGTTGGCTTTGCCTTTCTTTTATTTTTTTTTCGCTACCATATCAAACAACTAAACCACAGCGGCGCGCAGCAGCTAATTTCATAGTAAATTTTCCTTTTATTTTTCACGTTCTTCCTCCTCGCTCCCTTCTGTGCTTTTCCATGCAGCATACAACAACAACAAAAGCCATAGTCAAGTGCAACTTGTTGTTGGTTTTCTTGTTGCTGCTGTTGGTATGCGCTGCGCACTGGTGGCACCACTTTCAATTCGCTGTATCTGTGTGTTGCTTTGTGTGCATGTGTGTGTGTGTGTGTGTGTTTCCATGTGTATGTGTATGTGTGTATATGTGAAGCTACTAGATTATGCCACTGGCGCAGCCAAACAGCTTGCAACAACAGCGATCGGCCACAGCACAAACCTGTAGCTAGCAAATGTTCAGACAGACACAAATTGCAATCAACAACCATAATAACAACAACAACAACTACTACAACAATTATGCTGGCAAAAATTTCAAAGCCAAGTTTAAGAGTGAATTTCGCATGGATTCGTGCCGTTAAGTGGGTTTCGCCGCGCAAGTGCACCAGTGCACTGGGGAACCATTGGCCGATGTGGCTCTGCCTGCTCGACTGGTTGCTGTCGTCGCGTTCGCCAGTTCGCCAATTGCCGACTGCCGACTGCCTGCAAGCAATGCCAATGCTTTTCTAGCTTCGCTTTGGTCGCATTCGTTTGTTGTTGGTTTTGTTTTTGTATGGTTGGCCATAAAAGCAGCAGGCAGCACTTTTATTCTCTTGTTTCTTGCTGGTTTTGCCATATTTTCGCTGAAGCTGTGTGGCGCATGCGCGGCTACGATTTTCCCCTATTAGGTCTTCAAGTGTACTTTTAAAAGTTAGTTTTTAAGTAGGGAAGCCTGAAGAAATATGAAAATGCTTTGAAAATTTTGATTTCTCTATCAAAATTTCGTCTATCGGTCACTTTTCTCTCCCTTAGATTCTTTTGTTGACCGGTAATCGCCATCTCTAGATTCACAGCTCTCTACCAGTTTTTTATACAAATATCTCTCAAAGAACTCGAACTAACTACCACTTCCAGATCGAATATGTTCCAGGCGGAGGAACCAGCAACCTACAACTAAGTTGTAGCTGGCATCACCTTTAAAAGAAAGATCACCTTCTTTGATTAACCGGTCCTAAAGACGTTATACTCACTGATCATTGCCTCCAAACTTGTCTGACATTGCAGGGAAGTTCGTTTGGAACTGGCCGGCTGATCAACAGTTGTAATGATTATGGGTTGGGCAACGCCCTTGTGCAAGGCAACCTGAGAGGTTTATTGTGCCCCCGATCAACAGTTACCTTCATTTGAGTTCCTGGGCACTGGCACATTGAGGGTATCGAAAGAGCCCAGGCACGAGGATCAAAGAGCCTTAAGAGATTCCGGTCCTCTGCGGTAGTCCACTACCCACTCGAATAGACCTCAACCTAAAGATCGAAATATCTAAGGATCTCTTAGCTAAGGCTTCTGGCTTGGCCATGTCTCTCTAATGGACCAAGAAACTACGGAAAAAATGATGATCGATGCGGTAATTCTAAGTCGACAGCGAAAAGCGAGATCGTATTTCCAGTGAAAGACAAAGTTGAGGACACCACAGCATCTCTCGGTGAGCCCAACTGGAGAAGGCATCTGAAGAGAACCCCGTATGTACGATGAAGCTTCGAAGAAAGAGGTGTTCGACGGGGCGGTTAGAAGTCGACTGCGAAGAGGGAGATCGTATTTCCGGTTGAAGATCCTCATCATCTCTATGTATGACCAACTGAAGAGAGCGTCTGGGGAGAAAAGGTGTTCGACGGGGTAGTTGAAAGTCAACAGCGAAAAGGGAGACCGTATTTCCGGTGGAAAGATCAAGACCCCATATGGACGATGAAGCTTCGGAGTAAAAGGTGTTCGTAGCGTTTTTAAAAGTCGACTGCGAAGAGGGAGACTATCTCGGGTGAAAGGACCAAGTTGAGGTCACCACAACATATCTCGGTGTGACCAACTGAAGAACCTGTCTGAAGAGAACACTGTATGGATGAAGAAGCTTCGGAGAAAAAGGTGTTTGATGGGGTAGTTGGAAGTCGACCGCAAAGAGGGAGACCGTGACTCCAGTGAAAGGATCAAGTTGAGGGCACCACAACATTTCTCGGTGTGACCAACTGGAGAAGGCGTCTGGAGAGAAAAAGGTGTTCGACGGGGTGGTTGGACCTCGACTGCAAAGAGGGTGACCATATTTTCGGTGAAAGGATCATGTTTAGGACACTCTATCATCTCTTGGTATGACCAACTGGAGAAGGTGTCTGGAAAGAAAAAGGTGCTCGACGGGGTAGTTGCTGCTGAACAGCAAAAAGGGAGACCGTATCTCCAGTAGAAGGACCAAGTTGAGGACACCACAACATCTCTCGGTGTGACCAACTGGAGAAGGTGTCTGGGAAAAAAGGTGTTCGACAGGGTAGTTGGAAGTCGACAACGAAGAGGGATGTACCTCCAGTGGAAAAACCATCTTGAGGACACTCTATCATCTCCCGGGGTGACTAACTGGAGAAGGTGTCTGGGAAAAAAGGTGTTCGACAGTGTAGTTGGAAGTCGACAACGAAGAGGGATGTACCTCCAGTGGAAAAACCATCTTGAGGACACTCTATCATCTTTCGGGGTGACTAACTTCTCCAGTTATTCTCCAGCATCTAGAGAGAACCCCGTAAGGACGACGAAGCTTCGGAAAAAAGAGTTTCGACGGACCGAGTTGCGGACACCACATATTAAAATATTTTCTGAAAGCCATAATCACAGCAACCACAATCAAAAGTAGCAATTTATGGAAAGTTTTCGGAAAACAAATCTTAAAAACTTTCCATCACTACTCAACGCCTTCAAAGACCTTCATTCCCACATTTGTGGACAAAGTTGCGTTTAGTTTTTTGCAGGTTCGACTCCAGTCGCTGATTTAATGCGCCGTGTGGCCGCAACAGAATTGAAGCTTTCGCAGCGTAATTATCGATCAAAGCGCAAAGCCAACGCAGAGAATAGAAGGGAACATAATTTGCTGCGGCGCAAAAAAATAGTTGCGCACACGCACCACGCCACGACGACGCCGACAAAACACAGTCGGTGAAAATGGTCCATGGAAGACTGGCTGAATGGTGTGGACGAAGAAGAAGAAGAAGAAGTTGTGCTCGTTTTTGCTGGATTGCGATTCAGTGTTGCCGTCATTACGCGTTGGCCAACACGAACTATTAGCGCTACCAGGAAGCGGCGCATGATGGCATCTTTATAAATAGCAACAAATTTATAGAAATTCAAAACGAAGCAGCGATTACGGCGAAGCGCGCATCGCGCTTACCTTGCAACCTAATGTGGCACGGCATGGGATGGCGTGGCATAGCGTGGCATGGCGCGATGGCAGATGAAATTACAGCACAGCAGAGAATAGAAGATAGCACCGAATGGACGGACGCAAATCGCAAAAACTTGCGGAAATATCCAATGAACAACAAACAACAACAACAACGTTGGGCGAAAAAGCGAGCATAGTTGACAGTTGTTGTATTTGTTGTTGTTGAAATTGTTTGCCTTCGCAAAAGAACATTGAAAGTGTTTTGTATTTGTTGAGTGTGGGCCCAGTCAACCAACGATTAACCGCAGATTTGGTTAGCCGCTAACCAAAGTTGTCGAGTATTTATTTGCATAGTGAGCCGAGCGAGCAAGCGAGCATCAAACGAAAGGGAAAAGTAGGGAAAACTTTGTCAGTGTTGTTGCTTATAATTTCAGCAAATTTCATGCGCTTCAAATGCTTTCAACACGCGCAAAGCGGCTCAAAGCGACAGTGCGACGACAGTAAAGTGAGAGGAACGGGCGCACAGTTGTTAGTTCAACACGCGCAATCAAATGTAAATAAAAGCTAAGCGCAACAACAACAACAACAACAACGACACCACAAAGGAATAAGTTTAGATTTAAATTCTAAAGTTAATGTTGTGCGTTCGCATTTTTTTATGGTTTGCTTTTATTGTTGTTGTTGTTGGCGTATTTGAAGTGAATTTCTAGCAGAGCAAAGCGTGTGATTGCTCATTGTCAGCGTTGGTTGAATGCTGCTGCTCAGGTCGCAATACTGTCGGTCATGTCTGTCATGGTGGCATGACAAGCAAAAGTTGGCATTTCGTTCTGGAGTGGCGGAGATTTTAAAGTTTTACGAGAGTTGTGCGTATTGGCAACACAGTAATTGTTGTGCTGGGTTTATTTGTTAATTTTTTTGGTATATTTTATTATAAAGTTATAATTTAAATAGCAAACATTACATGAAAATAAGTAAAAGAGGCTTAAACTACACAGAAATGTATTGAAATCTCTCTGAATTGGTTCAAGTTGCAAGCATTTCAATGAACCAAGGTTTAGTGAACAATTAATTTTTATATTTATTTCAGTTGAGTTGTTCTTAACTGATGATCTGATAAAGAAAAATTTTATTTACAGTCTACCGACTGCTCTGCCAATTGAATAATCGGGAGACACCACAAAAATTGAATTGCACCTAACGACCGTAGAAAATTTTAATTCGCTTGGAAAGAGTCATGAGGCAATGAAGCCTAGAGGATTGTTTTTCTAAAATCTCTAAAAGTCTTTAAGACATCCCATTGAAACTTTGATGACGCTTCAATAAAATGTCCTATCCCATCCATCGTATTCACCAAGCATTCCTACTTCCAACTACTACTTGTTCAAGGCATTGACTCATTTATGGCGGAGCAGTATTTTTCTTCTTAAACATTGAGTGAATTCTTGGATCATCTTAAAAGAAGAGACATTTTTCTAACGAGGAATCCGTATGCTATCTGAAAGATGAGGGAAAAGTCGTAACTAACGAATCCGTATGCTGTCTGAAAGATGGAGAATAGTCATAGACAACAATGGATAATACTTTGAAAAAAAATACATTTTAGAGATTTGTCTCAATAAAGCTTAAACAAAAATTCTCAAAACTTCTTTGTACCTCTTATGTCTGTCTCTGTTTGAAGACACCTATCATGACTCAACTTTACTAAGCAAATTACCTGAAAACTATGCTTATGGAACCATTAGAAAGTTCCCACAAAGTGTGTCAATGTTGGACTTGGGTGGGTAGAAGACTTTGCTCATTGAGAAGACAACCTTAGAGGACGATAGTGTATGGACTATAAATACAAGAATCAATAGACTAAGAACATTGAACAACCTCTGTCTGTCTCTGTTTGAAGACACCATGGCTCAATCTTGCTGAGGAAATAACCTAAAAACTATGCTTACTGAACCAAGAGGAACTTTCCACAACGTGTGTCAATGTTGGATTTGGGCGGTAGAAGATTTTGGTCATTGGGGGGGACAGCCTTAGACAAAGATGTTCTGTGAACCATAAAATACAAGAATCGTTTCATAAAATGCAATCTGCATTCCCTATTGGAATCCAGTAAGGAATAAAGGATTTTACACAATAGTTCTTATGGGACGCAGTGTCTCGGGCTGCGCGACTCCCATACCGAATCTAAGGGGATTACAATCAGGATTGTCTGATCCAAACTGACGTTCACCGGGAGATTTGGATATAAATTTTGGGTGAAAGACAACCTATTGAGTTGGATTTTTCTGAACAAAAAGTAAGCAAGTATGTAGGACTGGGCGGAAATGAACGAGCAACAAAAAGCGAATGGAACCATTGACTAGAAGAAAGTTAACAATTTTGAACGGAATAAAACAGACGAGCCCCGAAAAATAAGAAGGAACAAAACTTGACCAGAGACAACGGAAGAGATAAAGTACAATTGAACAGAAGAAGTGCAGGCATGAGTTTCTTCTTTTCAGAAGACTCTAGACTTGTGTCAAACTGGGACATGTCTTTAATTAATCATTTAAAAGCTGTCAATCACATGAAATGCGTATTGACTCATTTCCCCTGGTCCCCTGGTCTCCTTGCGGATATTTTCCCCAGAACTTATGATCTCGATGGGTTTAAGGCAAGAGCCCATAACCACTTCACTCAAACCCCTATCTCCTAACCTTTATATCCTTCCTGAACCAACGCAATTTCAATGGAACATCCACCTTGGAAAAATCCATAGAAATTTATGAAACATTGCGACAATGTTCCAAAGAGTCAATGGAGCTGTCACCATCACTTGGAATATGAATGCATTCTGGGATCTTCAGGTAGAATTATGAGGCTTTATTTGGCGCCAAATATAGTTAACGCAAATCAAGCGGAGATCAGATGGAGTGAAGTATTTCTTCATCGCTTAAGGGGGTTGAGTCACTTGGCTTGACTATATTCCCGGGATTCAATAGAGCTTTCACCATCACTTGGGTTCTGAATGTAATCCGGGTTCTTCAGATAGGATTATAAGGCTTATTTGGGGCCAAATATAGGTAACACAGACTAGGCGGAGATCAGATGGAGTGAGGCACCGCTTAAGGGGATCGAGTCGCTTGGCTTGACAATATTCCAGAGAGTCAATAGAACTGTCACCATCACTTGGAATCTGAACACGTTCCAGGACGTGCAGACAGGATTATGAGGCTTCATTTGGGGTCAAATAAAGGCAATAAAGGCACAGATCAGGCGGAGATCAGATGGAGTGAATTAGACACTTGGTGGAGTGAGACACTTGGCTGCTTCTTTCGACACATCAAACAGTGATCATGTCTAGGAAGATCACCACTAATGGAAAGATCCGGAACGACAAGGTTCTGGTTCTGTTTCCCAACAAATAGAGAGTCTTGCCCGTGAGATAACAAACAACACTGAGTCATAAGAGCATGGAAATCTACTCTATGTGCCCATCTTTTAAGATCGCTTTTGAATGTGTCAGGTCAGACGTTATGTTAGGTAATGTTAAGTAGGGAAGCGTGTGTGCGGCACAGAGACCGCACTTCCACTCGGAGGCCAAATTGGCCCATTGTGAATCTCTTCTTGACTGGTTCTGGAGCTAACCAATCAGTCTCAATCTGGGACAAACCAGTTCAACATCTTGACAGAGGAGAGTAGATACGAAATTTCAACTTTTGCCGCGAAAGCCAGATCCGCTAGGAATCTTGGCTCCAGTGTACGGAGTCGGCGTTCCTGCAGAGCTGTGCAGTAGTATGTTTGTGAAAGTCAGACGTTTGATGAAGAAAATGAATGGTGAATAGTGTTGCCAACCAGTATACAGGATTCTTAGTCCATAAGAGAAGATCATTGGTTTTCTGAGAGGATATTCAATAAGTCATCGATACACTGGTTTTGACGGTCAGAAATAAGTTTGTTTTGCTTCCGGCTGGACTTTAACGTTCCATAACCATAGATAATACATCATAATCTTGAGATCTCTTTTTTATCATCTTAATAGCATATATCTTATGCTATTTTCTTTTAGCTAATAAAACGGAGATCGTTTCCTGCAGCTGATCTTTGTATAGCTAAACACAAATAAGTAGACGACTTGGGAGACTTGAATCCTTTGGATGATCAGCTTTGATATAACTTCATAAGAGTATTGAAAAAGATCTAACAGATCGCAGTGTATTTATTGTAATGTATCTTAAAAAATAAGAGAGAAACAGAGATTGTATCGACTGACCATCGAATACCTAAACACGATCGAATGGCAGCGGTACGAGAGGGGATTCACAATTCTTGACAAATGACCTTTAATTGCCCAGAATCAAAACTCCGCACTCATCACGTGATCTTTCATTATAACCATCTAATTCTCTCTCTCCCTCTCTCTTTCTCTCCGTTCTTCTAACTAAAGGCATCTAAAAACCACTAATCAACATTAAATAGTTTCGTATGCTTTGGTTTTTTTTCATTTTCGGCCATTTTTGACACATAAAAATTGAAACCCCAAACCGAGGCTAAATATAGAACATGAAGCTTTGGTATTTGCGCGCTTCGCGAACAGGCTTCGACTGGTGTTTTATTGTTGCTTTTGGGCGTTTTATGGCCTTTGAGGCCGTTTTCGATTTGTTTGACTTGTGCGCGTAGTTTTGCTATCTGCTCGAAACATTCTTCTCTTGTCTTGGATTTTGATTAATGATACCCGCAATGCTGCCTCCAACACTTCAACTGCCACTTTTGGCTAATTTTGTATTCAACAAAAACAACAACAATGAAATAAGAAAACAAATTTAGGCAAAAAATCTTCACTCTTGTCTAAGAAAAACTGGTGTTAGTTAACTATGCTTGTTGGTTGTTGTTGTTGTTGTATTGCCAGAAACAAAAAATGAGTAGCAGTGAGGCTACACACACACATATACACACACAGACACATAAACAAGCGAGAATGTTTCATTTCATGGGATGCAATCAAACACAAATTTCAAGAAAGTTTTTAAATTTTTTGCGTAAATCATTCAAATTAAATGCAACAACAAAAACATAAATTTGTACTTAAAAGTGTCGGCACCAAAAAAACAAACAAATATTTTGTTGTACAAATTAAAAGTTCAATTTGCTTGTTCAACGATTTGAGGCGCTCAACAAAACAGCTAAGGCCGGGAAAAAAATTCATAAAAAATAAACAGAAAATTTAAGAGAAATCGTCCGAGTCAAATGAAGAGAATACAAGTCAAAACACTGACACTGAAGATGACATCATTTGCAAAATGGCGAAGCGGCTTAAAACTTTGCCAAAACCACAGCGGAATTTATTTCAATTTCGTTTTGTTTTGTTTATTTTTCTTTGCATTTAATTTATTTCATTTATTCGTAGGCTTTTTGTCGTTTGTTGCTGTCGCTGTGCGAACAAGTTTTTGCAAAAAACCATTTTTTTGCAATATTTTTGTGTCTTTCATTTTGTTGCTTTGCGCTCAGAAATGATTCGTGCAAAAAAAATATATAAATTTTAAGAAAATAAAATAAAATCCCTTTTTTTAGTACAAACAATTTTTACTTCCCAAATTTGAGCGTTCGAAATGAAGTCCGCATGGCCTGTCGCCGTTGATTTATCAGCAACTTGTTTCAAGACAAACGAACGAACAACAAAAACAACAACAACAATTCAATGTAGCCATCTTTCGCTGCATTGCGGTGCATCACGCGGCTACCTACGGCGAGCACTGCACCGCTGCGCCCGCTTCATACGACGTCAGTCGGCTGTCTCGCCGCTTTCCAGCGCATTTAATCGTTGCTGCTTTGCACTTAAGTGGCCGCAGTGAGCCAACAATGTGTTTTTTATTTGCACTTGCCGACACTTCACTCGGCGCCCCCTGCCCCCCGATTCCCTCCACCGCATGCACAATTTGCATTTCGGCGAATTTTGCACAAAATCCCAACCGCATTCTCGCATTTATGCGAAAATTGATAAACTTTTCCCGCGTCGCATGTTTCTGGTGTTTGCCTAATGATTTTATTTATGACTGCTTGCCCCATTCTGTGCCCCAACAACAACAACAACAGCAGCAACAGCAAACATATAAATGCATTAAAATTTTTCATGTTAAAATTTGTCATGTCACCAAAAACAAAAAACGTTTTTGCATTTTTGGGGAGTGTCTGTCTTTTGACCTCAAAAAAAATACATAAATTTTTAAAGGGACAAAAACAAAAATAAAAATACAAAAAAGTTTTCTTGGTGAAGACAGAAAGTTTTTGGTTTGAGATTTTGACTGAATATAAAAACTAATGAATAGAGGAAATGCAAAGAAAATGGTGACAGGGAAACCTTGGAGCATATTTTTTGCTATCTCAAGACCCATTTAGGGACTCCATTCTTGTCTGGGTTAGATGCCATTAAGCAGCTGTTGAACATTGCTATGAATTGCCCACATTGCCCAAATTGTCACCGATCGCTTTTACGTGAGTCCGTAAGGAACTCTAAGAAACTCTGAGTGATTCCTCAAGAAGCTCAAAAGGGTCTGGTCGACATGGGCTGCCAGCTTTTTTATCATCTAACAACACTGAAAAGATATGTTTCAATTCTTTTTCAGATTCAGTGAGCAAAATATTTCATTTTTCAGCTGTCATCTCAACCTAACCTATACTATCTAACCTAAAAAATAAAGTAAATTGTAAAAAAAAAATTAAAAAAAATTTAATTATTAAAAAACGTTGATTCCTTCTTTCGATTTTTCTCTAGATTCCACAAAAAATAACTAAAATTATGTGTTTTATGCGAAGTTCAACTTCAACTTCAACATAAACCGAAAATAACCGAAACCTTCATTCCAACCTAAAATTACTTCTATGGTTAAGTTACTTCCAACCTAACCGAAACAATAAAACTAATCCAATTTTTGAAGAAATCAAACATTTAACAGAGCACAAGTTTAATCTAAATAAATCTTTTACATAACCCAACATTTAACATAAAACATTTTGAACTTAACCAAACTTTCAACCTAACCTACATTTCAATCTCAATAACCGAACTTTAACATAACCTAACTTTTGACATAAACAAACTCCTAACTTAATCAAACTTTCAACCCCACCTAAGTTTTGACCTCATTAACCGAACTTTTTATCGAACTTAACTTTTAATTAAACCTATCCTCGCCTTAAACAAATTTTTAATTTTTAACCTTAACTTTTAACAAACTTTCAACTTAACCCAACGTTGAAAATAACCGAACTTGTAACCTATTTAACCTAACTTTTAACTGAATCTATGTTAACCTTTGAAAGCCTTTTAATTTTTACCTTTAACTTTTAACAATTTTTTAACTCAATGTAACTCTCAACCTAACCTAACTTTTAACCCAACTCTATCTAACCGAACTTGAAACTTCACTCTCCGTACATTTAAAAACCTTTTCATTTATAACCCTAACTTTTAACAAACTTTTAACTTAACCTTACTTCTAACCTAACCTAACTTGTAACCTATTTAACCTAACTTTTAACCTACTAAACTTAACTTTTAATTGAACTTCTGTTAACATTTTAAAGCCCTTTTTTACCTTTCAACCTAACCTATCTTTAAACTGTAGCTCTTCCCACATTCAAAAACCTTTTTATTTTTAGCCTCAACTTCTAACAAGCTTTCCTTAATCTAAACTTGATTAACCTAATCTTCAACCTAACCTAACTTGTACCCTACTTAACCTAACTTTTAATACTTTTATCTAAAAACCTGTTTTAATTAATTTTTTAAGTTAACCTAACTTTTGTTAACTAACCTAACTTCTTATAAAGTCAAACTTCTAACGTAAAGACGCTTTACACGTTATCTCATTTCTATTCTGATCGATCTTATGGCCTAATCCAATGTTTAACATAACCTAATGCCCATCTTAAGCAAACAATTAAAACGTTTAACATAGCTTTACTTCAATCTTAACTTTTATCCAAATGAAACTTTTAACCTTTTTATTTTTAGCCTCAGCTTCTAACAAACTCTCCTTAACCTGAACTTGATTAACGTATTATTCAACCTAACCTAACTTGTACCCTACTTAACCTAACTTTTACTACTTTTATCTACACACCTGTTCTAATTAATGCTGTAAATTAACCCAACGTTTATTAACTAACCTAAGCCAAATTTCTAACTTAAAAATGTTTAACATAGTCAAAACCAAACCTTTCACGTAAGCCAACTTCTAACTCAACCTAATTTCTAACCTTCTCAAACAGTTAACCTAACCTCTAACTTTTAAACTCATTCAGTTTCAACTCTACAGTTAAATTATTATTTGTGATGATAATTTCCCGTGATTTCCATATCCCCTCATAAATTTATTGACATCTCTAGCGTCAAGTGTTGATTTAAACTTTGTGCATTTGTTAATTGTTTTTGTTGTTTTTTATGACATATTACTTTGTTGCACTCAATTTTTATGGTATCAAGTTTGTACAACACGATTGAAACGGAAATTCAATGCAGCTTACTCATGTTAAATATATCAGAAATGATATGAAAGAAGCAAAAGTCAAAAACGCAAGGAATGTTGAAAGTAGAACAGTAGTTAAATTTCACTTGGAAATTAATAAAAAAATTAAGATTTTTTTGAGTGTTACAATAAAATTTTAGTTGATTATGAGACAAGTTCAACTTGTCAAACTTTTAACTAAAAATGTCAGAATGAAGCTCAGACTGGGTCAAACTGCATTGGTTGGATGGGTAGAAAGCCAGAAGCCAGAACAAAGCCAGTTCTGAATGGATAGAAGACACATTGAGGCTAATTGATGAGTAGTGATATTTAGGGAATTGAGTTCCAGTTAAGCTTAAAACCATAGAGAACTTCTTATGTGGCCTTTGAAGTGGACTATTGAAGATAGAAGACACTATGAGGCCGAGTTGGTTCCTAGTGATTTCCAGGGAATCGAGTTCCTTTTAAGCTTTTAACCATAGAGAACTCCTCATGAGGTCTATAAAATTACTAAAGTTGACCTTTGAAGATAGAAGACACACTGAGAAAAAATTGGATCCCAGTGATTCCAAGGGAATCGAGTTCCAGTTAAGCTTCGAATAGTAGAGAACTTCTTATGAGGTCTGTGAAGCCATTGAAGTGAACTGTTAAAGATCGAAAACACACTGAGCGAATTTGATGCTCAGTGATTCTCAGAGAATCGATTTCCAGATAAGCTTTAAATAGTAGAGAACTTCTCATAAGGTCTGTGAAGCTGTTGAACTGTTGAAGATAGACACTGAGACCAATTTGGTCCTCATTGATTCCGAGGAAATCGAGTTCTAGTTAAGCTTTGAATAGTAGAGAACTTTTTATGAGGTCTATGTAGCCATTAAAGTGGACCGTTGAAGATGGAAGACACACTGAGGCCAATTCGGTACTCAGTGATTTCCAGGGAATTGAATTCTACTTAAGGTTCGAATAGTAGAGAACTTCTTTTGATTTCTATGAACCCATTTAAGTGGACTGTTTAATATAGAAGACAAAAGGGCACAATAGATCTTTAGATCGCGGTGCACTATCCCCACTAATAATAATATAGAAGACACACTGAGACCAATTTGGCTCCCAGTGATTTCAAGGAAATCGAGTTCCAGTTAAGTTTTAATTAGTAGAGAACTTCTTGTGAGGTCTGTGAAGCCACTGAAGTGAATCGTTGAAGATAGAAGACAAACTGAGACCAATTTGGTTCCCAGTGATTTCCAAGGAATTGAGTTCCAGTTAAGCTTCAAACCTTAGAAAACTTCTTATGAGGACTATGAAGACATTGAAGTTAACCGTTGAAGATAGAGGAAACACTGAGGCCATTTTGGTCTCCAGTGAGTCCTGTTTATAATTTCACTCTATGACACGGGAATGTGTTTGTTTCATCTTCTTTTGAATTGTCTTATTTTCTTCTTCTTGTTATAAATTAATACCTATGTATACGTCAAGTGACCGGAACTGTGTCCAAAAAGTGAAATTTCCACCAATGCATTTGTCCGTTGGTCACCACTTTTTCAGATAGAAACAACTATTTGAAAACACTGCTCAAAATATTCAAATCTTAGCTTTCAGTACCCAACACAGAACTACAATTTAGTCAAGTTGTGTATATAAAAAACCATCTAAAAGATTACTAACACCATTCTCTCACCAAATTTCGAGTTTCTTTATTCTCAATTCATGACAAACACTTAACGGAAACAACCCACTGATATTGTCCCATCTGGTGTTTGCAAAGCCAATAAAACGAAATCATTTGTGGAGGCCGTTCGAAAGTACTTTGGGCACTTTGGGCAACAAGCTGAGGAAGTAAAAATCAATTTACAAATATTTAATATTTGCGCATTAATTCGCAGCAAGAAAGTGAAAAAACATTAAACGAGCAAACGCACTGAACGAATGACTGCAGTCGTAAAACTGGACGGACATGGAGCATTGAATGTTTTAAGTAGAAAACAACAAAATTTCAATATTGTCAGACGAAAATAAAAAATTCAAAAACACAACGCCGACAATAAAGAAATACGCGTACAAACCCAGGATTGAATTGAAGGCTCTGAGACAGAAACGCAACGGCAGACACATAAAGATACGACAGACAGACAGACTCGCTGTGTGTGGCGCTAACAAGAAATAATGACGCATAGACGATGCGCGTCACTGAAAAAGCACAAAACGATTGGTTGTCATTTGAAGTCGCATTGGCGGGAACTTTGCGCTTAGACGCTTCAAGTGTGCAGAGGAAAAGTAATCGACCGAGGAAATGTAATCAAGAAAAGGAAAAAAGAAAGTATAACCTTTAAAAAGCGGCAGGAAGTGTTGCCGGGTTTTTTGTTCATTTCTCTGGCAATGATTGGACATTTTGATACTGGGTTGAATTATGTGCTGTTTAGCGTGAGAAGCGACGGAAATCAATGAATTTTTGGCTGACTTGTGAGGGCATCGGGAAGCCATAACGAAGGCTAATAAACTTTGAATAATTATGATCGAATTTACATACTTTTGTTGGCGTTTTGAGACTTGAGTGGGACTGAACTGCTAGCAATGAAGATCGGAGGGTTAACTTGACTTGAAAAGTAAAATACAAAATTTGCATATTTAATGCGCAAATTTCAATTAAAAACTAAAGTTTTCATGGGAGGTATTTTTCTCAGAGGTTCCCCAATAATAGCGAAAAGAAAAGAGACCAAAAAATATTTGACCAAAACAAAAACTTAAATAATAGCGAAGAGAAAAGTGGTCCAAAAAATCGTTGATTAAAACAAAAACTTAAGGTTAGGTTCGGTTAAGGTGGGATCTGGGCATGACACTTCCTGAAAGACACACTTTGACCTCAAAATGGGACCATTGTGATACCACAAAGAGAAAGTGATCCATCTACTAAAAGTCAGAGGGCCTAGCAAGTCTCTGATGTTGACTAAACTGAGGTTATTCGAGTTCTCGAAGAACGAAGAGCCTAGATATTGCCATCTTTGTCTAGAGAGAGCCGGGAACTGGCAGAGAAAGTGACTTAAGTATAGTCTCTCTTCCACCACTTCACCCGGTACCAAGTAAGAGTTATATGATACAGACACCCTAAGTTTTTGAGTTCGATGTGGTAGAAACCACAAAATCTCGAAGATCATTAAATCCTGAATTTTGAGTTTTTATGGCAGATTTTATCTTTTCCTACTTGATATCTCATTCTACTTTATCTTCCTTCTAAATTTTGATTTTTTCTTTGTACAAACCCAAAAGTTGACAACCTCAAAGTTTCGTTTATATGGGAAGCGCCCTCTGGTGATCAAATTTTGAACTTCAATTAATTTTGTATTTTTTTCACTCAAAAATTTTGCCAATTGTTGAAGAAATCATTCAAATTGGTTCAGTAGTTTCAGCGATATGACTACATGCAATTACTACATTTACAAGTGGGCAGCCAATTCCATAGAAAATGACTAGTTTTGTACGGCAGCCCCCTTAAAAGTTGTAAATAGCGGTTAGGTATGTATGAAAAAAACATTCAGAAGGGAAAATAAATGAGGATCAGTCATACATTTGATACCTCTGGGACACACTTGGAAGCAGTGGGAACCCATTTTATAAAAAGGATGATTTTGTATGGGAGCCTCATTAAAAGTTGGAGATACCGGCTAAGTATGTTTGAAAGAAACGTTCAGAGGGACAAATTAGTGGGGTCAGTCATAGATGTTAACCCTCTAAGAGCAACTTCTGAGCAGCTGTGAAGCAATTTTTGGGTTTTTAATTTATTTTAATATTTCAGTTTTACTGGAACATCTTTGAATATCACTTTTATCTTTCAAACAACTCTGAACATCTCTATTCGTTATATGAAAAAAATATAATGTTAAATAATTCTTCAAAATATCAGCTGCAATGTTCAACTAAAAACCTTGTTAAAGTATTTTTTTGTTAATATTTTCGTACTTTTTCATTTGGCGGCCAACAAAAATAATGAGCAATCATTAAAAATGCTCTCACAACAAAAAATGTGTTTCCTTAGAATATATAAAAAGACATGGCGTCTTGTGCAACACACACACACACACACAGAGGGCACAGGGTGTTAAATCGAAAAAGGCCACCAAACAGACACAAAGAAAGATAGCTGAACGAAACGAGCCCAAACCAATGGCAAACATTTTTACTTTTCATTTTAAAGTATTCAGTGTCATGTGCCAGAAAGCTGAACACCTAACAATAACAACAACAACAACAACAACAATAACACAATGACAGCCCCACGAAAAGTGCGGCAGCAATAAATGGAAGCCCATAATGAGGACACGCAAGTGTGGCCAAATGAATCAACAAAAAACATTTTTTACACAATATGAATAAAATATAAAAAATATAAAAAAAATTAAAAAAAAGTAGAAAAAATATTGAAAAAAAGCGGCATGCAAAAATTTCGTGATGCCACCTTTACGCAGAATGGAAAGAGTATGAAAGAGACAAACGACAGACACGCACACATTCATACAAAAAGTGTGTGTGCGTACTTAGTGGTTGTTGTTGTTGTTGTTATGGCGGCCTTTTTTTGAATTATAAAGGTAGGTCTAGGTCCCGCACAGTTGCGCTGACAATTTTCACACGCACACACAGTTGCTGCTCGCAAATTGCAACAACAATGAAAAAATATATTTAAAAACTAAAAATACAATAATAAAAATAAAAAAAACCCTGCGACTTGCCAAAAATGTTTCATTTTATTTTTGAAATTTTTTCGATTTCTATTCACATTTCAAACTACAACATTTTGGCAACGGCATTGTTGGTGTTTGTTGTTTTTGTTGTTGTTGCTATTATTTGGTGCGTGCTGTGTTTGGCTCAACTTGGTGGCTCAATGTTGGCATTGTTGGTGTGCGTTGGTTTAGTTTTGCTTGGGTTTTTATTGTAGTGATGACTATTTGTTGTTTTTGTTGTTGTTGTTGTTGTTGTTGTTGTTGTTGCTATTGTGGGTGTGCAAACGAATAAAGCAAACGTGGCAGCTCGCAAATATGAATAATGAAGTCAAGTGTGACTCGTGATCTGTGCGCGATAAATGATTAATGTGACAGCAACAGCAACAACAACAACAAAAGCGAAAAATAACAGTAATCAGCGTCGACAAACCACAAGCATAACAATTATAGTGACTACAACAACAACAACACAAACACTAAAAAAAAACAGGGCGCTGCCAAAAGGCGAACGGCGAAAAATTGCCAATTTCCCGAATTCGCTGGACATTGACGCCATTTTTAATAACTTTTGCAACCACGAAACGCCGAAACCTTTCGTGTCCATCAGCCGCACCAAGTTGACAAGGGCGGCCGCCACGCTTTTGACATGGGCTCGCCCAGCAAGCAGCGACGCAGCGTGGACGCGATTAGCAGTCGGAGCGACCCGGGAGTCGCAGCGACACGCAATCGACCCAACGCTGGCCGCAGAGATAACAACAATGGCCGTTGGCCGTCGAAGGACTTAGGACACTTTTGGATGCCTGTCGCCTTGACTGAAAGAAGCTTTTTTTTGGGTGCAAAATTCTATGCTTTGGTTGGGCGTTTTTCAAGGTTTTTTTGAGGAAAATTGTTTAGGACACCTTTTTCTGGACAATTTGAGGCGTTAAACGAACTCTGTGAAAACGTGTGAGCTGCCATCGACAGCTGGTTAGAGAAATGTCTAAAATATGTAAAGTCACATAATTAGGGTTCAGACGAAGGAGCAACATTTAAATTCATTTGAATTCATTAGGCAAAAATCAGGAGGCAACAGTTCAAAAGAGAAAGACTGCTTAATGGCAGCCAGCTTTGCATAATTATTACTTGGAATTAGAGCAGCAAATATTTCGTTACTTTACATTATTTCATGTTAACATTTTAAAGTCAATTTTTAATACCACAAAACCTGAATGAAAGGTTCTTCATTAAAGTTGATTGAAAAATATGTTCAGTGTTGCTTCCACAAATAGCAAAACGTACCTGCAAAGAGAGAAAAATAAAAAGGATGCGTTAGTTTATAAGTATTTTTTTTTTCAATAAGGAAAAGGAAATGTTGAAATATTTCTTAAATGAAATTGTAATTGTTCAATTTAAATTAGAAACATAAAATATTTTAAAAATAGTATAAAATCATAAACATAAATTGGAAAAAAATTTTATGACATTAGGAAATTTGAAATTTTTAGGTCAGCACTTATATTTCACCACTTTAGCGCACAAGTGTAGCTGTCGAAACTGGGTTATCTTCAGGTACCTGCTTTCAATTCCACAGACAACTCAATGTTTCCTTTCTTTCTATCGTCAAAAGAGCTTAGCGACCGCACAAGACAGTTCAGTTCAAGCCCACACAAAATTAATTACCACCTACGAACTGTTACAAAAACTGTTTATCTTGTTGTTTTTGTTGCTAAATTTTCGTGCGTTTACAATTGACTCTTATGAATTGAATGGATTTAACTGTAAATTCAAGTTTGGACCATAATTGGTGCGGTAAACATAAGAACGACCATAGAAGGCGAGAGAGAAAGCGGCAGATAAACAAAAATGAAAGAAAGAAATATTTTAAAAAATATTTAAAATATATTAAAAAAGATTTAAAATATATTAAAAATAATTGAAAAATAAAATAAAATAAAATAAAATAAAATAAAATAAAATAAAATAAAATAAAATGAAATGAAATAAAATAAAATAAAATAAAAAAAATAAAATAAAATAAATTCAAATAAAATAATTTTATAAAAAAAATAAAATAAAATAAAAAAATGAAGTAAAATAAAGTAAAATAAAATGAAATAAAATAAAATAAAATAAAATAAAATAAAAAAATGAAGTAAAATAAAGTAAAATAAAATGAAATAAAATAAAATAAAATAAAATAAAATAAAATAAAATAAAATAAAATAAAATAAAATAAAATAAAATAAATAAACAAATAACGCACATCTTATTGACATCGGAGTTCCCAACACACACAACCTACAGGACTGTATCGCGGAAAAAAGCAGGAAATATCAGCAACTGGCCCAAGAACTGAAACAGATGTGGCAACTTGACAAAGTAGTGATTGTACCAATCATCATTTCATCGACAGGGGTAGTGCCCAAAACATTAATGACGACACTGGAGAGGCTTCAATTAGCGGACAAATTTTTGACTATACAAAAATCAGTTATATTGTCAACAACGTCAATTGTTCGTTCGTTTCTAAGTATTGAAAGTTAAATTGTATATATGCTTAAGAAAATACCATGTACCTGCAATAGTTTTATGTATCTTGTTGTAAAACAACCGATATGTAATATTTAACCCTTAAGGAGTTCAATAAATCGTGAAATAAAATAAAATAAAATAAAATAAAATAAAATAAAATAAAATAAAATAAAATAAAATAAAATAAAATAAAATAAAATAAAATAAAATAAAATAAAATAAAATAAAATAAAATAAAATAAAATAAAATCAAATAAAACAAAATGAAATAAAATAAAATAAAATAAAATAAAATAAAACAAAATAAAATAAACTAAAATAAAACAAAATAAACTTAAAGAAAATAAAACAAAATAAAATAAAATAAAAAAAAGAAAATAAAATAAAATAAAAAAAATTAAGTAAAATAAAATAAAATAAAATGAAATGAAATGAAATAAAATAAAATAAAATAAAATAAAATAAAATAAAACTTCTGGGCAGCTTCTGCCTATTTGACTTCTTCTAGTAGACTATGTAACCCAGTTCTAAACTTCTAGCGGGGCTAAGAAAATTCTAATGACCGCTGATAGCAAATGTGTGACTTCTGAGTGTGTCACTTTTGACGTTTCACAGACTTTTGTAAACAGAAAAGAAGTCAATTATCACAGAACTTCAAGTAAAGATAAACTTTAAAAATTACTTTTTTTTTAGAATTTTCAATTAATTTTTAAGGAACTTTCAACACTTTCAGACAACAATTTGCCAAATGTTTTGTTGACTGCACACATGTCACCAAATAAAATAAAGCCTGTATGTGTATGTGTGTAATGTGCCTCTGTGTGTGCCATCTGGCAATGGCAGCTGCTGTCTGGCGTACATTTTACTTAATGGCAATAACCACATTTAGCCAAATACAACTAGACCGCAAATTGCTACCGAAATGTATGCGACGACAGCGACGACGACGACAGCAACGAAAATTGTTGCTGATGCAAAACCACAGACGATTTCGTGTGCTGTTTTATTTACGAAAGTGTACTAAAATTTTATTTAGAAAAAAACCATAAACTTAAGAAGCAACAACAACATCTGAACAACCTGAAGCCACAAAAGTGCAACTGGCGGCCAATTAAATTTGTCGAAAAATGTTGGTGTTACACATTTTTAGCGGCGATTAAATCGAAAATGTGGCAAAGCTTAAAACAATACAAAAATTCAATAAACAAAAAAAACATATAAATTGGAAACGTAATAGAGGATAAGTCGATGCAGCTGCTGCTTGAGCCAAAGTGGCTGGCGGGCGTTGAAAAAAAATGCGTGCAAATTTCAAAGCTGACTTAAAACCTAACAACGCCAAAGACAAAGGAGACCGACGGCTATGGACAAAAAAAACAAACAAAAAATACAAAAAAAAAACCAAAAAGGTAACAAAATTTAATACATGGCAGCATTTTACTTAGAAACTTTTTATTTGCCATGCACACACACACATGCACAAACATACACACACACAGAGCCAACAGCTGCAGGCTGCAAATTGAACGGCAAACGTTTCAAATTTGTGTGTTTATTTTTTATTATTTTATTTCTATTTTTTGCTTCACTTTTTTCAGCAATTTTTTTCGTTGCAGCCAATTGGAATCTAATTTAAAAGCGAAATGAATTCGGACCCTAAAAGGATTGAAATAAATTTGGTGCAGTTTATGTGCATTTCAAAACGACGACGACGGCTTCCTTTGTACAGCGATATGGCATTGTTGTTGTTGCCTTAACTTCCTTGAAGCGACTAACAAAGCCGGCAACAGCAGAAAACCGAAATTGGCAGCAGGTGGCTTACAAGCAACAACGATAACATCGCAATGCAGCAGCATTAAATGTTGTTGTTGTTGTTGTTGTTGCTTTTTAGAGAAATTAAACGAATTGAAGATTAGATTAGAGCCGCCAAGCGTGGAACGTGGTTTTTGGGGCATTTTCATGCAACCGAATCGAGTTTGAAAAGCGTGTAAACTTGACTTTAGTTTGCCAAATGTGAAAAACAAATTTGAGGGAATTTTTCTAAAGTTTATTTTACTTATAAAAAAAATCCATGTCGGCTTGCAATTAAAAGACGATTTGCGTTTGAATGCACGTACAATTGGAGCTAATGATATTTTTATTCAAATGTCTGACTTCAACCACAATAAAATTGTACAACAAAAGTGTTGAACAAAATGAGCAACAAAATAGACAACAATGAGAGCAACTAATGGGCAGCAAAATGAGAAAAAAAAATTAGGCAAAATGAGCCACAAAGTGTGCCGCATGCGACGAACTTGGAAGTGAGTCGAAAAAAGTGTCCAAGCCAGAAGCAAATCGTTTACTTAGAACAAAACCACGTTTCATAGAATAGAAGGGGACAAAATTGCGCCTAATTAATTCAGCAACTGTCACTGAGTTTGGCTCTCTTTGCGCCGTTAAACACGCAGCAGCAACACAGTGGTGTTGAATTACAATGCGTTACGGCAAAAGTGCCAAATGCCAAACAACACAACACAACACGCACAACAGTCAACGAGAAGTTTGCACAAAACAAAAGGAAGAGACAAAAGTAGAAATAGAAGAAGTAGAAATAACAGAACGCACAACAACAGAGTCCTAAAACAGAGACCGTCGTCAGTGTGTGGCATTAATTAATTTCTTTATTTTTTTGACTCATTCACTTCACATGAGAGGCGACTGTGCGTAATTTACTACACACACACACAAACGCACAAACACACACGCACAGCTAAACACAAAAGTAAATGGGCAGCAGAGTGTAGTGTCGTGGCTCGAATGGCTCGAACGGCGCGCATGCGTGCAATCAGCCAACCATTCACCACCAACAACATTCGCCGCTCAAGCCTGTCCGTCCCGTGAGTGCGTGCGTGCGTACCCGCCAGTTTTTTGTTTTAGTTTTTTTTTTTTACCAGCCACACATTGCTGGCCACACATTGCTGGTTGGCCTGTTTTGCTTCCCCACGCTCGCATTTTCATAGCCAAAAACTATAGAAAAATTTATTTAATTTTTTTTATTTGAAACTTTGCATTATTATTTATTTCAACTCGACACGTTTTTTCCTTCAATGAAACATTAACACGCAATTTTTCTACATTCTTTGCAATGTGGCAAAATTTTTCATTCCATTGTGTTTAATTGCAACAGTTGAAAAGTTGCTTTTTAAGTTTGTAGTTTGAAATAGTTTGAGTTTTATTGAGAAGTCCTATAATTTTAATTTGTTTTCTAAGATTTACTTAAGAATTGAAGGTCAAAACTTGTAAAAGGCTTTTAAGGCACAACTTCATAGGTGATGTGATCCAGAGTCAGTAATTAGTGAATGAGATCTCTTATCGAAATCGTTTAATAGTTTAGTTTTCAAGTTTAATTGACTACTGACTTATCGAAATCGTTTGTTCGTATTCGAGTCTAATTGACTACAGTCTAATTGTCTAACGATTATTGTGTTTAAAAAACTATAAACGACTTCACCATTCTAAACGTGTAGAGGAAACGAATTTCAGTAACTATTAAGAACCAATCTACAGAAAACGACTGTTAAAGACTACTCTAAGAAGTCATTTAAGCTGAATGACTATGGGGAATTAGTTGTTTAGTTAAACTGCTGTATGATCATTCAATGAATTGTTTAATTTGGACGACTTTTTAAAACGAGTCGTTGAATCTAGAGACCAAAAATTATGAAAAAGAGTGACTATAACAAAAAAAATTTAAAATAATTATGAAAATAGTTTAAAATTCTTATGAAAAATAAATATGAAAATAATTATAAAAATAATTTTAAAAATAATTATAAAAATAATTTTACAAATAATTATAAAAACAATTTTAAAAATATTTATAAAAACAATTTTAAAAATAATTATAAAATTATTGAAATTAATTATTGAAATAATTAATTGCACATAATGAAGAAAATAATCGTAAATAATTATGAAAATAATTGCAAACAATTGTGAAAATAATTGCAAATAATCACGAAAATAATTTCAAATATTTTTGAAAACAATTGCAAATAATTATGAAAATAATTGAAAAAAATTGTGAAAATAATTTCAAATAAATATGAAAGCAATTGCAAATAATTATGAAAATAATTGCAAATATTTTTGAAAATAATTGCAAATAATTATGAAAATAATTGCCAATAATCAGAGAAATAATTTCAAATAATTATGACAGCATTTTTACATAATTATAAAAATAATTTAAAATAATTATGAAAACAATTGCTAATAATTGCAAAAATAATTGCAAATAATTATGACAGTCATTTTACATAATTATAAAAAAAAAATTATAATAATTATGAACATAATTTTAAATAATTCTGAAAATAATTTCAAATAATTATGAAAACAATTGCAAATAATTATGAAAATAATTCCAAATAATCGTGAAAATAACTGCTAATAATTATGAAAATATCTGCAAATAACTATGAATATAATTGCTAATGATTGCACAAATAATTGCAAATAATTATGACAGTAATTTTACATAATTATAAAAATAATTTAAAATAATTATGAAAAATAATTCCAAATAATTCTGAAAATAATTTCAAATTATTATGAAAATAATTGCAAATAGTTATGAAAATAATTGCCAATAATTACAAACATAATTGCAAATAATTATGACAATAGTCTTACATAATTATACAAATAATTTAAAATAATTATGAAAAATAATTCCAAATAATTATGAAAACCATTGCAAATAATTATGAAAATAATTACAAATAACTATGAAACCAATTACAAAAAATTATGAAAATAATTGCAAATAATTGTAAAAATAATTGCTAATAATTACAAAAATAATTGTAAATAATTATGATTGTAATATAATAATTATAAAAAATAATTCCAAATAATTATGAAAACAATTGCAAATAATTATGACAGTAATTTTACATAATTATAAAAATAATTTAAAATAATTATGAAATATAATTCCAAATAATTATGAAAATAATTACAAATAATTATGAAAACAATTACAATTATAAAAATAATTGCTAATAATTATGAAAATAATTTTAAATAATTATAAGAATGTTTGCAAATAGTTATAAAAATAATTTAAAAAAAAATTAATGAAAATAATTTCAAATACTTATGAAAATAATTGTAAATAATTATAATTAAGTTAATTATGAAAAATAATTTCAAATACATATGAATATAATATAAAAAATTATAAAAATATTGTGTAAACATAAAAATAATTTCAAAAAATTATGAAAATATTGAAATTAAGTTAAAATAGTTACAAATAATTTCAAGTAATTCAAATAATTTGAAGTAACTACGAAAAAAATATCAAATAATTATCAAAATAATTTCAAAATATTATGAAAGTAATTTCCAATACTTATGAAAATAATTGTTACATGATTACAAAAATTAAATAATTTTTAATTATAAAAATAATTTTGGAAGATTATTAAAATAATTTCAAATAAATTCAAAATACATTGCAAATACATACGAAATAAATTTCAAATAATATTAAAACTTATTTCCAGTAAAAATAAAAATTATTTGAAATAATTTTGACAATATTTACAAATAATGATGAATAAAACTTTTTTCAAATTATGAAGTTAATTGAGTATAATTATGAAAATTATTTCAATAATAAATTATTTCAATAAATTCAACAAAAATTTATTATAATTATGAAAATAATCTTAAATAATTTTTTCCCGGCTCATAAAGTAAATATTGAGCTTCAATTCATGTCAATTCGAATTTTGTGCAAAAATTTTAATGTATGCATTGGTAGTTTCTATCTATTCGATTCTCTTTGTGAAGCATATTTTATTTTTTTGAATTTATTTATAATAAGTCTGACTGAGTCAATTTTCTCTTTCATCTTTTAAGGCAGCTACCTACAATTGCTATCTGTCTACCCGTACATATATTTTCTTGCTTCTTCCTACTTTCATCACCCTTTACAGCACTCTCTTTCTTTCTTGAAAACAGCGCCAATTGCTATCTGTCTACCCGCATATTTCGTTTCATTCTTCTTCTCACTCTTATTGCTTCCTAAGGTAGCTAATATTACTGTCTTTCTGTCTATCCATCTGCTTCTAAATATTCCCTCTTCATCTCACTTTTATCACAAGACTACCACTAATACCACGCAATCTTCCTTTCACAATCTCCCTTTCCTGCTATTTTCTCTACAATCCATCCCAACCCTTTCCCATCTCTCCAAGGTGATCTCGTCTGTTCGACGTCTTCTCAGCCATCGACGATCTTTCCAGCTTACTCACTACACCTTTTGGCTCATTTAAGTTGCTGGCCTGCACTTTAATTTCCGAATACAATTTAGATTTAGTATCTGCACTGCCGTCTGCCTTGCCATATAAATTATTATACAAACACACATTGCTACAATAGCAACAAATAGCAACAATGCCAATTTGGTTTCATACAGAAAAAATATTGAAAAAGAATAACAAAAATAAAAAAAATAAAAACAAAAACAAAACCATTTCTATTCTTTAGGCTTGTCGAGAAGAATGAATTTTGGCTGCGGTTATTTTGCGCCGCACTGTGCTTCGCATATTAACTACAAGTTGGTACAATTCAACACAACAGCAACAAAAACAACAACTGAAATTCCCATACAAAAACCTAAAAAGTATTCTCCACCAATTAGACAGCAACAAATCGCAGCACATCTAATCAATAAGACTGTCTTATAATTTTGTTGAAATATTACTTTTTTTTTGGAGAGTTAAAAAGTCAGCAACACTGACTTTGCGCCAATTAGTTGACAGCTGCAGACAAAGCATCGCTACAGTAAATTTCCAATTTTAGGTGATTTTTGTAGGCAGGTTTATTTTTGCAAACCTGAACCCCGTCAAATGCACTGCACAGCTGTCCTCTAGCCCCCCCGCTCCCCCTAAATATTCGCGCCATTCGTGTTCTGCGGCTCTGGTTGGCGTTCTTCGTTCGGTGTTTGCTTGGTTCCAGCTTCTTCCAAATGCCGCTAAAAATTACGGCGCAATTGTTGGCGTTCGCGTGTCGCATCACCCGTCCGGCTGTCTAGTTTTTTGCTGCTCAGTTTTGGTACAAGTGTATTATAGTTGTTGTTGTTGTTGTACGTGCTTGCCTTTTTGACCAAAACTTATTTTGGTTCCATTTCGTCGTTGCGTTTCGTTGTGTTTCGAAATAGCTATGAGTTCTCTTGGCCGTGTCGGAGCCGCTGGCCGAACGCTGTCGCGCTTCGTTGGCTCAAGTTGGCTCCACGTGTTGCCGGGTCTACTCGGTTGGTCTACAACTTGTTGGCCTGGCTGACTGCTTTTCGTTTCTATTGTTTGTGCAGGTCTTTCTTTTTCTCATGCTTTTTCGCCGTTCGCTGTGTCTTTCATTTCATGTACTATTCACTTTTTTCTTACCACTTCCATACATTTAATTGTTTTGTTTATACACAGTGGATGTCGTTAACAATCTGAAACCGGCATGTCTTTTATTTTTATTACTTTGTATTTTCCTTTGTGTCATTCCACCAATACATAACCCCCTCCCCTTCATCCAACTGACTGGCCAAAAACCGCATAAATAATGCTGACTGTTGTTTATTGTTGCGCGGCTTGTTCGACGGTGTTGGCAACACTGTTCTTTGCGCTGCTCTGAACTCACCATAACACACCACGGCTTGCCATACCGTAAGTGGGCAGGAAGTGAAAAGATACACAGTAAGTTTTGGCCAACTCAGTCGAATTATGGCGAAGGAATTTCAACATTTTTGGTTTGGCAAAATAATCAAAAATTCAATGGATGCCAAATTGATGTGAAAAAAGTCAGAAAAATTGAATAAAACGGCAGTAAATGTTAACTGCTACACTTATAGATTACAAATTTTAGATTGAGAAGAAAAAAAATGTAATAGAAGTGCAAAAAAATTAAAGTGTTTGTACTAAAGTATACAAAAAATTCTTTAGAATAATGAAAAAGTTTAAGTTTGCTGTACTAAGGAGTAAAAATGTCATTAAAATTTCAAAAATTCGGAGTTTTCTGGATTTAAAAGTAACTAAATCCATTCACAAACTAACTCAAAAGAGTTTCGGAGCACAAAAAATGCTAGTTGAACATGTTTGTCAGTATTAAACGTGGTTAATATAAGTTTCGGAGTAGCTATTGATATTCAAATACGACATCATTTCAATTTTATAGTGAAAACACTTCGAGTTTTTCGATTTTAAGCCATAAGATGTCATGAAACTGTTTTTCGGAGTCACTTTTTGTAACTTTAGTAGCATCAAAATAGTTTTTCAGAGCAAATTCAGGTACCAAATCGCCCTTCGGAGTATAACAATTTCTGTTTTAAGCTTAACTAATTTTCGGAGTCACAACCTGAAACTTTCGAGGCATAAAAATTCTGTTTCCAAGCTCATTTCACTCAAAACGTCACACTTCGCAGCAGAAAAAGAACTGTCCTAAAACTTTACTGATCTTAGGAGCAATTTTCGGAGTGTTAAAATGAAGTCTGAAAATCCAAATTAATTATTTAGATACTGAGTATGACTTATGAAATGTGAAAACTCTATTTTAAGGTTCAACTGATTTTCGTAGTTATTTTTCATAACTTTTAGAATTTCAAAAATTTGTTTTCAACCCCAATTAGCTTGCAAAAGCACTCTTTGGAATACCAAAAATGTTGCATTTAAGCGCATATATTGCATCATCTCAATTACAAAATGATTAGATTTAATTTCTCTTAAATTTAGGTAATAAAACCACTTGCAACTAACTTTCGGAGTCTTTTCTAAAACTTTGAGACCATCGAAATTCTTTCTCAAAACAAATTTACTTACTGAATCACACTTCGGAGTATCATGCCAATGCTAGTTTCAAACTGAATTACTTTTCGGAGTTACTGTCTTTGACTTTCGGAGTATAAAATGCTTTTTTCAAGTCCAACTGACTTACCAAATCACTTTTCGGAGTACAAAAAAGGGTGCTAAACTGATTTTCGGAGTTACTGTATATGACTTGCAGAGTATTAAAATTATAACTGAAAGCCCAACTAACTTTCGGAGTCACTACCTGTACTTTTTGGATTATAAAAACTCTGTCTTTAAGCTTAGTTGATTTTCGGATCACTGTTTCTGAGTTTTCGAATTTCTAAAATATTGTTTTCAGGCTCAGCCGATTTTTTGAATCATTGTCTGTGACTTTCGAAGTATAAAAATGCTGTTTTCAATTTCAACTGACTTACCAAGTCCTTTTTCGGAGTACCAAAAAGATTGCTTTGAAGCTAAACTGATTTTCGGAGTTACTGTGTATGACTTCCGGAGTATTTAAGTTATATTTGAGAGCCCAGCTAATTTTCGGAGTCACTACCTGTACATTTTGGAGCATAAAAACTCTGTCTTTAGGCTTAGATGATTTTCGGAATCACTGTTTCTGAGTTTTAGAATTTCTAAAATGTTGTTTTCAAGCTCAACTGATTTTTTAAATCATTGTCTGTGGCTTTCAAAATATAAAGATCTGACTTAAAATAAGATCTGACTTAAATGTAAATATTCGGAGTATCAAAAAGTTTACATTTAGGATCAACTGATTTTCAGAGCAACTATCTGAGATTTGTTGATTATCAAAATTATTATTAAAATTATGTTTAAGTGATTTTCGGAGTCTTAAAATTTCACTTTAAAGCCGAAATTCAAATGTCAGCCCAAACTGATTTACAAACTACAACAAATCTTCGGAGTACCTAAATGCTGTGTTCAAGCACAGTGGTGTTTGCCGTTTCTGTCTGTGATTTTCGGACTAAAAAAATTCGTAATTGCGAAAAATTGTGAAAGGTCACAAGGTTTTTTTCCATTATCTTTTATTTTCAGAGCATCAACATTTTGCTTTTAAAGTCATCTCCTTTGCTTTACGATCAAAAATTTAAGACGGACAACTCGGTACACAATACTCAAAAGTAATTTCGGAGTATGCAGTTTTGATTGAGAACACTTCCTAAACTTCTTACAAGTAGTAACGCCGGCCACAGACTGTTTCAGTTTAAATTCGGAGTCCCCAAAACTGACTTATAAAGCCAGTTTAACTGTTCAACGAACCTTAATTCGAATCGCAGTTTCTCAAAGCTAATTTTTACATCATTAAACCGACGCACAACTTATAAAATCCAAATTTGGGAGTCCCAAACCAGTTTTTTAGTATCTATCCTACACTTGGAAGTTTGAAAGAAAAATAAATTCAAAAAATTTCGAAGAAATTCAAAATTTCCTTACTACTTGTTATCATTCAAAACCTCAGTTCAGAGGTCCCATTGAACTGCGAATTCCAGCTTTAAGTTTGCACTGTCCTTCGAAATGTTGGCTGCGTCAGCTAACATTGCTCACTTTTTTTTCGCCAAAACTTGTTTTTTCTTCGTTGCCGGCCAACCTGTAGAATCAACTAGAAGGAATGAACTTTACCGAGCCGGCCGCAATGATTCACCAAGTCAACAACACTTCAAGCTCAAGTCAACGCAAGTCAAGTTGTCAAAGCTGCTGAGCTCACCCCAATCACCCCCAAAAGTTTCAGCCTAAATTTTTATTATGGCACATTAAACTCTTTGAAAGAGTCAAAAAACTAAAAATGTATGCACGTAATAACAAATACGCACACACACACATGGACACACACACCACACTTAAGCACAACTAAAATCACACATGTGCGGCGACCAGACAAAAAAGACCCTTGAACAAAAAAATATATTTTTAATTTATAAGAAAAATACCAGTCAGAAAATATCGAATAACGCAAAAGCTAAAATAAAAGCACAACGTAACAACAACAACATAATGGCAACACTGACAATGGCACCAAAAACAATATGCTGAACACAACAACAATAACGACAAATTTAATATAATAACAACAACAACGTTTGCTCACTTAGGGGAGTTATTTGTTGTTGTTATTGTTATTGTTGTTGCCATTATTTTGGCCATTTCGTTATTATTATTCTAGCAATATTTTGTTGTTGTTGTAGTTTTTGCTGGCCATTTTTGTGCAAAATCATTAAAATAAACTTTTGTTCTCAGGCTACAAAAACGATGTGTGGAAAAGCAGAGTCACCGTCGTGTACAAAGGAGCGACGACGAGCTACGGGCGGGTGCGACGCAAGCAGCGATGATTGAAGACAGAAATATGAAAACAACGTCAAAATCAGCAGCAGCCAATAGCAAAATTTTTTGGCTAAAGCAAAACTTGCAAATGACAACAACAACAATAACAAGAACAGTGACCAAAATCAAAACAAAATTAATGAATTGAACGAAAATTTAGCGGAAGGTACAAAAAATTTCATAATATTACTGAACTAATAGAATTTGAAATGGCACCAAAAAATAAATTGATGGCTAAAATAACAAACCGATTTTTTGGGATGAAAAAGAATTCACAAACGAAATTAATGAAAATCCCCAATTGGCGTTGGAATTAATTTTGTCGACATTGGAACTTAATTGAAGGCAACCGAGTGAAATATCGATGATCGATCGAAAGTGAGGAAAGAGTGAGAAGTTCAGGAGATCTTAAAACCATTCTTCGATGATAAAATTTGTCATTTTTCAAATCTCTGCTTAGCTGAATCTTGAAGCCATTAATCGATGATAAAAATCACAGTCACAATTTACATGATCGATGACAAAATTCACAAGTCGCAGTCACAGTGATTATCGATGATAATATTTGTCATTGTCTACTCACCGTTTAGCTGAATCTCGAAACCATTAATCGATTACAAAATTCTAAGAAATAGTCACAATTTGACTGATCGGTGACTAAGTCAACAGTCACAGTTTGGCTGATCGTTGTTGATACAATTTGGTATTGTCTAATCACCTGTTAGCTAAATCTTGAAGCCATAAATCGGTGACAAAATATACAGTCAAAGTCACAATTTGACTGATCGTTGACAAATTTTACAATAACAGTTTGGCTGATCTTCAATGTTGACATTTGTCAATCTTCAAGCCACCGGTTAACTAAATTTTGAAGCCATTAATCGATGATAAAATTCACAGTCACAAATTGACTGATGGATGCCACAATTCACAGGCACAGTCACAGTTTGGCTGATTTCTGTTGATAAAACTTTTCATTGTCTAGTCACCGGTTAGCTGAATCTCGAAGCCATTAATGGATGACAAAATTCACAGTCACAGCTTTGCTGGTCTTTGATATTGACACTTGTCAATGTTTAAGCCACCGTTTAGCTGAACCCCGAAGCCATTAATCTATGAGAAAATTAAGTCACAGTCACAATTTGACTGATGGAAGAAAAAATTCACGGACACAGTCACAATTTTGCTAGTCGATGACACAATTCACAGTCGCTGTTTGGTTGATATCTGTTGATAAATCTTGTCAGTGTCTGCTCATCGGTTAACAAAATCTTGGAGCCCTTAATCGATGACAAAATTCACAGTCACAGTTTGACTGGTTTCAATATTTACATCAGAGTTTTGTTGAAACTTCTGGCCATTCGTAGATACCAAAATTATACAAAAATTATATCCCTTAGATATCTAAAGGTGCTCAAAGAATTTCACCCTGAAGATCATTCAAAAGGACTCCAGTTTTGTTCTTCAGCTGAGTGATTGTAGTGTGATGGAAATCATTCTAACTCAACTCCAAGATGAATGTAGCAATATTTAATTCCATCTTAAGGAGATCGTTGGAATCTGTACAACAACAAATCTTACATTAAAATTATGCAAAGTCGAACAACTAAGTAGTTTCACTTAACTACCTGATACGGCTCAAAGTGAAGCTAAATTTTGAGCCCATTGTTTACTGACAAAATTTGCCAAAACTTGAGTTACAGTTAAGCTTAATCTTGCATTCAGTTTTCGATGATGAAACATAAGTTTTAAAGTCACAATTTTCCTATTTTCACCTATACCGAAGGTGTTTCTTTGATAAGAACTTGTATCAATGTTTAAGACACAGTTTTAAGTTCTGTCAGTTCAGTCTGAGAGAGGCATCTTCACTGTTTGAAGATCTTTGAAATCAATGAACAAATTTTGCATTTAAAATTATTCACAGTCGAGCAACTATTTTAATGTAAAGTACTCGGTTTTTTCAGACTTTTCTCAACTGATCTTTGCAATGATCCTCAGTCCAACAAAGAGCAAAGGGATCTTTCAGTTCCGCCTTCCTTAGTTCTAGTTCGGCTTAGATTTTGCCTCTCTGCGTTAGTCTACAATTATTATGAGAATTTAAAGGTTTTCACATATTGAACCATTGAGCGCTCAAATCACTCGAATCAAGCGTGAACGACCTTAAAATCTAACCATGTATATCTTTTGAAGATCTTTGAAATCAATGAGCAAACTTTGCATTACAAATTTTTCACAGTCGAGCAACTTTTTGAACCTGGGAACTCAATCCTTTCGAAGACTTTTCTCAACTGAACTTTGCAATGATCCTCAGTCCAACAAAGAGCAAAGTGATCTTTCAATTCGACTTAGATTTTGCTTCTCTGCCAAACTCTACAATTATTATTTAAGTTCAAAGCTTTTCACTCGATTGAAGCGTGAACGAGCTTAAGATCTACCAACGTTTATCTTTTGAAAGTCTTTGAGAAATCAATGAGTAAATCTTGTGTTACAAATTATTCACAGTCGAGCAACTTTTTTAACCTAGTAACTTGATCCTTTTAAAGACTTTTCTCAACTGATATTTGTAATGATCCTTAGTCCAACAAAGAGCAAAGTGATCTTTCAGTTTAGCTTAGATTTTGATTCTCTGCGTTAGTCTACAATTATTATGGAACTTTTGTATTTTAAATTATTCACAATGGAGCAATTTTTTGAACTGAGAATCGAGTTCCTAGATCCTTTTAAAGACTTTTCTCAACTCATCTCTGCAATGCTCCTCAGTCCAAATAATAGTAAAGTAATCCTCTCAGTACTGCAAAGACTTTCCTTCTCTGTCTTGCTCTACAAGTATTGCTTGAACTTAAAGTTTCTCCCAATAAATTGCCAACCGTCTCATTTGTTCGAATCAGGCATCTATGAGCTCCAAATCTCCCAACTCATGTCCGAAGCGCTTCGACGCTGAAACATCTCATCCGGTTGTTGCAGTGATTTATGTAACCTTTGTTCTGCATTTATGTAACCATTGCTTGCAAAGTTTCTCAAGCAAACCCAAAAAATTCTAACCAAAAAAAAAAATTAACTTAAATACAAATCTAATAAAATCAAGAAACGTTCTGAGGGCAATGCGAAATGTGACTCGGAAGTGTCGAGTGCGGCGCTCGTCATAGAAAATTATGATTGCACAAACACAAACATAAACCAATTATTGTTAATGTGATGATTGTTGTTGTTATTATTATGATTGTTGTTGTTGTTGTTGTTGTTCTTATTATTATTGCTGCTATTATATATTTATTTTTTCGACTACGATTTTCATCATAATTTCATTTGGCACTTGAGTTCTTCTTTTCATTTCGATTGTGCGAGTTGTTGCTGCTCTTTTGTTGTATTTGTTGTGTTCTTGTTACTATTGTTGGCAATTGGTAGTTGCCAACTATTTGTTGTAGTTTTGTTTTGGCCATTTAATTTATGCTAGCAACCGATTTTTGGGCGTTTTTTCTACTACTACTTCTTCTTCTTCTTTGACTTGGGGCCCCTGTCACACCGCGGCCACCTGATCGCAATGTTTTTCATTCTTATTCTTATTGTTGTTGTTTTTTATAGTTTAGCATTTTTTTGTATGACTGACGTTGTTTGTGTTGTTTTCTTTTCTTTTCAATACATTTTTTTCTTGACATTTATTGTTGTTGCTGGCGTCGTCGTCGTTAGTATTTTGGCCAAAACGTTCATTGCTCCCGAGAACGAAAAAATTCAAGGTTAAATTTTGATGCGTAATAACAACAATTCATGTGGCGGCGTGTAATTTTGTGCTGACTGTATGACGCGAGTGTGAGTGAGTGTGTGTGTTTGCATTTTTTTTGAGGTTTGGGTTAACACGCTGCCTTTCGCTGAGTTCGCTCGCTCGGTCGCTCGCTTGCTGGCGATAATCGCAATGTTTTTCTACACATGTTTTTATTTGTATTTCATTTTTATTTTTGTACTTTTTGTTGTTGTTAACAACTAGCGGCCGGCTTTTGGGCTGTGAACGCAACGCGTCAGACCGCACGCAGCATTAAGTAAGAGGAAGCATTGCGGCGGCGGCGGCGGCATTGAAAGCAACGTCCAGCCGAGCTTCACCTGCTGCTTTTGCACACTGAAGTCGCTTTACCAGCCCCTCTGCCCCTCTCGCCGCCTTTCATGTTGACTGCTGCTAGGCCAACAATTTCTTGACACGCGTTTTTTTTCTTCGTCTAAGTATTTCGGCTGCTCATTTTAGTAATTACAACCACTTGTTGTTGTTGCCAGTGCGTTCAGCGCCCCGCAACATGCATCGTCCTGCCACCTTTGTTCGCTTTTGTGTAGGCAACACGTGTGTTCTGGTTGTTGTTGTTGTTATTCAGTGAATTCAAATGATTTGCTGACTTTGCTCGCCCCACACACCCTCTGCTTCTTCTTCTTCTTGTTTTCGCTTTGTGCTTGGCACTGTTGAGGGTTCTGGCTGACAGGGTGGCAATCATTGCCACCGACCCTCGCTTGAGCACTTTTGTTCAGTTCTTTTTCATATTTTTTCTATTCTGCTCTCTTTTTCAATCAACGTTATGGTTTTTTTGTATTCCAATTTTTATTTAATTTTTTTACTTTTGTATATATAATTTTTAAACAATTTTTTCCTCGTTATGGTTCTTTAATAAGCAACAATAACCGCAATCAACAATCATTTGTGATTTATGACTTTAGTTTTTGGCATGAATCACTTTGTTTGGCTTTTGTTTTTAATTAAAAAGTTTTAAATTAATATTTACTCAACTCAATGCTTCCAAAAAATATAAAAACGTTTATGCACGGAAGTTGCTCATTCAAAAGTTGACCTTTTCAAAACCAATTAAAATCATTTTGATTATTAAATGCAAAATCAACATGAAATAAGTTTTTAATAGTTTTAAACCATTTTTTTATGAATAGTTTTATGGGTTTTTGATAATTTGGAAATATAAGTAAAATTTTTAATTTTTAATGCAAATTTGATATGAAGATTATTTTTATTAAAACTTTACATTTTTCAAACAACGTTGACACTTTGCGTTAGTCAAGACATGAGCGAAAAATTTTAGTTGGAAATCGAAAAAAAATTCAATGGCACTAAACACATAAACTGAAATGAGCCAAAAATTGGCCCCAAAAAATAAAAGCGAAAACCCCAAAAAAACAAAATAAAAAACCAACAACAACATTTGAACGGCTTCACTTTTGCGAATGTCAACACCGAAGCAGAGTGTTGCCGCTGACAATGAGCGCGTCGTTTGGTGACAATGGCTCGTGCAATTTTGACAATTTGCGCTGTCAAACGTGATCCAAATGCCAAAATGCCAAGAGACGAAATTTGTTATTTTTATTTATTACTGTTGCAGGCGGCCAGTGTGTGTGCGAGTTACAATAACAAAAGTTGAACTTAAAGCAAGCATATTTTTTTCGATGAACGATTCATGACTTTGAATAAAATGCAACAACAACAACAATAGCAGAGCAATAAGAACAATGATGAGCAACCAATGAAGCGAGGAACGTGCAAAATATTACAAAACATGGGCAAGACGTGCAGTTTGTCAGTGGAGTCAAAGCGTTAAACAATACTCAATGCACAGAGAAATATTTAGAAGAGCAGAGCTAAGTGAGAAAGATGAGAAAGTAAGGAGGTCTCACATGGAGGGTCAGTCATTGACCGAAATGAAATGGGGTATTGAAATGAGTTTTAAACATTTAAATTTTAAACAAAGTCAAACTAAACATTCAGAGTAGAAATATTAATTTTCGGAGTAACTCGGAATTGGTTTAAACCGCTTCTGGACAATAGCTTAATACGTTTTTACAGTAAAAGATATGTCTAGGTGAAATAAATAATTCGGAGTTGAAATTTTCATTTTCGGAGTAACTCCGAATTGGTTAAAATCGCTTCTGTCTAGTTGAAATAAATAATTCGGAGTTGAAATTTTAATTTTCGGAAAAACTCCGAATTAGTTCAAACCGTTGTTAGACAATAGTTTAGCAATTTTTGTACTGAAACATAAATTTAAATAAATAATTCAGAGTTAAAATTAAAATTTTCGGAGTAACTCCGAATTGGTTCAACCGCTTTGGTGACTAAAACATACCCGAATGCAAAGATAAATATTTAGAAGATCAGAGCCAAGAGAGAAACATGAGAAAGTAAGGACGTCTCACATGGAGATTCAGTCATTGCTGTAGATTCCTTCAAAGTAAGTGTCAGCTAGTAGTTGCCAAACAAAATTGCACTGCAATAAGTGAACGCAAGATTGCTGCACACAATCGTCGACCGACAATCGACCACTGATCGCATAGCAACTCGCCGTTCGCTCACGCAACTAACGAACGCACATTCACTACGCCAAATTTTAAAGCAAATACTCGTACTTGCCATTAAAATTGTCTTTTTCGTTGTTCGACGTACTTGAAACTGGTTTATTGTTGCTTTTCGATTCAAAGTGATTTTGACTTTGCGACACACGACAACATGACGCACTCATTGGCAACAACAACTCCTTCATATACTTAAAATAAATTCGTGTTGTGTCCATTGTAAACATGATTGTTGTTGTTGTTATTATTATTGTTGTAATTATTTTGCATTAAGCGAAAAATAGTGGCCATTCAATTCCAGTCTGTTGTTGACGTGCACGTTCATGTTGTGCTCCTAATTGAGTTCCGAAAAAATTCATGCGAGCCGCCATCCATCCATCCATCCATCCGTTTGTTCGTCCGTCCGTTCATTTGTCGAACAACAAAGCGCCATCGTGCGCCATGTTTTTCATTGTATCGCATTACATAATATTTGTCAAATAAAAAAAAATAACAAGCAGTAAAGGTCAACACGTCCAAGTCGCCACCAATCTTCGCTACCAACGGCAACTGTCCAACTCGTCGAACAGCCCATTTCGGCCGCTCAAGTTGGTTGAATCGCTTTGGTCGACGCCCGACGCTGGGCGGCACATTTGTTTAATGGATTTTACGAGTGACATGTTATCGACATATCGGTAAATAACGAGTTTTTTCTTATACATTCTGGCTATTGTTTCATTATGGATACTTTCGGAGAGGAAAAACAAAATATTCCTAAAAGTATGAAAAACAAAAGAGTAAATTCTGTTACATTTTGGAGATCATATGGCAGACCGAAATAAAATGTGGTATTGAAATAAGCTTTAAACATTAAAATATTTAACCAAGTTAAACTGAACATACAGAGTTGAAATATTAGTTTTTGGAGTAACTGCGAATTGGTTCAAACCACTTTTAGACAATAGCTTAATAAGGTTTTACAGTAAACCATAAATCTAAAATGAAATAAATAATTCTTAGTTGAAATTCGGAGTAATTCCGAGAAGATTTAAACCGCTTCAAGACAACAGTTTAGCAATTTTTAGCACTAAAACATAAATGTAAAGTAAAATAAATAATTCAGAGTTGAAATTTTAATTTTCGGAGTAACTCCGAATTGACTGAAACCGTATTAAACAATAATTTCAAAGTTTTAGCAGCAAAACATAAATTTAAGCCGAAATAAATAATTCAGAATTGAAATTTTAATTTTCGGAGTAACTCTGAATTGATTGAACCCATTCTTAGACAATAGCTTAGGCAATTTTAGCACCAAAATGAAAATTGCAAGTTAAATAAACAATTCGGAGTTGAAATTTTAATTTTCGGAGTAATTTCGAACTTTCTAAAATGTTACCAAAATTAAAATTACAATGTTTAAAGTAAATATTTGCCTTTTTTTTTACTCTAAAGCTAACCTTGAAGTTTTGAAATCTAAAACTAATCATGAAATATTTGAGTCAAGTGCCTTTCATTAAAATTGTGCATTGTTGTACAAAGTATTTTAAAGTCGAATGAAACATTTTGAACAAAAATTTTAATTTTTAGAGAACCTCCCAGTTTGCTCAAATAGTTTTTAGACGACAGCTTAAAAATTTTTCAAACTAAAACATCAACTTAATTCAGCTACATAAAACATTTGGAATACAAATTTTGAATTTCGGAGTAACTACCAATTTTCTCAAATAGTTTCAAATTTGGAGTAAACATATTTATTTTCAGAGTAACTGCAAATTTCTTGAAACATTTCCAAACTGAAATTCAGTATACGTGAAGAAAGGATTTGCTTTTTTATAGATTCAAAAGAAAACTGTAATTTTGAAATCCATTTCAAAAACAAAAAATTTTAGTTGAAGGCTCTACACTGCAGTTGATAGTTTTTTTATTCAAATAAAACTATTTGAAAGTTAATTAAAAAATTCTGAGTAAGAATTATGATTTTCGGAGTAACTCCGAATTTGCTAAAACAGTTTTTTGGATGACATTTTAGCAATTTTCACACTAAAACCACAGTTTCCATTAAATGAAACAATCAGAATACAAATTTTGTTTTTCGGAGTTACTCCGAATTTGCTGAAATAGTTTTGAAATGCCAATTCAACCATTATGAGTACTAAAACATGAAATAAAAGTTACATAAAACATTCTGAATAAAAATTTTGATTTTCGGAGTAACTCCGAATTTGCTCAAATAGTTTAAAAAGACATGTTGACACGTTTTAACACTAAAACAAAAATTCTTTTTATTTAGAGTTATATACACACATTAGGAGTACTCCGAATTAGTAAAAAATCACAGAAACAGCAGTTTTTAAAATATTTTGAACCAAAAACTAATACTTAGTACATTTTCCCTTCGGTCTACCGCTCAAAAAATCACTGTTATTGGATATTCAAATCTAACACAATTCAAAGAAACTTTTCCATCTTGCGCAATAAAAATCACAAAAGTTGTAGGATTGCTCCGAAATTGAAAACATTTCAACATAAAATTCAAACATTTCGCTCCACTCCAGTTTGCACAAGTCATTCAATGTTGTGTGTTTGTTGTCATGAAAATTCAATGCAAAATTGCCAGTGCTGCCACTCCAAAATTAGTTGTTTGCTGTTGTCCTGCGTCACGAACATGACATGGAGTTTGAATTGATGTTCACCCAATTTTCATGGCAATTGCCAATTGACCAATTTGGACTACTAGTGCTAAACAGTTTGGCAAATTGCAGTGGCACATAAATAGAGCTCGACCGCCCGCGCATAGTCGACAAGCTGCCATTGCTGTAGGCGGTCACTAAATTTCACTCGCCTTCGCCAAACACAAACAACACAATTGCAAAGACAAAATTTCCAGGAAAAAAAAATAAATCCAACAGCGGACATGTTGAGTGAGCGAAAGTGTGGCAACACTCAAAAATAAAAATAAAAACATTTAAAAAATAAAAAGTTAAAAAAGAAAACGAAAGGAAAGGAAACAGGCACAACACTTAGCACCCAATGCAATGTTTGCAAAGAGCACAAAAATGAAATGTTCAAAATGAAAGGTTGCCACTTGGTGTGACCAAAAACGGTAGCGCCAGCCTTTGGCCCACTTATACAAACTGGTTGAGAGCAAACGGAAAAAGTGACTGAACAGAAGGAGGAGGCCAGAGGAAGAGGAGAGCTGCTCGCCGCTGTCTTTTCACTGTTTAATTCAATTGCAACGCTAAGTGGCAGCGCTGCGACGATAATTGCTACCAGCTGCCTCGATAAGCGGCCCACCCAGGGCTCCACTTTGATGCTGCGTCAAAACACAATTAAAGCTTTCTTTTTAATTTTTTCTTTTACGGTTTTTATAAATTTTTATTTTGCTGGCAGCTTAAAACGTCTATCGGCAACAATCAATGCGACACCGCCAACAACAAGCAACAACAATAACCAACACAATAAGTGGCAGCAAAAAGAAAGTCTGGCAACGGCCAAATGTGGTGAGAGAACAGGGGGAGAGAGAGAGAGATGAAAAGGCTGCAATTCGATATGAACGGTAATTGCAATTGTTGTGGTTGTTGTTGTTTAATCACAGCGCAGATTGTGTCCATTTTTAGCGGGTTTTTTCTTGATTATTATTTAATTTTTTTACTTTTACAAAGAGAAAAGAAAAAAACGTGTCTCGAAAATATTGTATACAGACGTAGACGGCTCGCAAATGGCCAACTGTCCGAATTGAGCCGCAAAAAGGTGCGCAACGTCAGTCAATTTCCATGCCTTGGGGCGTAACAAATTTGTAATTCGATGTTTTTGGTATTATTGTTGTTGTTGCATGGCAAATTTGCGCACAATTAATTTCTACTTATTTCAAAATTAACGCCTGTCATTTGCAACGTTTGTTGCTGCAGCTGTTGTTACTTCTCTGGCGCTTTGGAATTTTTTGCCAAAACAAGGAATGTAACTTTCGGACAATTAACATTTATTCCGAAAAACATTTGGCTTCAATTTTGATGTTATTTTGCAAACTTGAAACAAAATCAACGAATTTAGTTAACTGATTTACAAATGTTTAACCTACTTTTCTCTGATGCATAACAAAATGTTCTCTAGGCCAGTTTTTTACAGTGTACCCTACACTTACATACGAGTATGTACGCCTGAATGAATGTGAATGTGCAACGGACTTAAACAATTTCATCTAATGGCCATAAAAATTATGTTATAGGCGATTTACATTGCGGTTAATGGATGCCAACTGACGGGGCGTTAAACAAATAGTGAAGGTTGCACGTACATTACAGTTAAAAAAAAAAACAAAACAAAAAACATTTTTACACGCTTTTGTTGCTGATTTAATTTTCGTAATCTTTTTTATTTATTATTTAATTTTTTTCGGTAATGATGCCTGAACTTTTTATTTATTTTGGCTTTAAAGCCGCAAGATAATACATTATCGCTTTTTTGATTGTTTTGATTTTAATGCTTTGATACTTTTTGAATTGCGCAAGTTTACATCTTTGAGTTGTAAGCAACAGTAAGTTTTTGGGAATGCAAACATTTTTATGAAAACCTCAACATAAAGTTGCCCATACTGAGCTATAAAAATGTATCATCAGTTTTTCGTTTTTTTGTTGAAATTAAACATTTTTGAGCCAAATAAAAAATTCGGAGTAAAATTTTTCATTTTCGGAGTAACTCCGAATTTATGTATTTAGTTTGTTTTGCCAATTTTGTTGAAATGAAACTCTTTTTGACTAAATAAATAGTGCGGAGTAAAATTTTTAATTTTCGGAGTAACTCCGAATTTATGTATTTAGTTTATTTTGCAAATTTTGAAGCAAATCAAGTTAAATCGCAAATTCGGATTGAGCATTTAGATTTAGGAAACTTGGAATGGAACTCCGAATGTGTTCAAACAGTTTTTAGATATTATTTTATAAACTTTAAGCACAAAACCAACAGTTTACGAATTTTTAAAGTGCAGTTTTTCTTTAAGAAACAACTTTTCAGAGTTTCTATACGCTCAATTTTAAATTCGGAAAAAAATATTTAAATATTTTGAGCAAAGACTTGGTTTTTAGTCAATTTCTAAGCCAAAAAATAGAAATAGTTTTAAAATTGGTTTCAAGAAGGAAATACTTTAACGCTTAAATATTAAAGTTTTTTAAAATGAAAACTTTTCATGTTATATAGGAAGTTTGGAGCGAAAATTTCGAGAAAACTCCAAATGTGCTCAATCGTTTTCTTATTCATATCTAGAATATCTAACTAGTCTGCAAGAATTATGTGCCCAAAGGCTGAATAAATAATTAAAGAAAAAAGCATTTGAATTAAATAAAAGAAGTATACAAATTAAAATTGTCGAGTAAAATTTAACATTCTAAGTAAAAATTTACATTTCCGGAGCAATTTGGAACTTAACCCTTATTCTCATACCCAAACTTACTAACGTCGTTTGGCACCCGGGGTACCCGGGTACCCATTTCATGAAATTTTTAAGTTTTCAATATTTTATTAATTAAAAAGTGTTTATAAAATTTTGATATGATTTGTTCGCTTTTCACCTAAATAACGAGGATCCGGAAGGTAAAAAAATTTTCATTATTTGTCAGTTTTTTCACGAAAATACATCGCAGTGGGCACCCGGGTACCCGGGTATGAGAATAAGAAGATAAAGGTAAAATTTCAATTTTCGGAGCAACTCCGAAATTTCGGAAATAATTTTACACCTGAAATTCAGTTTTAGAGCGAAATTGTAATTTTCGGAGTAATTCCGAATTTTCGGAAATACGTTTATATGTCTTTTGGTGGGAAATAGTGACTTTTCTTAATCATTTCTATATAAATTTGAGTACAAAAGTACCAATTGCCTGTTAATTTTAACTTAAGTAATCAGTTTTTTGTTTTAAAACGTTTAAATGTTTCTCAAGATTTGGATTCTGATATGTCTACGTATGGTTGTATGACAAGTATATTTCTCTACTCTCTAAATTTTCGGGACTTGCTTCTGAAGTTTGTGGTGATTTTTTTTACTTTTGTATTCATTTAAGCATTGAACAATGTATTAATATTTATTAATAGATTTTATTTTTGTCCAAGTAAATCTTCAATTTATTAATTTACAATTTGTATTCAATAAAGAAAGAAAAACAACCAACTTTTTGCCCTTGCAATGCAAAGTTTTTTTATAACTCAAAATTGATTAAACTTGCTTTTACTTGTTGACTATTTTTTGATGCGTATTGTATTTGCATTTTTTTTTTGTTGTTGTAGTATTATTGTGGGTGTTTGCTTAGCGAGTAGCTGTTTATTTTATTTTTGTGTGCTTTTTGTACATTTAATTTGTTGTTTTTGTTGTTGTGATAAGTACGAGGAGGCCGGCGAGAGGTTAGTAAATGTGAAGGTTTTGCAATTTTTTTATGGTTATTTGCAACAGCACCAAAAAACAAAAAACCTTTGTGGTTGTAGATTATTTTGTTTTAATTGGCAACGTCATTTTTATCAAATTTAGGTCTCTGGGTGTTTATTTTGGCATATTTTCGGTACTACACGCAATGACAGAGACAGCGAAACAATTGTCGAAACTGGTACAAGGTGAGCGTGGTGACCGTCTAGAAAGTGGGGTAATCTTGAGAAATTCAGGCTACAGACAAACTGAGGAAGGAATGACAATGATTAAGTGATACTAAATACTATAAGTGGTAGTTTTAGAGAAAAATTTAAAACCTTCGACAAAAGTCAGAAGGTTTATCTTTTGTTTATTTTAAAGTTTAAAAGTGGTGTGGAAAAGGGGCGTTGAAAAGGAGGTTTGGTAGTCAAAGGGATTTCAAAGAATGGATGCAAGGCAGTGATGGCCATTCTGCTGCTCGCGAGAGTCGAAATGGTCATCAGGAGGAACATTTTTTGTAATTAAAAAAAACGCAAAAAACAAAACAAAAAATATCTGAGCGCCCTAACTTTCCGGGAATAAACTCATAAAACTTTTCAATTTGTTTAAATAATTTTTTATAATTATTCATAATTTTTTAATTTATTTATAAAAGAAACGCGGCAACTTATTACTTCTTTTATTTCTTTTCACTGCCTATTAACACTTAAAAAAATACTAGACAAACTTACTAACTTTGGCCTGTTTCAAAAAAGAAGACGACAAAACACAACAACAACTCTTAGTTCTCTAATATTTTGCTGGTATTTCTTTTGCTTGTGTTAGTTGAGGGGCTTCGGGGGGCGTAGCGAAAGCCAAAGTCAAAGTAAAGTCCCTGAACTTGACTTCCAAGCTTGAAGAGTCTGCTTCGGTTCGCTGAATGACCAACTAGCTGTCGCTGTTGTTGTCTGTTGTCTTACACTCTTTTCTTTGCAATTTAATTTGCAAAAATCAAAACACAAAAAGAAAGAATCGTAAAATTTAAAATAAAACTAAAAACTAATAAAAACTACATACAAGCAAAATCGTAAGCAAAAGTTCGTGAACTTGTTGCCGGCTACAAGTGGTGAGGCTAATAAATACCGGCCATAAGATATGATGGCATAAATGAGTGAAATGAACAACAGAGAGCAAAAAGTCGTAGAGGTGAGAATGGCGAATCTGTCTGACAGACCGGAAAACCACAGTAGAACAAATTCTATTCATAATTTTCAATTAAATTTTAATTATAGTTGTGTAAATGATAATTGGCCACTGAATTGAACAGTTAATTAGAGGGTGATGCGGTACTTTTTTAAGTGTGTTTTTTGGTAGGAGAAATTTGTTTAATTATTTCATTATTTTAATTAATTTAATTATTTAATAATTTGAATAATTTAATTATGACAAAGTCAAAAGCTTTTGTGGTAGTTGTAAGCACAACTCAAAAGGACGAAAAGTGGCCCCTTAGGTGGTCTACTTCGACTTATCTTCGTAGAAATCATTACTTTCTTTAGACACGGGAGAACAGCATCAATGAAGATTACTGCCTCGAATTGAATCACAACAATTTTAGTAGATTGAAAAGCTCTCTAAAGACACTTTAAAGACTGATAGATGGACTTATAAAGGCATCTGTTTCCGTTCCCTAAACTGAGCTTTCCGGTGCCTCAATTCTGTATTTTTCTTCACTCCATGGACTCATGAAGACATCTGTTTCCGATCACTGAACTGAACTGAGTTCTTAATTATTCTCCACTCCAAAAAAATTCATGAATACATCAGTTGTTTCCGGTCCCTCACGTCCTCTTTAATTCTGTATTTTTCTTCACTCCATGAACTCATGAAGACATCTGTTTTCAGTCCCTGAGTTCTGTATTTTACTCTGCATCAAAATACTCATAAAAACTTTAGCTTTTGATCTCAAAAAACAATCGGCTGGTTGTTGTCTCTCACGTCCTACTAAATTTTGTATTTTTCTTCACTCTACTGAGTCATGAAGACTTTAGCCGTTTCTAGTCCCTCACGCCCTACTCAATTCTGTATTTTTCTTCAATCCATGGACTTACGAAGACATCTGTTTTCGGTCCCTGAACTGAGTTCTGTATTTTTCTTCACTCTATGAACTCATACAAACTTTAACTGTTGATCCCATAAAAACATTCGCTGTTTCTAGTCCCACATTACCTACTGAAACCAGTATTGTCCACTCCATGCACTGATGAAGATATTCCCTCATATCCCTCCCTCATGTCTCTCCCTCATGTCGCTCGTATTCAACTAAATTCTGTATTTTTCTCCACTTTATGGACTCATAAAGACTTTAGGCGTTTCTCGTCCCGCACGTCCCACTGAATTTTTTTATTATTCTCCAATCCAAGGACTCATTAATTTTAAGAAGTTTCATACAATTTAACTGATTGCAAACAATTTAGATTTTTGTGCAGGTTTCGGAATTTTTGGTGTACTAAAATTTTATAAACATTATAAATTTAAACATTTCATACAAAATATTCATAAATTGTATTTTGAAAAGCTTTACACAGTTCGTGAAGCATTTTTAGTGAGCCTAGCAAGATTTTAGTACTCTTTAGTACACTTATAATGCACATGAAAACAATGTAAATTAATCTGAAACTATTTTTTTTTATTCTTAAAGGGTTTATATAGTTTTGAGAGTATTTTTAGTGAGCCAAGCATAAGTTTAGTACTATTTAGTACACTCGTAATGCACAGGAGGACAATGCAAATGAATTTCACATTATTTTTGTTATTCTGAAAAGCTTTATACAGTGTGGAAAGCATTTTTAGGGGACCAAGTAAGATTTTGGTACTCTTTAGTACACTTATAATGCACATGAAAACATTGTAAATTCATCTGAAACTATTTTTTTTTTATTTTTAAAGAGTTTGTATAGCTTGTAGAGCATTTTTAGTGATCCAAGCAAAATTTTAGTACTTTTTAGTACACTTATAATGCACATGAGAACAATGTAAATGAATTTAGTTTTTTTTTTTTTATTCGGAAAGGGTTTATACAGTTTTGAGAGCATTTTTAGTTAGCCAAGCATACTTTTAGTACTATTTAATACAATCATAATGCAGAAGAGAGCAAGGTAAATGCATTTTAAATCATTCTTTTTATTCTGAAAGGCTTTATACAGTTCGGGAAGCATTTTTAGTGAACCAGGCAACATTTTAGTACTCTTTAGTACATTTATAATGCACATAAGAACAATGTAAATTAATTTTAAATTAATTTTTGGATTCTCAAAGGCTTTATACAGTTTAGTGAGCATTTTTTTTAAGTCAATCATGAATTTAGTACTTTTTAGTACACTCATAATGCACAGGAAGACAATGCCAACACATTTGAAATTCTTATCAATCATCTATAATTTTTATATCAATAGGTGAACTTTTTAAAAATTCGAAAGCAATAATATCGAAACGCTTTTCCTTGGGCTATAAAGTACTAAATATTACCTTAGAGCATTTTAGTACACATCTCTTCTCAATTTTGTATTTTTCTCCATTTCATAGTGTCATAAAGACATTGAGTGCCTTTGGTCCTTCAGCTGACATCGAATTTTGCATTTTCCTCTGCAACATTTTTTAATTCTAAAACTTTAGTCCTCTTCTCTTGCTTTCACTAATCTATATCTTCGCCGTTGGTGCCCATATTTGCTGTGTTTCTTTGTCATGCAAATAAAGCACTTCTTAGCTACCTCCTTCTTTCACCACTCCAGCCACTTGCATTCGATTCCGCCTCCTCTTTCGTTTGAAAGTGACCCAAAATATTTGGCCAACGTTTTGTCTGTTTTTCTATGCGTTTTTTTAGGCATTTTAAAAATAAAAAAATATTAACCTTCAAATGCTTTTATCGCGCTTTTGTTGAAATTTTGTTGTTTGTTTTTTTTTGCAACAACCACACAGCCAAATAATCTTCACAGCAAGAAAACCAAAGTGCTTATCACTTCGATTGTCGCTGGAACGCAGCAGCATAGCGATAAAGTTGTTAAAAAAAAACAATAACTACAACAACAAAAACAAACATATTTCAAGTTATCAGCAAACAAAAACACACTCACACACAAAAGTTGACGTTGGCATTGCATTTTGCCTTAGAAAATAAAAAATCCTTCGTTCTTCTTTTTTTATGAGCTTCTGAGGCTTTTGTTGTATGTTCTTACTATTGTTGTTGTTGCAATTTTGGCAACTTTGTTGACAATTTCAAAGTTGATTTATAGCGCTATCACTGCTTTTGTTGTTGTTGTTATTGTTGTTGCAGCGATAACCGACTGGCATAGAAAGACGGTTCAAAATTGAGGTTATTGCCACTTCGCATTCACTTTCGGCTGACGTTCTCGACAACGACAACTGACCGCCGTCGCTTCTCACCCAATTTGCACACATTTTGGGTACTCAGCGAAAAGTTTCATTGTCGCCGACGCGCTGGCTGCGCACTTGGCCGGTGGCGACGAGGTGGGGGAAACGACAGCCGAACCGATAATGCACTCCACGATTTGCGTTGTGCTGAAGTGCGACAACAGTCAAACGTAGGCATTTTCCATGTGAAAATCGTAGCGTTGCTGATAAGATAAAAAAATGGCACTGCAAGTGTGCAACAGAGACAACAATAGCAACGACCGTGGCAAATGAAGGCGAAAGTGAATGAAATGGAAATTTCAAATGCAATTTCGGTTTATTTACCCCAACAACACAGCAAAATACGAGTGCAGAAATATACACCAACAACAATAACAACAACAAATAACCATAACAACAACAAAACTGTCGGGAATGTTGGCCGGAAATTGCGTTGTATAATTTGTGGAATTCTTTGGCATTTTTTTCTGTGGTTTCAAATGCAGAATGCAAACAAAAATTCTGATTTATTGCGATTCAGTTTTTGAACTGTTTTGATGTGCTAAAATTTAATAAAATTATGAATTTAAAAATGTGAAAATATAAATGTTTTTTATTTAGTCTCGTTGAAAAGTTTTATACAATTTGACAGATTGTAAAAAATTTCTTGAATTCATTTAATTTCAATTCATTCATTTTGAAAAGATTTATACAATTTGACAGATTGCAAAATATTATGATTTTTTTGCAATTTTCGGAAATTTTGATGTACTAAAATTTAATAAATATTATAAATTTTAAAATTTAGTAAATAAAAGTTCAAAAGTTAGATTTTGAAAAGCTTTGTAAAGTTTGATGAGCAGTTTTAGTGAACCAATCGTGAATTTAGTACTTTTTAGTACACTCATGATGCACATGAGGGCAATATAAATGCATTTTAAATAAATTTTTGGATTATGAAAAGCTTTATACAGTTTAGTGAGCATTTATTAGTGAGCCAAACATAAATTTAGTACTTTTAGTACACTTATAATGCACAAGAGAACAATGCCATTTTAAATTAATAATAATGCATTTTAAATTAATTTTTGGATTTTGAAAAGCTATATACAGTTTTGTGAGCAGTTTCAGTGAGCCAGGCATTAATTTAGTACTTTTTAGTACATTCATAATGCAACTGAGGACAATCTAAATCCATTTTAAATTAATTTTTGGATTTCGAAGAGCTGTATACAGTTTTGTGAGCAGTTTCAGTGAGCCAGGCATGAATTTAGTACTTTTTAGTACACTAATAATGCACTTGGGCTCAATTTAAATGCGTTTTAAATCACTATAAAAAGATTCTAACATTGATTTAGACCACTTAGAACAGTAAACTCGTTTTAGTACACTTTATACAAATTTAGGAAATTTGAAAGAACTTTTCATAAATTTTAAAGTATTCGTTGTTAATACCTAAATTTTCTAATTCTAATTTGTTCTATTTCTAATTCTAAATTGTTCCAAAAAAATTGAAATGATTTATAAAAAATAAAATAATTAATATAAATGTGTACTAAAAGTAATAAAAATGACTACTGGCTTATATTTTGAACATTTTTACAAATATTTGGCAATTCTTCCAGAATCTCTTTGACCAGTTAGGCAATAAAATGCTCTAAAATGCCTTAAATAATTTCTAAAAAATTTTATCATTTATATACATTTGTACTAAAAGTACTAAAAAAAAGCAGCTGATTTGTGTTTTGACTATTTCTGAAAATTTTAAATAGTTTTTTCACAAACTATTAACAAGTTAAGCAACGAATTGTTCCTAAAAACTTGAAATGATTTATAAAAAAAATAATAATTTGAACAATTGTACTAAAAGTTACAAAAAAGGTTTCTGGTTTATATTTGAAACATTTTTTACAATGTTTTGGAAGCCCTATTCGACTAGTTGGGAAATAAATTGTTCTAAGGAACTTTAAATGATTTATAAAACAATTTTTAAATTTACCCAAAAGTGTAATAAAAGTAGCAAAGAAGACTGTTGGTTTATATTTTGAACACTTTAAAAATCGTTTTATTCCTGAAACTATTAAACCAATTAAGCAACGAATAGTTCTAAAATGCTTCAAATATTTGCGGTTTTAGTGCTAAAAAATTCAAATAATTCTACGAAATCCACAAAATTCACCGCATTTGGCTAAAGTGTAAGAAATGTACTAAAAATAAACTAAATTTCATATGCGCGCACGGAATCGATACGTAAAGCCAAATTGTTGAGCCTCATAAACCCATTTAACTTTGCCTAGCGGCTTTTATGTTTTTTTACTCAATTGCTCGCAAGTCCTTGCGCTCTTTTCTAACATAATGTCCGCCCACAACCGTTGGCGCTCACCTTAACCCCTAACCAGGGGCCGCTCCGATACACACAGCCACCACCCGGCGACCTCCTTTAAGGCACTAAATAATTCATGCTAATTGCATGGAATTGAGTACTAAACCAGAACGTCAATTGACAATGAAAAAAAAAATATCCACTTTTTCAGGTCATTCAACCGACATTCAGCGCATTGGGCGCAGTGCTGCCCAATTAAATGATTATTGTAATTTGCTTGACTCTCTCGCGCGTTTTTCAGCCAACTCCATTTTAATACAATTTTATAAACGTTATGAGTGTTGAGCGGGTTTATTTGTTATTATTGTTGTTATTGTTATACCAGTAAATACTTAATGACATGGCGCATGCGACACACTCGCACACATGCAACCAGTGGCAACCTTAATAACCAGGTGGCAACTTAGTCGACTGTAAAAATTAGCAACACAAACGACTTTGAAAGTGGAAAAACTTTGCATATGTTTATGTCAAATTAGTTTTATGAAAATTTAGCAAAGAGTGAGAGAGACTGACAGCAAGAGAGAGAGAAGGCATAACGAGCGCAGAAGATAGACTGAAGACACTTTGACTGAAAAATGAAAATGAGTGTTGAAATTGTTTTCATTACCTTTTGTCAAATTTTAACATGTGGCAATTTGTTTGGACTATTTATTTTTTTTTTGTTTCGAATGGATTTTGTAACGGATTTGAAGCAATTATTTGAAGAAGTTTACAACAACAACAAGAAGCCGAATGTTTAACAAAGTGCGATGAAATGCTCGTCAGTGCAAGAAAAATGTGCCAACATTATTTTCCTTCTCGGCAGCTAAGCCTGCACCCCACTTCCGTCCGTCCGCCATGCATGTAATTATGGCGCCCTGCATACGCTGGGCCCCACACACTCGAACTCACACTCGATTTTCTTCTCTCCGCTCGAAGAAAAATGTTCCGACATTATTTTCCTTCTTGCCAGCTTAGCCTGCGGCCCACTTCCGCCGCCCGTCGCCTGCCGCACGTGTAATTATGGCGCCCGGCCCACGCGGGGCCTCACACTCGAACTCATTATTCGAGTTTTCCTGCGCCCACTCATGGCCATTGAGAGCCGAATTTCAGTGGCCCCCAATCCTCATTTCTGTGTTGACAAACTTTGCCTTTGCCTTTGACGTGTGTAGGTTTGTGTTGTTGTTCTTGTTGTTGTGTTTATATGTAGTTTTGAGAAGCCGTCTTTAGGTATTGAAATGAATTGAATTTCGTGTCAACGCTTTGACTTTTTGAATGCTCGTTAACGTGCGCCACGGTTGAGCTGCCGCAGCGCCCACCACTGTTCGAAGTTTGTGAAAGAGAGAGAGACAGAGTAAAAGCGCCTGAGGGTTGGGGTTTTGTCAAGTGATGCCGCGCCAATTGTTACTGCTTAAGGAAACTTCTTGCTCCCAATTTTCATGTGAACTCATTTAAGTTTTGGCCTCTTTGTTGTTGGTCAATTTTAGTACATTTCCAATGAACTTTTCTTCCGCACAATTACCGTCTCCGGTAAAAGGCCACAAGAAAAGGTTATCTGTGATGCCTGAAGGACATTTGGCGTGACTTAAAATCAATTTGTGCGAGTGAGCGAGGACAACGATTTGTATTGTCATTTGTGGGAATTGCGAAATTTCATGATACGTGTATAGGCTCAAAGTTGTTGTTGTAAATTAGTGTTTGTTTTAATAAAAAACTTCATATAAACAATGAAGAGTTAGTTTTGACTTTAGAAAATTCTGAGAGAGCTAAAGGGTTCAGAGTGAGACGGCTCAAGGGTCATTAAGTCGACGTTCTAAGCAAAGTTGAAAGAGCTTTTAATTTAACATAGAAAACTGATGAATCTATGAATCCATAGAAGTTGTTGCTGTAATTTAAGTGGCCAAAAAACAAAATCTTCAAGTCCTTCAAATAGTATCTTTGCATTTGTAACCATTTTTAAACGACTCTACCTGAAATGCAGAATTCCTTGACGAGCAGTTCCCCACAGGAAAAAGACGTTGGCGAAACTTGGCGATCTCCGCTTTTGGTACCAATAAATTGCCAGCCAATTCTCCTAAAGCATTGGAGAAATCACCTACGAGAAGCTCAATACTAGAAAGTATCTTTTTGGGAAAAAAGTTTTTATGGAGCACATCTTCAAGTTCTCTTCTTACGACCTTCGTTTTTGAAATCAACTCAAATGGTAACATCCCTGAATGCATTGCAGAGATTCTCTATGAAACGTTGAATACTATTAAAAGTCATTTCTATGCAGATTAGAAAAATTGTTCAGGATTTTGTAGCAGAGAAGTCTGTAACCTGGTTCAGATCCTCAAGTCCTCAGTTGAAAACGCCTTTAAATGCTTTGAAGTATCGCCCAGAAAAGACTTTTGTGGATCATACAATTTTTTCAGAAATTTTGTGGAAGAAAACCTAATGGAAACCTCCATTCGACAGCTTGATTAAAAGACATTTATATGCAGATGAGCAACAATTTTCAGGAATTTGTAGGATAAAATTTTGTAACTTGGTTCAGATCCTCAAATCCTCTACTTAGGTTCTTTAATTTTGGAACCAACTCAGTTGAAAGTGTCTCTCAATGCTTTCAAGAATCGCCCGGAATAGACTTTTGTGGATCATACAATTTTTCAGAAATTTTCAGGAAGAAAGCCTAATGGACCGCATTCTCAAATCTACTCCAAATTATCTCCGCTTTAAGAACTAAAATTAATTAAAACCATTTCTAAGTGAATTAAAGAAAACATTTTTAATATAGCACATCTTAAAAGTTCGCTCAAATGGAAACATCTCTGAATGCATTGCAGAGATCCTCTATGAAAAGTGAAACACTAAAACATTAAAAGACATTTCTATGCAGATTTCTATGCAGATTACAAAAATTTTTCATCAATTTGTAGATTATAAGTCTGTAGCCTGGTTCAGATCTGTAAGTCATCTACTTAGGTTCTTTAATTTTGGAACTAACTCAGTTGAAAGTGTCTCTGAATGCTTTCAAGAATCGCCTAGAAAAGACTTTTGTAGATCATACAATTTTTTCAGATATGTTCAGAAAGAAAACCTAATGGACCGTATCCTCAAATCTACTCCAAATAATCTCCGCTTTAACTTTACTTAATTATTTAGAACCATTTCTAAGTGAATTGAAGAAATGGCCCACGAGAAGCTCAACACTACAAAAACACCTTTGTGTGTTATGAAAATGTGTTCAGATGTTTTCAGGAACATAGACTTAATTATTTCATTCCATTTTCATCTCTGGATCACATTTGTAAGTTGTCTTCCTACGATCTTTGCTTTTTGGAGCCAAATCATTTGGAACCAACTCCCTGTCCTGTGAGTTTAAACTAAGTAAGTCATCATAGGACACTGCGTTATTGGATTTACGCTTTTCAAATTGCACCTCTCGTTCAGTAATGTTTGTAGACGCTGTGGAGATGAAGAAGTCATAAAAGCTATACCACACTTCCTGTGCCACTGCACGGCTGTACAGGAATGTTGACTTCAAACCTTTCGTGGTCAAGGTTATCGAAGGACTTGGCTAGCGCGGCAAAAAGATATGGAAAACATCAAGTCTCAGAGATCTGCTTTCTTTTATTAAGAGGTCAAACTGGTTTGCTTCGGATTCAAACTCTTGGTTAGTTCCAGAGAATAGCACGAAGGCATTCACAATGAGCCATTTTGGCTTTCGAGTGGAACCACCTTTCCCTTATCTAATCGAATCGAGACTGGGGTTCTCTCAATGAGAAGAAAACAGAGTTCAATTGCCTATTAGTTGGCATCAAAATGGGCCTCACAGACCTTAGGTTTCAGGCATTTAACTTAAAGTACCCTAACTTCTAAAGTGGAACGTAACCTGTAGTCTCACCTATATATCTATATCTGTATTAGTCTATGAGGTTACTAGTTCAGCGTGTTTAGTATTTCAAGAGCAGTTGTTCAGTGCTCACAGTCAAAGGTGAAGACAACCTAGAAGACTACTTCTTTGGGTCTGATGGTATCAAAATGGTCCAATCGTAAGTCTGCAGACACTCAGTCTTATCTAACCTAACCTAGCATTTAATTTTTATTTTATCCTAACCTAACCTTATCTTTTATTTGTATAAATATATCAATATTAATCATGTTTAACCCTTTCCGACATGAAAATAAACTGGGCTGTAGTCCAATATATTGGACATTGTTACTGAAAGGGTTAATCCAAAGTTTCACAAGTTAAGCTAAGCTTAAGTTAAGTTAGGTTATGTTAATATCGCTTGTTTAGTTAAGTTAATTTTACAAGCTACAAGTAATGCACTACTCGAAATGTGGTTAACCCGTCAAGTCAAAGGAAGAAAATCAACCTAACCTCACCTATCACAAAACAGTTATTCAATGGATTTCTCTTAAAATTTCTAAAAATGTTGCTACATTTCACTCATGTCTTAGATCAGAACATAACCTTAAAAATTTTGAATATTCTCAAATCTTTGCCACTTACAAAAAGCACCAAAAAAGTGTTCAATTTTAATGATTCGTCGAAAAACCCATTCCGACAAATCGCCAATAATCATCGAAATGCCAAAATTTAGGTCAACCACTTGAAAGTGAAGAGACCACCAACGAAAACTACAACTGGCTGGCCGACTAGTGTGGGCCAAAAATTAAACCGAAAAGCAAGCAACAAAAAACCAAAAACAAAAAATCAAAATGAAAGCAATAAAGCAACCAAGAAAGAGGCCAACAAGCGCCCAAATAAATAAAGTACTTGCAGCAATTATTAAAGAAAACAAAAATAACAAAAATTAATAATAAGTTGGCAACAAATGCAACAACAACAAAAACAATACAGCGAAAGGTACTTGTGGTCGAGTCAAAGCGATTTGGCCTAAAAATAATGGCCCCAAAAAAAAACACTTCATACCTTTGATGTATGGAATATTGCAAATAAAAAAAAACAAAAACAACAAGCACAACAACAAAGCGCATTGATATAGAAATAATAGTGAAAATTAATATAAAAAAATAAGAAAAAAAATAAGAAAAAAATAAGAAAAAAAAATTGAAAAAAGTTTATCGAGTTGTGTGATATCGGTGATAATTTATGCGCGCTTAACGGCACTGTGTCAGCTGATAGGCCCCCGTTCGCTCAATGAACATATGCTAATTTCCGTTATGTGCGCCGAACGGACAGCGCAACGAATGCATGAAAGATACGAAACGCTTTTCTAGGTCTCTGACCCAAATTCAGCTGCCGCCGAGTTTGTAGCCAATGCGACAACGGCGGCGGCGGCGTCAGCGGAAAAGTGAGGTAGGTGCGGCTGACTGATGGTGATGTGCGGCAATAACAACAACTACAACACTGCAAAGCGTACACGAGAGCGCGTCACAAATGAAAGTAAAACCGTTGGCTTTGTTGCGGTGCCACTATTTGATGGTAATTAATAAACCAAAAACAACAACAACATCAATAAAGTAACAATAAATATTTGGCCAAAGTCACAAAGCCTTAACTGGGCGCCCGAAAGCGCAGCAGAGCACGTAAGCGAGAGAAAAAGAGAGAGCAACAAAGATAGAGGAGGGGCGAGAAACAAAGAGAATGCGCCAAGCAATTATTGACCTAAAAACCTTCAAACAATCAAACACAAATAAATAATAAAAAGTAAAAAAACAACAACAACAAAAATTGGCCCCGTGCTACACCGAATGCTGAAGATAGGCGCCAATGAATGCTTGGCGGCAACGGCGAAATGCCAATAGAAAGATGTGTGTGTGTTTGTGTGTGTGGGAGAAATGTGGAAGTAATCGAAGTCGAATTGTTTGATTGTGCTTTATCGAAATGGTTGTTGTTGGTTTATCGAAATGGTTGTTGTTGGTTTATGAGTGATGATCCGCAAGCTTCAGATCACTAATGACTAGAGCCCTATGGACTAATTGGCTTTGGCGTCTATCATGATCGGCCAAAAAATTCGGCAAATAATCGGCTTCGGCCAAAATGCAGGCCGAAGGTGAACAATTTTGGAGCACATATCGCAAGCAGGTTGCAGTTATTTTTATTAAAATGAAAAAGAATTTGTGTTTACTTTAATATTTGTTTACCCTATTCAGCTTCGGTTTCGGTTTCAGCCGAATATGAGTCTTGTAGCCGATTTATCGTATTCGGCTTATTATTACAGCCTAAACGAGGCTCCTTTAGAGGCTTCTTCTTCTTCTTCTTGTCGTATTCCAAATATTGAAGGTACTCAAAGTTTGAAGCCTCAACGCGGCTCTACTAGATGCTTCTTTTTCTTCTTCTTCTTGTCGTATTCCAAGGATTAAAGGTTCTCGAAACCTAATTTTGATTTTTCAGGATGTAATTTTTTGCTTCGGTTTCGGTTTCAGCCGAATATGAGTCTTGCAACCGATTAATTGTCTTCGGCTAATTATTACAGACTCATCACGGCTCTATTAGATGCTTCTTCTTCTTTTTCTTGTCGTAGTCTAAAGATTAAAGGTTCTCCACACTTAAATTTCGTTTTCCAGGATTTAATTTGCTTACTAAGCCTCAACTGAGCTCTTTTCAAATGTGTTAAATATTTTTAATTTTTTGTTTTTTATTTCAACTTTAATTTCTCCTGGTTGTGTGGTAAAGATCAAAAGTTCAGCAAACTTAATTTTGAGATTTTTTCTGAATTTTTTTAAATTGATTTTTACTTTTTAATTTTAATCCCTTCTCAGTTCCTCTAGATGCTTCTTCTTCTTATGATTGTGTTCCAAAGATTGTTTCATTTTTCTTCATTTTTTATATCTCAAAGTCAACTCAGCCTTTTCCTCAAACCAAAGATTTGGCCAACAACAACTCAGTTCCCCCAAGTGCTTCTTCTTCTTCTGATTGCGCGTCAAAAAACATTTGAAACATCTCATCAGAACTAAGTTTGGATTTTTTCGGATTTGTTTTTTATTATTTTAGACTCAATTAAGCTGCTCTCGATGTTTCTTCCTCTTCTGATTCGGTTCTAAAGATTTTTTGAAATCGTTTCTTGATTTTTTATCTCAGCGTCAACTCAGCGCTTCTTCTTCAAGACAAAAATTTGTTAATTGTTCTAAACATTTTTTTTTATCTCAGCGTCAACTCAGCGCCTCTTCTTCAAGACAAAGATTTGGCCAGACCTAATTTGTTTTCTGTATTTCGTTTGTTTCATTGCAGCCTCTACTTAGTTACCCTAAATGCTTCTTCTTCTTCTTCTGATTGTGCGCCAGAAAACATTTACACATCTCATCAGAACTAATTTTTAATTTTTTTTAATTTAAGTTTAAGTTTTGATTATTTCAGTCTCAACTAAACTGCTCCCGATACTTCTTCTTCTGGTTGTATTCTGAATTTTTTTAGAATTGATTTTCACTTTTTTGATTTTAATCTCTTCTCAGCTCCTCTAGAAGCTACTTCTTTTTATGACTGTGTTCTAAAGATTTTTGAAAGTTTTCTTAATCTTTTTATTTCAACCTCAACTCAGCGCCTCTTCTTCAAGCCAAAGCTTCGGCCAGGCCTCTTTTGTAATTTTTTTCTTACTTTCCAATTTTTCCTAATTTTTTTCATAATTTTTTTTTTTTATTATTTCAGCCTCAACTCAATGCTTCTTCTTCTTCTGAATGTATGTCAAACATTGAAAGCTCACTGGGCCAATTTTTTTTAACTGTATTTTCTTAATTTTTTATCTCCCACTCAACTCAACTCTACACATCTTCTGGAACGCTGTTGTATCATTGTTGTTGTTGTAGTTGTTTTTTTATTATTGGAACCTGAGTCGCCGGCGCACGCGTCCCAAAAATCTTTCCATTCCTTTGCATTCCCTCGATTTTTGCGTACAAATTTCACGGCCCTTTTGCTTACCTCTCTCTCTCTTTCTCATTATCTTTCTGTAAATTTGTTTTTGGCTTTTTGACTTCTTTTTTCAGTTGTATTTCTTATGAAATTGTAAACGCGTTGCGCATTGTGCACCCACCAAGCTTTCAACATTCTCTTTGAGGCATTTCTTCGTTCTTGATTCTTTGTTGTTGTTTTTTTTTTCATTTTGACTGCCGGAAAAAGGGTCAGCGTGTAATTTGTTTGTTTACTTCCTACGTTTTTCAACGCATCGTTTTACAAACAATAAATACAAAACAACAAAATAAAAATAAAAAAAAATAAAAACTGTGTAAAAAACGTTGTTCATTGTTGTCTACGAAGCGTTGTGTGTGTGTGCGTGCATTGGCTGAGTGTGAGTAATGTTTACAGAATTTGTGATGCGTCGACGTGCGTTCACGCATGTTTTTTTGCTGCCTTACAAATTATTTTTTCTTGTTTTGTACTTTGATATTTTACTCGGACAGCATTCAGGTTCCGGTGAGTTGTAAAGTTGATAACGTTTTGAAAGCGCAGACTTTTGAATGAAATCCATTGGATTCGTTTTGAAAGGTGGAAAAAGCAGTTCACTGTTGCCATCTTTTTCATTTTAATCATTAAGTTATATTCTATAACTGTTTTTCATTCTTCCATCTATCTGTTTGTAAATTATATGTAAAACCCTCTCTTATTAAATGTTTTGTTATTTGTTCCTAAAAACTAGTTCGATAGAAATTTTCGCCCTTCGTTTCAACTTTTTTGCTCCTCTATCTCTGTGTTCTCTAACACCTTTTATTGCTTAGTGATTGTTGTATATCAAAACTAACAAAAAAACTTTCGGTTTACTGCAGCCAAACCCTGACCCAATTTTCTTTTATCGTACCTAATCGCTCTGATCCGCTAAGTTTATGAATTTCGCACCAAATTTCAACGTAAACAATGCGGAAATGTTTACGCAAATGTTTATTGAAATGCGTGGCAGATAAAAGTATTTTCATTAGTAAAATTGTTTGCCGAAATATCACGAACAACCAAACTTTAGTTTTTCTGCTATATAGAAAAAGTTATAAAAATATTAGAAATGCAGCAGGAGAAGGAATTCTGAAGAGATTCACTATTTCTGTGTTTAATTTTGTTTAGATACATTTATACATTTTTTTTACATTGTTCTAATAAAAAAATAGAATAGTTATTATAAAAATAAATATCAAGCAAACAAAAAATTAATTTCTTTAAAAATAAAATATTGGCAACACACATTTTGTAAATTTAAATGTAGTCAGAAAAAAAATTGTGTAATTATTTGTGAAAAAATATTTTCTTAATTTTTCAGAAATTTTTCAACTAAAACAAATACTTTTCTAATTGTTTTTGTTTTGTTAGATTAAATCAACTAAGATTGATTTCTGCAAAAATAAAAATAAAAATGTATGTAAAAATAAATGTGTCAGAATGAATTATTTGGTCATTATTTGTGAAGAAATATTTTCTTAATTTTTTAGAATTTTTTCAACTAAAGAAACTAATTTTCTACTTGTTTTGTTTTGTTAGATAAAAAAAACTACATTTTCTTGTCAGAAAAAAAGTTTTGCCATTTTTTGTAAACAATATTTTCCTAATTATTCTGATTTACTTTCAGCTAAAAGACATTTTGATCTACTTGTTTTAGTTTTGTCAAATCAAAATATGTATTTTTTTAAATAAAAACTTATCAACCCACATTTAAAACTCTAATATGTGTCTGAAAAAAATTGTGTCATTAATTGTGAAAAAATATTTTCTTTATTTTTTGAAATTTTTCAACTAAAGTAAATAATTTTCTACATGTTTTTGTTTTGTTAGATCAAACAAAGCAAATTTTTTTTGTCAGAAAAAAAATTTTCATTATTTGTGAAAAAATATTTTTTTTTATACTTCTTATTTCTTTTCATTTTGTAAACTTGTAAATTATTTTTATTAGTTGAAAAAATTCTGAAAAATTAAAAAAACATAAAAAAAATGTCATTATTTGTGAAAAAATTTTTCTTAATTTTTCAGAATTTTTTTAACTAAAGAAAATAATTTTCTACTTGTTTTTGTTTTATTAGATCAAATCAACTAAGACTGATTTCTGTAAAAATAAAAACAGAAATGTAGTCAGAATGAATTATTTGGTCATTATTTGTGAAAAAATATTTTCTTAATTTTTTAGAATTTTTTCAACTAAAAATAATTTTCTACATTTATTTTGTTTAATTTTTTTAACCCACAATTCGTTAACTCTAATATATGTGGGAAACAAAATTTTGTCATTATTTGTGAAAAAATATTTTCCTGATTTCTATTCTGAATTATTTTCAGCTAAAAGAAATATTTTTCGACTTTTTTTTGTTTTGTCAAATTTAAGTTAATTTTTACTTCTTTAAAAATAAAAATTAGCACATTTTGTAAATTTTAATAAATGTCAGAAAAAATTGTGTCATTATTTGTGAAGAAAGCATTTCGTAATTTTTCTGATATTTCATCAACTAAATCTTTAAAGCTAAAAATTATAACAAACGCTATTTCAATACTTTTTCTATAATAATTAATTATTTTTTAAACTTAAAAAAGCAAACATATAATTCATAACCCTGGAATACTAACCTAATTTTTCAGATTTTTTTTTTTCTAAAACTTAAAGATCAGCAATGATAACAAGCACTACTTCAATACTTTTCCTATAATAATTAATTTTTTTAAACTTAAAAAGTAAATAAATAAATCTTAACTCTGAACTACTAACCTAATTTGTCAGCTGTATCACCAACTGTTTGAAATGTTAGTCGTCGAAACGAGCTGTTGGCAAAATCTTCAAATGCCAAAGAAAAACTGCCAAACCGATGTTAAACTTTAGGTCACCTACCTCCTTTCTCCATCTCGTTTAAAATGTGTGTTACAACAACAATTATGAAATCACAATGAGCTCCATAGGTCCAAGTGTATCTCATACAGAGACATCCAATCTAACCTTAGCCTGAATATCCCTCGGCAACAATCAGAAGAAGAAAATTATGCCTTCAACTCGTTTGCTTTCGAAACTGTTGCAATCGTAGTAAAATACAAGAAACTAAAAATAAATATACATAAATGTTTTCCCTTCCACATTCCTTAACCCATTACAGACAAGGCTTGTTTACATTTAGCCTCGAGGTCAACAGAAATTTTCATTCACATTGTAAACAAAAAAACTAGAAGAACAAGAAGCTATGAAGGTAAAATGCTGCAAAAAAGCCAAAAAATTAAATTAAATATTTGCAGCATAAAGAAGCAGACTAGCAACAGAGAGAGATCTGCTTTCTGCCCCTCTCTCTCACCCTCCCTCTCTCTCTTTTTCGCAATGCTGACTATGAGAAGTTGTGTAGGACTTGAGGTAGTCGCCGCTGCTTGCAAAGCCGAAACCGGAAGCACTGACAACGCACCGAGGCGATGACCCAAATTTACTGTTTTATCTTTTACGAAAAGGTATCAACTTCCAACTGCCAATAATAATGCAAAACAACAACAACAAAAAACAAAAACAAAACAAACAAACCTCATTCGCAAGAAATTCATCATTTTTGTGGCTTTTGCTTGCAAATTGCTTCGATTGTTTGCCCCCAAACTGACAAAATGTTTGGACAAGTTGTGTACACGGTTTTGTTATTGTTGTTGCCAACCAACAAGAATCTTGACAGATTTCAAGCGGCTTTTACTCACATGAAAAGACGTCAATTAAATGATATAATCAAGTTGCAGAACATACCTGAAAATAGAAGAGAAACAATTGGGATTTAATAAAGTTTGATGAGAGTTATTTAAAATTATTTAAAAAGTTTTAAGAAAAAAAATTGGAGCAATTTTTATTTAAGTGAAATTTGTATAATTTGTAATTTAATCATTTTTATTAATTATTTTATACAATCGTTTCAATAATTAAATTAAAGAACACAATTTCATAATTCCAAAACTTGTATTTTTATAATTTGTATTAATTTTTACATACAATTATTTACGTAATTAAATTCAATAATCAATTCAATAATTTAATTTCTTTGGGTTAGTTTGGGTTTAAGTGATGCAAGAAAAATGGGCACAAATTTTGTGGGTTTGTTCCAATGGCAAAAATCGATAATCAATGAACTCGGTTCTAAATTGATGACATAAAGTAGTCGCTTGTGTTGTCTTCTGGATATCACATTCGGTTCAAAATGTTGATGTAGCCAAGTCACGAACCCAGTATACTTTTCACCAACCTTTTGAAACTCAAGAACATTGGTTTGCCCAGCAATCAGCTGCCCATGGAACAGACTCAAAGAAACTGATGGCAAAGTGTATACTTGATTGAAATTTCTTAATTTCTAACCTTCTCAAAGGACATTTTTTATAACCAACCATACAATCAAGCAATCAATATCTCACGTAGACTTTGTGTTGCTTGAACAGTCATAGATTCTAAAAAGGCTCATGATTTCAATTGAAAGACACTGCAATTGACTGGAAAACTCTACTAGAGAGAAAAACTTATTACAACAGACAGACTCTGCCTAAGACTCTGGCTAAGCAATGAGACCGACCAAGACCAATTATGATATGGTGGAGATCTTCATGAGGGCATATTACAACTGAGTAAAGTTCCACTAGTGAGATAAATAAAAATGGCCATGATCCTTAAAGGTAACTAATATTTTTGTTTGAAAGACTCGCTTGGACCGAACAAGAAAGACTATTTTTGATCTAAAGAAAACGTGCATTAAGACTTTGATTGACCTTCATAAGGGTTTGGATTGTTGACTGACCGTTTTCAAACATTCGAAAAGTAACACTAGGAAGATAAAGAGACATATAGAAGAGACATTGATCCTTAAAGATAGGGAATACTTTCATTTCACTCTTTTGGATCGACCAAGAAAGACCATTTTTGATAGAATGGGGACTTTCATAAAGGCTTGGATTGTTACCTGAAGAGGGAGATCAAGAAACATGTGGAATAGATAAATATTCTTAAAAATATCTAATAATTTTTTTTCAAAGACTCTCTTGGACCGACCAAGAAAGACCAGTTTTGATGGAGATCCTTAAAGATAGCTTATACATTCGTGTGAAAGATCCTTTTGGACCGAGATCATTTTTAATGTAGTAAAGACTTCATAAACATGTGGAGTAAGCAAAAATCATTAAAAATAGCTAATAATTTTGTTTGAAAGACTATTTTTGACAGACCAAGAAAGACTATTTGTGATGTAATGGAGACTTTGTATTGGACTTGGATTGCTGTCTGACTAGGGAGATGAAGAAACATATGGAGTAGGTAAGGATTCTTAAAGATAGCTAATGATTTCATTTAAAAGACACTTTTGGATCGACCAAAAAAAAACTTTTTTGATGTAGTAAAGACTGTCATTAAAGCTTGGGTTGTTGACTGACTGTTTTCAAAAATTCTAAAATAATTCACTAAAGAGATAAAAAGACATAAGAAGGAGACAAAGATCCTTAAAGATAGCTTATACATTCGTTCGAAAAATCCTCTTGGATCGACCGAGAAAGACCATTTTTGATGTAGTAAAGACTTTCTTAAGGGCATTGATTGTTTCCTGACTAGGAAGATGAAGGAGCATGTGGGGGGAGACAAAGATCATTAAAGATAACTAATGATTTCGTTCGAAAGACTCTCTTGGATTAATCAAAAAAGATTATTTTTGATGTAGTAAAGACTTTAATAAAAGCTTTGATTATTGCTTGACCGTTTCCAAACATACGATCAGTTCCACTATGGAGATAAAGAGATATATAGAGCCGACAAAGATCCTTAAAGATAGCTTATACTTTCGTTTGAAAGACTCTCTCGGACCGACCATGAAAGACCATTTCTGATGTAGTAAAAGCTTTCTTAAGGGCATTGATTGTTGCCTGACTAGGAAGATGAAGGAGCATGTGGGAAGAGACAAAGATCATTAAAGATAGATATTACCATGGTTTGAAAGACTCTCTTGGACCGAACAAGAAAGACTATTTTTGATCTAAAGAAAACGTGCATTAAGACTTTGATTGTTTTCCTGATCGTTTCCTGATTTTTAATTGAAAAGAGTTCGACATACAGTCGAACACAGCTCCAGCTGTATCTATCCAAAACTTTTCACCTTCTTCGAGGAACGCAAGCCCGATGCTCCCATTCAACTTGTAGCCATCTGTGTTGACGTATACTGCAGTTTGGACTTCTCGTCGCAATAATAAAACAAAAAACATCATATACAAAAAAATTTACAACAATTGTCACATAAATCAACTATCACTTGCACCGCTCATTGCTCATCTCAACAAACTGTAGGCCCGCTCGCGTTTTAATTAAACCCAACAAACGATATTGAAAGCGTGTTGAGGTTAGAGCGAATGTTTTTTAATTGCTCTAATTACACACTGCCACATAGAAAGAAAATATTGAATATGTAAAAAAAACTGAATATGTAAACAAAAAACTGAATATGTATGTTTGACAGAGCAACAAATGAACGAACGTTTGTGTGTCGTCAAGTGAATAGCAACAAAAAAATGCAAAATAATTGCACGAATATGTAAATAAAGTGCGATTGTCGTTGTTGTTGTTATTGTTTTTAGTAATTTTGTATTGTTTTAAAATGCGGTGCGGTTCGTTACCCCTTGATGGCAATTTTGTGTTTTTTGTTTTTGTTTCATCGTTTGCTCGTTCACTCGAACCAATATTTCACTCGCTCGCGCCACACATGGCACATTCGTCCATAATTTCAACTATATTTTCTATATGCAATTTTTTTCTAAAATCATTTTGCGCTTTCGACAATTGAAATTAATTGAAATTTTCATCAACTCATATGCGCGCTCACGCCCCCACTGAGAGGGAGGGAAAATTCAACGCTGCGCAGCCAACAAAAAAATCAATAAGCAACGCAGTTGGAATGTGGCGAAACATGTGGTGGACGGACGCGCGGCAAATGTTCAAACTGAATGCCCGAATGACGTCATGCGAACACACCAGCCGCGGCACAAAATATGCAAAACTATTTTTAGTTTTCATATTTGTTGCTACCATTGTTATTAGTTTTGTTGTTGTTGTTGTTAAGCCGTCCATTACATGAACGAACGCCGCCCGCTGCTCGAAGCGACTTTCGTGTGCACTTTGCACTCGACGCTGCTGCCACTGCTGGCGGTCAGCCAGAGCGAGATAGCGTGTGAGCGAAACAGCGAGCCGGCGCGAGTCGAGTCAAGTGCATCGCGCCCGCTGCCAACGGTGTCAGCAAAAAGCGCCGCAAAAATCAACGCGCGCCCCAATGTCTCACAATGTGTGTTTGTGTATGTGTGTGTGTACGCTTTCGTGTTGGTGTATTCGTGTGGAACACGTTTTTATAGGTTAATGACACAAAATGAAATTCAAATATAACAACTACAACTAATAATCACAACAATAAAAGTGAAAGAAAACAATTTTTTTTGCTAAAAGCAAACACAGCAACAACCACATTAGGCCGACTGAAATAGTTTGAAATGTTAAAGTCAACTGGGCGACAACTACTTGTTAGCGCAAAACAGAGCAGTTGACTGGGTCGCGGGGGCAGAAGGGGTGGAAGGTAAATATGCTCTGAGAGCGCGGGAGAGCGCAAACCTTTCGAAAAGCAAAATGGAATTTTATTCATTTTGCAAATCAAACGTCAGCGGCTGACACAACATTTGACAAGTGTGCCGCAATGTGTGAGTGTATGTGTCGTATGTGGTTGTAGGAGGAAAGGGGACCATATTAGTTGTTTAAAAAAACTGGGAACAAGTGGGAAAGAAGAGTGACTGGTTTATGTAAGAGAACCAACAATGTGTGGTCGTGGTTAAGAATTTTATTGTACGAGTTTTTGTAGGTAAAGAAATTATTTTGTTGGTGTTTGGTTAGGAATTGGAAGAAGTTTTAATTATAACTTCTTCCAATTCCAATATGAAAAATTTATTTTACGAAATAGTAAAAATTAAAACACATCAAAAACTATGCAAAATAAAAATGTTATACAAGTTAAAAAAAACACTTTTTATTGAAATTGCATTTGAGTAACTTAAAAAAAAATATTTCATTTAAAAATTAAAATTTAAAATTTTAATTTAATATTGATATTTCATTTAATAAAATTTTAAAAATCAACAAATACAAAATATAAATAGAATTTAATTGGTTAATTAATAAAATATTTAAAATAAAAATTTTATATTAGTTAAAGAAGATATTTATTAAAATTCCTTTGAATAAAATTAAAAAATCAAAAAATACAAAACTATAAATAGAATTGAATAATTTAAAAAAATTTATACAAATTAAAAAAAAATTAAAATTTCATTTAATTTAAAAAAATATTTTAAAAAATTCACAAAGACAAAAATAAAAATAGAATTTTTCAAAAATTTCATTAACACAAAAATTAAAATAAAAAAATTATAAAAATTACAGCAACAAATTTTTGAAAATTTATGTTTTACTACTCTACGAAATCAAGACTTCGATTGATTCGATATTGAAGAGCCATCAACCAAAAAGAATTGGAAAAAATTAGGTATAATTAAAAAATTTCAAAAATGTTATTTATAAAATCATTAAATTAAAAAATTATATTGTATATAAAAAATATAAATTATGCAAAATTAATAAAAAATTAAAATAAACAAAATTATGTAAATTAAAAAGTATAAGCAAATTAAAGCATTTAATACAACAACAATTAAAAAATATAATATATATCAAAACACATAAAAAATAAAAAAATATAAATAAAATTTATGCAAAATTTAATTAATAAAATATTAAAAAAAAATTATATAAATTATGAAGTATTAACAAAGTTTTGAAAATTTTGTTTAACACTCAACGAATTCGGAGCTCTAAATATACTGAAAAGCCACCAACTACAGTCGGAAGAAGAAGATTCGAACACATTTTAATTTAATAGTTCAAATATCTTTGCTCTAACTCAGCTCCGTTCTGTCAAAAATTTGTGCTAAATGGTTTTCAGAACGTTAGTTTCCAAGCCCCCAACTGAGATTCTCTCCATGGAAAAGCGATTGCTTCTAGTTTCTGAGTAAACCTATGTTTCAAAAGTACTCTCGAACACTATAGAATCTGATTTAGTTATTGCAAATCTAAAGGAAAATTTTAGATGAAAATTGTATTCTTGTGCTCTTTGTAAAGAAATCAAATGTTCGAGCTGTGTATGAAAAGTTGTGTCCGGCTCCAGAAGATAACTGAATAACTTCAAAACAACCACAACATGTGGAAGAGGACTTTTGTTAAATTGAACTAAGAATTGGATTAAACGGAAAAAAGCTTCTGTGGAGTTAACTCAAGAAGTTCATAAAGCAATTCAACGGTCGAAGGACCAATAGACAACTGAAGATCTCTAAAACAACCACTATAGGATTACAAACCGTGGACAGCAAAGCGAAGCCTAGAAGACGCTCAGTTTGTTTTGAAAAAATTTACAGATTTATTTGATTGCATAGATAATACAACAGGAAAAGAACAAAGAAAACTTGTCGTCTTCTGACTGAATTTTTTATTTGGAACTTTTAAAAGGAAGAAGTTTTTTAACAAATCCTCAATATATGTTTTTTGATCCAAGCAACGAAAATACTCAACCTACGAAAATACAACCTACTCAGAATTGTTTGCAGATCAGTTAGATTCAAGGTAAAAGAAAATAAAAATAATGTCTGAAATCTGAGTTCGCCTTAATGGTTCCGACAGAACAAACCAAACAGAACCCAAAGAAATTTCCTGCAGCGGTGGTTTTAGTCAACTAGAATCTGTTACAGTGATGGCACACAGACAAAGATTTTCAACTTTTATGAAAAAACTTGTACAGTCTTCTAGGGTCGAAGCTCAAACAAGTTCAGTGTTTCAATTTCTTGATTGTTTCAGGGCCAGGAGACGATTTACTGTTGCGCTTTCAAATGATTTCAATGATGTAATGATGTCACAATCGACCATCTAGGATCTCCGAATATTTTTACTACAACATTTCCAACAATCATGGACATATTTTTTTCATACATAAATACCCAATTAAATGGGCTGTGATTGTCATTGCGTTGGCGTGCAATTTTTCAGCAATCATGGTGTCCCACATAAAACGCGCACGTGACGTTAGTATGTCAGATAAGAGACTACTTGACACAATGCGGCCGATATACAGAAACACAACAGCAATAAAGTGTCATATGGACACTTCATCAAACTGCCAACAATAACAGACAGAACAACATTTCAGAAGTAAAATCAGAAGTGCGTCAAAATCAAAAGTAAACAAAACTTTTAAGCGCTGCTGGCATTTCTTTACTTTATTATTATTATTAATATAAGTTTTTTTTGGTAAATTCGTAAGCAAATAGCAGCAGCTGAGAAGGCCTGTAAACAAGAAAAGAGCACTAAAAATGAACACTTGAGCGCTGAAAAAAAAGCTGGGACAAAGAAGGCATAAAAAAAGTGGCAACTCAAACAGTATTTCGAGCGCTTCCGACTGAAGCCAAATGTACAAACGGAAAAAGCAAAACCAATTTTGAAATAATTTAAAGCTGATAAAAATGCACCAAGTTATGGCAGAAAGAATAAAGAAAAAAAAAAAAATTAATAAAAATAAAAAAAATGTGTTTAGTATAAAAAATCTAGTGCACAGTTGTAGAAAAATAAAAATATAAAAACGACACATTTTATGGCAAACGACAAGAAAAATATGAAAATGGAAAATTTATATATGAAACAAATTTCCATACATTCATCAACAATGACAACAAACACACAAATAAATAAGAGAAAAATAATAAAAACCAAACTGGGTGCCATAAATTTTAGTTTCAGCGAAATGAGTGGCAAAACTTTTGTGTATTATTAGAAACAAATTTTGTTTGGCAATAACAATTTGCAGGCGTTTATTCGAAACATGTCAACGTTTAGTGAGGCACGCGTGTCTACGTTTTACGCTACTGACACCAATAACATTGCGAGGGAATTAGCTAATCGCAAAAGTTTAGTTCAGTGATGACCACACGGCTACTCGCGAGTCATGGTCAACAAATCCTGAGAATTAGACCGACAAACATTGCTTCGAATATTCACAGAGGAATGTAGAACAAAACAAGTTTCTTCGGCCTCTTTGCAGTAGAAGCTACAGGCAGTTGGTTGACCCCAATGATGGACCATTTTTTATGGGCAAATCACATGGGAAAAGGTAGGGTTATCTGATAGAATGTGGGTCCTGATGACAAGAAGTCAAATCACTTTCTGTGTGAGATTTGAGACATTCGATGTCTCATTGCTCTTTTAATGGTCTTTGAGATCTACCCTGAGCGAACCTCTTCTTTTGAGATCCATCAGACTTCTGGTGCGCTTCCAAGCCACTTTTGGTCAGATTTATTGCGTTCTTTCACTGTTCTCTGAGGTCTAACCTGAGCGAACCTTCTTTGGAGATCCAGCAGTGCTTACAATCCCTTTTTTCATTAGATTTGTTGCACTTTTTCTGTGGTCTTTGACATCTACTCTGAACAAACTTTCTTTTGAGATCCAGCAGACTTTTGGTTCGCTTTCATTCCCTTTTTGTTCATCAGATTTGTTGCATTCTTCCCATAAGATCCTAAAGTCGACCTCATAGATTCCGTAAGCGAAAATTCTTCCGGCAAGTCTCACATATTTCATTACTGATCTCATGTCAAGGCATAACTTTTTGTAAACCATTGACAAGTGGCACTGATGACTGCTTTATTTTCACAGTATTACAGCGATCGTTCATTCATTCGTTCGCCACTTAATTGCAAAGCTTTCCACGAATCTGAGTCAAGCGACTCAATCGCCAATCGTCGTCACCTGCTCCTCCTACTGTCTGTCAGTGACAAAAAAAAATGTGCAAAATTTCACAAATTCATGAAATTCCCATAAAGAAAAGCGTTTCGAAAAATAGCTAAGAAAATGCGTCAATAAAAGAAAAAAAAGAAGAAAGAAGAAAAAAAATATACTCAAATTTATTACTAAAAATAGCCAACTCGAGCGTTGATGTACGAGATTTTCTGCTTTAAGGGGGGAAGTATGAAAATAAATTTCAAAAAATCGATTTTTTTTTTATTATCTTAATCGACAGGTATAAGCATTGAGAAATCAGTCAAAAAATTTCAAAAGCCTATTGTCAAAATTGTGGAAGTTGTGCCATTTGATATTGGTTGGCGCCGAAGCGGCTGAGCGCGACTGGCGGCAAGACGCAAACTTTAAACGGCGTTTTCTCAAAACCATGTTTTTCAAATTGGCGTGCATGATTACAAAAAAAGTTGTTGGCCGATTTCCTTCATCCAGCCCTTATTTTAAAGAGCATAAAAAACTGCACAGGATAGACTACAGGCGTAAAAAAAAAATTATTTTTTGACCATTTTTGACTCGAAAATTATTGCAAAAAAAGCCGTTTTTTCTTTGCAACACTGATTTTTATAGTTAATATTCGAATTTCGCAAAGATTGTAGTCTATCCGATAAAAAAAACCCTCTCGAGTAAAAAAATGTTTGGTTTTATGATTTCAGATGAAAATTGCGGCCAGAATCGTGTACGGCAACTTCAATGTCAGCGGCAACACGTCTTACGGGATCGACCATAAGTCATTCAATTTTTTTTTTTTTCATAATGTAAAAAATGTTTTTTTTTCCTTAAACATTGCTCTAAATATAAACGATATCAATTTTTATGTGCGCCATTTTATTTCTCCACAAATTGAATCGCAAAAAAGGACTTTTTTTTCGGCTCCGAGAGGTACTTCCCCCCTTAAGCCGCTCAAGATTGACAAGTTTGTGACAAAAAACGCAGCATCGAATTCACAACTACACACACACACGTAGCTGTCTACCGAAAGTTGTCTACTTCAAGTGAAGTAATTATTCAACGTAAATGCAACCTTGTGCTCCATTTTTCCGGCAAGTTGACAGTTGTTTACGATGCAGCGATGCGCTTATTGATAATTATCAATTTATAATTATCAAATTATAATTTACCGCAAGTGAATTTTATGCGCAACGTCAGTCAGTCGTTCAGTCACTTTCTTTGCCGGTCTTTACTTTTCTTTGCATTTTTTTCTTCATCTTTTTGTTTATTTTTCTTCTCTTCACTATTATTGGCCAAGCAACTGGCAACTTCGAAACAAGTTTTTCGCTGCAAAGTTTCTCGCTTCAGTCTTTAACTGTTGTTGTTGTGCATATCAGTGCCACTGTTGATTGTTTTTTTGTCGTTTTCTTGCCATCCAGTTTTTTCCTTTATGTTTATACTTTCTTGGTAGTAAATGGTGAAAGTCAACAATTTTCTTTTTCTTTGCTACACGTTGCTGGATTCTTCGTTTACTTTCGTCGCTGCGCGATCGCGCAAATTATGTTAGTTGCAGTGGTTGGCTATAACATGATTTGCTTTTTCTGGCCATTTAGTTGATTTTTTCCGTTTCATTTCTTGAAATTTTGCAGCAAAAGTCTGCACGCCAATAATTTTGTTTACACGTTTAGACTGATTTTTGGCTTTCAGCTGTGGCGTTGTAACCAGTAGCAAATAGTGTCCCACCGAAGTTGGATTTTTGGCCGAAGCCGAATATTCGGCATAACTAAAATATTCGGCCGAAGCCAAATATTTGGCCTAACTAAAAAATTTGACCGAGGCCAAAGCCGAATATTCGGCATAATTAAAACATTCGGCTGAAGCCAAAGCCGAATATTCGGAATAATTAAAACATTCGACTTAAAACCAATTTTGGCATAACTAAAATATTTGGCCAAAGTCGAAGCAGAACATTCGGCATAATTAAAATATTCGGCCAAAGCCGAAGCCGAATATTCTGCATAACTAAAATGCACTTTCTAATAAAATTTCAAAAAAATTGCACATTTCAGATTTCACTTTTTTGTTACTTGCAACTTTGAGAACGCCTGAGCCTTTTATGGTTGAAAGAATCAAATTTTCGTTTGATCTTCAGTGTAGTCAGGGAAGAAAATGCTGTTGAGACTCAATATTCGGTAGCGAAGTGAACAAAGAAACAATAGAAAAAGATTTATATTTGCTTCAATCTTTACTCTTCAGAGTTTAGCAACAAATATTGTGACTTTTTCTATCGATTTATTAACAAACCTTGTGGAACATGAACCGATTAGCAATACAAATTATTAAACTTTAAGGCCTGTTGAGGTCCTCATCAAAGACAACATAATTGCACTGATCTCCTTCGACAATTGATTCCGTTGAACCGATTAAAATGAACCACACAAAACTTTAAGCCTTTTTGAGACCATGAGCATACAATTTTTAAGGATATCTGGTCCATCTACAACAGTTGACGGACCAATTAACATCAGCAACTTAGGACATTAAGCCTTATTGAGTCCCTGTGATTGCCTTAAGAGTTGTCAAAGTTCTGAGCAAAAAAGGCTGAACTAATCCCTCTCAGGTTCTCTAGAATAACCAGCTTATTCTCAGAAATATTGATCAGGCTCTGGCGGAACATAAAACAATTAATATTAGCAACATAAGTCGTTAAGCCTTGTGGAGGCCCCGCGATTCCATTAAGACTGGTCGAGATTCTGAGAAAAAAAATTTTACTGATTCCCTTAAGGTTTTCACATATTTCGATTAGAACGATTAGAAAAAGCAACATAATCATTAAGCCTTTTTGAGGCCTTGTGATGCCCTTAAGACTTGTCAAAGTTTCTGCCAAAAAGGACTTAACTAATCCCTCTCAGGCTCTTTGGAATAGGCAGCCTACCTTCAGAGATACACGTCATGACGACGACTTCTGGAGGTTCTGAGCAACAAAATTGAACTGATCCCCCTAAGGTTTTCACATATTTCGATTAGATCGATTAGAATGAACAACATGAGTGGTTAAGACTTTTTGAGACCCCATGATTCCCTTAAGAGTTGTCAAAGTTCTGGCCAAAAAAGACTTAACTAACTAACTCCATTTCAGACTCTTTCGAATACGCAGCCCACCTTCAGAGATAGACGTCATTACAACGACTTCTGGAGGTTCTGAGGGAAACAAATTTTTTGATCCCCTTCAGGCTTTCACAAATTTGTAGCCCGCGATTGAATATAAGAACCAATTACAGTTGATTCTAAGCCTTGGTGAGCCTCTAAGCTTCTCTAGAAGAACGAAAAGAATTTCGAATAAATTTCAATTATCTTTTAGTTACTAAATATTTATAGTTTTTTCTTATAAAATTACAATACTTCAACGTCAACCAAGTAAAAATTGCAAACAAAAATTATTTATTTCTTCAATAATTTCTAAAGCATTGCCGCCTTGTGTCACAAAGCGCTCATGAGTCGCCCATTAATTCCAAATCCAACAACACCGCAACGAATTAAAGGAAACACAGCACCAAGAATTTTTATATAATTGCTGGAATTTACAACAACAACGACAACGAAAAGGCACCCAATAATGACACCATCGCGAACAACGACAGTCAGTGTTGTTGTTGTTTGTTGTTGTAGTTGTAGTGGCAGCACGCTCAACGATTGCGTGTAATTATGACAAGTGGGGGAAACCTGAGTGACAGCGTTGGCTGTGTGCTGTAATTAATTAAAATCTTTTGCAAAAAAAATTTATAATAAGCGAGAAAAAGAAATATGTAGCTGCTAAGTAAATTCGAAAAAATTATAATAATTTTTTTTAAATAGGAGCTCCGAGTGCTGCAGAAAGGGCAATGCCGCGAATGCGAAAAAGGGGCACAGCACAGCACAGCACAGTCAGTCAGGCAACATGCATGACATCTGACATATGCATAATTATTTTGTATACTTTTTAATGAGCTCATCAACATTACCAACAACAACAAGAAAGACAGCAAGCAGCCAGGCGCAACGGCACAGCGTGATTAGCCGCCAACAATAATCGAATGGCAGGGTTGATTAACACTTTTTTTCAAAAACAAAAAACTCTTTTCAAACATTAATGTCAAAAATTGTATGCAAAAAAATTCAGAAAAAAATATAAAAAAAAAGTAAAAAAAACCAAACAATTGACATTGCAATTTTTATGGCCACAATTGATAGTTGTTTATATGTTTGTATGTACGTGTGTTTGGAATTAACATTAACTTACAATACAATGCAGGCAAAAACAACATTCGAACATTCGAAAAACCGGCATCATGCAAGCACGGACCAAACATGCAACACTGCGCCAATGAAACGGCGAGACCGTGAATTGTGGAGAATTGCAAAAAAAAAATCAACACGTACAATAATTTTAATAGTGTCAAGGTTGATTGTTCACATTATCAAAGCGGCCAAGACAGATTTGCACATTTAGTTGTTGTAGTTATCTTTTGTATTTGTTGTATTGAGACGGCGACGCACACCCACTCGAAAGTTTAAACACAGCGCAGCCACAAACGTGCCGCAACGTCAGTTTGGCGAACGGCACGTTCTGTAAACGAATCGATTTTGTTTTTTAGTTTCTATATAAATTTAGTGTATATTTGTTTGTTGTTGGCTGGATTTTGAAAGTTTGCTGGCCCCCAAATTAGACTTTCTACTCTTAAATGTTGCAATGAAGAACGATGAATGTGCAGAAAATTGCACGTAATGAATGCAAATGTGGGAGGATGAAACGAAAAAGAGAGGGTGAAGAGGAGAAGAACACACAATGATTCTAAATTTAAAAAAATCTGGAAATCTAGAAAGAATCTAGAGAGATAATTGGTATGAAACAAAATTCGCCTTTTCTCAAATTTTATGAAATTTGAAAATGGGTTCAAGATGTTTAAAACTCCATGGAAAACTTTTGAAATTCTTTATCCAAGACTCTGTCTTAAGATTTTGAAAGCCACTGACAAAGTGTAAACCAGTGATGGCCATTCGGCTACTCGTGATTTGTGATCATCACTGGTCCAAAGGCAGCCACAGAATTAACTGAGATGGCCAACCTTTCTTTTGAAATATGGAACAATTCAACATTACACTGCACAGCAAAATCAAATTTTTTTAAATAAGAAGATTCTGACAACAGATTCTGGTAGAGGGGGCCAAACAAAAATATACGAGTATCAGCGTTTTGGAAGTTTACATCGAAACTATTTTGACCCCTAAGTCAAAGTTTTCGGCCTATGTGAACCATGTGACATCACAATTTAGGTGTATGATGTGTTCAGCAATTTGATGTAAAATACTACAAAGAACATTTTTGTTGAACATTTTAACCCTGTAGCTCCCGCTTTTATGGGTCATTTTGACCCTTTTTTTCTAAAATGCCAAAAATGTCCTATAAAACAGGACTTTTTAAGGACAAAATGTGCCACGAAAACATTGGCCATAAAATTCTACTATAGGTCTCTGAATACATCAAAACTAAGAATTCAACTTGAAAGCCAGAAATAAGCCAAAACTGAAAATGTGTGCTTTGTTCATTGAATTTTTGAGTTCGATGAACTCAAATTTGAGTTTCTAGCTGAAATATCGAATAATTCTCTAGTTTTGCATAAAATAAAATTTTGAGTTCGAAATTTACGAGTTTGAGTTGTTGGTTAAATTTTGAGGAATTTTTCAGTAGTTTTCGAATCAAACTTTTAAATTCTATTTATTCAAATTTTATGTCTGAAATATTAAAGAATTCTTTAGTATTGCGCGAGTTCGAAATTTTCGATTTTTAATTTCTGACTAAAATATTGAGAAATTCTTTAGAGCTTTTCGAATTAAATTCTTAAGTTCGATTTATTCAAATTTTATGTCTGAAAAATTGAACAATTCTTTAGTGTTGCGCTTATTAAATGTTTGAGTTCGAATTTTTCGAGTTTGAATTTTTGGCTAAAATATTAAGAATTTCTTCAAAGCTTTTCGAATTAAATGTTTGAGTTCGAAATTTTCGAAAATGAGTTTTTGGCTAAAATATTGAAAACTTCTTTAGTACTTTTCGAATAAAATTCTTTAATTCGTATTATTGAAATTTTATGTCTGAAAAAATGAAAAATTCTTTAGTGTTGCTCTTATTAAATGTTTGAGTTCGAAATTTTCGAGTTTGAGTTTTTGGCTTAAATATTAAGAAATTCTCTAATTTCGTGTTTGAATTTTGAAAGTTTCAGTTGACAGTTGAAATGGTGTATAATTCTTTAGTGTTTTTCGTAGTAATTTTTTAAGTTAAATTGAACAATTCGTCAGTGTTTCCTAAATAAAAATTTATAGTTCGAATTTTTCGAGTTTGAATTTCTCTCTGAAATATCAAATATTTTAATTCTTCAATGTTTTGCACATTTAGTTATTAAGTTCGAATTTTTAAGTTTGAGTTTTAGATTGAAATGTTGAGCAATTCCTTACTGTTTCTCACATTTAATTGCGGAGTTTGAATTTTTCCAAATTGAATTTTTGCCTGAAATATTGAGAAATTCTTCAGTGCTTCTTCTAATTCTTCATCTACTTAAATTAAATTTAATGAAAATGCAACTTTCCGACTTAACTGATCGAGGCACTAAAGAAATTCTGAATGTTTCTAAAACCAATGAAATTTGTTTGCTAAACCAAAACTCGCATCTTTTCTGGAATGACCCAATAAAAAAATTTTTAATTATATCTTCATTTCACTTACAACAACACACTCACATTTACTTTTCACCACTCCGCAAAGGTTAGAGACTTTTGAAAGTTACGCGCTATCGGTCTGTCTCTGTCTCTCACTCTGTCAACTTCGAGTTGAAAGCAAAAGTCAAAGTCGAAGTTACAAGTCAATGTCAAAGTTGTAAACAGCAGCAACAATCGTTGTTATTGCTATTGTTATTGTTGTTGCATATAGACAGCATTTTTGGCTGTGAGTGTGTGTGTGTGTAGAATGACGTTGTAGAAAATCTGTAAAACTGTGAAACCGGCTTGACACATCTGAAGCTGAGCTGTGCGGTGCGGTTCGCTGGTCCGTCCATCTGTCTGTGTGTCTCTTCGTTTGTTTGTCTGTCCGTTCCACTGTTGACTAGTTAGTCGTCGATAGCCAGTGGCCGCCGCTGGGCCCCTGTGTGAGCAGCTAAACGGCTACGTACGTGCGGCGCGACGAGCGTTTTAGCACAGCATGAGTTCATGAATTTCAATGTGTTGTTCTTGTTATTGTTATTTTAAATTTGTTGTTGCTGTTGATTTCTTCAATTTCCAAGTAATCAAACCATTGACCTCAATTTTAACGTTGACGCATACGACGCGCTTCAAGCGCAGCCGCTGCCATGTTCTGTGTGCAGTTGAAACTCAGGGAAAAGTGGACAGGCGGGCGAGTGCGGCTGACGATGTGACGATCGCGTCGGCGTTTGTGCGCGTCAGTCACGCATGCTTGCGTCTGCTTGCGGCCCCAAATTGGCTGAAATTGTCGGCGACAAATGCAAATTGCTGCGCGAGCAGTTTCATGGCTAAATTGTTACCGTTTGCTCGGCAAATGTTTGGTCATTCATGTTGGACATGAATTTTGAACAATTCGCGGTTTGCGTTTGCATGCAAATCCAAATCAAAGGTTTTTGTTTTTTGCTATATTTGGCAAAATGTTTGGTTTTTTTAAAAGAAGGCCGATAGCAAATGCAATGAAGTTCGATTTGATTGATTTGAATAAAGTTGTCAAATGATGACTTCAGGATGGAACAAATTTGACTTGAGACTTGAGACATTTTGAGGTAAAAATTCTGATATGAAATAAACATTCTGATATCTGGAAGTGTTGCCAGATCAAAAAGAAAATGAAAAACAAATTAATGCGATCAATTCGAGTTAATCAATGATTGAATAAAATAAAATAAAGTAAAATAAAATAAAATAAAATAAAATAAAATAAAATAAAATAAAATAAAATAAAATAAAATAAAATAAAATAAAATAAAATAAAATAAAATACAATAAAATAAAATAAAATAAAATAAAATAAAATAAAATAAAATAAAATAAAATAAAATAAAATAAAATAAATTAAATTAAATAAAACAACACAAAACAAAATAAAATAAAATAAAATAAAATAAAATAAAATAAAATAAAATAAAATAAGTAAAAAGTCTACTAAAAGACTTTCGAAAAGCAAAAACAAAAATTTGCCAACAATTTCTCACATTTTCTGTGAGTTGCCACGACTTGTGAATACCCCCATTCTGTTGTAGTGGCGCACTTCTCAACAGTTTTTAAATGCCACTAATTTGAAGTTAAAATATTACTTATTTCCCCCCCTCTCCTCTCACCAATTAGCAACTCGACCAATGACACAAATTCGTTGGTCAACAAGACTCCATCAACAACAACGATCACAATGCGTTGCGAACCGTTACGAATCCTTTAACAATTACCAACAAAGTAACAAGGAAACCCTCTGTAGCAACACCAACAACAACAAAGAAGACAAGCCCAAAATACCAATGCTAATTTTTAAATAAATACCATTAAAGTTTGTGCATAAAAATGCAAAGAGAAACGTAAACGAACACAGAAGCAAAACCACGAAAATTGCCACAAGACGAGGGGCGCGCACACACACACACACACAACAAAAACGCGCTGAAATCAAGAAAGAAAGCAGGGCGCATTGACAGAAAAAACAAAAATGCTAAAGCACCAAACAACACTAACAACAAACAAGAGCACCAATAACAACAACAAGTCAAAGGAAGAAGAGTAGGGCAGCGTGCGGCCATCGAGAATGCAGAATTGCTTGAGGTAGGACCAAAGCCCAACTGCTGCCCAGCCAGTCGGGCGACCAGTGAGGCGGCCAAACAAACAAAACTCAACGTAGCGTTAAATGAGGCAAACGTGCAGTGCACGCGGTGCGCTCGGTCGATTGCCCGAGCGGTGAGCGGTGAGCGGCGCTGCTGCAATTAGGCGAATGCAGGCGGCCTGCAGTGCTGAAATGCACAGTGTCACTGCACAACTGCTGCTGCCAACAACAACAACAACAAAAACTTAGCTCAACGTCGAGATGTGTAGCGAGTCGGCTGCGGTCGGTCACCCCTTTGCGTCAGCAGCGACCGACACACATGCAACGGCGCAGCAGCACTCGTTGGTGCGTTCGGGTCGCTCGACTCGGGCGTTCATTCGCTGCCATTGAAACGAGAACCGAGGCGCAATCGATGCATTGTCGGCATCGGCTGGCTGCTTTTTCGGTGCACAACCAAATTGCATGCAATAACAAATGCAACAACGACGTGACACTGCAGCAGAGCTGCAACAATGGGAAGTGAAGTACAGAGAAGAGAAGCGAGCGAGCGAAAAAAGTGCAGCCGAATGTCCTTCATGCTTGAACGAATGCGTGCAGATTTGGTGCGTTGGCCGACGGGTGACAGTGTTGCCAGATTGTGAGATTTTCTTTGAGGTTCAAAAAAATCTTGAAGACATCGAAAGAATTTTAGAAAACTAAAAAAAAAATGTTAGGAAAAAGTTGTTTAGAAGAAAGTTTACGAGATTTTACATTTCTGTGTTGCCAGATTGTGAGATTTGTTTTTTAATTTAAGGGAAGAGTTGGAAAGAATTTTAGAAAATAAAAAAAAAAAATTTAGGAAAATTTTGTTTAGAAGGAAGTTTATGAGATTTTAAATTTATTTCTGTGTTGCCAGATAGTGAGATTTTTTATAATTTAAGGGAATCTCGCGCTGTTGAGAAAAAATTTGAGAAGAAGATTTTGTTAAGAAGAAAGTTTAGGAAGTTTTTATTTACTGTGTGTTGCCAGATTGTGAGATTTTCTTCGAGTTTTAAGAGAATCTCAAAAATTTGGAAAGAATTTTAGGGGGAATATTTTGTTTAGAATAAAGCTTCGAAGATTTAAATTTCTGTGTGTTGACAAATTGTGAGATTTTTTTCTAGATTTAGGAGAATCTCGGGCCTTGGGAAAGAATTTTATTTTGATTTGCTGTATATTGCCAGATTATGAGATTTTCTTCGAGTTTTAACAGAATCTCGAAGAGTTGGAAAGAATTTTAGGGAGAAGAATTTGTTTTGAAGACATTTTAGAAGATTGTAAATTTCTGTATGTTGCCAGATTGTGAATTTTTTTTTTAGATTTTATTATTATTTAATATCAGAAGAAAAAAAGAACTTCAATTTCGCAATGTGCCAAAACACCATTTTTAATTAACATTTTTGAATATATTGTACGAAAATGTTCATCAGATTTTCAACAGTTGTTCAAACTTCTACATTAAATAATTCAAGAACTTGACGAAAGAAATCTCTAATTTTTACATTTATAAAGGAAAAAATTTACTTAAAATTCTTAATGTATCCAAAAAGTTCATACAATTTTGATCAATTACTAAAAATTATATCGAAAATAACTTCTAAACTAAAAAAAAAAAAAACAAATCTGCAATATGTCTCAAAAAAAAATTTTGTGTGACTATTTTGATCCAAAAAAGTCAGTCAATCAAATTTGCAAATTTCCAATGAAAATCCAAAAATAACTAAAAGTTCGTAATATGTCATATAACAACAACAACAAAACGGCACAACGTCCTTCAGGCACTTGGAAGCCGACGCGTTACACTGTGGGCCAACTCACCAACTCACACATAACGGTGCAATGTCGCTTGAAACGGAAGCTAAGCTAAACTGGGCTAACTGTCAAACGCAGCTGACAATGACTGCATTTGACATTACTAAATATGGGTTTGTGTGTACATATGTGTGTGTGTGTGTGTGTGTGTATAACCACAATTTGCTTGCGGTGTTTTTGCAACGTTAAGTCATTTGCATAAAATTTCTTTGATGTCAACAAGAAAAGAAAAAGCGGTGGTTGGAGTGTTGCGTTGCTTTCAAATGTTTTTTTTAAGATATTTTTTAGGTTTTTTGCTGAGCGCAATAAATTATTGTGCAAATCCTTGGAAGCTAAAAAGTTGAGAAAACAATTTAATGGTATTTTTGAATGGCAGTCAAACAACCCTTAAAATATTTGCATTGATTTGCGCGCAAATTTCATGTAAGCTCCTTTTGAAAGAACACACAGGCACAGCAGGACACAAACACTCGGTTGCTGTTGCTGCAAGCACAAAAAAATGCATTCATGTTGCATGACAGCACAAATTACGCTGCACGTCGTTAAGGTTCAGGGACTTTGGCGCCAAAGGACATCATGCAAAAAAAAATATAAACTGCAGAAAATTAGGCCATTGTCAGAGAGATGCAGTCAGCAGTTTGTGTATGTATGTATGTTTGTGTGTGTGTGTGTGTGTGTTTGTGTTTGTGTGTGTGTGTGCTGCGTTCGTTGCGCCACTAACCCAGTTTCGGTTCAATGTCGCAAAGTCGAGCGAGTGAACCCATCTGAAATCTGTTTTATTTTTTAGTGTTTTCGGGTGCCGAGTAAACGATCCAACGAGCAACTCTTCGTGCTCGTCAATGGTTGCTGCCCCCTACACGAAATCATGAAGAAAACTCGGCAGCAACAACATTGAGCCAAGATGGATTTCTTTTACTTTCTTTAATGAATTTCTTTGGTGTTTCATTGTCATTGTTTCATTGTGTTCTCTTTGGCCTTTTTCGTTTAATTTTGCAGATAGTTAAATTAAAACAAAAAAATGTTGCATTAAAATTAATTAAATTTTAAAATAAAATTTTTTTAAATTAAATTTTAATGTATAATTTTTTTTAATACAGAAGAAAAACATAATAAATTTCACAATTTTGTATCAAAACGCTTTTAAAATCGATTCTGACTTTTTTTGTTTAATTTTGGAGATAGTTAAAGTTAAAAAAAATAATTTTTAATTTAAAATTTTTGTTTTTTTTTTTATTTTTTAATTTAAAATTTTTGTTTTTTTTTTATTTTTTAATTTAAAATTTTTGTTTTTTTTTTTTATTTTTCAATTTAAAATTTTTGTTTTTTTTTAATTTAACTATCTCCAAAATTAAACAAAAAAAGTCAGAAAGAACATAATCGATTTTAAATAGATTTTTAATACAAAATTGTGAAATTTATTATGTTTTTCTTCTGTATTTAACAAAACAATTTGACTTCTTTTAGTAAACTGTGTAAAAAATTCTTGACAAAAGTCCAAAACTAAGGCCTCGACTATAAAAATTCGTAATTTTTTTAACTTAAGTGGCATTTTCTACACAAAAATAATCGATAACAACGCTGTTGGTTCGATATTTGTCAACCATGCGTTCTTCAACTCAATGAAGCTGAACAAAATAAACTTTTAAGCAGCACTTCACTGCACAAGTGACTCATTAAACCCCTTTTAGTGCATTAACTCTGTCGCATTGCACTTTCAACCCTGAACTTTGCACCAAACCAACTAACTTTGTACTAAAAACAAGCTGAAATTTTTGTATGTAAAAAAAATTTCAAATTACTTAAATTTGCACAAAATGACATTTACACACGACCCACCGTTGACACATAATGGTTTTCATAATTTTAATCGGAGCTTAACGTGCAGGACTTAATGAAGCGTTCCATGCAAATCCGCTTTAAGCGCTGCGATTGTTGCAAAAGCATAGAAAAACAGCGCATTTGGGTGGAAGTATTTCGTTTACAATAACAAAAATTGCAGTAAATTTAACTTAGATTTTTTTGTATGTTTTAAGCTCGCAGACTGCCACATTTGCCACGTTCCAGTTGGCAAAGCTTTCACCCAAAAACAATGAAAAAAACGCAACCGAATGGCAGAAATTTAAAGCAAATAGTGGTGGTTGAAAGTTGGACTAATTTTGTTGTTGTTGTTGGTGACCTTGTCCCAGTTTGGCAGCGCCACCAGCAACAATTGTGCGTCAAATCGCTGCCAAGTAACCGGGCTGCCAGTGCAGCGAGTGCGGTCAAGGACTCGACTGCAGCAACTGCATGACGCGTCAGAGTAGTGAACTCTGCGTCAGTCGGGGCGGCACATAAGCAGCAGTAACTGTGTCATCGGGCGGTACATGGGTATTTACATAATGTACTGGGATTTGGATGGAGTCAGCCAGCGGAAGCCTCGACCTCAAAACGCAGCGCCCGACAACCCATGGCATGCATTATTTTTCTCTGTGTGTGGAGTGTCGCTGTGTGTGTGTGTGTGTGTGTGTGCAAGTTGCTTTTCGTAATTTGCATGCGGGTTGCAGCACCCTTTGACACCCTCACCACTCACTGCTCACCACCCTGTGTGAAATGCAACAGTGTCGCACTTACTGTCAACCAGCTGATTGCTTTGGCGTTGCCACCATGCTGTGACTTCGCTGCGGCGCGCATTGTTTATTTGCTGATAATGTGTGTAAATAATGTAACCAACTGAAGACGGGCTGACTAACTAACTGACTGACTGGCCAATGTGCGTCAATGTGCTCGTTGAGAAAATTTTATGTGCGCATTTAAAACAACAAAAACAAGAAAAATCTTGTATCTGCAATGCATCGCTTTCCGGCTTTTTGACGCAGCTCACTTTTGGACTTTTGGCTTTGCATACTTTTCTTAAAACAAAACAATAATTTTTTTTATTGTTCCTTTTGGTGTCAATGTTAAGTTGCTGTCTGTTATTCTGGTTTCTTCTTGGCCTTTTTTTTCGTTTCAAGTAATAAATAAAAACATAAAACAAAAGCAAACAGCCATGCCGCATGTGGTTTATTTCATTGTCAGACTTGGGTTTTGTTGTTGTTTTTTTTGTATTTATATTTTCTAATCTTTTTTAGTTGTATTTTTTTTCCAATTTATTTTATTTTGTGAAACTTTTTTTTGTAGTTTGTATGAAACTTTTATGGTTTTTTCTTTATTGTGTTTCGTTTGAACTTTTTTGTGTTTTTATGATTTTTATTTTTTTTTATTTCGTATGAAGCATTTTTGTTTTTCATTTATTGTATTTTGTACAAAGAAATTTTTTGTTTGTTTTTTTTATAATTGTATTTTCTATGAAGCATTTTTGTTTTTTTTTTAAATTATTTTTGTATGAAGCATTTTCTATACTTTATATAAAGAGTTTTTGTCTGATTTTTTATTTATTGTGTTTGTAAAAGCAGGTTCTATTTTTTTATTTACCTTATTTTTGGTAAAGAATTTGTTTGATGTTTTATTTTTGTTTTGCATTAAACATTTTCTGTTTTTTTTTATTTACTGTATTTTGTATAAGGATTTTTTTTTGTTTTTAACACGTTGACTGCCAACTACGAGATAACTCGTAGATTGCGTTCTTTGCTGGGACGCCGACTACGAGTTATCTCGTAGTGTGTTTACTTGTCGTATTCGTTCATTAAATGACATTGGCTTCTTAGACCGGAATTCTGAAAATTGCCATGGCAGTCAACGTGTTAATCTTCAGTATTTGGTATGAACCACTTTTGGGTTTTTATGTTTTTTATTTATTGCGTTTTGTATGAAGCAATTTTGTCAATTATATAATTAAACAGGTGGCAACTCTATACAAATTGAAAGTATTTAAATTGAAAAACTACCTGTAAATAAAAAAACCCTTATTTTCTTCTTAAACTGTAAGAAAAACTGTTCTCTCAACCAGTGATGGCCATTCTGACAGTTTTATATTTTGACAGTTTTTATAACTCAACCATATTTTGACAGTCGAAATTGTCAACAACTTCCTGAGTGAAAACACTAAACAATATTTTGACAGGCAAAACTTAAAACAATATTTTGACAGGCAAAACTTTAAACAATATTTTGACAGTCAAAATTCTTGACAATATTTTGAGAGTCATAATTTTTTATACAATAATTTAACGGTAAAAACCCTGATCAATATTTTGACAGTAAAAACTCGGAACTCTTTTTACAGTCAAAACTCTAAACATTATTTTGAGAGTGAAAACTCGGAACAATATTTTGACAGCTACTAACTATGAAAATTTGTTTGGCGGTCAAAACTCTTAACATTATTTTGACAGTCCAAGCTGCCAGAATTATTTGGACATTCAAAACTGTTGACATTTTTTTATTAGATGAAGTCTTAACAATGTTTTGACAGTCGAAACTGTCAACAATGTCTTGAGTGAAAATTTTAAATAATATTTTGACAGTCAAAACTCTTGACAATATTTTGATATATATTTAATTTTAAACAATCATTTAACAGTAAACACCCTGATCAATATTTTGACAGTCAAAACTTGGAACAATATTTTGACAGTAAAAACTCGGAACAATATTTTGACAGGTGGCACCTATGAAAAGTCTTTTTACAGTCAAAACTCTAAACATTATTTTGACAGCCAAAACTCTAAACATTATTTTGACAGCCAAAACTCTAAACACAATTTTGAGAGTGAAAACTCGGAACAATATTTTTACAGGTGGCAACTATGAAAAGTCTTTTTACAGTCAAAACCCTAAACAATATTTTGACAGCCAAAACGTTAAACAAAATTTTGAAAGTGAAAACTCGGAACAACATTTTGACAACTGCTAACTATGAAAAATTATCTGGCAGCAATATTTGACAGTTCAAGCTGCTAGCATTATTTTGACATTCAAAACTGTACGAATTTTCTTATAAGTCGAAGTCATAACAATAGTTTGACAGTCCAAGCTACTAGCGTAATTTTGACAGTCAAAGCATTCAACATTATTTTATCAGTCAAACTCTCAGCAATATTTTGACAGCCGAAAGTATTTTGACAGTAGAGACTATCTGAAATATTTTGAAAGTCGAAACTATGTAAACAGTTAAAACTGTCTGAAATATTTGGACAATTGAAACTATTAAAAATTTTTTTTTTCCAACCTTAACTCTCTAAAAAACTGACAACTGCAATAGCTGTCATTATGTTTCTGACAGCTTCAAAAACCCTAAATAGCAGTCAATCTGACAAGTTCAAGTCGACACTTCACTCGTACTTCCTCTCTCCGTCCCTTTCCCTCCCTATCCTCTCTACCACCCCTTTCCCACCCTCCACCCCCGTCTCGCAGAACCCTCTCAGTCCCACTCACCTGATGAAATCGAATTCGCCGATTCACTGCGCGGCGTATGCTGCAAATTCAGCCCACTGTGATGCAGCCCGGCCAGTCCATTGGCCAACGCCTGATGTGTTGCATTCAACAAGTTATGGTTGTTATTGTTGTTGTTGTTATTATTATTACTATGCAATGCCATGCCGGCCAGCGTGTGTCCATTGCTCATCGCATTCAGTACGTTGTTGTGCATTGAGCCGCCACCGCCGCCGCCAGCAAAATTCAACTGACCACCGCTGACGGCGTTGTTGCTGTTGTTGTTGTTGTTGTTGCCAGTCTGCGGTGGCAGCGGAATGATGGTGGTCTGTGGCGGTAGCGAGGCGCAACCGTGAGCGGTGATAACGCTGTGCGGGCCGTGTGCACTGTACGACGCTTCGTTGCACAGCCACAACTCCAGGTCGGGATGATCGGGCGAGTCCAGCGGCGACGGCGACAGAGCCGAGCTGAGGACGAGCGCATTCGAGGAGGATGTGACCTCGGCCGAGGACTCCTCCAGCATACGAAAGGCGAAACCGCCGTTATTCGACCAGCGACGTTTCATCATTTGGATGGTTTGTCACAGTGGCGGTGTTGTTGTTGTTGTTGTAGTGGTTGTTGTGCTATAGCGTATTTTTGCACGTTTCAGCAACGTTTTTATTGTGGCTGCTACTTTTCACTACTTTTTTCTACTACTTTTTCTGCTACTTTTTCTACTACTTTTTTCTGCTACTTTTTCTGCTTCCTTTTTGCTTGATTGCCGCTTATTGGCAACTTTTCACTTTTTTTTTTACAAAATTTAGTACTTTTTTGCAATAATTTTTTAATCACTTTTTAAACTTTTTACGCACTTGTTTGCGATCAAAATGCATATTTGTGCTTTGTTGTGATTTTCAAGAAAATCGAGTAAATAAATGCACTGCGCTGACTTGAAATTCTGCAAAACTATCGAAAAAATCAATTAAAATTTATTGCAATAAAAATTAAAAAAAAAACAACAAACGGCGCAAAACTGAAAACAAAACCCACACAACTAGTCGAGTTTTTGGCAACTTTTTTTTGTTCTTTTATAGTTTTTTTGTATTGTATTATTTTGTTTTTTCATATTTTTTTTTTTCTTGTGTGTTTATTCAAATGCGATTTCTATAACTGAAACGAGACATAAGAGAGGGAGAGAGAAAAAGAAATGGTGAAGAGTGAAAAAACCAAGAAAACTTTCAATGTTTTGGCGTTTTTTGTTGCATTCTTTTCGTTTTACACATTTTCATGATTTAACGACACATTTGAAAAGTTTTACTTTGCATTTTGTGTTTGTTATTGGTTCTTCTTTAGGGCGTTGTTTTGTTTTTTTTTGTTTCTTTGTCTTTCCCGCTCTACACTGTTTCTTTCAAGTTGGCAACACGTTTCACTGCAACGACGCCAAGTCGTCGCTCCCCTCTCTCTGTTAGCCTCAGAAGCCAACAGAAGTCGCTAGTTTTTGTTTTTAATAATTCTATGCAAATTTATTTCAAACTTGAGCGCTCAAATTCCCTTCGATGAGCTCAACTAATTTGTATAGTTTTAAATTTTTATTTTATGTAAATTCTTTGCTTTTAATTAAGATTTTGTTTGGATCTGCTCAGACATGGTTGACTGACTGACTACTGTTTGAACTGAATTCGAGCCCCCAATGCAATCATCGGCTTGTGCCGGTTTGTTTCAAATTTTATGCAAACAACAACAACAACAACAACAGGAACAACAACCACAAGAATAAGAAAATCAGCAGCAACTAGTGGCGGCTTAATTTATGGAGTTGAAAGCCTTCGCCTTTGAAACGGGAAGCGGCCGTATTTCATAGAGAACGCAGCGTAATGGTTCGACGAGCATTGACTAAGTTGAATTTTGTAAATTAATTTATGTTAATTTTGCTTTGGACAGACACTACATTGTCAGCGGAGGGCAGGCAGGTGTAGTAGCGCTGTTGTAGCCAGAACAAGAGCGAAAGAGGGGCGCGCGCCGAAACTATCTTTGACAGCTTATGAGGTCAAAGGTGAATAATTTGTAGCGTTATTCGTTAGCTATTCAAAGTGAAATAGGCGCAATTTGACTTGTAGAAAAATTAATAAAATTAAACAAAAAAATTAGTATGCACGTCTAAGCTTTGAGTCCCATACGAACAGCGATTTTAAGGGAGACGCTGCTTTGACGTTGACTTGAAAATGTACACAAACATTTTAAAATGAAAAAGAAAAAATACAAAAATCAACAATGAACTTGAAGAAAATATGAAATGAAAATAAACGAGAACGAATATAATGTAAAAAAATTCAAGCGCAGCACAGCGACCAATAAAATTGGCAACCCGCTGCGTTGCATGCAATCACAACAGACAGGCGGAGTATCAATAAAACTGTTTCAAGTTCGCTTGAAAAAGAAAGTGAAATTAATTGAAGAAGAAAGTGACACAACGGGAGCGTCAAATGGTAATAAAAATTAATTAAAAACTATTAAAAGCTAATTATGAGAAACAGAAACTTGAAACCTAATCAATAATAGAAAATTAAAAGAGAAAGCAAAACAAAACAAAACCAAAGTAAACAACAATGAAAACAACATAAAACCAACTAAAACTAAAAAAAAAAGAATTCAAAATTCAAAACTAAAAATCAAAAACAAAAAAAATTTAAAACTAAAAAAACTGTTAACTAAAAATTAAAAACCTAAAAGAGATAATCAAAAATTGATATTCAGAACTTGATAATCAAAAATTGAAAAAGAAAAAACTAAAAATTGAAAATCAAAAACTAAAGACAAAGAATCAACAATTAAAATTTGATAATTACAAATTAAATAAAATTAAATAATAAAAAATATAAATAATAAAAAATAAACTAAAAACTCAAAATTTAAATTTAAAAATTAAAAACACAAAATTAAAAGCTACAAAACTGAAATTAAATCTCTAAAACTAAAAATTAATAATTGAAAATTAAAAACAAAAATAAATGAAAAATTTTTAATAAATTAAAAATAAATATATTAAAATAAAAAATGTTCAATAAAACTCAAAAAAAAAATTTGAAGTAATAAAAAAATTAAAAACTTAAAATAAAAATTAATAAAAATAAAAAAACTTAAAAACTAAAAATCAAAAGTTTAACATTCAATATTAAAAATTGAAAACTCAAAATTTGAATTGAAAAACAAAAAAACAAAAAATTAAATATTTAAAATCAATAAAAAAAAACTTCAAAACTAAAACAAAAACATTTAAAATAACTATATTAAAATAAAAACTTTTTAATAAAACTCAAAAAACAAATTTGAAGTAATAAAAAAATTAAAAACTTAAAATAAAAATTAATAAAAATAAAAAAACTTAAAACCTAAAAATTAAAAGTTTAACATTAAATATTAAAAATTAAAAACTAAAAATTTGAATTGAAAAACAAAAAATTAAATATCTAAAATTAGTAAAAAAAACTTTGAACTTTGAAACTTTGAAAAAACAAATTTGAAGTAATAAAAAAAATTAAAAACTTAAAATAAAAATTAATCAAAATAAAAAAAACTTAGAACCTAAAAATCAAAAGTTTAACATTCAATATTAAAAATTAAAAACTAAAAATTTGAATTGAAAAACAAAAAAAGCCAAAAATTAAATATCTAAAATTAATAAAAAAACTTAAAAACTAAAACTCGAAAGTTTAACATTCAATATTAAAAATTAAAAACTAAAAATTTGAATTGAAAAACAAACACAAACAAAAAATTAAATCTCTAAAATTAAAATATAAAATTAATAATTGAAAAATTTTTTAACAACTAAAAAACATAAATAACAAAAAATAAAAATATACAACTTTCGATTTTTTTAATTTTGAATTTTATAATTCAAATAATTATTTTTTTACTTTAAATAAATTAATTATAATTTGATAATTCAAAATAAACAACTTTAAAACAAAAAACTCCAAACTAAAAATCAAAAACTAAAACATTTAAAACTAAAATTCAAAACAAAAACACAAAACTTTCAAATATTAAATAATAATAAAACAACAAAATAATAATAAAACATTAAAATATTTGAATAATTAAATATAAAAATTATTAAATTAATACTAACAAAAATTAACAAAAATAACGGTAAAAAATTTAAACATTTTAAATATTAAAAAAAAATACAAACAAGTATTTAAAAATAATAAAACCAATGGAAAATATTAAAAAAACAATTATTTCAAATATTCGATAAATACAAAAATTAAAATTAATTTTAAAAAAATATTCAAAAAATAATAATTCTTTTCAATTACAAGAAAAAAACAGTCACTTTTCTTACTGCGCCCACTAAAATGCATTGGCGTTGCGCTTGAAGAGAATTTTAAAAATAAAAACAAAAACAAAAATTCCCCTACGAAAAAAAATGCCCCTGAGAGTTCAACAACATGTTGCACGAGTTGCTTCTGACTGTGAAAATGTATCTCAGAAAAACCATTGAATCTTATTTTGCAAGACATGCGAACAGATAACACTGATATAGATCAACGCGCGAAAAAACTTTTCAAAAATAAATAAATTTCAAAAAAAAATTTCAAGAAAATTTTAAAAATAAAAGCACTCACTGCATAGCCACACGGCAACAAGTACGAGTTGTACTATGAAATGTGTGGTCGGTTGTGTCGTCGAAATGTCAAACGCCAAACACAAACGTCACACCGTCCTAATGCCGCTGCAGCGCCACGCACAGTTCAGTTCAGTTGAGTTCAGTTCGGTTCGGTTCGATTCGGTTTGGCTTTGGTTGTTGTGTGTTTGATTTGCACAAATTTTGAGCTATTTTTACGAAAACGAATTTGGACGTTGCTGTTGCTGTTTTTATTGTGGACAGCGGCGCGTTCAAGGTTAACGCGTTAATTAGAATGAAAATTGCGCACAGTGCGCTTTGGCTCACTTGTTGGCTCTCAGCCGACGGACTGTTTGGCTGTTTTGTGTTGCGTTCGTTGCATTTAAAGACGTTGAACTTTTCTAAAACAATAGCAACAACAACAAATGCTAAGCATTATTAGATTGTTGTTATTGGTTTTAATTGAAATTTGAATGCTTGTGAAATGTGACTGTTCTCGTTTTTGTTGTTGCACATAGAGTGACATTAGTGCCAATGCTTGCGATGTTGTTGTTTTTGCTATTTTGTGACACATTTTATTTTGACTTTGATATTTATGACTGAGTCTGTGTCTGTGTGCGTGTGTGTGTGTGTGTGTGTGTGTGTGTGTGTGTGTGTGTTTGAGTCTCTAATGTGGGTTGGCTGTTTTCATCGTCAGGTGGCGAAGATCGGTTGATGACGTTAGCATAGTCAAGAACCTTTAAGCAGAGACGCTCAGTGAGTGCTTACTTACTATTTCTCCGTTTCTCTTGAGGAGCATTTGATAATTTTTCTTCAATTTATTTTAATTAACTACTTCTACCTTTTTCTTAATAGATGGATTAACTTTCATTTAGAGAGAGAGAGAGAGATCCTAAAATTTCAAAAGATAAATTATAACAAAAATGTTACTTGAGTGCTTTCAAATAGTTGAGTTTAATAAGTTTTTGTTGTCACTTTGTTGTCAATTAAAAGTAAAAAGAGCAACTAAAGTAAATTTAATAAATAAAATTAAAATTAAATACTAAAAAATAAATTTAAAAACTTTTGTTGTCGAAGGCGATGAGAGAAAAATACCAAACTAGAGACAGACTGATACTATTAATTGGTGTATAAATGAGAAAAGCGATGCTCTCATTGATTTTGTTACTTGAATTTTAGAGAGAAATGGCAGAAGAGAGCCAAACTGATGCAATAAAATTGCGTAGTTGAGCGTAACTGTGGTTTCAGTGTCTTTAGTACGGGAAATTGGGAGAGAAATTGCAGAAAAGATCTACAAAATTACTATAAGTGACATATTTTCTTGAAATTTAGAGAGAAATAGCAAACGAGAGCCAAACTGATTCAATGGAATGGCATTTAAAAGAGCAAAGTGGTGCTCTCAGTGACTTCAGTACGGGAAATTGCAGAAAAGATCGACAAAATGGCTATAAGTGACATCTTTACTTGAAATTGAGAGAGAAATAGCAGAGGAGAGTCAAACTTATGCAAGAAAATTACGTGTAAAAGAGCAAAACAGTGCTTTCACTGACTTTAGTATTGAAAATTGAGAGACATCAATAGAGAAATGGCAGAAGAAAGCCAAATGGTGCAATCAAATGACATAGTTGAGCAATGAAGTGATTTCAGTGACTTCAGTACTGGGAATTGAGAGAAAAATGGTAGAAGAGATCGACAAAATGGCATCTGAATGAGCAACGTGGTGCTCTGAGTGACATCTTTTCTTGAAATTGGGAGAGAAATGGCAGAAGAAAGCTATACTGATGCAATCAAATGGCATATAAAAGAGAAAAGCGGTGCTCTCAGTGACTTCAGTACTGGAAATTGAGAGAGGAAGCACAAAAGATCGATAAAATGGCATATAAGTGAGGAACGCGTAGCTCTAGTAACTTCTTTACTTGAAATTGAAAGAAAAATAGCAAACGAGAGCCAAAATGATGCAATCAAATGTCTTTGTTGAGCTAAGCTGTGCTCTCAGTGAGTTTTTTACTTGAAATTGAAAGAGAAGAGAAGAAAGCCAAAATGATGCAATTAAATGGCGTAATTGAGCAAAGCTGTGCTCTCAGTGACTTCAGTACTGGAAATTGAGAGACAAATGGCAAAAGAGAGCCAAATTGGTGCGATCAAATTACATACAAAGAAGGAAAGCTGCGCTCTCAGTGACTTCAGTACTGGAAAATGAGGAAAAATGGCAAAAGAGAGCCAAACTTATGCAATCAAATGGCATAGTTGACCAATGCAGTGATCTCAGTGACTTTAGTACTAGAAATTAAGAGAGAAATAGCAGAAGAGAGCCAAAGCAATGTGCTCAAATAGCATATAAATGAGGAAAGCTGTGATCTCAGTGACTTCAGTACTAGAAATTGAGAGAGGATTGTCAGAAGAGAGCCAAGCTGATGCAATTAAATGACTTAATTGAGCAAAGCAGTATTCTCACACTTTTTACTTGAAATTGAGAGATAAATGGCAAAAGAAAGCCAAACTGATGCGTTAAAAAAGAGCAAAGCTATGCTCTCAGTGACTTCTTTACTTGAAATTGAGAGAAAAATGTTAAACTGGTGCGATCAAATGACATAAAAAGAAGGAAAGCTGTGCTTCAGTGACTGTTTTGCTTGAAATTGAGAGATAAATGGTAAAAGAAAGCCAAACTGATGCGATCAAAAAGAGCAAAGCGGTGCTCTCAGTGACTTCTTTACTTGAAATTGCTTGAAAAATATAATAAAAGGACATAAATATTTAAAGAAATAGAAATGTCACGCAAACTGGAGTAAAAATGAGTCAAATTATGTTGACTTTGATTACATTACCTTGAAAAGGTATTAAATACTGCAAGAGATATTTTTTCCAGTTTGTGTCTACAACGACTAACATTTTCTTTAAATTTTTGTGGACATCTTTTATCGAAGAAATATTTTTTTTAACTGAAAAAGACATTAAAAACTCTGACAATCCAAAAAAGGCCTTAAAGTCACCGCCCTTTCAACTTCAAAGCTCCATAATTCTATGCGACTTTTACGGACTTTTGCAGACCAATTAACAGAAAACTTATTGAGAAACGTTGTAACTGCAGTGTGCGACAGACTGTAGTTGATTTTCTTATCTCAGCTGGAGGAAAAAATGGTAAACATGTCGGCGGCGGCGACGGCGACAATTGCGTGCGAGCGAAAGACAGTGATGGGGGCGGAGGAGAAGTGAAGTGCGAGCGAACGAGCCGACCGACCGACGGCCAATAATATTATCAACATTTAGTTCAATGTTAAGCATTGTAAATGTAAACAAAAGCACATAAAAAAGCGCACAGCCAAGACGTTGAAATGTAATGAAGAAAAATCGTAAAGTCAATAGACTTATCACAGTTACAGTCAGTCAGGCGACAGCGACAGCGACAGCCGTCAGCGACGACAGACGAACTACAAATTCTATCGTTGTAGAGGAAAATTGTGTTCTTGTAATTCTATATCTATTTACATTTTATTAACAAAACATTTTTTCCAACACACACACACACACACACACACACACATGCACGCACAATGTAAACGCGCGTTTGTTGGCAGCCAAGTGCGACCGGCGCGCCGTGCGACGATTTTGTTATGTTGACGTTGACCTTCTAGGTAATTTTTATGTAAGCAATATTTATTTGTTTGTTTAGTTGGCATTGTTGTTGTTGTTGGGCGCATGTAAATAGGAAATATTTACGATAAGGTTTATTGACACTCCGCATATAGAATGCAAGACAGACATGAGCAATGATATTAGAAGAATGCGCTGCATTCAATTAGGAAATTGAAAATGAGCAACGAATGGACAGTAACTGTAAAAGCGTTGCACCGGTTAGTGCTAACCGCAAGTTACATATCTGCTATCTGGCGCAGTCTAAGCACCGATTGTGCGGCCAATGGCCGTGGCTGGTGGTCCGTCGGCTGTCAGTGCATCAGACGACTACTAACTACTCTGCTGGCCAATTGCCGATGACGAAATTGCGATAAGACGTTCACATGTTCACATGAGTGTGTGTGAGTAGCTATGTGTGGCTGTTGTCACAGCACGTTCAGATATCGCGCACGCCATGCGAAATCTTTTAATTATGATTACGTTGCCAAGAATCTGCTGTCATTAGCCGCACAACAGGCCCACTGTCATTTGGACTCATCTGCACGCTGCGCCTGAGACCTGCGCCGAACATTTACTAGGCGCATCTCATTTGTTGTTGTAACGATTTAATTACAATCGCTGACGGTCGGCTACAGAACATAAATTTGCTAAATTATAGACGCGCACAGACACAGACACACAGAGACGGCTGAGGTGCGGCAGATCGGACTGCAACTCTAATTGCCGCCATGCATGCTGACAGCTACATAGATATTTCTCGCTCTCTACTCTCACAACTGTGCACGCGCGCTCGTCGCTGGCTGTGCTTATTTGTGCGCGCAGACAATGAGGTTAAGGTTAATTTGTGTGTACGCGCAATTTGTGCCTCAACTATTTTTCTCACTTCTAGCGCTTTCAAACATTCGAATAACGTTTAAGTCAATTGTAGTTGTTAATAAAAAGTTACTTTATTAAGTATTTAATTTGCTGTGTTTTATGTAGACTTTTTTCCAGCTCTTTAATTAAAAGGTTTTTTTAAGTACTGCATAAAGTACAACGTTGTCATTAAACCTAAAACATGACTAACTGATTAATGCAGCGAAAATTTGCCAACTCATCGAAGCATTCAATTAGCAAGAGGCCAATGAAAATTGTTTATAAAACAGATGAAAAAATTTGAAAAATGTTCTATGGGATGTAATGAAAAATTGTGTTAAACCTTGTACGAATTTTAGCATAAAAGTATCAATGAAAATTGTTCATAGAACTGACGAAAGAATTCAATGTGATATAATGTGATGTGATGTGATGTGATATGATATGATGTGATGTGATGTGATGTGATGTGATGTGATGTGATGTGATGTGATGTGATGTGATGTGATGTGATGTGATGTGATGTGATGTGATGTGATGTGATGTGATGTGATGTGATGTGATGTGATGTGATGTGATGTGATGTGATGTGATGTGATGTGATGTGATGTGATGTGATGTGATGTGATGTGATGAGATGTGATGTGATGTCATGTCATGTCATGTTATGTCATGTCATGTGATTTGGTATGATGTGATGCGATACGATATGATTAGATTTGTGATGTGTTTTGATGTGATGTGATTTGATGTTATGTGATATGATATGATTTGTGATTTGCTGTGATGAGATGTTATTTGATATGTGATGTGATTTAAATTGTAATGTGATGTGATATAATGTGATTGGATACTATATGATTTGATTTGTGATGTGCTTTGATGTGATATGATGTGATATGATGTGATGTGATTTGATTTGATGTGATGTGATTTTAATTCTGATGTGATTTGATTTGCGATGTGATGTGGTTTGTGATGTGATGAAATACGATACGATCATATCGTATTGCATCAATTGCTTTGTGATGTGATATGATGTAATGTGATATGAGTTGATTTGTGATGTGATGTAATGTGATGCGATCCGATATAATTTGTTTCGTGATGTGATGTGATGCGATACGATTTGATTTGTGATGTGGTTTGATGTGATGTGATTTGAATTGTGATGTGATTTGATTTGTGATATGATGTACTTTGAATTGTAATGTGATGTGTTGGCAGGAAGGCTACTAGCTTTTCATGCTACATCAGAGTGCGATCAACTGTATCATAATAAAAATTTATGAGTTCAAAAGACTCCTCCGCTATTTCACTTGTACATATATACATGCAATATAATCAATACATACATATGTTTCTGAGTCTCAACCTGCAGTGCCAAGTCAAAAGCCCAGTAATCTGTTTTAGCTTTTCTCCCCACAGTGTGAAGTATTCTTTACTCGCTTTGAAGTAACATCCTTTAATGAAGAGTTTCGATGGTCAGGTGGTGGTTTTGGTGAGACTCAAAACATTAGACCAGTAATCTGATTCTTTCGGGGGGGTTTAAAGAAGTAATTCTTCAATATTCAAAAATTTTTATGTAGTTTTAAAGTGAATCCGCCACTGGATTCTTTACTCGGACCAATGAGTAACAGTGAGCTAGAATGTAGAAGTGGTTCCATTGGCTGGAAAGTTTATAGCATCTGTCTTTTGAAATGGACATAGAATAACTCATAAACTAACTTGAAAAAGAAACAGCTGAATCTTATGAAGAATTACGAAATCAATTGAATGATAAAACCACTAGAAACCTAACACATTTCATGAAGAAAAAAATGCTTAACGAAAAGACCAAGATTGTCCACAGTTTAGTAAGGAATCTTTTAATCTCTCAAAACTTTATTGCTCTTCATACTGTTATAAAGTGTAATGAAAAAATTTCGTTGAACCTTGTGAGAATTTTAATGTCAATAAATCAATGAAAATTCTTCATACATCTTATGGAAAAAATTAAAATTGGAATGCCTATGGAAGTTAAAATAACTTCATTGAAGTCTTTCATTATTTGATTGCATAAATTTCTGAATGAAAATCTTTCAGGACTTTTACTACTTCTTAAATTCAAATGAAGTAGAAAACTGAAAATATTATTTACCAAAATGATTGTACATAATTCCATTCCATTACACATTTCCATTCCATTACACATTTTTATACATAATTCCATAAGGTCATTAAAGAAAAGCTGACTTTGTTGGACGTTCTAGCGTTGAAGCAAACTCCCCATCTCGTTCATTGCCTCTACACCCGATTTTTAGTAATTTTCCAAGCTCTAAATCTTAAACTCAAATCTTACAACTTACAACTTAACATGGGATCACTTTTCCTGCACGAAACTCTTGAAAAATTCGTACAAGCAGCATCTTGAAATCCTCACTTCCGGCCCGATACACACGTCAAGTGTCATGTACGCCCAAGTGGAATCTACGTCAATCGCATTAGTTCCAGTGTGCATTAGACGCTGTGTTCGCGACGCACTCGAACGAAAGTGATTGATACACGAAGGCATTTAATTACCCCAAACAGTTTGGGGACAAACATGCCACTCAATTTCCACAATTCAACACTGAACTATTTATTACACACGCACACACGCAAAGAAGGAAATAAAAGTAACGGAATCCATTACAAATGCACATGGCCCCATATAGCAACAACAAGAACAAAACTACCTATATTAAAGTATATAAGAGCAGCAAAGTCACACAAACATAGAGCGAAGACACACAGCAAAGGAACCAAACCAAACAACAGGAAGCACAGTGGGTCCATTAAACAACAACAGGAAAAAGAAAACAAACCCACCAGCCATCAACCACTTCGGAACAACAAAAACAACTAGAATACATTAAAAGTAAAAGAGTGAAGCAGCGTTGTTGTTGTTGTCCACATTGGACGACATGGATTTGGTGAGTTGGCCGCGGGGCGCACACGCGACAGGCACTTCCCGCTTGGTGAATTATGGGCCACAGTGTTGAGATGTGTTGGTAGCGAATATCCATGTGTGGGTTTATGTTGTGCGCCGGAAAGTGAAACAAGGCTACGAAAATGCGAACCGAGCTGAGCGCCTTGTGGCGTTCGGGATATTGAAATCACGCGTACGGCAGCAACAACGCACGAAACCACTAACAAGTAGAAAATTATGTGCGAACCCTGGGACATTAGGCAGCGCACATGTGCAGTGAAAGGGGGGGGCGAGGGGGCAGCAAGTGGACTATAAAAGCCAAAGAGTTTTTGGGGGCAGGGGGTCGCAATTTAATTGTGCTGCGTCTATGGATGCCAGTTAATAAAGCTTAATTGAGTCGACATTGAGTGGGGAGCGCGCACGGCACTCAAGTGGGCTGACCGAAGGACGCGAAAAAACCAATTTCTGGCACACACACACACATAAATTGCAAGTGACAACGTTTTTCACTTTTATTCGATTTCACACAGCAGCTGCAAACAGATGGCGGGAGGGGAGGGAGCGGGCAGTGCATGGGAGCGTCAAATTTCGAGAGGCCGTAAATTTGTCAAACGAAAACAATTTTGGTTGCATGAGAAAAAAGATTATAAGGCGAAGGATAAAAGGATAAAGTTTCTATTACTCGTAGTGGTATGTTGTCAGTGTGGTGTTGTTGTTGTTGTTGTTATCCTTTTTGGAGCATAATTCAAGGTCATTAAAGCACCAGTCAAGAAGATCATTAAGTGTTTAGAAACCCTTAAAATACTTTAATGTCTTCCTTGAAAATTTCATACAAACCTAAACAAGTTCAAGTTGAGTAAAATTTTGGTCACAATTTAAAGAAATTGAAAGAAAAAGAAAGGAAAAAGAGTTGAAAATCTAAACACTTTCAATATCTAATCTCAAAAGTATATATTTAATGCATTACTGACAGATTTTAAAGCAATTCTTCTTATCTTTAACAAAGAAGATCGAAAAGTATCCAAAAATCCCTAAAACTTTGCAACAAATCCGTTAAACAATTTCTTCCAAAGTCAAAAAACTCAATTTGAGAGAGTTTTAGTTACATTGTAGGGAAAGAAATTCAAGCAAAAATGTAAAACTAAATGACACAGCTCCATATCTCAAGAGTCCCAGTTCCGTACCTCAAAAGTTCCAGTTCCATATCTAAAAAGTTTTTTTTTATTTGAAAATATAAACAGTTTCTATATCGAATCTCAAAAGTATCTTTTTACTGCATGATTTACAGACTTAAAAGCGAATCTTCCTATCCACCAACTAAGACGACTCAAAAGTGTCCAGAGACCCTAAAATTTTGGGACACTTTCCTTTGAAAGTTTTTCACAAAACCAGAAAGTTAGGAGTTCAGTGAAAGTTTTACACATTTTGGAGAAACAATTTATGAAATGTTTTCGAAAATCTAAGCGACACAATTTCTATATTTCAAATCTTATCTCAAAAATATCTTTTTTAACGTTTGATTTACAGACATTAAAGCAAATATTTTCATCCATCAACTAAGAAGACTCAAAAGTGTCCAGAAATCCTTAAATAACATTTTAACTTTGAAAGTTTCTCAAAAAACCAAAAACTTGGGTTTCATTGAAATTTTGACACATTTTGGGGAAAGAAATTATGAAGTGATTTCGAAAATCCAAACGTCGTAATTTCTATATTTCATATCTTATCTCAAAAATATCTTTTTAACGCTTGATTTACAGACTTTAAATCAGTTTAAGTTTCCAAAAATCCTTAAATATTCTAACACTTTTCTTTGAAAGTTTCTCACAAAACCAAAAACTTGGGGTTCAGTGATATTTTGACACATTTTGGGGAAAAGAAATGATGAAGGGTGTTCGAAAATCCAAACAACGAAGTTTCTATATTTGACATCTTATCTCAAAAATATCTTTTTAATGCATAATTTACAAACTTTAAAGCAGTTTTTCCCATCCAGCAACAAGAGAAATCGAAAAGTGTCCAGAAATACTTATATATTCTAATACTTTTCTTTGAAAGTTTCTCAAAAAACCATAAACTTCCAGTTAAGTGATATTTTGACCAATTCTGGACAAAGAAATCATAAAGTTGATTCAAAAATCCAATCGACGTAGTTTCTATATTTCATATCTTATCTCAAAAATATCTTTTTAGTGCATGATTTAAAAACATTAAAGCAGTTATTTTCAACCAGCGACAAGAGAGATCCAAAAGTGTGCAAAAACCCAAAAATATTGTGACTTCCTCCGAAAATGTCTCCAGAAAGCAGAAGTTTGGGGACCCATCTAACCCAGAGATGAACGAAGATTCTAAGTGAGATATCCAGACAGAAGCAAAGAATGTGCTCCAAAAACTTCCTGGCATCATCTTTTTCTTTCTAAAAGCAATAAATCATTACAAAAAATCATTAAAAAATTTATAAATCTAGAGATATCGTTTCTGAATCTACAATCTTATTGTTTTTGTATATTTTTAGCGCATAACTTACAAATTTTATAGGCACATCTTACCATCCAAAAGGCCAAAAGAGACCAAAAAGTGTACAGGAAATGTGTTGAAAATTGTGTCGTCTGCCTTTGAGTTTCAGTTGAGTAAAAATTAATTTATAAAAATCCACAACCAGTTAACAGTCCAATCAACCATTTTGACTAATTTCAAGTGAATCACACACATTGTCGGCGCACATAAAAATCATCCATAAAACCAGATAACAACAACAACAAGAACACACCAACACCGGCAGGTAAAAAAAGGCAAAAACAAAACGTGGCGTTGACACACGAACTGAACTTGCGCCACTTGAAAAAGTCGCACAATAATAATTTTCATTTACTTCAGAGCAACTTCAGTCGAAGCGGCATGAAAACAAAATGTTTGAGTAAAGTGCTGTTTTTTTGCTTATTAAAACAAAACTTGTGCTGCTCTCAACAGTCACAAGAGTGAATTTTAATGAAATCAAAACAAAGCAAAGAAAAATCAACAATAAATCCGGCAAAACGCCAGAATGCCAAACTTGATGTATGATTTTGTGAGCAGATTTTTTTTTAAGCTACACGATCGCATCTGAGCTGAGCTCAAAAAAAAACGCCAAGGGATAATGAGACCGCCCCATCCTTCGACTGCGCTGCCGTCCAACTTCGAAGTTCGGCTTGCAAAACCTGTCTTCAAGACTGATTTCGTATAAGCGGAAAGCAACAACGCGGTGCTGATTTTATTTTCATTTTTCCAAACAGGTTGTTGCTGTCTAAAAATATGCAGTCATGGGTGTATGTGTGTGTGTTGTTGTTGTTGTGTATATAAAAATACGGATGAGCTGAGTTACAGCTGAAATGTTCAAAGACGCTGCGGCGCGATCGTAGAATTTTGATTGTTTTTGTAGCTTTAAAGCATTCTTGTGTTGTCTTACAGACTGACTGACAAATTAAACGTGTGACTGACTCCACGACCAACCATACTAAACGCATTGACAGTCTCCCTGTAACAACAACAACGAACAACGATATCAACTTTAACTGCCAGCAATGCCGAAGACTCTTTCTTCACGTTTATCTATCAGTTTCTGCCGCTTTAGTAGGCTTCACCAGTGGTAGTAATAATGAAAATGACAACAACAACAACTACAACTACAATAATATAGAAATCAACTTGGCATGAAATCAAGTTGCAAACGCTGTCATTAAGTACGCCAGCCGCACCGAAAGCATACGTTGCGCTCACCCAGCGGCAAATTGCTTCGAGTCTCCAATTCAACTCGAACACGACAACTCAGTCAACCAACCGTTGGCGCCTTCTTTCCGACTTCTAAAGAGTTTTGCCACTGAAGCGTTCGAAAGTGCTCGACACTGTGACTTCAAAAGTTGGCTAAGTGAAGCACTTCGCAGCCGCAGTTTCAAAGATCATAAAGCTTACACTTGTTGCTTCTAGTCTAAAGTCGCCGTACAACACCCATTGCGCTCTTGACGCTTTTGCCTTTTTTTTGCTGCGGCGGCGCCGAAGAGCACCGAGCCGCCAAATCAAGCGGACATTCGTTCAGCTCATGGAAAGTCTGCGCTTTGTTGAAGTCTCGGTTTTTGTGCACCAAGTTCCAATTCGAGATACTGGGTACACTGAGAAAAATCACTGGAAGAATTGTTTTCAGTTTGACTGTAAGAAGGAATTAGAAGCTGGAACATTCAATATGAAGATTCTTAAACCATTTCAATAAAACTTTATCTAAAACATCATTTCTTGTTCGAAGAAAGCACAAATTTCAACGAAAACAAATATTAAAAAATTGATATACAAATTTTAATTAAAAAATTATCATTTCTTGTTCAAGAAAATAAATATTTTATTTGAAAAAAAATATTAAAAAAAATTTCTTTAGGAAATTTCAATTTCTCACTGTGCAATTCATCATTGACGAAGGAATTAGAAGCTCGAACGTTTAATATGAAAATTCTTAAAGAATTTCAATAAAACTGTATCTACAAAAACATAATTTCTTGTTCGAGAAAAGCACAAATTTCAACAAAAAAAATATTTTAAAAAATTAATATAAAAATTTCAATTAAACAAAATTTTAAAAATTTGATTTATGCCTTCAATTTCTTACTGTGCAATACATCACTGAAGAAGGAATTAGACGCTCAAACATTTAATATGAAAATTCTTAGAGCATTTGAACAAAACTCTATCTACAAAAAATCATTTCTTGCTCAAGGAATATACAAATTTTAATGAAAAACAAATTTTAAAATAAAAAAAAACATTAAAAAATTCAATAAAAAAAATATAAAAAAATTGTTTTATGAAATTTCAATTTCTCACTGTGAAATCCCTCATTAAAGAAGAAATTAGAAGCTCCCAGTTTTAATATACAAATTCTTAAGGAATTTCAACAAAGCTCTAACTACAAAACTTTATTTCTTGTTCAAGAAAAATAATAATTTCAAGGAAAAAAATATTTTAAAAAATATGAAAAAAATTAAAAGCCAAATTTCAATTAAAAAAAAATATTTAAAAAATCGCTCTATCAAATTGCAATTTCTCACTGTGTAATCCGTCATTTAAGATGGAATTAGAAGCCCCAAGTTTTAATATAAAAATTCTTGAAGCATTTCAACAAACCTCTTTCTACAAAAACTCATTTCTTGTTCAAGAAAAACAAAAATTACAATGAAAAAAAATATTAAAAAAAATAAAAACCAAAATTTCAATTACAAAAATATTAAAAAAAAAAATGCTTTATCAAATTTCAATTTCTCAATGTGTAATCCCTCATTAAAGAAGGAATTAGAAACTCCAAGTTTTAATATAAAAATTCTTGAAGCATTTCAACAAAGCTCTTTCTACAAAAAATCATTTCTTGTCCAAGTAAAACCAAAGTTTCAATGAAAAAAGTATAACAAAATTCCTTCTTGAAATTTCAATTTCTCACTGTGTAATCCATCGTTGAGATGCTTGACTTTTAATGACCGTGTGACACTCACGTGCAAAAAAACTGAACATTGCACAGTATTCATGTTGTATGTATGTCTAATGACAACAATAAGAACAAATATGAGGCGGCTAGAACAACAACAACAACAACTCATATACGTATCATTATTACTATTATTATTATTATTACTAGGCAGTTGGGAAGCTCTCATATGCGTTGTTGACGTTTAATTATGGCCAAGCTAAGTGGCCATGGCCGGCACATAACTGCATACATACACATCTATATATATATATGTATATATAAACATAATGTGTACATGTGTGTGTTTGTAGAAAACACGTTCTTTAAGCCTTTTTTGTGGCTTTCCGTTCATAAATGTTTCTTATTTTACAGCCAACACAAAATAGTTGTTGCTGTTTTCTTAACTCTTTTTTAAACTACATTTCTTGTTTTTGCATTGTATATAGAAAATTGTAGCAAATAACAGCGACGAATAGTGCTATTAGTGGTTTTTGTTCAAGTATGAGTAACTCGCAGTTGAACGACCACACAAAGTGTTGAGGCTTTCGGACGAAATGTTTTGTATATAAAATTTTTTGTAATTTTTTTTTAAGTAAAACATTTAGTACCTATTATTTGGCATTAATTTTGTATTTCATTAAAATTTTTGTAAAAATTTTAGTTTCATTTCTATAACAAGTCAATAGAGGTTTTCACAACAAGTTTGTTAGTTCAATAGTTTTGTGCGTGTTTTTTTGTTGTTGTTCGACTCTTTTACAAAAACACAATAATAAAAACAAAGTAATAATAATAACAAAATAATAATAACAAAATTAACAAGCTTAGTGTGAATACCCCTAATGATAATTAATTTCCAAATCACTGACAAGTGATGACCATAAATTTACATTCAAAGCCATAAAAAGTTGTTACTTGAAACCCAAAAAAAAAACTAAAATCATCTACAATTATAAATTTTTTAATACCTAAACTTTTTCTTAAAATTAACTAAATACTAAAAATTTCCAATGATGAGTTTTCACTTTCACATAATAAAATCTTGTAACAAGTTTTTTTTTTGCTAAACATTTCAAATGTCTACGCGTGAGTTGTTATTTTTGCACTTAAACTAAAAATACAATTTTACTATAACACAATTTTTTTTTTCATTAATTAACATGCAAAGTGAGCGTTTTTGAAAAGTTGTAAAGTAATAATGAAATTGCCAATTTTTATGACAATTTGCGGTACATTACGGCTAAATGATGTGGTAAGTGTTACACAGTTGAAGCTGTAAGTTTAATTATAAAATATTTTTTAACCATAAAAAATGCATACAAAAGCCACAAATTGCTTAATGTAAGTGCAGCTTTTAATTTTGTAAACTTTTCTGTGGTCAACTGAATGAAGTGTGGGACGGGAAACGCGTAAGTAGAACACAAAAAATGTTGACAATTTTAAAACGTTAATTGATTCAGAGACGAGTTGACTCATATGACTGAATAACTCATACAGGGAACTAAAATTTTTCAAAAAAATTTAATGCTGAATAGTTGAAAAAGCTCGAAAATGTGCACCAACGAAGCTGGAACCACTACACAAACTATTTTTTTGATATGTTTAGATCAGCGATGTCCATTCTCAGTAGTGACCTTGAAACTTTGTATGAATTTAAGCTAGTTTTTAGATTTTCTTAGTTATTCCTCACGTGTACTAACCAGAAGAATGGTCATCACTAACTTAGATGAACTGTGTTGTTCATTTAATAAAAAAAAATTAAAAGAAACTTAAGTTGAAACTAGTAACAGAGTCTAAAGAAAAGTTAGTTCGGTTTTTTGATTACTGCTAACGTATACTAACCAGAAGAATGGTCCTCACTAACTCAGATGAACTGTGTTGTTCATTAAAAAACAAAACTTCAAAAACTTAAGTTGAAACCACTAAAAGAGTCTAAAGAAAAGTTAGTTAGTTTTTTAGTTACTACTAACGTGTACTAACCAGAAGAATGGTCATCACTAACTTAAATGAACTGTGTTGTTCATTTCAAAAAAAGAGAAAGTTGAGTTGAAACCAGTTGCAGAGTCTAAGCAAACCAACACTTCTGAAACCAATTCTTCTCAAACCATTTCTTGTACTGAAACCAATTGACAACAACAACTAAAGTTCGACAATTTTCAACGTGGTGATAATTTCATTGTTGCAATTGACACCTTCGTGTAAATTCTTTTGAAAATTTCACTTTGGTCGCATGGAAACAGCAACAAGTAGAATCGAGAAATCATTGAAAATGAAAAATAAAACAGAACCAAACGACGAAAATCAAAAGTCAAAAATACATGCAACAAGAATTACCACGAAATTGCAACAACAAAAATAACAATAAAGTGCAACAACACGTTGCCGCACTGTAAACAGCTCGAAAGTTGAATAATGAAATCGAAAAACACAACGTTTAACCCGATTTTTGTGTCAGACGTGAAGAAGAAGAAGCAGAAGAAGAACGCGTGCAACGGTACATGCAACAATTTGGCTTTGTTTGTTGTGTTTTTGGGTGCAACGACAGCGACATGCAACATAAATAAATTACGTGCAATAAAAGCGACTCGCGCTGACATTGCGGCAGTTACAGCGAAATGCTACACATACACAGACACACATACACATAGAGATCAACCACAGACAGTTGTTGTTGTTGTGTGAAGAATTTCAGCACCTTTTTAGTGAATGCCAACAGCGATGCCACCGATTGCGGGTCACAATGGGGCAACGGTGTGGTGGCTTGTCGTTGTTATTGTTGTTGTAAGCATTTAAGTGTCGATGCTGCTGCTCTCAGCACTTTCTCGACGCCACAAAGCGGGTGGAACACATGAAACTCATCGGATTTTATAGGTCAGCAGAGTGATTCAAAGTGTGAAGAAGAAACGAAGAAGAAGAAGAAAAGGAATAAGAAACTGCGGCCACACATTTCACCGGCATTGATGGCGTTCAATAAAGTCGAAACGCAACAACAACACAAACAAACAAATAAACTTTAAAATGAGATAAAGAAAAAATATGGAAAAAACATTTCAAGTTTGGGGCCGAAAAAACAGAAAATGCGGAAGTAGAAAATAAGAAGCATGGAGCAAACACACACACACACATACATACATACACAAAGCAACTGTTGACAATGTAAAGTTGCTGACAGTCGTCGTCGTCGCTGTTTTTAGTCGTCGAAGCTGTAAAGTGGAGTTGAAGTTGGCTTGGTTAGTGTTGTTGTTGCTGTTATTCTTCTTCTTATGGTTGTTGAAGTTCAAGTTGGCGTTGGTGTTCTTGTTGTTGTTCAACTTCTTATGGTTCGAATTGGAGTTGACGCTAACTAACTGGTTGGTGTTGTTGTTTTTTAAACTTTAAAAATGGTTGTTGCAGCTGAAACGAAGTTTGTAGTTCTTGTTGTTGCTGCCACTGTTGCTGTGAAATCTTCACGGCTTCATGACGCACGAATTGCGCGCGCGTTCGCGTCTTGCAACTACAACAACAACAACTAAACTATAAAACAACTACAACAACAACATGTGAAAGATCGGAAAATGCAAGAAAAAGAAATTCAAATGAAGAGAAATTAAGACGCGCTGGAGAAAGTGTAAAAATAAAAGAAAATTCACCGTACGAGATGAGATTGGGGACTCGAGGGGGAGGCGGGGGGCCAGAAGCAGCTGTGCGCATTTCTCAAGCACTCAATAAAGAAAATAGGACAACAAATAAATATTTATTTGAACAATTTAAAAGTAGAAGTGAAGCTGTTGAAGCGATGATCTGAAATTCGATTTCGTTGCTGGAAATGTGGAAATTTTTTAGATTTTTTGAAAACCTGCTGGACTGAATGATTTTTGGACGTAAAAAGTGTAAATTTTCAAGTATTTAGAGTGATTGGAGGAAAAGTGGGGTTAGGTTAGGTTAGGTTAGGTTAGGTTGAGAACAAGTAAGGTTGATAAGTTAGGTTATGTCGGAAAAGTGTCAATTTTGAAGAATTTTAAGTGATTGTAGGAAAAGTGGGATTAGGTTAGGTTGAGTAGAGAACAAATAAGGTTAAGAAGAAGTTAGGTTATGTCGGAAAAGTTTCAAGTTTTAAGTATTTATAGTGATTGGAGGAAAAGTGGGGTTAGGTTAGGTTGAGAACAAATACGGTTAAGAAGAAGTTGGGTTATGTCGGAAAAGTTTCAAGTTTTAAGTATTTATAGTGATTGGAGGAAAAGTGGGGTTAGGTTAGGTTGAGAACAAATACGGTTAAGAAGAAGTTGGGTTATGTCGGAAAAGTTTCAAGTTTTAAGTATTTATAGTGATTGGAGGAAAAGTGGGGTTAGGTTAGGTTGAGAACAAATACGGTTAAGAAGAAGTTGGGTTATGTCGGAAAAGTTTCAATTTTTAAGTATTTATAGTGATTGTAGAAAAAATGGGGTTAGATAAGGTTGAGTAGAGAACAGATAAGGTTAAGAAGAAGTTAGGTTATGTCGGAAAAGTGTAAATTTTGAAGTATTTAGAGTGATTGTAGGAAAAGTGGGGTTAGGTTTGGAAGTTTAGAACAAATAAGCTTAAGAAAAAGTTGGGTTATGTTGAAAAAGTTTAGATTAGGTTAGGTTTTCAAGGCAGACCAGTTATTGGATCAGGTCAAGTTGAGAATAGGTTAGGTTAAAAGTTGGTTAGGTTTGAAATAGGTTAGGTAAGGTTGAGAATTACTTAGATTCGGCTAAGTTTTCGGCGAAAATTGTTGAGAAGTTAGGTTAGAAATAAGTCCTATTAGGTCACGAATAGGTAATATTGCATTACAGTAGGTTACAAGGTTAGGTTAACAAAACTTAGGTTGAAAAAAGGTTTGACGAAGAGTTTGAGGAGTTTTGAAGAGTTTGAAAAACGATTAGATTAGGTTAGGTTGAGAATGGCTTAGGTTAGGAACAGATTAAATTTTGTGAGGTTAGGATTAGATTAAATTAGATTAAAAATCGATAAGATTAGGCTACGTCTGCTTAAAAGATTCAGTTTAGATGAAAAAAGTTCAGGTTGAAATCAGGTTAAGCGATTAAGGATTTATAAGGATAAGGATAAGATAGGGAAAGATAAGGATAAGGATAAGGATTAGAATAGACTAAGTTAGGTTGAGAATCACTTGAATTCGGTTAGGTTTCCGACTCAGCCTGCTTAATGGATCAGGATAAGTTGACAATAGATTAGACTGGGTATAGATTGGATTGAGAATAGGTTATGTTCAAAATAGGTTAGGTTGAGGTGAGAACAGATTGGATAGAGAATAGGTTAAGTTCAAAACAGGTTAGATTGAGAATAGTTATGGATGTTAGTTACGGAGGTTCGGTTGACAATAGATTAGACTGAGAACAGATTGTATTGAGAATACGTTAATTTCAAAATAGGTTAGGGTGAGTACAGTTTAGGTTGAGAATAGGTTAGGCTGAGAATAGTTTTCGACACAGCCTGCTTAATGGATCAAAATAAGTTGACAATAGATTAGACTGAGAACAGATTGTATTGAGAATACGTTAAGTTCAAAATAGGTTAGGTTGAGCATAGTTTAGATTGAGAATAGTTTAGGCTGAGAATAGCTTTCGACTCAGCCTGCTTAATGGATCAGAATAAGTTCACAATAAATTAGGTGAAGTTAATACAATTTTTCGACGCAACCCAATAGAACACAACCAATATGACTTGAAATGGAATACTCCCTCAAAACTTTTTTGAATTCTTGCAAGTGTATCTTGTAAAACAAGACGAAAACAAATAAAAAATTAAATGCAAACCAATTACAAACAAAAAATTGAATTCCTAAGAATTGCATGAAGCCTGCAACGCGGCGCCACAGCTACTTAAGCGCCGAATTGAAGCCAACTAACTGCAACAGTACAAGTTGCAACAATAACAACAACAACACAACGCGCGTTTACAACAACAACAATTCAGCAGTTGCAGCGTCGAGCCACACAAATCAAGTTACGCTGATTTGCGCGAATTCTTCAGCAACGTCGATTCCACTTTTCTACTCTTTGCTGCCGGTTCGGTTTTTTATTTTTGCAACTTTTTTATCCTTTTACTCTTTTGTTGTTGGTGTTGTTGTGGTTTAATAAATCGAGATATTTTTTCGATTTGATCTTTTTTATATAAATGCCACTTTAGAGTTGCTTGTGGAGAAAACAAAAACAAAATCACTACAAGTTAAAGCAAAGAAACAAAAGCAAACGAAGGCAACGCAGAAGAGGAAGAAAACAACACAACCTAACCTCAACGGCCAACGCGAGAATGCCACAAACGAGTTTCTGGCAAGCTCGAACAAGCGAACAACATACGACAACTACAACAACAACAACAACAAGAAATAAATCGCAACAGCTACCAACAGACACAGTGCGCCATATGTGCGAAGCGAATTGACGGCGAAAAGATCGCAGAAACCGGCCTCAATGCTCGGCTGCCGGTTCGACTATCAGCAAGCGGCTGAATGCTTGTCTTGTTTAGGTTTTTGTGTTCGATGTTGTTGTTGTTTTTGTAGTTGTTATCCATAAATTGTTGCTGCAGATTGTCTGCTGTGCTGCAAAAGTTGCTTTCGATTCGTTCGGCTGAGTGTTTTGTGTGTTTGTGCGTGTGGAAAAGCAATTTTCCAACATTAAACTTAACCCAGAAAGGCAACAACAACCATATCTACTAATAGCAACAACAACAATCTAATGCAACCTCAAACCAACTAACACGCTTTAGAAATCGAAACGCTGAAGAAAATCGAAACGCTCGATGCGCAGCCGCACTCGGCTCGCCGTTGGGGTTTCAAGGGGAAAAGGGGGGGAAAAGCAACTTTGACAGTGCAATAGAAAACGCACACGCCAATTTTCATTTTCATTTTTTCAGTGGTTGCAAACAACAAAAACAACAACAACACTTTTTAACAGATCAAGTTCAGCGGCTGCACGAACGCGATTTATGGAAAGTTGCGGCGGCAATTTTGCGCTGCGCGTTGCTGTTACTTGTTGCTGATTTTTGTTGTTGTTGTTTTTGTTGTTGTTGCTGCTGCTGTGTGCATGCTGTTGCGGTTGCAATTGTTGTTGAAAATTGCATGAATTATTGATATTATTACTTTTTTTTGTTGGTTGCAACTCGACTGGTTGGTCTCTCAATTGTTTGCGCGTTTTAATGAAAAATTTCTCTTTTATATTTAGTTTTTTTGTTTTTGTATGTTGTCGATTTTATGGTTAATTTAAAGTATCGCATCGCGTTATTAACTGGTTTCTGTATGTCTCATATTTTCTCATATTTTATGTTTTATGCATTTTGATTGGTGCAAGTTTTTATGTTTTTTTTTTGCTTTTCCTTCAATATTTTTATGCACAAATAATTGACAGGCCAATAATTTACATACAATGCAATTGGGGTGGAAATTTCATATAAATACATATATATGTGTGTACTATATACATACATATTTATATAAATATATCAGCTTATAAATTGTAAAATTTGGAAAAATAAAAAAATTGGTAAAACTTGAGTTTTCCAAAATCGCCTCTCAATTCGACTTAATTGAGTTTCTTATTGGAAATTGGAGACTTTCGATCCATTTTTGAATAGTTGGAGAGTTCTACTACACTATGAACCATATCTCAGGTCGCCAGCTTCTCTGGTTTAGAAGCTACAGGCAGTTAAAAAATATTTAAAAGCAGATTTCTTTTAAGCTCTTACTTTTCATTTGATTTAATCCGGTTTTACTTGGAATATTAGAGACTTTACAATCCCATTTTTTAATAGCTGGAGATTTCTACTATACGATCCGTCATATCTCAGGTCTCCAGCTTCTCTGATTTAGAAGGCACAAACACTTAAAAAATATTAAAAAGTTTACTTCTTTCATACTCTCTTCTCAAATTTGATTTAACAGGGTTTTGTTGGAATATAAGAGACATTTCGTTTGGATTTTGATTTCAGTTGGATTTCGATTGAATTTTTGGATAGTTGGAGAGTTCTACTACACGATGGACCTTAATTCAGGACACCTTTGTAGTTTAAAAGCTACAAGCAATTAAAAAACCTTTAAAATACCTTTTGGAATCGTAATTTTTCAAGGTTTCACTTCAATGTTCAATATGATTTGTTGAGGGTTACTGTGGGATATTTTTTAAAAAGGGATATTTTCTAAAATGGAATATTTTCTAGAAAAGACAACAACTCTTCTAGTTTAGAATCTACAGGCAGTTGAACAATTTTGAAAGTTTTTTTCTATCAAAGCTTTGCTTCCATTCGATTATCTGGGATTTTCCGTCGAATATCGAGAACTTTCTGAGAAAGTTCTATACGTTGAATAATATTCCAGATAACTAAGCCTACTGGTGGGTTAAACCTTGCGACTTTGACTTGAAAGCTGTTAGTAACATGTTTGCAGTAACCAAAATTGAGGTTATAGATAGCTTTCAAAAGTTCAATAACAGCAATTTACCCTAATTTTTTTTATTCTAAGTGGCAATAAGCAATGATTTGTTTGAGTTTGCTTGTTTATCTGTCCAGTTTATTAACATTTCGGTTAGCGGTAACCCAAATGTAAGTTTCAAGTTACTTTCAAAAGCTTCAACAACAATTTCATTTTGCAATCTTTACCATTTTGATTAGCAATGATCAATAAGAGGTTCAAGCTAGTTCCTAGTTTCAGTTAGTAGTAACCGAAATCAAAGTTTAAATTGCTTTAGCAAGAATAGAAAGATTGCAAAACATAGAAATATTGCTTAAATAATAAAATGTTTGTCACAACTTTTAATTATTTTAAGCAGAAATGACTAATTAATCATTTAAAAAGCTATTGGTTCGTCAACATTTCAGTTAACAGTAACCAAAATGTAGATTTTAGGTTACTTGAATAAGAAGCTTCAAGCATCTTTAACATCTTTCTTCACAGTATTTACTATTTTAAGCAACAACAATCAATAACCAGTTGAAGCTATTACTAGTTTCGGTTAGTAGTAACCAAAATCATAGTTTAACAAGCGTTGAAAAGCTTTCAAAAGTTTTGATAACAATACTTTTATCATAATTGTTGTTATTTTAGGCGGCACTGATCACTGATTAGCTTAAGCTGCTACTAGCTTTGTCAACGTGTTGGTTAGCACTAACCAAAACAGAAGTTTCCAGCTGGAAGGCAATCAAATTGAAAAATTTAGGTAACCCGAACAAGAGACACAATTTTCAAATGTTTAAATAAAAACTTGTTCTCAATCTTGATTTCTTTGAACAGCAAAGATCAATGATTCGCTTGAGCTGTTACTAGTTTGTCAGCAATTTGGTTAACACTAACCAAAAGAGAAGTAAATTTAAGATTACTTGAACAAGAATATAAAATTCCAAAGTATTCAAAAATAACATTTTGTGTAAACAAAATAAAGATTAAAAAAGACAACAAATAACCATCAAATAGAAACTAAAGCAAACTAAACAGTTTCAGAAAACTAAAAATATGCCACAAATTCAGCAACAATTCAGCTCAATCAGACCGCACTTTGCTTTGGGAATTCCCAACTTTACCGTTGCCGCATTCTTTGTTAAGCTTTGAAGCAGCAAACTTCTGGGAAATTCTCACTCAACTCGAAAGAGTTGCCAACGCCAACAACTGACTGCGCTTTGTATACGCGTCTTAACTGGGTCCAAAACTGATAAACAAAAGAAAAAGAACTGGCTTACGCTGAGCTTAAGCTGTGCAAAAACAACAAAAGCCACTTGGCAGCTAACGTGACACACGCCCACACTGTGGCGAACGAACAGACAGGGCAGTGGCACAAATGGACAAACCGACACACAGACAGAGCAATGGACAGTGGGACGGACAGCGGCCGTAGCGCGTGGCGTGACGCAGCTGGAAGTCTGCAAGTCGCAGGCAAATAATCAAAAGGAAAGAAAGGGAACGAAGCGGACCGCGACGGGGCGAAAGAAACGCAGCAGTGGAATTTATGAAGCTTTCATGCGCTGCCAAATAATAAATTAATCACATGACATGCGCGCTGCCAAGACGAAGGCGGCGTTGGAGGTGGCGACGGCAGTTTGGGGTTTGGCGGCACACAGGAAGCTGAAAAATGCATTGCTGCGCCATTGTGTGTGTGTGTGTGGGTCTGCGTGTCGGTGCGTCAGGGTTCCTGTGAAAAACAACAACCAAAACAACTAAAACGACAAAACACTTTATTTTATTTCACTTTTTTATGATTTATATATTTTGTGAGCGTTCATTGTAGACGTTTTGTAATTTTGTATTTTGTTGTTTTTGCCATTAAGGCAAACACGTCTGATTACAAGTATGTGCGAGGATGTGCTCTATGTGTGTGTGTGTGTGTGTCTTTGGTGTGATGTTTGTTGTTGCTGTTTTATTGTCAAAACGCGTGGTGGTAATGACCTCAGGCCGAAATGTTGAAGCGACAAGAAGAAGAAGAAGAAGAATCAGCAGTGCTAAAAGCATGCTGAGCAGCAAATGTGAGGTTAGAAAGAGCGAAGCAGAACTGACCGCAGCGCAAACAAATGCAATCAGAGTAATTAAAATTAAAAAAAGGAAATTTTCTCCAAATTTCCAAATCGAAATTGAATAAAAACCAATTTTAAAATTAAAATTAAAATTTTAAATAAAAAACCACAAATTGAAATTTAAAACATAAAAAAATGGAAAAATGTAAATTAAACTTAAAATATCAAAAATTTTAAAAATTAATTAAAATTATAACTCAAAAATTAACCATTAAGAAGAAGAAGAATTTACTGCAGCTCAAACAAATGCAATAAGAGTAATTAAAATCAAAAAAAAGTAGATTTGGAGAAAAATTAAAATTGAATGATATAAAAGTTAAAAATACAAATATTTAAGTAAAATTTAAAAAATTAAAATTAAAAATAATTTCCACATTACAAACAGATTTTCAGTTTTGGCTTAATTCAGGCATTCAAGTTAATTTCTGAGCTTTTATATATTCAGAGACCTATAGTAGATTTTTATGGCGAATATTTTTGTGGTACATTTTGTCCTTAAAAAGTCCTGTTTTGCAGGACATTTTTGGCATTTTAGAAAAAAAGGGTCAAATTGACCCATACAAATAGGAGCTACAGGGTTAAAATACTTCACAAAAATGTTCTTCGCAGTGTTTTACATCAAATTGCTGAACACATCATATAACTAAAATGTGAGGTTACATGGTTTCCGTTTGCCGATTCATCATAAGAATTCAGCGATAGAATTCGGCGATAGCCGCTTGAATTTTCTTACTAAGTTTAATACGTTAGTTACTTGTTGTTGTTGTACTAAGAAATACTTGATTTTAAAAGTTTTTTTTTTCCAAAAAACACATTTCTCAATTTGTTGTTTGCCGGATACGTAAATTTTAGCATTTTGGACGAAAAGACCTAAACTGAACTAAACTGAACCGAAGTGAACTGAAACCGAATTGAATCGAACGAAAATGGTGGCAAATGAAGAATCAAGGTCGGTCAGTGTTATATATACTAAACAAAACACAAAGTATTATAAATGTGCTGTCGTTGTCTCATTGTTGTTGTTGTTGTATTGTTAACAAACAAATGTAAAAAACAACAACAATGCTGTTAAGAACCAACACACGAAAAATTAACAATTTTACTTTGAAAATTCACATAAATTAATAAATTAAAACAACAACACACACACACGCACACACTCATTTACAACTCATATGCAAATACAACAATTTGAGTGTTACTTATTCTTGTTGTTGTTGTTATTTGCGTACAAATGTCATTCAACTGGCTGTGTCTGATTTTTGTGTGCGTCTCTGGTTGAAATTTTCGTTCGATTTGATTTTCGTTTGTATCGAACGTTTGATTTTTTTCCTACTGATTGTTATGCAGTTGTTAGTGTTGTTGTTGTTGTTGTTGTTGGCATAATTAACATATTGATTTTGAAGTGTGGCATTATTGTAGCTGTTGGTTGTAAACCTCTACCAAAATCACCAAAATATAAACGAAAACAACAAAAAACCTAAACCGACAACGCGAATGCGCATTTTTTATTTTTTTTTGAACGCTGCGTCTTTGACTTTGTCAGTTTTTTGGTTATTGTTGAATTTTTTTAAACGGTTTAATGTTGTTTTGCCTTTTGTGTGTGTGTGTCTTTTGTACCGGAAAAGGAAATGATTAAAGTGCGCCGGACTCTATTGGCGCGTGGATGCGGCTCATTCGAATTTTTGATGAATTTTTTGTTAGTTATGACTGTTGTTGATTTTCAATTTTTTGGGTTTTTTTCATGGATTTTTCTTTCGATTTCTGTCTTTGTCGCTGTTGTTGTTTTAGGAGTGTTGGCGATTTGCAAATCGAAACCACCGTTGATTGTAGCTGAATGCTGTTTGCTACTGCTGTTATTTTTCACTGTTGTTGTTGGTTGTTGTCTTTTAATATCGGCTTGTTGTTTTTAATTTCGTTGGTGTTTCGCTGGCTGAAAATTTATGCAAGGTTGAAATATTTATGCGCCACTCTCGGTCAAGTCTCGGTTTGTGTAGTCGGGGGCGCAGCAAAGCTTTGCAAGCCATGTTCGATTTTGACTATACAAGTGTGAAATATATTGTTGTTGTTGTTATTACTGTTATTCGCAAGGAAGCGGGCGAGAGAACAAAATCTAGAAAGTTCGTTGTGTACTTTTGCAAAATTTGTCAAGCTTAACTTTTGAGATTAAGATTTTTAAACAATCAAGCAGTTTTTCTTTTGGTTTAAGTCAGAACAAAAGTTACACAGGCTGGACTGGGCTAATAAAAAGATCAGTCTCACGTGTGATGACATTTTCTGGTACACCAATGGGTCCAAGACGGAAGAAGGAACTGGGGCAGGAATCCTTAGCTTCGGTTTCCAGTCTTCTGTAAGTCTTGGGGATAAAGCCTCGATCTTTCAGGCTGAGGTCTTTGCCATAAATGTGTGTGCCAGGAAGTTACTAACGCTCAATGTTAGAAGGAAAAGGATAATCATAATGTCAGACAGCCAGGCGGCAATCAAGGCCCTAGACTCGATGACATTTGACTCCAAACTGGTCTGGGAGACAGCAAATATTATCCAGGATCTCTCAAGGGTAAATCAAGTGATAGTACAATGGATCCCTGCGCACTGTGGGCACGATGGCAAATGAGGAAGCGGACAGATTGGCAGAGAATGGGGCTGCTAGCCGGCGCTACGGACCTGAGACAATCATAGGTGTTAGCAAGTCCCATTACAGACATTGCGTTAAACAGGAAATCATAAATGGTCGAACACAATGGGGCAACGATGCTCCAAGCTCTTCTTTCCAGCTTACTCGGAAAGGAAATCTAAGTACCTAATTGACCTAAGCAGAAAGGAGCTCAAGGTCATGACGGGGATACTAAGTGGACATTGTCTGCTAAATATGCATAGGGCGGGTCTGGGACTAAGGGACAGTTAACTATGCAGATTTTGTATGGAAGAGGAAGAGACTTCTGTACATATCATAACTGAATGCCTGCAAGAAAGCGAATGTTAGTGAAGGAGGTAATACAGACGAGAGATTTGTCTGAAATAGATCTAAGGAAACTTAAAGAGTTCCTAGATAACATTGGAGGATACGAACTTCTCCAGTAACGTAGAGGGACAAGACACAATAGTTCATTACTTGGACGCAGTGTCTCGGGCAGGTGTTGTCCGAATCCCAAATCTAATCTAATCTAAGTCAGAAAATGTTTGAGGAAAATATTTTTCAAATCATTATAAATAAATATCTTATTTTTTTAATCATTTTTTTTAATTGTTTGTTTTCAACTTGATTTTCGTATTTAACTCTATTTTGTTATATGAGTTCATATTTTATTATTGATTTACTTTAAATGAGTAAAGTAATTTAGTAAAATAATTAATAAGTGGTTATTATTTGTTTGCACTATGAATATATATATATTTTTTATTTTTACTTTTTACTTTTTGGATTTTTGATTTTATTTTTTTTTTTAACTATATATATATATTTTTTGATTTTCCGTTCTTTTCACTTATATTATTTTTGATATCTATGCCTTTTATATTTTTTATTTCAGATTTTTATTTTTATTTCCTTCATTTCATTTTTTATTTTATTTCTTTCATTTTCTGTATGTTTTGTTTAGTTTTTGTATTTTTTATTTTGTGTTAAGTATTAATTTTCTTTTATTTTTGTATTAAATTTATTAATTTTTTTTTTCATTTTTTCTAGTCTTTTTTTATTTTATTTCTTTCATTTTCTATATATTTAGTTTAATTAATTTTTTAATTTTATTTATTTATTATTTTAATTATTTCATTTATTATTAATTTCAGATTTATTTTTATTTCCGTCATTTTATTTTTTATTTTATTTATTTAATTTTCTGTATGTTTTGTTTAGTTTTTTATTTTTTTTATTTTTAGTATTAATTTTCTTTTTATTAATTTTATTAATAAATTAATTAATAATTAATTTTATTTTTTTTCCATTTTTTTTAGTTTTAGTCTATTTCTTTCATTTTCTATATATTTAGTTTAATGAATTTTTTAATTTTTAATTATTTATTATTTTAATTATTTAATTTATTATTACAGTGTAATCTGGGTGGAGTGAACCCCCGATGGTACGAACACCCCGATAGAGTGAACATCAAAATTTTTACATTGAGTACTCTATAGAGTAAACAATTCTCAATCTCTTTAGAGTGAACACAATTTAAATATGTAAATTACTTCAAAATTTAAAACTGTAACGACAAATTCAAAAAGGGGAATGGGGGAAAAGGGGGTGTTTGACGTACACGAATATTAATCGTTTTTGTGTCTATACTTTTGAAGTGATAACTGTTTAAGCAAAAATGGACCCAAAAAAGCGAAAGTACTTATCTTTAAAAGAAAAGTTCAATATAGTGGAAAAAATCGGAAAAGGTGTTAATGTTACTGTTTTGGCGAAACAATATGGCGTTGCAAAGTCTACAATATGAGGCATTAAGAAAAACAAAAAAACAATTTCGAAAGTTACTGCCAACCAGAATTTCGGGCTGTTGAAGAGAAAAACTCTTAAAAAAGGCGAATATCCGCGTATGGAAAAGGCATTGTACAATTGGTTTGTGCGGCAGCGCCAGACAAATTTTCCTGTCAGTGGAGATATGCTTAAAGAAAAATCAACGAAATTCCATGCTGATATTTATGAAAAGGATGGCGGTTTTAATGCCAGTTGTGGATGGCTAGCTGGATTTAAATCACGCTATGGAATTCATCTTTTAAAAGTGTGCGGCGAGAAATTGTCTTCAGATAGCCCGGCTGTTGAACCATTTAAACAAAAACTCAATAGTACATTTGTGAGCTACAACTTTGTAAAAGCCAAATTTACAACGCGGGCGAGAGTGGGCTATTTTGGAAGATGCTACCCGAAAGAACGTATGTAACTAGTGAAGAAAAAACGGCTCCAGGCAGGAAATTAGAAAAAGCCAGAGTTACATTTCTTGCGTGCACTAACGCAAGTCCACATTCCGGTGGACAACCGACACTCAAAAAATGCATGGATGATAGCAGAAATTTTTAAAGACTGGTTCCATAAGTGTTTTGTTCCACAGGTAAAATATATACTCGTAAGTACGTAATGGTGCATCCAAATTTCAAAAAATATTGGTTGCAGGTAAAAGACTATTTACAGGAGGGTGTTTACAAGAAGGGTTGCCAACAAAAGCGATTCTGCTGCTGGATAACGCCCCATGCCATCCTCCAGAAAGTGACTTGAAAACCAGCGATGCCTCAATATTCGCAATTTATATGCCGCCTAATGTTACACATCTTATCCAACGTATGGACCAAAATGTTATCCGCATAACAAAATTGTTCTACAGGAAACATCTGTTGGCATTAGCAGTGGGAAAAGATGACATTTCAGAGTTCTTAAACAATTTAACATTTGAGTTGTGTCACTGTTGTTGTGCGTGTGCGATATGTAACTTATTATTGATGCAATAAAAGAACAGAAAAACTCAATCTGGATATAGTGAACAATCTGGATTCTATGAACTGGCTTTGCATTAATTAGTTCACTCCACCCAGATTACACTGTAATTTAAGATTTTTTTTTATTTCCGTCATTTTATTTTTTATTTTATTTCTTTAATTTTCTGTATGTTTTGTTTAGTTTTTGTATTTTTTATTGTGTGTTAAGAATTAATTTTCTTTTATTTTTGTATTAAATTTATTTTATTTTTGTTTTCATTTTTTCTACTCTTTTTTTATTTTATTTCTTTCATTTTCTATATATTTAGTTTAATTAATTGTTTAATTTTTATTTATTTATTATTTTATTTTATTTTTTATTTTATTTTTTTTTTAATTTAATTTTTTTTATTTTAAATTTTATTTTGTTTTATTTTAAATTTTATTTTTTTTTATTTTATATTTTATTTTCTTTTTTTTCATATTTTATTTATAATTTATTTTATTTTTTGTATTTAATTTATTTTTTGTTTTGAATTTATTTTATCTGTTGTCAGAGCCTTCTTTTTTCTCAATGGTCTTTTAATATTTATAAATTCATTTTTTTATCATATTTCTTTAATTTTTTAGATGGTTTTTTACATTTTTTGTAATTTTTTTTTTAAGTTTTCTGTATTTTAATTATTAAATTTTTTTCTATTATCAATTATTTTTTATTAATTTCATTTTTTATACGTTTTGTTTGTTTTTTATATTTTTTATTTTATTTTTTTGTATCTCAGAACTTCTCACATTGGTCTTTTGGTGGTCTTTTAATATTTATAAATTCAGTTTTTTATTTTATTTCTTTAAATTTGTAGATGTTTTGTTAAATTTTTTGTATTTTTTTTTTTATTTTTTGTATTTTATTTATTCATTTTTTTCTTTATCAATTATTTTTTGTAATTTTCTTTTTAATTTTTTTAAATTTTTTTTTTATTTTCTGTATTTTATTTATTAATTTTTTACTATTATCAATTATTTTTTATTAATTTCATTTTATATAAATTTTGTTCATTTTTTATATTTTTTATTTTATTTTTTGTATCCCAGAACTTTTCACATTTCAGCAGCCCAAAAAATTGTCCAAGCAATTTCGTAACAAATAGAGTGCAGTTAATTGTTTGCACTTCATTAAATTTTCAGCAACATTAGACAATAAATAACCAACACAATCGCTTGCTGCCTCACTCGCGCCCCTTCCACTCCTTTTCTATTCCTCTCGTAGGCATCCAGTGAACGCATAACACTTCCTCTTTCCTTCGGTAGCAGCTCTCCCAGTCGAACATCGTTCAAGTTATTAAACACATTAGTCAATATTGAACAAATATATATCACACCCGACGCTCGCCGGGTGGAATCTGTGTCAGTTCCCATGGTTAAAAACCAATTAAAAATTCCGCTCACATTACACACAATTAAGATGTTCTGTGTGAAATTAAGACAACAACAATAAATCAACACTGCTGCTGTTTTATGGTTGTTGTTGTTGTTGCACAGACCAATCGGACACAACTCGAAATTGGCGGCTAGCAATAATGGCCATTAAAATGCCATCACAACAATGCCGAAAAGTGCTGCGGTCGCGCATTCTATGTTGGTGTTGTTGTTGTTGTTGTTGTTGGTCTGTTGCTGGCAAGTGCCAAATTGTTTATTGGCAAAATTTAATAATTTGTCTCGAGCATATAAAGTGGCGGTTAGTTAGCTCTGAGGTCGGGGCGAGGGCAACGATGGCCATGACCTTTTTTTTCCCGAACGCATTTCTGGTGTTGGTTTAGTTGAGGCTTTCGGGTTCAATTCATAGAACAAAATTGAAATTAAAAATTGAAATTTTTGGCATTTTTATTAATAGAAGTTTTGCGGTAACTTTTTCAACTGGTCTTTGGTTTTGCTGGTCTTTGGTCCAACACTATGCAACATCGTCTTCAACCTCAACTTTCTGTTCCAAAAATTTACTAAAATCCACGCCAATCGTTCAGTTTTCTTTACAAATTTCTGCAATCTGCACTTTTCTCACCACTTTCCTAAATCTCTTATTTTATGCCCACACATTCCCCTCATTCCTTCCTCGGACAGACCTCGTCTCGCTCGTTGTCTATCACTGCTAACTGCTATCTCCCTCCCTCTCTCTTTCCGCGCTCAGTGCGCATTGAATGTTTCTTTACTTCTTTAGTTGTACTTGTCATTTATTGTAATTTTCTGAAATGGCTGCGCGCCGCTATTTTTGCTTTGTTTACTGATCTTTCGATTCATTCCTTTTTTATTTGGTTCTCGTTGTTTTTTATGTTTTACTTTGGCTCCGCGCTTCTGTTGCATTTCCTGCATTTCTTGTGCTATTTTGTTATACAACTCAATTGGAATCCATTTTGTACATGTTTTTGTTGTTGTTGTTGTCGTTCGTGTTGGCGTAAGTGTTGTTACTGTTGCGTTTGCTGTACTCGTGGATTTGGAAATTGTTGTCTTATTTTTAGACTGACACCATTTGGTATTTGTTTGTTAAATTCTGCTTTCTCGTTCTCTCAGTTTTGGTTTCGGTCTCTGTGACTGATTTCAGTTGGCATGTTTTTCTTTTGAAAAACGTGCTGTTTGTTTTTGGAATAAATTGCAGGATGTTTTGGGTTTCGAAAAATTGCATTGTTAGGGGAAAATTTAAATACAATTAAGACGATTTATTATTTGATCCATTTAATATTTTTAGGCAAACAAGAATGAAGTAAAACTTTGATTGGATTTAGTGTTGTATGGAGATTCTTAATAATGGGTTCTCGATGCTTCGCAACCTCTCATTTTATGTGGTTTGGTAAAAAAGTGCATAAGCCAAAAAATTTTGGGCCTAGGGTGCGGCTAAATGGCGTCGCATCGAGGTCAAAGTTCCCAAATAAAAGCTGGGAAATTTGACAAATTGCTCCACAGCTGGTCAGAAGTTGCTCTTAGAGGGTTAAAATATATGAATGACCCCCACTAGTTTTCTTTACTGAACATTTCTTTCGAACATATTCATCCCCTATCGCCAACCCTTGATGGGGCTCCCATACAAAATGTTCATCTTTATAAAATGGGCTCCCATTGCTCCCAGGTTGCCCCCAGATATATCAAATGTATGACCGACACCAATTTATTTTCTCTTTTGAATGTTTCTTTCAAACATATCTACCCGCTAACTCCACATCTTAAAGGGGCTGCCATACAAAACTGGCCATTTTCTATGCCCACTTGCAACTGTGGTAGTTAAGTTAGCGAGAAAATATCGTATCTCGTATAAAACTACTGAACCGATTTCAATGATTTATTCAGCGATCGCCAACATTCTTGAGTACAAAAAATACAAAATTAATTAATGTTCAGAAATTTAACACCAGAGGGCATCCCCCCTACCATCGGATTTGTGACGTTGTCAACTTTTGGGTTTCTACAAATTCAAAATGTATGGTCAAAACCAATGGGGAGGTTAAAGTCCCCATTTTGAATATAATTGTAACTTTAGATTAGTCTTAGGTTCGATTAGGTTCAGAGGGATATTCATCCAAGCGATATTCGGAACGATTTAGGACCTCTTAGCATTTAAACGTTCGAAAACTTAAGCGACGAACTCGACTAAAATGAGCAAACACCAAACGGCTGGTGGATCTTAACTCAGTTCAGTTCACACTTATAGAAAAGTCCTCTGTAGGTCCCCCCATGTCTTCCACTTCCACAGTGTTATTATTAAAATGTTTGTTGTGTTATTTATGTTTTTGTTGTTTTTTTTGTAATTTTGCATTGTAATTAATGTCAACGCCGCATTTTATTGTCATATCTTTTTATAACATTTTCTGTTCTGTGCAAAGACCGACAGTAAAAGTCCACGAATGGCATAAAAAATACAACAAAAAAACACATACAACAACTTGCTTGCGTGTAGCTGCTTATTAGTGATATGCTTAGTCGCTGTGTGGTGATAAAAATGACAAATAAAACAAAAATTCTCATAGCATTAAAAGTCGATTACGTTGAGTTCAATGTGGGATAGGTCTGAGTTGTGGATAATGAAGTACTTGCTGAGCAAAAATTATAATAAAAGGTGAATGAAATTATGTGAAATTAAATATGAAGCAAAGTTGTATGGAATTTAAAGTAGAAGATTTTTTGGGCAAAAAAGATCTTTGGAGTAAGAAAAATAATAGAATATTTGTACAAATCAAATAAAAATAAGTTGAATCATTGAGAACATTCAAATGCTTGCAGCAAAATTGCACACTTCCACTGTCTCCAAGTAGGCACTGATGTCTGCATCCAAGTGCTGTCAACTAAGACCAAAGTCGCAAGGATCTTAAATCCTGTTCTAACTTTATGACACACTCGAGTGCACAGACAAATCTCACATCAATTTCATACCTTTTAATGTCGTCTTCGTTACAGCAATGTTCATGTCATGCCTGACAAAACTCACTGAAACCAAAGTTGAATAAAAAACCACAATCACAGAGCCAGAGGAGAGACGAGAATGGAGGTAATGCAATACCACGACAGGCCCCTTGCGTGCTGGCAGTTTAATTGCACGATAATCGAATTTGAAAGACGTTAAATAAAAATCAAACGCAGCTCGCTGTCTGACAGAGGCGCTCGTTGCTCGTAGAAGAATGAGAGAACAGCAAAAGGAAGTCGCGGCGGCATAATGTGCAGACGTGCCAAAGGAATTTCAATGTGCAGTGCACCTGTTAAAGCGCGGCCAATACAGGTTGAATTTCTTGGCAGTGGATTTCATGTTGTTCTGCGCTTCTCGCTCCTTTGCACACGTTGGCTCTCCGGGGCGTCATAAGAATCTGTGTAAACGCACGCCAGACAAATGTGAAAAGAACGTATTTAATTTTTTATTGCCGTGCAGTGATTTCACTTGCAATGTACACTATATTACAGCCCCGCACACAGCGCTGCTCGCCGCAGCCATCATCGCAGTGCTGCTGCTGCTGTTGGAGCCAATAAAAGAATCAAGCAAGCAAGCAAAGAAAACAAAAATGAAATTGAAATGGAATGGAAGCGCGTTCGTCCCATGCCAAAGTCTCAAGTTCAGAGATTAATGCTGCTTATGGTGTTGTTCCTATTGTTGTTGTTGTTGCTGTTGCATGTGCAACGAAATAGAAAACAACTGGCGAGCATAAGGCGGCTGCTACAAATTGTTGCTGTATCTATAAGATACACGCAGCGGCAAAGGTCGCCGCCGCCTGGCCGCTTACACGTTGGACTGGGAGCGCTGTGTGGCAGCATTGTTGTTGTTGTAATTCTTGTAATTGTTGAAATCTGTGTTAGCAGCGACAGCGGCAGCTGTGCCATGGCAATGGCTGTTGGCGGCAGGTAGCGAGAAAAGATGCCAGTGGCGAACTATTTATTGCTGACAGTGAGCAAGGCACACAAAAAAGCAACAACAACAATAATAACAAAACTGAAGTGCAATAGGACCTGCTGCGAGCAGAGAGACCAGCCGAGTGCACTAAGGAATTTTAGTTGAAAAATTCAATCAGATAAATAAAAATATGAAAACTGTTCATTGCAAGTTAGGTACAAATTAGGCGCCAATAACTCTATGTGAAAAAATAGATATCGTGTTGAAATTTGGTAAACGACAACTTCAGTCTATGGACAAAAGATACACTGAAAATCATCAAAATCTGAATGCATTTACGCCTAAACGTCATACACACTTTTTTACTTACTACCTCAAAATTTCTCTCTATTGTCCTCAAACAATTTTAATCCCCTATCTGGTCACCTTAAATGTGTCTAATATGCATTATCAACGCTTAAAATTTTTCACATGTGTTTTTCATATTCTTAAGGATTACTTTTCATGCCTAAATTTTCCTTTTTCCTTCTTCCTTTCTTTTTTTTTTTAGCTACGTAACCAAACTTTTGGTCCTTTGACATTGCGACTTCTTGATTGAATTGTACGCCCGCAGCTGCAACTTGCCACACTGTCCGTCTGTCAGTGAGCGGAAAATTTGCTTGTGAACATGAATTTGAAATGAAAAACAATGTTCGTTGGCATTTTTCACATTTCATTTGAGCGCGTAACGTGTGTAGGCGTCGAACACAACTGGACTGTGCTTTTTGGTACAATTTTACTGCGTCTGCGGCGTCAAAATGATGTACGTGTTTTTGTGCAGGTGTGACAGCTTAAATGCTTTACAGCCAACAAGAACAACAACAACAATAATCACTGCAAAATAATGGCAAATAATACATTTTGTGAAAAATTCGTAACTGCGGCAACAAACGTTGGCTGGTTATTAATTTTCATTTTTAGGATTTGCAATATTTTCCTCTATTACCGACACCCCAAGAGTGCTCAGGCAAAATAGAAGCTGTACAATTTTTGAATAAATATACAGTAATAAAAAAAATACTTATTCTTGTTATTGCTCGTAATGTGTTGCTTTCGTTTACAATATTCGCCATCTTTGATTTGCATTTGTTGTCGCAGTGTTGCTATTGACTTGTTCAAAGTGCGAGTGTGGGCGTTGCTGTGATTTGATATGAAAATTTTGCACAAATAGCGCCATGAAGCACCATCAAAGTGGCAATAAGTACGTGTCAGCTATGCGGCGGGCGACATTATTACAGTCGCGCATACACTTCGGTGCGCTTTTGTGTGTATCATGGCGCAGATTTGTTGATTCCAAGAACCGGCGGATCGCTTTTATTGAAGGAAACGTGGAAAATTTGCGCAAACGAAAGGACACTGTAATCTTTAATTAGGAACAGCAAAGCATATCGTCTGGAAGCCTTAGGGAAATTGGCCGCCAAGAGTTCGAGGTGCAAGTAAAAGCAATGAGAATATTTTACTAATACTGGTGATACTATTTTTAGTGCTAAAAGACGTATCTACATGTAGGGGATGGGCTTCAAAATTAGCATAACATACATGGCATACAAATTTAGTGCTCTATTTTGATTACACTGTGCAACAAACACTTGTAGATACTTTGCTTGAGATCCTAGATAATGTTTACATGGGGCAGAGGCAATAAAAATGCAATTAAAGCAATGAAGATCAATGAAATGATGTTGCAAATTTATATAGATACTTTTTAGTGCTCTATTAGGATTACACTGTGCAACAAACACTTGTAGATACTTTATTTGAGACCTTAGACAGTGTTTACATGGGGCAGATACAATAAAAAAAGTGAAGTAAAGCATTGAAGATCAATGAAATTATGTTGCAAATGTATATAGATACTTTCTTCTTGTCTGTGGTTAGTATCTACAATTAGCAGAAACATTTTTTACAATATTTTCAACACTTTTTTGTATCTAATTGGGCACCAAATACAAATAAACAGTCACAGATACATTTTTTAATACAAATTCCTTTTATTAAATATCATTTTATCAAATATGGAAAAATAAAAAATGTATCTTGAAACTTTATTATAGCAAATGCGCCTCAAAATTAACGTAGGCTACAAAACAAAACATTTTACTGTTGTATTTTGTTTACAAATACTTGTAGATACTTTTTAGGGTTCTTGAATAATGTTTACGTAAGACAGATACGCCCTAAAAATTGATGTAAAGTAATGAGCTTACTTGCTGATTGGATTATTTGAGCAAATCTATGCACCAGACACTTATAGATACTTTTTTCTTACTATTAGAAAGTATCTACCCTTATCAGACAAATTTTGAAAAATGTTTAAAATCAATTTTCCTTCTTCAGATGAGCTCAGAATGCAGTTCAATAGTCGTGGATACATTTTGGAATGCTATTTCCTTTTATTACAAAAATATTCAACAATTTTTAAAAAGTATCTTGAAAATTTATCATAGAAAATGCACTTCAAGGTTAACATAGAATACAAAACACAAAATTTTACAGTCGTATTTTGCTTACACTGTGCTACAAGCACTTGTAGATACTTTTTATGGCTATTTAACAATGTTTACGCAGGACAGATATGCTTAAAAAATGATGTAAAGTAATGACAGTGATTGTTAACTGGCTTATTTAAACACATCTTTTCACCAGACACGTATAGATACTTTTCTCTTACTATTAGAAAGTATCTATGGTTAGCAAAAAAATTTTGAAATAAATTTAAAATTAATTTTCCGACTAAGGTGAGCTCAAAATGCAGTTAAACAGTCATAGATACAGTTCTAAATTTCAACAAACATGTTTAAATACTTTTTTGTTACTATTAGAAAGTATCTATCAGAGAGCTGCATGGATGCATTCAAAACGCCTATTAAGTCACTCGTTTCCTTTTCACACACAAGCATACTCTCATTCATTTTTTTCAAACATAACAAGTAATAGCATCGACAAAATCGAATCAAGTGAATGAATCATTCATTCTGGCAAGTGTTTGAATTGATCGATTTTCAAGTGCATGATTTTCAAAACAAATGGTTTTTTTATAAGAGACTGCTTTCAACTGTTTGGTTACAAGGTAAAAGACTATAAATATTTTATATATAAATTAAAATAAATATTACATATGAAGAGTTCTGAACAAAACAGAGTGTAATGATAATTTTTATTTTACAATATCTCTTCTGGATTCATATTACAATGTAAGAAAACTAAATGAGTTAATGCAGCTTGATATGCTATGCTCCTACACGCACGTATAAATCGTTTGCAAGCGAGTCATTCGATTGAATCATTTGTTTGTTATAACAGAATTTTTCATTCACATGCTTTGATATAAAGTGAGTGTCACACCGATATACTTGATAACAAATAATTTCAGGATAGCTTTATCTTGATTTGAAAATAATTCATATGAATAGAGTGCAATGCATTGAGTTCATACATTTCACACTTAAACGAGTATACTCATGCTGCTCTCTGGTATCTATGTTTAATAGAAAAATTTTGAAAAATATTTAAAACACTTTTTCCTTCTTCAGATGAGCTCTGAATGTAGTTAAACAGTCATAGATACATTTTATAATACAAAATCCTTATTATTAAAAAAATTTCAACAATTTCGAAAATGTATCTTGAAATATTTCATAGCAGATACGCTTTAAAGTAAACCTGGATCACAAAGCCTAACATTTCAATACAGTATTTTGCCTACACTGTGCTATACACTCGTATAGATACTTTTTTAATGCAATTAGAAAAAGGTTACGTTTGGCAAATGCGCTTAAAAGTTGATGTCAAGCAATGAGGGTGATTGCTGATTGGCTTATTTGAACAAATCTATGCAGCAGACACTCATAGATACTTTTCTCTTTCTATTAGAGAGTATCTATGCTTAGCAGAAAAGTGTAGGAAAATATTTAAAATAAAATGTATTACTAAGAAGAGCTCAGAATGCAGTTTAACAGTCGCAGATACATTTGTAATGCAAATTTCTTTAATGAAACACAAATTTCAACTATTTTGAAAATGTATCTTCAAAATATTATATAGCAGATACGCTTTAAAACAAACAAAGCATAACATTTTAATGTACTATTTTGCTTACACTGTGCAACAAACTCGTATAGATACTTTTTGATGGCATCAGTTAGAGTTCACGTATGGCAGATGCACTTCAAAATTGATGAAAAGTAATGAGCTTACTTGCTGATAGGCTTATTTGAACTAATCTATGCACCAGACACGAATAGATACTTTTCTCTTACTATTAGAAAGTATCTATGCCAAGCAACAAAATTTTGAAAAATATTAAAAAATCATTTTCCATCCAAGATGAGCTCAAAATGCAATTGGACAGCCATATATACAGTTTTAAATTTATTTAAAAAAAAAATTCCAACTACATATTAACTTCAAAATGTATCTACGCATACCAAACTTTGCAATAAGCACCCAAACACGCTACTAAACGCTGCATCAGCACCTGCTAAACCTCTTTAAAAGCATTTACCAAAAATACATTTAACTTTCACTAATTTTAGTACACTTTAACCCTTTACCGCCTATGGCAGCTTTGTGTTGTTGTAGCGCAAATAGTGCCAATTTTAATACACACATTACGCGCAACACCGGAACACGTGTGCCGAAATTTCACAACATTACAACAACAACAACACATATTAGCGCTGACCATTTGTGCACACATTGCATGGGGGACAGACGAACTTGTGGCTGCGCAACTTACGCACTTTGCACAGTTTTCACATATTTATTGAATGGTTTTTGCTTTCTTGCGTTCGTTCGAGTTGGTAAAACCGCCAGTAAACAGCTGTCAATTCATTGGTTTGTGCGTATCAAAAGTCCATTGAAAGGATACAAAAAATGTGGCGACTCTTTACAGTTTGCACCATTATTCAATGCTTGCCGTTTGTATGCGCTACGTGGCTGCCATGTTTTTACAAAATTGTGCGCGCATAAATTTTGTTGAATTTTCCACAACGACAACGTTTTTTTTTTATTTGTTGGTCAGAAAGAAGCATACAAAAGAATGTTGGCAATTTACATTTTTGTGTACTATGTGCGAGTAAATGTTTGCATATAAATGTGTGTGTGTGTGTGTGTGTGCGTTAGTTGTCATGGCAATAATAAATGAATTTCCATTTTTGCTTTATTTAATTTTTTTTTTTTTTTGCTTGTTGTTGTTTGTGATGGCTCATGCCGCACGCTGCTGGGCCGAACGAGCTGGTTGGCTGCGCTTCGCTTCATTGTTTGGCTGTAACGCGTGAGCGTGCAAGGAGGCAGGGCGTCCATGACATTGAAATTATTTGCCAAGCGATTTTTATTATTCAAACAAATCGAACAAAGAGAGAGAGAGAAAGAAGAGAGCAAAGAGGTGGGACAGCGAATGTTTTCTTGTTACAGAATGAATGTGAAAAGGGAGGAACCGGCCGGCGTTATGTACACACAGATGTTTGTTATAATGACTGAGGCATTCAAGTTAACCTGCCGCCCCCTCAACCCCGCAGCCGCTGTTGTCATGAAAGCGTTGTACATAGTTTTTGTTAATATTCGGCAATGGCTCACGTACGCCAAACACGCCCACACATTCAAAGAAAATGCAAAAAAAATACGCGAAATATTGTGCAGGAAAAATGAGGCTTTGTGTGAAATCGGCGCCTTGAAGTATGCTTCAATTTGTGTACGAAGAAGAAATGTTCAAAAATAGCAATTCAATAGATTGTGTTGCATGTGTTAAAAGCTAATAAATGTTTAGAGGCGTAAGCTATACTTGTAGGCTTTTGTGTTGGGTTTCAGCGCCTAAAAGTATGCGCTACTTTCATGCGCTTCGTTATAGCTGTTTCCTAAGCCAAGTAAAAGTTTAGAATGGGCACAGGTTCCACAAAATGTTGACAAACATTAATGAGCAACCTTGGGCGCCTAAAAGCAGGCAACAATATTAAAAAAAAAAATCAAATAAAAGGCGCACCTGGCATGAAAATACTTTATAGAGTTTAGTACAAATATAAATGTTCAACACAAATTACACCTTTGGCGCCTAAAAGTATGCTTCAATAGTTAATTAAACCATTAACACTTAAAATTCAGACAAACTGCATTAATATTTCATAGCACGTTCACACACATCAGCCAAAACACAAACAATTACACTGCGCCAAAGCGCCTAAAAGCAGACTATGTTTTTGGAAAATTTATAATTAATGCTTCGCATACATAATGCAGCACTAGGACCGCAAAACTAATTTAAAAAACTCAAACTGCCGCCTCTCCCGGGACCCAACAAAGGACGCGCCCAAAATTTTCAACTACATGCATTTCTTATCCAAACCTGTGACTGGCCGTTGACAACTCAATCAATAAAAAAACAGTTGCAAAGTCATGATATTGTTTTTGTTGTGGTTATTGTTGTTGCTGTTGTGGTCTACTCTAGGCGCCTATTGGCGAATACTAAGAAATTCCAAAAGCCAAATTAAAATCACTGCGACTGAAAGCTATAAAATGCTGTGCGTTGCCCGAAATGTCATTAAACTGCTTAGAGCCGGCCAGCAACAACAGCACAACGTATAACAACAACAACAACAACAGCGCCAAGCCTTAAATGGTCGCCAACACCCACCGAAGCTGGGCAACAGGAGCAAGCAGGCAGCAACAATTTCATTAATTATAATTAAAATGTAACGACGACGACAACGGCAACGCCAACAACAACAGCATTAAATACCAATGCTTTTATTATTGTTTTTGTTGTTGTTGTTCTTGCCGTTACCACACGCCTGTCAACGGCAAATCCCAAATCATTACGCTGCAAAATACACGAAACTAACTAAATTTTAATTATGCCAACGCCGCGACAACAAGCGCCGAATGCGATGCGACGACTGCCGCCGGTAGGAGACAGAATGGCGTAAAAATCGGGAGCTATAAAAACGAAATATGTTCAACAGCGCCCAACATGCACTTAAAGTAGGCAACAACAACAATGAAAAAGGCAAAAAAATCATTGTGAGTAATTAAGCGGCGTCTACACCCGGCAAGCAGGCAAAATGGATGGGCGGCGTCGTCGGCACACACACACACAAACATGTACGCACACATGTACGCACACAGGTTGGGCCGTGTATGCGTTCTGGGTGGCCGCGGCGCTGCATTCAACGATACGTTGACGCTTGGCCGTCAAAGTAGACTGAGCCGAGTGCGTCCGAAGAAGAAGAAAAAGACGTTTCAAGTCAGCAACGAGAGTGAAGCGAATGAAATGTGAAGCCAAAAGCGGCTCGAAAAGACCAATCAAATTCAATTTAAGTGAAACTTTAGTGGCAAAAGCACAAAAAAAAGGAACACCAAACTACATTAAAACGCAAGGACCTGAAATGTGAGAATATTTCTATACTTAAAGAAAAAGAGCGTAGGTGGCATCAGAACAAAGAATCATTGATCTTTAGGGTTTTGGAAAATTCATTTGATTCAAATATTTCAAACATTTGTTTGCCAAACGTTTTTTCGTTTATAATTTAGCGCAATTTTTTGTTTACGGAATTGTTCATCGATCCAAGAATCTATAAAGTTGTTGATGTTTTCATTGGTTCTTTCATATTTCATCAAAGCCTCTTAGGAGTCTTGGCTCACATTAAAGTTTCCTGTATCTTTCAGTTTTTGGTTCAAAAAGATATGAACAAATGTCACAAAATAAAATGGAGTAAGAACAAAGGACAAAAGGATATGACAAAGAAAAGCTGAGAACGTTTTTAAAAAGATTCCACACTTGGAGAACAAATGTGCCATCAAACCAAGAGAACCTTTCATAGCTTTGTTTCCTAAACGATTCAAACATTCAACAGCTGAAAATATGTGAACAATTTGTTTGAAGAATCTTGTTTTCCGATCGAAATTTGATGCCATTCTTCATCTATTGAATCGTATATCGAGTGAACAACATGAAAACACAAACAAATACATCTATTTTTGTATTCACTTATTGATGTTCTTGAAAAGATGTTCATACTTAAAAGACGAATGTGCCATCAACCCAGAGAAATTATTCATAGCTTTGCTTTCTAAACGATTCAAAACATTTATCAACTGAAAATATGTAAAACATTTGTTTGGTGAATCTTTTTTCCCCGTCTTCTGAAACGTACATCGACTTAACAAAATGAAAACACGAACAAGTGAAAAGATTTGCACATTTGAAGGACAAATGTGTCATCAACCCCGAAGAACCATTCAAAGCTTTGTTTCCTAAGCAATTCAAAGCATTAATTCAAAGCTGAAGATATGTTCAACTTTTATTTGAAAAGACTTTTTGCTGCCTGTAACTCGATGAAACTTTTCGTCTACTGAATCGTACATTGATTGAACAACATGAAAAAACATCTTTCTTAAAAAGATTTCTTCACTTAAAGGACGAATGTACCATCAACTCAGAAACACTATTCATAACTCTGTTTCCTAAGAGATTCAAAGTATTAATCAGCTGAAAATATGTTCAACATTTGTTTGGAGAATCTTTTTTCTCGCTTGTGATTCGACGAAATTGTTCGTCTACTGAAACGTACATCGATTTAACACAATAAAAACACGAAGAAGTGAAAAGATTTTCTCATCTGAAGGACGAATGTGTCATCAACCCCGAAGAACCATTCAAAGCTATGTTTCCTAAACGATTCAAAACATTCGTCACAAATTTTGTTTAAAAATCTTTTTTTCTGCTTGTAGCTCGATGCAATTTTTCATCTACTGAGTCGTACATCGATTCAAACATCTATTCATTCTTTGAGTTTTCGTTGGTTCGTTCATATTTCATCATTTAAAGGTATAAGCGGTTCTTAAGTCGTAGACACTTGAGTCATGGGTAGAGATCAAGAATTCTCCTCATAATCAGCTAAGCAATTTCTATACTCAAACCTAGTTTCATCAAATCAAAATTTTCTTGTTATTCATTCAGTAATTTCAATTCTTAGATAATTAGTTCATCCTTTATCTATTCTATTCGATATTTAATAATCTCTCAGTTCCTTCGTTCACATTTTCATTCATCAACTTAACAATGAACTTAGTAACGCCAGACACTCACCAATTTACATCGTTTTCTTCTCAAAATGTCTTCAACAATTCATCCCCTTCTCAAACCCCAAATGATTTTCCACCTATTAACTTTTCCCTTTCCCCACCCAACGCTCATTTAAGCGTCCATCCAAATGTCTGTCCAACCATGCAACTATTCCTTCATCATTTCACCCCCTCCACCTCCTTCATCATACATCCCACGCTTTTGCAGGTCCAGTCGTTTGTCCGCTCGTGGCTTATCTGATCCATCCCTCAGTGCGTTTGTTCGCCATGCGACAGACAGCGAAAAGAGTAATGGCCTGCAGCGGCAAGTCAATAGCTCAGCCTCAGCGCTCACCCTGCCCCAACCCAACCTGACCCTCACCCATCAAGAAAAACACCTCCTTTGCTGCATACGTTGGGTGCAAAAGCAACAAAAACAGCAAAAAATAAACGTTTAGAACCACAACAACACAATCAGTCCAAAATAAAAGTAGAACGTCTGCGCGTGTGACCGAAAACTCAGTGACGAAAGAGCAAAGCGAAACAGAACCGAAAGCAGGCAAAGGACAAATTAGTTTTTATGCGAGTACGGTGCCGCCACTGTGACCGGTGGATGGTAGATGGCGGAGTGGCCAGCAGACGACTTCCAAAAAAAACAATAAAAACAGTAAAGTAAGTAGAAAAGTAAAGTAATGCAGAAAAGGATGGAAGCAAAATGGCCAAGGAAAGGTTGACTTTTCCCAATGCCGCCTCTCTCTCGTTTTTCTTCAAGTTGGGCGCGCTCGTTGGAGTTGGGTAGCACAAGTGGAAAATGTTGTTGTTGTTGTATGGCTGGTTGTGTGGATCTCACTTTCCGTGCAATTAAGTACGTTGGCAGACACAAACACACACAAAAACATTTGAGAAAACTAAAACTAAATTCAAGCCACAACAAATTTTGTAGACTTGGCAGTTTTCTTATCGACGTTGAAAATGTTTGGACTATGCAAAAATATCACAGAAACAGCAGCAAGACCCAAAAGCAATTGCGCCAACTTTCATGCTACTCGTAGTTTGGAAGAGATTTTCGTTTTTTTTTCACAATGAATTGTGTCATTTTAGTCACTGACTGAGAAAAGGCTGAACACTTTGCACTTTTTGGTAGAAGAGTAGAGTCAAAGCGCGTTTCAGCTAAACAACTGGTACTGTTTCAGCCTCGAAACTGTGGCAACTAAATGATTAATCGAGCCGAAACGCCAATGTGGAAGATAAGCAAATGTTGGCCTCAGCGCCTGGCGTTGTCCTGTGTAAAAATTAGTTATTCAAATTTGCATTGAACGAACTGCAGATTTTGCTCCTGTTACTCTGGTTGCTGCTGTTTCTGTTGTTGTTGTTGCTCGCTCATTCCAATTGTGGCAGTTTTTATGATTTAATTTAATGACAATGATTTAGTTTAATGATTTTTTGGAAGGACTTTAGTGCATAGTGGAACAAAATTTCAGAACAATGGAACGAGTTTTGACAAAATGAAAAAATGATATTTTAATTAATTAATTAAACTATAATTTAAATAATTTAAAATTTAAATATCTTAAAAATGTTAAGTCAATTTAAAACAGTTTTATTAACTTTTTCAATTGAAAATAATTTCAAAAATTTTTAATTAATTAATTTAAAATTAATGAATTTTAAATAATTTCAATAACTTTTTTTTAATTGAAAATAATTTAAATCATTTTTAATTAATTCAAAATAATATTTATTCTTTTCATTAGTTATTTATGAATTATTTGTTAAGGATTAATTAATTATTTATTAATGAATTATTTTTTAATTATCAATTACATATTTTAAAAACCTGACTCAACCAAATAAAAAATTTGAAATAATGTTTTATTGATTAAACATTTTTCAATAGTTTTGATAAAAAAATTTTGAATAATTTTCTATTGATAAAAAATAATTTTGGTATCTCTAAATTAATTCAAAACATTTCAATAATTTTTAATTAATTTACAAAAATTAACAAAGCCAATGACTAATTAGATAATAATTAATTACAATTAATTTCATTTAATTAAATTAATTAATAAAATTAATTATTTAATTAATTTAATTAATAGTTAAGAATTAATTCATTTAATACTTAATTTCATTTAATTAAATTAATTAATTAAAATAATTGAATTTTAACTTTAATTAATTGAATTAATTATTAATCATTTGGTGATTTATTTTTTAATTATTGAATTATATGACTAGGAAAAATAAGTTTACACTAATTAATTACTAATTTAAAATCATTTCTATAATTAAATTTTTTAAAAATAATTTCTATAATTTTTAATTAATTTTTATTAATTTTTTTACTTCCAATGTAACTTTTGATATAACTTTTAATTCATAAAAATATTTAAACTAAATCAATAGTCATAATTTTATTTTATAAAATTACTTTTTCAATTATTACATTAATAACTTTATTGCATTAAATCAGTTTTTATTTAATTAGAATTATTGATTGAATACATTTTTTATAAATTAAAGTTTGGTAGACCATTTTTTAACTAAATTAATTCACAAATTTAGAAAAAAAAATGAGTAGTCTACGTTTTAGGTTGCGATTTTAATCACATAAATCTTGTATTTATTTCATTAAATTGCTTTTCTAATTATTCAATTAATAATTTTATTCGATTACTTAACATAAATCAGTGATCGAATTAACACTTTAATATTTTTAAACTTTTTAGATGATTTTTAAATGGAAGTAATTAATCAATTTCGAACTAAATTAATAGTCTTAGCCTTTAGTTGCTATTTCAATTACTTAGTTATTGATTTTATTGCATTAAATTATGTTTTAATTATTTAATTAAATACTTATTTGCATTAATCAGTGATTATTTAATGAAAATTCGTGACTAAAAAACATTTTTATGAATTAAAATTTTCTAGACAAGTTTTAATCTTAACTAATTTATCAATTTAGAACAAAATTAATAGTCTAAGTTTTAGGTTGCGATTTTAATTACATAATTCGTGTATTTATTTAATTAAAATGCTTTTCTAATTATTCAATTAATAATTTTATTTCATTAAATTAGCGATTACTTAATATTAATCAGTGATGGAATTAGCATTTTAGTATTTTATACTTTTCAGGTGATTTTTAAACTGAACTAATTAATCAATTTGGAACTAAATAAATAGTCTTACCCTTTAGTTGCTAGTTTAATTACTTAGTTATTGATTTTATTGCCGTAAATAATTTTTTAATTAGTTAATTTATTACTTATTTTCATTAAATCAGTGATTATTTAATTAAAATTAGTGATTAAATAACATTTTTATGAATTAAAATTTTTTAGACCAATTTTAAACTACACTAATGTATCAATTGAAAACAAAATCAATTGATTTTTTAATTAATTTATTTATTGATTTATTTCTTTTTTTAATATATTTAGTTGTTACTTAGTTATTGATTTTATTGCATTGAATTATGTTATAATTATTTAATTAATTACTTATTTGCAATATATCAGTGACTATTTAGTTAAAATTAGTGATTAAATAAAATTTTTATAAATTAACATTTTCAAGAACAGTTTTAAACTAAACTAATTTATCAGTTTAGAAGAAAATCAATTGCCGTTTTAATTAATTTATTTATTCATAAATTTTTTTATATGTATTTATTTATTTATTTATTATTTATTTCAGTCTTTGAATAACAATTCTTATAGACTAATTTACTACCTGAATATTAATTTTCTTTTTTAAGTTTCTTTTCAAACTTTTTCATTAATTATTTCACTACATTAAGTCAGTGAATACTCAACATGAATCAGTAATTAAAAAAATTAAACCAAAAATTTTAAATTAAATAAATTTATCATTAAAGTTTAAAGATATATTTTTCTAGACAATTGTGATTACTATGAATCAGTGAGTCAAAAATTGGTTTAATGATATATTTTTGTAGGCAGTTTTCAAATCTAATCTAAACAACCAATGACATTAATTGCAATTAGCTTAAATCGACTATCGACATTAAGCTTTCACTGGAACAATCGACAAACAAAACACTTAATTTTGTTAAGTGCTTTTTTAAAACAAAAAACCTTAATGTCTTGAAGTGACATCAGTTAAATCTTGAAACTTAGTTTGATCCAAAAAACCAACAATTTCAGTATTGAAAAAACCTCACCAATTCAAAAAAAGAAACCCCCGACTTGAAACAACAAAAAAACACAACACTGCCAGGCCGCAAGCGTCACTCCGTCGTGTGTATTCGTGCGCTTCTTGAAGCGTGTTGGACGTGTGCTTCGTTTATCATTTAAATGTGATTCTTGAAATAAAAACATTTGGGCAAAAATGCGCTCAATAAATAAATAAAAGTTCAAGCAACTAAGTTTTGCAACAACTTTTCAGACAGTCCAAATGCCTTCACACAAAAAATTGTGTTTGTTTGGCAAGAAGACAGTGAAATTTTAGTTGAACTTAAACAAATCTGCATAACAAAACAAAAATATAGAAAAATATAATAAAATCGAGCAGCAACCAAAAGCAATGCGCCGATTGCTAATTCTATAAAAAAAAATCGTTCCTTTTTTAATATTTTTATTTGTTGTATTGTTCACGGCGGTGGCGTCAAAGCGCATTTAAAAGCGACTGCGGAAACTGGTTGCCAACTTAATTAGGAAATTATATGATAATTTGTATTATTTGTCTAACCGAACGAACGATGAAGCTACAAAAAATATACAAAAATCTTTAAAAAAAAATTATCTTCAAAAAAGTACACAAAAACCAATAACACAAAATACAAAGTCAAATGTGTATTTTGAAAGTATGAAATAATATGAAGTGGTGGCAAATCAAAATAATCAAAATATGGCTAGAAAACTTGAGTATAAAAGGAAAAGAATGCCAAGAAAATATTATATGAATTTGTTAAATATGCATAAAATAGTTGAATAAAAATTATTGCTATGAAAAACCAAACAAGCTGAAATGTTGAACAAATAAAATTCTTTGAATTTGGTTGCATGCGAAATGAGTTGAAATAGGCTACAACTGTTGGAAGTGTGGAAAGTGGACAATACAAATTTTACCTATGATTTGTTGCATGGCCCAGGGGACCACTGGTTCAAAGCTCAGCTGAACAGATGTTATAAAGAAAAGCAAAAACAACGGCTGGCATTGGTATTAAGAGAGTTTGCAACTTATTCAAGTTTAAATATTTAAGGGTCTTGAAAGCAGCAGTTGTGGTGCACTCTAATCAATGTTTGGATATATTTAGTTGTATGCTTCAGATTGCATACTGAACCTGTAGAAGTTCTGAGTATTCGAGATAGCAAATTAAGTTAAGGAAGTTAAAGAGTAAAACTGTCCAACTATGATTGGATACCAAACGTGGGTTTGATGGAAAACAGTTTCAAAACCAAAATTTAGGGAAAACTCTCTTATGTCTTTTCATGAGATCAAAAGTAAGAAGACCTCTGGAGCCAAACTTGTGCTCACTTATAACCAGGAAACAAGAAGAAAGGAACTTTGATCAAAAGGAATTAAAGAAATCTGTAGTAAAACTGTAATAAAAAGAAAGAAGTTGAGGAATCCTTTAGAACGAAGTTTGGCGCTCACTTCTGTTCAGAGTATAGAAATTACAAACATTTTTAGAGCCAAAATTGGACCCATTTACATCCAGAAGAGACGAAAGAACCTCCATTAAGAAAGAATTTAGTTCGAAAAAAATTAGAAAATCTCTGGAATCAAACAAGAAGAATCAGAAGACAGAAATTTAAGAACTTTTTGTGTTCACGTCCAAGAGATCAAAATTAAGAAAATATTTGGGCAAAACTTTAATTCATTTATATTCAGAAAATGCAAATTCCTCAAGGAATTTAAGCTAAATTTGTATTTTGTGATTTTTAGGATAAATAAATTAAGAAAATCTCCGAGTTCATTTATATTTAAAAGGTATGAATTACAAAAGAACCATGATCGATAGAAACTAAGAAAATCACTGACAAACTTGTGTTTACGGATTTTCAGGAGGTATGAACTCAAAATATCTCTGGAACATAACTTTGTGCTCACTTGGATCCAAGGTATATAAATTGATTAAATCTTTGGAGCTGAAGTTGTGCTCTCCAATGTACAGAAGATAGAATCTTAAGAAATCTTTGGAGACAAACTTAGTCTCATTTATATTCAGAAGATACGAGTTAAGCAAGATGGATGGTAACTAAGATAATCTCTGGAGCCAATTAGGTTGCTTACTGGGGATCAAAATATTAAAGAAACATTATTTGAGGAAATCTCTGGAACGAAAATGGGGTTCAAAATAATAATCAAATATTATTTAAGAGAATCTCTGGAACAAAACTTCATATCTCTCATGTCCAGAAGATAGAAATCTAAGATAGTAAGCTAATCTCTGAAGCCAAACTCAGACTACATAAGTTATGTAGAAGAAGATATGAAATATGGAATTATAGAAGTTTGATCCATGGAAATTAAGAAACTCTCTCTAGGATCAAACATGTGTTTATTTATATTCAAGGGACCGAAATTAAGAAATTCTCTCAACTTTGAGCTCACTTAAGTCCAGGAGATAGAACTTAGGAAAATCTCTGGAACAAAACTTTGAGCTCACTTATGTCCAGGAAATACAAATTAGGAAAATCTCTGCAGCCAGATTTTGCTCTCTTTTATTAGGCAGATTGAAATCTTGATTCTTTAATTTCTTTAGATTCTTATATTTTTTTAAAGACCCAAACTTGGACTCATTTATATCGAGAAAATACGAAACAAAGAAGAGCATTGATCATTGGCAGAAACTAAGAAAAACCAGGAGATAGAAATTAGGAAAATCCAGAAGATAGAAATTAGGAAAATCTCTGGAGCCAAATTTTTGCTCTCTTCCATTCAGAAGATAGAATTCTTTACTCTTTAGTTTCTTTAGATTCTTTAGTTTTTTGTAGACCCAAACTGCGACTCATTTATATCGAGAAAATACGAAACAAAGAAGAGCTTTGATGGACAGAAACTAAGAAAATCTCTGAAACAAAACTTTGTATATCCTGATATTCAGAATATTGAAATTAGTGAAATTTCTGTATTGAAACTCTGTGCTAACTGAGATACAGAAAATGCAATTTGAGGAAATTTGGACTCATTTAAATCGAAGACATTGAAATTAATGGAGTGTGTGAAGCCAAAGTTATATTCACTTAAGTCCAGAAGGTCAAAGAGTTAAGGAAAAACGTTGTAACAGATTCCTAGAGTCGCTGTGTACTTATGCATACTTTACATGATTCTATTACCTGATATTCTTGTATATTTTCTAGAAACTACACAGCACACACAGCAACTACAAGACCTCATTGCAACTCCAACTCGCAGAGAAGCTGAATATGTGAAATGTTGAACCTAATAAGAAAATCTGTCTACTATTTAAAGACATAAACTGTTAGCACCTCTATTCACATGTTCAACTCGCTAAGCTTCACTCAACACACTGTCCAAATTCTACTGAAATCAATGCACTACTTTTGGTACTTTACGCCATGCAAACGTACTACAAGACAGACTGAAGACTTCCAGACTTCCACAAGTTAGACCTCAATCAGCATCTCTTCCCCTCGCCACCTCAAAACATTCCAAACAGTTTTAGCATATTTCAAAATTCGCCTGCACAATTTAGACTTCAATTCAACTAACCAATTCAAACTTTATGCAATTTAATAATATTTGAAAATATTTTCAATATTCACCTCGATCGCTGTAAAAGTCGAAAGCGCGCTCCAGGCCGCAATCGCCGAAATTTGTTGCTGTGGTGGCGCTGGTCGTTACCGACGAACTGTCGCTGTTGCTATGATGATTATACAGATTGCTGCTGTTAATCGTATTATTGTTGTTGTTGTTGCTGCTATTGGTGCCACCATAGCCGTTGCTGTTGCTATAGAAGGCTGCGGTTGTTGTGTTGTTGCTGCCGGTGTTCTGCATCGGATAATCCATGAGTGAGGCAGGCGGCGTCGGTTGGTAGCAATACAAATCCATTTATGTTGGCTGTGGCGTTTAATTCTTGCAAATCAAATGAAAGTGGTGTCTCCTTCTGAAGCTGTTGTTGTTGTTGTTGCTCAAACAGTTGTTATGTCGAATGCATATTTGTGTAATTTTGTTGAGAACTGAACACAGCACAATGCGAATTTATGCTGCACCGATTAGATTCAAACAACAAATAAATGAGAACACAAAATTCTCTGCGTTTGTGTGTGTGTGTGTTGACTTTCTTCTTTTGTTTTTTTTTTATTACTTTTTGCTTTTCTTTTATTTGACCGTATTTTCTTGCTGCTTTCTTTTGTGTGTTTCACACAACAAACCGAAAAATCAACAATAAAATTAAAAAAATAACAGAAAAACGCACAACCGAAAAATTTGTTTGTTGAATATTTTTTCGTAAATATTCCGTTTTGACTTTCTTTTTTTGGCTGTGGCCGTTTTTAGTGTTGATGTTGTTGTTGTTGCTTCTCTTGGCGTATCTCAACTACGAAATTCGCTTTCACACTGAACCATAGTTTGCAGTATCTTTTACACTATGAAGTTGTTGCTATCGTTGTTGTTGTTTTTGTTGTTGTTGGTATAATTTGTCTGCAGATGCGGGTGCGTGTACGCATACAAATGACAGCAACAGCGCACAGCAAGGACGAGGGTGCAAATGACCGAGGAAATTCGTCGTTCGTTTTTCCTCCCTTTCTCTATTGTGCAAATGTGTTTTCGTTGTTGTTGCCTTTTAGTTTATATAGCAGACAGTCTGCAGTACTGTGTGGTGTCTTGCAACTGTGGTATGTATCGTTGTTGTTGGTGTTGCAATTGCCCAGACCTTGAGCACGCCGTTCGTCTCTCCAACCCGACTGTATGACCGATCAGCCAGTCAGCCAACAACAAATCAAATATTCCAGACGCACCTTCGGGATACCAGCACGCAAAAAGCAGCACAACGCCAACGTCGACGCCACGTGTGGAGGCTGCTGAGTTGGTTTGGTGTGGTGTGGTGTTTTGGCAACTTTGCACAACGACGAACACAACAACTCGACAGCGACGCTAACGTTGACGCCAAGGCAGCAGACAACGCGGAAAGACAACGCAGACGTTGTGGAATTGGGAAAGTTTTCGGCGGGCGCTCGAAGCGGCGCTATCCGGCTGGCGTTGGCAGGAGCAGCGTGATTCGAGGACGTGCCTGCCTGGTCGGCGAATGGCAGCGCCAGTGCGATGCGATGCGATGCGGTGCGGCGTGGAGCGATGATGCTGATGGTGACAGCGAGACAGCGCCAACTTTTGCCTCTTGTCTCGTTGTGTTTGTGTCTTTGCTGCTGATGCTGCGCGCTCTCACTTTGTTGTTGCGCGTATTTTTATAGCTGCCGTTATTATTGTTGTTGTTGTTATTTATTTATGATTTTTTTTTCTAGCAATTTGTTATGGTTGTGCGCGACTGAATGCGTGTTTTAACTTCAAACGTTCATTGAAATTTCACACTCGACTTTTGGTAGGAAATTTTGCACCATTTCCTTTGCTTATTGAATAAAACTTAAAAATTCCAGAACGTGCACACAAAATTCCACCAAATACAATAAAATGCAATGGGCAGTTGTAAAAGTATCTTGCAGATACTGTTAGAGAAATCACTTAAAATGCTGCTAGCAGACACTTGTTTTATATATTTAATGTAGAGCGCGCTTAGAAGGCAATTTGGCTTGCAAATACAAAAGTATCTCACAGATACTTTCTATTAGAAAAAATGCTGCCAACGTACACTGATCACTTTCCAAGTGGGAAAATTGCAATTTTCTACAAAATTCTAGTCGTAGATACAAAAGTATCTCACAGATACTTTTTATAAAAATCACTCAAAATGCTTGTTAGGCGGTTGCAATGCGTTTCGAACGCAAAACACGCAATATTTGCACAATTTCGCCAAAGTATCTCGTAGCTTTTTTCAAAAATTCACTAAAAACCACGCCAAAGCACTTTCAATGAGTCTGCGTGGGCGTAAATGCACTTTTTCTCGCTCGCATTTCGCACACACACACTAACTCGACTACGACTAACGACACGGCGACGATGGCATAGCGTGACTAGCGCCTTAGAACTATTGGCCGCTAATCAACGGCCAGCACGAAATTGCACTTTCGAAGCGCTTTGCTACGCAAACTGAAACCGCAAAAATAAATCGGCCATACAAACAAACACACGGCCCAACGTTACCTCGGCGACAACGTCAAAGACGACTCTAACCGCTTTCGGGGGGCAATTGCACTTGTTTTATTGTTGACGTTGTTGTTGTTATTGTTGTTGTTGTTATAATAATCCTTGACATTTAGGCACGACACTACGACTGCACGTCTGACTGGGTGTTTGTTGTTATCATAGAATTCTTGCTCGACGCTATCTGGCGGATACGCGCACTTGCTGCTGGCCAGGCCAGAACGCGCTACGTTACGTTCGCAAACACTTTCGCCTCGAACGTGCCAACAATTTCACACGTTTTCGAAAAAAAACACTTTTCGGATTTTTTTAAATATACCACTTCGTTGTTGTTGTTGGGTTATTTGAATATATTTTTCTTAGATTGGCGCGCGCGTTTATTGTTGTATGTGTGTGTGTTTTTTTTTCATTAATGGTGTGCTATGGTTTATTGTTGTTGTTGTCTAATTGAAACGCCTAAGCAGAGTGTGCCACTACCTCTCGACTGACAGATGTGTGGAGTAGAAGCGCAGAGGCGGCAGTTTGCTTCGACCGAATATCCACCGCTAACGTTGAAGTCCAAACAAACACTAAATCAATGAAAAGTACAATTTTTCGCCGTGAACGGCGCGCCACTGCCGAACATCGAAACTCACCACCACCGCGTCGCAGTCACTGCGCGCCACCGGCCGCTCGTTGGGCCACCCCACTTCGTGCCGCTTCGGCTCCACATCAAACGCAATCAGAAGCGGGTCGACGGCTGCCAGATAGCGAACGAAATGTACAAAATGTTGTGCAGTATGTTTGTTGTTGTTGTTGTCGTTTTAGATGTGGTGTCTTGCTCCAGCCGAAGAGAGAGCGAGCGAGAACGACAACGAGAGCGAGCCATGTTCATATTCACCACAGTGTTTTTGTGCTCCCGCATTGATTGCTCGATGCTCTGCACCTCATCTTTATTGCTGTTTCTCTTTTGGCGGCAATTTATCACTGTCTGCTAATGCCATCTCTTGCCCCCTGCCACCGCTCAGGGGGGTACGCGACGGCACAGTGGCACTCTCGCACATCAACAGCGACCATCACCATCACCACCAACAAGAACAACAACGAAGTCAACGACAGCGTCGCTGTTCGCATCGTGGTCGTTCGCGTTGATGTGGTTGTTGTCTCTCGACAACTCTGGTGCATGACTAACCCACATGCACACATAATGCCGCCAACAAAGCCAACACCAATACAACAACAACAACACCGACAGCACCCGCTGCCTGCGTTCGCCTCGCCCACCGAAAGCGCCCACATTGCTGCTTTGCGCTTCCCTTCAGCCAGCCGCACGGCCCCCTCCACCCTATCACCCATTGACTGACTGACTGACTGACAAACTGGCGGCTCTCTGTGCACACGGACATTCATTGTCGGCAGCGGCGTCAATGAATGAAATGCCGATGCAGTGCACACGCACGCCGCCGGCAATCGGCATGGTGAGTGTCTATGTGTGTCTATGTGTGTGTGTGTGTGTGTGAGTGAGCGTGGCGGCCCATCTGCGAATCTGCATTGTGCCCGACTCGGCTCGGCGTTGCTTTCAATTTGTTGCTTTTGTGCTCTACTTAGTGAGAGTGGAGCGTTTTCGTTTTTCTCCCATTTTCTGTTGCTGTTGCTGTTGTTGTATGCATTTGTGCTCGCCATCGTTGTCGGCGGTCCGTCATCGGTCGTCGTCGGTGTGCTTATCGAATGTCCATGTGTACAAGTGCAAAATGCACACACACACAGTCACAATTCGTGTTTGTGTGTTTGAGTGTGTGTGTGGTGTGTGTCTATGTACAGTGGTACACTTTGCTAAAATTCTGTTGCAATGCAAACAACTCACGCTGTGACTGCTGTCAACTTTTACTTTTATCTTCAAAACCGAATCATATAAGAAATCGGCCGCGTAACCGACTAACGTCCATTACTATATAGTCACACATGCCATATAGTCACGGCCCATAGAACTTTGAGCTGGAATACAACTCGCCTTTTTATATTTTATGTTCGATTACATCTGAAATCAACTTTCGGAAGCGGTGACCACAGAAGAGTTGTAAAAGACCCCAACCTTTGGCGACATACCAAACTAACTTAGCTTTTGATTCCTTAGGGAATAAGTAAATCTTAGGGTCTTCAGATGACCGATTTATGGGAGAAGAAGAAAATTCCATGTCGCCTGAAACTGACCAATTTTTGAATAAGAAAGAACAAAACTGTTTAACCAAAGCTTCGGTTCTCGAACGGAGAATTAGAGCTGACCGACTTGTGACCTTGGAAAAAATTAGAACTCCAAATCTCAAGGTTTTTATTAGTCAAATGGGAAAGAAAGCAGAATTTCGTGCCTTCAATTGTCTGATTCTTGAAAGTAAAAGAAAAAAGTCCAATTTCAAGCTATAAGCTGACCGATTTCCCGAACTCCCGGTCTTAAGCTGAGCGACTTTTGACCTTGAAAAACGATTAAAACTCAAAATCTCGAGGTATCTAAATATCAAATAGGAAAGAACGCAGAATTTCGTGCCTTCAACTATACAATTCTTGAAAGAAAAGGAAAAAGTACACTTTCAAACTAACCGATTTTCGGATGGGGCATAATGCCATGCCTTGAGCTACCCAGTTTTTTAATTAGAAAGAAGAGCAAATTCCAAGCTCTTAGTTTGCAAAATAAGGAAGAGCAAAAATCCGGTCCTTAAGCCAACCGATTTTCGGAAAAGAAAGAAGCTCAAACAGTTCGAAAATCTCATGTGATCAAGAATTGAGTTAGATCATAAAATGAGTTGAGACCATAAAATGATCATAAGTTCTTACCTGCCTGATTTGCAAAAGAGAGAGAGAAAGAGCAAAAATCCGGCCCTTAAGCCAACCGATTTTTGGAGAAGAAAACATAAAACTCTGCTCAAAAAGCTTGAACAATTGAACGATTAAGCAGAGTTTATTCAGAAAATGCGGATCCCAAATTCTAGATAAACATTTTTTTAAGACAGAAACTCAAGTGATCAAGAATTGAGCTGCTATGGAAATTGTTAAGTTAGGTGCGGCACAGAATGCACTTCCACTCGGAGGTTAAACTGGCCAATTGTGAATTCCTTCCTGTTTATCTGTGGAGCTAACCAACAGTCTCATTCCGGAAGAAATCAGTTTGACTTCTTAATGAATGGGAGCAGATCGAAGATTTTTACTTCTGTCCGTCAGAAATCCTGACCCCAGAATACAGAACTAACGTCCATATAGAACCACTTCTTCTTTGTCTTCACAGCTTCTACAGACAGCCCTAGGCAAGAGACATCATTTGATGAGTAAAGACTCGATAGCGTAGTGGCCGTTGATGAGTCCAACAAGCTGCTAAATGAAGATTTGACTCAGGTACAGTAAGAATTGCGTTTTCGAAATTTGAATTTGCGAAATATTATCAGTCCAGGTCGAGGTATCAGAAACTATCAGGTAGTATCAGAAACTATAAAAAATTACGGTCATGATTTGAACTAAAGATTTGAACTACTCATGTTAACTTTCAAAGTGTAGAAAGAAAGGTTAATGTAAAGAATTTTGGACCAAGATATAACTTTTTGGACTAATGTACTTAACTGTATTAAGTAAAGTAAAAATTAAGTAAGGATTATTATTTAATGAAAAACCATATATAAATAATTAATTCAATAAGTAATACTGATCTGAGTCTCACATAAGTTAAGAAGCTATAGAGGTCCAGGCACATACACAAATATTTTAGTTCGGTGAAGCCCAGACCTGAACATTGAAATCGAAACCCGACTCTCAACATAGAGAGACAGAGAGATATCCATTCGCTTACATATATAAAGAGAGAGAGAGATAGAGATCCATTCGCCCATTGCGGCTTCAGAAGTCATGTTATGATCCTTAAAGCTTTCGGGAAGTTCAAACCTGAGTATTGAAATCAAAATCCGACTCTCTACATAGAGAGAGAGAAAACAGATAGATCCATTCGCCCACGAATACACAGAGAGAGAGAGACAGAGATCCATTCACCCAGTCATTACGGTTTAAGAATTAATTTTATGATCCTCAAAGCTTCCGGAAAGTTCAGACCTGAGTAATGACACTGAAGCCAATCTTTCTAAATATAAAAAAGAGAGAGATCCAAGGACACGCCAGGCAAATTCCGCCGACGACTTTGCTGATGGGCGCTACGACACATGTCGAAGGTTTCAGATACATTAAAATGTATCCAGTGCAGCAGACAGGATTTAATTTTGGCAGGTTTTGTCCACAAATTATGAGCCCAATACTATTTGAAAGCATGTTTGCCAAGCAAAATTTTTTTACGAAGAGATTTTTGGTGCGGTTTGAACCTACAAATCCTTCCTTTGCGGATATCATTGAATATATCTATTCATTATTTCCAAGAAAATAATTCATGAGTTCACTATTCATTTTATTTAATTTTTATCTACAATTTTAAAAAGTTGCATTCCTGCTGTTGAAGCAAATCAAAGGCAAAGACATGCATTGGAGTAAAAATTTGGAGGTTAAACTTCTTTGAAGTGAGTATTGAAATATTGGCAACGTTTTTGAATTACGTGTAGAATAGAATAAAATAATTCCTTAGTTTTCATAATTTTCATTTTCATAATTTTCATAATTTATGTCTACAATTTCAAAAGGAATGGAAGCAAGTGAAACAAATCCAAGACAGAGAAAACCATTGGAGTCAATATTATAAAGTTGAACTCCTTTGAAGTGAGTAAGTATTGAAATATTGACAATGTTTTTGACTTAAAATAGAAGCCAATTATTGATTAATTGATTTTCATAATAATTTTCATAATTTTTGTCTACAATTTCAAAACGAATTCCAGGAATTCAAACAAGTGAAACAAATCCAAGGCAGCCAAAAGCATTGAAGTCAATATTTCGAAATTAAAATTCTTTGCAGTAAGTATTGAAATATTGGCAAAGGTTTTGAATTAGAATAGAAGAAAATAATTCATTAATTCATTTTCATAATTTTCATAATTTATGTCTACAATTTTTAAAGCAATGGAAGCAAGTGAAGCAAATTCAAGACAGGGAAAAGCATTAGAGTCAATATTGAGAATTAGAGTCAAAGTTGAACTTCTTTGAAGTGAGCAAGTATTGAAATATTTACAATGTTTTTGAATTAGAATTGAAGAAAAAAATTCCTTATTTAATTTTTATAGTTTTTCATAATTTTTGTCTACATTTTCAAAAGGAATTCCAGGAATGCAAACAAGTGAAGCAAATCCAAGACAGAGAAAACCAATGAAGTCAAACAAAGTTGAACTTTTTGGTAGTAACTATTCAAATTTTTGACCATCGATTCATTATTTTTGCTTCTTCGTCTCAAGACCCAAAAATGCATAGTCAGAAACATGGAAAATCCCTACTAGCAAATCAAAAGATTCAACTCTCACGCGCCGTTCCACTCAGCGTTCAAATGCAACTGACATGCATTTTGCTCAAAAATGCTGCCACATATCGCATTATGTAATTTGCAATTAAACTATTTATTAATAAAATTGTTGTTGTTATTGTTGTTGTTGGCAAATGGCAAAAACCAAAAATAGCAGAAAAAACTAAAAACAAAAATTAAACACAAATCGGGCATGAATGAATTTAATTAAGACGTAATAGATACAGTGACTTCTAAAGCAAACAACAACAACAACAACAGCAGAGACAACCACAAAGTCCGAAAAAGAGCAAACAGACCGACGAACGCCAAACAACAAAAAAAAAACCATCAAATTAATTGCACTTTTATGAACATTGTAGGCAAAATGTAGACGAGAATTGTGTATCTGACAAATGACTCTGCGCCCAGGCGAGCCAAGCAGCCACCGACAACACAACAACAAAAGCAATAAGAACCAGCAACAGCAGCACAAGCAGACCGACATACATACAAACAGACACAACACTTTTGAGGAGCAAATGTCGATGCGCTCGAACTGTGAACGCGCCGAGCGGCGACTTGCGGCATGCGAGCGGCTCAACTGCTCGACTGAACGGCGCGTCGTGCAGGCAGCGATTTAGGTATTTAGGCAAGTTCAAGTGTATGCACATGCAACAACAACAACAGCAGGAATGCTATGAACTCGCACTTGGCGAAGGCAAAAAGGCAAAACACACACACACAGATACGAATGCAATGCGAGAGCGTTGTTCAGATACAAAGATACTCGAGCAGATAGACGCGCGAATGTAATAGATGAGGTGGGTTCGGGGGTGGGGGGAGCTGGAATAGGCAAAGTGCTGTGCTTGGAGCGCAAAAAGGTGAGTTGTGCTGCACTGAACAGCAAAAATGCCGGCAAGCGCGTTAGAGCGAAACAGAGAATAGTAGAATGTGCGCGAGAAAGCGAGAGAGAAGAGTGTGTAAGGTTTAGGGGACAAGGGAACACGAACAATGCAACAAAGTCAAAGTACGATAAAAGTGAATGAGCGGCAGAATGAAGGAAGCATAAAGAAGAGAAGAAGAAAAAGAGAAGAAAAGAAAACAATAAAACTGAAGAAGTAGAAATGAGTAGAAGCAGAGATGAAACGAGCAGCCGCCAGAAGACTGTGTGAGCTGAAGCTGAGCGCTGACAGAGCGAGGGGCAAAGAAGCGAATGAGAAGAATGAGTGAAAAGACATTGCGGCAAAAGCGGCAAACACACAGTGGGCAGTGGTGAAAATGTGTCGAACCAATGCCAGCAACAAATACAACAACGAAGCATGCAATTCAACATAGAAGTATTTGTCAGATACATTTCGTCGATGGCAGAATGTGCATGAAAACAAAAAGGTAAATAAGACAGCTGAGCATAATGGATGAAGTCAAAGAGAGAATGAGAGAGAGAGAGAGAGACTGAGAATGACAAATAGACCAGCAGAGCGAGTGTTGGTGCGTAAGCAGATAATTTAACAATGCAAGAAAATGAGAGAGAGAGAAAAAGAGAGAGTTTAAAAGGCATTAAAGAGAGCGGAAACCCAACAGATAAATAAGCCACGTGTGATAGTGACCGAAAATGCAAATGCTACCTGTGCGTATGTAACTGTCTGCGTATGTGTGTGTGTGTATTTGTGTCTGCATGCGTGAGCAAGTGTGTATCTATGAGTCGGCGTAGCTGCTTGTGTAAATATGCGGAGAATGCTAATGAGGATAACAAAACTCTATATGGCAGCAGCAGCAACAACAACAACAACCACACTGCAGATTGTGTTGCATTTTGCAGATACGTAGATATGAAATTTACTAGAATGGAGCCATAGAACGGAAGAAGACAGCAACATAGCGAGTGCCAGAACCAGAGAGAAAGAGAGAGAGAGAGTGCAATGGGCACACAAATAGCTGCAGCGGGCGCCGAGTGAAGTATTTATTTATGTTGTCTTTTTTTTCTTATTCCAACGGCGGCGGCGACGCCAACGATGTATTCAAGCTCAAGGTGGCAGCGGCAGTGGGGCAGTAAGGAGCGCCCAATGTACAGCAATGTCGATAAAGGGAAGTGAAGTGAAGGCGAGCGCAATGAACGCACACACATTGCAGTTAAAGTTGTGTGGTAGAGGGCAGAGGGGAAGCTGTGGGCATTCGTAGGAGACGACTTAGAACATAAACATAGAAAGGCAAAAGAGCATTGAGAAAAAGTATTGCTTGCTGCTAGTCATCACAACAACAACGACAACAGCAGCAGCATGCAGCAATTTATGCGAAGACACAGAAATCCAGTGAACGAGCAAACTTGTTTGTGGCTCTGTGCCAAGCGACCGAGCGACCAGAACGACTGTCAGCCAGTAAACCAAGCGAAAGCCAAAATTGTTGCTGGCGTCTGCGAAGTGTCGACCAGCAGTGTACAGACGCAACACACTGGAACGTTCTAACATGCAAGCAAACAGCAAAGCAGCACTAACAACTACAACAACAATATCGACAATAAACATGTGTGCAACCAAATGAAAAGCGAAATGCAAGAAATGAAAACGAAAGAACCCAAAAGAGCGCAGCATAAATAAGACACAGCCACTGAAGAAGAAGAATAAGAAGAAGAAGAAGAATAGGAACACAAAATGTATCTAACATCGAACGCGCCCGCATAGTCGAATGCATTCTGACAGGCAGACAGTCAAACAGGCAAACGAACAGACAGACCAACAAAACAACAAATTTTTTGCAACACATGTGACGCAGCCGCAGCCACAGCAAGTCATTAAAATCGAATAAGAAGAAGAAGAAGAAGCACCAATAGTGAAGTAAGTAGGCGAAAGACAAATTAGAGACGTATAGTCAGGTTTAATGTCAGCCATTAAATTGCCATATTTATGGGAAGAGTAGATGCAGACAACAACAACAACAACGACACAAATGCACACAAAGCATTTGGCGTGCGAATTGCATGAAAAAGAAATTGAAAATTATTGAGTGCTAATTTGTGGCTAACCAAAGGGGCAACGTTGCGGGGGCGGAGAAGAATCGGGTGAGAAAGGAGGCAAATTGCTGCAGTAGAAGTAAAACAAGGCATGGCGCGCAATTATTTGCACACCGCAGACATTTTGATGAGTTTTGCTGCATGCGATGTTTTTGCGATGTTTTGCGATGTTTTCAATGTTTTGTGTAATATTTGATATTAACGTATTCTGCTTTTAATTTTCTTATTATTATTAGATTTAGAGGTTTTTTTGTAAATAAATTGTATTTATTTTTGTTTTTATAAAATTTTTTTATAAAGTGTTGTTTTTATTATTAGATTTAAAGGTGTTTTTGTGTATAAATTTTATTTATTTTTGTTTTTATAAAATTTGTCTATAAAATGTATTTTTATTTTTAATTTACTTATTATTTATTTTTGTTTAAAAAATTTATTCTAATTAAAACTTATTTAAAACAATTTGTAATTCTAATTTAGTTCCATGTTATTTGAATTCCAAAAACATCGAAATAAAATTTAATTAGATGTGTTATTTTAATAAAAAAAATTGATATTTTTCGATGTTTCCTTTTGCGATGTTTTTCGATGTTTTATTTTGCAATGTTTTATGTTTCCATGTACTATTTTTCGATGTTTAATTTGCGATGTTATCAAGTTTTGTATTCTGTAATATTTAATTTTTCTATGTTTTCTAAACACCTTTAAACGAAGAATTTAACAAATTTGGTCAAATATATATATATATATTTCATTTTTCTATGTTTTGTGCAATGTTTCATTTTAACATATTTCACGTGCAATTTTCTTATTGATATAAGATTTAAACACCTTTAAACGTAGAATATAACAAATTTAGTAAAATATATGTTAGTTAAAATTTATTGGAAAAAAATTCATAATTCTAATTGAATTCCATGTTAATGGGATAACAAAAACATTGAATCAAAATTGAAAAAAAAACTAAATAAATATTCTCACATTTTTTTATGTTTTCTTTTGCGATCTCTGTCGATGTTTTATGTTGCAATGCTTTACGATTCTATGCATTATTTTTCTATATTTTATTCGATGGTTTTCGCTGTTTTATTTTGCGATGTTCCATGTTTTATTTTGCAATATTTTATGTCTCCATGTATTAAATATTTTTCGATATTTTATTTTGCGATGTTTTTCGATGTTTTATTTTTCAATGTTTTATGTGTCCATGTATTATTTTTTGATATTTTATTTTACAATGTTTTTCGATGTTTTATGCTTTCATGTATTCGTTTTTGATATTTTATTTGCGATGCTTTAAATAAATGTTTCATTCTGCAATATTTCTTTTTACTATTTTTTGCTATGTTTTTCATTTTTATTTTTAATTTAAGTTTTCTTTATTTTCGATTGATTTTTCCCCAAAAACTGTGTTTAACGAAACTTTTAAACGAAAATTATTTTAACCGACTGTCATTATGACATTAGAACAGGTTTGTTGTTTAATTATCTTTTCAAAACCATTAATAGTTTGGTTATTAATTTGTCTTTTCGACTTTCTCTCATCAAATTATGAATGTTTTTTATGTTTTATTTTGCGATGTTTTTCGATGTTTTCTTTTGCAATGTTTCCATGTTTAATTTTTTGATATTTTATTTTACAATGCTTTTGGATGTTTTATTTTGCAGTGTTTTATGCTTTCATGTATTCTTTTTTGATATTTTATTTGCGATGTTTTAAATAAATGTTTTATTCTGCAATATTTCTTGTATCTATGTTTTTCATTTTTCATTTTCAATGTAATTTTTTTATTTTCGATTGATTTTTTTGCGAAAAACTCTATTTAGCGAAATTTTTAAAGGACCATTTTTTCAACCGACTGTCATTATGACATTAGAACAAGTTTGTTTCTTGAGTTTCTTTCCAAAAAAACCATTAATAGTTTGGTTATTATTTGTCTTTTCAACTTTCTCTCATCACATTCGTTTTTTGTTTTACATTTTTTTATGTTTTAACATTTTGCCACACTTTTTTATCACTTACTAATCGATTGATAGTTTGTTTCAATCTTTTTTTCACTTGCTAATCGATCAAAGTGTTTCTTTCGATGTTTTATTTTTTGATTTTGTTCCCGATATTTTTCGATGTTTTACAATGTTTTTCTTTCGATGTTTTTCAATAAAATTTGCGATGTTGTTCGATGTTTTATTCTGAAATAATTTGTTTTTCTATGTTTTCTATTTTTTTTTTAATGTAAATTTTTTATAGTTTCGATTGATATTCTTCAAAAATCTATGTTTTATTTGCGACATTTTAAAGCAAAATTATTTGTTATTTATTTTTTAACGTAAAACTTTTTTAATTTCGATTGATATTTTCTTCGAAAAGCTTATTAGCGTAAGTAAAATTATTTGAAGCGGCTGTCGTTATGATGGTAGAACATGTTCGATGTTTAATTTTCTTCACAAAATCTTTAATACAGTATAATCGCGATAATCCGGACAATTAAAAACCGGACACTGTTGTCCCGATTACAGAGTCTACAATAGAAATAGAGTATCGGGATTACAGAGTCTACAATAGAAATGAGTGTCCGGATTACCGCTTTGTCCGTATTAACGAGTGTCCGAATTATCGAGATTATACTGTAATTTCATTTTTTAATTTTATTTTCAACTTTCCTTTATTACATTCCTTTCTGTTGCGCTTCTCAAGGACATTCGTAACCACTTTTAAATACTTTAACGTTTCATTGCACCTTCTTTTTCCTGCTAATCGATTGGCTATTAAATATTTTTATTTCTATTTTATTTTAAAACATTTTTATTATGTCTTCAAGAAAAAGCCTTGAGGCATATTTTACATTATCAATTCGGCTACTTTTATCAGTTGAATTGTTAATTTTTTCCCTTACTCAAATGTGTCTCTACCATGCAACCCTTCTATGATTTATTACAAAATTATTTATGATTTCTTTTAGTAGAATATTTTGTTGTTATTGTTGTGACGCGGCACCAAGACAAAATGCTATTAAAAAAGGATGCTATCAATGCGATGATGAGTTATTTTTGTATGCCAGAGTGTTTTAATGTTTTCCTTATGGTTTTCGGTTGCAGTTTGAGAAGCTTTAAGAAACATTGGGTGTCTGAGCGTTGATGTCTGACAGAAAGTGATTTGGGAAAAGAAGCTTTAAGAAACATTGCATGTCTGAGCGTTGATGGTTGACAGAAAGTGACTTGAGAAAGATGAAAATTAAAACAAAGGACTGGGCTGATAGTTGGGCATAGATAGATAGATGAAGACAGGTTGCTGCCTAAAAATTCTTTTTGATTTCTACATATGCATGCAAAATGAGTTAGTGAACGCCTTTAACTTCATATTATTTGAAGAAAAAACATTTAATTGCCCAGATTGCAAAAGTGAATTAAATATGTGACATAAGATTGTGACACAATGTGACTGATTTTCTGAGATAAGTGAAAAGTAGAGAGAACCATTGAGCTGCGAGTTGAACAGCTTTTGAGGCACTGAACTCTGTAAGCCAGATGACTGCTTAAAAAATTCCCCTATTACACTACGGATGCACGCAAAATGAGTTGGTAAACACCCCTAATTCTTAAGTAGATATCAAGAAAGAAGCTGCCCAGATTGCAAAGGAGAATTGAATATGTGACATAAGAATCTGACACAATGCAATTGAGAAGATATGAGTAAAAGACAGAGCCAATCATTGGGCTGAGAGCTCAACAGTTTTAGAGGCGTTGTAAGACAGATTACTGCTTGGAAATTCCTTCATTACACTAGGGATGCATGCCAAATTAGTTGGTGAACACCTTGAACTTTAAAAAAGGCATCAGAAAAAAGCTTAAACTGACCAGGTTGCAAAAGTGAAATAAGTCTGTGACATCAGAATGTGACAGAAAGCGTCTGGTAACAGATAAATGAAACAAATAACTGCTTCAAAATTTCTTCGACTTCCCTTTTCTATTCATTTATTTATTTATTCCAAAATAATTAAGTGAACATCTCTAATTTCAAAACAAATATCAAGAAAGAAGCTTGAACTGCCCAAGTTTCAAAAGTGAGTTAAGTATGTGACATAAGAATGTGACAGATCTTGTAACAGATAAGTGAAACGTTGCAGGACAAATTTGTTTCACTTCTCTTATTTATTCACTCAATCATTTAATTACAAAATGAGCTAGTGAACACCTCTTACTTCATTAAAAAATTGAAGAAAAAACCTTTAACTGCCCAGATTGCAAAAGTGACATAAGAATGTGACAGAAAGTGACTAAGGAACGTTACAGTTTCCGAGGCATTGTGTTGATTAAGCCAGATTCTTTAAATTTCCTTTCTTAGATTTCCTTCAATTGAATACAAAATGAGTTAGTGAACATCTCTAACTTCATAACAAACTTGAAGAAAAAACCTTTAATTGTTCAGACAGCAAAAATAAATTAAATATGTGAATAAGAATGTGACAGAAAGTAACTGAGGAACGTTAGTCTTGGCAGCACTGTATTGATTAAGACAAATTCTTTTAATTTCCTTCCTTAGATTTTCTTCAATTGCATAAAAAACTAGTTAGTGAATACCTGTAACTTCAAACTTCATAATTAAATTGAAGAAAAAACCTTTAGCTGCCCAGACAGAAAAAGTTAGTTAAATGTGTGACATAAGAATGTGACAGAAAGTGACTGAGGAACGTTACAGTTTCAGAGGCACTGTATTGATTAAGACAAATTCTTTCAATATCCTTTCTCAGATTTCCTTCAATTGCAATCAAAACAAGTTAGTGAACACCTCTAACTTCAATGTAAATATCTAGAAAAAAAACTAGATTGCAAAAGTGAATTAACTGCAACTTGTTAGCTGTCACTTTATGCGCTTTCTTACATAAATTTCCGTCGTCAATGCGCTGCGGGAACAGATGTCAAGTGCTGCCAATTACATATTAGAACATTTTAAAATTTCTATAAAATATGCTATGACAAGTTGGTGCAATTGCGGCTGCACAGCGTGTCGTAAGCAAGAAAAGAAATACAAGTTAGCACTAACCGGTTTAAGAGTTGCGCGCAAACCCTTAAAACCAGTTAAAACAGCAAACTTTGCGACGAGATTTATGAATGAAATTGCAGAAAATATTGGTTGCCACTTAATATTTATGGCTTAGTTATGCATCAAGTCAGACTTACACAATTACCTGCGATGTGGTTCAACTCGGCATTGTGCAATGAATTGCGATTTAATAATGAAAACCGGAAACTTACCTGAAAAGAAAAGAAGAAAAATTTACATTAATAAATGTAACACAATTTGAATATGCATGACAAACTAACAACAAAAACAACAACAATAAGAATGAGTAGTCTGAATAGGAATGGAACAACAAAACAAAACGGCGCGCACTGTAGATACAAATGGCAGCAGATACTTTGTAGACATTTTGTAGTTGTGCATAGTTGGAGAAGTGAGCTCGACACGTCGATATTGTAATGTATATATAGAGAATATAGATGATACTTTTTGCAGTCATGTTACGCATTTAGCATCATAAAGTAATTAACACAATTGGTGTGTCGTGTAAACACTAAAAACGCTGCTTGGGCAAAGGGGGAAGTGGGAGAACTGATAGGAGGCAACGAGACATGCGACAGTTGCGTTTTTCTGAGATCATTTTGCGCTTCACACTTGGCTAGAGGGACATGAGGAAAAACCTTGGGGCAGATATTACATGAGCACAACAACAACAACAACAATTACAATGACAATAAGAATCAACCAACTGACAGCATTACAAATTCTCAGACATAGAACAGCAACGACAATTGTTGGCCGTAATGTTGAAATTCCAACTGAAATGCGAATCCAGTTGAGAAAACTGTAAATTGTGTTAATTATGCACTAATGCACAACAACAACAATAACAATTTTATTAGTGTTTTTAATTAGATTTAAAAATGCGCTGTTTGGGATGAAAAACGCACGTAAAATTAATTCATACAAAATGGGCATCAATATTATTTACGCATGTGCCAAGAAATTGTTTGTTGTTGTTGTTTTAGTTATGCATTCTTCAGTCATCAGTAATTGTAGGCTGTCATCATGTTGTCGCCAATGCCAACACGCAGAAGGCGGAAGATGTGTATTGAAATTTTTCTTTCAAGTATATTTCAAATAAACAGAAAATTCTTTGAGCACTTTGAAACACTTTGATCATGGTTTGGTGTTCGGAAGTCAACGCTTTAATCAGCCAATTGCTCCTCCTTCTGCTGCACAATTTTTCAAGTGCAACAGCACTAAAACAACACATACATACAACATACAACAAAACCGCATAATGCCACAAGCGAAAATGTAGCAATTTTCATTTTCAATTTCGTTTCGTTTGCAGCAAACTTGCGGCCGCTTTGGCGTTTTTCGCTGAAGCAATAAATTTGCTGCGCATAATTGAAGCCTGACAGCTGAACTGCTGTTGAATGCATGTCAGCCAGACAGCCAGCCAACCAACCAACCAACCAACACACAGCCAGCAATGCCGCCCAGCAATGAAACTTGCAGCTGTGCAGCAAGCAACCAGCATGTTGCGCATACGCCCCGTACGCCAGACAACTGGCGACCGGTTGGCGTCTGCACGCATTTCGTTCTGTCTGTTTGTCTGCTGTTCTCGCGAACTATTTATGAGCAATTTTCATGCAAATCAATGCAGCAGTCAATGAAATGAAAATCAAAAGCCATACATCAACGAGACTAAAGAACCAAACTCAAGTCTGACGTGTGCCAACTGTGAGCTTTCTAACGGTCGTTATAATATGTTACACAGACATCAAACAGCAACAACAATAAACCTAACAGTAAAGTCAACGTTTTGTGGCTTATGTGAGAATTTCTGCATTTTTTCAGAATTTTTTTACATATGCCAAACGAGTCAAGTCTGGCGTGTGCCACAGCTTTCTATCTTTCATTGTATCTGTCGTTATGATTGGTTACAAAGACTTCAAAAAACAACAACAATAATCTTTACAATAAATTCAACATTTTCTGGCTTATTTAAGAATTTCTAAATTTTTTCATAATTTTTTTACATATAAAACACGAGTCAATGGGTTCTAAATCATTGTCCCGTCGCATCGTTGCGTTGCGGTCTGGTTGCAAATTATACAACAATGTGACAATCTAAACCTTTGCTAATTAAACTGCAAATTATATTAAGTGGCGGGGAAAAAACGTTTGTATAATAAGCAATCAGCAACAATATTTAACAACAACAAAAACAACAACAACAACAGCCGGCAATAGCTCAACATGCACCTTCAATTAAATTAGTTAGAAACGTTTTGCCATTCAGTGCCGCGTCATCGTTCGTTGAACTGCAAAATGCAAATGCAAAAAATATACAAAACGAACAACAACAACAACACACAGCGTACTCAGTGCAAATAAAAATGAATAAATATGAACGCATCGACATACACAAACAAATGCCATATAGCTACTTAGTTAGTTGTGTGTAGGTGAGTAGCCGTGTGAGACTTGTGTGAAAGCAGCAGCAGCAGCAGACACAAATTTCTATTAAATAAAGAGGACACAAAGCAAGACAGTGAACGATGATGAGCTGCTCGCATGCATTTCATGGCCACAGTGCCAAGGAAACGCGCCGCCACTGTGCACGTGTGAGCGCCAGCCAGCTAACCGAAAATTTGCCCAGCAACAACGCAACAATGTCAATTAGGTTGAACGTTGGGAGGAGACCGGCACGCCGGGGAATTGGCGTGTTTGTGCAATTTTTGTTGCTCTAATTGAATAAAATAAAATCGGCTGGACGAGAACGAGAATGAGTTGAAGAAAGAGAGGGAAATTAGCGTCACTGACAGTCAGCTAATTTCAAATGAAATTTCATACTCAAAATTTCAGTACTTTCAATACGATTTTCTTTTTACAATTCTGCTGCTACAACTCAGTTTTGTAAACAACTTTTGAGCCCAAAACTTATAGCAGTGAAATGAAATCAATTTTGTGATGAAATTCATTTCTAATTGATTAATTTTAATGAATTTTAAATTAATTGTTAATTAATTTATTTAAATTAATTTTAAATTAATTGTTAATTAATTTATTTAAATTAAATTTAAATTTATTTTAAATTAATTGTTAATTAATTCATTTTAATTAATTTTAAATGAATTTTAAATTAACTGTGAACTAATTAGTTTTAAATTAAAAACTAATTTTTAATTAAATAATTTTAATTAATTTTAAATTAATTTTTAACGCATTAATTTTAATTAATTTTAAATAAATTTTTAATTAATTAATTTTTATTAATTTTTATTAATTAATTTATTTAATTTTAAATTAATTTTTAAATAATTAATTTTAATGAATTTTAATTTAATTTTAAATTAATTTTTAACTATAATTTATTTTTTTAATTTTAATTAATTTTAAATTAACTAATTAATTTTAATTACTTTTAAATAATTGTAATTAATTACTTTTATTTAATTTTAAATTAATTATAACTAATTAATTTTATTTAATTTTAAATTAATTTTTAACTAATTAATTTTTAATTAATTTTAAATTAATTTTTAATTAATTTTAAATATTTTTAAGTTAATTTTGTAAAATTAATAATTTTTTTCCAAACGTAAAACATACTTCAAAAATAATTAAAGTAAATAGTAAATAATGTAAAGCAAATAAAAATAAATAAAATAATGGGTTGCTTGGTTAGCTGAGTGGTTGCTGTCACTGCTAGGAAACCCAATTATCACGTAAAGCGCCGTAAAATCTTCATTTGAATTGATATTTAATGGCATTTTAAATCCACTTTACGAAATACAGGAAGTGTTGAAGCTTCCTTATCTTCATTATTGAAATGGTTCTGAGATCATCTGGGAAGGGAGAAGCTTAACCTGGACATGCACACAGTTAGTAGAAGAGTTTTTCACTCTGGCCGTTCACCCACAACTGGGACAATGATTTTTGAAGGGAATCTTCGGTATTCGCCGAGGTGTTTCGAAGCAGTTGTTTCGTTCTGGCCATGTTTTTCTTAATGTGTTGCAGATAGACAGTTTGCTCTATCTTTTGTTAGCTCGAAACAAAGTCAGTGGGCGTGTATGTCGTTTCTTAGCCTACTGAAGGGAATAGCTACGGGCTCAGCGTCGGTTAATGTCTGAAGCTGATCCTTGTCTGCTTTTTCATTCCCCTCAATCTCCTTATGTCCTGCAACGTAGCTCAGGGTGACGCCTAGCTTGCAACAGATGAGATTTAAAATGATTTTTGCAATTTTTGACTATTTTCCAGGTTGGTTAGTTTGATTTTATCATCTTGGATCCATCCGTATAGAGTTTTATGTTAAATCACTGTCGCAACTTTTTCTGCCTCCAGTCCTTTTTGAATGGAAACAGCACAGTAAATTCCTTTTTAGAAATCAAGACTGGGTATTAGGTAATTTTGAGCCTTCAGTCCTCTTTGAATGGAAACAGCACTGTGAATTCCTTTTAGAAATCAAGACTGGGTATTAGGTAGTCAGTAGACATTTTGGTGAAAAAATAAATAAATGAATGGGAGACAGATCTGCCCCTTTTTGGCACTAATGTCCTTCGACTTATGTCCGTCTATCAGTAGGCCGAACTTTTACCGACCAAAAGCCAACCCCTGTTTGGGAATTGGCTGAAATGAACACCACGGTATGTGATTTTCGTCCTATCAGAATAGGTGTCTTCTCATTTGGAGATCCTTTGTGATCACTGAGAGATCAGCGCTATTGAAATCGCTATGGATATAAGACTGATAGAGGCGTTTTGAGAAAAATATTTGGGGGGAATTCAAAAAGTAATTCTTTAATATTTATAAATGTTTATGTACTGAGATGTCTTTTTATTTTTATGTAGTTTGTTGCCAGCCTTAATATTTCGAAGGGGTTTCAACCACCCCCCCCACCCCCCGATTCTATGAACCAATAAAAACAAATTCCATACAACAACAATTAACCTACGGAACCTTGTCGTCCCAATCAACACTAAAACATATAATTTTCTCATTTCTCTCTTCAACACAAATCGAGAGATTTACTGGTGCACAGCCAATGTTGCAATACATTTCCATAATTGCCAACCAGATTTGTTATAATACCTTTTCACTAGGACGACGTTTATATTTATCTGATTTGACTGTCACTCAGCCTCAGTCAGGCTTTCATGCAGCCACACATACACAGCTACATTGATTTATGACTTCAACTTGAATAGGTGACTGCAACTAGAGCCAGACAACTATACAAATACATAGCTATATACAATCTATATAATCTATACTGTCTGTAGCTACTCATATATGTACATAAGTACATATGGTATATACAAATATGATTCTTAAAGCTCTCATCTCAGATGGCTGCTATTTACTTCGTTCGTATACATTTTCTTCCAACTCACACTTTCTATATCGAAGCACGTCGATTGGCAGTGACAGTGACATTTTATCGCAGTCGCGTAGCGCTTATTGCAATGCCAACAATTGCATGACGCGTGATGACAGCCAAGAAGAATGGCACAAAGGTGTCGCAAGTGTTCCGCCCGCATACGCAAGCAGTTTTTTTTTGCCATCACTGACTACACTGCTGACTGTTTGTTATCAGCGGCCGCAATCTTGCGGTGATTGGTTTATGAGTGCCAAAACTCGAGGCTCCTCTTCAAAATCGACTCGCAGTGACAGGCAGCAACGAGAGATTTGAAGGCGTGTGCGACTGTGAGTGGCTCTTGCAGGACTATTCAATTGACATGCGGCGCACACGTGTGGAATATTATTTGGCAATAAATCGAATGTGAATATATCGAATGAGAATAAATTTGATTGTATATAAATCGAATGTGCTGCACGACAGGTGTATCAGTGCATCAACAGTTTGAAAGAAGCGATCATAAATCATTTGAATCATTGGACACTAAGAGTGCAACTAATTTGCTTGAATAAAAGGCAAATTACTTGCAACAGTTGGTGGCAACAGACAACAATGAAACAATTTAAAAAATATTTTTTTTTTATGTATTTATTTTTTTAAATTAACATCTTTAAAATTTTTTTTAAATTGTTTTGATATAATCACAAAACCAGGGGTCAAATATAGTAAAACTGTGTTTTTAGTTTTTCTCAAAAAAAATTTTTTTTTATTTTTTTAATAAAATTTTTTTATTTTTTTTTTTAATAAAAATTAAAAAAAATGTTTTTTTAATTGTTTTGATATAATCACAAAACCAGGGGCCAAATATAGTAAAACTGTGTTTTTAGTTTTTCTCAAAAAAAATTTCTTTAATTTTTTTTTTAAATTAAAAATTAAAAAAAAAAATTTTTTTTAATTGTTTTAATATGATCACAAAACTAGGGACCAAATGTAGTAAACCTGCGTTTTTGTTTTTCTCTCTGGATTCAAGTTTCTTTATAAAAGGACTTAAAAATTCCAAGGACATGAATATTTAAAAAATTTATATAAAAAATTCAGCGCAATGTGGCATATCAAAATGGGTATCAAATGAAAGAAAAAATTACCCAGAATTTAAAAAAATTTTAAGTTGTTGTTGCGCCAGGACAAATAGTTATTGAAAATGACCTTTTAAAACTTTATCCTTGAATATCCTTGAAAATTTCCCATATTTCTCTTCTTCTTAAATATAACTTAAACCCTAACATGTGCACTACCACATACTCAAAGTTCATCTTTCTAACTTTATTAGTTTAGAATTTATTCATGTCAGGCTTTTTGATCCTGTTGAGCAGTTGTGCGCGAATTGTTGCAACTTTGTTGCTAATCACTGTCAAGCAACAGTTATGAACTGTTTAACTCGAGTGGTAAACAACTGACACTTGTGACAATTACAGTAACAACAAAAACAACAACAACAGCAATTACCATGAGCTCAGTTACTTAGTTGCAAATTACACTAACAGAGAGAGAGAAAGAGAAGGAAGGAGACAGCTTACATTTTCACCATTCCAACTGGAAGTGTTGCCGTTATTTTTAGCAATATCTGAACAAAAACAACAACAACAACAATAAAATAGGGAATAACTAGTAGCTGGCAAGTGTTTGTCGTTTTTATTATCATTGCTGTCGCCGGCATTGTTATTATTACTTTGTACACCCTACACTGGGTTAGTGGATGAAATTGGTTCCAGGTTGCATTGGTGTTATAGGTAAGTATGGATCAGGAACTAGATGTACCCCAGCTAAACAGTGACTTTTGAACAGTCTAATAACTTTCAAAAGAGTCGTTATTCAGTGCTTATTGTTCAATTTGGTCCAACCAAACTATAATCCTATACTTTTAAGCTACGTGGCCATAAAGAAATTTTACAATAAATGCCCAAAACTGGGGTCTTAAGATCAATAAAAGACTATACCATAAAATTTCACAAAGTTTCACAGAAAATCGTAAGCGAACTTCCGAAAGAGCTCGCATGTTTGTCTGGTCTTAGTGACCGGTTAGGTAAGTAGGAGTGGCTGTTCCAAGGCTAAACCCACTTTTTGTGAGATACTGAGGGCTTTCGGCGAAATTTTGTATAGATGGAAAGTCTTACCAGTAAACCAGTCTTTCCAAAGTTATCCTTCAAAATCGATTTTCTCGACTTATCAATGGGATATTGAGGACATTGAGGGAATATTTGTATAGATTGGAAGTTTTATTAGTAAAATATTTCAAGTCAATCGCAACTTTTTCCACAGTCATCAATTAACTTTTATGTCCTCGCCTCTTCTATGGGATACTGAGGACTTTAGGGGAAATTTTGCATAGATGGGAAGTTTTACTAGTAAAAAAGTTTTTTCAAAGTCATCCTTCAAAATCGATTTCCCGACTTTTCTATGGGATACTGAAGACTTTAGCCAAAATTTGTGTAGATTGAACGATACTAATAAAAAAGTTATATTTCAACTGATTTGCCACTTCTCCAAAAGTAACCCTTCAACTTCGATTTCCCAGTACGATATTATTTTTATATATTGTTTAGAGTGTCCATTGACCCAGGCACATAGACATTGCTGTTCATTGTACCACAGCTATTGTCTTCCCTTGAGTAGGAAGTCCCCCAGTCGCGAGACGTAATAAGCTCCAACTTATCTTGGTTCCGGGACACTGCGGTGTTCTAGGTAACGAAACTGCCGATAAACTGGCTAACTGTGGATCAGGGTGCACAACCATGGGACCACAACCAATAATTGGCGCCAGTCTAGCAGGAACCCTGGACTGGATCAAGTCCTGTATAAATAACCTACGTAGAGAACGTTGGTCTAGCTTGGAAAGCTGTAAAACTGCCAAGTGTTTTGTGAAAAACCCGAACAGGAAAGCAGGGAATTTACTCCAGAAGCTGAGAAGGAAAGACCTCCGACGAATAGTCGGGTTAATCACAGGATACTATCCATGGGAGCGACATATGGCCTACATGGGCATCATCAAAGATCCGACTTGCGTGTCTTGCCTGGAGGAGGTAGATAGTACAGAGCACTTTCTCTGTTTATGTCCTGCTTTCTCTAGAACGAGATTGCGCACGCTGGATTCAGATGTTATGAGAATGGACGAAGTTCAGATCTCCTGAGATTCATTAACCCTTTCCGACATGAAAATAAACCCGTTCTGTATGAATTGTATGGGCTGTAGCCCAATATATTGGGCATTGTGACTGAAAGGGTTAATGAGTGCGGGAAATTTGCACAGGAGAACTCATAACCCTCTCTCCCTTTCCACCCACTTTCTCTTTTTCTTTTCCCATTCCCATCTCCTCTATCAACCTCTTTCCTGAGCCTTAAGTACAATGGGCTATAAAGCCTGAGTGCTTGAGGTAACCTCCCTTAGGTTATTTCCTCGGCTCCCCTTCACATCCATCCATCCATCCCCCGGCTCGCAACTATTTGATGTGCATTTTGCCAGCCCCACCGTTGAGTGATTCTGCGGCTTTCAATTGAAAGCACTTGACATAAAGTTCCCCAGAGATTCTGTATCCCTCTATCAGTCTATCTAAAAACATGTTGCTTCGTAGGAATCTTCGATTTCGACCAAGTTCTTGGAGTTAAATTTTCAATACACCTTTCAATACAGGTTTCTTGAATTTTTTGTGGCAGAGAGTAAAAGTCCTTTAACAAGAAACGTTAAGCGGTTCGTGTAGCGTACATTCATGTCTGTTAAATTCCTCTAAAATACTCCTAACATTGTAGTTATTGTTGTGCAGCGTGGGCGTTGTAATTGACCATTCGATATGCCGTGGTTGTTTTTTCATTTTCAATGCGTTATTTTTTTTAGATTCTCTTATACGGCAATGTCCCTTCGGTCGTGTGCTTATTTACCATTTGTAAAATGTTATAAATAAACGACAACAACAACAAACGCAGCAACGATATCAATTCTGTTGAGCTGTAAACACACATCACGACCCACTGCCGTTGCATCCACTTTTGTCTCTTCAAAAAGCATTCTGCCGCTCGCTGTTTGTTTATTTGTGCAAAATGCAAACGTGTGCTGCACTCGTAATGCAGAAATTCAAGTCGATGTATTCGATTTAAATGTAAATAAAAAAAGTAGTAAAAACAAAACAAATGTAAATAAAAAAAGTAGTAAAAACAAAACAATTTAAGAAAAATGCGAGCGTTGTAACTGACTCATGTTTTGTGTTTTGCCTACAAATTGCGAGCAATGCTGTTATTCATCATGTGAACTCGTCAACATCCTGCAGTTATTATCCTTGAATTTTACTCAACTCGACATGTCGCCATGACATATGAACCATCCACAGCCAGTCAACCAAACAAGTGGCTGTGTGTATAGATTACCTGCCAATTGTCGACGCGTACTTTTCATGCATCCAGTCAGGTATCTGAAGCTACACATCGACGTATGTATGTGTGTGTGCGATTATGCGGTGTTTACACTGCTTTGTGCTCAAATTTCATTCAATCATTTGCAGGTTGAAGGGTTGAAGAGCGCCCCAGACGATGTTAGGCATGAAAATGTTACAGCACTACGAGTTCCGAGAGCATCAAAGAAATTGGCGGCAACACCTGAAATGTGAGCGGCACTTTGTGTTCGTGTAGGTGTGCGCCATAAACTGGCGATATAGAATTTCGTTTGATACGAGATGTCTGGCAATATTTTTAAATTGACTGGATCAAATCTTAGACGGGTTGTAGTATTGAACTACTGGACAACTGTGGACCGGAAACTTTGACAAGTGACAATTCAGCGTTAAAAAAGGTGGTCGACAATTGGATAACTTTGAGCACGACTGGAACTATCAACTGTAGAAAATTTCGATGGTCTTTAAACAAATCACCGCTGTGCTGAGGGCAGATTGCATCACAGAGGCCATAAGCTTCCGCCCTTCCCTGAGGACGTCCCATCATCTCAAGAAGGCATCGGGAAGGAGCCCCTTATGGACGATGATGTTTCGGATGTGTTCGATGCGGTAGTTGCCGGTCTACGACCAAGAGGGTACCGTGTCTCCGGTAGAAGGATCAAGTCAAGGACGCCCCATCATCTTTTGATGTAACCAACTGGAGGAGCCTCTGGAAAAAGCTCCTTATGGTTGTTAATTCCTCGGAGAAAAAGGTGCGGTAGTTGCCGGTCTCCGAGCAATAGGGTACCGTGTCTCCAGTAGAAGGACCAAGTTAGGACACCCCATCATCTCTTGGTGTGACCAGCTGGAGAAGGCACCTAGAGAGATCCCCGTTACTATAGACGATGAAGCTTCGGAGCAGAAAGTGTTCGATGCGGTAGTTACAAGTCGACGGCGAAGAAGGAAACCGTGTCTCCGGTGGAAGAATCAAGTTAATGACGTCCCAAGTTAATGACGACGATGATGTTTGGGAGAAAAAGGTGTTCGACGCGGTAGTTGCCGGTCTATGACCAAGAAGGACGCCGTGTCTTCAGTGGAAGGACCAAGTTAAGGACGCCACATAACATCTTGGTGTGACCAACTGGTGAAGGCATCTGGAAAAATTCCCGTATGGACGATGGAGCTTCGAAAAAAAATATTCAATCTTGTTGTAACTAACTGGAAAAGGCACCTAGAGAAAGCCCCGTAACTATGAACGATAAAGCTTCGGAGGAAAAAGTGTTCGAAGCGATAGTTGCAGGTCGATAGGAAAGAGTCCCCGGTGGAAGGACCAAGTTGAGGACGCCTAATCATCTTTTGGTGTGACCGATTATAGAAAGTATCTGGAGAAAACCGTATTGACGATACATTTTTCGGAGAAAAAGATGTTCGAGGTGGTAGTGTCAGGTCAAAAGCGAAGAGGGGCACCGTGTCTCCGGTGGAAGGACCAAGTTGAGAATAATCCATCATCTGTAAGTGATACCAACTGGAGAAGGTGCCTGCAGAGAAATTTCGCGCCCGGCTTTAACTCGGTAACGGGTTGTTGGGGCCAGTTAAGTAAAGAAGAAAGGAATCTCCGAACGTCTCAAATATGGACTATCGTATCGGAGCAGGGATATACTCCAGTCCAGCCTTGCACCTTCCTAATCTCTACAGTGTCTTTCAAGCGAAAGTTTTTGCAATAAGGAAAATTTTAGGATTCTCTCACAGCAAAACTTTCGACTTAGAGATGTTTACATCTTTTCCAACAGCCAGACGGCTATTAAATCCAAAATTAGTCAGATTAGTCAGCGACTGTGAGGATTTGCTGAGGTTGGTGAGCTGTCAGCTGGACTCTGACATCTCCTGGAAACTCATTCATGCATTCATCTACGGGAATGAGTCTGTCAATGAACTGGCCAGGGTGAGATCTGCAATGAACTCGCAACCCGAGCAAGTCAAAGACAGATGCAGGACTACTTCCTGCGAAAAACGGACAATAAGTAGATGACGTTATCTGTCCAGAGTGGCTCGACAGATTTAGCGACGCTACAACCCTCGTAGAACAAACGATCTGCTGCCAAATTCTTGTAAGAATGTCTCTAGGCTGCCGGCAGTGATCACAGGTCATTGGCCAATTGGTCTGCATGCAGCGAGACTAGGAATTCTCCACAATTCTTCTTGTAGAAGCTGAAAGGAAGGAAAAAATGTGAAACAGTCGAACACTGTCTTCCTAGAGCACTTCGACAGAATTCATAAGGGAACAGTCTAATTGGTTCCTTGGCTAATCTGTCGTAGACTTGTCCTATTTTAATTATGCGAGTTGGCTCTAAAGCTTAGTCCGTCTTCCATGTAGCGAAAACCCAGACAACCCAGACAAAAATGAGCACCAGTGGTAATAGAGCGAGTTCAGTGAAGTCGCAGTCGCTGCTACCTATTTTCCTTAACCCTTTCGCTGTGACTTTTGCAAGACGTTTAACCAAACTTTGCTTTCAACTTTGTTGAGACCCTTTTGGTTTGAGTTTCAGGGTTATCTGAACATGACGTGGCACACCTGTGTCCTTGCAGTAGCAAAAGGGTTAAAGAGAACATAAGGCGCTGAAGCTAAGAAGGATCTTAGTCTAAGTTGGAGAATTCTGGTATAGCAGACTACATTTATGACGACGCATGGACATTTTAAGAGACAAAACCAGGCTCAAGTTTACTTAGGAAATGATACGTGAAAAATGTTAAAAGAAGAAGAGTGACGTCTACACATGGAAGTATCTGCTGTTCAGTGTGCGACATGGGACAGATATCCGTAGAAAAGGATGTTCTATGGAACATCTGAATCAAAATCCTACTCACAACAAAGAAATAAAAGGATAACACTAAATCAAACAGTGCCAGAACTTCTTTAGATTTATTTTCTTAGTTAAGAAAAGGCAGATCCTTAATTATGGCTGACTTTAGGATAGCTTAACAACAGCAACACAACAACTGCAGCAACAAAAAAGGTGTCGAAAAAATTGGAAAAATCTTAGCTGTGTAACTCGCTGAAGTTTTTTGAAATGAAATTGTTTCATAAATATTTTGTTTATAATTTTTCAACAATTCAACAGCAACAACAACAAAAATAGCACAAGAGAAGCACAGAAAAAGCAAAGGAAAAAGTCGCAAGTGACGAAAGGGCGCAATCGCGTTGCAACGACGACGGCGACGAGAACGACGCAAGAAAGGTCAGTGGCAGTTATCGGAACGCGCGATTTTTTCTAATCAGCCACTGGCAAGGCTCAAGGTTATCGAAGCGCTGTATGTGGTGCACTTCAAGCAGCATGCAGCTGGCACAACAACAACAACAACAAACAGCAACCAACAACATGGACGATTGCTGCTCCGACGCAATCGACCGAAGGGGGCTGGCACACTGCGCACTCGGGATGGACAAGTGAGAGTGAAAAAGCGATGCCAACAACAACAACAACAACAACAACTACTACTCCTACTATAGCAACAAAAACAAATATGATTACAATAAAAATAACAAATCGCCATATTGACAGACGCCATATTTGTTTTCTGCTGCTGCTTCTGTCATCGCTGTGGGTTATTTGTTTGCTTCATTGTTGTTGTTGTTCTGCAATTTTTATTGCTGTTGTTGCATTTGTGAATATTGTCGCCATTGTACTGTAAGTTGGATGTCATCATTGTTGTTGTTGCTGTAATTTATTACAGTATACCGCATCGACTGTGCTGTCGACTTACATTTATTTAGCAGCGTTTTGTTGATCTGATTGTTGTTGTTTTTGTTGTGGTTGTTCTACGTGTTATTGTTGTTGTTCTGTTGTCATTCCTTTAATAGGAAATTCTGTATTTTATTGCCTGTTCCCATTGTGTGGTCCTCGGGAACATCAGCGCTTCTCAAACTGTAGACCGATGCATGCTTTGGACTCAAATGGATTCGATTCAAAAGAAATTCAATGAATTCATAATAAAACTTACAACAAAACAAAAACGAGGAAATTTTAAAGAGAATATTGTCTGTGTCAAATCAAAAACTTCAAGACCCGGTCTTTTATAGTCCAGCCCCTTTTATATTCCAGCCACTTTTATAGTCCAGCGTCTTCGCCTCCATTCGTTCTCGTCTATCAGACTTTGCCTTTTTACAGCACTTTGCCCACAATTTATCACACTTCGCTTTCCATTTTTTTGTGTTCACTTTATTACATTTTTCAATCTCGCTCAAACACGTTCACTCCCTCTTGCCGCCTCTCCCCCTCTCTCTCTCATTTTTAGGTCGTTTACATCTTTTTGAAATGCTTTTTTTTAAATTAAGTTTGCTTCCATTTTGATTTTCTTTATGCACTTTTTTAATGAAACTGTGTGTTTTTATTGCTTTATTGCAATTTTTAAATGTTAATTTTGCTGTCATTGTTGTTGTTGTTATTGTGGCACGTTGCTGCTGATTTAGATTTATCACCATTTTGTTGCTATGGTCGCAGGCAAAGCTATGGTTGTTGTTGTTGTTGTGCATTGCTGCAATGAATTTGATGTTGTTGTTTTTTTGTTGTTATTGTTGTCGCAACAGGAGCAACAGCATCATCAACATCATCGTTAACAACCGCGTTGTTGTTGCAATTGACATCAATTGAAAGTGAATTTGTGTACGTTTGAGAGAATGACAACAATAACAACAACAAAAAAAGAATAAGAACAACTAAACGAACAACAACAACAACTCTATAAATGACTGGGCCAGTTATTTTTTTCACGCGCACAAACTGCAAAAAACTGGAATAATAAATTTCAAAAAAAAACCAACAACAACAACAACAAACGCTCAAACACACAGACACAACAACCACAACAGCGATTGACAATTTTTGTATTTTTGCGAATTAGCGAAAAATTTACGCCCGTCTGCGATTTTGATTTAGTGAGCCATTTTAATTTTATTTGCTGTCACTTTTCGTGTCATTTTTCATTGCATTTCTTTTCAAGTTTATTTGTTGTTGTCTCGTGATCTTTCAAAGTGGAATTTTTTATACAAATTTGAAAAAAAAAACTTTTTTTAATTCAATTTAAGTGAGTCGTGACGTGGAGCTTTGTCTGCCCCAATAAAAGAAATCTGCCATACGAGCAGCTATAACGCAGAAAGTTAATGAGTTACTGACTTGAAATTTGGAGTAAGGAACTGACAACAGAAGTGTGTCACTAAGCTAAAGTTTGAGTGTGATTGGGGCACCTAAAGTTAGAGCTGCCCTGTAAAAAAGAAAAATTGATGCCCTTCGAAGAATCAACATTCAGAGTTGGCAATCATTTTTTTTTTAAATTATTTTCGCTATAAGCTCATTTTTGTAATTTAAAAAAATTTCAAATAAATTCGAAAATTGTCAAGACGATTTTGTTTTGTAAAAACATTCAATCTCCCAGCAGTTTTCTTTAGTTTGCTTGAAATTTGTCATTTGCAAAAGTTCCAATAAGAGATGTCAATGAAACTTTGACACAAGAGACAAAAAAATGTGCAATAAAACAAAAATAAAACTCATTGCAATTAAAATTTACGTATACTAAAAACTAAAAGGAGGCACGACATCAAAAAAAAAATATTAAAAAAATGGAAATTGAAATAAAAACTTATATAATAATTGAAAAAAAAAATTTTTTGGTTTGTTTAAGTAACGCACGAATTTCGAAAGCATTTCAGCACAAAAAGAATGAAAATGTTTTAAGTTTGTCAAAGCAAATATAAGTAGAACGCATTTTTTGCGACTGTCTGACGTTGATGACACACGCAGTCACACCAAACAAGCAACAACGAACATTAGGCTTTCAAATGTTAGCAACCAAAAGCCAATAAACTGCAAATATTGAGGCAAAACTTGAACATTTGCAAAAAACAAAAATCACTTAAAAACCCAGCAGCAAAGATTAACCACAACAGGTTTCAGAAATTTTGTATTTGAAAACATTTTAAAACAAAGCAAAAAGTAAAACGATAAAGAAAGCGAAAAATATTTCCTGTGTTGCCGGCTCATTTGTATTAAGGCAAAAAGTACAGCAAACGCGCATCGAAATGTGACAACATTCACAAATGGGAATATTTTTTTAGTTCACTTTAAATTTTAAAAAATTTTAAGAAAGCGTTTTGAAAACTTTTGTGTACAAATAAATCAACGTAGTATTAAATAAAAATAAATCACACAACAAACTGCAGCGCGACAAAAACGATGAAAGCAGCCAACGAAACGGTTGTCACAAAGATTTGCCATACTTATCTGTAGACAATTTTTTTTATTTAAAAAAAATTAAATTTTTGCCTTTTTCTATATTTTTTTACATTCTTGTTTTTGCGTTTTTGACACATTAATGCAGAAATTTATTAGTTTTTTTTTAAATTGTAGTGTGTTGCTATTTTTAAAGACAGATTTGTGTTTGGTTTGTTTTCAGTTCAAGAGCGCAAAAAACTGTGACACACGTCACAAAATAATTCATTTTGCTACATTTGAGAGCGAGGCACCTTTAAAAAAAGAAAGAAGATAGATAGCAGTGGCGAAAGTTAAAATTAAAAAGAGCAACAAAACAAGTAAAACAACTTTAACAAATAGAAAATAGACTCAGGGACAGTACGAATCGTGTTTTCGTCAAAGAGAGGGAGGGCCACAGTGTCCGGCAGGTGCCGCAGTCGGTCCTGGTACGCCATGACGACTCAATTTCCTGTTTGGTCAACCTGTCGTTCGCTGCTTCGTTCCCTGCCACTCCTGAGTTGCCTGGAACCCAACAGAGCGTGACCTGGTGGTGCCCAATGCCTTGAAGTGCGGTACGAAACGTCTGCACTACCTTTGATTTCACAACAACTGATTCCAGCGCTCTAAGTGCCGCCTGACAATCCACGAAAATGGTGACATCTGTGGGTGATAGCCCACTGCCACGAATAAGTTCGGCAGCCTTCCAAATTCCATAGATCCCTGCTTGGAAAATACTGCAGAGGTCCGGCAGTCTGAATGACATGTGGGTCTGCAGTACATCGGAGTAGAGACCAGAGCTCCAGTACCTTCCTCCATTTTGAAGCCATCGGTGAAAACGGTGATGGAAGCGTCTCTCGTCGCACCTGTCAGCTCCCATTCCTCCCTTGTGGGATAATTTTCTTATTATTTATTATTTTTTTATTATTATTATTTTTTTTTGTTTTTTTATTAATTTTTTTATGTTGTTATATTTTCTCTTCAATTATTAGTTTTTTAATATTTTTTTTACGTTGTGATAGTAATGAAAATTTTGTTTCAAAACTTATAAAGTTATGTAAATGTTGTTTGTTGTTTTCTATTTTTAAGTTATTTTGTATCCCTTCTGTGAAATAATTTTTTAATTTTTTTATTTTATCCCCTTTTTTATTTTAACTCACAATTAATTTTCTTTTTTGCATGTTTTCTATTGTTATTTATATTTTTATTTTATACTTTTATAGACTTTTTATACAATTATGTGTTTTTAATATTAAAAACAAATAATTGTATTGTTATTGCATTGTTGTATTATTTGTTTTTTATATTCGTCTTTTAATACAATATTTGGTTTTTGTTGTGGCAGTTGTAAACAATTTGTTTTAAAAGTTGTTTATGTTATATTTTTTTTGTTTTCTGTTTTATTATTTCATATTTTCTGTGAAATACTTTTGTTTATATTTTTTAACTTTTTTTCTTTAAATCTACAATTATTGTTCTTTTTTATTTTTATATGTTTTATATTTTTTATATATTTTATTTTATATTTTTTTAAAGCAATTATTTGTTTTTAATATTTTGTTGTTGAAATTGTTGTGAAAAAAATAAATTTTTATTTTAAAAGTTGTTTGTGATATAACTTTTGTTTCATTTTCTGTTTTATTTTTTCATATTTTCTGTGAACTAATTTTTTTTATTATTTTCATTTTATTTATTTTTTTACCTTTTTTCTTTTGACCTACAATCATTGTTCGTTTTAAGTTTTTTATGTTTTCTATTTTTATTTATGTTTTTAATTTAGTTTTTTTTGTTGTTTTTTTTTTGGGGGGAGTTTTTTTTTAAATGAAATTTTTGTTTTAAAAGTTGTTTGTGATGTAATTTTTGTTTGATTTTTTACATTTTTAATTTTTATTTTGTTATTTATTATTTAATCATAATTTTTTGGTTTACATATTTATTATACTTTTTATACTATTTTTCCTATTTTTCTATTTTATTTTTATATTTTATTTTTTTATTTTTATATGATTTGTTTGTCATTATTTTTTATTGTTTTACAATTTTCTTGTTTTTAGGGAAGTAACCATTCTATTTTGAAAATTGTTCGTTATTAGATACAATTTTTGGTTTTACTTTTTATATTTTTATTAATTTTTTTATACTATTAATAAATTTATATTTTTATTTACCGATCAATTATTTTGTTTATTTTAAATTCATAATTTTATATTTCTTTGTTTGTTTATTTTTAATTTGTTTATATTCTTTTTTCACTTAGTTTTTATTTTTGTTTTATATTTTTACATTTGACTTTTTTGTTTTAAAAGTTTTTTAAGTTTTAAGTTTTGTTTTAGTTTTTAAATTGTAATATATTTTATTTTATAATTTATTTTATTTTATATATATTTTTATGCGTTATATATTTTATTCATAATTTTATTATATATTTTTTATTATTTTTTTTTATATTTTGTATTTATTTTTTATATTTTTTTATTTTAATTTATTTACCGATCAATTTTATTGTTGATTTATATTCACCATTTTAAATTTGTTTTTAATATTATTTATTTTTATTACATTATTTTCTCTGTGGGATAATTTTTTATTTTTGTTTTTTATTTTTATGTATACTTTTGATTTTATATTTTGTGTTTTTATATTTTCTATGCAATTATTTTTTTTTTTAACATTTTCTTATTTTTTTACATTTTCAACTTATAGTTTTTAATATTATTACAATTGTGACATTTGTGTTTTAAAAGTTGTTTGAATTACAAAGTTCACTGTTATGTTTTCTATTTATCTAAATTTTTTATTTTTTTATTATATTTTTTTTAATTTTTATTTTTTTATATTTTTTAATTTATTTGGTTATAAATATAAGGTTTGTTTTTTTGTGATTTTGGCGTTAAATTATTTCATAATTTTTATATTTATTTTATTAATTCTTTAACTTTTTTAATTAAGTTAACATTTTTATATTTATTTCTTTTAATTTTTTTAAATTTTTTATAGAATTTCTGTTTGTTGTTTCTCTTATTTTATTAATATTTTTTATATATTTCAATTCAGTTAATATTTTTATATTTATTTCTTTGAATTTTCTTAGATTTTCTAAAGAATTTCTTTTTCTTATTTTCTTTTCTGTTGTTGCTGTTGGTGTCGCTTGTCAGCAATGACCTTCACGCCAACTCCAAACAGACTCCGAGTCCATCCAGCCAACAGCCCCAACACATATGTTTTCTTCCGTCCGTCTGTACGTTCGTCTGCTTGGCTCACAGTCTGTGTCCCCCATCAGAGAAAAATACATACACACACACACAAACAAACACAAGTACATCCACACATACAAACCCACACGCAGAAACAACGCACAGTTCAGCCATTCAAATGCAATTTAGCATTTGTTCCCTACCGTCTGGCATTTGTTGACTTTTGCTGTTATTTATTTTTTTATTTTTATTTTTATTTTTTTGTTCTCTGCTGCCAGTTGCCGACAACTGCCATTTGGACAATGAACAGTCGAGCGTCCAGCTAAAGTTCGCAACCGACAAAACACATTACGCTCAGTCGACGTAGAACGTAGAACATATGTTCCGCTGCCTCTCGGTCTGTCCGTCCATGCCTTCGCTTGTTTATCCCTCGCTAGGGCTGTTTACTTAACTGTTCATTTTGCGCAATACACATATTTACTGAACCTATTAGGGCGTAAATCTTTGCACAAAAATATAATTTTTTTTTTATATATGAAAGAAATAATGGAATGAGTGGGATCAATGTACCCAATGAGGTGAAATTAGTTCTAAGTGAAAATTTAATAAAAATAAAGTAACAACTAAATTACCGTAAACCACAGAAATCTGTAAAGTGATTCAGTTCAATGGTTCATGATTGGTTTGAACCACTGATTGGGTTCATGAAGCAGCTGAAATTTACTGTTGAAACAATGGGGCGGTTTAAAAATTGGTTGTTTTACAAATACAAAAATAAGTTGGATCGAAAGATACATAAGCACTCAGCAATTAAAACTGGAAGTGATTCTGATTCAACTGATTCAAAGTTTGAACCACTGGCTGGGTTCTTGCACCAGATGAAACTCACTGGCTCGATTCAAAAATGGTTTGGGTCACAAATGCAAAAATAAGCTGATTCGGAAGATACATAAACAGCCAACAAGTGGAACTGGAAGTGATCCGGATTCAACTCCACCACAAACCTCCAAGCCTACGCCTTCTTCTTAGTTTGAACCACTGATTGGGTTCAAACTGTTGAAACAATGGCGCGGTTTAAAAGTTATTTATTTTACAAATACAAAAATAAGCTGAATCGGAAGATATATAAGCACCCAGCAAGTGAAACTAGAGATGATTCTGATGCAAGTTCTTCTCAAAGAGCAGTTCCTCAAGTACTGAGAGTCTAAGAGCGCTCCCAGGCTGAGAGAGGCCTAATTGTGAAGGCAACAAGCCTTTATAATCAAGCTGAGCTTATTCACGAGGCCTCATATTGAATATAGGCTGTACTCCTATACAGACTGTTCCCATACCCGGATGATCCCATACCAGGATTTCAACACTCACTTCATATTCCATACGTTAGGACTCGAGACAGAAGAGACCCTTTCACTGATGGTGAATGTACAGGAGCTGATCTGGTAGTTCACAGTCGTTCTACGGACCCAAACGTCATTTAAACTGCGAGACCTCTATAGTATCTTTTAAGTGAACATCTTTGCAATCTAAAAAACGACTGAACTGTTTCGTGACTGGGGTTTTCCACCTGCAAATTTCACAATTTTCGTTGTAAGCCAGGGAACTGGAGTTAGTTGTAGTGAAATCATAGGGTTACCCCACTTCAAGGGAAAGGGCACCACCTGGTCCCTTTTTAAGGGATTTCGAACCACTCGGAAGTGGCAGGAAGCGAAGCAACGAACGAAAGATGGCAGAAGCGAATAAGGAAGAGGTCAAAGTGAATAACTTTGGAATTCCTCCTGTATCCGCTGCAGTATCTGCGCTGCATATGAAAACGGATAGGTTCACCAACAGAGACATTGAGGCCTCATAAGTCATGACGTACCAGGACCATTTTCAAGACCTGCCGGGCTCCGTTTTCCTAAAAAACAATTTTGCAATTCATGCTGTCAAAGACTCGAACCTCCATTCGGCAGCTTCTTGAGACCATTATTGGACACTACGATATTGGGTCTCAGGAAGAAGCTATAGAGATGAAAAATAGATGAAGAGAAACACCAATTCCGTACCTTAGGGACGTGATTGAAAGTCCAAGTTTGTTTGGATTTGTTCTCCCTTATAAGAAGGTCGAACTGATTGGCCCCAGATTGAGACTCCAGAGAAAAAGTAGATGAGACTAACAAAGGGTCAATTTGACCACCAAATGAAAGTGCAGCCTACACCCTCGCCTACCCCCATACTCCATCCATACTCTCTCCTACTTTATCCAACCTAACCTAACTTAAAATTTTTCAACTTAACCTCAACTTCAAAAGTTATTTAAAAGTTCCCAACCTTTTCAAGTCGAACCACTGTTAAAAATATAATGGTTTCGTTTTTGTTTCGGCACAGAGCTTTTAAAATTTCATTACTTTGCTTTTTGGTTCGATGCAAAGAGTCACAAATTTAGATGGCTTGGCTCAAAATCTGCTTGTTTCCAAATCGTTTTATAGATCTGATATAAAACAAAACCCAACACACAGATTTCACAACATTTCACTTGCAAAATTGTTTACTTTGATTTTGAGTATTTTGCAGTTAGCAAAACAAAAACAAAAAATTTCCAAAATTCTTTAGACTCAGTGCCCACACATTCCACCTCCCATAGACAACAAATACACTGATCTTACGCTGGGCGGCATTGCTTTGTTCTTGCGTTACGCTGTGCCGTCAAAACATTTATTAAACTAACAAAAGAACAAGAAAAAAAATACACTGACCCTGACCTGATTGTTTGTTCGAAAAAATCTCCGAACACGCAGAGACATAAACATAGATACCGACACATAGACACTGGCAACAACAACAAATCACCAAACGATCTCAATTTGCGACAAATTTGTTTTGGTTGCCACTAAATTTTGTGAAATTTATGTGCAAACAATTCACATGCAAAATTTTGTCAACGATTACGTGTGACACACAAAGCAATGGCGGCGCCTTCGACATCCTCTTCATCTCCTCTCTTTGAACTCGTCTACTGATGGCTTCTTCTTTACTTTAGTTTTAGTGGTCTTTTGCCCTCTCAGTTCTGTTTTCATGTTGGTAAATTATTAAATATTTTGGCGTCGTTCAATCGTTTATTTTCTGAAAAATATCACAACATTAATTTCTGTCACCCTTTGCGTGATTGTTGATGTGTGTGTGTGGTGTGTGTGTGTGTGTGCTATGAGCGGACTCTGTTCTTATGCTCACATATCTACAGCAACTTTCAAGTTGGTTGACAACAATTCAATTTATCTGCTTTGGGTCAAGGGTAGCAACAACAACAAATAACGCAGCGCCCGTTCTGTTCTCGTTCCACGCGCGCCTCACAGCTGCCTACGCTTTCTTTCAACTTGTCTTCATTCCACTTTTGCCCGTTTTTTTCGTTTTTATTTCTCTTCTTGTTCTTGTTTTTGTTGTTGCAAATGTATCTGTGCCCGTGCGGGGTCTGTTTCATGTTGTTGCTTAGCGCCAACGATTGCACTGATTTCTTCTTCGATGCTCCTCGCCGGCCACTCGGCCAATGCAACGCTTGACTGGTGCTGCCGCTGCGTCATCGCCGCCACTGCAAAACGCTACCGACGACAGATAAGCGACAACGCGCTGTCGGCTGCTGCACCAATTCGTTGATAGACGATTACAAAAATAACCATTCAGATTTGCATAAAGTTTCTGCTATTTTCTGCTCAAAAGTGATAAAATTTATGAAAGCAATGTCCAATTGCTTCATTGTTTTTTATGCCATTTTTTCTTTGATAAGAAAAATTCAACACACAACAGGGAATTAAAACAACTTATTTCTTTAATGATTTGGAAAATAGAAAAAAATTTGCTCAACACACTTTTTCCCTCTAAACATTTTGCAAGAACAAATTCCTAGCAGCCGATAAGACCTAAAAAACCCCACACAATTGCCTACTTAGCGCACAGCAACAACAAACAAACAAACATCTAATAACCAACAAACAAGTACAACAATTAGGCTACGAAAATTACGCACAATGTGCGCCGTGTTTGTGCCATTAACCCAAATAATGCCAACTAATTGAGTTCATTCGCGCTGCAAACTCACACAAACCAATAACCGATAAAAAAACAACAACCACACATAACAACAACAACAATTATAACAGCAATAAAGGTGGGAGCAAACAACTAGCGAAAGTACAAAAACAAAACTATTGGCAAAAAAAATGATTAGACTGCCTGAAGATAAACAAAATTGCGGCCAGCGGCAGTATGGAAAAAAAGGTAAACGACAGCCGCAAGTAGCGCCGCGAGTTCGGTGGCGCTTAGATTGAGGCGTCAGGCATTTTATTGAACTACAAATAGACAGCCAAAAGAATACGTTTTCTAGGAGATAAGCTGCAGCATTAATATTTGAGAAGTTAGAGCACTAAGATAGCAGAAACTAAGAGCGAGACAGAGTGAAGAGAATTGAAGCAAGTTTGGCATTCAAGAATTTCTACTTTTGTGTTAATGTTGGAAATATAAAATTAAAAAATAATAAAATTGGAAAAGTTATTACAACATTTATTAAAAAAATATTTATATAAAAATTGAGAGCTGAAACAAGAAAAAATACTACAAAAACCTGCTTGCGTAATTTTGCCATATTTTTAGATTTTTCACGCATGAAAAAAGCTATTTTAGTTTTCATTTTTTTTTCGTATTTCCAATCATTCTTAATCGAATTGGAATGATTTTTGGAGTAGAAACACGGAGAAAGAAGAAAGGCTTCTGAAGACTTCAAGAACCTGAAGGCTTTTAAATCAACTGGGAATAAAGAGAAGCAATGTTGATTAGAGAGAAGCAATGAACTGAACAAAAGAGAACATTTTCTCTGATCGTAACATTTTAAAGCTGTCCCTGTCAACCATGGAACTTTGTCCAAGCATTTCACGTATAGAAGGAGCAAGAAACAGTTAGAAACATGGACCATACTACAGACTGAAAGGGAACTAAGCAATGAGTTTAATAAAATATCCAGTTAGAAAGGTTTGGATTAATGGGAGATCCAGTCAGAGAGGGTCCAATTAATGACGCATCGAATCAAAAGGAGTCGAATTAATGAAGTAAAAAACAATGGAATTAAAAAGAGTTCCAAGAGGAAACGATCGAATCAAAGGGATGTGCAGTGAAGAAGGATCCGATTTATTATGAATTCAGTGAGAGATGGGGAGATAAATGAAGTATCCCATCAGAAACGATCCTATGAATCCAAGATCCAATGATAGATGGTCAGATCAGTGAATAATCTAGTCAGAGACGATCCGATTCATGAAGGACCGAGCGACAGATGATCAAACTTATGCAAAATCCAGTCAGAGAAGATTCGATTCATTGAAGATCCAGCAAGAGATAATCAGATTAATGAAGGATCCCATCAGAGACGATCCAATTCAATATGGTGCAATAACAGATGATCAGATCATCAGATCAGGATCTAATCAGAGACCATAAGATTCAATAAGTATCGAGCGAAAGATGATTAAATTGATAAAGAAGTTTGTCAGAGATGATTCGATTCATTAAAGATCCAACGAGAGATAATCAAATTGACAAAGAATGATTAAGGATCCAGTCAGAGACCATCTGATTCAATATGGATTAATGAAGGTTCTAAGTAGTCAGAGACGATCGACTAAATTCATGAAATATCTAGCAATTCATGATTGGATCAATGAAGAGTCTAATCAAAGATGATTAGATTCATTAAAGATCCAGAGATAAATGATCAGATCAACGTCTTACGTCCTTCAATCAGAGACGATTAGATCCTTCAATCAGAGACGTAAGATTCATTAAGCATCGAGCGAAAGATGCTCAAAGTTATGAAGGATCCAGTCAGAGACGACCCAATTTATGGAGGATCCAGCGAGAAATGATCAGATTAATGAAGAATCCCATCAGAGACAATCCGATTCATTATGGATCGAGTAAGAGATAATCAAATTAATGAAGGATCCAGTCAGAGACGACCCAATTTATGAGAGAAATGATCAAATTGATGAAGAATCCCATAAGAGACGACCCAATTTACGGAAGATCCCGTGAAAGATAATTAAATCACTGAAGGATCCAGTCATTGACGATCCAATTTATGGAAGACCCAGCGAGAGATGATCAGATTAATGAAGAATGCAGTCTGAATGAAGAATGCAGTTATGAAAGATTCAGTAAAAGATGATCAGATTAATGAAGGATCCCATTAGAGACGTCTAAATTTGTGAAACATCCTGCGAGAGATGATCAGATTAATGTAGAATCCAATCAGAGACGATCCTATTTATGAAAGATCTAGTGAAAGATGATCAAATCAGATGATCAGATGATCAAATCAACGAAGGATTTAGTTGAAGACGTTCAGATTAATTAAGTATCGAGTAAGAGATTCTCGAATTGATTAAATATTCAGTCAGAGATGATTCAATTTATTAAGATCTAGCGAGAGATGATAAATTTGAAGAAGGATCAGGTCAGATATGATCTGATTCATTAAGGATCGAGCGAAAGATGATCAGATTAATGAAGAATCCAGTTAGAGACTATCCAATTCATAAAAGATCCACCTATTGATGATTGGATCAATGAAGGATCCAGTCAGAGACGATTCGATTCATTAAGTATCGAGCCAAGGATTATCAAATTGATGAAAGATTCAGTCAGAAATGGTTCGATTCAGTAAAAATTCAGTGATAGATGGTCATATTAATGAAGGATACCATCAGAGGCAATCCGATTCATTAAATATCCTGCGAAAAATTATCAGTTCAACGAACGACCCCGTCAGAGACGATCCTACTAATCAAAGATCCAGTGATAGATATTCAGATCAACGAAAGATCTAGTCACATATGATCCAATTGTAGGGATAGGAACGATATAGTCAAAGACGATTCGACACATTATGACACAAAACCAAAAAAATACTTCCTTTCCTAACGCCGGTCGTTCAAACACATTCAGATTAATATAGATGTCGGATGAACATTTGACAGGGTGTTGGATGGATTTTAATTTTTTAAATAAAGACACTGTGATAAAATGATCCAAGAAGAAGACGTTTCGAAGACAGTCAAAAAGGTCTTACGAGCAAAGATTGAGAAACGGATTAAATGAAAGACAGAAAGATGGATAAAAATACGAACTAAATAATGATTTAACTTATTGATTGACATAGGGACGATTCGATCAGTAGAGAAACAGATCGGCTGACGAACGAAAAAGAGTAATAAACGTAGATATTGAAGTCTAAAGAATGATGGAATTAAAGTCATTTGGACAATGAACAGAGGGGCGAATGAAGAGACGGACAAACAAATTCAAAAAGGACCACACGAACCAAGACAAAAAGGATAACTCGACGAATAGTTAGATGGATTAACTAAGAGGCAAATAAAATGAACTAAGAGTCGTTTCGAAGAGTAAAGATTGGATTTAAAGTTGTTCAGACAACGAATTATTGGACGAAGTTAAAAATCAAAGCAAGAGAGCAAAGATGAGCAAAGAGAGGATAAATAGATTTAAAAATGGCCAGATGAATGAAGGCAAAAAAGGATTATACAAGGAATAGTTAGCTGGACTAACTAAGAGACAAATAAGCCGATGAATAGGATGGATTTAAAGTGGCCAGGCGACAAAATTAGATTTTAGCTGTTTGCATTGCTTCTTAAACCTTCATTCACTACTTCACTTCTACGCCATAAAAAAAAACGAAAACGACAAAAACCAAATACAATAATAATTCCAACAAAAAAATCGTCGTCCTCGTAGCAAAACTATGAACATTTTACAATAATAAAACATAAATTAGCGTCTTAAAAAACCAGACAACAACAATCAATTTGTAGTGAGCCGAAAAAAAAAATTTTAAATTCCTAAACCAAATAACCCAACAAAAGCCAATGGCGGCCAGCGTGCCAGTCAGTCAGTCGGCCATTCAGGCGGCGAACATTTTAAAATAGAAATGCCAAACAGATTTTCATTTAAATTTTAATTTATTTTATTGTTGTTGTTGTTTTTTCTTTGTGAGAAGCTTACACACACTAACGAAATGAGAGAGACAGCGCACATATGCGCCGAGCAGCGAACAGCGAGCAGTGAACAGTGGGCGGTGGGCGGTGGCGGGGTGTCGCGCGGAAAATTAGGGTCACGGTTAACCTGTGTGTTGTTGTTGTTTTTTTAAGTTGTCGTCGGAAGCGGCACGTCCTCCAACGGCTGCGCCACCCTTTGCAAGTTTGCGGCGGCGCCTCTACACAAACACACACACACACACACACACACATGCACACGACCGATGCCGCCCACATGTGTGTGTGTGTGTGTTTCATTGTGTGAATGCTGTATGAAATGTTGTCTGTGCATTGAAAGTGAATTTAGGTTGTAGACATACAACAACAACAACAATAGTAACAGCAACAAAACAATCTGACCGCGCACTGATGCTGATAATGACGTCTGTTGTTGTTGTTGCTATTTAAGGCTGCACCACCTGACGTCTCCAGGGGGAAGGTCAGCCGTATTCTGTTGCTTTTTTGATGTTTAAATTGTTGTTATTGTTGCCGTTGTTCTCGTACCGCACCACTTCACTCCCCCGCCGAGCCGCCAGCGTCTCTATGCCAGTAGCCTTCAATTTATTTTCCTGTTTTTTTTTGGTTGTCTGTTTGCTCATTTTTCTTCACATATTTACTTTTCGACAATTATAACTTTGCATTAGTGTGTATGTGTGTTGTTGTTGTTGTTGTTGTAGGTGACTGTTCTGTTCTGGTGCTCGTGCTGGTTGTGTCTCATTGTTGTTGTTGTGTGCGCTGACGTTGTCGTAGTAGTTAAATATTAGCATTTCACAAACTCTCAGTCTCGGTCTGTTGGCCTTTTGGAAATTTTTTGTTCCTGTTTTTGTGTTTCTTTTTTTTTATAAATTTTTTTTAATTTACATTTTTTAGTTATTTTTGTTTCGTTATTGTTTTATGACTGAATTTATTGCAATCCTAATTTTATGAGCAATACAAATGAACTCATAAAAAAATTATAGTTTCCCAAACAAAACGTGACAAGAAAACTCTTTAGTTCAATTAATCAAGAAATTGTTATGCTCTGAAGAAGAAGAAGAATAAACGGTTCTATACTTTATGTGTCAATGTTCATTTTTATGGGTCAATGTCCGTCCTTGACCAGAAAAATGTCATTAATGCCAATAGTCCCTCAGAAAGCAAATCAATTAAAACAATGAATATCTCTGGAGAAGAAGAAGAAGAAAGGTTCCATATTTTGGTGCCAATGTCCCTTCTTGGCCAGAAAAATACGGAAATATCACTTATCCGTCAGGACACCATGAAGCAAATCAATGAAAACTTCTTTAACTCTGTAGAGCCATGCTGGCCATTCCGCTACTCGTGAATAGAAGAAGAAGAAAGTCAAAGCCAAAGTCCCTTCTTGGCCAGGAAAATACAAAAAATTCCACCAATCCGTCGGGATACCATGTGCTTCAATCCAATCCAACCAATCAAAAAAAATTTTTAAATCTGTAGAAATAGAAGAAGAAGTAGAACAAAAAGTAGAAAGGGAAGAAACGATCCTATATTTCATATGTTAATGTCTCATCTTGGCCCAGAAAATACAAAAATGCCACCATTCCACACATATATATAACACCATATATAAAGTAAGTCAATCAAAACTTTTTTAATCTCTGTAGAACAGTGTTGACCATTCATCTTTTCAACTTGATTTGACTGATCAACTTACCAGTGATGTAGTGGAAACTTTGTACTTCCCAACATTGCAAAAGGAATAATTGTACCATTTCAATGAACAACAAAAAGTCATCCATTGGTATTGAAATTAACTTTTCAGCAGAATCTTTTTATTTCAACCAAATCAAACTTTACTGATCTGAGTATTCAATATAACAGTTCCAGGTTTCAAGTTGGTCAGGTTCTAACTTCAAGTTCCACCTAATTTACTTAAACAAATTGATTCAGTTGAAAAGATGACAAGAGAAACACTGCAAAAGTGGTTGGACTCAAACCTCATTCAAAGGCTTCTAAGAAAATTATTGTATTTCCTCAAAAGAACTAAAAAAAACCAAAAAGTTTGGAACTGGTTTTGAAGGGTTCTGCAGGACATTCCTGAAGGGAGGCAACACCAGACAACAAATTTGGCGTATATGAGCGTCTCCCTTAGCTGCCATTCTAACCTAACCTAACTTTACAATTATGTTGTTGTTAACCATACAAAGAGACTGAAAGAGAGAGAAAATGATAGAGGGGTTCAGCAACTCATGTGCACCATTTCTATGCTCATATTTGACTGGAACACTACTTTTTCGATAGTTTTGAACCCTAACCTCAAAACGGTGAAACATTTTTGCAGAAACTGCAAAGAAAGAGATAGAAAATATGTTCAACGTCTCCTGAAAATCTCTTCTGCACTCTTCTTATTGAAATCTCCTCGTTTTCTTATTGAAACCTAACCTCAACCATACAAAAAGTCGGAATCTAATTTTAAGAGATTTTCGCAGAAGCTTCAAAGATGCGAAAGAGATAGAAAGTGTGTTCAGAATATCAACCAGAAAGACTAGTTTTTCGATTGTTTTGAAACCTAAAGTCAGGACAAAAAATCTAAGTTTAACTTCAAATGATTTCCGCAGAAGCTGCAAAGATAAGAAAGAGATAGAAAATGTGTTCAACGTCTCCTGAAAATCTCTTCTGTACTCCTCTTAAAACCTATCCTTAAGACGTTGTCTTATTGAAACCTAACCTCAACACATTGTTTTATTAGTAACCATGCAAGAAGTCGGATCTAATTTTAAGAGATTTTCGCAGAAGCTTCATAGATGAGAAAAAGATAGAAAGTGTGTTCAGCTCCTCTCCTACTCTCTCACTCCTCTTAAACCTAATCCTTAAAGACGTTGTCTCTTTGAAACCTAACCTCAATACATTGTTTTATAGTTAACCACGCAAAACGGTGGAGAGATTTTCGTAGAAGCTGCAAAGAAAGAGATAAAAATGTGTAGAACGTGTCCTGAAAATCTCTTCTGCACTTCTCTTAAAACCAATCCTTAAGACGTTGTCTTATTGAAACCTAACTTCAACATATCGTTTTAGAGGTAGAAAATAAGTTCACCGTCTCCTGAATATCTCTTCTGCGCTCACTGCCAAACTAAATCTCCAACTGGAAGACTACTGTTTCGATGAAACATACTGTGAAAACCAGGCTGAAACAATGATCTACATCACAGTTCATTTTTAGCTTCAAAAGCTCTAACCAATAACGGTGACATTAGAGTTAGTCTCAAAGGTCAAAATGAAGCTAACTACCTAAGGACTGAAGAAACATGAGCAACAAGTACAAAAAGTATCTCAATGAAAGTGCACAAGTAAAATTTTGTGTCATTGTTTCTTCTTTATGGCAGTGGCAACTCTGAAAATTTACAGCTGTTTACGATTGTTCCGATTATTGAAAATGTGGCATTGAAGAAAGAAAGACCGCATTATGATTCTGTAAATAATCGATTTATTGAAGCAACGACTTTCAGATCCAATCATCTCTTGAAGCTTCGATGCCAAGTGGCCATTGAGATGGAGCCGCATCTTGGTCCATATGTCATTGAAAATTTAAAGGAAAGAACAATGAACTGGAATCAGAGCCGATTGGTCCATTTGGAGGATATTTTATTCTATACATAATCGGAACATTCTTTCTTTCTCCCTTCTTTCTGTCTCTCTTTCTTTTTTTCTTCAAAGTCATCAATCTTAACATATCAATAATTCTTTTACATTGCACATGAGCTGTTCACAAGCAAAAGGTTGAGAAGTCAAGTAGCTCTGAAACTAGGTTAGGTTAAAGAAGGGGAGTGTGCATTTTGCACTTCCACTCGGAGGACTTGTTGGGCCCATTGTGATTCCCTTCATTTTTAAGATATACCGGTGCCTTTCCCTATCTGTTCGGTTCCCTGTAGATCCCGACAGGATCTTTTGAGAACCATTTGGTCTTCACGAGGAAGTTGTGTAGATCAATGATCTGTGCATCCGCTATCTCGACAAGTTCATCGAAGAACCTTGCCCCAAGGTTTGGAGCCGTCGGTTCTGTAGTGATGGACAGTGGCAAAGCAGGGGGGCTACTCTGTAATGCGATGCGAAAGCGAAAGCGATGCGAAAGTGAGTTGCGATGCGAAAGTCAATCGGTACTCTGTATCGCTTTCGCATCATTGAAAAGCGGCCCTTATTTTGTTTCGAGAGTAAGTTGGCATTACTAGCGTCGAGTGTCATAAAATTCAAACAAAATAAAAAAAAAAGTAAACAATCGCATTTTTTTGAAACTTAAAATCGAAATACGCAGTGCTAGAAATGCGAAAGGGGAAAATCGAAATGCGAAAGTAGAAAATTTCAATTCGATTGTCGGATTTTAGAGTACTAAGTGTGCGAATGCGATACATTTTATGTTCGCATCGCATTAGAGAGTAGCCCCCCAGGTACGACCGATTCCACTGCCTCCTCGTCTCCACAGCTTCTGCATAAATCGTCGGTCGCCAGACGCCATTTGCATAGCATTACGCCGATGGCGCAGTGACTTGTCAGCTCTGAAACTATACTGAATATCTTTTTAAATGTATTAGACCCTTAGTGACCCCAGCTGCCTGCAAAGGCCATGACAGATATATAAAAAAAAAAAAAAGTTAAAAATATTTGTTTCTTCCTCTGCGTCTATGCAGCTTCGGCAGAAATCGTTAGCCAGAGGATTCAGTTCTAGACTTCCAACGTGACCACCAAGAATGCAGTGATCAGTTAGTACCCTAACAACAACCCGGAACCTTTCCCTTTCTTGAGGTTTACCAGACTTTCACAAGCCAAACCAAGTAATTGAAAATTGCAGATTTTAAATATTTTTTAACCAATTCACTGAGAAGAATTCAAAAGTGCTGTAACATTAAATTCCGGAAAATTACACAAATTGAAGCTTAAAGCTTTAACTTCAAAACGATTCATAACTAAAGTCTGACGGATAAGCTCATTGCTTTCCAAAAACATATTTAAGATCATTATTAAAAATTTCAACTTGTATTTGTCCGCATGCATGTACGCACTGCCGCTTAGTACAGCAATTTTCGAGATATCAAGCTGAAATTTGTTGTCAACAATGAACAAACTATAGAAAAACTGGAGCCATAAAAAGATAGGAATCAAATTAGTTATAGACTTAGTTATGATATATGAGAGTGCAATATTTAGAAGAGAAAGAAACCAAAGTACCAAAGAATTTTATCTTCTTCTTCTTTTATCAGACTGAAATTTGAAAAAAAGAAAATGTTTATAATGTAAAATTGGTTATTAATGTTTCATAGAATTTCGCTTTTATTCATTAATATTTTTTTTCAAAAGTTAAGTACAGCATATGAGAATGCAATAAGGAAAGAAAGAAACCAAAGTGCACAATAAGCTGAGATATCAGGCTGAAATTTCATCAATAGAAAATATTTGTGATGCAAAATTAGTTATTAATGCTTTATAGAATTTCGGTTTAATTTATTAATTTATTTATTTTATTTTATTTATTAATTTATTTATTTTTTCAAAAATTAGTTAAAGCCGGACACATCTTAAGGTTTTCGATTTTCTCAAAAGCCGACTTGGTTTCCTCACATATCGCACAACTTGTCTCAAAATACAACTTTGCGTTTGCTTTTTACACCTAAAGATTTTTTTGTATTATTTCTAATTGTTCACTAATGCTTCAGCCAACAACAAGCAGTGTCAAAATGCAACTCAATTATTGTTAGTGAATGACGTCATTGAGCACTTCACGTCTCTTATTTCGTTCTATCAAAGAAAATTCAATATATCTTCCATGACTTTATTTACTTTAGTTTAATTGATTGAAATTAAACCAAAAACCACCAACAACAACAACACTGCGAGACATTGAATGACTGCAACTAAAAATAGACAATCCGAATGTTGTAATAAAAATCTCCGCCCCAAAAGGCGTGCCACGGTTTTATGAGTCTTTTGCGCTTCGAATTTCAATCAAACAAATAAAGACAAATAACGAGCGTCTGGCAGACATAGAGACAAACAGACCGAAAGCCCCATAGACAGCGCGTCTACGACCATTTAGTGAATTACACGCCAACAAAACAACAACAACAAAACAATTCCATAAAAAAAGTAAAAGAAAAGCACACAAATTGTGCGAAACTTCAGCAACAAAACGTGCGTGTCTTCCTATATGTGTGTGTATGTGTGTGTTTGAGTGTGTGTGCGTGTTTGAGTGTGTATGTGTGTGTGTGTGGAGCATGTTGAATGAATCATCGGCATTAAATAGTCGAATGCGTGGCAAATATTTCGCTAAAAAAAAAATAACAAAAAAATTCACAGAAAATATTTTTCGCACACACAAAGTTCACTGGCGCTGGTTGCCTCCTAGTTGTTGTTGTTGTTAGTTTATTTCAGACACACACACAGCCATACGCACATTTATGGGGTTGTGCTATTATTATTGGTGTTGTTGTTTTGCGTACGCGAAGTGCGTTATCAGCATTGACAGAAATTCAATGAACCAGAAAGACCGACAACAACAACAAAAACTTCCACAAATATTATTATTATTATTATTATTCTTGTACTATTAACAAAAAGGCGCAGCTACAGCAACAACAACTAACAATAGCAAAACAAACAATGCGACACTGTGCAAATTGCTCGAAAGTGCCAAATGTGGCATTGGTTTTTGTTGGTTTCGCTTCGTTTTGATTTGATTTGGTGTTTTTTTCAGTCTGGCAACAGTAGGAAAGGGTAAAGCACAAACGCATTGAGGTGGGTCAGGGTGACCAGACATTTGCGCACTGGTAGCACTGCGCTGCCAAAAGCAATGAACCGGAATGAATCAACTATGAAGTGGAGAAAATTGAACAGAAAGCGCTGTCATTTTGATTGCGATATGGAAATTTGATGAGTGGCCACATTTGGTTGCATTTGCATGAAGAAGTGATGAGATAAAATTGAAGAGAAAACTTCACAAAAAATATTTAAAAAATTGTTTAATATACAAAATTACTTAATCTCCTTGTTAATTGCTGGGTTGAATATTCGATTTTGTAGAAAATTGTATGAAAGAGTCCTTGAAAATGAGTATCCCTTGAGATGAAAATGAAGGATTTCAAACGGTGAGACACAAGTTAGGTTAAGTTGAACTAAAGATGGGCTCCAAAGCAGCTTAGGATGCGGTATGGCAAATCGCCGCGGGTACCCACAGGGCGCTGAGACAGAACGGGCGCAAAGCAAGTGATGCGAGAGGATGCTACTGTCACGCAGACATAGTAACGGGACGAAAATTAAGTAAAGGATCTAGAAGAATCTAGTGAATGCAACTAATTACACTGACACCACAAAGATCGTGTGAGCCCAATGCTCGGTTTGAGACAGGAAGAGATTTGGTGAGTTATAGTCCCACACTACAGGGCCCTGGCTTGAGATCTGTGATAACCATTCTTCGAGTAATCGCGACAACGAACAAGCAGCCGCTACAACAACCAAGTAGCCGCGACAAGAACCCAGTAGCCGCTAGAACAACCAAGTAGCCGCGCCAACAACCGAGCACTATTCCTTATATCTAACATTCGTCTACTACCGTCGGTGTAGCTGTTACTCGCGAGTTACAAAATGGCCATCACTGACCCATTCAGATGGCGTTTGTTCCGATAAGTCAATATCCAAAGATAGTCCTTGTGAGAATGGATATCTCTGACCTTTAAAGGCCTACAAGAACTGATATACTTTTACAATCATAACTAAGTCTCTCAGTTACACCTCTTCACCTACATATACAAATCCAGAAGAAGAGAGCTATCTAATTACGGCCTCCTGGTGTTATACCTACGGTGGTCCCGGGAGGGAGATTTTAGTGAGTGGAAGTCTCATACTTTCACAGGACTTCCAATGCTTTCCTTCTCAAAACAAGGCTTTCCTACGGATGACTCATACCAATATCGGAGCTGAGGGATTTTTGAGTCGCAGGAAGATAGAACATTACGAACCAATAAGTCGGAATCGCAATACCGAGTGGCACAATCATGCCGAAGTTCAGTTTTGTAAAAAGTTTCAATACTGAATTCAGTAACATAACAAACTGTGTATGTATATCAGAGACCAGTTCATGATAATCTGGTACACAGCTGGGTCCTTAACGGAAATACTCGAAGCCGACGTCTTTTAGGCAGAAATATATGCTATCTTCCAAAATAAATACCAGAGCTGGAAGATAGCGATACTTTCTGAGCCAAGCCAAGCTTCAATCAAGACATTACGATTGCACCATAAATACTCAAAACTGGTACTAGAATGTCTTGCTTTCATAATCATCTTCGGGTCCTATAGGTTCCGAGTGGCGCTGGTATTGAAAGTAATGAAATGGCGTACAAGGAAGGCTGCAGCAACACCTTTTGTTGGCCCAGAACCATTCTGGGGTTTGATAAAAACAAGCTTTATTCATTTTAACCAGAAAGGATGATGTAATGAAAATCAATCAATACAGGGAGAACCAACCAGGATTACAACGTTCCAAAGCAATTATTGAGCCGTATCATAGTAAAATATTTGAGGATGTATGAACTCAAGGAAGAATAATCTGCGGATTACTTCAAGCATCTTTAAGGAGGAACTTAGGTTGAATCATCGGCTAACAAAACTATGAGTTCGTGTAGGTGAACGTTGTAGCATCGGTATGCAGGAAAATGACACTTTATATGATAGGAGGATGTCCTGTACTGATGCATGCTGTAAAGAGGCATCTGAGGGATTACCTTATAACAGTGGTCAACTGGGAATCCAGAGGCTTAGAAGCTATACTGAAATTCCTTTCGGAGGCTGAACTAACACATGAACTATGAGTCCCAGGAAGGGGTACTACAATAGTTCTCTTAGGTTGCTCTTAGGTAATAATAAGCACATGAGGTTAGGTTACCACAGCACCCCTGAGCTATGCGAGGTGTGTGAGACCAGTGACATACCTGCTGCCTTCTTCCCTGGAAGGATAAGGACGATCATGCCTTTCCTCGTCAGATCATCCACTTTACAGGGACCTTCAATGTTTTGGTGACTAGGCACCCAAATAAGGTGAATATTGTTCTATAGTACTGACGCAACACGTTGAGAGTTTCGTAGCACCCAGTGAGAGAATTTGTGTTGTTTTACAAAAGTCCAAAAGGTAAGGACGGTCAATTTAGAAAGGAATTCTAAGCGATAATTACTCTTAAAACCAAGTTACTCCATTTGTGGGAGGGACCCATCAGGATCAATTCATGGCCAATTTGGCCAACCAGGCTTAAGCTAACCCAACCTACCGTCAGGTATTTGGCTCAGGTTCAGAACGACCACCTAGATGGCATTCATCTTTCCCCTATAAACACTGCAATAGTCTAGAAGTCGGAAAGGTATTTCAATCCCCAGTTAGCCTGGAATCACTCTCGCTTAGAGAGACCAGTTGTAATTTTCTATTTTTAAGTGCTTTTAAATATTTTTATATTTTTTTTTGTATATAGAATACATTTGGATTCTATTATTATTTTTAATATTTTTTTTTATTTTATTTTCTTTTTTAACATTATTTTATTAAACATTTATCACATGAAAGCTTTTCAATAAACACAAACAAAACCAAACAATCAAAGGCCTCATACTTCTTGTACAAAATTTCACGCAAATCTTCACCACAAAAGTTTTCCCCACAGAAATCATCGCCTAGAACTGAGTCACAGCCGATTAATCATTATGACAATGACAACAAAGAACTTTTATGCAATAATTCACAACCCCCCAAAAAGTTATTACAAGGAAACACAAAGTGTTATTTAACAGACAGACAAGAGCAACAACACATGTCAGCGCCCGGCTCGCTCTTGTACCTCAATCAAAACGCCACTGAGCACAGCCTAAATTCCGGGCCCCCTCACTAAAAAACCAGACGTCAAATCAAATACAACGAATACAACGAATGACCGCATAAGGAATGTTTTATGCAAGATTGATTATGGGTCGACCGTCGACGTAATTAACGGGACAAAGAACTCAGTGGGAATGCAATCAGAATGTCTCAGCGCGTCCATGTGTCACACACACACACAACGTACGTAAGTATTCAACGCCCTCCAATGAATTGTGCGCTGTGCAATTACACAATTTGACTGTGTCCAGTCGATTTCATTTCAATTGGCACCTACGAAGTGAGAAAATTGAGTGGTGACCAATGCAACGTGGCCGCAAAGACGCACAAGTCGGTCACGCAGTGCAAAGGATGCGTGAAGGCTGCGTGAAGGACATTCGAACGCACCCACTGGAATCTCACATTAATTGACCATTAAATATTGAAGCTGGATTATGTTGACGGATATTATGTAAGAACGTGGCCGCCTGGCGAGTCTTACGTGACAGACAATGTTAATGCGAGCGAGTGAAGGAGGTTTTTGAGGACAGGAGCGGCTCAGCTTGTATAAGACACTTACAAGGTCACACAAGAATTTTATGATTTTATTGCAGTAATCTGTAGTTAGTTTAAAAACCTATTTTACTTAACCCTTGGTTGACTTCGTCATATTTTGATGAAAAAAGTAAAAAAAAGTTTTGTCTAATTATTTCTTATTCAAAGTGCTTTTACCATATTTTAAGCCAATAGACCCATTAAAACTTGTTCCCCATTTAACTGTTAACCCTTAGTTGACCCCTCACATTTTGATTCTCAAAAGGTGAACACCTCGTGTCGAATTATTTCTCATTTAAAGCGAACTTTCAAAAAGTTTGAAGCCAATAGGCCCATTAATTCATGTTTCTACAGTTTCTCCATACACACTTTTAACCCTTTGTTGAATTCGTCATATTTTGATGAAAGAGATTTGAATTAATTGTCTCATTATTTCTTTTTTAAAGTGATTTTACCATATTTGAAGCCAATAGGTTCATTAAAACTTGATCCCAATTCAACTTTTAACCCATTACGTGTTTATACTCAAAAAGTGAAAACCTCATATCAAATTTTTTCTCATTTAGAGCACTTTTTAAAATATTAAAGTCAAAAGGCCCATTAATTTATGTTTTTCTCCTTACTATCTCTTAACCCTTTACTGACTTCGTTAGATTTTAATGAAAAAGTTAAAAAAATACGTGTTTAATTATTTCTCATTCAAAGTGCTTTCACCATATTAGAAGTTAATAGGTTCATTAAAACTTGTAACCGTTCAAACTGTTAACCCTTAGTTGATCCATTGCGTTTTGATACTCAAAACATGAAAAACTCGTGCCGAATCATTTTCTATTTTAAATACTTTTAAAAAGTTTCAAGTTAAAAGTTCCATTACTTCATGTTTTTACAATTTCTTTATACAGATTATTAACCCTTTGTTGACTTCGTTAAATTGTAATGAAAAAGATAATAAATACTTGTCTAATTTCTTCTTATTCAAAGTGCTTTTACTATTTGAAGCCAATAGGTCCATCAAAAATAGTTTCCCATCAAACTGTTAACCCTTAGTTGACCCCATTACGTTTTGATACTCAAAAACTGAAAAACTCGTGTCGAATTATTCTCCATTTCAAGTACTTTCTAAAAGTTTCAAGCAAAGAGGTCCATTAATTCATGTTTTTTACAGTTTCTCCATACAAACTTTTAACCCTTTGCTGACTTCGTTAGATTTCGATGAAAAAATGCTTGTACTACTACTTCTCATTTGAAGTGCTTTCACCATATCGAAAGTCCAAATGCCCATTAAATCATGTTTCTCCATACGAACTCTTAACCCATTGTTGACCCGTTACAAGATTTTCTAAAAAGTTAAAAATACGGATTGAGTTAATTTTCATTTGGAGCACTTTCACATAGTTTGAATTCAATGAACCTATCTCTTCATGTTTCTCACAGTTTCTCCGTACAAACTATTAACCCTTTGTTGACTTTATTACATTTTAATGAAAATAATTTTAAAAAATTGTCTCATTATTTCTCATTTGAAGTGCTTACAGTGACTTGATGAAATACTTGAAAAGTAGAAAACACCCCCTAAACCCCCCTAAATAATGTTTCTCCCTACAAACTCTTAACCCATCGTTGACCCCGTTACGTGACTTGCAAAAAATTAAAAAAACACGTATCGAATTAATTCTTTCTTGGAGCATTATCACCAAGTTTAAAATCAATAAGTCAATTTGTTTATGTTGTTCACTGTTTCTCCGTACAAACTGTTAACCCTTTGTTGACCTCGTCTGATTTTGATTTTCAAAAAAAATTAATAACACGTGCCGAACACATGAAGTAGACTTATTAAATTTAAAGTCAAAAGGACCTTGAAATCATGTTTCTCCATACGAATTGTTAACCCGTTATTGACACCGTTAAATTTTTATTTTAAAAAAGGTTAGAAACATGTGTAACATTTTTTCTCTAAGTTTGAAGTTAATAAGCCCATTTATTTATGTTTTTACAGCATATCCATATAAACTCTTAACCAGTCATTGGCCCCGTTAGATTTTTATTTAAAAAAAGGATTAAAAGCACGTCTAATTTCTTTTTTCTTTATGTGTTTATCAATTTTGAAGGCATGGTCCTATCAGTTCAGGTCTTTTTCATAGTTTTTCGCATGCAAAGCTTAACCCAACCGAAGCAACCGAAAAAAGTGAAAAAATTATTTTCGATGTGGATTACATTCACCAAGTTTGAAATCTAAAGGCCTTTTAATTCACTTTTTTTCATACAACACCTTAACCCATGTTTTGCTCCTTGAAACTCCGAACTTCAAAAAATCCTTCGTAGTGGAGATTCGTTTTCTGCAATGAACCTGCAATTCAAATTTCAGTCTTAACGTTTAGGACATTTATCTGGTAACTCTAAAGACTCGAACTTAGTCCATGCGAGTCCTTGAGGCCAGACAGTTCAACCTAACCTAATCTAATGATACAATTATCCCCTACCTAAGTACTTAATTTAAACTAAATTTAATAATATCTAAAGTTAAATTTAAACCCTTGAAAAAATAGTAAACTTCACTGCTGAACGAACATCCAGGCACACTCGGGCGTATACGTAATCACAACTGACTCATTGCACAGTGGGCGGCACAGCAACATATAGATTTTTGCTACCACCTCTGCATTGTCTACAACTGGCTCTGCCATTAATTAGACATGAAAAGTTTACTCACATAAACAACGCAACACATTTGGTGTGAAGAAAAAACCTCAAATACAAACAGCTGATTTTCTCCATTCGAACAATTTCGCTGCTTTTGGCTATTTTTAGGCTGCCGCATGTTTTTGTTGCATGTTTTTCGTATTCCTTTTCGCATTACATTTGGCACGCAACTATGCCGCCACGAGACAACGACGGTCGCATATCGACGCGCAGCTGTCAGTTCTCCTTCAACTGTGTGCGTTGTCTACCTGGCGGCGCGCTCTTCCCGCTCGCACTGCTTTCATGCCACGTATTGTGTTGCATTGCAACAACAAAGAGATTGACCTTATTTCACTGCAAAGCTGCGTAGACTTTTGTACGCACGTACGCTGCCACATACCGCACGGCGCCAGTTGTTCATTCATCAGTGCGTGCAGATATTTCGATGACCTAAACACACACAAACACTCACATACAAACACTTTGTTACTATGTAATGTTGATTAAATAATCATAAACCGTAGTCCTAAGAATGCTCAGCATCACAGATGAAACTCATTCAAGTAAAGTTACGTATACGCAACATTTAGCTAAACATTTTTGTTTGTTTCTTTTGTCTAATGGGAGCAGAAATATTCCTACAAATTCAAATAGATATTTTTGTATAGAAATTATGCAATTTGGATTAGTGTTGTTGCTGTGGCGTAGCTAAATTTAACACATTTGACCTCCATTCAACTTGGCAAACGATAACATTGCGCATACGTCACGTTGGGCGCAGAATCACACAGACAGATTCGCACATCAGCGCCTAAGCGCCTAAATCAATGTCGCGTCACAGCGGCGTACAAGTACTGCCAAGTGCACACGTGGCACCATGGCCCGGCTAGCTCAGTCGGTAGAGCATGAGACTCTTAATCTCAGGGTCGTGGGTTCGAGCCCCACGTTGGGCGCAAGTTAAATTTTTTTTTATTTATAATAAATTGTTCATAGTTCATGAATTATTATTAATGAAAATTTACTTATTAGCTATTGGGTGAAAATATTAAAATGACTCATGTTAAATTAAACGCCAATTTCTTGCTTCTTTCTCACTTTTGCTTTAACTCAGTTGTAACATTTCTTCAGACATCAAAATTTATTGAATTAAAAATTTAAATTCTATATTAATTGAAATTTATTTGCCACTTGTTTATGTTACTTTTCTGCTTATATTTTGTTATAAATTTAATAAAAATGTCTGCCAATTAGGAGCCAAAGAGCAACGTCAAATAATGTATAAGCCATAAGATTTCGTAAATTGTTGACGCATTTCGACACCAAAAACAAATGCAATAAAAATCTGATAATGCAATTAATGAACACAAACCAGTAAGCAACCAGTGACAGTAACAAGTCTTGAACAACTTATTTGTGCTCTACACCAGTTCAGGGTTCGTTGGTTTTGTGAGGATGCAAAAGTTAGGAGACTGAGTTCAGAATTTGTTAGATTTAAAAGGAACATGAAAGACGGGGTTCGTCTTTCTTGGTTCTGAAAGGATAAAAAAATCATATATAGGGTTAGAGATTCATCGTTTCCGGAAAGATGTAAAAGTTAGTGGACAGAGGTCAAAAGTCGTTGGATCTGTGAGGATGCCGAGATGAAAAACCCGGTCCATGGTTCATTGGTTTTGCAAGAACATAAAAGTTAGCATACAAGATTCAGAATTAATTAGTTTTGAAAAGATGTGATCGTTAGGAGACAAGGTTCAGGATTCGTTGGTTCTGAAAGGAAACCAAGATGAAAGACAAGATTTGTTGGTTCTGACCGGATACAAAGGTGAAAGACAGAAATGAAAGACAGATTTCATTGGTTTCATTTCATTGGAAGAGAACGATGAAAGACAGGATCTGTTGGTTCTTAATGGGTACAAAGATCAAAGGTAGAACCAGGGTTCGTTGATTTCGGAATGAAAGAAGAAAGGGTTCAAAGCTCGTTAGTTCTTAAAGAATGCAAAGTTAAAAGAAAGGGTTCGTTGTTTCAAAGGGAAACCAAAATGAAAGTTATAATTTGTTAGATCTGAGCGGATCCAAAGATTCAAGATAAAATTAAGGGTTCGTTGCTTTTGAAATTACAAGTTAGAAGACAGGGTTCGTCGTTCGTCGAAAGGAAACCAAGATGAAAGTCAGGATTCGTTAGATCTGAACGAATACAAAGGTAAAAGACAGAATTAAGGGTTCTTTGGTTTTGGAATGAAAAGTTAGAAAATTGTATTCCGTTTTTGTTAGTTCTGAAAGAATGCAGAGATGAAAGACAGGGTTCGTTGGTTCTAAAGGGAAACCAAGATGAAAGACAGGACTTGTTGGTTCTGAACAGATCCAAAGATCAAAAACAGAATTGAGGGTTCCTTGGTTTTGAAATGAAAAGTTGGAAAAGAGGATTCCGTTTTTGTTAGTTCTGAAAGAATTGAGAGATGAAAGATAAGGTTCGTTGGTTCTAAAGGGAAACCAAGATGAAAGACATGACTTGTTGTTAGAAGACAGATCAGTTCTGTTTGCCAGTTCTGAGAGAATGCAAAGTTGAAAGACAGGGTTGGTTGGCTTTGAAAGGTTGTTAAGCTGAAAGACAGTTCAAGGTTTTTTGGTTCTGGGAGAATGCAGACAAGATTCGGAGTTTAATGGTTTTGTAATAAAACTTATTGAGACAGGATTAAGAGCCCATCATGAGTACTTGTCTGGAACCACGTGGGTAATAGAAGTTACGGCAAATTTTTGCATGAAAAACATGGCTCTTGTCAATTCCTTTACAAAAACAAATATTTTTTATAATTTTTAGATTTTCATTCAATAAATAAATAATTTTTTATTTTTTTATTTCTTAGATATTTATAAATAAATTATTTTTCATTTTTAAAATTTTAAATTTTTAGAAGTAAATTCAAATTTTTAGAAATAAATTATTAAACAAATTACTTCTAATTATATTTTAATTTTGGTGTTTAACTTTGTATTTGTGATTTTATTTCAGAGTTTATGTTTATTTTTTTTTTATTTTATTTTGCATTTACATTTTTATTATTTTTTAATTATAATTTATATTTTTCTTTTAATTTTTGTGATTATTTTTTACCAAAAAATTTTTGTTTTATTTCTTAAGTTTTTATTTTTTTAAGGTTTTTGTAAATTAACTTAAACTTAATGTTTTTTTATATATAAATATTTAATGTAATATTTTTCCCTATAAATATTTTTCTTATTTATTTATAATCTTTTTTTATTTTTTAATAATATTTTGAATACTATTTTCTTAAATACAATTTTTTTAACTTAAAAAATATTTTTATAACTTTTAAATTTTCATAAATAAGTAATTTATATTTTTACAATTTTTAGATATCTATCAATAAATATTTTTTTTTTAATTTAAAGTTTTTAGAAATAAATGAAAATTTTTTTAAATAAATAAATTAATTAATTTTTTTAATTTAAAGTATTTAGAAATAAATGAAAAATTAAAAAAAAAAATTATATATAATTTTTTAAATTTTGAACGCATCAGAATATATTCGAGTCACTAAACATTTCACAAAACATTTACTAAAAATAAATTCGAATTCAAAATGAAACTGAAAATAAAACTTGCTCAAATACCTACAGTTTTCAATATTTATATAGATTTCTGCACTCATATCTTTTCATCTCTGTGTATATTTGCTCGCGTTGTCTGTAAATTGTGCACTTTTACTACACGAGAATCACACTCACACACACACACATAAGGCTCAAGAATTGGCATACAAAGTGGCAGAAATTATATTTGTCTTTCCTACTCTCACTTTTAATTGAAACGCAAGCAACAACAATAAAATCAACAACAGCAACAACCATGTCGGTAATAACAAACGTCAACGCGTTTGCTTATCTGAGCGCAAGACGCAACGACGTCTGAGTTGACGGCGAGTGCAATGAAACCACTCAAGTATTATATATACAATAAACAAACAACAACAACAACAACAATAGCAACAATTATAAATTACCACAACAAATACAAAGTGTGTAAATACTTTTAGTCAAATGTGCTGCCGCATGTGCAGAGCAAACCGGAGTAAACCAAACGAAAAGTCAGCGGCTAATCTTATCAAATTCTTCGAAGAAAACGAAAAACAAAAACAATTTAAATTCATTTAAAATGTGTATAAACAAACAAAATTAAAGCGTATCAAAAAATTATATACAAAGTAACAACACTCTGCATGATAATCGCACCGCAACTGCATCAACGTTAATGTGTCGCGCGATCCCGTCGACACCGCCGCCACCCACCCGCACACACCTACAAGCAGCTGTGTGCGACTGTGTTTGGGTGGTTGGTGGCAACAAGGCGCGTTAGAGGCAAAGCGCCAAGCAACAACGAAGAAAGCAACAAACTACAAATACGGTGTGGAAATGAGGTCAGAAACGTGCGACGACAACGAAAACGACGACGACAGCGCCAGCGCCAAGAATTGCTGATGACAGCCACAACGGTCTATGAGGCTGTCAATTGGTTCATTGGTTGGCAGTTGGTGGCGTTGTGTGATAGTGTATGATAGTTAGTTGTTGTTGCTGATGATGATTTTAGAATTATTTTTAGTTTACAATTTTAAAACTATCCCAAGACGCTGCAAATTAATGGTCGAATTTGTGAACTGGGAACAATTTTTATTACAAATATATATATTTTTTTATACATACACAGTGCGACAATTATGTATTAGGACTGCCTCTAGAAAACACAATAAATAAAACAGGATATCTACTAATTTTTCGGTATATTTATTCGAAACATTCTCCTCCTGATTCAAACGCGTGTTCCAGCTCATTTTTCGGAATTACCTCCAGTGCCCTCGTCGAAGGCCCTTGTATGATCTGAATGTCATCAAAAAAGCATCCTTTCAACTTCAATTTCAGTTTCGGGAACAAAGAGAGGTCGCACGGTGCCAAATCAGGTGAATACGGTGGATGATTCAACACACAGACCTGATTCCGAGCCAAAGATTGACGAACAATGAGTGCTGTGCGACTCGGTGCATTATCGTTCAGCAGAGACCAACTTTTTGGATCGCGGTATTCTAGTCGAATACGACGGATTCTGGCCATCAAACGCTTCAAAACTTCGAGGTAATATGCGGCAATAACTGTTTGACCAGTTGGAACAAATTCTTTGTGGATAATTTCTTTGCTATCGAAGAATGTGATGAGTTTTGATTTTTGATGGAACTTTTCGTGTTTTTTTTAATTAAAATTAAAACTAAAATTAAAACTAAAATTACAATAAAAGATAAAATTAAAAAAACAAAAAATTAAAATTACAATTAAAATAAAAATTATAATTAAAATAAAATAATAATAAAATTATTAAAATCAAAAATATAAAAAGTACCAAGTTCAAAGTATAAAAAATACGAACTAAAAATTCAAAAAAATTAAAAAAAATTAACAAATTAAAATTAAAAAAAATTAAAATTAAAATTAAATAAATTAAAAAAAAATTAAAATTAAAAAAAAAATTATTAATAAAATTAATACAAAATAAGAAATAAAAGAAACAAAGAAAAACATAAAAGTGACCAAAAATTGCAAAATATATTAAAACAAAATATAAAAAATAAAAACTTAAACTTAAAATTAAAATTAATATTAAAAATATAACAAATAACCGTAACGAAACATAAAATAACTAAATACAAAAATAAGTAAAGTTTTCATCAGGTCGCTATTTCGACTTCTTCAAACTTTAGACGCCAGTCAGTACTCAATAAAACTCTCTGCTGTCTAAGTATTGTTGTTGTATTGGCGCTATTCGATAGTCACATGCGACATACTCGTACACACCGATTTCTTCTACAATTTCATACTCAACTTTTGTCGCTGCTGATTTCAAAACAAACAACAACAACACATATGTTTTTTCTCAATTTATTTTTCTTATTTATTTTTTCTTATTTATTTTTGTGTTAATAGGTCTCTGACCTGATTTCATTAAAATGAAAAGCAAAAACAAAAACGCATTCAATCATAAAAGTTGTGGAAAAACTTGCAATCAACGCAACTTGCGCTCAGTTGTTGTTATCATTTATTGTTGTTGTTGTTGTAATTGGTGCTGCTAATGTTTTTGTTGTTGTTGTTATTCTCGCTGCTGCTGTTATTACTTTTTCTTACTAATTAATTGTTCAGTTCAATTGAGGTAAATTGAGGTGAACTGTACGAAGCGAAGCACAAACAGCAACACAAACAGCAACAACAACATTGTGTCCCAAATCGAGCTGTTATTGAATCGCAATTTATTTCAAATTGCAACACCGACGAAGCGAGCAAACGTTCTGTCTGTCTGTTCGCCGGTCTATCTGTGTCTTTCTGTCTCTCTCACTCTCGTTTTTTCGTTCCATCTACATTGAAGCGTCTTTCGAATCACACAATTGCTCAATAATTTTGTAATAATTTCTCAAGTGTTTTTGTTATTGTTGTGTTGTGTTACTCAACTGAAAATGCGCCATGCAGATATTTCAATATTTGAATGATTTAAGCAAAGAGAATTTAACAGAAATCACCTCGAAGGACCTTCACTGATCCTTCAACCTTTGCACATCCAACGCACATTTCGTGCTAAGAAACTATAATTTTCGCAGTCGTCTCGCTACTAAATGCCTCACCCATCGTTTGTTGCGCTGCGAAGGTCGTCAAGAATATTCAATTCTCATAAATCTATTTTTAAATTGAGAAAATTATCAGACATTAGACAACAAAAAACCACAAAATATCACAACTCACACTGTCCTCGACGACAACAGAACTTTGCACTGCTAACATTTTCTGTGGAGCTCTTAATTTCCGAAAGCCGACGTAATGTCTGCCGGAAAGTGTTCGGAACAAAACATAAAAACAACCAGCGCAAATATTTATTTCGCAGGACCGACAGTGTGGGCGCCGCGCGGCTAATTAAGCTGCAGCACGAAAAGGTCATGCACGCATTACGCCGCCGCCGCCAGAGAGCCGTGGGCCAAGAAGCACGAGGCAGGACAGCAAACAACAGACGGAACAAACGGAACATCGAGAGAAGTGCAAACAGCGAAGAAATGCGTTGCAGACGAACGCCTAAGCGGCACAACACGTGTCCGCTTTCGGCACCCAAACAATGTGAACAATCGATAAGTTTACTCAAGAACAGCCAACTCAACGAAGATGAAGAGGGTGATGAAGGGAAACCGACAAAGAGGAGAACGTAGGCAACGGGGAGAATGGAAATTGGCAGAAATGTGCCTGAATGGCTGTGAGGTTCATTGGCAGAGGCAGACAAGCAGACAGCTGACGAGTTTGGTAATAAAAGTGGGCGAGAAAAAAGGAAAAGGGGAAGAGAGGAAAGAGAGGAAAGAGAAAAGAGAAGAAAAAAGGATGGGTATGGCAGTAATGGGCGAGCAGCCAAACTGAAGTGCAATGAAGGTAATGAAGACAAATTGAAAAAAGAAGAAAAGTCGAAAGGGGGAAAAAAATAATAAAATAAGATAAAGAAATAAATGTAAATGGCAAAATAAGATAAATCATATAGGAAATTGAATATTCAGAGGCAGACAACAATGAAAATTAATGAAGATTAAATGTAAATGATGCATCAAAATGGGATAAAAGAAGCTTGGTTAGAAGGAATCAGACGAGAGTGGAACGTACAGATGGTTAAAGAAAAGAAGAAAAGTAGTGAAAAAAGGAATTAAGAGAAGATAAAGAAAAACTAAACAAAATTAAGTAGTACAGAAAAATGTAGAAAAGCAGACACAGAACCACAGAATGAAGAAACGAAAATGAAAGAAGATAGAGTAGAAGAAAAGTAGAGAAAAATGAGGGATAAAAAGAAGGTAGAGAAGAATTAAACAAAAATAATACAGCAAAATGTAGAAAAGGGGCCAACTTAGTGGAAATAAGCGAGAGACCGAACAACAGATAGAAGAAAAGGTAAGGAAGAAAGGTAGGGTAGAAGAAAAGTAGTGAAAAGTGATGTATAAAGGGAATGGATAAAGATAATGATGACAGCAAAATATGGGAAAGGGGCAAAATTGAAGGGTGTTAAGCAGAGACAGAGCAACAGAAAGAAGAAAAGAAAACAAAAAAAGGAAATAAGAAGAGTAATTAAAAGAGAGCTAAAGAAAAAGTAGACAAAAATCAAACAAAATGAATACAGCAAAATATGAAAAAAGGGGCCAATTTAGTGGGAATTTGATGAGAGACAGAAAAGAGACAAAAAAGATAAAAAAAAAAGAAAATTTAAACAAAACAATTACAGCAAAATGTGGAAATAAGCGAGAGACAGAAAGCAGAAAAGCAAAGGAAGGAAAACGGAAAAGAAGAAAATAATGAAAAAAAGAGGATAAATAGAAAGTACAAAGAAATGAGAACTGAAATATTTAAATGGAAAGAGAGAACATTAGAGGACTGAATGGTCAGTTTTTCAAAAAAAGAGGAAGCACTGAGCAAACTAAAAAAAACGTAGGTGATCAAAACAAATAGAAGAATAGATAAAAGGAGTAGCAAAGACCCGGAGAAGAGAAAGAACAAAAGGGCAACAATAAAACACAAACAGAAGGAGGGAACAGAAGACAGCAATGAGAGAGGTAGCCATAACCGGCGAACGAGAAAAGAGGAGAGAAGAGAATTCAGAAAAGAAACGAGTAAAAGATCGAAAAGATAACGGGTACGAAGGAAGGACAATAGATAGAACAACAGTAAGGAACGAGTGAAGGCACGAAAAAAGGAGCGGAAGAAACGAAAGAATTAGAGCGGAGTGAAGAGAGGGAACGATAGAGAAGAAGATGCAGAGATGCAATAAAGAAAAAGGAACGATAGAGGTTAGGAGAGGTGGCAATCGCAGATAGAAGGCAATAAAGTAAGAGTGCAGAAACGAAAGATGAAGAACGAAAAATAGAGCATGAAACAAGCGAACGAGGAAATGAGGTACGGAACGAGAAACAATTGAATGATTGATTGATTGGGTGTTCAGGGCGGGGTGGAGTGGCGCATACAGGATTTCATTTATACAACTTTCGTGCCCGATTCCATTTGAAACCATATTTTGCACCAGCAATTTTTGTATTTAGGGGGTTTTGAACCTCCTAGCTAAATGAGTGCTGTGGTTGTCTAGTGATCTGTCGATCCCACCTCTAATCCCTTCCTTTCCTTATCCTCTTGTACTGATGTTCCCCCTATTTATGCTCCCCGGCTTAGGCCGTTATTCTCGTTCAATGTTTCATGTACTCTGTTACTCGTTATTCAACATCAGACGAATAAACACCCGAAAATAACCCGTTCTTTTATTTAACCCGCTCCGCCGACGCAAACACCCCCGAACCTCCTCCCCCCTATGTGCGCCATTAAAGTAGTGCAATGTAATTCAATAGAGAAGTGAAACCGAAATCTAGGAAGGACACAAAAGATGGATCAATATAATGATGGAAGAAAAGACCAGAAGTCGAAAGAGAAAGAATAAGAAAACGATATAAAGAGAGAGCTAGAAGGGAAACGAAAAAGAGAGGAACCGAGAGAGCGACTGTGATGAAGTCTGACATGAGAAATAACAGAGGGACCGGGAAGCCAGGAAACAATGAGAGAAAAAGAGGGAGAAAAATCGGTAGAAGAAACGAGTGATGAAATTCGACAAAAATGGAAAGATGAGAGAGAGAATAAAAGAAGCAACGAAAAGGGGAACTAGAATGGGTATCAGAATAGCAGCGAAAGAAAAACTGTAAAAAGGACTAAAAGAAAGATAAAGAGAACGAGAAAAGTATTAAAAAAGCGAAAGAGCAAGAGGAACCAAAAGAAAGAAAACAAAATATGGCTTAACCCTTTCGGGACTACTGGGATAATACGTCCCAGCAAGTTTTTAATGCCTCTCAAAATAATTATTCAAATCTTATGATCCATGCAAAATATTTTTTCGATTTCGGTGTTCCCGCATAAAAGGATGATTTCAGAATTTGTGGGCATCCAATATAATTTTCTAACCGCAACATTCATGGCATGAGAATATATCTACTGAGAGCATTTTGGATTTCAAATTTAAACACCATCCCGAAAGGGTTAAAGTTCAAAGCGGGTAGGAAAAGTAGGAGTAGAAATCTATTTAAAATTAATTAAAAACGCTGAAAAAATCCATTTTATTAAATATTTTTAAGAAAGAGAACAAAAGTAATTGATACAGGACGACAAAAATGTCTAAAAAAAGAACGAGTAGGCATTATCAGTCAAATTAAACCCATATTACAAACGCAGTTGACCAAAGGTCAGTGAAGACCTGACAGAATGTTTCAAAAGCTGCAATGTCAAACGAACAAAAAGATTTATGACACGCACGAACGGAAAAGGTGTGAAGGATGAAAGACACGCTAGGAAATTTTAATTAAATTAAATGCAAAATAACACACGTCCAGCGAAACTGATCACGAAGGCAAAACACAGAGAAAGAGAAAAGAAAAAGTGAAAATGATGAAAAGTTTAATTAAGTGACAGCGACACAACACGGAATGTCGCAGACAATGGAACGAAGGTGTTGTTGTTGATGATGATGATGATGAGGATGGGGATGATGATGAGGATGGGGATAATGAGGATGGGATGATGATGATGATGATGATGAGGATGAGGAAGCGATGATAAGGAAGGCTGACGCACGCTGAGACACGCGACAAACTTCAAATGCAGCAAGCAAATCGAGGACTTTACTGTGGCACTGAAATATTTGTTCTTTTTTTAACCCTTTCGCTATTTTGTTGCCATATGGCAACATGCTACTTTATGGAGGTCTGAACCTTCTATGGTTTCAGGAATAAATTTTTTTACTGATCTTTAGAATAGTTTTAAGTTTTGGGAATAATACGAAATTAATATACTGAATATTTGAATTTAAAGAAACAAATTATACGCGTTTCTTGAATGTTATATCGTTAAATAGTAAAGAAAGAAGAAGCAAAAAAAATAGAAATTTTCAATTTAATTTTTTACTTCAATTTAGATTAATTTTTACATAATTTTACCTGAAAAAATTAAGAAATATAAAATTTTTAGTTAGGCTTAATAAATTTTATGTTCAAAAAATAATAATTAAATTATTAAAAAATAATTAAATAATTAGAAAAGTTAGAAAAATTAGAAAAAATCGTCTAGAATGTTGACATAAGCACACAGAAGTCTAAATAAATAAATAAAAATTTGTAACTTTCCTCAGTAAAAACCTCGAGCGAAATTGTTAAACTGTAAAGAAAAATTTTAGTAATCATTTTCCCAGATTTTAGTGCCTAAAGTGAGAGCAAAAATGTGCTAAGACCGATCAGATAGAGAGCAGCAAACGATTACGAAAGTCGCTGCATGACGTCGTGTGCGCAATGCTCGATTTGGCATTGCACGTCACTCATACGTCATGTGGGCCCCCAACACAGCATTATGCGGCATTTTGACAATTTTCAGAAATAAAATATTTTTTTTCGAAATGTTGACAAATTTCACAAAATTTTGCAGCATTTGAAATGTGCGCGGCACAACAGGAAATATAGAAAAACGCAACCAGGCATAGCGACCAAACGCATTTGACCGATAAATGGGCAACAATTGAGTTGTCGACAAGACAGCAAAAAACAAAAAAATTTTGAAATGAGATTTCAAACCGCGCAAACATTGTGCAAATCAAACGCTTACACACACACACACAAACACACAGAGAGCAGCGCACCAAAGAATTGAAATCGAAATGAAATGCGCAAAATTTCACTCATTTCTGTGCGCTTTTTTATTTTTATTTTTATTTACTTAAATTATTATCTCTGAAAATATACATAGCTGTTGTTGTTGGTGTTGTTGCACATGGCATTTTATTTGTATTTGTATTTTTGTTTCATTTCTTTATTTTGCACTTGGCCTTGAATTGATACAGCGACCTTTAACTTTGCTGCAGCGCGGCGTCGACGCCGTCAAATAAAAACGAAAATTTTGTGCGCGCGCACACAAAGTTTATTATCGTTCAACTAACAGAGCAGCAACAACAACAACAACAACGCCAACGTCAATATTGCGCTTTTGTTCTTATTTTTGTTGTCGTTGTTCACTGCCCACAGCTGCAAAGATACTTTGACTTCATGCAGTCGAATCGCACCGACAAAATCGTACGAACGCATTTCAATTTCACACAAATGCTATATTTCATGTTATTCTTGTTGTTGTTGTTGTCGGTCGGTGTTGATTTTTGGCTGTTTTGCGTTTGCACAATCGTTGTTGCTTGTTTTTCGTAGATTTTTCGTCGTCGTTATTTTTACTCCGGCCGTCTCGCCTGGCACTGCACACGTTGCGCACTCGGTGCTCCGCATCTCTGCCTCCGCCCCACCCCGCCCCTCCGAACATTCGCGTTCCAACTGCACGCGCCCCAACCGAAAAGGGTGGCAGGTCGTCGCGTCGGGCCAGTGGGGCGGCGCAAGCAGTCAGTGCTGCGGTTTGCACCGACAACCGAAAAGTGAAAGAGAGAGACGGCGCGTGTCGGCGCGGGTGTGGCGCTGGGGCGGCATTGCCAGTCGCGGTTGCTGCATCGTCGAGAAGCAGCAACCGCATTCAAGGTCATTGCGCGTTTTGTCTGAATCGATATGTATGAGTGTCGCGCGTCTGTGTGTTTGTATGTGTGTGTGTCTGCAATAATTCGAATCTGCCTTTTTAGTTGTTTGCTCTTTTTGGGCACTCACTCATTGTTGTTGTTGTTATTGTTTGAGCGAAAATTTTGCAACTTTTTAGTTGCCCCTGACACTTCTCGCCCCTAGTGCACTGTCATGGCATGTCATTTTGTTGTTGTTGTTTTTGGTTGCTGTTATTCTTATTTGCTTTTGATAAGCGCGTGTGCGGCGAATTGCAAAATTGTGCGGCAGCTGATGAATTCATTTTGAACTGCAACGCAATTACGACGCACTAAAAGCTTTGGGAGTGTTAAGGGTGGGTGGGGAGAGGGGAATAGGCGGGGGAGTGAGCAATGAGTATGAAGCATTGTCAAAGTTTTATTTCAATTTCATTGGCAATTTTTGTTTGAGCGTAAATCCAACCAAGTCTTCTAAATACTCATTGAAATTTAATTGAAAAAACTTAGATCATATTTTAAGGTTCTTTAGCCTTTTATGCCAAACATTGCGGGGGCCGACGGGCAGCGGCGTCTGCGAGCATTAAACTGGCATCAATAACTAATTTATTTGTTTACAAGTGACGCGTTTGTTACGTGATTTTATGGCAATAAAAGAGATTTGCTGGCGACATTGAAACGCTGTAGGTGTCGCAGAGAAAACCCAACTAATGTAAATTATAACCGTTGGTAGCATTGAGCACGTTGCAGAAGAGCGGAGATTTGGCAATGGAGATTTTATTATGAACTATTAGCTGCATTTCGGACTAAAAGATCTTTTGTGCGCAAGTTGCAATCGAAAAAAGTTTGATTAAGTTTAGTTTGTTCGTCTATGGACAAAAAGATCCCGACAGCCTTAACCCATTCGAGACCGTGTGTGCAAGGGAATTCCGAGGCTATAAGACAGTAATGTGCAATTATCAGTTATTCTGAGTAAACTAGTCATCGAAATAAGATTTTTCTGGAACTAATGAAATCTGTAAAGTACTGGAAAACAACATTTGGCATTGGTTTTACTGTGTACAATACAATGAAAAACAAAAATTTCGCTCCTGGGGACCGTGTTCGAAAAAAGTCGTCGTCTCGAATGGGTTAACAAAAAAACATGGCTTAATATACATCAGATTCTTATAAAAGTAGGACTTTTCTAAAACGATTTGGAAAAGTTGCGCAATGGGTGCAAAGAAAACTATTAGAAGCACTTTTGAATTGACTGAGTGACTGATAAATTGAGACTCTAGTCATAGCAAGCTGGGTTCGAAACAGACTTTTATGATAAAAAAAGTAAAATTATTGTACAGAAACTTTTGTGAAAAGTATTTTCGAAATTGTCACAAAATTGTGATGAAAGAAATTTTTTAATAATTTACTTTTAAAATTGTCACAATGTTTCTTCTAGAAATTATAGATTTATTTTCAGAAATTATGATTTAATTACAAATTAAAATACTTTGGAACTCATCACAAAATTTTTTCCAGAAATTATAGAAGTACTTTGGAAATTGTCACAATGTTTGTTCCAGAAATTGTTGAATGAATTGCTTTAAAATTTTTGACAGTTTTTTTCCAGAAATTATAGATTGAAGTACGTATTAAACTGCCAGATATTTCTTTTAGAAATTATTGTATAAAATACTTTTGAAATTGTCACAATGTCAAAAATTGTCAGAAATTACACATCAAAATACTTTAGAAAGTTTCACAATGTTTCTTTCAGAACTTATAGATTAAATTACAAATAACAATACTTTGGAACTTGTCACAAAGTTTCTTCCAGAAATTATAGTTCAAAGTAATTAAGAAGCTGTCACAATGTTTCCTTCAGAAATTATAGAATTCATTATAAATTAAAATACTATGGAAATTGTCACAAAGTTCCTTCCAGAAAGTCTGGGTTAACGTAATTTGAAACTTGTCACAAAGTTGCTTTCAAAAATTATGGATTTATTTTCGGAACTTATAGATTTAATTATAAATTAAAATGCTTTGGAACTTGTCCCAAAGTTCCTTTCAGAAATTCTAGGTTAACGTAATTTGGAACTTGTCACAAAGTTTCTTTGAAAAATTATGGATTTATTTGCAGAACTTATAGATATAATTTTAAATAAAAATGCTTTGGAACTTGTCACAAAGTTTCTTCCAGAAATTATAGTTCAAAGTAATTAAGCTGTCACAATGTTTCCTTCAGAAATTATAGAATTCATTATAAATTAAAATACTTTAGAAATTGTCACAAAGTTCCTTCCAGAAATTCTAGGTTAACGTAATTTGGAACTTTGTGACAGTTTCTTTCAAAAATTATGGATTTATTTTCAGAACTTATAGATTTAATTACAAATACGATACTTTGGAACTTGTCACAAAGTTTCTTCCAGAAATTATATTTCAAAGTAATTAAGAAGCTGTCACAATGTTTTTTCAGAAATTATAGACCAAAGTACTATGGAAATTGTCACAATGTTTCTTTCAGAAATTATGGATTTATTTTCAGAACTTATAGATTTAATTATAAATTGAAATGCTTTGGAACTTGTCACAAAGTTTCTTCCAGAAATTATAGTTCCAAGTAACTAAGAAGCTGTCAAAATGTTTCCTTCAGAAATTATAGAATTCATTATAAATTAAAATACTATAGAAATTGTCACAAAGTTCCTTCCAGAAATTCTAGGTTAACGTAATTTGGAACTTGTCACAAAGTTTCTTTAAAAAATTATGGATTTATTTGCAGAACTTATAGATTTAATTTTAAATTAAAATGCTTTGGAACTTGTCACAAAATTTCTTCTAGAAATTGTTGCATAAAATATATTGGATATTGTCACAAAGTTTCTTCCAGAAATTATAATTAAATTCATTTGCAAGGTGTCACATTGTTTCTTTCAGAAATTGTTGAATAAAGTCTTCTGGAAAATGTCACAATGTTTTTTCAGAAATTACTGAATAAACAACTTTCGCAATTGTCACAATGTTTCTTAAAGAAATTATAGATTAAAGCATTTTGGAAATTGTCACAATGTTTCTTTCAGAAATTGAACTGGAAATTGTCACAATATTTCTTCCAGAAATTATGGAATAAATTAAAAGAAAATCTAAGAAACTCTCGGAACGTATCCTCAATTCAAACTTGAAAAGTTGATAGCCTCAATACTTCGTTTGAGTAAACGGAAAACGCCATCTGGTGTTGAGTTTTGGAACTTTAATGAATTTTGTTTTTTTTCTACTGAAGAATATTTTCCAATATTCGAAGAATGGTTCAAATGGATTCAGTAGTTTGAGAGATACGATGTTTTCTCTAATGCAAATGGAAAGCCAATTTCATGCAAAATTGCAAGTTTTGCATGACAGCCCCGTTAAAAAAAGTTGAAGATAGGACATAGGTATGTTTGAATTAAACATTGGGGAAAAAAAATAAATGGGGGTTGATCTTACATTTGATGTGCCTGGAGGCATCGTGAAAGCTGTGAAGGTCGATTCTTTAAAAACAATCATTTTGTATGGAAGCCTCATTAAAGGTTGGAGATTGAGACAAAGTATGTTTGGGAGAAATGTTCAGAAGAGAAAATAAAAGGGTGTCAGTCGTAGAGGTTAACCCTCTAAGTGCAACTTATGAGGCGCTGTCGCGCAATTTGTCAAATTTCTTAGTACCTTGTAGACTATGAACTCAATGCGACGCTATTTACCCCAAATTGTTTGGCTCTTTTGGCTTTTTTTATTAAATCTCATTAAATAATAAGTTCCAGAGTAATGAGAACCTAAGATCAAAAGTATTCATACAACATTTTCATAGCAGAATTTAATACTTTGTGGACTTTGAAGTCAATGCAATGCCAATTTAGCTCAAATTACCACGAATTTTTTAACTCATGATTTTTTGTATTAAACCTAATAAATTGAAACGTTCTAGAGTAACGAGAATCTAATATAAGGAATCTTCATTCCACACTTTAATAGCAGAATTTGTTTTTTTCTGAATTCTTCTTGTAAATAATAAATTTGAAGCCAAAAAATTCTTAACAATCTTTCACTCACAGATAAATAGAATCATTCGCTATTGAAGACAACAAAGAGCAAGAATTCCTTATGCAAAAGTTGAAATTTTTTTCAAACCCTTAGTTCTGGCTACGCCCACGCGATACACACTCATTCTTCTATATAAAGTTATACTCATATGTCTTCTTTCTTTTCATTATGTCAAAGAAAAAAAAACTCAACATATCTACACAACTGTACCCGCGGCGAGTGGTGGCGAATTTCATTTGAAGTCGTGTAAAAATTCTACAACAAATCGCTGCAGCCGAATTCGGCGGCCGTCAGCTACCACCAGCTATCCATCAACTCGTACCACGCCCATTAATCAATCAACTATGTCCGCCAACAACAACAACAACAGCGACACACACACACTACACAAATTGTCTATTAAGCAAAGTCGAAAGGGCTGAATGCTAAGTAAAAGCAAATGAAAAAAATCAAATTTGAACAACGGTGGTGAAGAAGCCGCAACATTTAAGCCAATTTCTATGCAATCAAAAACAACTACAAATACCACAGGCAAACAATAATATTTATGCAAACAAAACAAAAAAAACAAATTAATGAAATATGCAATTTTGGCAAATGAGAAGAAAAAACTCAGACAGACTGCGTCGATTGCGTGTTGTGGCGCAGTTTGCGCATCTAACGTGGAATGCGACGGCCGCTTAAGTGATCACAAGTGGCGGCTTTTGGTTTTTTTTTGGCAGCCGGGGGGCGTGAAACGTTTGCGAAATCGCATTGCAATCATGCAAAGAGTCAACGAATGCGCGCAGCTTTTCGGCAAAACGCTGAGCCACTTTGAGCGCCTGTAAGTATGCAAATTAGATGGGCTTAAAAATTGAATAGCCGCAGCCTGAAGTGAGTCGACGATTCTGTTGGTTTGGTGCATTTGGTAAAAGCAAATTGCAGCAATTAATCGTCAGGCAGTCAGTCAGTCAAACTGGCTCAGTTACCCCAAACAAATTTGCTCGCTGCAGACACAAGTTCTGTCTCATGTTTTTTTATGGTTTTTTTCTGTCTCTCGCTTATGCTCCTCACACGCACATACGTACATACATACATATTTGTAGATATCTCACACACCAACAACAACAACAACAACAACAACAGCATACAAATTGTTGTGTAGGTAACGCATCCGTCTGAAATTTCACATGAATTTCAAGGACAACCGCCGCGTTTGTGCGCTTTCAAGTTATTTGTATATTTTTTATTTTATTTTTTCATTTATGTGCCTTTTTTGTTGTTGTTGTTGTTGTTGTTGCTCGTCATGTTTATTTACGTTTTTGCGTTTAGAATTCAAAACAAATTTCTTGTATTTTTATGCAAACACGGCCGCCGTTGATTCGCTTCGTTCGATGTGTAGGTATGAATTGTTTTTGCAATCGAAACGTCAGCTTTCGATTTCGGTTTGGTGAACGCAACGACGCGTCATCGCAGTCTAATGGCATTTGGCCTACATACGCTTCCACGTAATCAAAACTGGCCACTGCCTGTTGATGATTTTTTTCTAAGCTTTTTTAATTTGTTGAATCTTTATTGTGGCCATTTTTTTGTTGTTGTTGTTGGCATTTGGCATTTGGGTTTTTTGTATTCATTTAAAGTTTGAAAAGAAGCCTTTTCGATGCTTTGCGACCAACTGTCGCCAACTGGAGCGCAACGTTTCAGTGGAAAACGAAAACAGGTCGCAGGTCAGGACAAGTTTTGTAAACTGCTTTGCGGACGATTTTGCTCAACGCATTCAAGCGGCCATTGTTTTGGGGATTAGGTGAATCATAAACAGAATTAAAGCGCCGAAATGTGATCGACCGGTGGCAAAGTGCTGATGATAGGTGATTTCTATACTTTTGTGTTTTTAGGTGAACGACACTTTACAATGATGGGAGATTGTTCTGAACAGTGTAGGGTTTTCAACTGCAACTTGACTTGATTTCCAATAAGTGACTTCTGGCAATGCCAAAGAATTTTAGAAATCTTTTCGAAAGAATTTTTTAGATTTTTTAAATAATTCTCTCTTTTCCAGTTCTACCTCCCTCGAAAGTGCCGTATCGTTCCATGAATTGGCTGATTTCGCACAGTTTTGCTTTGACCACAGTTTCGGTCACAACAACATATATACTGATGATCAACACTTAGGACTGAATGACTACATAAACAACAAAAATCCAAAAATTCGTCAAAGACAAAATTCCGAAAAATTCTTCAAAATTCGGCAAATTGCTTCACAACTGCTCACTATTTGCTATTAGAGGGTTAATATCCTTGACTGACTATACTGATGATCAACACTTAGGACTGAATGACTACATAAACAACAAAAATCCACAAATTTGTCAAAATAAAAATTCCCAAAAATGCTTGAAAATTCGACAAATGGCTTCACAACTGCTCACTATTTGCTCTTAGAGGGTTAATATCTATGACTGACCCCTAATAATTTTCCTATCTGAACATTTCTTCCAAGCATACATAGACCCTATCTTCAACCTTTAATAAAGCTTCCATACAAAAAGATGGTTTTTATAAAATCGACCCTCGCAGCTCTCACGATGTCTTCACACCCATCAAATGTAAGACCAACCCCCATTTATTTTTTCTCCCAAATATTTCTTTCAAACATACCCATGTCCTATCTCCGACTTTTAAGAGGGTTGTCATACAAAACTGGCGATTTTGTATGGAATTGGCTTTCCATTTACGTTAGAGAAAACATTGTATCTCCAAAACTACTCAACCAATTTCAACAATTCTTTCAATATTGGAAACAATAATTAGTAAAAAAAAATACAAAATACAAATACAAAATACAAAATTATTAAAGTTCAAAAACTCAACACCAGAGGGTGATTCCCATATAAACGAAGATGTGAAGTTATCTACATTTGGGTTTCTATCAAATGAAACTCCATTCACGTTCCCACTTCAAATGTGGACATCTTTCAAGTTAGGTTACAGACTGTACCTACTACATAAGAACTGTACTCTTTTGAGATTACAATTACAATTTGGCTACGAAACGGAAAACATCTGCTTCTGCTGAGTGCTGGACATATTCATAGAACGTGGAACTGTTTTCGCAGAGAATGTTTTCAGGTCTTGAGATGATATCCAAGTGTGCAATGTGCAGTGTGCCAGACATGGTCCCAATGGAAATACAAGGGTCTTCTCGATGTAGTGTTAAAAATTTGCAGAATACCCTTAGGGGACATGAATGGTTTTGCCTCACAAAACTCCTCTGTAATTAGTCCATTGATCAGCTAATTTTTAGTCCGTCTGGTCAGTCAGTTCTCAGAGTAATTTTGGGTTTAATAGTGGGCATGAAACGCCCTCTTTTACAAGGATTTGTCTTTACCTCAGTCCCTGGTAACCAGTACAACTCTACAAAGTTGTGTCTACCTGGTCCATAAAACAGAATGCCGCAGGCCGCCATAAGTCTTGAGCTGATCGAGTAAGCTTTTGTCGCAAAGATTTGTATGGTAGCTGATTTCCCTTGTAAGCATTCAATGGCGTATAATTTCACCTGAAAGTTTGCCCAAGGCAGATTGTCTAATAAGACGTGAATAAAAATCATTGAATCGAACAATCTTCTTGTTCGAAGAATCGTTGTTGAAGAAATTCCCACTTGTTTAAAATTGTTCATCTACGGGCGTTAGAGACTTCTAAATCAGAAGGAAGAACACATATGTTTTATCCCCAATAATGATTGTTGAAAGCAATTTAAAAGTTTCAGTCATTGCTAACTGTTTTCACAACCACATCAAGACGAACCTGCGACCTGAACTATGACTCAAGTATGTAATGAAACTAACTGGCCACACTAAAATGGGTTAAAAGACCCCACTATCTCAAATTAAATCCAAGAAAATCAATGTCCAAGGGTGTTTTTTTTAATCTTTCGACTGCAACTTGTTCAATTCTAGATCCTGAACCAACACAGCTAACTGAACTGAACGGATCGTTACTGAAATATGTACCATTGTATAGAAAGACTTTCCAGCTAACCAAAAATAGGCAGCAAAGTCACTGATATCTCAACGAAAAGCAAAGAAAGCTCTTTGTTGAAGGTAGACTTTGAAAAAATTTTACTCTTTCAAAATCGCTCATCTACAGGGACTACAGACACCTAAACCAGTATAAAAAACTTGTATTTGTTTAAACTAACCAATTACAATTTACTACAACATACAAGTTTCGGTCACTGCTAACCGTTTCCATAGTCACAACCGTCTTTCTCTCAATTATCATCGATATTCACCACGAAACTACAATAAAAACTTCTATTTTTCTATACTAACTAATGACAATTAACTACAACATACAAGTTTCGGTCATTGCTAACCGTTTTCATAGTCACAACCTTCTCTTTCTGTCATTTCTCATAGAAAGTCACCACGAAACCACAATAAAAACTTATATGTTTCTAAACTAACCAATGACAATTAACTACAACATACAAGTTTCGGACATTGCTAACCGTTTCCATGGTCACAACCGTAATTTTCTGTCATTTCTCATCGATATTCACCACGAAACCACAATAAAAACATATTTTTCTATACTAACCAATTACAACTAACTACAACATACAAGTTTCGGTCATTGCTAACCGTTTCCATAGTCACAACCGTAATTTTCTGTCATTTCTCATCAATATTCACCACAAAACAACAAAAAAACTTATATTTTTCTATACTAACCAATGACAATCAACTACAACATACAAGTTTCGGTCATTGCTAACCGTTTCCATAGTCACAACTGTCTTTTTCTGTATACTAACCAATGACAATTAACTGCAACACACAAGTTTTGGTCACTGCTAACCCTTTCCATAGTCACAACCATATTTTCCTGTAACTTCTTTTCGATATTCACCACGAAACCACAATTCATCATTGATACACCACGCAATCAGAATAAAAAACTATACTAACCAATTACAATTAACTACAACCTACAAGTTTCGTCACTTCTTTTCGATATTCACCACGAAACCACAATTCATCATTGATATTCACCACGAAACCACAATAAAAACTTATATTTTTCTATACTAACCAATGACAATCAACTACAACATACATGTTTCGGTCATTGCTAACCATTTCCATAGTCACAACCTACTATTTCTGTCATTTATCATCGAAATTCACCAGGCAACACATTCCACATTGCTGTTATGCTGCCCCGATTATGATTTATCTATAAATATGTATGAACATATAAATTTCAATGCAATTTCGGTGATATTAAACATGCGTTGAGATGTTCGCAGAAGCTTGAAATTTCGCACTGTCGAACAAAGAAGCTGAAGCTACCAGATGTGGCTTTCGCGCGAGTTACGTCAGCAACGTCTCAGGCCATCCTAAACAAATACCAACTAAGAACATAAGCGACAAATTCGCACCTCCTTGTCAAAAGATAAGGAAGTGCATCCGAATGTGGATGGATGCAGACTGCTCACTTGGTGTTTTTGTTTAGTCCGAAGATTAGACACAGACAACCGAACAAACAAATCTGAAGATAATGCATTCGAATGTAAACAGTTGCAAATGTTTGTCTCATGCTTTTTGTATGGTCCGAAGATCACACACAAAGACCTGAGTAAACTTATCCGAAGATAAGCGAGGTATACTGGAGAGAGATTGCCTTCGACGCTAGCTGCCGCTCCGTTCACCAGCTAATCTTAAGATTCACTTCAACGCATATAGTTGAAAATAAAGTTTCCACTGAATTTAATTTTATAAATCGGAATATTTTTATTGGAAATTGTGGCCCAAGTCACGAATACCATAACTGGCGCAGTCGGACATTTCCGTTTCTTAAGAAATCGCGAAATCGAACATACGATCTTTTCCGTTGCTAAAGCAAACGCGAAACGTACCAATTTCCCAAAGGAAATTTAAAAACCCGTAAAAATCGAAAATAACCGCAAAAGTGAAACTAACAATTAGTACAACGCCATAATCAACAAGGAACAAAGTCGTTTAAATAATATATAAATAATCAAAGTTGAATAATAAAAGTGCATGAACCGGAGAAGCATATTTGATCGAAACCGGAAAATCGAGCCGAACGATATGGAAGAGATGCAAGTGAAAATTCAACGTCTGGAAGCGGCGCTGTGCCAGCAGGAAGAGATTATCGAGAGGCAGCGACAACAGATGCCAAGCCAGCCGGTGCCACAGCAGCAACAACCACAGCAGCAAGTAGGCCAATTAACAATGAGCCACGACAGCATCATCAGCCATTTTCGGCAGCTGAAATCTTACGGCGGAGGAAAGGACGAGAATCTACTCTCTTTTATCAGAGCAGTAGACAGGGCGCTCTTGCTGTGTCAAGGAAATGCATTTTTAGAGGAATTCGCTACGCAAATCGTGGCCAACGAGAAGCTGAACGGCGATGCAGGAAGATGCATCCAACAGATGGGAAGCGACAACTGCTGGGAGAGGATGAGGATCCGGTTGAAGCAGCGTTTCCAGCCACAAAGGACGTATGCTGAAGTGTACAATTACTGCCGTTTAGTAAGGGTAAATAACCTTAAAGAATTATTCGATATATTTATTAGAAGTAGTTACGAGATAAATGAAATATATGAATTTGACGAGAAAAAGCCCGAAATTTATTCGGCTAAAAATGTAGATAGGGACTTAAAAGACATAATGTTAGAGAAAATTGATGGCAATTTTAGGACCCATCTTAATGAGAACTTTACATTAGCGGAAATGTATAATAGTTACTTTAAATTAAAATTACTAGATGACAATAGAGCAATAAGTTACAGCCATAGGAAAACAAACCATTATTTTAACAACAATGAACGTATGCAAAATGGTTTCAATAATCGAAATTTCAAAAAGTCAAATCAAGAAAATTATAATGAGGGCCATGTAAATGACAATGCAAAATATAATGCACCACGACAATATCCAAATAATTATTCTGGCCAATTTAGAAACTTTAACTTAAGTCAAGAACAGAACTCGGTACAGAGAAGGACTGGACAATACCGTAATAATTATAGAAATTCAGAGCAAGTAAGGAATAACTTTAGCCAAGAAAGAGACACGGTTCAAAATAGGAGTACTAACACAAGGCAAAGGAATTTTAATCAAAACACGGGTCCTGAGCCAATGGATATAGGGAATGTACAAGAGGAAGTTATGAATTTTAACCAACCAGGCTCGACATCCATACTACCACTGATTAGATTCACTTTAGGTAATAATATCATTACTGGCTTAATAGATACTGGCTCAAGCATCTGTATAGTTAGCCCAAAGGTAGCCTGCAGATATCCACTAATTTCTTTAGAAGAACCGAAGTTTTTCTCTACCATTGCGGGTATCAACAAAATCACGGAAAGGGTGGTTACCCCAATACCAAAGGAATTTTGTGCTGTGGGTACGATATCGTGGAACGTAGTCGATTTGCCAAATAGAAATTATGATGCGATCATTGGGCAAAACCTTTTAACCCAATTTAATGCGAGGATCGATTTAGGGAAAAAATGTATTATGCTAAAGGAAGCCAAAGTTTTTTTTACGGATTATGATTTTTCTTCTTATATAAACGACGTATGTTCACTTGAACCTGTGGAAAACGATGTAATTGAGCGGATAAATATGGATCACCTTAATAGTGAAGAAAAACAGAAAGTGCTTGGTTTACTTAAACAGTATAAAAGTACATTTTTTATGGAAGCGGACCCACTTACTTTTACCCACGAAATCCAGCATCAAATTATTACAGAAAACGATAGGCCGATTTATGCGAAAATTTATAGATATCCTAAGATACACGAAGAAGAAATAGAACGACAGATACAGGAAATGTTGCAGCAAGGGATAATAAAGGAAAGCAACTCACCTTACAATAGTCCCCTTTGGATAGTTCCCAAAAAATCAGATAACTCGGGAAATAAAAAGTGGAGGATAGTGATAGACTATAGAAAACTAACCGAATGCACTATTAGTGACAAGTATCCAATTCCGAATATAGATAATATATTGGACAAATTGGGGAAAGCTCAATATTTCTCCACAATCGATTTGGCCAAAGGGTTCCACCAGATAATGGTAGATCCTGAGGATAGGAAGAAAACTGCTTTTTCCACCCCGTTTGGGCACTTCGAATATGTGAGAATGCCATTCGGATTGAAGAACTCTCCGGCCACTTTCCAAAGGTTAATGAACTCTGTATTGAAACAATACATCAATAAAATTTGCGTAGTATATTTGGACGACATTCTTATATTTAGTACATCTTTGCAGGAGCATATAGAAAATTTAAGGATAATTTTTGAAACTCTTAAGAGGGCAGGATTAAAAATTCAAGTAGATAAATGTAATTTTTTAAAGAAGGAAACTGAATATTTAGGGCATATTTTAACACAAAAAGGGGTGAAACCAAACCCACAGAAAATTGAAAGTATTAGAAATTTGAATTTGCCGAGGACGCAAAAACAAATTAAATCATTTTTGGGAGTAACTGGCTACTATAGAAAGTTCATTAAGGACTATGCAAAGGTTGCATTTCCCATGGTTAAATATTTAAAGAAGAATTCTAAAATCAATATTAATGACCCAAATTACATATCGTCTTTTGAAAAATTAAAAGAAATTATTACTGATGCACCAATTTTACATTACCCGAACTTTAATAAAAGATTTAGACTAATAACTGATGCCAGCAATTTTGCTTTAGGTGCCGTCCTTACTCAAGAAGGACATCCAATATGCTTTGCCTCTCGTACATTAAATGATCACGAGAAATGTTACTCCACTGTAGAGAAAGAGTTATTAGCAGTAGTATGGGGTTGTAAATATTTCAGACCGTATTTATATGGTAAGGAGTTTGATTTACATACGGACCATCAACCACTTAAGTGGCTTCAAGCTAAAAATAGCGGAAAGGATATCAATCCGAGGCTGCAGAGGTGGCTAATTCAACTGGGTGAATATAATGCCAAAATAGACTACATTAAAGGCAAGGACAACAAAATTGCTGACTTTCTCAGTCGGATCAATGTTGACAAAAATGAAATAAATTTATTGGACACTAATATTGCTGAAGCAAATATTAATATTTCAACGGATGGGCAAACTGCACATTCCCAGGAAGAGGATTTGCACGATCATATCCCTATTTTAGATACGATAGTGAATAGATTTAAAACACAGCTAATTTTAGTAGAAAATAAGGAAAGAGAGTACGAAAAAGTGTTGGGTAATAATAGAATTTATATCGACAAAAATGATATTTCAACAAATGTTGCCGATATTGTCCGAAGACACTTATCGAGCGGGAAGGTCGCCATTTACTCCGTTTTAGACGACACGACGTATAACCAACTCCAACAGGAACTAATTAGGTTGTTTCCAAGCGACACAAGCTCCAAATTCGTAAAATGTAGCCACTTTGCAAGAGATTTGGAAACGGAGGAAGAGGCATTAAAACAAGTAGCTCTTTTTCACAAAAGGGAATCAGGCCATTCTGGCATAATTGCAAATTACGAAGCGCTAAAGCACAAAATATTTTACCCAAACTTAAAAATTATAATCAATAAAGTAGTAAATAATTGTGATTTATGTACTGCAGCAAAATATGATAGGAACCCTATTAAACCCAAATATAAGAATACAGAAACGCCTTCAGACATCAACGAAATTATCCACATCGATACGTACGTGAATTCAAAACACTCGTTTATAAATTTTATTGACAAATTTTCTAAACATGTAGCAAGCTTTTATCTTGAAGATAGGAACAGCCAGACAATAATCGAAAAAATTAAACTATATATATCAATACAGGGGAAAATTAAAAAAATTGTTTGTGACAACGAATTTAACAGAATTAATATTAAACAATTCTGTCAGGATGAAAACATTGAGATCCATTTTGCTAAACCGAACAGCCACACGGGCAATTCCGACATTGAAAGGCTAAATAACACTCTTACAGAAAGAATTCGTGTATTAAACTTGGAACAAAAAATCCCAATAAAAGAACAGGTATTGAAAGCTATAGAAAGTTATAATAACACATTTCACTCCTCTATAAAAGCCACACCACTGGATGTTCACCACAATAAAATTGATAAACAGACTATAAGGAACAGAATTGATAAGGCAAAAAATGAGTCTATATCAAAATTAAATGAGAAAAGAGAAAATTATGAAGAGGAAAGAGAGGAGGGATTTATACGAAATTATAGCAACGTAAGACATAAAGAAAAACCAAAATTTAGGAGACAACAGCTGAAAAACATTCATCCGACAAATATAAAGAGAGCATTAAAATTTTCAGATACCCAGCATAATGATGACGGTACTGCTACTGCTAATTATACCGGCACAAGGAACACTACGAATAAGCCCTATTCACGAGGAAACCGGCTTTGTTAAAATAAAACTCCATGAGGTACACATAGCAAACAAAACTAATACAATTGTTCATTTAATCGATCCGAATGATATATTATGCATAATCGACCAAATAAGTCAAAACTCCCAGAAACTGAATGTTAAGAATAGAGAAATAATTAGAACTGAGATAAATATTATTAAAGCAAAAATAAAAACACTTACTCCGAGGACTAATAGGAAAAGGAGAGGGCTCATAAATTTTGTAGGATCCGCAGAAAAATGGCTTTTTGGAACAATGGACGATAGCGACAGAGAAGAAATATTGCAACATTTGGCGACAATAGACGAGAACAATCATCGCTCAATAGCAACTTTAAACAAACAGATAATTATAAATTCCCATTTTAATGATGCACTCAATACACTGAAAAGTGCAGTTGATGATGACAGAAAGAAGGTTGAGGCCGCCATGAAACAAATTAGAGGTAAAAACGATGAAATTGTAGAGCAACTGTTTTTAATAGACCAATTGACAAAATTAAAAAATATAGAGACTAAGATTGACCAAATCCAAGATGATATTGTCGCAGCTAAACATAATATAATACACCCGAACATATTAACAATCCAGGAAATCGAGGAATTTAATATTGACTTTTTTAAAATTAAATTGTTAAAAGTAGGGGTAATGACGTACCAAAATAATTCAATAATAATAGCTATCCAAATACCGCAATCCTATATTAGAACGGACCTCAAACTAATAACGCCTTTGCCAAATACAGAGTTCTTTGAAGCAGATACAAATGACGAATATGTAATCGAACTAGAAGACAAAATATATATATATGAGGATAATACATTACTTAAGAATCTAAAGAAAAGTAAAAATTGCATATGGACGAACACATGTAAATTTAGATTTAATAACGCAACACAAGTTGACGAGATTGACGACGGGACATTATTGATAAAGAACGCAAAAGCCGAAAAACTAATACAAAGTTGCGATGATAGAGATGTAATTTTGAAAAGGAATATACTAATTACGTATAATAATTGTGAACTTAAATTAAGGAACGAAACATACGCTAATAATAAAAAAATTATTCACGACAAATATTTTTACTCAAACGAGAAACCATTACAAAAGATAGATATAAAACCTTTACATTTCAACGACATTGTCACACAACATTTCGAAAATATCAAGGAAATCAAAGAATTAAAATTTCACAAAAATGTATCGTATGGAATTAATATAACAATATTTATTGTATTAGCAATAATTATAATTATACTTATATGTCTAAGAACAAAAAATGTTAAGATTAAAAATAGAATTGTAAACAGAATTCAGGAGAATTCTCAAACAAGTGGTGGAGGAGTTACGTCAGCAACGTCTCAGGCCATCCTAAACAAATACCAACTAAGAACATAAGCGACAAATTCGCACCTCCTTGTCAAAAGATAAGGAAGTGCATCCGAATGTGGATGGATGCAGACTGCTCACTTGGTGTTTTTGTTTAGTCCGAAGATTAGACACAGACAACCGAACAAACAAATCTGAAGATAATGCATTCGAATGTAAACAGTTGCAAATGTTTGTCTCATGCTTTTTGTATGGTCCGAAGATCACACACAAAGACCTGAGTAAACTTATCCGAAGATAAGCGAGGTATACTGGAGAGAGATTGCCTTCGACGCTAGCTGCCGCTCCGTTCACCAGCTAATCTTAAGATTCACTTCAACGCATATAGTTGAAAATAAAGTTTCCACTGAATTTAATTTTATAAATCGGAATATTTTTATTGGAAATTGTGGCCCAAGTCACGAATACCATAACTCGCGCAGATTTATGGCGAACAATTTGGTGAGCGAAATGCTAGAAACCACAGCAGAAAATTTTAGATATACGACAAAACCGAAGCAAAAGTGGTGAAAGTGAAAAAAGTCAAAAGGGGATAATGCGAAATGGTTATGGAAAATGCGAAAATAAATACGCTTACGTAATGGTTCAAAGAAAGAGAGTGGGTTGAGAAGGTTGGTGAATGAACTTTGCCCAGTTGGCCGAGGGAGGAGAGGCAAAAGTTTGAGTCTATCCAGCTGGAGTGCGAACTTTTAGTAATTTTCTAATATTACAAAAAGTTTAATTCTGCTCCTTTTTAATTTTCTAAAAATCTGTGTGTACCGCATCCTAATGCAATTCTTTCTCTGCACTGTACTCGTTTATACCACAAAGTTCTCACAGCGCATTCGCTGTGCCCTCAACTTCATCCATCACGTGTGTTCACTTCCTCACACTTTGCGCTTTCCTGCCCTTTTTGCATTCTCGTTTTTTTATTGTGTTTTCTTTTTCTGTTTTGTTGGGCTTCCTTTCGTGTTGAATTTTTTACTAATTGTTTGCGTATTTTGTTTTTGTCGATGTGCCATAAGGGCACATGTGCATATTTGTTCAATTTATTCTCGCCGTTGTTGTTGTTTTTCATTTCTACCCTTTTTCGTATTTTTGGATTAAGCCGTTGTCGTTGTTGTTGTCAGTTATATTCAAGATCAAGGTCAGCTTATGTAAAAAGCCTCGCATACTTTATATGAAATTTTGCTTTCGGGTAAATGGACAAAAATAAAACCGGGAACGCACACACATACACACAAACACACACAGGAAGCGCAGTGCACAGACTGCACACAGTGGTTGCAATGACAGCCGTGTGGCCAGTGTGTACACTTCAATGTTATTGGCTGCGCTCGAAAACGCAGTCATTGGGTCTTTTTTTTGGAATATTTTTTTCGGGTCTCTGCTTAAATGCAGCGGCGCTCACAGTGATGGTGGTTGTTGTTGTTGTTTTACAGTAGCTAAAGTGCACATGAGATGGAAATGTATGCGAGGGGAATCAAATTGAATAACAAAGGGAGAAGCAAATGAATAAAAGCGTAGAGCAAAATGTGTGTGGAACAAGTGTAGTGCGCCGCCAAAAAATTCAATTAAAGAACGCACAGTGCGAAAAAACGCACGGAAACCAACGTTGAAACAAGTCCGGGGTGGAGGAGGCAGGTAGTTGAAAGTATGGGGTGCAGTAATAGGGGAGAAATCTGTGCAAGTTTGAATGCTGGGAACTGTTAGAGGCGCATAGAAAGTGGACAAAATGGACAGAATCGAAGTGCTAAAGCAAAATCTGAGCTGAAAAAAGCTCAGACGAATTCCAACGAGAGATAGAAGAAACCCAAAAAAGAGACTGAACTGGGCACAAGACTGTCACCTGGACCACTATCTCAATAACGGTGTAGAATTAGGGAGCCACCAGCGGATCAAACTACGAAGGAGTTCTTAACAACTACTGACTCCATGCAAACCACAGAAAATTGTCCTGAACATGGCCTTGCAAGATTCCAAAAAGTGAGACAGTTTAGGTGATGAGGCTATCTAATGGCATGGGCACCAATGCATCGAAAGAGGAGGAGCAAAGTATCAGTAGCTGAAGCTACGTTGTGCCATGAAGAAAGTCAAAACAGAAGAGGCTATTTAGCAAGAAAGCAAAATCTAGTGACCGACTGGATGGACTCTTTAAGGAGGAGTCCAGAGCAGAAGGGTTTTTCTGCTCGGGTTCCGGCATCAAACAAGGTGTTCGACGCGGTAGTTGGTCTCCGTCTCCGTGTCTCCGGCGAAAGGACCAAGTTGAGGATGCCCCATTATCTCTTGGAGTGACCAACTAGAGAAGCCATCTAGAGAGAACATCGTATGGACGATGAAAAAAATGTTCCATGCGATTATTTGTGGTCGACATTGAAGAGGTAGACCGTGTCTCTGGTGAAAGGACCATGTTGAGGATGCCAAGGGATAATACCTTGGCGCCTGGAGAGAACGCCGTATGGACGATGAAGCTTGGGAGAAAAAAGTGTTTTATGCAGTAGTTGGTGGACGACGGCGAAGAGGGAAACCGTGTCTGGTGGAAGGACCAAGTTAAGGATGCCCTAATATCTCTTGGAGTGACCAACTGGAAAAGGCATCTAGAGAGAACCCCGAATGGACGATGAAAAAAGTTTTCGATGCGGTTATTGGTAATCGACGGCGAAGAGGAAGAGGAACCATTGAGAAGGCAAATTCAAATGGTTATTCTAAACTCAGCGCAGGTAGCGCCATTACTGGATCTCTCATGAATGGCAGAGCAGGAGTCGGGATCTTTTCAAAAGCAATGAACTCTTACCTGAATCTTCAGATAGATTCAAGGGTAGAAACCTATCTCCTATGGCTAGCTTTACGCCAAGGAGTAGAGAAACCTCGGAGTACAAATGAAAACCGGCGAGGAACAGCAAAGGTAAAGAGGCATAGACGGATTCCTTAACAAGTCACAAAACAGTATCAAAAAGTCATAAATGCCCACCGATGGCAAAGGATGGCAAAGTTTGACCCAGAGATCCTACATGCACTAACCGCAGATAAACTCCTAGGCAAAAAAAAAATTACATTTTTAAGTATTTTTACGAATGGGTCTCTTAAAAAGACAGGGCAGGAGTCAAAGTCTTTTCGAAAGAAATAAGCCAGTGAGGCGTAAACCGTCAGCGTCTCACATCCGTTGAAAGCGGAGCCTCTTCGAACCAGAGCATCGGCACCCATATCAAGGCAACTCTGAACCGATGGGCCAGCTCTGTAAGGACTTTCCCTATTTTCCTGCACTAGTTTTGACAATAAAATCGGCGAATCCAGCGGCTTAATCGTGGATAGGCTGTCGGAAAGTATGATAACGTTGTTTTTATGGGATGTGCACACGAGATAGTAGGATAACTCTAATGTGACTACATAGCAAAATGAGTTAAGTAGCAGAAGGTCTAGTTAGGAAGGGTAAAAATAATACTTCTGTGGACCCGAGCTAAGAATTGGACTAACTAATTCAAGGACTGAGGGTTTGCATGACCTCAAAGCACCGTGGCCTACTGTAGCCAGTCTAGGAACATCCTAATAAGTGCTAATAGGCATCGAAGCCTATTGATGTGTGACTGCAAGAATAATGATACACGGTAACTTTGAGAGACACCTGGCACTGTTAAACCATATCGAGAGGGTTACCTCTGGACTCTGTTTCGAAGATGATGAGACAGTCGTATTGTGTGCGACTGTCTGGCTCTGACTATCAGATACTCCAGACAAAAGACAATCCAAGGCAACTCCCTTGACAAGGTTAACCATGGCAGGTATCTCTTGAAGTTATCGTGTCCCGTGTGAAGGATAGGACAACGTTCATAAAATAGAAGGAATTCTACTAGACAATCTACTAGAGATAACGCGTGACATAATGATTAGGAGTGAAGTCAATGATTGCGTAGACCTATGAATGACTAAACACGAAGTTAATGGACCCGAAAAGAGAGAGCGTGGTTCGCTTAGGCAAATCCTCAAACTGGTAATGACTTTTAAACTGTAGAAACAAGGTAGACTAATGGATACGGGTACTTTTGAGGCCTCGGAGGGCCTCGTTGTGATACCACAAGGAGAGGATCTGTCTTGCTATAAATTAGAGAGTCTAAACAAACTAATTTGAATTGGGGATAAGCCCTAAACAAGCCTTAATTGTTAACTGAACTGAGGACATTCAAGTTGTTGACGAAGGAAGAGCTGGAAGGGATTTCCACCTTCATCTATAGAGAGCCGGACAGTGGCAGAGAAGGTAACCGTCTCCTCTCCATTATGGCATTGAAATAAGTCAGAAGAATTGCAATGTACAGAATCCCAACGTGAAGTTGAGATTCGAATTTGGTTGAGCAAAGTTTTTCAAATCCCACAGCAAACAAGTGAAGCAAAAGTACAAACGAAGAAGCAACAAAGCAAAGGAAAAGAGAGTAGCTGAGAAGTAGATGAAAGAAAGGAAAGGAGAAGTTGTAAAGCACAGGTCGAAAAGCGCGCCGATGGTGGCCAACGCGATCACAACGAAGCCCAACAACATTGCCGGCCCCTAATCTCAAAGACTTGATTCAACCACCGTTTTGTTTCTTTTGTGCGGCCACTAATATTTTCAGGGTCAGTTGTCACACAGACACACGCACACCGCACAAACTTGTGCACTAATCAGGAAATGCAGCACGAAGCTATTTGTAGTACGACGAGCTGACCACAAACAACAAATTCTGCACAGAAAACAACCTAAACCGGTTCTCAAACGTTGCTCAAACGCGTTGCTGCAACATGCGATTTTTGCAGCATTTCTTTAGTTGCTTTGGGTTGTTTTTATATTTTTATCTTTTGTGTTCCTTCGTTTAGCTTTTACGCTTTTTTTTGTTGGACTATATATTTCGAGCGTTTTGTCTCAAATTTCATGCACATATTGGCGACCGACACCAAATCGACAACAGCCAAAAAAAAGTCAAGTCTATATGAAGAAAAAGAAGGAGCGGGCAAAGACGCAACACACACGCACACAGACACAAAACTCAGGCACACACACACACATGTTGGAGGACCTTGAAATTGTATACCAAAACTCTGGCTGCCAAGTCACAGTGAAGTCTGGTTTTGTAAATAATTATTTCAAGGGTAATTTTGGGTGTGTTGCAGCTGAGCTGGAGTTGCATGTTGTGCGTCCGTCTGTCCTGCGTCCAGACGCGCCTAATTGCAGACGCGTTGTGCATATGGTTCCGAGACGGCAGGCTTTTGTTTTTCAATTTCAAATTTGCTGCAGCCAATTTCTCAGGAAAGCAGCCGTCGATCATGCAAACACGGACTGGATCGAATATGCTAATCGGTGCCGGGCAGTCAGACGCTTTTTTGTGTGGCCTACCTCCCCCCAGACGGACGGCAGTAATTTGAGCAGCATTGGCAAAAACAAAAGGCTGACATGTTTAGTATTTGATTTCCAAATAAAATGTACAGTTAACTTGCCAACACAACACGCAACATTGCTGAACAAAATGTGTTCTTACTACGGTGACACGAGATTGTTGCACACTTACCTGAAATGAGAAGAGAAAAATGAACGGAGTTGAGTTAGAAAATTAATCATTTAATCAAATTAATAATCAGTGGTAAATAATTTTGAATAGTTAACTAATAAGTAACAGTAAAAGACTAAAACTTTTTAATAAAAAAGTTTCTGAAGATCCTTTATGAGTGTGAAACCAATGTTTATTTGACCTTAGAACCGTTTATCAAAGCATCCAATCTATTTTTTTCCCAGCAACACTTCTATCTAGAAGCCAGTGCTGCCCAAAGATGGCTCTACACAACCCAGTAATAACATTTACATGCAGAGCGTCTCTGCTAGTTGACTACAGATGTTGAAAAAGTTACTGAAGGCCCTTTTTGAGTGTGAAAGCAATGTTTATTTAACTTTAGAACCGTTTATCAAAGCCTTCAACCTACTTCCAAGCAAGATCTCTTATCTAGAAGCCAGTGCTGCCCAAAGATGGCTCGATACAACCCAGTAAAAAACATTCACATGCGGAGCGTCTCTGCTAGTCAACTACAGATGATAAAAAAGTTACTGAAGGGCCTTTCTGAGTGTGAAACGAATGTTTATTTAACCTTAGAACCGTCTTATCAAAGCCTCCAACCTGTTTGTTTCCCAGCAACACTTCCATCTAGAAGCCAGTGCTGCCCAAAGATGGCTCAAAACAACCCAGTAAAAAACATTCACATGCGAAGCGTCTCACATACGGAGTCGACTACAGATGACAGACGGAAGAAGGTGGAAACCCTGGAAATTCGTGTAGCCGAGCACACGATAACGTCTAAGCCGTACATCAAGTACTTAGGGGTCTTGTTAGACAACCGGCTAAACTTCAAGGAGAACCTAAAATATGCGGTCAAAAAAACGAACAAAGCAGTTGCCTCGCTCACCCGACTAATGCCGAATATAGAGGGACCCAGGCAGCATACGAGGGGATTGCTAGCAACCGTCAGCACATCTATTATCCAGTACGCGGCGCCGATTTGGGCACCAGCAACCGCGACACCTCCATATTTGAAAGATGTGGCAAGAGCACACCGGTTGGCATCACTCAGGGTCTGCAGTGACCTCCGGACGCTGTCAGATGACGCTGCCAACGTAATAGCGGGCAGAATACCTGTCGACATGGCGGCACGCGAGGCAGCGGAACTTCGGACCGCAGGAAACAAAGAGAGACAGGAGACCATCAAGACTAACAAAGCTAGAGAGTGGCAAGAACGATGGGACTCTTCAACGAAAGGACACTGGACGCACACGCTCATTCCAGACATCGAGACCTGGCTGAAAAGAAAGCACGGTGAAACCAACTTTCACCTAACACAGATTGTCACAGGCCATGGACGTTTTAAGGCCTATCTCCACGGATTCGGGTACGAGGCAGACGCTCACTGTGATTATTACTGTAACGCAAACGAAGATGCGGAACATGTTGTTTTCGATTGTCACCGATACCAACAACAACGAAGCCACTTGGCGGACAAGCTCGGGGCGATGCCAACGCCACAGATACTAATCCACAAGATGTTGGAAACGGAAACGTATTGGACAGCAGTCCACCATTTCGTATCGAAAGTGATGACGTTACAACGGAGACACGAAGGGAGCGACGCGCGAAAGCGCGACTAACAGATTGAGGTCTATCTGAGACCAAACCTGCCCCGCGACGTAATGCCGGGAGGCGGTCCCGCGGGGATAAAGGTCGACGATCCAGCATGCCGGGCTGGAGCTCAGTATTTTGCGAAGATTTTCCACCTCCGACAGGAAAAAAAACAGATGACAGTCCCTTCACTTAGTTTAAACATACGATAGCTTAAACATCCACCCTGGCAGAACTTGAATAGATTACCGTAAACAATAACATTCCTTAGTCTTGTTGAGGCTTTATTCTTTAGAAGCCAGGAGTGCACAAGAAGAAAAAACTTTGTCGTGAACAACTCTTCAAAAAAATTCTGAACAATTACATTAGATTAGATTAGATTAGATTAGATTAGATTAGATTAGATTAGATTAGATTAGATTAGATTAGATTAGATTAGATTAGATTAGATTAGATTAGATTAGATTAGATTAGATTAGATTAGATTAGATTAGATTAGATTAGATTAGATTAGATTAGATTAGATTAGATTAGATTAGATTCGATTAGATTAGATTAGATTAGATTAGATTAGATTGGATTAGATTAGATTAGATTAGATTAGATTAGATTAGATTAGATTAGATTAGATTAGATTAGATTAGATAGATTACATTTGATTAGATTATATGAGATACAAGAGTCGAGCAACAGCTTCCCGAGGCACTACGTTCAATGCTGAACACAATTCAATACTGTCGAATCTCTTTTTCCTTACTGGAGGAGTTCGTATCCCCTCACGTTATCGTTGCACCAGTTCCCTTCCTAGTATTCGCTTTCTTTACTGTAGGAAGGAGCGGGATAGTCGGTTATAGGATGCACGGATGTTTCTTCATCTTCCATACAGAATCTGCATAGTTTGCTTTCTGTGATGCCCAGTCACGCTTTATGCATTTTAAGCTGACAGTATACGCCCAGGATCCCTGTCACAAATTCAAGCTCCGTTTTGCTTAGACCCAGAAGGTACTTAGATTGTCTTGCAGAAGAAGCACGAAAGAATTATTTTTAAATCGCGTTGATATATAAATTCCTGTTTGACAGGATGTTTGTCATGAGTCTTCCTGACACCTATGATAGGTGCAGGCCTATTAGATCCTCCTTTGCTAATTTTTTCTGCTTCCTCATTAGCATCGTGTTCCCACAGTTGGCAGGAACCCAATGCATTATCATCCGGTTGTCCCTGGAAATATCTTGGAGAATATTTGCTGTCTCCCAGACTAGTTTGGAATCAATCAGATTCAGAACCTTTATTGCAGCTTCACTGTCGAATATAATGATTATCCTTTTTCTTCTAACATTAGAAATCAGTATTTTTCCGGCACACCCATTTATGGCAAAGACCTCAGCCTGAAAGTCCGTGACCTTCTCCAAGACTGGCTCTCAGCTGGGAGCTAGACCCATACATCCCTACTCCCGTGTCTCCTGCCATCTTAGATGCATTGGTATACCAGATACTATCATTTCTAACTTCGAATTTCTAAGGTAAACCAACCAAGGCTAAGAAAAAGGATAGTGAGAAGTAGTTTTAATCATAAGTCAATAAAATTCATATTATCCTTTGGCACTTTGGCACTAAACACTATCGAGGTTGGCACTTTTTAAGGTCAACCTTGTTGGTTTCTTTTGTGGGATCAGAATGACCTCAAAGCTCAAATTCTCATTGACAAAATTTCTCCTATAAATTTACATGTTTTAATAACTCTCGAAGTGATAAAGTCCTTGAATTAAATTGCAAAATCCACACTTTGTTAAGCATATAAAATTACAAGCAATTAACTGCCTAATGTCAAAGCAAAGTGTCAGCATTTCATTAGGAAATGTTGCCTTGAAATTTTCTCCCAGGACTAAAATCTAATGGCTGCAATAAAACATTGTCTTATCGCAAAGCATATTTCTCAACTCAAACCAAAAGTGAGTGATGGCTCGAGGCAAATAAGTGGCGTCGATACCCTCGACGCAGCGACACGAAAACAAATCACATGAGGACAGGCGGAAACGTCGCAATGGGAAAGTGGGAGTGAAATGGATGCGGTGGATTAGACGCGAATGTCCTGTCATATTAACGAGAGATGCCAAAGCGTTGTGAGGTGTGAGAGGTGGAGCATAAATTATTGAGTTTATTGGGCGTTGTTTTTGTTGTTGGGGCGGCTGAGAGTCATGAAAAGATTTTGGGCATTTTTCAGCATTTCCAATTAGGAGAAACCTGTGTAGGTTCGGCATGGCAAAAGGTGAGTTGAATTAGTGAAAAGTGAAACCGGGTCTTGTTTGCGCTGTGAACTATTTTAAAGAAAATTTTAAGCTGCTGTAAATGAATGCCAACTATGGTAAATAACAATTAAAACTATTTCGATACAAGACCCTTTTTCAAATGGCTGAAAATACCACAACACATTCAAATTTACGCAGACTTAACCCATTTAGATTCCAAGACAAATAAGCGAAACGAAGCGAACGCTGCGCAACTTCAATAGAAATCGAGAGTGACGGCACCGGTGGCGACACAAAAGTCATTGCCGACTGCCGTCGGTGCTGTCGGTGGCGTACGTAAATTTAATTATGCCGGCGAATCGGGTCAACGACTGCACGACCAGACTGTCAGATAGACAAAACAGAGCCACAGACAGTCGGACAGTCGAGCGTGTGCGTACAATTTACAACAGTCAACTAACTCCCCCTCGACGCACGAAATGAACGAAAAGAAAGTCACATAAACATTGGGCAAACTTCCCAAAAAAAACATGAAACACGAGGGCGGGAGGACACAACGGGGATATGGCAGGAATTGAGTGCATGCGCCGCCAACAATTTAGGCACAAGTTGGCAACTTGTGCGACACACTGACCCCCCAAAATGGCGTCTACACCCAAACACAACCAAATACAGTCAAATACATCCAAATACTCTCACACACACACACTGACGAACGCACACATACAGACAGACACAAAACCTCAAAGACCGCACACGAAGCGCCGGAAAATGCAGCGCCAACGAAAAGCCAAAGCACCGACAAAGGAGCACAGACCCAAAAATTACAACAACAACAACACAGCCAACAACAACAATGTGAACGCAATAAAGTTGAAGGTTGAAGGCCGCCAGACGTCTTTGTCGTCACGTTTCATTACGTTTTACAACCGCTTTTCCGAGCGAACATTCCCCTATGCGCCACACCGATCCCCGCGCAACCGCCGTCAATCCCACTTCTGCCCCCCGCCCCAGGCAAAACGAATGTTTAGGATTCATTGTCAGCGGCAGCTCGTGTTCCTTGTAGTCGTCGTTGTGTTCGTCGACGTTGACGTCCTGTACATCCTTCCACGCCTTCCTTCGAAGCACCACAGCAACAACAAAATTCACAATGAGACAAATGTAGAGTGTGGAAAAGTTTTTTTATGCTTCGGCAACGACCCACACACCCACCAAAAAAAAAAATGAACCGACGCTTGATGGCTTTGTTCGAAGGGAGCGAGGCAGGTGGACGTTAGGAGTCCCGCACTTTTATTATCATTGTTGTTGTTGTTGTGGTTTCTGTCAGCATTACTGGTGCTGATGCTGATGCTGCTTGTTAATGTCGGCAGCCGGCAAATGCCAGTCTACACTCGCCTCCTCGCCCCGCGTTTCTGACCAGCGGCAGTGTAGACCCGCACAAAGGCGATTAGAGGCTGTTGACGCCTACGCACCCAAACCAACGCACGCAGGACATTCAGACAGGCGTCTGTATATATATATATATATATATATATATACGCATATCTGTATATATGGATATATATATTTATGTATATGTATGTATCTTTGTATGTGGGCGCACGCCTACCCACCAAAATGCTTCAAACTTCTCTGACATAGAGTTCGAAATTCTTTTGGGTGTGCCGCATTACGTTGTTGTTGTTTTTTTTTTACTGCCGTTGTTATGACTATTGTTGGTGTTGTTGTTGTTGTGTTGTTACTGCGTTGCAGACATGCATGCAGTAAATATAGAAAAAATAAATTAAATTCGCAAATAACGAAACGAAACGCCACAACGATGTCTGCGCCTGAGGTGCGAAGGGATCCAGTTCTGGAGGAAGTTTGCAAAGAAAAATCAAGGAAAAGCCTTAAATACGCACAACAGTTTTGTGTTCAGGTCAGGACGACTCGTTGAGTGGGCTACATGGAAAAGAAGGCAGTAAGTGGATTTAAAAAAAGAGAGGCGAAACCGTCAAAAGCAAAGATTGCTTAATTTGATGATGATTGAGTCATGATTTGAACATAGAAGTTGAGCCAATACTTAATTAAATATATTTTTATAACTTTGGACCAGGGGCGCATGCAAGGAGGTTTGGGGGGTTCAAACCCCCAAATAGATATCTGTTTGTTAAAAACTATGAGAGACAAATATGGTTTCAAGTGGTATGGGTCTCAAAAGTTGTGAACAGAAGAATAGAATACGAATAGAAACGAGAAGCGACGCTCGCTGGTTCTCGTTTCTATTCGTTTCGTTGTACACATTCTTCGAATACCAAGTACCCTCTATAAATTTTTTTTTTTTAAAAAACCCTTAATGTCGAAGAACTTTGGACTCCATGAGTTTGAAAAACATTGGCCGTAATAGCGGAAGGTCGACGGCAAAGTAGGAGATCCTGTCTCCGGTGGAAGGACTAAGATGAGAACGGCTCATCGTGGAACCAACTAGAGAAGATGCTTTTAAAACAGAGGCACTTAGAGAGAACTTTTGCGGCAAGTAGGGTAAGTAAGTAATTAGAGCATCAGATCTATTCTGGTTCATGAAAAGTTTAAAGTGGTTGAAACCATGACTTGAGACTGAAGCAAGTCTGAAGGCAAAGCTAACCTAAATGTGTTGTAAGCTATTAATCGCTGAAATCTAAACGGCTTTTTCTAGCTAAAAAATTTCAATGGAATATAATTCACGATAAGTAAGGTTAAGATAACGAAAAAGAGGTTCGATGCTGAGAGTGAGGGCTTGTCTTTGTTAGATAGATCAATCGCTATTATCTCTTGGTGTGATTTATTGGAAAAGACATACGTTAGGAAGAATTTTGAGACAGTTAAATACGTAAGTACGGTTAGGTAGCTTCTTCCAAGAGGAGATTCATTGTGTAGCTTTCCCAGGTTTTGTTTATAACTCAGTGAAAGAATGGGTTAGTCAAATCGTAAGTATGGTTAGGAAGGTTCTTGCACGGAAGATCCATTAGTGACTTATTTCAAGGGGAGACCCTTGTGTAGTCCTTGGTTAGTTGAACCAGATTGTGTTCTTTATAGTGCAGTAACAGATTCGGTCAGTCAAGTCGTAAGTATGGTTAAGTGACTTCTTCGAGGGAGAGATCCATTGTGTAGTTTTCGATTGGTTGAACCAGAAATGTGTTGTTTATAATGCAGCAACAGATTCGGCCGGTCAAGATTGTAAATACAGTTAGGTGTCTTCTTCCAAGGAGAGATCCATTGTGTTTTTATAAATAATTCAGTAACAGAGTCGGTCAGTGAAGTCGTAAGTACGGTAAAGTAGCTTCTTTCAAGGGGAGATCCATTGTGTAGACTTCGGTTAGTTAAACCAGACTGTGTTGTTTATAAACCAGTAAAAGATTCGCCCGGTTAAGTCTTAAATAAGATTAGGTGACTTCTTTCAAGGAGAGAAACATTGAGTAGCCTTTAGTAAGCAGATTGTGTTTTTTATATGTAATTCAGTAACAGATTCCGTCAGTACGACTTCACTGACCGAATCTGAAGTACGGTAAAGTAGCTTCTTTCAAGGGGAGATCCATTGGGTAGCCTTCAGTAAGAGATTCGACCGCTTAAGTCTTAAGTGACTTCTTCCAAGGGCGAATCCTTTGTTCAATCGTTCAAATGTCCACTGCGCCTTGGCACGGTAACGCGGATCTGAGTGATCCATTTTTTAACAACTCAGCTACATAGAGGTCATCGCTCGATTGGAGTTTACTCACATGGACTTGCGACTTTAGAAAATTCTAGTGTAGATCTTGTTAACCAATTCTAGTCACCTTTGCAAGAGATAACCAGACCCTTCAAACTTTCATGCAGAATGGCTATTGTGCCTTTTACATGAGTGTTGACGTCATTATGATTCAATTTCGTTTAACAGAAATTGAGTATCATCGGCTGGCTTAGCCATGTCCGCCATATGGAGGATGAAGTTCCGGCGAAAAAAGTGTTCGATGCGTAAGTTTGAGGTCGACAGCGAAGAGAGAGGCCATGTCTCCGGTGAAAAGACCAAGTTGAAGAGGCCCTATCTTTTCTTAGTGTGACCAACTGGAGAAGACGCGTGGATAACAGAGACGCCTGAAGAGAGCTTTTGCGACAGGCCGTAACGGGTTATCAGTTAAATAAGTAAGACTATCATCGATCTTTAGCGCTTTAGTTCTGACTGCCTCAGGTTCTTTTTCACACTTTCAAGGACAGCGGCAATGTTCTCAGTCCTTCGCTATTAGAAAACCCTGTACAATAAAATTCCAAACAATTTCAAAACCCCATTCTCTGCTGAAAGAGCCCTTATAGAGTAAACCGAGAACTCTAACACTGTGAGACGCTTCACATCGGCTTCAATCTGATTGATTCTAGAAAGATTAATTGCTGGTATAACACATTTGAAACGACCATTTTTTTCGAACACGGTCGACAGGAGCGAAATTATATTTTTCTTTGTATTGTACTCAGTAAAACCAATGCCAAATTTATTTTTCCTGTACTTTACAGATTTCATTGGTTCCAGAAAAATCGTATTTCGACGACTAGTTTACTCAGAATAACTGATAATTGCACATTACTGTCTTATAGCCTCGGAAATCCATTGCACACACGGTGTACAATCGGTCTCGAATGGGTTATAGTTTGCTCAAGTTTTGGTCTTGCAACCTTTGGCACTTAACAAATCCCTCTTACTTCTCAGCTACCTTAAATTACTTTAACATTGTCTTAAAGCATCCATTGAAGCCGACCGTAGCGTACTCAAACGACATGGCAACGGAGCAAATAAAAGTACAAAAATAAAACTGTAAATAGAAGCAGACAAAAAAGGCAACACAATTCATGCTTAAATGCTGCAAAAATATAAAATATTAGAATTTTGCATATTTTTTACTGTAGTCCTTGTTGTTGTTGTTGTTGTTTTTGTTGATTCTATTGTCATGAGCTGCCAGACACCGGTGGCTGCGGGGCCACTTGTGTCGACTGGCTCGTCTTCCAGGCACATCTCTGTGCAGGTATCTGCTGGTGAAATGCAAAGGCAAACTTTTGACATATCGCAGATGCGCCCAACGCGTCTGTCGACAGACGCGCCGCAGCATACGCAAAGCTGACTATCAATAAGCACACATATGAACACATTCACACACACACATGTGTGAGTGTGTTTGTTGGCCTGAAAGTGTCCTTGCTGTGCTGGCGTGCGGCTCCGTGTGTGGCGCTGACAGAAAACATTTGACAGCAGGTGTCAGTGCGTGATGTTGTCAATATTTCGCTTTCTTTGCGTCTTGATGCCATTTTATACTTTATGCCATTTTTATTTATAGCGAAATTTTCAAACGATAGCAGACCATAAAAATGAATGTCTATGGTAGAATTTTTGTTGTTGTAAAGGTAAATGAAATGTAACTGTAACGATGCGACACGTCAGAGTTTGCAACAAAACAAATCGATTAAAATAAAACCGAAATTTCCAACCAATCTGCATTTTCGTTAGCAAAATTATGAATGGCTTTGAAGCGCATTGTTTGTGTTTTTTCATCTGATTTATTTATTGAATTTTTTAATACAAGAACATGGCCCATGAAAACAAATAGTCCATAGAAATTGTTGTTGCTTTCATAGAAGACATCACCGCAGCAAGAAGCTGCAGCTGCCAGCAACTGATGATAAATTCTCTGGTTTTCTTGCCAACATTTATCAGTATCACTCAATATTCACAACAAATCGAACTACAGTAAAGTCTATTCCACACAATTTGGTGGCATTCAATGTCTTTTGAGTATTTTTAGCGCGTTTCTGCTGTACTTGTCTAAGCTTTTGAGGCAACACCCGCATGTTGCCGCTTTCTTGTTTATTTAGATAAATATCCGTTTTTTGTGTATTCAAGCTTGACTAAAGCAACTAATGAAACGTAAACATTGGCCATTTCAGACAACGTCATCATTGTCATTGTTGAGTTCATAATGTCTTTTGAAAAATGACGGCATTGAAAAATGAATGGCTACGAATTTCGTTCTACCTACTCGTACAACCTAAAAATTAATATTAAATTAGTTTAATTTCAATTTACTGCTTTCTAAAAGTGTCATAAATATCTTAGGTTAGGTTAGACTTGCACGCAATCGATCAATCAGCTGAACCGTTGGCCCCAAAAAAACACATTACGATAGTAGAATGTGCGGAAGGAGCATTATGAGTCCAAAACAGAGGTCCCGGAACTGACACGAGCTAATATCACTAAACCGTAGAGAACCTGAGTCATGGCTTCAGTGAATTCGCTCCCAAGTGTAGAATACTCAGACAAATAGTGTAAAACACCGTTAACTACCGTAACCATATATTACATCAGCCTACTTGGGTTCTGAATGTTCATGAGACCATGGAGCCGAACCCAGTTTCCACTTCAAAGAACCCAATTAACCATAGGAACAGTCTAAAACAGTCAGCAATGTCCTAACCTTACAAACCACTTGTGTCATGAAAAGTTGTATAAAAAGCAAATCAGACGCACTCCTTACTTATCGGAAAACTGAACTTAAATTCTATTAACACCACTTGGCTTCTAAACATTCATGTAGACAGAAATCAAACCTTCAACCCACTTCAAAACACCCAACAACTGGTGCGGCAGTCTGGAACAATTGAAGGTATCATCAGGGCTCTAACCTTAGAGGATATCCACGTCACTTCGATTCTAAATATCCCAAAAACTATATGAACTCTGAATACATAACCTTAAACTTCTTATACTCTCTTTACTTGGAAGCTGAAAATTCTCACTTCCCACGTCAGAATACCAAAAAACCGATGTTAATAGCCGTTTAAAAGACTTTAAAGCCCTAACCTCAAAATATGACCACTACTCTCAAAATATGTTCAAAAACCAAGTCAAATATATCTCCGACCTCGTAAACACCTCGGGTGAAATATGTGGTATCAAAATGGGCCTCTTAGATCGCCAAGTGTGTCTTTTACAGAGGCAGCCACCATAGCCTAACTTAACCTCCATTAAGAGATTGAAACGATTAAATTTACCAATAAACCCTTAACCTCCAATGCCACCCACTCTAAGACCCTAAAAACGTTTCTAAAAGCCGAGTCAAACATACTTTCCACCCCGTAACCCTATACTTAGGTATCCAAACGAGTAAGTGCACCAATAAACCTTAACCTCCAATTCTCCCACAGTAACTTTATCCAAAAAATTTGTCTGAAAGACGAGTCAAGTTTACTTTCGACCTCGTAGCTCTGCATTATGAGATTGAAACGAGTAAATGTACTAATAAACCCTAACCCCCAAGTCTATCCACACTAACTCAATCCAGAAAACTTTCCTAAAAGCCGAGTCAAACATACATTCCACCTCGTAACCCCCATTATGATTAAAGATTGGAACGAGTAAATGTTCTAATAAACCTAAACCTCAAACTCTATCCACTCTAACTAGATCCAGAAAACTTTCCTAAAAGCCGAGTCAAACATACTTTCCACCTCGTAACCCTCTACTAAACGATTGAAACCCGTAAATGTACCAACAAAACTTAACCTTAGTTCCTATCCACTCTAACTTTATACAGAAAACTTGAAACATGATATCATTTAAGTTCCGAGTGCAATAAATCTCAAGTTTGAGTAGAGTGAGCTGAAACCCGAAATAATCGAAGAAATTACAAGGCTTCTTAAAGACCTATGAAAACTCGCTCTTCGCTCTTTCATCCACAGTAATTGCTCAACAATTGGATGACCTCACTATACCGTAATAGGTGATCCAAGATGACCAACTGTAGGCGTTTAAGGGAAGCCTTGACAATGGACAGAGAAGGGTTCTTAGTCTTAATCGCAGAGCTGCTTCATGGTTAACTATGTTTTATGTTTTTATTGACGATCATTCTTACGAAAACTAGATACCGACATATCTGTGGCCGTAAGAAATATCAGCCAAAGACGATTTTATGAAGTTTTCAGGAGAGCACTTTTAATTTTTGAATTTTGCTGTAGATTTAACCTTAGCTATTTCGATTTTTGGGCGTGAAACATTCATTTTATGAGCAAAAGCCATAGAATTTTGTGGTGGTAATAACTCAATTATGTCCTAACTTTAGCAAGTTCCTTATGTACAGTAAGCTTCTTCAAAAAACCAATATACCAATGTTTTATAACCTTGTCTGGGGAGTGCCACATAGTTAATGGAAGAACTTACGAGTTATGATCTCCTCGAATTAGGGATGATTAAATTCATGCAGCGGTCGATGATAACTGTTCAATTAGTTCTTGAATGTGTCAAAAAACTCAGCAGATGCGTCCGAGGATACAGCATAACTCTAGAATGGGTAACAGGACATGTCGGTACGGAGGAAAGTAAACTGGCAAAAGAAGCACCCGACCTAAGAATTCCACTAAGCAATTCAAGGGTTGAGGGTCTCGTCGATAGTTCGGTGACCTGATCTACATGATAGGTGCAGTAGCATGACGTACTGAAGCCAGTCTAGGGCAGGTCGTAGAGGTTAGATTTCTTAGTCTTGATTGGAGAGATCAAGATTATGATTGAGTAGATAGCAAAGCTCGAAGAGTCCTTAGTCTTGATGGCAGAAATCAAGATGACGGCTGACTGGTTATCAATGTAACCGACCACGGTAAATTCAGAAGACTCGCAGGGGACTAGCACTGGTAAACCTTAAGAAGGGAGTTACTTGTAGACTGTGCTCCGAAGGTGACTTAACAGCCGAGTACAATGTGTGCAAGTGTTCGACTCTAGCTCTCGGGCTGATAGAAGGATGTGCATTGTGGGGCAGTAGTTCATATAAAACAAAAGTTTTATGGACCATTAGACACAGAAATCTACTGGAGGTAAGGCGCGACAAAGTAAGTAGGTAAAAGTGAGGTCGATAATTACGACAGACCTACGGATGACTAGGCACGAACTTAATGACACAAAAAAGGCTCACTATTCGCGTAATGACACAGCGGTTCTTGGGGTGTTCGAGAGGAAGGTATTTTGCAAAATCTTCGGCCCTGTATACGAACCAACCACGAATGTCTGCCGGATGGACGATGACGCTCCAGCGAAAAAGCTGTGTGATTGAGGGAGGCCGTGTCTCCGGTGAAAGGGCCAAGTTGAGGAGGCCCTTATCTTCTCTTGGTCCGAAGAAGTCACGCGAAAAGAAAACTTGCCTAGAGAGAGTTTGTCCAGTAGGCCGTAACCCGGTAACGGGTTGTTATGACTAGTTTAGAAGAAAGTATGTATTTGCCCGTTTCTCTCACTTTTTTGGAGATTTGCCGGAGCGAACTACAGATTGAATTTCTTGTCCCCATGAAGTTCATGACTAGTCAATCATCGTCCTCCTGCGCTAAAAAGAATATATGATTTCCTCTTCCTTCTCTTCACTGACTCATCATTGAATTGAAACACTTTAAACTAACCTCTATAGAGCCAATTCTAACCTCAAAAACGCACGACTACCTCTAGCAGCCGTACAAGTTCCGCCTATGTCAACTTAATTTTACAATTCCATGGCTCCATTTCGATGAAAAACATCGACCAAATGCAAATCACCATCGTCTACGGTGAGCTGCTTCATCCTCCGCTGCCGCAACGACGCCGATTGCGAACAGAAAAAGCGCATTACGTCATCTGCCCTTCTTCCTATGGCCGTAGTACATAAAATTACAACAATATTTTCTTTGTTAGACGATGCCCACATTCCCATGGTGGCGCGACGGCCAGCAAGCGGGACAATGGGCACGCCATGTTTTCGTTGTCTTTTGCCACTTCTTCGTCCATTTCGTATTCCTTCGCTGTCGACTCCCTTAAAAAAACCAAACAGCAATAAAAACTGCACAGCAGCGAAGACGGCGAACTAACTCTAAACGCCATGCAACAACAATGCACACACAGCCAGCGCGACTGCATGCAGCGCTGCCAAAGAAGGGGTCAGGACGGAGGGAGGAAGCGAAGTGGCGTTGGAGCGCAGCGCAGCGGCAGTGACAGTGAGCAACGCACAACGACGGCAAAAACCAAACCTACCCGAACATAAATAAGCAAGAACCAGCCGCAACAACAACGACGACATTGAGATTATGTGTCAAAACAGAGCGCAGCGACACACCAAACAACACAGCCGAACCGAGCTCGCGAGACGAAAACGAAAAACGCAAAGAGAGCGCGCGATAAACATCAGCAGCGGCGCCGTTGAGCGTACAAAAACAATAACAACAAATGCCACTGCTGCCATTAGTCGGCCATGTTGAAAAGTGTGTCTGTATTTCAATGTGTCTCTTGACTCTGACCGGCATTCGTTGCGTTCGTTTTTCACGACTTGTTGTTTTGCTTTTGCTTGTTATCCGTTACGTTGTGTGCGCATTTTCGTCATTCCACTTTAATTGCGCTCGAACCGGTTGCCAATCGGCGAGCGAGAGAGAGAGCGCCACAAAAAGCTCTCCGCCGCTCATGCTCACTGTTTAGCAGAGACGCACTCGCGCTCCCTCGCTCAGCTTATCTATTGCAACTCTCTGTCTCTCTCTCTGTGGCTGCTAATGGCCCATGCGCTATGCTAGATTTTAGTTAAAAATAGACAGACGTACGCGGCTTTTTTGGGTGCAATAACTTTTTATATAAACAAAACAAATGAAAGCTGTCGACACTAAAGAGGGGAGGCGAGCAATATGGCGTCGCCTGTCGTCGATGCATTACGCTGCTGCTGCAGAGTTCTGACGCGCTGTCAAAGCTTCGAAAAGCTCAACGTGTGATAGCACAAACCAAATTCGCGGCCAATCTGCGAAAAAAATTGAACCATTGCGCTTTAGAGCTGTGGGCGCCATCTAGTGGCGGCTGATTGCAGCATAGCAGAGCTTTTGTTGCGTTATCTCGGCTGTTGTAAAGGCGGCGCTTTAGCGACACACTAAACTTTTGCTAATTTTAGCGGTGCATGCGTTTTAGTGGAGGAATTTACGTTGAGAATGTGAGAAAGAGAGAGGAAGTGAGTGAGGGGGCAAGTGCGTTGCTTGTTCTAGTTAGCGTGACAGCTCTAAGCTTCTGACAAGCTGAGTTATAACATCCTCGATAGTATAGTGGTTAGTATCCCCGCCTGTCACGCGGGAGACCGGGGTTCAATTCCCCGTCGGGGAGAGTGCATTAGCCAATTTTTTTTTGTTTTATGTAAATAAAAAACTTATCATTGATTTTAATTATTAGCTTATGTAGAGTTGTAATTGAGTAATTTTCAGAAAGCATTCAGAAACTTGTAAAGCACCAATTGTTTACAGAAGTAAATAAATTATCCATGATTTCCAGAAGTTTAGTAATTAATTTAGTTATCGTTGTCAATGCTGATGGATCTTTCGATTATTCGGCAATCAGTTTTTTCTTTGTTCTTCCAATATACTACAATGTGAATAAAATACGCCAAATATTGTAATCCAAATATGTAATACAAAAAAACAAAAATTTGAAAAATCGGTAAAAACCGTTTGCTAGGCGGAAATTATCTTGAAAAGTTATTTAAAACTGTTCAGTAAGTGAAAATCATCTTGGAAACTCATTAAAAACTGTTTTCCAGGAGAAAATTCTTTTGAAAAATAATTAAAAACTGTTTTCCAGGTGAAAATCATTTTGAAGAGTTATTAAAAACTGTTTACTAGGTGAAAACCACCTTGAAACATCATTGGAAATGGTTTCCTACGTGGAAATTTCTTCAAAACTCATTAAAAACTGTTTGCTAGCTAAAAAATCACCTAGGAAAATCATTAAAAACTGTTTAATACGTGAAAATCATTTTGAAAACTTATTAAAAATCATCTTGGAAAAGCATTCAAAACTGTTTGCTGGCGGAAATCATCTTGAACAAGTATTCAAAACTGTCTGCTAGGCGGAAATCATTTTGAAAAATCATTAAAAACTATTTGCTAGATGAAAAATCACCTTGGCAAATTATTAAAAACTGTTCAATATGTGAAAATTATCTTGGAAAATCATTAAAAACTGTTTGCTAGGTGAAAATCACCTTGGAAAATGATTAAAAACTGTTTGCTAGGCGGAAATCATCTTGAAAAATCATTAAAAACGATTTGCTAGGTGTAAATCATCTTGGAAAATCGTTAAAAACTGTTCACTAGGTGAAAATCATTCTGAAAAATCATTAAAAACTATTTGCTAGATGAAAAATCTCCTTGGAAAATCATTAAAAACTGTTCAATAGGTGAAAGTCAGCTTGGTAAATCATTCAAAACGGTTTGATCATTTTGGAAAATCATTAAAAACTGTTTGCTAGATGAAAACTCACCTTGGAAAATCAATTAAAACTGTTCAATAGGTAAAAGTCATCTTGGAAAATTATTCAGAACTGTTTAATCATCTCGGCACATCATTCAAAACTGTTTGCTAGATGAAAGATCTCCTTGGATAATCATTAAAAACTATTCAATAGGTAAAAATCATCCTGAAAAATCATTAAAATCTATTAACTAGATGAAAGATCTCCTTGGATAATTATTTAAAACTGTTTGCTAGATGAAAAATCACTTTGGTATCACTTTGAAATCATTAAAAACTGATTGCTAGGCGGAAATCATCTTGGAGAATCGTTAAAAACTGTTCACTAGGTGAAAATCGTTCATTAAAAACTATTTGATCGTTTTGGAAACTCATTCAAAACTGTTTGCTAGGTAAAAATTATCTTTTAAGCTCAAAAAAAACTGTTTTCTAGGTGAAAATCGTTTTGAAAAATCATTAAAAACTGTTCAATAGGCAAAACTCATCTTGGAAAAGCATTCAAAACTGTTTGCTAGATGAAAAATCACTTTGAAAAATCATTAGAAACTGTTCATTATTTGAATGTTTTCAAAATTTCGGATATTCTCTTTTTAATTTTCAAAAAACATAGTCTGACTGTCAAATAGTAACTACGTCTTTTCTCTTCGAAACTTCGTGAAAATTGATCCATGGGTCCTACAACTAATTCACAGTACTCACATCTTTGAAGGAGGTTTCACTACTTTCTATCATCGATTTACTGATGTTTGCCTAAAGTTTGAAATCTTTCTATGACTGATCAGTAGGCTATCCTAACCTCAACCTATCCTAACAACAAAAATGCGGCATCTCAAACCAGCCGTTGACACAAATCAGATTTTCGTCAAAAGGCTTTGAAATAGAATTCGGTAAAAACAAATTACTTTAAAAAATTTAAAAAAGCTGTAGCGACAAGGTTAAGCTAAGCATTCGATACATTAGCTTAGCACACCCTGTAACTGATATCCAATTGTAACATTGTAACATTTCTAAAACGACATTTTGTGAGCTCAGCAACAAACCCAACAGCAACAATAACAACAACTGGTGGCAATAAATTCCAGCCAAAATGACGTTCAAGTATTTATCAATTAACCAAACCAGACAGACAGACGACAATGACAACAACAACAACGATAATGACAGCTGAAAATTAAACCCGAAAATGTGCACAACGCAATTCGCGCTTTGCTCCCAGCGCTCAGCTCAGCTGTTGGGAATTATGCAGACGTCGATGATGTTGATGTTGATGACGATGATGATGATGTTGATGATGATGCTGTGGATTGTAATGACAATAACAATGACGACAATGACGAGGTTTACGTTGCGCCTGAATGTTCAGACGACGCAACGACAACGTAAATGAAATTCAATGTGAAATTTGATGCCAGCACTCAAGGATACAGCAACACTACCAAGAGAGTTATTCTTATTGTTGTTGTTGTTGTTTGCGACAACGTGCTGGCACAGGCCATGAGCGCCGGTATCACGTCGCCGATACTCAAGCAACATAATTACATGGCACATGCAACGCATCGCTCCATGGACACACACTGCTGCTGCTGTACTTTATATCGTTGTTGTTGTTGTTGTTGTTGAAGTTATTGTTGTGGTTGGGTTGCGCGTAGTGTGTGGTGCGTGTGTGCATGTCAACTCGACGCTGTGTTAATTAAAAAAACAATGAAATTATGCAAACCCGTTGCTGTCCCACTGACCGCGTCAACGTCTGACAACGCAGCGGCAAAGGGCGCAAGAAGTGACGTTGTTGACATTGACAGGTGTGGGAGTGAAAATGGACACCTCGCCTCAGCCAATCATAAACCCAGCCGAATCTCAGTTCTGCATACAACTCACCAGTTTTTCCATTGGGGCTGTACGGATCGTAGCTGCCGGCCGACATTGGCGAGGCGTAGCCGTTCGACATGTTGGCGCTGTAGCTGTGATTCTGCGAGCCCGGCGAGGGGCTCAGCGGCGGCGCCGAACTGGGCACACTGCCCGGACTAGGTGTGGTCGACAGCCATTCGTCGGGCGGACTGCAAAGCAAACGACAACAAATCAGTCCCGAGTTCAAATGGGTCAAGGTCAGCGCTGCCGCTGCAGCTGCAGTCGGTGACGCACAGCCACTACTCACCCCTCCAGACGTGCACGCTTCGACGGCACAAAGACCAGATGTCCGTTGGCGCTGCTGCCACCACCAACACCAACACCAACGCCCGCACCAGCGCCGGTGGTGATGACCAGCGCGCCCTGTGTTGACGTCGCTGTGGCCGTTGCATTGCTGCCCGCGGCGCCGGCACCGGCCACAACCAGATTCAGACTGTTGACAGCGTTCAGATGTTGCACAGCGATGGCAGTGGGCGTGCTGCCGCTCGCACCTGACGCAGCACTGGCGGCTGCCAGCGACGTGGATGCCGAAGTGCCGCCCAGTTTGGCGCTCGCTGCACTGGCTGCGACACTTACGGGCGTGTTGATTGTTAGGGCAATAATGTTGCTGCTGTTGTTGTTGTTGCTCATATTGCTATGTTTGTTGTGCTTGTGATTGCTCTTGTTGCTGCTGCTGTTGTTGCCTTTGCTGAGCGCAGTCAGCGCAATGACGTCACGCTGCTGCGGCTCCGCTTTCAGGGCAGTCGAGATGATTTTGATTTTCTCCTCGACGGAAGACGCCACCACGTTGGTGATGGGCACGAGCGTTGTGTTGCTGACGATGGCAATGGTATTCGAGGCATTCGGAATTGTTGCTGGGCGCTGCGTCACATGCGCAACGTGGTGAGAATGTTGCTGTTGTTGATGGTGATGCTGCTGCTGCGGCTGGTGTGAGGCGCTGGAAGCGGCGCTGCCATTCAGCTCGACCGCCGCATCGCTGATGTGCAGCGATATTGCTGCCTGCTGACCACCAGCGCCGCCGCCGCTGCTGCTGCTGCCGCTACCGCCTGTTGCTGATCCAGCGGCGGCGGCGGCAGCGGCAGCATTCAGTTGTTGCTGCAGCAAAATGTGACTGGGAATTGCTTGTGTGGTATGTTGCTGCTGGCTAGTGGATTGTTGCGATTGTTGTTGCGATTGCGATTGCGTTGATTGTTGCTGTTGCTGTTGTTGCACATTCAAGCGGTACATCATGGATGATAAATTCATTGCATGTGGGAGGCGCGCAGTACAAACGTGAACTTGTGTTGGTGGTTGGTGTGTTTTGTTGTTGTTGTTAATATTGCTCACACTATTGCAGTTGTTGTTGTTGTTGTTGTTGATGTAGTAACAATTTATTTGTTATTGTTCGCATTGTTGCTGCTGACATCATCGACACGGTCGCCATCGTCGTCATCGCTATCGTTGCCTGCAACATTTTGCCCTTTTCACATTTTCTGTCAGCAACAACAACTCAAACCCAAACAGGTGACGAACGCACGCACTCGGCTCTCGCTATCACTGTTGCTTTGCTTGTGTGCGTGTGTGTGTGTATGTATTGCGGTATGTAGGTGTGTGTGTGTGTTTGTCTCTTCCGACCCAGTTAAAAGGTCAACGTAGTTATTCAAGTCGGCTTATAAGGTGGCGTCGACAATTCTGGCCCAACTGCAAAGAGAAAAGATACGAGAAAACTGTGAGAAATAAGAAAACTGTAATCATAAGAAAAGGAAATGAGGGAAAATGCAGACAGATTAGGTCATTGTGTTCATAAGTCAAAAGAACTAACGCGTCCTTAGATGTGTTGAAGTATTTGAAGACACTCAGGTGACTGGCGAAACCCCTCAATATCCGAATTTATATTTTGTGTAACCTGTTGTATCGTATCATATCGTATGGTATTGAATCGTTCGTATCGTATCGTATCGTTTCGTATCGTATCGTATCTTATCGTATCGTATCGTATCGTATCGTATCGTATCGTATCGTATCGTATCGTATCGTATCGTATCGTTTCGTATCGTATCGTATCGTATCTTATCGTATCGTATCGTATCGTATCGTATCGTATCGTATCGTATCGTATCGTATCGTATCGTATCGCATCGTATCGTTTCGTTTCGTATCGTTTCGTTTCGTATCGTATCGTATCGTATCGTATCGTTTCGTTTCGTATCGTATCGTACCGTATCATATCGTATCGTATCGTTTCGTATCGTATCTTATCGTATCGTATCGTATCGTATCGTACCGTATCGCATCGTATCGTACCGTATCGCATCGTATCGTATCGTATCGTATCGTATCGTTTCGTATCGTATTGTATCGTATCGTATCGTATCGTATCGTATCGTATCGTATCGTATCGTATCGTATCGTATCGTATCGTATCGCTTCGCATCGTATCGTATCGTTTCGTATCGTATTGTATCGCATCGTATTGTATCGCATCGCTATCCTATCCTACCATATCCTATCCCTTCAGAATCATATCCCATTTTATTCGATTCTCCTTCTCTTCCTTCTTCTTCTTCCTTTTCCTATCTCCTATCCTATCCCATACTTCCCTATGATTTAATCTCCTGTTCCACGCATTTACACAAAGTAGCTCATCAAAGATTCTAGGTCAGAACACTAAAATTTCTTGTATATAGTCAGACTTACATATGTATATACTACAAATACATATATCGTTATGTGCCCATATTCATTCTTAAATGGGCATTGCATTCGTCTATGTTTTGCAATCATCAATTGCACTTCGTAAGCAATGATTTTTTATTATATGTTGCCATCGGTTCGGTTGCACTCGCTGCGTCATTTCGACACTCTTTCCAACCGACCGCTCACTGTCAAAGTGAAAGTATGTGTGACACTGACACAAACACACACACACACTTTCAACTTACTCACTATCCCATATGTGGCATTGAAGTTTTCATTCCTCCCACCAGTTTTCTCTCTCTCACTCTCCCTCTCCGAGTGCTTTCAAACATTCGGCGAAAGGACATACCGACGGACAACAGACATTGTGGCGTCTACACTTTAAGGACAGCAAGCAAAAACATAGAGACTTCTACCTCGCGGGGATAATATTTGTAATGCTCTTTGAATACAAAACATTGTAATAGATATTCAAACACACTATGGAACTAAATGGTTTCTGTCGTCGATAGGTATTTTCTAGCTATTTTTAAACACTCGAATGAGGTTTATTTATATGAAATAACAATAATAACTCGTTTTATTATATCACATTTACCAGTTACAATGCACTGCACAGTACAAACTATAAATATTTGATGCACAAAAGTGTCGTTGATTGCGTTTTGTGTGCAACTCATGCAGCAAATACGGAACCACAGAGTGTCCCAATTATGGGTTCGAACGAGTGATAACTGGTTCGTGCGTCAGCTACGACGAGAGAGTCGAAGAGATAGTGGCAACTTGTGGTCAATGTTGCTTCATTCATAGCGCATTTGACTGGATAGTGTTGTGTGAATCGAAAAGTAAGATAAAAATTAAAAATCATTTCAGATACTGAAAGAAAGCTGAGAATAAAGTTATTTGGACGAATTTAATGGGGAGTGAATTTGACTTAGCATAGAGTCTACCAGTCAGTGGTCATTTGGCATCAATGCTGCTGCGTTTGGACTGAATCTGGATAGGTTTTGTGAAAATATGAACAAAGTTAATGGACTAGAAATGAGTTAAACTAATACAGAGTGAATTTGACTCAGCTTACAGTGAGTTCTCTAAGACATGACAATGCTTGGAATACCTCTTGCTTGGAAAACCTGCAAGTTTCTTACGCATTCGAACTACATTCAAGAAACTAACCCAAGATGAGCTGAAAGCAAAAGAGGGCGCTAAATTTGGCCCAACTTAAATTTTTGTCGTTCTAGAGGACTTCTCCCAATAAAAATGGATCAGGATAGAATTATTATTGATCTTCCTTAAACTTTCGTCGTTCTAGAGAACTTCTCTCAGTAAAAAGAATCAGATTAGAACCATGATTGGTGTTCTAAAGGGTCAATGTATAATTGGGCCCCACTCAAGAAGGCTGGGTTTGCTTTCTAATGACTTCTTACCAAGCTATATGCGCGAGAAGGGAAAAGAAAACGCACTTCGTCGTCTTTGCATTTATACCGCCTTATCTAGAATTGGGCAACATCTTTTTCGACTATCTAGGGAATACTGCCGATAAAACTATTTACAGTCCACACAGCCAAGGCTTCGTTAAGAGTTCAAAGAGGTTCACTGAGTGAGCAAACTCAAGCTCGATTGATTGTGGTATCACAATGTATCTTTATGGCTTAAGTTGGCTCCACCTTGGGACAGCCACTCCTATGTACCCATCCACTTTATCTAGAAGAAGGAAGACTTAGCTGGGCAACTTCTTTTTCGACTATCTAGGGAATGCAGTCGATAGAACTATTCACAGTCTACTAAGGTTCTTTAGGGGTTCAAACTGGTTCAATTAGTGAGCGAACTAAAGCTGGATTGATTGGGGTATCACAATGCGCCTTTTATGTTCTAAATGGGCTCCGCCTTGGGAATACCACTCCTATGTACCTATTATCTAAAAGAAGAATGACTCACTTAGGCTACTTATTCTTCGACAATCTAGGGCATCGAGCCGAGAGGACTATTCACTGTCTACGAGGCTTCGTACGGAGCTCAAACAAGTTCAATTAGTGAAAGAACTGGAAGCTGAATTGATCATGCTATCAAAATGGGCCTTTATAGACGCTCCGCCTTGGGAATGCTACTCCTAAGTACCTACATATATTATCTAAGAGAAGGAAGACTCACCTTGGCATCTTCTTCTTAGACTTTCTAGGGGATGCAGCCGATGGGACTAATCACAGCCTATTTGGCTTTGATAAGAGTTCAAACAGGTTCAATGAATAAGCAGACTTAAGCTCTATTGATTGTGGTATCACAGGAGGACTTTACGGCTTAAGTTGGCACCACCTTGGGGCTACCTTACTGGCCTATATAGTCTACCGGAAAAGCTAAAAGTGGGAGAAACTAACGCAGCATTTAGTCAGAAATCATTAGTTTCTGAGGTCTAAATAGTGCAGCAGCTAAATAGTGCGACCTTTCACAGGTTCAATAACCTCTAACGTCAATTACTGAATCTATTTATGTATATACATAGATACAAATATACATATCATATATACAAATACATATAGATATGTATTGAATGTAAAGAGTGCAACCCTCACTGTAACCAACGCACATTATTGGATTAAAATGTAGAAAACGAGACCAAGTCAAGTGAAAAAGAGTGTTGCCAGACTTTTAAAGCAATTTTAACGTTAGAAAAACACAGAACACTGAATCCAAATGCTATATTATAGAACCTAACCCAACAAAAAAACATTGACCAACTACCCAACAAAAATGTAGTAAGAACCACCAACGTATCGATAGAACTATTTCAATATTTGCCTTTTCTTCAAACACTTTCTCTCTCCCTCTCTCCTTCCCTGCCATCAAGGCGCTGGCACTTACAAATATTCCAATGTCCATTGCATGACAATCGCCGACGAACAAACAATCGTGCCGACGTCAATTGCAACAAAGTGCCGCAAGTGCCGACGACCGACCGTACACGACACACGAGATGCGAATCCCCATGCACGAGCCCCAAAAAAAACGCAGTCGTTATTGTTGTAATGATTTGTTATTACTACAATTGTATTGTATTGTTGTTATTGTTATTGGACGCCTACGCCCACCGTATGCAACGCTGCAGTGCCCGAGCTGCATTACACGACTGCATTGACCTAATTTTGCGAGGGTTGCTGGGTGTTGGGTGCGGTGCGAATGGAGCATTTGATGATTGTTGGTGTGTATTGTTTTCATCATATTGTTGTTGTTGTTATTTATTTACAGTAGAAAGCTGGCGCCAGTGAAAAAACGAAACGATTGACTATCACTTGAAAAGACATGAGCGGAGAAATTGTTGAGCTTCTATACAAAGAATGGTTTGAATTTTAAGCTACTTGAGAGTGTGAGGGGTAAACATTCAGAAGCTAAAGAAATTTAAGCATTTCGAATTTTTTTTAGTATTTAAAATGATTTAATTAAACTCAAAACTCCCAAAAAGAATCAATAGTCTGTTTCTTTATGTGAGAACACACTCGCTTTAAGATCTGTAAGCTTCACAGTCGTTGTCGTTGTGTTGGCACTGTGACCGCACACGAAACAAGGCCTCCGTGGCGCAATTGGCTAGCGCGTTCGGCTGTTAACCGAAAGGTTGGTGGTTCAAGCCCACCCGGGGGCGATCAAACTTTTTTCTTCGCAGGTTTGATGACAAAATTAAAGCGATTTTTTTATTTGTTCTTGAGAACTTAGAGGGGAAAACCACTTCAATATTCTGACAAAATGCAATAAAATTACAATGATTTTTTTATCTGTTCTTGAAAAGTTAAAGTGTTGGGAAAATGTTCTAATTATTGTAAAATATAATATAATATGAATTTGAATCAAATAATTAATTAACTAAAATAAAGAAGTTTAAAACTCAAAGAATATTTTGATTTCAGATCTGAAACTATTAAGTCGATTTAATTAGTACAGGTATTTTACTTATTTTATAGTTGTTGTTGATTTCAGAATAAGATGGAATTGAAGTGAAATCAATCGACCTGCTAAGCCGCTGTCCATCACTGCAGAAACGATGGCTGCGAACTCTTGGTGTCAGGTTCTTTGACGAACTTCTCGCAAGGACCAAATGGTAGAATGGAAATCGAATGGTAGAATGGGACTCCGAGTGGAAGTTCATGACGCACACTCCTCCTTTTATAACCCAACCGTACCTTATCTAACCTAGTCCCTACTCCCTGATTTCCAGATTTTGTATATAAATTATGAACTTCCAACTCTTGCAGTACTCATACAATGATTTCTTTATGAATTATGCAAAAATTTCGTGATTTTTTAAGGTGTTCAAATCTTAGTTCCTCACTTTGAGTGCTTTCGATCATTACAAGCGATGATAATCAGGGTCGGTGGTCCAAGATCTCTTGTTCAGCAAACGTTTTTACAACAACTAAAACTTTCTTGGCTTCTTTCCAATATTCGTTGAAACTTTCTACTAAACTAATATTTCTCTATTCTGTCTCCTGAAATTTCCTCTAAGAGATCGAAATTAATGCAAATCTAAAAATAAATCTTGAAATCTGGCAACACTAAATTGCCAGAAAATCTATCAATAAATTCTATATTATTTTTATTTGAATTTATTTTATTTTATTTTATTTATTTTATATTTTATTTTATTTTATTTTTATTTTTTTATTTTATTTGTTTCTATTTATTTCATTTTCTTGTCTTTTCTTTTTTATTTTATTTATATTAATTTATTTTATTTAGTTTGTTTTATTTTGTGTTGTTTTATTTTATTTTACTCTATTTTATTTTATTTCATTTTATTTTATTTTAGTTTATTTTAGTTTATTTTGGTTTTTTTTAGTTTATTTTAGTTTATTTTATTTTATTTTATTTTATTTTACTTTATTTTATTTTATTTTATTTTATTTTATTTTATTTTATTTTATTTTATTTTATTTTATTTTATTTTATTTTATTTTATTTTATTTTATTTTATTTTATTTTATTTTATTTTATTTTATTTATGACATTATTTCATTTTAGTTTAATTTATTTCATTTTATTTATTTTATATTTTTTTAGCTTTTATTTTATTTTATTTTATTTTATTTTATTTTATTTTATTTGTTTCTATTTATTTCATTTTCTTTTCTTTTTTATTTTATTTAGTTTATTTTATTTTGTGTTGTTTTATTCTATTTTATTTTATTTTATTTCAGTTTATTTTAGTTTATTTTATTTTATTTTATTTTATATTATATTATTTTATATTATTTTATTTTATTTTATTTTATTTTATTTTATTTTATTTTATTTTATTTTATTTATTTACTTCATTTAATTTTATTTTATTTTATTTATTTTATTTTATTTTGTTTTTTTTTTATTTTATTTTATTTTATTTAATATATTTTATTATTTCTCTCTTCTATTTATTTTTGTATTTTATTTTGTTTATTTTATTTTTTTATTTTATTTTATTTTGTTTTTTTATTCGTTTTCTTTATTTTTTTATCTATTTATTTTAGTCCATGTTATTTTATTTTTATTTGAATTCAATCAAAAATATTTTCACTTTTAACTTTTATTAGGTTTCGTGCTGTTGGTCACAATTTTTATTGCAAATATTTTTTTGCAAATATTTGCTGTGCCCAATGTGGGTTTGTGGAAGTGTCTGCTTGTCGCATTACCCCAGTTTTCTCACACATTTCCCTATGTCATTATTTTGTTATAATTTCATTTCGTTTGCTATATGTTTTTTTGTTGTCACTCTCTGTTTATTTTCATATTTATTTTGTGCAAAACTTTTCTGTCACATACATAGAGCGAACGAACGACTGTGAAACAAAATCAAAGCTGAAATTGAAATTGAAATTTCCAACGGAAGTGGGCTAGGAAACGCTAACAAACTGCAATGGCAATGTGCAAAAACAAAAACAAAACCAATAAATAAAAATGCAGAAAAATTAAATTAAATGTGCTCATGCAATGTCTCTCCCTCACTCCCTCTCTCTCTTGTCCCTCTCTCTCTCTCTCTCTGCCTGTCTATCTCTCTAGCTGCAGTCCTCCCACTCTGCGGCTGCTTCGCCGAGGCTGCGTTGACGTTCGGCGATATCGCTTTCGTTTGGCTTTTCAATTGGTTTTATTTTTTCATGTTGTTGTTTTTGTTTCTACATTTTCTCAGTCACTGCAACGTTGCCGCATTTCATTCATTCGTCGCCTCGGTCTGGCAACGTTTCGTGTTACGTTTGCGCGATGCGATGCGAAACGTTGGCGGCACACACAGTTTTCTGTGTTCTAATGGGTTTGTAGGTTCTTCGCTGTCGCTGTTATTGTTGTTGTTGTTAATTTTTTGCATTGCTTGCATCCACTTATTTTTGCCAACTTTGCTTTGCCTGGCAACTTTCAGTTTTTAACTTATTTTTGCTGTTATGTCTATTTTGTTAGTGGGTTTTTGCCTTTGCTGCATTTTTCCCTTTTATGTCTAAATTTATGTGCATAATTTTTATTTTTGCTTCTTGTCAAGTCAACGCGTTTGTGTGTGTGTGTAGTGTGGCAGTAGTTGACTGTGTGTTGTCTGGTGTGGACCTGTTATTTGTTATTGTTGTTGTTGTTATTGCAGTTTGCGAAATCTGCCAGCCCCTTGCGAACAATTGCAATTGCAGCCGCATTAATATGCCACGCTCGGAAATGTCACAATGCCAACCGGAAATGCAACAATGCGTTTGATGAGCGTGAGAGCAGTGTGCCCTCTGTGATGGCGAGCGCTTAGAAAAGACATTTCTAAAAATAGGCAACAAAATGTTGTGGAACATTCTGTTGTCATAGTTTGGACGTTGGCGGGTGAAGTGTTAATGTTCGATTAAAAAAATTAGAATAATTTTTTTAAACCCGTCTTTGAATTAAGTTCTTCTTCTTCTTCTTCTTCTTCTTCGCAGTGGGACAAGTTATTGGCACATTTTGGTTGAATCATTGTTGGCTTTTGACAATAAAGTTGGATTATTCATAAAGTTAACTTGTAATTTTTGATAGAGATGAGGTACCCTTCAGTATTCGACGAGCTTTCGAACGGGACAAAAGTGTTGTCAAGTGTTTTGTACGTTACTTTGGATTTTTTAAAAGTTCTTAAAGAGATCTGCCAGTTACTCATGAAAAATCAGGAGGCAGCAGTTTTCACTTTAACCCTTATTCTCATACCCGGGTACCCGGGTGCCCACTGCGATGTATTTTCGTGAAAAAAACTGACAAATAATGAAAATTTTTTTTTTACCTTCCGGATCCTCGTTATTTAGGTGAAAAGCGAACAAATCATATATTTAAAAAATTTTGTTTTTTAATTAACACAATATTGAAAACTTAAAAATTTCATGAAATGGGTACCCGGGTACCCCGGGTGCCAAACGACGTTAGTAAGTTTGGGTATGAGAATAAGGGTTAAACCAGTGATGTCCATGATGATCGCGAGTACTATAGCAGAATGGTCATCACTGGTGTAAAATGAAAACTACGATCACCTGGCGTTTCGTTGATCTCGTCAGTGGCTCATAAAGAATCCCAAAAAGGCTTTTAACCTTCTATCTAGGTAAATCTGGGTATATCCAAGTTACGCGAGTTTGTTTTTTATAATGAATTAAGTAACTTGTTGACCTCTTCAGTGTGAGTAATTTTTGGTTCTTTACAAGTCCCTGAAGAGATCTGCCAGTTACTCAGGAAATGTCAGGAGAGAGCAATTTTCACTTATGATGAAATGATGTACATTCTTCCGATCGTGAGTATGAGAATGGTCATCACTGATCTAAATTGAAAACTAGGCAATAGCACCTGACATTTCGTTAATCTCTTTAGTGGCTCCTAAAAAATCCCAAAGTAACTAATAACTCTTCTATAGGGTGTTTTTTTAGAGGTATAGAACTTCGAATTGAAATAAAACACAAGAAAACCGTTTTAAAGTCCATCAATTTGGCTTTATTGGAAGGATAATTTTATGCCATTAATGTTTAAATATGATTTCGGGCATGTGGCCGCCGCGGCTGGCTCGAATAAAGCCAATTCTACAGGTCCAATTTTCAACCACTTTGACAAAGCTCCAATTGCTGTGCACGGTGGCGAATCGATTCATTCGGGTCCTCTTCAACATTTTGCTCTACAGCGGCAATTGTTTCTTCGGTGCGCACTGTTCGACGTCTCTGCGGATGCGTATTATCACATAGAGTAAACGTAGTGCGAAAACGACCCATGGTTAACCGATGGATGGACCGATTTTGCTCTGATGGACGATTATGTCGACCATAAAATGGACGGAGCTTGCGGTAAACTTCGCGAACTGAACCATTATTTTCGAAATAAATTTGCACGATTTGCAAGCGTTGTTCTTTTGTCAACCTGTTCATGATGAAATGGCAAACCAAACTGAACATAAATGACATTAGAGTTGCCAGATTTGACCACAAAATGCCAGTTTTATCTCTATTCGAAAAACAAACCTCTAAAAAAAACACCCTATACTTGCGAGTATCAAAATGGACATCATGGCCTTAGACTTGTTAACTTCTTCAGTGTGGGTAATATTTGATTCTTTAAAAGTCCTTTAAGAGATCTGAAAGTTACTCACGAAACGTCAGGAAACATCAATTTTGACTTCAAACCAATAATGTCCATTTTTCTGATCGCGAGTAAAAGTAAAAAGTAAAAACTACGATCACCTGGCGTTTCGTTAATCTCTTCAGTGGCTCATAAAGAATCCCAAAATAACTAAGAACACTTCACCTCGCGAGTAAGAGAATAGACATTACTGCTTTCGAACTTCTAGTTGGGTCAACCTGGGTTTATCCATGTTGCAAGTTTTTGTTTTCTATACAATTATTCTATTCTATAAATTCTCCATATTTTTTAGATTATTCTATTATTATGAATTATTGTTATTGTTCAGTTATTGTTCTGTTTCACTAGGAAATGCTTATAAAAAAAAGAAGAGACATTAGAAAATTAAACTTCGAACTTTCGAAATTAAGGTTATCCTGCTTCTAGCCCATAGAACAACGACATAAATGAGCCAACGATACTATCAAAAGTTAGTCTTTCTTTCTTCTTTTAAGAATTACTCTCTCATAACTTCCTTCATAATCTTCATTTGAAAAGCTATTCTTTTTTTGCAGCCTATTTTTCAATTCCCTTAAATTAACCCTCAAATGCATACAGTTACTCACAATTGAATTGAGTATAAACTATAGGTACTATTGAAAAGAAAAAGTTAAATCTAGTCATAACTGAGCCTTTTAATTAATTGCTATTTATATTTATTTCAAATCTTTGGTGTCGGTTTTAAGTAATTTTTTAATTTTATTTTTTTTCATATTTTTCAGCTTTGATTTGACTTCTCTCCATAAATGTTCAGTATCTATGGGACATGCCTGGTGATTGTAGTTGCGTCTTTAATTGTTTGGGAGCATTCTACAAGAGATAGTTTCCCTCTATATGTCTTTATTGAGTCCTGTAACCCAGGTAAAAGTGAAATATAGTACTTTTCGCTTAAAGCGAACTTCGAGGGACCGGGAGAAATGGTTCGTTTTAATCGAAAGTTCGCTTTAAAAGGGGTCCGTAATAAGCGAAAACATAAAGCGCGTACTTTTAAAATGTTCGTTTTAGGCGGAAAATCGTTTTAAACGGGTTCGTTATAAGCGAAAAGCACTGTATTGGATATTTCGTGAGCTTAGGTGTACATTGAGTGAAAAAGTTCAAATAAATCTTCTTGTTCATGTGTGTTCTACAAAGTCAGAGATTTCAACAAGAGAGGATACCAAAGATCCTCACAACATGATTGAGTCACCACCTAGTTACATCGTAATTGCCAAATTCCTTAATTGTTTCTTATTTTTTAGCTAATATTCTGCTTTCTCCAGACAATTTGCGTCCCATTTGAACCATAAAGGTTTTTTTTTGCCTGTCAGTACACTTGACGCTCTGTCAGAAGAAGAAGAAAGTGAGCTCAAATGTCAAAAAATGTCAACTGTCAATTGTGTGTGTCAATTTCAATGTCAAAATCCCGATATATTCATTTGAAAAAACAACTAAATCCAGTCTTCTTACTAAAATTTAATAGACACTTTCTTCAAACTCTTCTTCTACTAATAACTTCCATTAAAAAGCAAAAAACCATATTTACTAAACAAACAAGAAACAAATTCATGCATTTGAGGGTTAAATATTAATTTTATATTCGTGTGTGTGTCGCTTGATTAGTGGAATTTTCATTGAATCTCGCGCATTCGAATCACATCAAATTTGTTTTGGCTATTTTTAGTTGCAATCAATTTAGATGTAAGAAAGCTGTGCAACACAGCGGCATTTTTTCGTAAGCAGTTCAAAGGCATTTCAACTGCAACAACAAGATCAACAACAACAACATACGACAGCTGTTGCCAGTCAAATATTGCCGCTGTTGCAATTCCTGGCAATTATTAATGTTGTGCCACACGAAATTGATTGAGAAATCTTTCAGAAATCTTGAATATTCTTAAAAGTCATGTCTGTCCATTCACTCAGTTTGTGCTGACGCCATTGACGTAGGTCCAGATTGCAGCAATAAGAGCGAGTGAGACAGAGAATGGAGGAGTGCATGAATGGAACTGCAGGGCAAAAACTTGCAATGATTTTATTTATAATTTCTGCGGCAGCTAAAACGAAAATGGCAACAAATTATCAACTTTTCTGATGGCGCAAATAAATAATTTTTTTAAAATAAAATAAAATTATATTCTATGAAGAATAACAAACAAAGAAAAGTTTTCAACAGAAACTTAAAATAGTTGAGAGAGAAAATGTGGTTTACTGAAACGTGATGGAATCGGAGCCTCGAAAAATCGAATCAAAACTTTAGATATTACAGTATTTGAAAAGTAAGTTTGTTGGTAGTGAAAATTTTCATTGAGTTATTTGTCTTTACTGAGAGTACACTTGAGACATTCTGAGACGATGAGAGGAAAAAATGGCTCAGTTGTTTGTTATCGGATCATCAAGAAATTTAATGGTACGAAATGAATAAACATGAATGAATGAATAAGAAAAGAATATTTAGACGATATCCCAAAATATTTTTTGAATACGCAAATCAGAACTTTATATCCTAAATCCAAAACTATATCCTTAACTTATAAAAGCAGTTGGAACTAGTCCGAGTCTTAGTCTTAGTCTTAGTCTTAGTGTCTTAGTCTTAGTCTTAGTTTTAGTTTTAGTTTTAGTTTTAGTCTTAGTCTTAGTTTTAGTCTTAGTCTTAGTCTTAGTCTTAGTTTTAGTCTTAGTCTTAGTCTTAGTCTTAGTTTTAGTCTTAGTCTTAGTCTTAGTCTTAGTCTTAGTTTTAGTCTTAGTCTTAGTCTTAGTTTTAGTCTTAGTCTTAGTTTTAGTCTTAGTCTTAGTCTTAGTCTTAGTCTTAGTCTTAGTCTTAGTCTTAGTCTTAGTCTTAGTCTTAGTCTTAGTCTTAGTCTTAGTCTTAGTCTTAGTCTTAGTCTTAGTCTTAGTCTTAGTCTTAGTCTTAGTCTTAGTCTTAGTCTTAGTCTTAGTCTTAGTCTTAGTCTTAGTCTTAGTCTTAGTCTTAGTCTTAGTCTTAGTCTTAGTCTTAGTCTTAGTCTTAGTCTTAGTCTTAGTCTTAGTCTTAGTCTTAGTCTTAGTCTTAGTCTTAGTCTTAGTCTTAGTCTTAGTCTTAGTCTTAGTCTTAGTCTTAGTCTTAGTCTTAGTCTTAGTCTTAGTCTTAGTCTTAGTCTTAGTCTTAGTCTTAGTCTTAGTCTTAGTCTTAGTCTTAGTCTTAGTCTTAGTCTTAGTCTTAGTCTTAGTCTTAGTCTTAGTCTTAGTCTTAGTCTTAGTCTTAGTCTTAGTCTTAGTCTTAGTCTTAGTCTTAGTCTTAGTCTTAGTCTTAGTCTTAGTCTTAGTCTTAGTCTTAGTCTTAGTCTTGGTCTTGGTCTTGGTCTTAGTCTTAGTCTTAGTCTTAGTCTTAGTCTTAGTCTTAGTCTTAGTCTTAGTCTTAGTCTTAGTCTTAGTCTTAGTCTTAGTCTTAGTCTTGGTCTTAGTCTTAGTCTTAGTCTTAGTCTTAGTCTTAGTCTTAGTCTTAGTCTTAGTCTTAGTCTTAGTCTTGGTCTTGGTCTTGGTCTTAGTCTTAGTCTTAGTCTTAGTCTTAGTCTTAGTCTTAGTCTTAGTCTTAGTCTTGGTCTTAGTCTTAGTCTTAGTCTTAGTCTTAGTCTTAGTCTTAGTCTTAGTTTTAGTCTTAGTCTTAGTCTTAGTCTTAGTCTTAGTCTTAGTCTTAGTCTTAGTCTTAATCTTAGTCTTAGTCTCAGACCTATTCTAAGGCTTAATTTTAGTCTTTGTCTTAAACTTAGTCTTAGTCTTAACCTTAGTTTCAGTCCTAGACCCCTTAGTTGTTTCAAAAGCGACCCAAAAAGCTCTCTCGAAGTGCCTAATCTCTTAACAGACATTTTTTCTACTCTCAGAAATGAATCTTTGTCTTTAAGAAAGCAGTTGCCTTAAGAAAAAGTTATCTTTAGTTAGTGTTGGCCAAGTCGGGATTCGAACTATCGAACCTCTGACTTGTAGAACCCTTCCTATAGCAACAATAATTCCTTATGTTTCCAAAGCTATCAAAAGTTTCAAAAATTTCCAATGTGCTCCAAGTGTAACGTCAAACATTTCTATTGAATTATATTTTCAATTTCCCCTTAACAAAGTACAAACAACTCAAAGTCAATCAACTGGGAAGTAACTAATGCCAAAATCAATGCTAAATTTGAACCCATTTCTGTACTTCAGACTAGAATCCATTGGGGTCAAACATTATCAAAAGCTGATTCAATCGACATTCAATCTGACAACAAATCAATAGATTTGCATTTTCAGCACATTTGCAAAAAATGTCGGCTAGTGTTAAAAAGCAACAACAACAATAATAACAACGACACAACAATCATATAATAACAACAACCACATACAGCGAGATCATTAAACTTTTATCAGTGCTAAATAGTGAATGATGTGTCACAATCGCACATACAAATTAACATTGTGACAGTCGTCACACAAATGTTTACGATTATTTACATACATACATACATATTTACATACATACTCGCTCATTTGTGCGTCAAGTGCAATTGGGGGGGGAAAAGTGAAACACATACAAACACACGGAGAAAGACACACACGCACTGAGAGAAGACAGAAATCACGTGCTGATTTAATAGCGCATATCAGTAATAACAACAATGAATACAATAACAACAACAACAACATCATAATAAACGCAACGCATAGCCGATGCATACAAATTCAAAAACCAACAACAAAAACAACAACTATTGTAAATCAAGTGCGTTCGAAATGGCATTTTTTTCCACTGATTGTTTTTATTTATTTTTATTTGTTGTTTTATTTTATCTTGATTTGTTGTAGTTTTTGTTGTTGTTGCGTATTTGCTGTATTTCTTAACCGGAATTTGCCACCGTCCGCGTGTTGCCAAATATTTAATTCAATGTGCTTTTTGTGGTGATGGTTGTTGTTGTTGCAGCACGCAATAGTAAAGTGTTGTTGTTTTTATTGTTATTGGCAAAATCAATTGGCACACCAGCAACACTAACAACAACCGCAAGCACGCACCACACCTCATCACACGGCGCGTTCGCTTCGTTTCTGACGTTCACACCAACCACACATTCAGCCACCCACCACTTTCCCTCTCTGACGACCAGACACGATTTCAAGCGTAATTGATTTCTTAACGAACAAAGTCAGAGAGCGCGCAAATGAACGGTAAAGCAGCGAGAGAGCGCTGCGAACGCGTTGTGGGTTTGCAGCAAAATTGGTCGCTGAAATGAAATTTTAGTGATTACTTGGTTTCAGTGGGCTACACAAATTCCGGATAGGTAACTGACTGGCTGACTTCTAGGAACAAAATTAGATCTCAGGAAGCCAAAACTTGGTCTTCGGTTAGAACTGAAAGTTAGAGCTCAAAAAGAAGAAGCGAATGTATTCTGGGGAGCACAACAGATCTTATTTTCCTCGTTTTCGACGATCTTCTGGTGGCTGTCTGAGTTCTAGGATTCCACAAACGAGATTAAATCCCAGAAGCCAAGAAGTTCAGAAATTAGAGCTCACGGAGATGCTTTGCAGCCTTGTTGGGAGAACAGCAGAGTTGATTATCAATTTTTCAACCGAAACGGAGTTGTTCTGTGGACAACCTTCTGCTAACTGGCTTACTTCTGGGATCCCACAAACCATATGAAGTCTCTTTGAACCTAAGACTTGCTCTTAGCTACATGGATAAACTTCATAAAAACCAGAGAAAATTTCATAGAAACGAGAGACAATGGATCCTAAAGCCTTTTCTTTTTCTCAACAAAAACGAAGCTATTCTTTGGGCAACCTTCTGCTCAATGACTAACTTCTAGGATCTCCCAAGCGAGATGAAGTCTCTTAGCTACAAACTTCAATGGACGACAAACAATGGATCCTAAAGCCTTTTCTTTTTTCAACAAACACGGAGCTGGTCTTTCATTAACCTTCTGCTGACTAGCTGATTTCTAAGATATCACAAGCGAAGTAGCGATCAAATAAGCCAAAACTTATGCTTAGGTCCATTCAAAGTTCGAGCTCAAAGAGAAGCTTAGATGTCTTATTGGGAGCTCAAAAGTTCTTACGTTCTTTTATTCTTTGTCCAATGGAGTTGACGAAAAGCTGTGATGTCTTTTTAAAGTCACAGCAGATCTTACGTTCTGCTCTTCTTCTTCATCCAAAGGAGTTGGAGAGAAGCTGTGATGCCTTTTTGGGGTCACAGCAGATCTTAAGTTCGTTCTTTCTTCAACAAAAAATAAGTTTATTTTTGGAAAATCTTCACTTTTGAGTTACGGTTACGTTGGGTTGGAATGGCAGCCTTCTTTTGAAAGATCATCTTAGGGATCACTTAAGCACAGAGGCACAGGTAATTTGTATAAGCCATTTGGAGTTACAACCCCTTCACTTACTGAACTGAAAACCACAAAGATTTCAACAAAACCTTTAGTTATAAAAGAAAGCTTAGTAAGGCTGACAGAAACGGGGAACCGTGGATTTTCAGACTTCCAGGGACGGACATTGACACATAAAGTACAATGTCGCTTTTTCATTAGAAAGAAAATTAAAGAACCAAAATTAGTCAAATTCTTAAACAATGTAAAAATATTCTATAGGCTCTGACAGAAGGACTAAAATCGTTGTATGGCAATTCTAGTCTTTCAACATGACTTTTCAGTGAGCTTTGTCTCGTCGTGGAAGCAATAAGTTAACAAAGTTGGGACCTAGATTGGGTAGCTGTCTAAGGATTGAACAAAGACCCTTGCGTACAGTGATCTAATAGATTCATTATGATTAATAGATTCTAATAGATAGATAGATTTTACTTATAGATTCATAATGAACTTTCTTAGTTGACACTTAGTGTATGGAGTTCAAACATGGGTTTAGTTAGTAGCTCTCTAGACCATCTCCTGTTTGTAATGTAATGTAATGATTATGGATTGAACAAATACCCTTTCGCACCCTGAAATCGACTTAGTTGACACTTAGTTAATGAAGTTCGGAGATAAGTACATAGGTAGCTATATTGCCTCCTGTTTTTAATGTCACGTAATGAAATGATTATAAGGACGAAGACTCTTGCACACTGGAACTGAATTATGCCCTGAAATTAATTTAATTGACACTTTGCTCAGGGCTGGACTGAATAGCTGTCTAAATCGGAATCTGTTTGTAATTTATCTAATGTAATGATGGACGGAGACTCTTGCGCACTAAAGCCGAATACTTGTAGGTTTATTATGCCCTGAAATTAACTTAACTGACACTTTGTTCAGGGCTGGAATGAGTAGCTGTCTAGATCGACTCCTGTTTGTAATGTGTGTGATGTAATAATGGACGAAGGCTCTTGCCCAATGAAACCGAATAAGTTTACTATGTCTTTGAAATCATTTGGTGTTTTAGGTACTCAAGTATTATATCTATCTGCGATATTTACATTCGATTCTTTTCACAGAGAAAACGTTTCCCCTAGACTTTTTCACGCCTTTCTGAGTCAAAACGGGACAGTTTCTAGACAACTTGTTTGTTGCTGCTTTTATTGACAAAGTACAGATTTAAGAAATGGTTTTGTAGAAGAAGTGGCCTGTCAGGGCGCCACATGGAATCTTCGATTTATTCTACGGCATTACGGTTGCTGGTGATGTCTCTATGACTCGATACCCAATAAAGGTTGAACTCTTAGTTGGTTGCTTCGGTGCTGGGTTGGCAGTCAGCGACCAGCTTTGATCTGGTGGCTACACCCACAGAGGACTTGACTGTCGCCTTTGCAAGAAATACTAAATCCTCCGAAAGATCTCATAGATGTTCCATTGAACGCTTCAACTTGTGATTCGATTTTATTGTACAAAATGTCACACAGAGCGTTTATGGTTATTGCAAGTGGAACATGGGATTGCTTAGTCCTTAATTGGACTCTCCACACCAATAAAGGATTTGACTGGCTCCCTCGCAAATGATATTTGAATCTCTGAAAGACCTCATAGTTGTTTCATTAACCCTTTCCGACATGAAAATAAACCCGTTCTGTATGAATTGTATGGGCTGTAGTCCAATATATTGGACATTGTGACTGAAAGGGTTAAACGCTTCAGCTTGTGATTAGCTATAGAAAATAACATTGGATTTCTTTGTCCTCAATTGAATTCTAACGCAGTTAGTAAATAGCAGAGTTATTCATTCGCGCCGACCTGTGACAATAATAGTTACAATCGGATTTCTGCTATAATCCTTTAATTTTATGATGCATTCCACTTTCCCACACACCGCTCAGCCCCTAACACGGAGCCTCCGTCACGCCCTTGACACCTCAAACACGCCGCCAGTGATTTCACTAACAATGACACCGACCAACACCGACTCCGACTCTGACTCCGTTGTCGTCGTCGTTGGCGGTGGCATGCATTCAAAAGGGCAACAACAAAAAAACATCACAACGCACCTTAAAAATCCACCAAAAACAATGCCGGAACACACAAATCCAGTAAACGAACGAGCGCGCCCAGTGTTCAAGTGTGAAAGGCGAACGCGAACGCGAGAGCGACTTGTTCGCTTGGCCGAGTAGTGCCGAAAAGTCGCCAGCAACGTTTTGTGTTTTTGTTTGTTTTCTTTTTGTTTTTTACTATCTTTTATTATCTTTGTGTGTTTTGTGTTTATTTGTTGCTTTGTGTGTTTGTCGTTTTTTGCAAGCACTCTGGGGGCACGATGCGCGATGCACACGGCGCGGCGCAGCGACGCTGGCTGGCACCGAGCGCACAGCCGCAGCGACGCGACGCGACGATTCCGCACCGAGCCGACCGAGCGGTTGGATGCACTTTACGAATGCCAAATGCGACGGGCACGATGACGACGAGTGCGGCGAGGGGGCAGCGTGCGTGCTATGTGCGCCCGCTTGTCCGACGTAGCGTCTGGCGTACGAAATGCGCGCGCGAGTTGCGCTCGTTGCGCCTCGTTTGAAGTGGAGTTGGCGGTGCACGGCGCGACGACGACCAACACTGAACGCGTTTGGTTATGGAAAACGAACGGGAGGGTGGGGGGGCAGTGACAGTGGCGACGACTGCGGCGGCAAAATTCACCAAATACGTGCGCCGAGCGCTTGACTTGAATTTTTTTATTTTCAATTTTTTTGCTGCCGTCTTTATTATAATTTTTACTTTTTTTCTCTCTTTTGCTTCTGGTGCGAATTTCGCGATTTTTCGGCGCGGCCGCAGTTTGGTTTGGCTGCCGTTGATTGGCACACTTGTAACTTTTTTTTAACTTTTACACAATTTTTACTTTGATTTGCTGTTGTTGTTGTTGTAATTATTATTATTGTTGTTGCATGCACTGCAGCAACATTTAACTGTCGCCGTTCGCTGCCACTTTGCGACAACACTGAACCGATGGCTGCATTATGCCAATCTGGCGCATCAATCACTCACTTTGTGTTGTTGTTGTAATTGCTATAACTCTTTTCCAATTCACAAACAATAAATGCACTGAAAACACTTTTCCTGAATTGCTGGACTTGCGCTCCGGTGCAGTAGTCAACGTCTGGGGCCTAGCTGGCTGAAACGCCTGTCGGCACACGCAGCTCTCAGCATCGATTTTACTGACTTGACTGTTTGGGCTGTTTAGGCCCAATTGGCTTTAACAGGGCCAACCGCAGCACCAGCAGCACAAGAATGCTGTTGCCGTTGCTATTGTTGTTGTTATTGTTGCTATTGTTGTTGCTGCCGCCTGCCGTTGCGCGTGTGTGTGCGAGTGCAAGAATGCATTCTCGCTCTCGCGCCAGCGACTGCAGTCACGCAAGAGCCCAGCTGGCCACAGTCGACGTCGAGAGCGGCACAACTAATTTGACAGCCAGCAGAAGAGAGCCGCCGAGCGCGCTGTCAAAAGCATTGCATGCTGCGCCTCGTTCAAAACACCGAATGCTTATTCTGCTTCTTCTTCTTCTTCGTTTGCCGCTGCTTCCGCTGAAAGTACTTCGTTGTCTAACTCTGCTCTGGGATGTGAAAATGCATCGTTCGGATGCAGCAGCGACTAGTTGTTCGTTTTTCCCTTTTTTTCTGTTTCTGTTTTTCCTATTCGCCTTTACACTTTTCTATGCCATGCAAATGTGGCTGGTGTATGTGTGTCTTTGAGAGTGTATGTGTGTGTGTGCAAGTCTGTGTGTCGCTCGGTACATTTCACGTTTTCACACATTTTTATTAAACAATTTTTACGCCTCGCGGCCACATTTCTACTTTCGGCTACTCGCTGCGCGCACCGCTGACCAATTTGTTGCCGTCACTCGAGCACAAATTTTCTTTTACAATAACTCGACGAAATGTATTTTTATCTGTCACAATCGTTCCACTTCGCACCGCACCGTATCGCACAATAACTGCCCATTTAGGTTATCCATCCTCAAGTTTTGCTCTCGCCTCATTTGCCTATTTTGACATTTCTATGCTGCGGTCGCGGCTGCTGTGTTGTTGCTGCTCTGTTGTGCGCTGCACCACTTGAACGGCGGCTCTCCTCAGTCGGTCGCTGTGCACTCTTCGTGTGCTTAAAGCGCAGGCGCTTTCGCATGGCGGCATTGCCAGCTTTTACCGTTAATAAAATGTTTGAACAACGCGCTGTCAAATAGGCAAACAAGTAGTTTTGTATTGGACAAAGTATATGAATGGTCGGACGATATCATCAGAACGATCAGAACGGGTATGTTAAAAAGTGGAAGGGGAAGCATTTGAAATTATTTGCTAATATAAATTAAGAAGAGGAAGCATTTGAAATTATTTGCTAATTTATATTGCATTTATATTAGCAAATAATTTCAAATGCTTCCTCTTCCACTTAATTGCTATACAGGGCTATGCGAATATCAGAGGAAATAGAAAAAGAAACTTATTGACAGCTGTCTGAAGAGAACATTATACATTTTGACAGTTATGACTGTAAAAGTCAATTGAAACGGAGAAGAGAACACAGCCCAGTAACACTTGTACTGGGCTGCATATAAAGGCTTGGGCTGCGCAGCTACAAACAGGGCCGCGTATTAATGCGACGCACTGCAGTAAATACTAGCGCTAATCAGCCCAGCGCTAATCAGCCCAGCGCTAATCAGCCCAGCGCTAATCAGCCCAGCGCTAATCAAGCTAGACTTGTGCAGCAGGGAACAAGCAAGCGCTAGCTGTGTTTGTACGCACACTCGGCAGCCAACATGGTTGTTGTTGTTGGTGTGCTGAGCCATTCACGCAAGCGAAGGTGAGCGCAGAACTTTCGCGCTGCACTTGCGCTTCTCTTTCGCTGTACGTTTGTACTGCGCTAGCGCGGCGCTCTTGAATCGCATCTGCGTATCCAGCAGATAGTGGGGTGTGGCGGTGGTAGTGCACTTCGGCTGCACTGCACTTTATGACCTTGCGTAAAGTGTTGGTGGGATGCATTTCGGCTGTCGGCACTTGCATTCCAGGCAGGGTGTTGTTGTGTCGTGCAGCTGGGTAAGTCTTTGCTGCTCTGGCTGCTGCATTCCACCAACCACGTAAAGATCACCCCATTGCACCATATTTTGCCGCATTTCTGCAAAGAAGTGGGGTGATCTGCTGGAAGTCGGGTGATCAGGCGATTATGCGCTGTTGCTGCCAAATTTGCTTTATAAGCGGCCGCAGCGGTATGATCGAGGATGAGTTGCGGAGGAGTAGTTGCTGATAGCCGATGAGGAGTGGGAGATCGTAAGGTCGAGGCGCGTAGAGTGGTGGTCAACAAATTGACCGGTGCCGTGTCGTTTGTGGCTTTCGAAATTGGCCTTTGGAATTTCGCGAGGCCCAATAGTGGTTCAAGACAGTGGTGCAGCCGAAAATTAAATTGCTGAAGTGCGTGGACAAGTGGCTAAAACAATGGCCTAGTTGGGAGCCAACAAGTCTTAAGTGCCAATGGCGTGAAAACATTTTGGTTATGCTAAAAACTCGCCAGACAAAGTTGTTTGAAAGCCAATGTGATTTTAAAACCTAAATTCAAAAAAATGCGTGTGATAAAAACTACTTCGAACTTGCCACCCAAACATTCGTACGCCAAATAGACAAATTTTAAATTAGCCCAAGAGCAAAAGGAAAAAAAAAAAACTCCTTAAACTTATGCCAAACTATGAAACTATTCAAAAGAAAAAAAAAAAAAAAAATGTAATAGTTTAAACAAAATCTAGTAAACATTGTGCTAGCTAAAACTGAATAAAACTACTAATTGTGAGTGAAAAGTCGACGAAAGGTCCTGAAGATCTAATACTGCTGCGGTCCCGGGAATGCTGACGAAAAGGCCGAAGCGAGTTAGTCATCGTTGGAGTCCGGAGAAGCTGCCCTAATGCTACCAGGATCTTCGATGAGTGCTAAGTGTTGCTGAAATTCCCCCCCCCCCCTTAATAAAACTAATAAAGATATGTTTAAATAAATATGTGCGACATATTTCTTATTTTTTTTCTAAAATTTTGTTTAAAATTAAATTTGCTAATCTCTAACCTATCCAAAAGTTGAGTAAAAGTTATTAATAATATTATTAATTAATTATATTAATATTAAAATTTTGATATTAAATCTGGACTCTCTATTTATAAAAAGAAAAAAAAAATATATATATATGAAAATAGGATTATTATTACTAAAATAGTATTTTTTTTTCATATAAATTTTATTATTAAAACTTGAACTTCCAAGCCTGTACACCAGTGGGAAAAACCTTAATACTTAAGTTAATAATTTTTAGGTTAAATTTTGATTATCTACTGGGAACATAAGAAGAAAAAAAAAAAAAAAAAAAAAAAAAAATTTTTTTTGCAAAAGAGAAAAAAAAAGGGAGGGAGAAAATAATGTTTTTTTTTAAAGCGAATTAAAAGAAAGGGAAATCGATAAAGGTGGGAAAAAACTAAATAAATAAATACATATAAAATAAATGAATTTAGTTATATCAGGGAAAACGCACGCACACCTTAATAAACCTTTCTTCCCGTAAAAATTAATATAGCAACATGTTCCTGAAAACGCGCATCATGTCGCTGGGCCCAACGCATCGATGGAGCGAGAAAAGCCGTGAGTGAACACTTGAAATTTTAAATATATTTTAATATAGGTTTTAGTGCGTTATTTAAAAGAAAAAAAAAAAAAAAAAAGAAAAATCGTTTCTTTGTTTGATTTTTAAAGTATTTAGTTTTTTCCTTTCGCTGAAATTTTGGTAAAAAAAAAAAAAAAAAAAAAAAATTTTTTTTCCTCTCATAAAAATTATTTGGTTATGTTTTGATTATATAACTAGTCACCTTTGAATTTAAGGTGTTTAAAACGAGAAGAAAGAAAAAAAAAAAAAAAGAAAAAAAAAGAAAGAGAAAAAGGTTATTTTCTAAACAATTTTTTTATTCTAAGATTTGTTGCTAAACATTTTTTTTAAATTTAACAACTAAAAAGTATGCCCAAAATTACATATATTATTTGTAAAAAAAAAAATATATATATATAGCTGGGAAATTAGTTTAAGAACCTTGGATTTTGTATTAGGTTAAGATTATTAAATAAAAGTTGTTATAATGATTGTTTAAGCTAAAGAAAACGTTTGGTCTAATTATGAAATGGGGTAAGGAGGGTTGATTTTTCCGATTGGGTTCCAAATTTCACCTTAGGAAACAAAAGGTAGGGCGGGTAAAGAGCATCCCGTTCCAGAGGCGATGCTGTGGAATTGAAACAACAGCAGCAATGGTACTTGCTGCCGTGTCCGTCCGTAATGTCAGGAGGTAAAGCGTGTGTACAAAAATAATTGTATGTTAGTGTAAGCGTGTAGGTATAGGCAGTTCTGTTTTCCTGGGTACAAGAAACCTATGCTGACCGGTAGTAGGCGGCTAGGTCGTCGTTGCGATGATTGCTGGTTTAGCTCAAAGGGGTTGCAGGTGAGGCGGTATGGCTGCTGAGCGGGTTTGTTGTAGGTGAACCCACGCCAGCTGAAGCTACGGGATACTCCAAGCAAGGTACACGCGTACAACAAGACCCACTGGCCCCGTAGTCATACTCGCGCTCACCGACCGAGTGTAGAGAGCCGGCAGATAAGCAAGAAGAGGACGACTAGTGGTGACCTGCCGCAAGGACTGTGGAGGTGCAGCGGCGGCAGAAGCAAAAGGCCAGAAATCCAACAGCTATACCTACCGATCTAAATTCGTGGCGCTCAGCGTGAGGCATGCCACATGTCGGTACATACAAACACCTACTAGGAAATGGCGCCCAACGTGAGGCCGCTACGAACGTGGGCCATGCCGTATGATCGACCGCACGCATACACATAACAGAAAATGGCGCCCAACGTGGGGCCGCTACGTAAGTGGGGCCGAATTTTACCAAAGGGTAATTGTCCGTCGGTCCGTTTGGCTTTTTGAAGCATTGCGTTTGTTAGGCATGATTGGATTTTTGATGTTTTGGTTGAATACTATAACTTCTTACCACTGCCTACGAACGTTGAATCGCTTCGAAAAGATTTTTTTTTTGCAATCGGATGTTTTCTTTATTAGCTTCATGCTTTGGATTCTTAGCACAGCTTCAACTAAATGTTGGTTGAGCTAACCGGCACGAATGCTGAGGGGAAAACCGATATGCTTGAGGATATATGGTTTTCTTCATTTTTATAAAATGTTTTTGAATTCTCGTTTTCGCGATAGCTTTGCAGTGCGGATTTTTTTTAAGCCCGTGGTAGTAGCTTATAACCTCATTGCAAATGCATTTGATCGTTGAAGCGAGCTGCTAGTTGTTTCATTTTCCTCCGGAAAATCTCCTTACACCCTTCATACAGACCAAACTAGAAAGTTATATCGTTTGATTGATTTTTTTGTGGTGATTTTTTTTGCGATTGATGATTTTGTTTTGATGGCTTATCTTTATATTTACCGTTATCTTTATCTTTATCTTGTTGGTACATTTTGAGAGTTTGTTGGTACAAAAATTATATCTTTAAATTTATTTCGTTTGCGGTTTGATTTTTTTTTGTTTTGGTCTTGCGAATTTTTGGCTGGTGCTATAATTTTTTTGTTTGATGAATTTTTGGATTTGAAGTTTTTATTTTTTTTGTTGGCACAACACAGTTGTTTGAATAAAGATGTCGCTGAGACACAGTACTGACAATTTGACTATGCAATCGGTTTGCACATTATGCCGTGCGATTTTTATTGAAGGCAGTGATGTATTACGGACGGCGTGTAGCCATACTTTCCACAGATCGTGTCTCTTAAACTACTTGAAGCGTAATTCGTCATGTCCACAATGTCGAGCTGCGTGTAGCAGTCGAGAATTTGTGAAAGCTTCAGCCAAGTATACTGGTATGCAAACGCGATCGCAAGCAAATCCGTCAGAGGAAGCGGAAGACCCTCGTCCATCCACATCGCAAGCAGCAGCAGCAGCAGCGCAGATGTCTGGCACGCCAACTCGATCCAGTAATGCGGTTGCCGATGCAGCAGCCAATGGGGCAAGTGACCTTTCAGACGAAAGCCGAATCAGAAGTGTGGTGGGAGCTATTGTGTCAGCTAGGCAAGCCACAATTCTGGATGGTTTGGAATCACGAGTGACACAGCTGATTGAAGGAAAGCTAGAGGCTAGCTTGAGTAACGTGTTGAGCAGGTTGAATTTGCAAGGTGCACAACGTGGGAACAACCAATTTTCAGCTCACAACTCAACACCAACATTTCCGCAAGAGTTGCCGTATGCACACAACAACAACAACAACCGTGATGGTCAGGTTCCGGTTCCGTTTCGCGTCAGTGACGGATCGACCGTCACCAATTCAGGCAGAATTGCGCATCTTATCTCGAGTTGGGATATCAAGTTTGATGGTGGTCCTAAATTGTCAGTAGATAATTTTATCTTTAGGATTGAATTGCAGGTTATAGATACCCTAGGTGGGGATTTTAGTTTATTGTGCGAGCACGTACAAAGTTTGTTTGTTAACGAGGCCAAGGATTGGTATTGGAGATACCGGCGTTCAGTAGACAGGATCGAATGGTCGTCGTTATGTCAAGCTCTGCGTACTCATTTTGGGGAGCACAAGACAGATACAGATATCAAAGAGGCCATGCGCAGCCGACGCCAAGGCGCCGCTGAATCATTCGATGAGTATCGAAACGCAGTTTTGCGAATATCTGAAAACCTTAATTCACCGATATCTGAATCTGAACTTGTGGAAATTTTGCAAAGAGGCTTACGACCGCGTATTCGACAGCAGTTGCTGTACGTCAACATTAACTCAATGGCCGAGTTGCGTCGACTTTGTCTAAAAGGCGAAAGTCTGCAAAACGAAATTGCAAAGGCGAGCGTTGCACATTCTTTACCAAATCCGCGAGGTAATTTTCCGCGTCGCCAAGTAAACGAAGTTGATCTTGGTAACGAATTAGATATAGCAGATTTAGATGACAATGAAGTCAAAATGGAGGTAGAAGAAGTAACTAGACGTAGTATTTTAAAATTAGTTTGTTGGAATTGCCGTAAGGACGGTCACAGATATTTTGATTGTTTAGAAGCTCGTTCGATATTTTGTTATGGATGTGGTGCGGTAGGCGAATACAAGCCAAATTGTAAGAAATGTAATCCGGGAAACGTGAAAGCGAGCGAGGATCGGTATGCGAGTCCTCGCTACGACGTAAATCAACGGAAATAAATGTATCGCATATGCCACCTGCTCACGAGGATCCAATAGAAACTAAGCTAGATGAATGTAAGCGTAATGAAATTATTTCTTATGAAGATAGGTTAAAAAAATATGAAGCTATACGAAATCGAATTTTTAACAGTGAATCAGTAGTAGAGACAGCAATCCCGCGAAGAACATCAACGCGTATGCGTAAATTTTGGCAGAAGGTGAAGCAACAACGAAGGCATGTTGCCAAGATATGTGCGATTGAGCATAAGCCATTCGATTCGCGTCCATATGTCAAAATCAAGCTTTTTGACAAACCACACCTTGGTTTGCTTGACAGTGGCGCGCAAGTTTCATGCATGGGTGGTCCGTTAGCAAAAGAATTTTGCGAAAGAAAGGAATTCAGGCAGCACAAAACAACAGTAAAAACTGCTGATGGCAGGAAACAAGTAGTTTTTGGAATTTTCCCAATTGAAATCCAATTTAAGGCGCAGAAAGCACTTATTAATTTTTATGTAGTACCAAATTTATCGCAAGAACTTATCTTAGGCGTAGATTTTTGGAGAGCGTTTCAGATTGCGCCAGATATCATAGCTCAAATTGATATCTGCGCAAACGATAAGAAGGCAGAGGAGAATTTGATTGTTTTGACAGATCAGCAGAAGAGAAGTTTGGAGACAGTAAAGAAGTCATTTCCATCATGCGAAGTTGAGGGGTTAGGAAAAACAACCCTCATGGAACACATAATCGAAGTTGAGCCGAATGTCCGTCCGATTAAGCAGAGATATTTTCCGATTTCTCCGGCAATTGAGAAGGTAGTGCACAAGGAGATCGATGAAATGTTGAGCCTTGGAGTAATAGAAGAGTCCCCTAATAGTCCGTGGTCCAGTCCTGTCGTGTTAGTCCGCAAGGGAGAAAAAGTCCGTCTGTGTCTAGATTCGCGAAAAGTCAATGCAGTCACAATCAAGGACGCATATCCGCTACCGCATATTGAAGGTATTTTGAGCAGATTGCCAAAAGCCAAATTCATATCTTCGCTCGACCTTCGTCGTGCATTTTGGCAAATTCCGCTAGCTGAATCGTCCCGCGATTACACTTGTTTTACGGTGCCTAATCGGCCTTTATATCGTTATTGCGTTATGCCTTTTGGCTTGTGCAATGCGCCACAAGCATTGTGTCGTTTGATGGATCGAGTAATCCCTCCTCAACTGAAAGACCAAGTTTTCGTGTATTTAGATGATCTCCTAATTGTGTCTGAAACCTTCGCTGATCATCTGTCTGTTCTCGCTGAAGTAGCGCACCACTTAAGAAAAGCCGGCTTGACGATTAATGTTGACAAAAGCAAGTTCTGCATAAAGGAGGTAAAATATCTGGGCTACATTGTAGGTGACGGTACACTTCGTACTGACCCGGAGAAAGTGTCAGCCATACACGATTATCCGCCACCAACTACAGTGAAAAGCTTGCGTCGATTTTTAGGTATGACTGGCTGGTACCGTCGTTTCATTGATAATTACGCAGCCATAACAACTCCGCTTACCAATCTTTTAAAGAAAGGTAAAGGATTCGATTGGTCAACAGAAGCTCAGAACGCGTTTGATGTTTTGAAAGAAAAACTAACGTCCGCGCCAGTGTTAGCCAATCCGGACTACAACAAGCCATTCATCATACAATGCGACGCTAGTACACTAGGGTTAGGAGCAGTTTTAGCTCAGAAAACTGCTGAGGGAGTCGAAGTACCGATTGCGTATTTCTCGCGCAAACTGAACAAAGCGCAGAGTAACTATAGCGTTACGGAGCTAGAATGTCTTGCGGCATTGTTGAGCTTGAAGAAATTCCGAGCGTACGTAGAAGGCCAGGAATTCACTATTGTGACGGACCATGCAAGTTTGCAGTGGCTCATGCGACAGCCGGATTTGTCTGGTAGACTCGCACGCTGGTCTTTGAAGCTTCAGGGCTTTAAATTTAAAATTGAGCACCGACGTGGCTCCCAAAATGTTGTGCCTGATTGCTTGTCGCGACAAGAATTTGAAAATAACGCATGCGAAATTGAAGCTCTACCCATTGTCGACTTGGAATCTCCAGCTTTTGAGTCTGCGAATTACCTTGATTTGAAGCAGCGAATTTCTGAAAACGAAGCACGATTGCCTGATCTGCGTATTGTTGGCAAACACGTTTACAAACGCAACGAATTCGCAGATGGTAACCCTGAACGGGAAGTATCAAATTGGAAGCTGTGGCTACCAAAAGAATTAATTGCAGAAGCAATTAGTAGTGCTCATTGTCCTCCAAATAAATGTCACGGTGGTATAGGCAAAACACTAGAGCACTTGCGGAAAAATTTGTTTTGGCCGAATATGGTTGCCGACGTCAAGGACTTTATTGGCAAATGTACAGTTTGTGGGCAGAGCAAAGCTCCAAACCGAATTCTACGTCCGCCAATGTCTGGTCAATACAGTACGCAACGTCCTTTTCAAAAATTATATATTGATTTGTTAGGTCCTTATCCGCGTTCGAAACAAGGCAATGTGGCTATACTTATTGTCCTCGATCATTTGACAAAATTTCCGCTGTTGAAAGCCATTAGGAAAGCCAACTCCAATGTCATTTGCGATTTTCTGCGCGAAAATGTCTTCAGTGTATTCGGGACGCCCGAAATAATTCTAACCGACAATGGTAAACAATTCAAGTCTACACATTTCAACGGATTCTTAAAAGAGCGAGGCGTACGGCACATGTTCACTGCGCTGTATAGTCCCCAAGCGAACGCTAGCGAGCGTGTTAATAGATCCATTCTGGTAGGCATCCGGTCATATATTGGCAAAGACCAAACGACTTGGGACCGCAATTTGGCTAATATAGCAGAAGCATTGCGCAGCGCTTATCACCAAACTATCGGCTGCTCGCCATACTTTGCGTTGACGGGTCAACAAATGTTGTCGCACGGACGCGACTATGAGTTGGTGCGAAAGCTGCAATCATTTGAAGATACGGTGATAGAAAGGCAGGACAAAATCAAGCTAATACGCGAAGCCTTAAGCGCCAATATTGCTAAAGCGTATGAGACCTCTGCAAATCGTTACAACTTACGTAGTTCGACGAAACAGTTCGAGATAGGCGACACAGTATTTAGGCGTAATTTTGTTCTTAGCGATGCAAGCAAACGATTTTGTGCTAAATTTGCTCCCAAAATTTTAAAGGCAAAAGTTATAGGCAAGAAGGGTAACAATATGTACGAGCTGGAAGATGAAGAAACTGGGAAGCGAGAGATTTACCATAGGAAGGACATACAGGAAAGGAAAATTTAATTCGCATCCCTTTTCCAAAACTTGCAGCTGTGCCGCAATTTTTGTGTTGTACTGGGCTGCATATAAAGGCTTGGGCTGCGCAGCTACAAACAGGGCCGCGTATTAATGCGACGCACTGCAGTAAATACTAGCGCTAATCAGCCCAGCGCTAATCAGCCCAGCGCTAATCAGCCCAGCGCTAATCAGCCCAGCGCTAATCAAGCTAGACTTGTGCAGCAGGGAACAAGCAAGCGCTAGCTGTGTTTGTACGCACACTCGGCAGCCAACATGGTTGTTGTTGTTGGTGTGCTGAGCCATTCACGCAAGCGAAGGTGAGCGCAGAACTTTCGCGCTGCACTTGCGCTTCTCTTTCGCTGTACGTTTGTACTGCGCTAGCGCGGCGCTCTTGAATCGCATCTGCGTATCCAGCAGATAGTGGGGTGTGGCGGTGGTAGTGCACTTCGGCTGCACTGCACTTTATGACCTTGCGTAAAGTGTTGGTGGGATGCATTTCGGCTGTCGGCACTTGCATTCCAGGCAGGGTGTTGTTGTGTCGTGCAGCTGGGTAAGTCTTTGCTGCTCTGGCTGCTGCATTCCACCAACCACGTAAAGATCACCCCATTGCACCATATTTTGCCGCATTTCTGCAAAGAAGTGGGGTGATCTGCTGGAAGTCGGGTGATCAGGCGATTATGCGCTGTTGCTGCCAAATTTGCTTTATAAGCGGCCGCAGCGGTATGATCGAGGATGAGTTGCGGAGGAGTAGTTGCTGATAGCCGATGAGGAGTGGGAGATCGTAAGGTCGAGGCGCGTAGAGTGGTGGTCAACAAATTGACCGGTGCCGTGTCGTTTGTGGCTTTCGAAATTGGCCTTTGGAATTTCGCGAGGCCCAATAGTGGTTCAAGACAGTGGTGCAGCCGAAAATTAAATTGCTGAAGTGCGTGGACAAGTGGCTAAAACAATGGCCTAGTTGGGAGCCAACAAGTCTTAAGTGCCAATGGCGTGAAAACATTTTGGTTATGCTAAAAACTCGCCAGACAAAGTTGTTTGAAAGCCAATGTGATTTTAAAACCTAAATTCAAAAAAATGCGTGTGATAAAAACTACTTCGAACTTGCCACCCAAACATTCGTACGCCAAATAGACAAATTTTAAATTAGCCCAAGAGCAAAAGGAAAAAAAAAAAAACTCCTTAAACTTATGCCAAACTATGAAACTATTCAAAAGAAAAAAAAAAAAAAAAATGTAATAGTTTAAACAAAATCTAGTAAACATTGTGCTAGCTAAAACTGAATAAAACTACTAATTGTGAGTGAAAAGTCGACGAAAGGTCCTGAAGATCTAATACTGCTGCGGTCCCGGGAATGCTGACGAAAAGGCCGAAGCGAGTTAGTCATCGTTGGAGTCCGGAGAAGCTGCCCTAATGCTACCAGGATCTTCGATGAGTGCTAAGTGTTGCTGAAATTCCCCCCCCCCCCTTAATAAAACTAATAAAGATATGTTTAAATAAATATGTGCGACATATTTCTTATTTTTTTTCTAAAATTTTGTTTAAAATTAAATTTGCTAATCTCTAACCTATCCAAAAGTTGAGTAAAAGTTATTAATAATATTATTAATTAATTATATTAATATTAAAATTTTGATATTAAATCTGGACTCTCTATTTATAAAAAGAAAAAAAAAATATATATATATGAAAATAGGATTATTATTACTAAAATAGTATTTTTTTTTCATATAAATTTTATTATTAAAACTTGAACTTCCAAGCCTGTACACCAGTGGGAAAAACCTTAATACTTAAGTTAATAATTTTTAGGTTAAATTTTGATTATCTACTGGGAACATAAGAAGAAAAAAAAAAAAAAAAAAAAAAAAAAATTTTTTTTGCAAAAGAGAAAAAAAAAGGGAGGGAGAAAATAATGTTTTTTTTTAAAGCGAATTAAAAGAAAGGGAAATCGATAAAGGTGGGAAAAAACTAAATAAATAAATACATATAAAATAAATGAATTTAGTTATATCAGGGAAAACGCACGCACACCTTAATAAACCTTTCTTCCCGTAAAAATTAATATAGCAACATGTTCCTGAAAACGCGCATCATGTCGCTGGGCCCAACGCATCGATGGAGCGAGAAAAGCCGTGAGTGAACACTTGAAATTTTAAATATATTTTAATATAGGTTTTAGTGCGTTATTTAAAAGAAAAAAAAAAAAAAAAAAGAAAAATCGTTTCTTTGTTTGATTTTTAAAGTATTTAGTTTTTTCCTTTCGCTGAAATTTTGGTAAAAAAAAAAAAAAAAAAAAAAAATTTTTTTTCCTCTCATAAAAATTATTTGGTTATGTTTTGATTATATAACTAGTCACCTTTGAATTTAAGGTGTTTAAAACGAGAAGAAAGAAAAAAAAAAAAAAAGAAAAAAAAAGAAAGAGAAAAAGGTTATTTTCTAAACAATTTTTTTATTCTAAGATTTGTTGCTAAACATTTTTTTTAAATTTAACAACTAAAAAGTATGCCCAAAATTACATATATTATTTGTAAAAAAAAAAATATATATATATAGCTGGGAAATTAGTTTAAGAACCTTGGATTTTGTATTAGGTTAAGATTATTAAATAAAAGTTGTTATAATGATTGTTTAAGCTAAAGAAAACGTTTGGTCTAATTATGAAATGGGGTAAGGAGGGTTGATTTTTCCGATTGGGTTCCAAATTTCACCTTAGGAAACAAAAGGTAGGGCGGGTAAAGAGCATCCCGTTCCAGAGGCGATGCTGTGGAATTGAAACAACAGCAGCAATGGTACTTGCTGCCGTGTCCGTCCGTAATGTCAGGAGGTAAAGCGTGTGTACAAAAATAATTGTATGTTAGTGTAAGCGTGTAGGTATAGGCAGTTCTGTTTTCCTGGGTACAAGAAACCTATGCTGACCGGTAGTAGGCGGCTAGGTCGTCGTTGCGATGATTGCTGGTTTAGCTCAAAGGGGTTGCAGGTGAGGCGGTATGGCTGCTGAGCGGGTTTGTTGTAGGTGAACCCACGCCAGCTGAAGCTACGGGATACTCCAAGCAAGGTACACGCGTACAACAAGACCCACTGGCCCCGTAGTCATACTCGCGCTCACCGACCGAGTGTAGAGAGCCGGCAGATAAGCAAGAAGAGGACGACTAGTGGTGACCTGCCGCAAGGACTGTGGAGGTGCAGCGGCGGCAGAAGCAAAAGGCCAGAAATCCAACAGCTATACCTACCGATCTAAATTCGTGGCGCTCAGCGTGAGGCATGCCACATGTCGGTACATACAAACACCTACTAGGAAATGGCGCCCAACGTGAGGCCGCTACGAACGTGGGCCATGCCGTATGATCGACCGCACGCATACACATAACACACTGAGAGAAGCTCTCATGCAGTGGCGCACGCACAGGGGTTCGAAACCCCCCTGTAGGTGTCAAAAATGACTTCAAATGATATTGAGCTCAAAAGTTGTGTGCGAAACACACAAAATGTAACCACTGCTCTCACATACTTCTTGATTTTGACGCAAAATGTTTGCACTTTGACAACTTTGAAGAAAGCGCAGCTGATTGACAGTGACAAAAGCTTTTATTCATAGCCTAAACAACAAAGTGTTAGTAAGATTGACGTTTCTCTTATAAGACTTGCCCTTTCAAATGTCATCAACTTTTTGGCCTTTGTGTATTCTCAGATGACGAAAATTATCACATTTTGACGTTTAAAAGAGAAGACATTAAGCTTTCTTTAACTGTGTTAATTCCGCTATGTTTCTAGACACTTGAATTTAACACTTTCGAAGCCCTTAAAAGGAAGTGGGGCGCATTTTCACTTCAAACGGAGATGAGAACACAGCCTAGTAAGAGTATAAGTTGCCAGTGGCGTCCACAGGCGGAGGGAAGGGAGGTTGGTGTCACAAAATATGGTTCCGAATGATATTCGGCTCAAGAAGTGTAAGCAAACCCGGCCTCCCCCAAATGAAATCCTGTGTGCGCCCCTGTAAGGGACAGTTTGGACAATTAAGACGGTTTATATAAAATGATTTAAATTAAGACAGACAGTTCAAATAATACTTCACCCATATGAAGGGACCCGTAAAAGGTCTTTCTAAGGTCTCAAGTGGATGTGTAGTTTACATTAGTTTAGTTTGACATATTCTACCCACCTCACTCTAACACTGAAATGTCATTACAACAACAGCTTTCACTCAAACTAATTGATTTTGACACTATCAAAGACCTCTACTGGCTGGAGAACATTTAGCTTTGTAGGTTAGATCACATCAGACACAGTTATGAAAGCAGTTCCTTTTTTTATGAATTTCTCACAATTTTCACAAATTTTTTAAGAACTTCTGAACACTTCAGAATTAGGGTCGAGATCACTTAATTTTATGAAAATATTCCCATAGTTTTATGGAAGATCTTTTCTTTCTCTGTCGGAGGTGGAAAATCTTCGGAATCTTCTTCCAGCCCAACATGCCAGATTCTTACCGGCTAAAAACTAACCCACCATCGTCGACCCCTGACCCCGCCGCACTGCCTCCTGGCATTTCATCGCGGGGTTAATTCTAAAAATCGTAGGTGTTAAGTGATAAATGAGAGCAAGAGAGACTAAATATGTCATGGTGTCTATTCCCAGGGAATTGCCGCGACTATGATCTTAGGTCGAGGCCGCCAGATATACTTTTGAAGCCATCAGAAATTGTATCTTAACAGAAAATTACAAACTGTCATCAAAACGTTTGATTTCAACATTTTAGAATTTAGGTTTTTTTAAGAATTTTTGAATTCGAATTTTAAATATTTCTTTACTATAGGAATCAGCAATTTGACTAAAAAACATTTAAAAAACCCAGACCTATTTTTCAGGAATAAAGTTTTGATGAAAGCAAATTCTTTCAGATATCGTCAAAACAACAAAGATTCGTGACAGATACAGTCAAACCATGACTGAATTACGAACTTTTGTTTCGGAAATAAACTTTCTAGGAAAGCCAATTCTTTTAAGTATCGTCAAAACAACAAAGATTAGGAACATATACAATCAAACCACTGAGGTTGTTTAACAACGAATCCTAGCAAGAAGCCAAGAGGTTAGCCTGTTTCGGTGAAGAGGAGGTGGGGTCTGATGGGACACCAACGCATCGAAAGACACCGAGAGGTTAGTTTAGTCGGATCGCGCGGATGCCAAAGTCTCGATAGCTGAAGTTTTTTTGCGCCATAAACATGATAAACCGAAACAGAAGAAGTGACTTAGGAAGGAGGTGAAGTACCCCGAACGGCTGAATGGACTAGACAAGGAAAGAGAGACATAGATAAGCTGGCTTACTAAGAGGAGGTCAGAACAAGACCTTTGTGGTCGAGGGTCTGGTCGACAGTTGTGTGACCTCAGTTCAACGTGCAATATGCATTCATGCAATGGGATGGGACCAGCGATAGGTAGTCTACGAAAGGGGGATAATAAAAACGAAATCTTAGATGGCTGCCTGTATTGATAACGGGAAACGGTAACTTCAGGAGACAGGAGATTTTTCACCATCTAAAAAAATAAAGCTTGTGATCTAGACTTACAGAAAAAATGATTTCCTATGGATGATTTGTTGCAGTGATAAGAAGTCGATGGAGAAGAGCGAAGTTATGTTTTTGCTGGAAGGATCAAGTTCAAGGATCAAGTACTATTAGCTTTTAGTGTTAGCTTTGTTAGGTGATAAATCTTAAGACTGGTATTTACACCTCGATTGAGGTGACACCAATTGTTGAAAAAATTGAGAAGTAAAGTTCTCTCTCGATGAAGAAAACTTACGCTCCACAAGGCACTTATTATCCCAGTCTTTCGACATGGTGCGGAATCTTGGACGTTGTGGTCTACCAATAAAAGTGCTTTGAGGGCGTTCAAGAGAAGAATACTCTGCAAGATCTTAGGTCCTCTCCGAGTGGGAGATAAGTTACGTATTTGATGGAGATGGGCATAGCAAAAAACAATACCGCGGCCACTGAGTTGACTAGGTTTTTTTAATTATTTTTAGGTTTTAAATAGAAATTCTTACAGACTACTTGTCAAAGGTGAAATTACAGCTTAAGCTAAACCAGGAAGCTTGAAGTTAAGAAAGAAAGTGGGCAGACAGTTCAACCATGAAGGAGGGTCGAAAAATAGATGCGTTATGGCCATAAATCGTTCTAGAGAACTTTTTGATGAAAGCGGAAAAGTTTCTGATAGAACGGGATGGCATATTCTTTCTACGTTTGTCTAAAGATACCCTCGGCAAGGCTGGTCTACGAGACAGTAGCATTAGGAAGGCTCAAGTATTGCAGAACCTGTCGACGCTCGGAATTTTCAACCGATGGCAGAATGGGACAGAAACGATTGGATGCCCGAGGATCGGTCCAAGGCAAATTAACGGTTATAGCATCAGTTAACACTAGAAAAACCGCAAGTTTCCCGTACCTACAAAGACTACATTTCATATCCCTTGATATCTCGAAGAGTACACATGGGATTTGGCTAATTTTTCACAAAATAAATTTTAGAAAAATATAAAATCTTACACTATAAAAAAATAAAAGTCAACAAAGCAAAAGTTGATAGAAATACTAAAGAATATACAGATATTTAAAAAGGAAAACCTAGTGTTAAGAAATTTTCAATTCACTTCACTTCTCTCTTCATTTTCTTATTGCTTCCTTTCAACCCACTGAGAAGTCTTTTCGTCAGCAATTTTTGCGCACTAATCAAGAAAACTTTCCATGTGGAAATTCTACTAAAACTGCTATTTGTTGTATTCTACAGCTTCCCTCTGCTCCGTTTAGTACTTCGCCCCGAGTACATCGCGAACTTTGTTGTATTCCCAGGCCACACACTCGCTGTCGCTGTGTATTGGCGCACGAAGTTCATAAATTTAAGCCTAATTTGCAGATAACCAGACCAACAACAACGACAACAACAACAAAAACAACTAAAGCATTAAAAACAAACACGAACGACACAAACAAGTGTGGCTCAAGTGGCTGGAAAACATGTAAGAGGCCTCGCCGAGTTGCCGCCACACTCCGAAAACCAGATATGAGATACACCAGCAGCAACAACAATAACAACAATAAGAATACACTAAACTATATATAAATTGTAGTGTAGCCTGAAAAAGATGCAGACATACTACGAATAGCAACAACAACAACAATAATAACAACAAATTGAGCAAAGCAAAACCAGAAAACCGAACACCAGAGAAGAAGAAAAGATGTGCGCAAATGCGGAGCAGAGCAAACAAAATGAAAAGTATTTATGTAGTTGCGATGCGCGGCGGCAAAAAAGTATGTTACAAAGTCAGCAATAGCACCAGTAATACAACAACAATAACAATACAAAAAAGTAATAACAACAGCGACAATTGGTTTGGTTGTTTGTTTACTCGAGTTGCCAGCACGAAAATTTTAAAAGAGCTTAAAGCGGCAACAACAACAACGACAGCGGCAAAAACCGGTTTTGAACGAGAGCTTTCTGGCGGTTTGTGAAGGGGGAAGGGGGTGTTTGGACATGAGTTCAGCGGGTCTTAGGCGCTTTAGAAGGGCTGAAGGGGCCACAAGAGTGGCAACTACGAGAGAATATGATTTCAATTAAACGAGACGCGGTGTGGGTTGCTCACTGGGAGAAAGAGAAAAACACTTCTTCTTCTTAAATGAGAGGTAGTATTACAGAAGAACAACAAGAAGACGAAGAGGAAGAGAAAGAAATATCTGCCAGCAAGATCGGCGCATATTTTCCAGCATCTATGCTGTGCCATTCGTAGATTAAGCAAGTAGACAAAGTGGAAAAGTAAAAAGCGAAGCTAAAAAGCGGAAGCAACGAAGATTTTGTTAATCCAACGATCTCGGAGCGATCGTTGTTGCAACTTCGAGTCTGACTTGGCTGAGGTGAAAAATAACCAAGTACGCTTTTGGCATTTCTCGACTATGTTTTCCCATGGCTTCTACGGAATTTCTCATTCATATTTGTTGTTTTACTTGTCTGCAAAGTTAATTTGAAATTTTTCCATAATTTCTATACAATTTTTCTCATATTTTGCTTCTTTTCCATTTTCGTTGCTTTCATTTTTATTTTTATTTATTTCTGATATTTTGTATTTTTCCTGACCTATTTTTATTTTCATTTTCACAAGCTTTATTTTTTTATTTTTTCTGATATTTTTGATATTTTATATTTTTTTAAATTTATTTTTATTTTCATCTTCATAAGCTTTATTATTTTTTTTGCGCGCGTCCATTCATATCAGCGGCAACGAGTGCCAATTGTTTATATATACATACACATATATATATTTATATATATTTTTTAATAATTATGTAGGTTGCGTGCTGCATAGATGAATGAATAAACGTAAAATTTGTATGGTTGGCTGTATGATTATTTGTATTTATCTCTCGCACTCTGAGTACAAATTAAGTGCAAGTTTTTAGTATTTCGATATAAATTGTTCATCATTTCATTATATGACTATACAAACATATATATTTACACACACGATTTAGAGATAATTGCAGAGCTGACTTCAATTTCAAGCAGAAATAACTCATCAAACATTCAAACATTCCAGTGTGGTCTTCAGAATAAAAGCACTCAATTCAAAGACTTTGAACACTAGAAAGACCAATGCGGCAATTTTGACGGTTTTTAATTTTAAAATATCTGTATTTTCTTGAGAATTTGTATCAAATTTTGCTTTGGTGACTTTTATTTTTTTATCTAGGTAAATTGTATATTTTCTTTTAATTTATTGTATGAAAAATTTGCCAAGTCCAATGTGTACTTTTCGATATATCAGCGGATATGAATGTAGTTTTTGTAGGTTTGAAAAACTGACAGTCTTTCTAGTGTTAAAGATATTTCAGAATACCATTGTATGAAATTTTAGTAGTGAAAATTATACACATTTCAGATTAATAATGCTGGGATCTAAAGATTTTTCGGCATTATTCGGCATAGCATCGAATGTAAATTAAAAAATAAATTTAGGAATTACAAAATAGTTACTAGTTCCACAATTTCTATTTTTTAAATTCGGGATTTCGGGATTAGAAAATAGATAACCAGTCCAATTCTTAACTAATTCCTCAATTTCCAGGAGTTTTTAAATATACGTAGCTTAAAATTTTATAAATTCGAGATTTCGGAATTGAAAAATAACAATCCAGTGATTTTCGAGATTCCTATCTATGAATCTTTTTCAGTTAAAAACTATAGAAATTAAAAATATTTAACTTTAAAGGGTAATTCTGATGCCCAGTGCAGGGATGGATACATGTAAGGGGGGGTCTAGAAAAAATAAACCCTAGAAGGTCTATTTCTCAAGAACTCATTGTACTTAACGCTCAGGAAAGGATGATAGAAGAAAAAGGGGTTGGAACTAGGGAAGTAGTCCCCTTCTCCTCGTCGTTCAGCACAAATTTCCTGAACTCTTTTATGAATCTTGGGAGATCACACAGGGTAATAGAAAGAATAGGCCTCATCCATCCTCATAACACGTGAACCCAAAGTGTGTAAACTCGTTCGAGCGAAGGTGGAGAAAATTATCTGTGCTGTCTATTTCCTTCGGACAGGATATTCAAGTCTTGCTGCACAAATTTCCTGAACTCTTTGATGAATCTTAGGAGATCGCACAGGATAAGAGAGACACTGAACCTCGTTCATCCTCATAACATCTGAACCCAAAGTGAAGGCGGAGAAAATGCTCTGTGCTGCTGTCCTCCAGACAGGACTTTCAAGTCCTCTTGCATAACTTTCCTGAACTCTTTAATAAATCTTAAGAGATTACATAGGGTAGAGAAAGAAAAGACCTCGTCCCCTCATCTCAGATCCTCATAACATCTGAACCCAAGGTGTGCATTCTCGTTCCTAAAACGGAGAAAATGCTCTGTGCTGTCTACCTCTTCAGGTAGGATGTTCAAGATGGATCCTCGGACCCAATCCCCATGGAATGTGTCCTATGATTATTCGGATCATCCGGCGAAGATCTTTTCTGCCTAAACTCAAGGAATTCCCCTTAGTGAAGGAATGCTCAATGCATACTGCTGTGATTCTTCACTTACCAGAAAGAAACATGGGCATACCCAGGAACAAATTTGGGGAGGGGTGCGAAAGGCATAAGTACACTTCAAAATTTAAGACATAGAATTCGATTAGAATAGACTATAGAGCTCTATACATATATGGAATAAAGAAATTCGGAACTTGACATGTCAAGTAAGGAATTGGTCTTTTGTCGATTGTATGAAGGTTGTAACTAGGTAACAGGTTGTTATGGCCAACTAAGTAAGATGACAGTAAGAAGGCAGTCTTCTTAATTTAGTTAATTTTCGTCTCAGTTAAGAAGTATTTCCAGATTTTCTTCTTAAAGGCACCAAGGATAGCAAGAACTTGTTCTGCAAGACATGAATCGAAAGAAGATCCGTTTCTGGCCGGACAGCATGCATTTTCATTGACCTTTATATCTGGGTCCTGCGTCCCAGATAAGGGATACCCAAAGATATACCCAAAGATTTTTCACTGGAGCACCCAACATAATTTGAAAATCCTTTGAATCCTGCTTTGAATTTGCGTTGAACTTAACGCAGACGCCACTTCAAGCTTTAATGGCCTTTTCACTCGCACAGAGCATAGCTACTGATTTATTTCGTACATTTCTCAAGGCCTGACACGCTTTTTTGCGTGTCTATAAGATTCTGTTATTTCCAGAGACTAACAGGAAATACCCGAGCCAACAGAGCTTGGATCCGTCAGTGTAGAAGGTAATATCAAACGACATGCCTTTCTTAAGGATTCTCATCACTTTCTTTGAACTATTGATGCAGTCCAGAAGTTAATGATAGAATATCACCAACGTCTTTCAAATACCGTTAATTAAAAGCGGAAAACAGTACTACGGGTACTTTGGGGAAACAGTGTTACATACATATTTCAAAATCAGGTGAAATATTTGGTGTCACAATGGGCCTCACAACAGACCTCCGAGTGTGTCTCTTACAGAGGCAGCCGCCATAACCTTACCTGACCTTGGCTTCCTTGTTGGACAATTTTTACCCCACTATTTCAAAATTGTATCTATAAAACCCCAAAACAAATACAAACTAAAATTTTGTTTTAATTTTCCAACCCCAACCTTGTCTCAGCTCAATCCAACCACCGACTTTTCAACTCATACGATTACAACTAATGAACTTACGTGCCACCTCGGTTATTCTGTGCAGAATGCAGGGACGTCAGTTTATAAGGTCGAACCGGTCAATGCAATTCGCCTTGCGGTAGGGTGGTTTCCATGGTCATTCGACTATTTAATTACTTAGATACAGCGACTAAAAAGCACGGCATGCGAGGAGGCCAACGACAACTAAACATTATCGAACTAGTTGTGCGAACATTCAGTCGACTAAAGAACTCTTGAACTCACGACTCGACCTCCATCACAGCGCCAGTCATTGCGAGAGTGTAGTCTATTGAACCCATTGGCTGAAGCAGATTTGCGCCAGTTGGACGCAATGTTCAAGGTAAGTAAATGACTAATTAGCAAATTGAGTGCAATATTGGAGGCAATCAGGCGAACCCGATAAGAGGGAAAGATCTGTATCGGGGTAATACAGTACAGTCTGTTCTTTTGAGACCCGCATAGAACAGCGATGGCCATTCTGTTACTCGCGAGTACCAGCGACGCTGCCTCATTTCCTGGGAACCGATGTCGAAGCACGTAAACGACTATATATACCACCATGAGCTGACCATGTTACCTTATATTCGAATACGTGAGTTGGCATCGGACACTCGCGGTCATCGCTGCCTTAGAGGGTACTAAGATTCCCGATGCAGTAACAAGAAGGCAGGAAGAGACTATTTCTAGTTTACTGAAAGTTGATGAGGCTTACCTTGAGAAAGCCCATTTGTAGGGAGTATCTAGACTTGTATAGAAAATTAGGGAAGCTTTCAGAGTTGTAACAACTTAAATGATTCAAAACACTATTCACGTTTTGAAGAACCATTTCATCATATGTCAAGCTCACTCTTTACTAGAACTATAGATTATAGAATAGTAGAACTGAATACACAACTGATGAACTCAGTTGTAATCACGAAACTGAGGATCAGTTCAGAATGGGTTAAAGGACCTAAACAGAGCGTTTTGCATTTCCACTTTGCACTTTAACAGATACCTATGTTTTCACAGTTGGGAACCTCGACCTACTGAATTCACAATTCAAAGAAAATATTGCGACAATCGTGCAACTTGCTCTGACAATACTGAACTGGCAGCTGCATTGCATACTTTTAGGGGCATGGTAATTATGAGTGAATTATCGTAGACACGGTTCGAGGCAATGCTGGAATGTTCGTGAATGAATTACACTCCAGACAGACAGCTATAAAAGGCAGCCGGGTACAGTCATGGTTGCCACAGTTAGTTTTTTTAACCAAAATAGATTAATTCCAATTTTAATTTTCTTTTAATTTAGTTACTTGGTTTGACTTGGTTCTTTGCTGACTTTTTGTAAGGAAAACCTAATGTATAAAACATGATAAATATTTAGCGACAAAGATTTGAGCAACACCTTTTTTTTAATTAAATTATATACAGCGCAGTAATAAATAAAGTGGAGCGAAAATAAAGTGATAAGTGGAAAATTTTAAATAAATTGACTACCATAGTGAAATGCGATAAAAAAATTGCAGTTTGTTTAACTTTGGCACAATGCAGCGATACGAACTACGACTGCTTTGGCTAGCAGAATTGTTTTTCGTAACAATATATATTGAACTGTTAACGAGTTACCAGAAAATAAGTTGGCTTGACTTCAGTCATTAACTGATTGGATTGTCCTGTAAGTTATAAATGTAAAAAAAGACAACAATTTGAGGGTAAAGGGACATGTGGGGTCAGGTTAGTAAGGTTAGGTTAGGATGTCACTTTGTTGAGCTCACACTTTTTTTTGGTTAAAAAGTAGCGCATTTCAAGTACTTGCAATGAAGCTATGGCAACCCTACCAACTATTAACAATAACAATTTCCCATTATCTTCTTCAGGGCTTTTTCCAGAGGCGAACTGCGCTAAAGAATTTCAATAGTTTTTATTTTGGCACAGTCCAGCGATACGAACTACTCCTACTTTGACCAGTAGAATTGATTTTCGTAACAATATAAAATTAACTGGTAACGATTTACCGGAGTATAAGTTGTCTTGAATTCAGTCATTAACTGAGAACAGGACAATCTTCAGTTACAAATGTAAAAAAAGACAAAAATGTTGGTTAAAAAGGGCAATTGGGTTTAGGTTAGGATGGCACCTTGTTTAGCTCACATTTAGGGCGTAAAAAGTAGCACATTTGTAATACTACCAGTTATTAACAACAAAAATTTCCCACTTTCTTCTTCAGAGCTTTTTCTGCTGGCGAACTGCGTTAAAGAATTTCAGTGTGTTTCAATTTGGCACAATACAGCGATACGAACTAAGCCGACTTTGGTCAGTTAAATTGATTAAACTCTGGCAACCCTACCAACTTTTAACAGAAAAAATATTTTTTTTGTATCTTCTTCAGCGCTTTTCATTCCTCACCTACAAAACACTAGAAAGAAAAAATTATCTGGCAACGGAATTCATTGATGGATATGGCAAATTGAAGTAACAACAACAAAGTCAAGAATTTCCTATAATTTTCACGCCTCCACACCTCAGCAATGAAGATTTGCAGCGAAAAAATTTGGATTTGTTTATTTAAAAAACGTTTCACATTTCGATGCATTTCTCACTTTAGCTGCGGACTAATGTTGTAGTTGTTGTTTTTTAGGTTTGTTGTAATTGTGCAGACATCTTTGAGCCGCCAGTCAGTCAGTCAATTTATATGCGAGATCCATTCTCCCCACCCCACAAAAACAACACGCTGCCCATAAAGCCTAACAAGCAAACGAACAACAGCCGAAGAATGACAGATGAACGAATGTACAAAAACAACAACAGCATTTACATCGTTTGCATGCACAAAATGCCGCTGCAGCGGGCTGGCGGAACGGACGCAACAAACAGTCAGCAAAGCAGACAGTTGAATAGACAGACGAACGAACGGACAGACAAACAGACAGACAGACAGATAGAGACAACCGATTGAATTGCATCGTTGGGGAAGTGTTCGCCCATCGGAAAGCAACAACAACAACAACAGCAACACGCAAATCAAATGCACAACGACGAGTGAATTGGTGAGTGAGCGAGTGGAGAAAGACGAAACGTTTTATTCGCATTCGTAAATAAAAGCGACGGACAAGTTGAATGACATAAAACAGCGACTGACCTTCAACTCTGAAACTGAACCTTACGAGCGATGTGCGATGTGCGCCGTGCACTGTGTCTGTCTGTCTGTCTGTTTGGCTGTTTGTCTGTCTGTGTCGTTGGCGTTTATTGCAGTGCAAACAAAAACAAAAACACATTACAGATTGTATGAAATTTGCACAAAATGCGAAGAGCAACAAAATGAAGACGGCGAAGAAGAAGAAGAAGCAGTTAAAGATGAACAACAAAAACAATAACAACATCTGCGACATATCATATATTCATAATGATGTCAGGGAGTGAGATGTTGTTGTTTTTTATTGTTGTTGGTGCCAGAGTAAGAATAAGCATGTAAGCAAGAGAGTGAGAAGCAGAGAGAGAGGGAAAGCATGAGTTGAGTGCAGCAACGAAATCGTTGAATACTGGAAATTGGCGCAGCTTGTTTGGGAGTCGACGTTGTTGCCTTTTGGCACCGTCGACATTATTTTTTTTCTCGTTTACTTCCTTTTTTCTTGCAGTTAATTTTTTGTGTTTAGTTGTTTTACACTTGTTCGCTGCTACTAAATATTCGTTTTGTTGTGTTGCGTTGTTGTACGCAATGTTCGTTTAATGTTTGCCTCCAGAATTCGAATGTGTTTCCCACTTTCGTTTTTCCTCATTTTTACTGCTTCGCGTTCTTTAACCACACGTAAAATTTCTGCCTTCAAGTGTCCGCGCTTTAGCCATAAAAAAAATTTTCTATATTTTGTTAGTTTACTGTTGCTACTTTTTTCGGTCCTTTTTCAATTTATTCTTTTCTACTTCTTTTGATTTTTTCATTATTTGTTTTTGATCTTTGATCCAATTTTTATTTACTCTTTCATCTTTATGTTCTTTACACATCCATTTGATGCCTTCCGCCATTTGATCCGTTTTATGGCTCTGAAACGTTAAAAAAGCTTCTATATTAAGTTTTTTTATTATTAAGTAGGTACTATTTCAGTCTTTCTTTAATTTCTTTTTCTTTCGATTTCATCATAACTTCTCTTTATTCTTTTTTCCTTTTAATATTAAGTTTTTCTCGACTTTTTCTTTTTCCTCGTCATTACTATCCACAAGTGTCCGACCGAATATTCGTCTTCGGCTTCAGTATTCGGCCAATCGGTCAATTTTAAATCTTCGGCTTCGGCCAAATTGTCGAATACTTTAGCCGAAGGTTTTTGCTCTACAATGTAAGTAAATTTGCTCTGTTTCGAAGTACTTTCTCAAAGATCAGGTCTTATTGATATTTCGGACATTAAGATTGTGATCAATAAAAGATTTTTTATTATTATTTTAATTTTTTTTATTACTTTTAATAGTGTTCGTCTTCGGCCTTTGACCTAATAGTATAGTTATGCCGAATATTCGGCTTTGGCCCTAAATCCACCTTCGGTCAGACACTACTATCCACAACAGAGTTGCCGCTTTTGGTCTCTTCGGACCAAAAGTGATCAGTTTTTTTTACTTTGGTCCGCTTAAACGAATTTCGGTCCGTTTTGCGATGTGAATATCAACAAATTTATTAAAAAAATAAAATTTTAATTTAAAAACGAATTTAAAGATAACGCAATTTTCCAATTTGTTCGGTTGGGATCGGATTTGGTCGTAAAAAATGTTTCAAGTGTTTCAATTTTCTATGTTTTTTCTTCTCTTTTTCCTTTTCTCATTACTAAGCTTTCTTTCCTAACCTCATATAATTTCATTCTATATTATTGTTACGAAAATTACTTCACAGGTTCGTTTTGATTGTGTTTGAACATAAAACAACTTCAATTACTCAGCGCAAACGCAGCCAAAAACCAACAATCGCTTTATTTACAAAATTTGCACTTGTTACTACTTTTCACTACTACTATTGCATGTTTCCCCATTGTTTGCTCAACACAGACTCGACTCCCTGCGCTGCACACAGCTGCTTTTATACTAGTTTTCCTATCGCACCGAGGTTTCTTGCACATTCCAGTTTTACTTTCTATTTCGTTTGTTCTAGCAAAGCTCATCACCATATCGGACTATACCAAGCGAATTATACCAAATTTGCCGTCCTTCAAAGTGCATGCCTAAAAGTATGCTTGGAAAAGCATTCGTGCATAGAAAAGCCTTCAGCACAGAGTGCCTTATCGTTTAATTATTCTGACTCCAATCAACTTCTTCTAGATTATCTTCCTCCAACTGCCCAATCCTCCTTTTTCGTTTTCAATTAAAATATTATCCTTTTTGCATCCAAATATCCTTTTTGGACCCTAAATGTTCTTCCTTTTGACATTAAATGTTCTCCTTTTTTCCCCCAAATGTTCTTTTTTGACTATAAAATGCCTTATTTAACATTTAGAAACCATTTTCAGATCAATCCATATAGTGTCCTTTTAACTAACACTTCAACCATTCACCTCAACCATTCTCTTTGCCCACATTTTGTTACTTCAACCTCTCTATGTTTTTTCAGTCTCCTTATGTTTGCCTCTCCCTATTTGTTGCCCCAATCTTTTTAATTTACTTCGTCAGCAATTCAATTTATTGATCTTTCCCCACTTTAATCTTCTCACGTCCCAGAGCAATTCTATTGATATTCAATTTCAACCTATCCGAGCTTGTCTATTTAAATCTATCTAATTTAGTTTCCGAACAGTTTATTTCACTTCAGTCTTCCTATCTCTTGGTTTCAGATTCTAAGCAATTTTACTCATCTTTAATTACTAATTTCACAGTCTCTGTTTTTGTGTTCTATTTAATTTTTAAAGAATTCTATTAATTTTCAATTCTCATCCTTTTTCACTTCGCTCTCTAAATTTTGACTTTCTCAGCAATTCAATTTATCCACCTTTTTTCATCTTCACTCTTCTAATCCTTTTCACCACAATGCTTATGCCAGTCTATCCATTCTTCATTTTCAATCTATCCCACTTCAGTCTTCCTATATTTTTTCAGTTTCGAAGCAATTTTACTCATCTTCAATTTCCATCTTTTCAATTTCACAGTTTGTATCACAAAGATTTCATTCTATAAGGTTCTATTTAATTTTTAAGAAAATCTATTCAATTTCAATTTTCTTTTTTCCACTTCGCTCTCTTAATCTTTCTGATCAATTCAAGTAATCCACCTTTTTTCATCTTCACTCTTTTTGCCCTTCTACTGCAATTCTTGAACCATTCTATTCATTCTTCATTTTCAATTTATTTCACTTCAGTCTTCCTATCTCTTTGTTTCTTAGCAATTCTACGCATCTTCAATTTCCAATTTTATGTTCTTCTATGTTCCATTTAGTTCCTAAGATATTCTATTCATTTTCAATTTTCATCTTTTTCCAATTCGCTCTCTCAATCTTCCTAATCTACTTCCTTAGTAATTCAATTCAAATTACCCATCTTTTTTAACTTCACTTTTCCATCCTTCTACTCCAATTCTTGAGCCATTCTATTCATTCCCTATATACATCTTTTTCCCACTTCAGCCCCCTCTCTTTTTGTTCCAATCTACCTCATCTTCAATTTCCATCTTTTTAACTTCAAAATGCTAATCTTTCTAATTGACTTCCTGGACAATCCAATTTAAGTACTCGTACCCTTCCCCACTTTAGTCTCTGTTTGTTCTAGTTCCCAAGAAATTCTATTCATTCTCAATTTCCATCTTTTCCTACATCACTCTTCCAATCTTTCGAATTTATTTACTGTTTAAAAACACAGACTGGATAACTGGATTCCCACTTTACTCTACCCATCTTTCTACTTCAGTCCTTTTAGCTGTTCTATTCATCCTCAATTTTCATCTTCTCCTTCTTCAGTCTCCCAATTTTTGCACTCAAGTCTCTTAGAAATTCTACTCACTCTCAATTTCCATGTTTCCAACTTCACAATTCTCATCGAAGTACAGTCGTGTCTGGGTATAGTGAACACCCTATATAATGAACACCCTATATAGTGAACACCCAAATTTTGATATCGAGCCTCTAAATATAGAAAACAATTTTCAAGCAAAAAACAAAAAGTGTATTTGGAGCAAATAAAACGAGTTTTTGAACAAAAATTTTGACCTTGATATAGTGAACAACCTCAATACAGTAAACAGGCCTTGCAATAATCAGTTCAATATATCCAGACACCACTGTAGTTCAAGTTTCTGAGCAATTGTAGCCATCCTTTCAAATTCCTCTCATTATTTCCCATCTTTTTTAGTGCAATCCTGTTCTAATCAAAAGCCTTTGGACATAACAACCCAAAATTAAACCGAATACCATGTCCAATTCTTATCGATCCGAATACCCAACAGGATGGGTTATAGTTCAGGATGCACTATACTTTGCATGGGGGCCGGGGAGACCCCAACACACCTGGACAACGAAAACCAAAAACCATATGAAACAGGCATATTCAGAGATTGGAACAATTCAGGGAGAGAATGGAAACTACGAAATAGAAGAAGAAGAATCTGACCCCAAATGAATTTTGATAAAAGCTTAAAAGAAAAGAGACGCAATATCGAGTTTTAAGGCTCAGTTAATAAAAATGTAAATTTCTTATACTTTTCTCCAGTGGCGGATCCAGGGGGGTTTTGGGGGTCGAAACCCCGAAATATTTGTATCGACTATAAAACTACATACAAATTAATTAATTACTTTTTAAAACCCCCCGAAATATTTTTCTGGATCCGCGCCTACTTTTCTCGATTCTTCAATTAAAAGATCCATCCAACCCTTTCTTCACTCATTTTTTGATTCAGTTATAAACATTTGCGAGTGTAGTAGAATTATTAATAAAAATATAGAAATTATCTTTAATAGACTTTTTCAACATTTCATTCATTCAATTCTCTCACCCATTCCTCATTCATTCATAAATCATTCTTCTGGGTAGATTAGAGTGCACAGCTGTCGATACAGAAATCACTCAAATTTAAATATTTAATGTTTTATTGCTTTATTCATCAACACAGGTCGACAACAATGCAAAAGTATCAACTAAACAATTTGGGTTGAATAAGTCAACGAAACATTTGACCTGAAAATGGGTGTGTGAAACCGGCCAAAAGGTGGAAGAAGTCGCACACGGCAAATGCAAATAAAAACAAAAACTGCACAAAAAGCGAAGAGAAGGAGAACCAATTTTGTGGGCTGCGACCATACTTTGCCGTAGATTTGTGTTTTTTTACATTTGTCGGGTCGATAAAAGGTCGCCCACCTGTGTGGGAAATTTCGTTGTTTTTTTTTTTTTTGGTGTAGCAAAATATAAACAAACACCTGCACACACACACAGGACACAAGTCACTGCTGGCGCGAACATGTGAACGAGCCGCCTTCAGACGCCTGCTGAGTTTATGAATAAATAACATTGACAAAAACAACAAAAACAACAACAACAAGGGAAGAGCAGCAAGCAAGCGAAAGCACATTTATTTGCCTCTCGATTGCACAGTGGCACAAGGACACAAAAGCAGACGCGTCACTGTCGCAGTCAGGCGACCTGAAGCCAAATTTAAATAAAGAATCAATAGAATTGCTGGCCGCGCACAACCTTTGGCTGCAGTGTGTGTGTTTGTGTGTGTGTGTTAATGTTTGTTTGTTTGTGTGTGTGTGAGGGCGTTTTACCTTTTCAACCCTTTAAATGGCGTTCAATCTTTTAACTGAAAGTAATAGAAGAAAATTTGCTAAAATCGGCTGACGCAACGACAGTTGAGTGATAGCAAAAGTGTACTCAGAGAATGATTTTCGATCTATTTTTGTTAGTGTAAAATTACAAATAAAAATAAAAAAGCAGCTTGAAAGAAATTCTGCGGTTTTGGTGCAATTTTTCGAAATTAATTTGCCACAATCTGTCGGCGTGCACAACGTGTCGTATGAGTTACGGCCAATTAAAAGTTGCAAAGTGCCGCCAACAGAGTTTGTTAGCAACGCTGCGAACGGCGCGTGGAGGAAAATACACAATTAGTTGTTGCGTATACGCATTGGTGACCCGCAGAGTTTGAAGCACACGCACTTCGTTGCTGTGCTGAGGTGTGTCCAATCGAGTTTTGCTTTGATGTGGACTCGCTTTGAACATGTTTCAAGGTGCGTGCAACAACAACAATACACACTCTATGAACTTTTAAAATGCAATTTCATTTCAGGCCTCACAACAGCAACGAAAATGAAAATGAAAACAGAAAAAGTTGCTCCCCGATGATGTCAGAACGCCAAATCCTCACAATTCCAAACACAACAACAACAAAACGACGGCAACGACTGGTAAAACAGCGTCAAAATTAATGCAAATAAATAAGCAGCGCCCAGCGTTAGATCCCAATCTGCGCCACAAAACAAAAACACCACATGAATGTCAACAACAACAACTATTTATAATCAAAACAACAACGAAAATGTGTCTAATGCGACTCGAAGGACTCATAAGTCTAGCAGCCAACGTCAACGTCAACGCTGCAATTTCCAAAGGATTTTCCCAAAAGCGCAGACAAAACAGCTTTGGCCCCCACGAGCACAGCACACAGCACATCTGTGGTTCTGTCGCCCGCCCCCCGCCCCCCTGCATCACATTTTTAGACGCGCAGTCAACGACTGTCTGTGACGCTATGTCCTGACGGCGACGCTGACTTCGACGCTGGCCACATATTGAAATCGAAATACATAAAACATGAAGTCTGTCTGCTGCGTCTGCGCCGCCGCTGCCGCCAGTGACATATAGACTGTTTATAAGGTCCAGCAACAACAACAACAACAAGAAAATAGCCAAAAACCACACCGCCGCTATTGACTCGTTTTTAGTGCTGTTCGCCACTTTTTGTTGTTGTATAGTGTTTCTTTTTTTTTCGCAATTGCATATTCTTTGTTGCTTTTGTTGTTTCGTCTGCGACGTCTGGATGAGGTGTGCGCGCGGGCGGCTGCACATTACGTTAAGCATTTAAGTGGAAATTAGAGTTTGAAGAGGGAGCACAATTTGTTGTTGTTGTTTCGTGTACATATTCGTGCAAAGTCGCAACAGCAACGAGCGAACGTTTAAGTGATTAGAGTACACTGGGAAAATATGTGTGCATAACAAAATGTGATGTATGTTACTTGATTACAAGTAAAATGTTACTTAGTTGATTACAAAATTATATGAAAATTATGATTGCTTGATGAAGACTTTGTTTTTATACATAAAGTGTAGTAAAAAGAAATCCATTATTTTTCTAATAGATGGGTTCAGCATTATATATCTTACGTTGTGGAAGTGCAATCGGGTTTTGCTAGATGGCATTAGAAAGCTAAGATTTCATACTAAGAAAACTTCTCAGACAGTTTTGTAATCGCTTCACTCGGTTTTGTTTGAGTGCACTTCAAAGTTAGACCCCAGCAAGGAGGAATATGCTAGATTTTACAGTCTTTCCTCGATAAACGTAACTGAAAATGTGAAAAGTGTTTATGCCGTTAGAAAGATAAGATTTCATACTAATAAAACTTCTCAGACAGTTTTGTGATTGCCCGTCTCAGTTTTGTTTGAGCGTGCATCAAACATGGATACCAGCAAAGAGAGAATAAGCCACATTTGACAGATTTTTTCAATAAAGGTGACTTAAACTGGGAATAGTGGTTATGCCGTTAGAAAGATAAGATTTCATACTAAGAAAATTTCTCAGACAGTTTATTGATTCCCTGATTTGAGCATCAAAGATAGGCACCAGCAACGAGGGAATATGCCCTATTTTACAGTAATTCCTCGACAAAGGTGACTTCAAATGTGAATAGTATTTATGCCGCTAGAAAGATAAGATTTCATAATAAAAAAACTTCTCAGACAGTTTTGTGATTGCTCATCTCAGTTTTGTCTGAGCGTGCATCAAACATGGATACCAGCAAAGAGAGAATAAGCCACATTTGACAGATTTTTTCAATAAAGGTAACTTATAATATGAAAAGTTTTTATGCCCTTGGAAAGATACGATTTTATACTAAGACAACTTCTCAGACAGTTTTGTGCTTGCTTGACTGGGTTTTGTTTGAGCGCGTGTCAAACACCAACTCTTTAAAAAACTAAATACTTAATTTTTCACAGATTTTCTTCGAAAAAGGTGACTGAAAATTTGAATAGTGTTTATGCCTTTCGAAAAATGAAATTTCATACTAAGAAAACTTTTCAGACAGTTTTGTGATAGCTGAAATCGGTTTTGTTTGAGCGTGCGTCAAACACGAACACTTTAAAAGACTAAATACACAATTTGTTACAAATTTTCGTCCATAAAGGTGACTGAAAATGTGAATAGAATCTATAATTCTGATACTGTAACAGCCAACCACACATAATTTGTGTCCCTTGGTCTATTCCATTCCGCTAATTTTTATGTCAAACATGCTCAACGTTCTGAAAGGGCAACAAATCGAAAATGTCAGACAAGTCATGGAAATCTTCAAGTATAATCGTAGTTAAAGAACTGTTTCAATTGTCCAGAAGCTAAACATTGCTCAAGAGACTATTTGGGACCACTTGAATGAGGCTGATTACAAAAAGAAACTCAATGTGCGAGTCCCACACGAGAAAAACGCAAAAACCTCAAATCCGAATTTTCATCTGCGAATCGTTGATCAATTGCAACAAAATCGGCTCCTTTCTAAAGCAAAAGGTGACTGTTGACGAAAAATGGATCACTTACAATAACGTTGAGTGAAAACTATGTCGTGATATAGAGGTCAGCCGACACAAACGGTGTCCAAGCCAGGATTGACGGTCAGAAAGGTTTGCTGTGTGTTTGATGGGATTGACAAGGAATCATACACCATGCGCTGCTTCTCTGCATTTAATTTGAACCTCTACTGCTAACAATTGGACCGTCTGAAGTAAACAATTGTCCAGCTTTGGAGAATAGAAGAGGAACTGTGTTCCATCAACACAACGCCAGGACACGCACATCGATGGTGACTTGCCAGAAGCGCCGAAAGCTTGACTGTGAGGTTCTTATGCATTCACCTTATAGTTCGGACTTGACTCCAGGTGATTGCCAACTTTTCCTGTCTATGGCAAATACATTTTCTGATGAAAATTTTGCCTTTGAAACCGCATGAATCCCATTTCCAACTGCGAATCGCGAAAGATTTCCTGTATGTTTGATGTGATTGACAAGGAAAGTTTTTCTGTGCCTTCGATGTGATGGACAAAGAAAGTTTTGCTGTGTGTTTGATGTGATTGACAAGGAAAGTTTTTCTGTGTGTTGAATGTGATTCACAAGGAAAATTTTTCTCTGTGTTTGATGTGATTGACAAGGAATCATATACTATGAGCTACTTTCCTACGGTCAAACTCTTAATTAGGATCTGTGCTGTCAACTACTGCATTGTCTGAAAAAAGTAATTGTCCAGCTTTCAAGAATAGGATCAATCGAAGTGACTTGCCAGAAGCTTCAGAAACTTGGTAGGAAGATTCTTATGCATCTACTTTATAGCCCGGACCTGGCACCAGGGGACTTCTATCTGTTTCTGTCCATGACGAATGATTTTGGTGACAAATTGCCTCATGGGAAGCTTTTGAAAATCTTCTCTCCCAGTTTCTTGCCAATAGGGACGAGGGTTTCTAGAAGAGAAGCACCATAGAATTCACCTTCAAAATGACAACAAGTTATGGAAGAAACTGATGCATATTTTGCCTAAATTGGATTATTCTAACAATGCCAAATAAAGTCTTGAAATTCATGCAAAAATATTGCAAAAATTATGAATATCTTTTTACATTTTTTTGATATTACGTTCAAAAGATTGTTTATTCGACTGTAAAATTTTTATATCAAACATTTAATTAGACTCTTCGATTCTTATGTGGCAATCCAATTCACCCAGAAGTTGTTTGAATGAAGTCTCAGTTTAATATTTAACTAATTTCATGATAATGTTTGAACTTCTTTAAAATTGTTCACGCAGTGCCCAAACCAGTTAAACCAAGTTAAACCATTTCTATTTTTCTACAAATCTACAATTCTTTGGTCAAAAGCAATAACCGCTTAGGTCGACTTGAGAAGAAATTGAGTTATGGATGCCACCACGTTCCCTTGACTGTGCTCTACGTTTGTGTAAAATCGGGGAGTTTGTAACATTAAAATAAAAAACGTTATTAATAAAAACAGCAATTTTCAACTTAGGCGATTATTGCTTTTGACCAGAGAATTTTCTAAGTCCATCTTCTTCATTCACATTCTGTAAGTTCAAACTTCAAAGTTCAAAGCAAAATGTTAACATTTTTTACAGTGTCAGTTTATGTGCCTTGTTCAGCATTGTAAGTGCAGACATATAAAAATACATACAAATGCGTGTATGTCCGTATGTCAGAATGTGCTTAAAACAGCACAAATAGAATGAAATTGAGTAAGGTTGAAGCGGCAAGTTCTGGTTTGGCGCGATTTGCTTGTGGCGCGTTGCGGAGTTGAAACGCCAACACATGAATTTCACTTGGGTGCCGCGTTCACTGGACGCTGCTATCGACTTCTCTGTCTGGTTGATTGTTTCTGTTGTAAGTTTATGCCCATTCGGCTGTTAAATCGTGAATACTTTAGCTGTATTTCTTATGTCCCTGAGAAGTCTAGTTTGCAATGCTTCCTAACACTTAAATGCGTGACGAATCCAATCCAATCCAATCTCTTCTTCAAATTACCATATGAAATCATGTTAGAAAGTAAGGGTAGATATTTTTTATTTAATATTTTCAGTTTTCGTATATGATTTGAGAAGAAGAAGAATTGAAGAATGTAGAAGAATTTGACTAAAAAAAATTTTAAAAATTAAAGAATGAAATAAACAATAAGAATGCAATAAATTCTCAATAAAAGATTTCAATGGAGTCAGTCAGTTGATTCCCTCAGACATTCTGGTGTTCATTCTAGTGTAAAGTGACTTCCTTACTGAAATTTGTTGTTGTTTTTTATTTGTGGATTTCTTCAACTTACTTCAAGCTATTTTCCTTCTTTTTAACTATCCAATTGTTTTTCTATTGACTTTCTTAACTTTGCAGTAGATTCCTCCAACAATCCAAGACTGTCTCCTTCCTAAGTGAACTAATTCAAATTAGTTGTTGTTGTTTTTAATTTATAGATTTCTTCACCAATCCATATAGTTTCTCCTCTGTCCAGTTAAGTTATTTTTTTATATTTTTAACAATTCAATTGTCTTTCTGTCCACTTCTTTCACTTTGCAGTAGATTCCTCCAACAATCTAAGACTCTCCCTTCCCACAAATAAACTTCCTAACTAAAATTTGTTGTTAGTTTTTAATTGAAGATTTCTTCCATGTAGTTTCTTCTCTGTCCAGTAAAGTTATTTTCTTTCATATTTTAAACCATCCAACCGTGTTTTCACTGACTTCTATAGCTTTTCAGTAGATTCCTCCATCAATCCAAGACTGTCTTCTCCCAAGTAGACAAATTTAAATTAGCTGTTGTTGTTTTTTAATTGTAGATTCCTTCAACACTCCATGTAGTTTATCCTCTGACCAGTTTAGTATTTTTCCTTTATATTTTTAACCATAAAATCGTCTTTCTGTCCACTTCTTTTACTTTGCAGTACATTCCTTCATTAATCCAAGACTCTCTACTCACTTAAGTGAACTAATTCAAATTAGTTGTTGTTGTTTATTTGTAGATTTCTTCAACAATCCATGTAGTTTCTCCTCTGTCCAGTTAAGTTGCTTTCTTTCATATTTTAACCATCCAATCGTCTATCTGTCCACTTCTTTAACTTTTCAGTGGATTCCTCCAATAATCCAAGACTCTATCCTCCTCCAAGTAGACTAATTCAAATTTGTTGTTATTGGTTTTTTGTAGATTTTTTCAACAATCCATGTAGTTTCTCCTCTGTCCAGTTAAGTTACTTTCTTTCATATTTTTAACTATCCAATCGTTTTTTATTGACTTCTTTAACTTTTCAGTAGATTCCTCCAACAATCCATAACTCTCTCCTCCTCCAAGTAGACTAATTCAAATTAGATGTTGTTGTTTTTTAATTGTAGATTTCTTCAACAATCCATGTAGTTTCTCCTCTGTCCAGTTAAGTCTTTTTCCCTCCTATTTTTAACCATCCAATCGTCTATCTGTCCACTTCTTTAAGTTTTCAGTGGATTCGTCCAATAATCCAAGACTCTCTCCACCCAAGTAGAATACTTCAAATAAGATGTTGTTGTTTTTTAATTGTAGATTTCTTAAACAATCCATGTAGTTTCTCCTGTGTCCAGTTAAGTTGCTTTCTTTCATATTTTGAACAATCTAATCGTTTTTTTATTGACTTCTTTAAATTTTCAGTAGATTCCTCCAACAATCCAAGACTCTCTCCTCCTCCAAGTAGACTAATTCAAATTTGTTGTTATTGGTTTTTTGTAGATTTCTTCAACAATCCATGTTATTTTTCCTCTGACCAATTATTAGTATTTTTCCTTTCTATTTTTAACTATCGAATCGTCTATCTGTCCACTTCTTTAGCTTTTCAGTATATTCCTCCAACAATCCAAGACTCTCTCCCGCTAACCCATGTAAACTATTTTCCTCCATTTTGTAGTCCATCCGATTGACTTCCTGACCACTTCTTAATCTTAATCATAGAGTATATAGTGGATTCTTTCGGGTAGATATCTCGCTATAGACAAGATGGAAAGGTATCTAATACATTCCTGTTGTCTTCCAGAAGTTATATCTTAATTATCTGCCCAACTTTTATTATGCCAAATCATCTATTTATGAATTCTTTATCTGTTCTAACTTAAATCTTTCTTCTTCTAAATCTTTCAATCTTCTAACTGTAGGACCCATTATTTCCCCTCCCCCCTTGTACTTGCCACCTTACCCCTTCTTTTCGCTCTTCGCTCTCTACATGAACAAATCTTCCCTTCCATTCCACCACCTTCCAGTCTATACACCTTACACACACAGTTACATTAAGTAGACTTGTCTTCCTGTTATTCTATACTTATTTTTTCTGTCTGGCCCATTTTCGCAGCCACCCCGTTCGTTGTCTCAGTCTGTCTGCGCCTCTCGGCCTTTGGCCCTCGTCTTCCACTTTCTTCGCTGCGCCTGTCTTATCTCGCAAACACACACACACACACACAAGTCTAAGCATTTATTCATTAGTCTTCATTCTTTCACGTCAAATATCGCACTTTCTCGCCCCTCTTTCCTCTCCCTCTTGTGACTGCAACTCGCTCGCTCGCTCATTTGTGCCAATCAGCCGACGCGTGTTAAGTCAGGCCAAGAGTCAAAAATCGATTCGCCACATTTCACATGTCGACTTTTTAATGGAGCCAAACAAAACAATGCCATGAAACCCAACCTCCCGCCGCCCCCTTTCACCACTCGTAGGCCACTCCTTCGAGTTGGCTGGCTGTTCGACGCACCTTTTCTTCGCTCGCAAAGTCTAAGCGCCGTCCGTCCGCTGTCTGGTCGCACGCTACGTGCTCAACTTGAGCCAAAAGTGCGTGTGAGATTTTTGCATTATTGCTGTTTTTGTCTTTAATGCGATATTTCATTTAATGAAATTTGATTTAATGAAGTTTTTTGTGGATTTTCTTTTCATAAACGACTTAAAATGTTGCAAAATTTATGGCTCAACCATTTATGTACCAATCTGACCTTTAAAGGATTTAAAGGACTTGTGTTGTTTTAGAGGACTTTTACACTTACCGCACATTTATTGGCTGATAATCACAAAAACCAATCCTGTTGTTGTTGCTGTAGAACTGCAAGAGAAAAAAATTTCAAATTTAAAAAAATTTCTTTGGGTCTTAAAACTTTTCAATTGCGTTTAATAGGTTTTTATTTGTGATCTTTAATAGTTTCCACATGTCATCTGTCACAAAAAATTGCAGCAGAATAACAAATGACATATTAGTGGTTGACAGCTGACAAGACAGCTGATTCTGTCAGTGTTTTTCCACCTATGTCTTAAATCTAAAATGTTTGAAGAGCCAAGAAGATTAAACTCACAAGATTTATTTTCTTTAATTCGAAGATTTTCTTCATAGTTCAAACCAGAATCTTCAACTCTCTTATTTTTTGAATTAATTAACCTTCTTTCACCCAACCAAGTAGTCGAAAAGTCTAAGATTTAATATAAGATTTCCTATCTTTAATTCGGAAACTTTTCTCTATAGTCCAAACCAAAATCTTCAACTCTCTTTTTTTCATTAATTAACCTTTTTTGACCCAACCAAATATTCGAAAAGTAAGCAAATGTGGCATCTGAAAAGTTCTTAGCTATAATTCTAAAACTTTGCTATAACCCTCAATTTTTTTCATTGTTCTTTTAACACTAGAATACCAATCTAGTCTTCATCAAACGTCCATAAGGAATTAGGTTGCAAAATTTTTAAAATAAATTTAAATTTTATGTATTTATTATTATTATTTATTTATGTATTTTTCAAAGTCTAATTTAATACAATTAGACTTTGAAAAATAAATAAATTCACTGAAGATTTTCTTTCAGAAGAAGGAAGTCATCTTCCTGTCTTTTCACTCAAAAGATAGTAAAAGGCATTACTTAGACTTACTTGTGCATTCTAGTGTTAATATTTCATGTTATATCCAACCAGATATTTAGAAAGTCAGAGACCTTCGACTCAGAAAGAAACAAAGAACCAAACTCTGAAGAAGTTTTGGTGACTCAGAAAACTTTCTCAAATGTTGTAATAGCAAACGAACCAAAATCTGAAAAATTTTTCGTGATTTTGAACCTTTTCAAAACCTTGAAAAGGGAAAGAACCGAAGAACCAAACTCTGAAGAAGTTTTAGTGATTCAGAAAACTTTTTCAAATGTTTGAAAAGCAAAAGAACAAAAGAACCAAACTCTGAAGACATTTTGGTGACTCAGAAAACTTTCTCAATTGTTTGAAAAGCAAAAGAACCAAAATCTGAGAATTGTTTAGTGATTCTGAACTTCTTCAAAAGCTTAAAAAGGGAAAGAACCGAAGAACCAATCTCTGGAAAAGTTTTGGTGATTCAGAAAACTTCGTCAAATGTTTGAATAGCAAAAGAACTTAAATCGAAACAATTTTTTGTGACTAAAAATTTCTAAAAATGAAAAGCAAAGAACCAACCTCTTAAGAATTTGAGAAAGTCAGAAACCTTTAGCTCAGAAAATATTTAAATGTTTGAAAAGCAAACGAGCCAAAAAACCAAACCCTGGATAAATTTTGTGACTGAGAAAATATATTCAAAGGTTTGAAAAGCAAAAGAACAAAAGAATTAAAATCTAAAAAATTGTTAGTGACTGAAAATTTCTAAAAATGTTCGAAAAGCATAGAACCAAACTCAAAAGTATTTTAAAAAGTCAGAAACCTTTTCCTCAGAAAATATCTTCAAATATTTGAAAAGCAAAAGAGACAAAGAACCAAACTGGATAAATTTTAGTGACTGAGAAAATTTCGTCTAAGTTTTTGATAGCAAAAGCATCAAAAAACCAAATTTTAAAAATTGTTAAGTGACTTTAAACTTCTCTAAAAGGGAAAAGATCTAACTCTGAAGAAGTCTTAATGATTCAGAAAACTTCTTTAAACGGTTGAAACTGAAGAATCAAATTCTGAAGAAAGTTAAGTGGCTTTAAACTTCTTCAAAACTTTGAACTCTCTTGAATTCTGGAACTCTTCAAAAGTTTGAAAAGTACCAAAGAATCAAACTTTGACGAATTTTTATTGATTTTAAAAACTTCTTCAAAAGCAAGGAACTATACGCTGAAGAATTTTTCGCTTTAGCTCAAAGGATTAAGGCGATTTAAAGCTCATCTTCAGATCGATAAAAACAAATCTTCACTTTTTTTTCTTTCCTTGAAATTTTTCGTTAATCAAACAAAACGTTCTGAAAGTCAGAAGCCATAGGCTCAAAAAACTTCAAATGTTTGGATACAAATACCTAAGAACCTGAAGAATTCTTGGCTGCAACTCAAACGGTTCAAAAGATTTGCAGCTTGTATTCAGGGAAAACTAGAATCCTTTTGTAGAGAAACCTTTAGAACCTGTTAGAAACCTTTTGTTATCCTTTTTAATTATTCATTGATCTCCAATTTTGATTCAACAAAACGTATTGAAAGTCAGGAACCTTAGACAAATCGAATCTAAAATCTCTTTAATTTTTTTTATAAATCCAAGCAAGTGTTTGGTTGGCAAGAACCTATTAATGTAAAACATTCTTAACTACAACTCAAACGATTTTCCACTTTTGTTCAATCATTCATGTTCAATCATTCATGTTCTATCACTCATGCTCATGTTTCATCATTAAATTTTTCATTGTTTCAACCAAATATTTGAAGAGTCAGTGGAAATTGCAAACGTTAGACTCTGAAAAATTGTTCGATTTCATGGCTCAAACAATTTATTGCTTATGATCAGATCGAAACAAGGGTCTGCAACCGTTTCCTCTTCTTTTTACATTATTCTCCATGAAAATTGCACTCTTCACTGATTCAAATTCCTCAATCAACTGTCTTCGAAATACCATTCTTCTTCACCCTTCTCATTCTTCTAAAGACTGCACCAAACGCCACAGCTGCATGACAAATCGTCATTTCAGTAAATGAATGTCGTATGTTACATTGAGTTGAGTGCAACATACAACAAATGTTTTCTCATGCAACCAAATGGCGACACATTCAACTTGGCACTTAATTGCTCTGTCAGTTGTGGACATCGCTCAAAGCGGCGACGACGGCCAACGCGTGGGAGTGTCAGCGCTTTAATTATTGTCTCGCATTCACACACATTGCACTAAATTTGATGAATTGCGACGCAAAAGTGCTTTTTGAAATTAATTTGCTTGCCGCTCGGACATGCGTTTCGCTGCAGGTTCAATGCACTTTGACGCTTTGCAACGTTTCTTAATTGTTCAATAAAAATTGCAAGAAGCACAAAAGACATTTATTAAAAATGATACAAGAGTGAAAGAAAAGAACACGTGTGCGCGTAGAGAGAAAGAAAAAAAAGTAATCAACCGCCCCCGGGTGGGCTCGAACCACCAACCTTTCGGTTAACAGCCGAACGCGCTAGCCAATTGCGCCACGGAGGCAGTTGTGGGTCGTTGTGCCAATGCGTAATTTGTCGCTTGCGTGTTGCCACGGCGGGGTAGGAAGCATGAATCAGAATCATTCTCAACTCTGCTTCTTCTTATCTCGCACATCAGCTGTTGACGTCATTACGTGAAATGTTTGAGCGTGTGTACAGAAAATTCTTATCGGGGCATAGCAACGAAAGTCGAATGGATTTCGAAAGAATTTACTCTGCTTCAAGTGTGAGGGGATTTGAAGAACAACATTTTCATGGAACATTTAACTATTTTAAAATTTTCTTTTGTTTCCGTTTCTTTTGAATGAAAGTTTAATAATTAAAAAAAATTAAATACCTATGAACAACAGAGATTCTAATGAAAATAATTTCTGATATGTAAAAAAAATAGTATAAGAGATATCCCCTTCTTTTTTATTAATTTCTTTTTTTTTATTAAATTATTTTTAAAGAAACTATTTTGAAAAATAAAGTTGTTAACTACACCTAATTCTGTTTTTACACGGTCTTTTTTACACGGTTTTGGTTTAACACGGTTTGAAAGTAAAACAAAATTTTAATTTTTTTACACGATTTTGTTCCATTTAGCACGAAAAACTAAAAATATTTTTTATTTTCAAATCGTGTTAAATCAATACCGTGTAAAAAAGACCGTGTAAAAACAGAATTAGGTGTACAATTAAATCCAACTGTGGGTAGTGATTGCCTCATGGAATCGGTTCAAATCCAAAGATGGTTGCTAGACCGTCCATTTCACCTGAAGGTTCAGGAGAATGTAGTCTATACGATTCTCCAGGGTCCAAATTTGGGTAAAATTTTTACAGGTTTAAAAAAAATATCTTATTTTTATAAAAATGCTTGGAATTCTAATAGTTTTGTGTCTCTCTGTGTTACGTGCAGAGTTGCCGCTTTTGGTCTTTTCGGACCAAAAATTGGTCAGTTGTTTTATTAACATTGGTCCGCTGGTCTGCTTAAACGAATTTCGTTCCGTTTTGTGATGTGAATATATTTTCATTAGTACAAAAAATTTATAAAAAAAAATAAAATTGTAATTAAAAATTACTTTAAAAATTACGCAAATTTTTTATTTGGTCGGTTGAGGTCGGGTTTGGTTGGAACAAAATTTTCCAAGTGACAACACTGGTTACGAGTGTTTGTTTTTTCATTAATTGTTGTTATTGTTCAGTTAATGTTTCATGTTAATATTCATGTTTCAGCATGAAATAATTGTAAAAAAAAGAAACATTTAACTCTTTACGTTCTGAATCTTGTGTGAAAAAGTCATTACCCTGTTTTTAGGATATTCCTAGTATAGGCAACACTGAACGGCCATTTGTCGATGGCAACAACATTGCATACTTTTAGGGGCATGGTAATTTTGCACGAATCATTGCAAAGACGGTTCGAGGCTATGCTGAAATGTTCGAGAACAAGTTACGCTCCGAGCAAAAGAAGGACAGTCATACTTTTACATTTTTTTTAATAAATATCCTTATTGTTGTACCCCAATTAAGGTTAATGTGCCTCATTTCAATACGTTAAGGCGAATTGGAAATTAGCGCAATATTGTAGTCGAGCAAAAAGATTTTCCACTAAAATTACTTTCTTAGGCATTAATTAATGGAAATTTGTTTTATTGGATTCTTTAATAACACAAACTTACAAACTTAGGCAAATATTTTGAGGAAAAAAAAGATATATTCATATATTTTCGCGCACTGAATTCGAATCCTTAGTCCGTTTTGCAGCATCAAGCAGGATTTCTAAGATTCTTTAAAGCCTCTCAGCTGAATGCACTTGTTTACTAAACTTCAAGTTTTGCACTTGTTTACAAAACTTTAAGTTTTGTAAAACGCCAGTTCTCATAGCAAAAATGTATTGAAATCTAAGCAACCTTTTTCCATCGAAACGAAATAAACTCGCAGTCCAAGGCGAATTAATACAGGTGACCTCGTTGAATGAGGCGATTTGCTTTTTTTGTGGTGGAAAAGGTCTAGATTGTCAAAATGCCTGTGTAAAACTTGAAGTTTTTTTGTTCTGATTGGCTGATTTTGACAATATAAACCCAGAAAACAAAATACATTGAAATTTTGTTGCTTCTCCTACGCTGTATGAATTCGCCTTGAAATAAACTCAAAGTCGGCATAATTTTTCGATATTTTGTCCATTAAGGTTTGTTGCCTTTTTTTCATATTTTGAGACTATTTTGGCAAATCCTGCACTGAATTGTTAATCATATTTTTCGATATTTTATCCATAGGTATTTGTCGTAAATTTTTTCGTCTTTTGAGAGCATTTTGGGAAATCTTGCTTTGCATGTTATTTGTTTATTTTTCGATATTTTATCCATCCATGTTTGTCGTAGGTTTTTCGTCTTTTCGAAGCATTGTGGAAAAATCTGCACTACATTTTTCTTGGTAAACTTTTTGAATATTATATCCATCAAGGTTTTTTGTAATTTTCTTCGGCTTTTGAGAGAGTTGTGAGAAATTCTGCCAGAATATTTTATTCATGTCATAGTTTTCTTCGTCTTTTGAGAGCATTGTGGGAGATCCTGTACTCATTTTTTAAGATATTTTGCCCATCAAGATTCGTCGTAAAATATTGAGAATTTTAATGTCATTTAGTGAGATTTTATTTAATTGCTAGTTTTAATTTCTTTTGCGAATATTTTGGCATTTGACATTTCTGATCAAACATCTAACAAGCGTTGAATAGAAAATTAATTGTCAGGGGAAATCAATTTTTATTTCTTTGTAATCTTTTGATAGAAAAATGATTACAAAATTACAATCTTTCCCGAAAATAAGTTAAAAGTGTTTAAATATGTGTTTAACAATGTTGTATTCAGCTTTTATTGAAATTTATTGTATGCTTTGGGAAAAACACCCCTGCGTGTTCATCGCAAAATGCATCCCTGACCGGCGACATTTTGTTGTTCAAAAACGTTCGCGCTTTTTGAAATAACGAATTTCGCCCGTTAAAAACAGTCACAGAAACGGTGAAAACAAGAAAAGTGCAACAGAAGTGTGAAAAAATTAAAATTCATTTATTTATTTGTTTTCCAGACAACAACACACAATGCCAAATGAGAGGAAGTGCGTCCGGAACTGCGTGGGAGCCATCAAATATCACTGGTTATATCATCTTATATCGTATGTTGTTGTTCTGAGTATTGTTCGTCGCGTTATTTTTTAAAATAAAAGTATCTTAAAATGCAGGCGGAAAATATAAAACAGAAACAATCCAAACTGTTTTTGCGAAATCTGTGGTGAATTTACCATTTTAAAACAACGTAAAAATACTAACGAAACTATTAAACTAATTTACTGTAAGTATTTGGACTTCGAAATTCATTCTAGTGAAAACATTCAATATGCATCTAACATTTGCTGTGAAAAGTGCTATCGAAGTTGATTGTTCCGGTTCAATGGTAAATCGACAAATATGCCATTTGGTATTCCGATGTTGTGGACACCACAGTTGCAGCACAATGAAGACAATTGTTACTTTTGTATTGTTGATATCAGCGGCTATAATTAAGATCAAAGTCAATTTTAAATTACCATAATTTGTAGTTAGCAATACGGCCAAAACCGCATAGTGAAACAACGCCTCTTCCCAGTCGAGAATTCAATACCTCGCAAGATTATTCTTCAATCAACCACGAAGTGATCAGAAGCATGGATCCATCAGAAGTTGGAGGCTGCCGTCTAACCCAGAATTATTTGATCACTTCGTAAGAAAAACGAAACGTCTCAGCAAAACGAAAACGGAGCGGAATACTGCTGAACTGGAAGATGAATACAGCCGTTGTGCCAAAAGGATGAAATAATTCAACTACTTTCTTACTTTTTACACAACTACCCTATCCTTTCATATCTTTCACACAGTTAAGTTTTTGAGTTGAAATAAACGTCAACAATGTAATAGTATAAACAGAACCAAGTCGTCGTGCGATTTTTACGCACCGAACGTAAGCTGTCAAAATTAAAACACACAGCAGTGCATGTTATTGCCCACAACGACGACGACTGCGATAGTCGGCCAACGACCAGTCGTCCGACGATAGAACAAATTCTAATTTTGTCGCAGTCGTCGTGCGAACCAATCAGCTGTCAGCGGTGAAAAACGAAAAATTGTGGTAAAATTTTGTGATTTGTGGTTTTTTGAGGTTGCAAAGTTGTATGTGCTTCAAATTTTAATACAAAATTGTGCCAAATAATGTATTTTGTCTTTCCCTTTCGTATGTTTTAGAAAATGGACAAGACGGAGCTGCTTATTGAAGAAGTGAGAAAGAATGGGTGCCTCTACGACTTGTCGTCTTCGGATTACAAGAATGAAATCAAAAAGAATGACATTTGGAAGGCGATCGCCGAAACAGTGGCGTTGTTGGGTAAGAATTTATTATGTTTTTAGATGTATTTGATGTATATCGCATAATTATTGTTCTACAGAGGATGAGTGCAGAAAACGTTGGCGAGGTCTGCGCGACACCTACAAGCGGAGAAGGCGCGCCGAGAACCTGGCGTCCGGCAGCGTTGCACCGAACCCTAGTAAGCGCTGGAAGTACCTGGATACCCTGTTGTTCCTGGATAACTTCAGGGACAGTAGGGCGTAAGTATTGCGCATGCACTGGTGTTTGCAATGATACTTTCCATTATAATGATAATGATTACTTTCCATTTCTCTTCTAACTTTCGTATAGCACCGTGAGAAGCATCGAGGAGATTGTGACAGAGGTGTTGCTGGATTGTGAACTGTTAAAGAGTTTACTTGTCTGAAATTGCACCCCATTCCAGCTTGCGTATATTATTTCCCGCACTGTCCACACTCCCATTTTGTGTGCCCACGCCAACATTTGGGGACTGCAGCCTTGTGCTAAGAACCTAAATATATGTTAATGATAATTGTTGAGCTGAGTTAAAGTTATTTGAAATGTACTTAAATGAGTATAATGCCCAAGCGTGTTTCCTCGTTGATGGGCTCTCTGTTCGATGACCTACGCAGCTTCTCCCGCAGAAGCCATAGGAGGACGTCGAATTTAGGGACCATCCTTGGTACGATGAAAACATTTTCTTTGTCACTACACTTCAACTGCGAGATGCACGCGGTGTGGAATCCAAATTGCTTCCTGCTCAAATTAACAGGCCGGACCCAACATCTTCTACGTTGAATTTGCCTCATCATTAAGTATGCTTTCGTTACCATAAACATTATGTTAACGATTTTCACTATTTGCACAAGGCGAGGAATTTTGCGATTCATGTTTTTCTTTCACTCAAAATAAAACCAATTGTGTGTTTGCAGGAATAATAAAACAGCTGATGAGAATGTCGCATCATTCCGTTTTACTGTGCGTATTTTCACGACCACTGACGCACTGCGTAATTTTTCGGTGCGTATAAATTCGGCCGACGACTTGGTTCTGTTTACACTATTACTCTTTTACGAGAAAAAGTAATGACTATGAGTTGCCACTATCAATCAGTATCAATATTATTGCCACTCCCAATAATATTGTGCTCATTGATATTTACCAGGTATGCGCCTATGAAACCGGTAACGACATCTAGCGGTAAATAGCCGAATATTTATAAACTTCGGAACTGTACCAAATGTCATGTTTACTTCTTCTGTCATATGTCAACAATATTCAGTTCAAAATTTGTCAAGTTTCATCCAACAACGCATTGTTTGACGCTCCGGAAAATGTCAGATTACGTGCCTACAAATTACGATTTGCGGACACAGTTAATTTTGTGTTACCATTTGAAGAAAAAACCCTTCTAAAACCTGGTGAAACGGTTAACGGTGAACGTTACCAACAACAATTGGCCGATTTGAACCGTGCTATACGCCAAAAACGCCCAGAATATGAAGCCAGGCAACACAAAGTGATTTTCCTCGATGACAACGCACCACCACACCGCACTAGAGCCACCAAAGAATTGGTTGCATCGTACAACTGGGAAGCTCTTGCTCATGCGGCTTACTCACCAGACTTGGCGCCTTCGGATTATCACATGTTCGCATCGATGGGCCACGCATTAACGGAACGGCGCTTCAATTCTCACGCAGAAGTCAAAAAATGGATCGATGATTGGTTTCAGGCAAAAGACGAAACATTTTTTTGGCGAGGCATCCATAAATGGCCTGAGAGATAAGAAAAATGTGTAGCTAGCGATGGCCATTACTTTGAAGAATAAAATTGTAATCATTTCCTCACAATAAACGTGTTTTTTTAAAATAATTACCGGTTTCATAGGCGCATACCTGGTATATTCTATACATATATACATATATTAACCAACCAACCAATTCTACTTGTTAAATTTAACTTGTTTGAATTTATAATTTTCTAATCTAACATTCTGGAAAAAACCTGTCACAAATATTTGCTAGAAATTTGAGTCAGTTGAAATAAATCAAGAAAACGCGAAAACAACTCGAAAAAAAGAAATTGAAATAAATCTAAAAAAACCTGAATGAAACAAGTGAATTTGATTTCAGAAAAGAAAAAAAAACAAAATTCACCCCCGACATTAAAATTCAAGGAGGACCAAAATTGGTCAGATTTTTTTTACTTTGGTCCGCTTAAAACAAATTTCAGTCCGTTTTGTGATGATCACAAAAATATCGCAAATTTTTATTAGGTCGGCTATGGTAAAGAAAAAACATAATGCAAGCATGATATAAAAAAGAGATGTAGTTCCACTTCTTCTTCTCTGTAGCCATATTGAGCATCTGACATAAAAGACGTTCTTCTTTAAAAATGCGCTACCACTTTTCGAAACAAAATATTTAAAATCCATTTTTTTTTTGACGTTTGAAAAACAAAAATACGTAGGGCGTTTGGAATTTTCAACAGAAAAAATACTCAGCGAAAAAACAAATTGTGCACCACGGAACGAATTTCAACTTTTTTTATTAACATTTGTGAGTTGTGCTATAAACCAAACTAAAAAAATGAGTTGCAGCTTCGGTAGTTGCAAAAATACTCGCGCCCTCTGCAGAGAGACGGGGCTCAAATTTTTTCAGTTTCCGGCGAAATGGAGAGCAGCATGCGGAAAGACTTTTGAAGATTTGCCGAAAGTGCCTTTGGTCTGCTCCATCCACTTCTCCCAAAGCGATTTCGCAGACTCAAGTGTAGCTGCACAAGAATTAATCGAAATGCATTGCCGAATAAAGGAAAGTAAGTAAATTATGTTTTGTTCTGGGTACTTTGTAAGTCTGACATCAATTTCATTCCTAGGCAGCAGTCAGAGTCGATGGAGTTGGTGGATGTGGACCAGATGGACGGGTATGTTTAATAAAAGCTAAGGTGTCATAGGTTATTATTTTTAAGCAGTGTTCGAAAAAAACCATACGCTATACGTACCATAACTCCGATGCAAATAAACTCTACCGCAATCTTTAGGGTTTGTGTTCGTGTGCACAACTCGAACACCGAACGCTACTAGTTGTCGACCGTAGGTTTGAAGAAACTGTGAATGAGCTGGGGCCACGAATCGCGCGCGAAAAGTCGCAAGAAAACGCTATTTTTCAATTTCAACTTAAAACCGAGTAAGCTGTTGTTTCTTTATATACTGTGCGAACAGTTTAGCTAAAAATTGTTTTATTATAATAGTGAATCGCTTGACACAAACGCTGCACAAAACCAAACCCTTTTGAAAACGGTCGCTGAACTACAGCAACAAATTTCAACGCTCGAGTGGCGATTGAACAAAGCTTTAACAGCAATTAAAGTGTTCACAGAAAATCAGTGCACCATTCTGCAAAACCCATCCAAGTCGCCGCGATACACTATGGAAGACGTCGCATACGCCACATGCATTTACTCGGCTGGACCTCGATGCTACAAGCTTTTGAGAACACACAATTTTCCACTACCGTCACCATCAACTCTGCGACGATGGGCGTCAAAGCTTTGTGTTGAGCCGGGGCTGCAAACGCAAACTTTAGCACATATATGTCGTCACTTGATATGCCACTTCATCAAAAACTATGCGTTTTGTCGTTCGACGAAATGAAGTGCCGAGAAAAGTGGGCATATGATCGGAAGAGTGATGCAATTATGCTGCCTAAGCGAATGGTACAAGTTGCAATGGTGCGAAGTTTGCTAGGACGATGGAAGCAACCGGTCTTTTATAACTACGACTGCAAAATGGTTTTGGAGGTAGTTAATACCATAATTACCGCCTTATACTCAATTGGCTACACCGTCGTGGCGGCAGTGAGTGACTTAGGTGTGGAGAATCAGCAGCTCTGGAAGTCGATGGGAGTAACCGACGAAAATCCACAATTCAAGCATCCTTCCGATGAAACAAAATCTGTTTTCGTGTTTGCTGACGTTCCACACATTTTGAAACTACTACTTCGAAACCATTTTGTTGACGATGGTTTTTGTTTTAATAACACACTTATTAAAAAAAACACCATCGAGGAGCTCATTCCCATTACAAACTCGGACTTAAGTACTACTAAATCATTATCATTTGAAATGTTGAACGTTCGGGGGGCAGGTATTACCAGGTATGCGCCTATGAAACCGGTAACGACATCTAGCAGTAAATAGCCGAATATTTATAAACTTCGGAACCGTATCAAATGTCATATTTACTTCTTCTGTCATATGTCAACAATATTCAGTTCACAATTTTTCAAGTTTCATCCAACAACGCATTGTTTGACGCTCCGGAAAATGTCGGATTACGTGCCTACGATTTGCGGACACAGTTAATTTTGTGTTACCATTTGAAGAAAAACGCTTCTGAATCGCATCGAATGCTTGTGGAAGCTTACGGCGAGCATGCTCTTGGTCGCACACAGTGTAACGAGTGGTTCAATAAATTTAAAAGTGGTGATTTTGATGTGAGAAACGAGGAGCGTGGCCGGCCACCAAAAAAGTTTGAAGACCCCGAATTGCAAGCATTGCTCGATGAAGATGATGGCCAAACGCAAGAACAGCTCGCAGAACAATTGGGTGTTGACCGTCGGAAAACGTTTAAAAGCAATGGGAAAATTTTTAAAGGTTTTTTTAAAAATAATTTCATAGGCGCATACTTGGTGCAGACATTGTGGACAATGTTCTGAGCCAAGATATTTTTAAAAACGTTTTTGATGGAGTTGAAATATCGCCAGAAGAACAGATTGAGGTATATGAGTTGTTTTGGTCTTTCACTCAAATTGAAAAATAATAATCATTTTTTTATAGCTCACAGATGAACAGGAGCATAACACAGTTGTCACGGACCTTCACACTCTTAACGACGTTGAGTTTGATGGTCTGGAAAATTTTGGCGGGTATATTATTTCAAAATTACAACTGTTTCAGTATGGATACAAAACTTCTTCTGAGGATATTAATCAAAATTTTACGTATGTTAATCTTTTGTCTGAGGGTGGCTTATATAAGCCAACATCCGAATTTTTAAATATGCTGGAAATTTTAAATTCGGTTTTCCTCAAAATTAATGGTGAAACTTTGGCAACTTGTACAAATTATATGCAAAAATTATTAGATGCCTCAAAAAATGTAACTCATTTGGAAGAATATGTTATAAAACGGTTTTTTTTTTAGGTAGAACCTTTTTTAAAATTAGATATTTAAACAGAAATTTAAAAACGAACAAAATTATGAATGTAACAAAAAAAAATGAAAAAAACTATAACATAAAATCAATAAAAACTTGCAATAAATAATTGCACCAACAAAAGTTGCAATAAATCTGTTTAAATTTAGTTCTCGTTACAGCACGTTTGCACATGGGTACGCTCAACCAAGGTAAATTAACAAGGTATGCTACGTATGGAGAGTGTACGCTATTTATTTAACTTTACTTTATTTAATGTGAGTTCTCAAACACGTGCTGCCTGCGCACGTCAGACCAGAAGAAGAGAGTGAGACCGGAACCAGCCTCGTCCTCCTCTGCACCCAACTTCATGCGGTGATGCCAGATGAGTGGCAGCACTGTCCCAGAGATGCTGCCTAGGTGGGAGCCAGATGGTCAGAATCTCGTACAGAGAGACTTCAAAAAAAGAGTGCGGGTTATGTCAAAATCAGAGTTACTTTCACTTAGTAGCAAATGTTTGGTTGCAACATTCAGTATTTGTTCCTAAGACAAAAACGTCATGTGCTAACAATTGATTTTGTGTAGCAAAAAGTTTATATTTTTAATTCAATGCATTCAAATAGAAATAAAAATACAAGGTAATTTTTCATAAAACAGTTTTTGACATTTTTTTATTATTGAAATTTTTTTTTTTTAGTTGAGTTTTTTTCAAATTCTTGTTTAAATGTCTTATTCTAAAAAACATTCGGCATTTAAAAGAGTTTTTTTACATCATCAGCAAGTCCAACAAATTTTGAAGAATCGCAGAGATAATCACATAAATTTTTAATACATAGAATTTTGCCTCCATCTAGTTCCACAGAGAAATTTTTTCTAATTGTTTAATTTTGTTTAAAAATATAAGGGAGAGGGCTGGGGTGTGAACCGGGTTTTGTTTTTTGGCTCTAACTTTTCACAGAATAAAGATATCGAAAAACCGAAGATACCGTTGATAAGGTGAACATATAGCGCAACTTTTTTGTTAAGACAGATTAGGGTTTTGATTAAAATTGAGCTCTCTACGTCCAATTTTCTAAGGACATGTTTTTTCGCTTTTCCAAAAAAGTGGCTGGGGTGTGAACCATCTGGCAAATCCCAATTAAAGTCGGGAAATACTAAGTAAAACACCCATAATTTTTAAATAAGTTGATAATTTATTTAATCAGGAGGCCTTAGAAGGTGAAAAAAAGTTATATTGACGCCATTTAGGCCAAAAAATCGCAATGAATGCAAAATCTCTATTAAAGTCGGAAAATAATTTCAAAATAACTTGAGAATTTTTTTATTCAGCAGGTCTCAGGCTTTGATTGTGCCGTAGCTTTGGGACGCTTGGGTGGCGCTGGTTGTGTCTTCTTCTGTGCTGCTTTTGCTGGTGGTTTCGACTTTGCTATTTTTTGCTTCAGCTCAAAAATTTTGTCTGGAGAAGTCAACTCACAGCTCTCCATTGCCTTTCGGCCACGTTTCGATTTTTTTTTTTGGGGTGGCTGCTTGTAATGGCCCAATTTGACCCAGGAGCAACGAAACGCTGGTGCTTCCTGACGCGGCTGGTACAGAGCGAGAAGTGGATGGCTCGCAAAGAGGAAATGGCGTGCCTCCAACATCTTCTTGTCTTGTGATTTGTAGTTGTTCGTCTTCACCGAGATCAGCATCGACTTCAACCTCACGAGCATTTACCTGAACAGCCTGAATAAAATCAGCGTCGGTAAAAATATCAGCATTGAATGGTTGAATACCAGTCGCCAAAAATCCGGATTTTATTGTTTTTGGCGATAAAGCCAAATCCAATGTCCTAGAAATAATACCGGCAATGTGACGAATTTCCAAGACCTGTTGCGAAACATGTTAATTTTTTAAAAGAATATTTTAAGATACGAAAGCAAAATCGGTAAAATGCAAGTCTCCATAATTTAGGCAAAAATTTCTAGTATAGTAAAAGAAGAAAATTCGTGAAAATTAAAGTAATCATGTCAATCCTACCTTATTGGCATTGTTTCTCTGCCAAGCGGAACATTGAGACTTGTAGTACGTCTTGAGTGGGCCAAATACCGAAACGTCAAGCGGCTGCAACTTATGGCTGCAGTGGGGAGGGAACGAAAGTATGTGAACCCCATGTGCAGCCGCTAAATCCAATGCATCAACCGACAGATGGGACGTGTGGTTGTCCAACAACAACAAAACTGGCGAAGCGACTGTTGGCTTGACGAACTTGATGAAATGCTCGATGCAACGCACAAACTCTGGTTGGCACATCCATCCAGAGTCATTGGCATATCCTACCGCACCACTTGCAGCATTGTCCAAGAAACATGCCTGCATATTCTTGCGCGGAAACAAGAAAAACGGAGGAATAGAATTCCCACTCGCATTCACAGTGAGAGCCATCGTGACATTGGTGCCTCGTTCAGCAGCTTCTAACTTCCCAACGTGCCTTATCCCTTTCAATGCAATGACTTTGCCGATCTTTGTGGGCACCGTTGAAAACCCACTTTCATCCATGTTGTAAATGGAGGTGCTGTCAAAGTGATGTTCGTCGAGCAACCGAGCCAAATTTGCAAAAAACTTTCCTACATTTTCTTTACAAAAAGATTTGATTCGGTTGATTGATGTCTGCTCGGGGGTTCTCAGCGTTAGCTCGGGATGGCGCTTCATGAACCCTCGGTAGAACATACGTCCAGCCATCGAATCGTCATTCCAAGAGACCGGATATATAACTTGGAGTTTGAATGCCAACTGATACGCTAACTTCCTCAATTCATTAATACTGAGCCCATAATAATGGTCGACGCACTTCAGGATATATTCCATTAGGTATTTTTCTTGTGAGTGAGAGAAAAAAATCGAGCAAAGTCCATTAAAATAGCATCCACATATGAGGAAAAAAGATAAGAAACGATAAAAAAACATACCATATTCGATGGAATCTGCATATTGGAACTGCGAATAAATTCCAACAAATCAACATCCCTGACGGTGGAAATATCCGTGAAGTGGTCAATAACTTTCTTCGTATGACGGGTCAGCGTGATTCTGTCAACTTTAGTATATTTACGGGCAGCCGCTCGTATGCATTTTTTGTTTTTTAAATAGTCTTTAATTGCACCCAACAACGAATTAAAGTTAATTTTATTGGCTGCGGTAGCCTTTTTTGCTAATGCGGCGGTGTTTTTTGAGGTAAACATTGCTAAAACTCAAATCAAATTCAGACAAAAACACAAAAACACGTTATTGTTATCGTACCGCTACCGAATGAGTAATTGATTTTTATTGTGGAAAATTATATTTGTATGTACAAACGGTATGGCAAACTTAAATCTAATTTGTTAATAAATAACAAGTGTTTGTCCGCTTAAAGCAAATCAAGTACAATTGCATAAAATTACTGTATTTTAATATATCCGTCCATATTTGACAGTACTACAACAAATGTAGTACGAAAAACAGGTGGTTCATAACCCAGCCACCTCAGTGGTTCACAACCCAACCACGATGCCATTTTGGAAACTTATAAAACAACGACACTTCCAATCATAATTCGGCATAAACAAATATTGCATCGTAAAATAGAATCAAAACACTAAATAAACATGTATTACACTTACCTTTTTGCAATAAACTCAGTCACTTGGATAGCACTTTAAGAAAAAGCAAAAAAGTTTTCGCAGTCGATTTTCAAACACGATGTCTGTAGCTACCACAAGCAATACGTGTTTGTACTTCGGTGTAACCACAAAAATAGAGTCATATCATAAGACAAACTTGACAGTTGAAAGATTGGCGATAAGTCAATTAGGGAAAGAAAAAAGGGTAGTGGTTCACAACCCAGCCCTCTCCCTTACTAGATGGCTTGAGAAGCCCACCCTGGGATACTTGGTTCACCCATGTCCAAGTCCCACTTTGAATTGCTTGAACGCTATTTAAATTCAATTTTCGAATAATATATCCCGCCAAATATTCCAATCCGTCCTCGTGGAAACTGTCAAATTCGTTTGTCAAGTCTATGTTCGTTTTCGTCATTGTCTACTAACGTTGAATTTTGAAAAGAGTCTTGAAAAGATGGTTGCACAACCGAGTTGCCGAGTTATTTTCCTGAAGTTGATTTGCTGTTAATTTGAACCATGGCGTGACGTCTGGCTCCACATTCATAGCTGAACTTAAAATTTCGGTATTTCGCGCTGTAATTAAAAACGATTTAATTAAACAATTGTTCGCTAATAACTTCACTGGTTCCGACTGTTCACGTGTTAAGAGCGAATATAAATAACACTAGTTTGCACGATAACAAAATTTCAAACTAGTAAAATGATTGATATATAGGCTTTTACCATGTGTGCGAAGTTATGTCGAACAATGTAATATAGTATGAAACAAGATTTTTATATACCAAATAAATATTTCCTAAACCGATATTTGAACTGGAGTGGACTCGGGTGATCGTTCAGGCCGCCCACACTTCTGATTGTTCCAAAGAGGTGCTCCACTAAATCTATTCGTCACGATGAATTTTATGTTGTATTTTTCCTGAAGTTCGTTGTATAAAAGTTCCAGTGATTTGTTTGTGATTAAAATGCCCTGCTGGAATGGCGCGAGTGCCGTCTTATTAGGCAGCAGAGGACTTGCCATAAGCTTTGACATTCGGCTTAACACATTTCTTTCTGCTCCTCTAAGGCCATTCCAAAGGGTTTTTTAAACACACTTAAATTTGGAGACGTCAGCCGAGAATTGAGGAGATCGAACCAATCATTTATAATTTGGATGAATTCAGCGCATTCAACGGGATTATATAGCGTTTTCCCATCAGTATAGCAACGCCGTATGCAATTTGCTGTTGTATTCGAAAAGAGTTGAGCCGCGAGTTTAACTTTTTGCCTATGCGCATTTCTTGGATTTAAGTGCTCCTCAGAAAGCTTGAAAGCTATTGAAACTTCTGAGGACGACGTGTAATTTAGAACTTGCTTAATAGTTTGCACTGTTATAATTTTGCCTTCAAATATAAATCCTTCATCAATAAAATGATTTCGAATCAGTTTTAAAAGATGAGGTACGTCAGCGTATACAAAAATTTTGTGATCTTGAATATTTGGATGTTGAAACCATGTTTTGTCTAAGTAAGCTCTGTGGAGATTGAGAGAGAACGGCGCCGTATAAATGACACACTTAATAGCGGCCTACAAACAATCTCCAAGTGGGGTCAAGCGAACAGGGTCGATTTTAATCCTCGCAAGACCCAATGTTGCCTGTTATCCCACAAGCGAGTCTCCCAACATTCCAACACATCCCTGGTTATGGATGGTGTGAGTATTGCGGAATCGGCAGCTCTTGATGTTCTGGGCATGTCCATTAAGAACGACCTTCGTTGGAACGATCATATTTTTGGCGTGTCGAAAGAAGCAGCCAAGTGCCTAGGCTTCTTAAAGCGGTGCAAAAAATATTTCACCCCGTCCTTTCTCCGTATTATTTATACCACCTATATCCGACCTAAAATGGAGTTTAACTCGCACCACTGGGCGGGGGCTTCAAAAACCCATTTGGAGCTCCTGGATCGGGTGCAAAACCGTGCGATTAAACTTATAGGGGACAGTAGGGCATTCAGCTCTATTGACTCCTTGGAGCATCGTCGAAACGTGGCATGTGTGGTGTTATTCAACCGATACTTTTTCGGTAATTGCTCAGTGGAGATGAGCAGCTTGATGCCATCGCTCCAGGTATTCGCACGGGCAACCCGTTTGAACACTGGCGCCCATGCATTCCACGTCGAAACGATGTTTCAGCGCACTACGCACTACAGAGAAAGTTCGTTCCTGGCCCGAACAGCGCGATTGTGGAATGGTCTCCCTGCAGATGTTTTCCCCAGCACCTATGATCTTGATGGGTTCAAGGCGAGAGTCCATAACCACTTCAGTCATAAACCTATCTCCTAACCTTTATATCCTTCCTGAACCAGCGCAATGCCTCGCATTTATAGGGGTCATCCCCTGGGCGCTGGGTCGTCTAAAAAAAAAAAAAAAAAAAAGTATGAAAATATAATCAATATATTGTAATAATAAAAGTATGAAAATAAAACCTCTTACAGATGGAAACTCCCAATTATTTCCATAGCGCTTGGTTATTTGGGCCCATATCTGATACTATGGCCACTACTACGAAGCCAACTTCATGGAGACATCTGATTATATTATTTAAAATTGCACGTGAAAGTTTTGTGTCGAAATTGTAAAACAGCAGCTGCTTCCAGGAAGTTATCAAGCCACGGGCTATTACCACTTGCACGTAGTTTTTCGGCTCTCTGACGGCATGAATAAAAGGTTCAAACTCGTACGTTGCTTCTACCTTCATCTCATCGAAGCTCAACACGCACAGTTTGTTGTGAAAAGTCATTCTTTCCCATGAGATGTATAGGGTGTTTTTTTTAGAGGTATAGAACTTCGAATTGAAATAAAACACAAGAAAATCGTTTTAATGTCCATCAATTTGGCTTTATTGAAAGGATAATTTTATGCCATTAACGTTTAAATATGATTTCGGGCATGTGGCCGCCGCGGCTGGCTCGAATAAAGCCAATTCTACAGGTCCAATTTTCAAGTTGATGGACAAAGCTCCAATTGCTGTGCACGGTGGCGAATCGATTCATTCGGGTCCTCTTCAACATTTTGCTCTACAGCGGCAATTGTTTCTTCGGTGCGCACTGTTCGACGTCTCTGCGGATGCGTATTATCACATAGAGTAAACGTAGTGCGAGAACGACCCATGGTTAACCGAATTAATTGCTCTGATGGACGATGTCGACCATAAAATGGACGGAGCTTGCGGTAAACTTCGCGAACTGAACCATTATTTTCGAAATAAATTTGCACGATTTGCAAGCGTTGTTCTTTTGTCAACCTGTTCATGATGAAATGGCAAACCAAACTGAACATAAATGACATTAGAGTTGCCAGATTTGACCACAAAATGCCAGTTTTATCTCTATTCGAAAAACAAACCTCTAAAAAAAACACCCTATATGATATTGTGCAAAGTTCCCTCGCTGAAATCAACGTTTTGTACCCACTTATTCAGCGTGCTGACGCATGGTAACGGAAAGCCTTTATTCAACAAGTGGCGGCACGCTCTTGGCCCAGCGGCATGCAATGCGATGGCGGAAGATATGTCCTCCCAACACCAATGAAGCTTTCTATCTGAATCGTACAGTCTACGCATTTGCCCTTCAGTGAATATTTGCTCAAGCCTATTTCGGATCATGGTTGTTTGCTGTTAATTTACCTTGGCCTGAAACAAGTGAATTTGTTTTCAGAAAAGAAAAAAAACAAAATTCACCCGACATTACAATTTAAGGAGGACCAAAGTTGGTCAGATTTTTTTTACTTTGGTCCGCTTACACAAATTTCACTCCGTTTTGTGATTGACCACAAAAATATCGCAAATTTTTATTATCAGGTGTACAACTTTGCTTCCGCCGTTTTCCGATAGGTGGCTGTACCGGCTGAGGCTGGTTGAAATACATAGATGGTAATGGAAAAGTGAGTGTGGACAGTGCCTAACGAATTGTCATCGCCGTTTCAGTGACAGTTGTTCTTGTTTTCGTATTATTCACGCTCGAAAATGTCCGTTTATGTGCCCAATTCTGGCCATTTGCGGGAAGTTTTACTTTTCTGTTACAATTCGAAAAAAAATGCAGCTGAAGCGCATCGAATGCTTTTAGAAACTTACGGTGATGCTGCTCTGAGTGTAAGAACGTGTCGGGAGTGGTTTCAACGTTTTAAAAATGGTGATTTCGACATGACAAAGTCATCCTCCAACACGACAATGCTCGGCCTCACGTCGCAAAAGTGGTCAAAAAGTACCTGGAAACGCTGAAATGGGAAGTCTTGCCCCACCCGCCGTATTCCCCAGATGTCGCCCCTTCTGACTTCCACCTATTCCGTTCGATGGCACACGGCCTGGCAGATCAACATTTTCAATCCTTCGAAGAATTGGAAAAATGGATTGCTTCATGGATAGCGTCAAAAGAGGACTCCTTTTTTCGAGCCGGGATCCGAAAATTGCCGGAAAGATGGGAGAAAGCTGTCGCTAGCGACGGACAATACTTTGAATAATACATCTGTAAGCACTTTTTCGCAATAAAGCTTTTAATTTTGGAAAAAAAAAACGGCGGAAGCAAAGTTGTACACCTGATATATTTTACAAATTATTTTAATTTGTTCACTTTTCAATTCATTCCGAAGAAAGTGGCAACATTTTTTGCATTTTCCCATGATGCAATTATAAAGGTGAGATCTTCCTTGACAGCTCGTTTTTGACACTGTCTTATAGAACGAGAACCAATGTTGTCTAGTACAGATTCAAAAGAAGGGGGAAAACGACGAAGTAAATTAAAAGTTTCAAATACAAATTCAGTATACAAATAGTAATTGCAGCAAAAGGTTCAGTTTGAAGGCTTTCGAACCATGTCAGAGATGGAATCATACTCATATCCACTGCGACTTTCATTTCATCAAAACATAGTAGTACACAATGAGCAGCTAGAGCTTGGCATTTTTTTTTAATTTGCACAACGATTTGAAAAATCTGGTTTTTTGACAATTGAAATAACAGTGATAACAAATTTCAAAGACAATAAAAGGATTAAAGGAAAGCACCATTGTTATTTGTATCGCCTATAGAAATGTATGCTGAAATTGTTTCCCCCTTTATTTTTAAAAGCAAAAAATACAACATTCTTTTCATCGACGTTTCTATAAGACAGAATGTCAACCAATTTTTTCAGTTTTCTGTCAATGAAGAGAACTCACCTTTATAATTTCATCATGGATTGAATCTACCTGTATATTTTTGTCATTTTTGTCAAAATCATTTTATATTTTTGTATCATGGAAGCATACAAGAAAACTCTTAAAATTAGTAAACGAAAAAGGCTTCGCCCAGTCAATGTTACTCGCGAGGAGCGAACATTTTTTCAAACATGCCTAAGACAATTGCAAGAGAAGGATGAGCACTTCTACAAGGTAACCAGGATGGATGTTGAAAATTTCGAATTGCTGTTATCACTTCTAAACGAGAGGCTTCAGCGATATTCAAATAGAAAACCAATAGATCCTGAGACACGGTTGGCCGTAACACTGATGTAAGTAAACCTGATTTAGCAAACCAAGGAAATAATTGCAGGTACTTGGCGCATGGATGTAAGATGCAAGCGCTTGCATGGGCTTTTAAGCTTGGATTCTCTACGATTCGCAACATTTTTTTTTTAAACATGCGATGCCATTTGGGAGGAGTTGCATGCTGTGTGCGTGTCACCTCCAAACTCTCATCAACTAAAAACCATTTCCGACAATTTCTACTACAAGACTGGTGTGCCTAATTGCTTGGGAGCCATTGATGGGAAGCATATCCACATAACCCGGCCATACAATAGTGGATCCTCGGATTGCAGTAACAAGAAGACATTCGGCATTGTCTTGTTAGCAGCATGCGATTCAAACTACGTATTGAAAAATTTACGATAAATATCAATTCCTAGTATTCGCGGACGTGAATGCTATAGCAGTCATTTTCATAGTGATGCAAAGTGACGTGAATGCTATAGCATTCAAATTTTAAAGCCAATTTTTATGAATTAAATTTAAAATAAACTGAAATTTTTGTAAATAATATGCAATATCATTCAATGTGTATAACGGGCTAAAATACGATAATCTGACAATCAATTTTTAAATAGTTCTACTAGTAATTGACTGTATATTTTTGCAGCTCACTGAAAGGCACTGAGGATCGGTCAATTAGGAGCTCCGTCTTGTCCATTTTCTAAAACATACGAAAGGAAAAGACAAAATTAGATTATTTGGCACAATTTTTTATAAAAATTTGAACCACTTACAAATTTGCAACCTCAAAAAACCACAAATCACAAAATTTTACCACAATTTTTCGTTTGTTTGTTTTTTCGTTTTTCACCGCTGACAGCTGATTTGGTTCGCACCATAGTATAATAATAAAGTCATAGTGAAATTAATAAAGTGTGCCAGATAGCAGGAACTCTCTCTTCACCGTACACTTATTTTCTGACAGTTAATGTCATTGTGCTGACAAACGTCAGAGTTCATAACCCGTCTGTGCTGTGAAAAATTTAAAAAACAAATTTTTGTTGAAAAGAGGAAATTCGTTTTGCACCGAAACCGAAACCAAGAACGCAAAAACATGCCAGGAAAAACGTGCTGTATATGCAAGAAAACGCATGGCAAGGAAGTTTCCATGTTTTCGGTGCCGAAAGCGAATGCCGCCAAACGCAAATGGGAAGCAGCCTGCAAACGGGAACTAAGCAGTGCTTCCTTCATCTGCGCGCTTCATTTTGAAGAAGAAGCCGTTGGGAGAAACAGTAAGAGGAACCGACTTAATTCGACCGCTGTTCCCACAAAAAACTTGCGAGAAGATACTGCCGCACAAACGTAAGTTTACAGGGTAAAAAAAACATTTTGACGAAGTTACCCTTCAGCAGGTCTCCAGACTTGACTTGTGGTGTGGTAAAAATATCAAGCGACCACAAAATATTCACGTTGAAGTGCACATTCTGCACCCAATCTTTCTTGCTGTGGTCCTGGGTGAAGTTTGTTAACCACGTTAAAATATCGAATGCGGAAGTATTTATTCGGTATATTTTAAGTAAATCGTCGTGTTTTTCTTTTTATGACTAAATCAAATTTTTTGTAGCAAGAAATACAGAGCTTCTTAGCACGACGCTGAATGTCGAAAATGACGAGACGGATTGGTTGGATCTGGATGAAAAAAACATTTACATGCAAGAAAGTGAAGTTGAGGAGGCCGAACAGTATTGCTCTATCGAAGCCGATCAAATTCCTTCCGGAAGAAAAAGTCCCGACATCGACAGCATATACGAAGACGGATTAGAATATTTGGCGGGGTTCATTTTAAAAAAACTAAATTTAACGTTATTTTTGTCAGACGAAGCGTCATTTACGTGGGTAGACCAATTAGGAGGGGTGGGATTGAAGAAGCCTAATTCTAAATTTATGATGTATATTAAACTTTTGGAAGAAATTTTTAACAAAATTAATGGTAGCAAAATTCAAAGTACACAAAATTTATGTGAATTCCTTGTAAAAGAAAGTGAAAATGTACCTTTGGACGTAACAGTGAAAAGATTATTTTTTAAGTGTAGAATACATTTTCGAATTAAAAACCTAAATCAAAATTTAAAAGCATTGCAAATGCAACAAAAAATGATTAAAAATAAAAAAATGTTTAAAATTTTAACATAAAATACATTATGTTTTAAATGCATTTAGGAACAAACAAGAAATAAGAACTTTTCAACTTTGTAGTGATATAACGCACGATATATCGTCACTTTCAGATATGTATGTTAATACTCCAACTTCGCATTCTTCCATGCTCTTTCAAGCCTAAGTTTTTTATAGACATGCAATGTGTTTTCGCTTAGAAGGTATTTACAGTACATATCAGTGCTAAAAAGGTAAAAAGTTGGTATGGTGAAAAGGTTTTCTTTTGATTTATACAACTGTTTCAGCCACAGACACGCATATAAATACATATTTCTGGAGTACTGAAAGTAAAGTTTAAATTTTGTGCTATTTTAGGGACAATAAAAACAAAAGGTTAATCGAACTGACACAAATAAATTGACACATTGACAATTGCTACTCAGAGAAATAAGTGTACGTCATCTACCTGGTACACTTTATTTATTTCACTATGAATAAAGTAGTCTAACCTGAGAGAGTATTTCTAATGTATTTCTATTTTGTTTACAAAAATTGGCAGAAAATTTTATGAACAGAGTTCAAGGTCTATAGAACAAAGGTCCCGCCACTTAAACGTCAAAAAATTTGTTGTGCTCGTGTGACGTCACACAGAAGCGAGCTCTGATTGGTCGAGCTTGTAAAATGCTAGAAAATGTAAACAAACCCGGAAAAAGGTAGTTGCCATACAGTAAAAATTAAGCAAGTTGAAATATGTATACATGCATATGGAATTATTTTAAAATTTTTTTTAGTTTACGCCTTTTAATGCAAGAGTTGTCTCGCATTTGAGCATTCAGGCTGCGTATTCGAAAATACATTTTTGATCGAAAAAAATTTTTTTTTAACATTATCACTGCAAGAAATGTGTTGCGATTCTTCAATGTGCCGCTGCAAATAACAAGGTGCAGATAACAGTCCATCGCCGTTGGAACACCATTTCAAGACTTTTAACGCTTAAAGCTCAGAGGCAAGGTAACATATATCAAATACGAATAAAAAGTATATAAATGTGGCAACACTACGAATTGCTCATTCTACGTCACAACATGGCGAGTGGCGTAACCTTTATTTTATAAACCTTGAACAGAGTTTTGAAAATATTTTGTGTCAAATCAATATGAGCTTATATTTTCTGTTGACAAATTTTGTACATAAAAATGAAATATTGTGAAAGAAATTTCAAAAAAATTTGTACTCAAAAGAGGGGAGAGTTCAGGTTAGACTACTTTATAATTATACTATGCTTTATAATTATACTATGGTTCGCACGACGACTGCGACCAAATTAGAATTTGTTCTATCGTCGGACGAATATCGCAGTCGTCGTGGGCAATCACATTTACGGCTGTGTGCATGATGCAATTATAAAGGTGAGATCTTCCTTGACAGTTTGTTTTTGACACTGTCTTATACAACGAGAACCAATGTTGTGTAGTACACTTTCAAAAGAAGGGGGAAAACGACGAAGTAAATTAAAAGTTTCAAATACAAATTAATAAATAGTGATTGTAGCAATAGGTTTAAGGTTAGTTTATTATTTTGCGCATTTTATTTGATTTTTTATATTGATTATTTTTTATCTTTATATTTAAATATTTTATTCTAAAATGAATGCGACATTTAAAAATCAGCTTCTTCAAAGTGATTTTCGCAAACCCGCGCACATTTGCTTAGCTCTACGCCACCTACTTTGCTCCACACATCTCTGCGTTGCTCGTTTTGAGGGACGTGATAAAATTTAGCGCGATTTTGAAGTGCGCTGTGGCACAATGAGCAGCTAGAGCTTGGCCTTTTTTAAAATTTGCACAACGGTTTGAAAAATCTGATGTTTTTTGACAATTGAAATTACAGTGATACCATGATACAAAAATATACAGGTAGAGTCAATGCGACAGATAAAAATAAAATTGACAATTGGAAAAAAATATTTGTTTACAAATTTTGTACTACTATTTTTATTTTTGCTACAGAGCTGCAATTCCACAGAATCAGTTATGTAGTATATCATTCAGTTTCTCTATTTTTTACTTGTTTTTGCACCCTTAAAATTTTATTTTTATTTGTCAAAAAAGCAAATGACTTAATTTTGCTCGATTGAATCTACCTGAGTGATACCAAATTTCAAAGTCAATATAACGATTAAAGGAAAGCAACATTTTTATTTGTATCGCCTATAGAAATGAATGCTGAAATTTTTTCCCCTTTTTGTTTAAAAGCATTAAATACAACATTCTTTTCATCGACGTTTCTATAAGGCAGAATGTCAACCAATTTTTTCAGTTTTCTGTCAATGAAGAACTCACCTTTATAATTTCATCATGGATTAGACTACTTTATTATTTTATACTATGCTATTAACCTTAAAAATGTATAAATAATGTCGGGACGGCGCGAACGCCATTCCCGGCTACCAAAAATTACACGCACGAGTTATTCGCATTAGGAATAATCGCAGAGGTCAACTCAGCCGAAGTGCAATGGCCAAGTCTCAATCTGGAGGAACCGCCTTCGTGATCACGGTAACCTCTACGCCAGGTAAGTATGCTTTTCTCAGCTCGCAACGCATTACTTGAGCACCGTTTCACATAAACCAAATGAGAATTACAATGCGAAGAGTACAAATTTCTATGTGAAGGAAAAATGTAGGAAGCCGAACAAAGAAAAAAATTCAATGCTGAAGCAAAGCAGCGACTGGCTGAATGCCTTTGGGCGCAGAACTGCTACCTAACTATTTGTTGTATGAGTTTTGCTGCCAGTTTAGCGGTGGTGGGTTTTGTTGTGCTGCGGCTGGATGGAGTGTGTTGTTGTTGGTGCGGGTACGTGGGCAGTGGCAACCAAGATTCATTGAATAGAAGATTGCGCCTTCTGGGAGAAAATAATTTTGAAACCGCACCAGTGACGTCATACAAAATTGGTTCCTATCCAAGATTCATTGAATACAGAGATTGCGCCTTCCGAGAGAAAATCAATTTTAAACCGCACCAGTGACGTCATCGGAGAATATGTAGGGTTTCCATCAGTACTTTTTAAACTCTTTTATTTTGAACTTACATTTTGCTTTACTCTTTTGAGCAAATATATGGCTTTCTTTATACTTAAGCCCCTATATATACATATATTTGCATAACAGTTTAATAGAAATTTGTATATCTTTACAAAATTAAATATAAATTCGTATAATTCGTTCATATAAATACCACAAATAAAACAAGTGAAATTCGGGAGGAAACCCTGCAATTCAATTCAGATTTCGTGCTTTGTTTTCATTGGTTGTAAATTTTGTATTCACAAATATTTCGTTTTTTGTAAATCGTGCCGCTTTTGCTTAATTGTTTTTATTGTTTGTTGGTAAAATAATTAAATAATTTTGAGTTTCAAAAGGCCTTGCTGTAAAAGTGCGTGCAGTGAGAATATCGCGGAAAAATGTCAAAAAAAGAAAAAAGCAAAAACGAAGAGAATCATGCGGTGTGCAGTGGGCCTGTGTACACAAAATAATGAAAAAAAAGGTACATGAGTGGTGAAGTGCTTTTCAAATGGAATATATATATATATACATATATGCATATATATGATTTAGATTGCGCAGTGCACTTCTTCCGGTTCCCCAAGGATGCAAGCCTTATACAGCGTTGAGTGAAGTTCTGTGGCCGGGAGACTTATTTGAATGTTCAAACGGCAAGAGTTTGCTCGCTGCACTTCACCCAAAACGACTTCGAACGGCAAATACTCAATATTTATCGGTAAGGGTAAATTTACTGGAATTAAGAAGGGAATTGAAAATGGAAAAATATAATGAAGTAACAAATATTTAATTTTGCCCCACTGTGTTTCTCTCTCCAAAATTCAATCAACATTTTCAGCCAATAGGAACCAATTTTGTATGACGTCACTGGTGCGGTTTCAAAATTATTTTCTCCCGGAAGGCGCAATCTTCTATTCAATGAATCTTGGTGGCAACCAAAAATGGCTGAAAATTTTGATTGAATTTCGGAGAGAGAAACACAGTGGGGCAAAATTAAATATTTGTTACTTCATTATTTTTTTCCATTTTCAATTCCCTTCTTAATTCCAGCCAAAGCTTGCTTTTTCATTTTAAACTGTCAAAGTTTTACACAGGCACTTTGACAATCTACAACAATCTTTTTCCACCACAAAAAAAAAATCAATTCGCCTCATTTAACGCTATCACCTGGTATGAATTCGCCTTGGTAAGGACCCAAAATCTCCCTCACTTTTAATCTTACAGTCAAACCTAAATTAGAGCGTTGCGTTTTCACGCTCAGTGCGGCATACCGAAATTGAAGCGTTGCGTTGGGATTGTCAAAATCATGAAATGAAAACAAATTACAAAAAAATATCTGCTTAGTTGCCAAAAAACAACAATCTATATATATAAAAATCAAATAAATTTCGTATGTGTTCTATAGACTCCCAAACCACCAGACCTATTTTAATAAAATATTACGTTTGTGTTTACGGGAACCGTGTGGAAGGTTCTTAGCATAGGGGGCGTGGCATTATTCAAGGGGGCGTGGCACCGCCCATACAACTCAATTCTTTAATATTGAATATCTTCAGAATTATAAGTCGTATAGCATTGAAATTTGGTACAGTGTCATGGCGTAAACATGTTGTTCGACCGGTAAAATTTAATGGGCGTTGGACAAGGGGCGTGGCACTTTTTAAATTCCGGTGTAACTTTCGAACTATAGCGTTCACATCAGTGAAACTCGGTACAAACTAACGATTTGGTCGTGTCCTTCGACAGGGAGAATAAGGTGGGTTTTTGACAAGGGGGCGTGGCACCGCCCATACAAGCCAACTTTTTAATACGGAATATCTTCGGAATTATAAGTCGTATAGCATTGAAATTTGGTACAGTGTCATGGCGTAAACATGTTGTTCGACCGGTAAAATTTAATGGGCGTTGGACAAGGGGCGTGGCACTTTTTAAATTCCGGTGTAACTTTCGAACTATAGCGTTCACATCAGTGAAACTCGGTACAAACTAACGATTTGGTCGTGTCCTTCGACAGGGAGAATAGGGTGGGTTTTTGACAAGGGGGCGTGGCACCGCCCATACAAGTCAACTTTTTAATACGGAATATCTTCGGAATCATAAGTCGTATAGCATTGAAATTTGGAACAGTGTCATGGCGTAAACGTGTCTTTCCACAAATAAAATTTAATGGGCTTTGGAAAGGGGCGTGGCACTTTTTAAATTCCGGTGTAGCTTTTGAACTATAGCATTCACATCAATGACACTCGGTATAAACTTATTATTTAGTCGTGTCCTTCGGCAGGGGGAATAGGGTTTATTTTAGACAAGGGGGCGTGGCACCGTCCATACAACCCAAATTGTTGATTAGAAATATCTTCAGAATTATAGGTCGCTCAGTATTGAAATTTGGAACAGTGTCATTATGTAAGCATGTCATTCGACTGGTAAAATTTAATGGGCGTTGGACAAGGGGCGTGGAACTTTTTAAATTCCGGTGTTACTTTTGAACTATAGCATTCACATCAACGACACTTGGTACAAAGTAACGATTTGGTCATGTCCTTCGGCATGGGGAATAGGGTGTATTTTGGACAAGGAGGCGTGGCACCGCCCATACAACCCAACTTTTTGATATGGAATATCTTCGGAATTATAAGTCGCTCAGCATTGAAATTTGGAACAGTGTCATGGCGTAAACGTGTCTTTCCACAAATAAAATTTAATGGGTTTTGGAAAGGGGCGTGGCACTTTTTAAATTCCGGTGTAGCTTTTGAACTATAGCATTCACATGAATGACACTCGGTATAAACTTATTATTTAGTCGTGTCCTTTGGCAGGGTGAATAGGGTGGATATTGGACAAGGGGGCGGGGCACCACTCATGCAACTCAAATTTTTAATATGGAATAATTTCGGAATTATAAGTCATACAACACTAAAATTTAGTACCCTGTCGTCTCATACATGAGTCATTCTAATGATAAGATTTGATGGGCGTCAGACAAGGGGCGTGGCGCATTGTTTGTGACCCAAATATTTTGCTGAACTTTGAGTGGCACAGCAATGAAACTAAGTACGAACCTACCATTTTCCCTTCCGAAAGACGGGATGGTGCGGGTATTGAACAAGGGGGCTTGGAACCGCCCATATAACTTAAATCTATATATACACCTAAGTCTGTTTTTACACGGTCTTTTTTTACACGGTTTTGATATAACACGGTTTGAAAATTGAATATTTTTAATTTTTTTACACGATTTTATTCCATTTAGCACGATTTGAAATTTTATGTACTTAAATTTTTTTTGTCAAATTTAATTTTTGCGAAGTATGTTCATATCACAAAAAAGTATTTATGAAAGAAAAAAGTCTGAAACCATCGATAGTATCGATAGTGCTATCGATAGTTTGCGAACACTAGCTTAAAGATTTAAGTGAATTCCCTTTTAGCGCGTACAAGCAATTTTTACTGGTCAAAGCAAATGTGAATAGCACTAATTTAGGGGAATTCCCTTTATGTGCATACAATAAAATTTACTGGTCAGAGCAATTGAAACGTGTTAATATTTTGTGAACTGTCAATGCAATAAGACGTGTTTGGTAAAGAAATTTTAATAGGTTTTAGAGATTAGGAACAAATCACCCATTTTTGTATACGATCAATGTCTTTTTTTACACGGTATTTTTTTACACGGCTTCTTCTGGAACCAATCTACCGTGTAAAAACAGACTTAGGTGTATATACAAGAAAGTGACTGTATGTGAGTTACGGCATCACACACAAACGGACCGTTTGGGCGAAACGAAGTTTGCCGGGTCAGCTAGTTTATTATTATTTTGAAAAACTTAGCTCTTATTTGAATAAATTCCTCAAAATTTAAATCCAATCAAATATAAATTACAGGCGTTTTTGTTATACGCAGCCAACTTCAACCGCTAACCAGTGTGCTTACTTCTACCACAATTATTTTTAAATGCAAGTTTCTACCACATCTACCACGGAGGGCTTAAAATCTACCACATTTTTGTGGAATAAAAATTTTTCTATTAACCATCTTATTACTCCAAGTAAATTAGAGCTTTATGTTGTAAAATTTATGTTAGAGCTGCATTAAACATTATGAGGGAAAATGTGCAAAACAAAAACTTATGTGGTAGCACTCTCATCACTTCGAAAGCAGTGCACTACAAATAGTTGACAGTTTGAGAATTGTTTTGGCGGCAGGTGCAATTAAAATGGAAAAAATATCTAAAAAAGTTGAAGTTGAAGTTAATTTTTCCTTTATTTTTTAGTAACGTTTACTATTTAAGAATATCGCATGGCGATGGCAATGCGCTTGGACGGGACGAAGTTTTACCACGCGAAGTTGTACCTGCTGCTGAAATTTGCAAGTCCGAGCTCCCAAAAAAGAAAAAAAAAAATAGTCAACAATACAATAAACAATGCGACGAAACCCGACACAGGTTAAATAGTGTTACGAATACTAGTTCTAGTGGGCTGTTACGTATCACTGGATTGTGCAATTTGAAAATGAAACAACTTTGTTTATTCGAACGCAGCCAATTAAAACAGTCACTTTATTATTCACAGTTTACACTTTACTGTTCGTGCACTTAAGTATTTGCTTAATTACTCCGTGTGGCAACGACAGCGACAGCAGCGATGTGAAACTGGGAGAGTAAGCCGATTTTTGTGCGTTTTTTGCAATTCACGTACACAGTCCGTGTGTGTTGGCAGTGATCAGCTCTTCACTGTGTCTGCTCTTTTCCCGATATTAGGAATTAGGGATTCCTTACAATTATTTGCTTTTTAAAGTATGTTCTCATTAATTTTCTGGATTAAATGCCAACACATGAACTTTTTTGGTTTCATTATGTAAATATTAATGAAAAATATACCAAAGAACACAAAGCTAAATGCATTGAATATGACAGGGTCAATTGCCGTCCTTTGTATTTCGCATTTCTTCATTTAGCGAATCTCTAACGATCAGGTATGCTTTTTTTCGCTAAATGCTGTAGTTTGACCGCAGGGTTGTTTTTTTGAATGCAGCTTATAAAATCTTAATTTAATTGAATTAAAGTCATACCCAAAGATTATTTTGACGCTTTTGGGCAATAATATATTTTTCTAGTCAATTTTATACAAACGTATTACAAAATGGCACCAAAAATATACAAATAAAAAGACAAATTTCTTTGGTCACAAAAAATGACTCATACCAGCTACACTGGCAATTTGAAATCAACTAGAACAACAACCCCGTTTTAGAAATTTATATGGAGGAAAAAGTACCTTCCTGATCAAGCTTGGGCCCTACTAGTAGGCCCCAAGGTTGCAATTTTGCAATAATATTAGTGTAATTCTGTGCATGTATTTCTACCGGCTCTCCCAGTTTCACATCGCTTAATCGTTGGCCACAGACTGTCTTATCGTTACAATAGCATAGAAGAACGTAAAATACAATTAATGTACAAATAGAATGAAATACAATGTACAAATGCAATAAAATGCAATTAATGTGTGCAATAAAAAAAATCTACCACTTTTCATTCAAATCTACCACATTTTTTTACTGAGTCTACCACATAAATGAAAAATTAAGTAAGCACACACTGCCGCTAACGCCTTGTCAAAATTGGAAATTCGAATAGCGCAGCGTCAGAGTGTTTCAATTGCGGTTTGCCCGCCCCATACAATTTGTATGGGCATGAAGCAATTTTGACAGTTTCTTGCCGCTGACGCCCCAATTTAGGTTTGGCTGTTAGTTGTGCTCCCCTTAAATAAACTTCTACTTTTTCAATCTTAACCTTAAAATGTATCAATAATGTCGGGACGGCGCGAACGCCATTCCCGACTACCAAAAATCACACGCACGAGTTATTCGCATTACGAATAATCGCAGAGGCCAACTCACCCGAAGTGCAATGGTCAAGTCCCAATCTGCAGCAACCGCCTTCATAATCACGGTAACCTCTACGCAGCTCGCAACGCACTACTTGAGCACCGTTTCACATAAACGAAATGAGAATTACAATGCGAAGAGTACAAATTTCTATGTAAAGGAAAAATGTAGAAAGCCGAACAAAGAAAAAAATTCGATGCTGAAGCAAAGCAAAGCGACTGGCTGAATGCCTTTGGGCGCAGAACTGCTACCTAACTATTTGTTGTATGCGTTTTGCTGCCAGTTTAGCGGTGGTGGGCAAGGTGTATTAATAAGGTGATGGCACTACGATTCCCATGTATTTTGTTAGTGCTTTTGGGCATCCTGCTTGTCAAAATCAAATCAAAAGACAAGCAACACAAAAACAATTTTTCCAATTTTTGACAATGAGGATGCCCATTCGCGAAAAGCCAAAAGAGAATCAGAAGAAATTAAAAGAAAATCAGAAGAAAAAAGTTTAAGCAGCTGTGTTGCCACCACTACCTTATTAAATGTGCCTTGGGTGGTGGGTTTTGTTGTGCTGCGGCTGGATGGAGTGAGTTGTTGTTGTTGCGGGTACTTGGGGCAGTGGCAGCAACACTGATAAATTCGATGGTTGGAAAAAGAGCCATACGAATTTTTTGCTTGTTGTTTTTTCTTTTAGTTAGAAAAAAAGAAGTGGAGAAAAGGAAATCAATGAGAAGTTAATCTGAAAATAACAAATCATAGAATATCTGATTATCTCTGTTGGAGAAGTCAACACTAAAACATGCTTAGAGGAGAAGTTAACCAATAGATCTAAGATATAGAAGACAATGATTTGATGCGGAATTCGCTATTTTCAGTCGATCACAAATAATTTTGTATATTGTAGGATTAGAAGAGAAAGAAGAAGAATACAAAAAAACATTGGCAAAGGAGAAACGTTCAACAAATGTGGACCACTCGACACTCGTTTCACAAAATTTCAGCGAATGGTTTTTTTTACAATTTCGAAGTGAATTGGATCCCTGTTCAGGTAAATGTTTTTATTAAAATATATCAATTATGAAGAATACGAACCGACTAATAGTCAAAGAAATAAAAAATTACAACACATTTTTATTTATTAAAAAAAACTGGACCAGAATTTAAATGTTCAACAAGTGGTCCACGGCACTCGTTTCAAAAAATTTCAGCGGAGTTGTTTTTTACAATTATGAACTGAATTGGATAAGTCGGGCATTGTTCATTGGTCTGTTAGAATCTATCAAAAAAATATGAAGAAATGAAGAATACAAATCAACTATAATGACCAATGAAATAGAATATTACAATTTTCTTTATCAACACACTTTTCTCTTAATAAAAAAAATAGGACTAGAATTGAAAAATATTTTGCTATTTTAGAACCTACAACCAAAGTATATTCTTTAATACAATTTACATATCTGTGGCATTTTGACAAAACAACTTAAGTCTAATTTTCAAAATGTTCAGGAGAGCGAAAAAACTGATGAGGTGCAGACCAAATCTCATACAAAACTCGAGAAAACTTGAAATTATACACGTCATATCTCTGTAACTAAATGTCATAGAAATAAACCGATTACACCAAAAGAAGCGTCTTTAAATTGTTTCTTATGATTAAAAAAACTGGAAATTTTACTTAAGTGCTTTTGTCAAAATTCCACAGATATATATTTATATGATTTTTTTAAAGGCTTTAACAAAATTTTTTCCGCATTTTTGTCCGAATTTTCTTATATAAATAAATTTTTGTTTAAATTGATTGCAATACAAAATTAAAAAACATTTACCACTCATATGAAAAAACTCAAGAAAGATCGAAGGAGAAAAAAAAAGTTGTTCCTTGTCAATTACGACCCTGCCAGGAGTCGAACCTGGAATCTTCTGATCCGTAGTCAGACGCGTTATCCATTGCGCCACAGGGCCAGTTAGGGCCGCTTTGTCAAAAAACAAGCTGCTCAGTGCCGAGTTAGAACGTTCTAATCAATAAAAAGGAAACAGTAACAAAAATCAACAACAACACCAAGACCCGCTAGGAAAATAAGCGAATGAACGATTACCGCATAAACGCAACAACAAATTCAAAGCTAAACCAGGTAAACATTGGATGACATAAAAAAGTTGTCGAGCACAAACGACAACTGCAGTTACTGAGGGAAATTATTAATTCAAGAAAATTAAAGTTATTTGGAAAATCGAAACAATTTAAACAACTTTATGGACGCATAACAAAAAGAGAGCAGAACAAGCAACGAAAAAAGTGTGAAAAACAACGATCGATGATGCAAAGAAGCAACGGCACTTCAGTGCAGTTTTAGATGTGCAGTTGTGGTGAATAGTTGAAACAGGGGGTAAATGGGGAGGTGGAGGTGTTGAAATATTGCAAAAATTGCTCATAAATTTAAACTCTAATAGCGCAAAACCTATCAAACAACGGAAGCAATGAGCCCAATGAGACAAAAACAACAACTATGGATGGCAACAAAGTTGGAAGCAAACACAAATAATTGGAGCAGAAACAATTATCGAATCAAATAAAATAACTTTTTTTCATTTTATTTACTTTGATTTTATTTTATACAGAAAATACCATGAAAGAGATCAGGCAAGGTCAAAAAACAACAACAATAATAATGACAGTAAATCAGCTACCAGAACGGCGCACATTGGGAAAAAAGAGGCAAAAACGCTCGCATTGCCTGTTTTGAGCTTTAGAATTTATAGTTTTTGAACTAGAGAACTGAAATTTCGCTATTATCTTAAGAATTCCCCAGAGAATAGTATGGTGTAATTAGTTTAAATTACCCCTACCAGGAGCTGGTACCCTACAGTCGGATGTTAAGAGTTTTAGAAATATGCATAATCAGAAGCAAATAAATATAAGTCAATATTTTGATAACTGATTCTCGTAGAAGATCAAAAATAAAGTTACACGTGTTTGAGGGTTTTTTAACTTGAGTACTTTTTCGCAGCACGGTTTATGTTTTCCGAGTGTATAACAAAAGATTTAATAACTTCGGAAATAAAAAAGATAAAGGATTGAATTTTCGCATAACGGTTTCCCATAAGCAGAAGATGATTTATTCCAAAAATGCAAAAAAATTCGCCCACGGCCACGCCTACTCTCCATACAGACTGTATTTTTAACAATATTAAAATAAGCTAAAATTTTGCTGTCATGCATTAAAATGTTCTTTAGAGACATTTAGCCCACTTTTATAAAAGTAGGCAAACTATGTCTTAAAAAAAATCTAAACTATTCATTTACTTTTATAAAGCACGGAAAAGGTTAACTGACAAGTAAAATTTTCCTCACTAAAGGTTAAACTAATGACTTATTATGTATCTCAAGGGGTTAAAGAGGTATGTCACACCTATTTGCAGACAAAAATATCCCTAAACCGACGGTAAATATTTAAAAGTTCATATTTTGAAAAATATATTTATATGGCAACCCTGTTAAAAAATGGGCAAACCACGCCCATTTTAGGCAATATGTTGTTCTCATGATTTCCAAAGTGTTTGTACGAAATTTCAGTTTCGTGTCTCAACTTTTTCGAAAGCAATTGTGAATAACTTCCATCAGACAGACGAATTGGAAGACATATTAACAGACGGACATAGATAAATCAATGCGATATATATGTACATATCTCAATTCTATACATTTAAATACATATTTATTCCTTTCAACACCAGCCTTGCTGTATTTCATACGTTATAGTTTTGCTCAGCAATTAAAAATGTATCGTTGCTGAGCAGAACTGAGTACAAAAAGTGCTTGGGTTGGCATGCGAAAATTGCTCGCATTCATTTTGACGCAGGAGTACGCAGATAAGTTTGGTACCATCAGCTGAATATCTCACCTAATCAGTGTATAGGTATTTCGTGGAATGCTGTGGAATCTCAAAAGTTACAGTCCAGAGAAAATCCCGATTTTTCTCATTTTTACAAAAAAATTAGGCAAAGGTTAGATATGCTTTTTTGTGAAAATAAAAATTTTTTAAATACAATTTTCGGATATATTAACTGCTTAGATATCATAACCCCACATGTGAAAAACTATGGGATTTCATTGAAAAATATAGATTCTACGGGCATCTGAAGACAGCCTTGTTAACGATAATTTTCTAGGAGTGAAAATAATATAATAAAACGTTCAACTTTGAAAGGCCGTAAAGTTCAGGTCATGGGATGAAGAGACCTGAAAAGTGTTGCTGTCTCGCTAGTCTATCTATATTACGACAAGTAAAAAAAATTCAGATTCGCCACTTTTGGATTTCCTCCAGTGCGAGCGTTTTTGCCTGTTTTTCCCCAACGTGCGGCGTTTGATTGCCTTCGGATAGCAGAAAAGCTGTGAAAACTGCACCAAAAATCTTCCAGCAACTGCTTCAATGTGGCACACATAATTTTTATTGTATTTAGTACAACAAAACAAAACAACAACAAAAGAATTCGAACCGAACAAAATCTATTTCCGTGGCGCCACAAGTGACGGAAAATTTTTTCTTCGCGGAATCAGTAAAAATTAACACACAAACAAGATGCTGAGTAGAAATTTTAAGGCAGGTTCTCACCTTGTGGATCCGAAAAAGTGCATTTTTTTTTTTAGATAACGGTTAAAGATACAACGCTGAAAATTGTTTCTGGATATGAACACACATTTATTTAGAGAATAAAATTTTTAAAATTGAATGAATCAAAAAAAGGGGGGGAGGGGGCGTCCATCAGTGGCGGCATGTCGGCGAGGAGGTGTCCCGCTACCGGAAGTGATTCCGTCAAAACCCGTGATCGGAAACACAAAAATCGAACACATTCTTAATGTGTACCGTATTATCTATTTAATGAACTACGATCATGAAAAAAGAATCGATATTAAAAAAGTTATGAGGTTTTGAAAAAAAAATTACGATTTCCGCATTTTTTTGTTCACTAATTATTTTTTTAAATAAACAATTTTCAATATTTTTGGCTGATCGTAGTTCGTTTATTAGAAACAACCCTAAGGAACAATTTGGTGACGATTGGTTCATTCCAGCGCCTTCAATCACTTCCGTAAGGTCCGAAAATGTGGTTCTGAGAAAAACGCGTTTAAAGTTTAAAGCGCGCTTGGCCGGTGCTCTACACTGCTCTATGTAACGGCCTGTAACTTTTGTAATTTTTAAGATTTTGATCTGAAATTTCTGGAGCACATTTTTGAAACATATATCTACACGATAAGGCAACAAAAAAAAATTGGTATTTTTTTTTTCCACAAGGTGAGAACCTGCCTTAAAAATCTTAAAAAAAAATTATTAAAACTTTATTTATAAAAAGGCAAATTCTACATTTTTAAATGGATATACTTTTTTAATGAAATTTCAAATAAAATACATTTTTAAATAAAATCAAAAAACATTTTTAATTTAATTAAATTGTAAATAAAACAATCTTAAATAAAATCGAATCAAATGAAATAAAAATAAAATTAATTTTTAAACAAAATAAAATAAATGAAAATAAAATGTAATAAAATAAATAAATAAATAAAATAAACTTCAATAATAAAATAAAATTAAATAAATTGAAACAAAATGAAATAATATCAAATAATATAAAATGAAATAAAATAAAATAATAACATGAAATCAAATCAAATTCAAAATAACATAGAATCAAAATAAACAAAAACCTTCAAATATAATAAAAAATTAAATAAATATAAAATAAATAAAAATAATAAAAAACAAAATAAAAAAATAAAATATAATAAAATAAAACAAAATTAAAAAACTGAATTCAAATTAAAAGGATTTTAATAGAATAAAATAAATTAAAATAATAAATAGAAAATAAATACAAAATAATAATTTAATAAATAAAATAAATTAAAAATGAAATTAAACAAAAGAATTGTTTTATTTAATAAAACTAAAAAAAAAATTCATAAAATTAAATTGCAAATTAAATAAAGTTTAAAATAAAATAAAATAAAACAAAATAAAACCAAATCAAAATAAACAAAAAAATTAATAAAGTCAATAAAAAAAAATAAAAAAGATGAAATAAAATAAAACAAAATAAAATTAAATAATAAATTCAATAAAAAAAACTAAAGCAATATAAATTAAAACAAAATAAAAAAACTGAATTAAAATCAAAAGAAATTAAAAAGAATAAAATACATTAAAATAATAAATAGAAAATAAATACAAAATAATAATTTAATAAATAAAATCAATTAAAATTAAAACTAAAAATAAAATAATTGTTTTAATAAAATAAAATAAAATTCCAAATAAAATTAAAAAAATAATATTTTCTCTCTCTCCTTGTCTTAGGGTCCACCCTGTAAAACTTTGACGTTAGCACTTGCATTCCAAATTGCACGAAATATTTAAAAAACAACAACAACAAAAAATAGTAATTGGATGTGTTTAGCCTGAAATTGTTTCGGAAATGCAATGCAAAAATTCCAACAACGCAACAAAATAAAACAACAACAATAACGGCGACAACAACGAAGCCAATTGTGCCGAGCAAACAACAAATAAACAAATACAATGAAAATAATTCAGCAATCGCAAAAACTTAAATAAACATGCTGTAAACATTAACAACAACAACAACAACGTCAACACACGATCACTGATAAAGTTAATGGACGATTGCTGCATTGCCAGTGTTGCATATTTTCTGTACTCTATGCGTACAGTCCTTAAAATTTGGTTGTTAGGGGAGAAAGGTTTAGTCATTTAACTTTAGTGTATGAAATGAGAAGTCGAGATCGGTAACGGTTTGGTTGGTTGGTTTAAGTGGCGATGTTACATCCAACATGATCATCCAATTAGCGCGTTGGCGCCGTTTTGTTACCACTATTCCCGGTAGGTCCTTTACGCTATACTGATGTTTGGTCTTCCGGACCCTTTACAGTGTATATCCTATATCCAATCTGTGGGGATGATGAAAGACAGTAGCGAGTGTATGGTGCACTTCGCTATCTCTTCGAAATTCAGGAATGTTGGTTTTCCCATTGTTTTCCATCTCAGAGATAATGATGGACGGTTTCCTTCTCGCTCGGGTTTTCACAGCTGTGACAGCGCTGGTATTGAAGGGAATCCCCATTTTAGCCGCGTGCTCTCCAATGGGCCAGTGACCTGTGATGACTGCCGTTAGTCTCGCCAAGTCCCGGCGGCCCTTGTTAAAGAGCTCCGCGGTCCTAGTAATCTACTGATTTTACAGGATTCCATCTCCATCCTCTGCCATCTAGTGTTAGCTTCGGCGAAGAAATCCTTGGAGACCTCGGTCTTGATAGAGCCTAGTGGGGCGCGAACCGTCAGCGCCTCACTCTCATCAAGAGCGGAGCCTTTTCGTGCCAGTTCATCGACTCGTTCGTTCCCCTCAATGTTATTGTGCCCCGGCACCCATATCAGGGTAACTTTGAACCGATGAACTAGCTCTGTGAGGATCTTCCTGCATTCCCGCACTAGTTTTGACAATAAGATCGACGAGTCCAGTACCTTAATCGTGGATAGCCTGTATAGTGATGTGACTTTTGTAGGATGTATCAGCCAGTGCCATCCAGCATGCTTCCCTAATAGCAAACACTTCCGCCTGGAAAACGCTTGCTGTGTTTGGGAGCTGGAAAGACACACTTAGCTTTAGATGTTCGGAGAAGACTCCTGCTCCTACTCCGCATTCTATCTTGGAGCCGTCAATGTAGATTGTGTGCCTAAGTTATTTAAGATGTTTCCCCTCTTCCATTCCAGACGGGAGGGTGTACGGATATCATAGTTTTTCCCGAAGATAATGGTGGGAATTGTGTAATCCGTAGTCGCGGTCAGGCACCTTTGCCCTTGTGATAATAGACTGCCGTGACCGTAAGGTCTGTCTTTCCAGCAACCTGTTTCTTTCAACCTAAGAGCGCTAAGGGTTGCGGTTTTCATGATATGCAGATTAATTTGGATGAGGTGCGTCAGCACGTTCAACGCCCCTGCAGGGCAGAATCTGCTTGCTCCCGTGGTTCCAGCACAAGCTGTTCTTTGTAGCCTGCCGAGCTTGGTGATGTTGTATTCCCTCCTCAGGGCCTTCCACCAGACCAGAGCTCCGTATGATAGTAATGGACATACAACCATCTTGAACATCCATAGCATTAAACTTGGTCAGAGATCCCACCTCCTTCCGATTATTGATCGGTAGCGAACTGTCGATGGAGACGTGGCGGGTTATTCTCACTTGCTTACTTAATTGACCATAACAACAACCTACCGATTCAATGGTGATATTCACGATCTGACATAAAAGAAAAAATTTTACCTAAACAACAACAAAATACCTTGGCGACAGATTGACTTATAATGAGCAATTTTAGTCAAAGCTTTGAGTGAGTCTTAAGATATTTTTTAAAAATTGTGTGAGTATTCAATGGTGGTATTCACGATCTGAAATAAGAAAGAAAATGTAATCTAAGCAACAACAAAATTCATTGACAGCAATTTGGCCTTTATTGAGCAATTTTAATCAAAGTGTCAAAGTCAAATTTTACTTTTAATTAATTTTACTTTTAACTTTTGGAAATATGGTGGAAATTGGTCCACAGCTCTGACCGAATCTTTGCTATGTCTGAGACTACAAAAATTACATTAAACGTTGCTTCAAGTTTACTTTTAACCAAATAATGCAACAACTATGCAAACAGCGTTTAATCACGTCAAGACTCTCTCCAGGTTCACAAGACAATTCAACTATTCAATTCTAAATATCCCAACTATTATATTGGAAATATATTTTAAAATAAACAACAACAAACCCACAGCATATTCAACGCAATTTAGCGCAAATCTATATGAATATTCATGCATTTTGTGTTCGCTTGCGGCTTTCACGTAATTTTTATTTGAATTTGATTAATTTCAAATTTGAATTTCATTGTGCGCATTTGTGTTTGTCTCTGTCAGAGTCAATAAACTTGACGGTTTTATATTTGTTATTTAATAATTCCACGATTCTTTGGAGCTTTGAAATTAGTTGCAACCTATTAAGGAAAAAACAAAAATCGCACGAGGGTGAAACACACAAAAACGTATAAAAACTGCGCAAAAGTAAAACAAAAATCATATTAAAAAAATAATAAAAAAACGAAAAGAAAAACTTGCAAACGCAGCAATCGAAATCGAACGTTTTCATTGCCATTCAAATGAACGATTTGTGATTGTGCCGATTTCGATTCTGATACACTTCGACTTGGCCAGAGGCGAACGACTGAACTTAACCTACTGGAAATAAACCATAAAACAGTAAAAAAAGAAACTAAATAAATATGAATAGTGATTTGTTGTAGTCAAAGCTTTTGGCATTCGTAATCGAGTTCGCAGTGAAGCGAATTTGCTGCGACTGTGGCGTCAAAGTGCAGCAGACCGTTATGAGGAATTTGCATGGTTTTCCAATGGAACGCAACATTATGAAAAGCTATAAAATCCATAGACAATGAAATGCCGATAACCTAATGAATAAAAAAACAATATAAAAAAAATTTTTGAAGTCATTAATTTGTGGCACAAAGTCGTGGAAAGCTTTGCGTTGAAATATGAGTTGTAGACGTTTTACGACAGTATTTTAGATTTGAAGAAGAAGAACCTTTGTGAGCGTTATGATTTTTCGCCTATTTGATAATAAACAGATGAATGCTAATTGCTTGAACAGAATGTTGTAGCTGTGGCTGTGGTGGGACCTGTCAAAAGTCACGTCTCTGCTTCATTTATGAATTTGTATGAGGATTGATTGACTGAAGTTTGATTTAATTTTAACTTTTATGAGCCACATGTTTCATAGCTCAGACGTTTGAAATTTTATTTTGAAATATGAACAGTAAAAAAAACTGAAAAACTTTAAACAAATTTTTCAAAATAATGAAATTCTTAAATTAATTTTTAAAAATTTGGTATTTCTACTAAGTTTATATGTTATTGAAATTTGTTTTTACAAATCGCAATCAAACTTTCAGAACTTTTGACTCAAAATCAGAACTTTTGACTGGCTTTCCTCAGCATTGTGTTCACATCTCAGTGTTGCCAGATCAGGAGATTTCCTCCTAGATTTAGGAGATTCTTGGTCCTGAAAAGCCAAGAAGGAATCAAATTCTTAGAAGGAAGAATTGTTTAGGAGAAAGTTTTTTCTTGGTCCTGAAAAGCCAAGAAGGAATCAAATTCTTAGAAGGAAGAATTGTTTAGGAGAAAGTTTAGGAGATTTTGATGTTTATACACTTGACATCATTAGTGGCACTGAAGCCTTGAATATTGAAAGCTAAAATGCCGAATTCAGTGTAATTAAATGTTATCCTTCAAAGTGTATAATTTATTTAATGAATGAAAGAAATTTACATAAACGAATTCCATATCGATCTCACTTTCTATATTTTTTGTTTGTGTTAAGTTGTTGTTAAGCTGAAGCTGAATGAATAAAAAAGCTGCAATATGAAAAACTTAATATATTTTTATTTTTTTATGAGAATTCTAATTCCTCAGCTTTTACTGACGAAAACATTTAAAACAATTTAGGAGATTTCTTAAATTTTTGGGGGAAAATTTCATTTTTTTTTTAGATTTAGATTTAGACTGTCACAACTTTCGAGTGTGACGACACTCATTGTAATCAGGTAATGTGGCTGCCACAGAAGCGCACACCTTGCCCACTCCCCCATACAACAATTTCTTGTTCCCTTCGCTTGTTTGTGTAGTACTGCATTCTGTTCAGGCAGTTAATGGAAGCACTCCTTTTGCACAATTTTGTGATAAGACGCACAAAAAATGTATGATTGTGACACTGTTTCTATTGCTTTCATTGTAATCAAGTAGTTGACTACACGGCGACTTTCGAACCTGATGACAAGATGGCATCAGGTGACTCTGTTGCTGTCGTCGTTAATGTGTTCGGGCCATAATATGGCGTTCAAACTGATGACTTAAACGTGTTTAATGTGCTTAAACAAGTTAAATGAACAAAACCAGTTCGAAAACCTGTTCACTCACATGCAATTGTTGTTGGAAATTAAACGTGTTAAACCATTTAACATGTTTTGAAACGAGTTTAACGCAAGGTTGCATCCGAAAGCTTTCTATGAAAAATCTTTTTTGTCAACTGAATACCAAAACCAAACAAACATTGAAAATGTGAAAATGTTGAAATATATAAAAATTATCGTTTTGCTCGCACTGCTTTCATTCTATTCATCGCCTTTTTGTGGCATCTGAATACAAGGCGTCTAATATTGAATGAAGTTGAGTACGATGCCGTGGTTTATGAAATATGCGCCAATATTTCGCTCGAATTATGCTCCCAGCACATCAGTTTACAAAAATATTTGTTTGTTGTGTGTAAACAAACTGCTGTCAAATTAAACTTCATTGAGCAGTCTGAACGGTTGTGTTCAACAAAAAGCTCTTTTTACTTAAACTAGTTTAAATGAGTCAGTTTGAACGCAATATAAGACGCAGTCACGGTTGCCATTCGGCCACAATTTTGCTAACCATATTTTTCTAGAAAAGTAACCAAAATGTAGAAAATTTAACCATATTGAAACAATAAGGCACTCTGTGCCTTTTCTATGCATGAATGCTTTTCTAAGCATACTTTTAGGCATGCACTTTGAAGTATGGCAAATTTGGTATAATTCGCTTGGTATAGTCCGATATGGCAAGGATGGTTCGCGAAAGGTGATGAGCTTTGCTAGAACAATCGAGATAGAAAGTACAACTGGAATGTGCAAGAAACTTCGGCGCGATAGGAAAACTAGTATAAAAGCAGCAGTGGCAGCGCAAGGGGTCGAGTCTGTGTTGAGCACGCAAAGGGGAAACATGCAATAGTAGAAGTGTAAAGTAGAACAAGTGTAAGTCTGTAGATAAAGTGATTGTTAGTTTCTGACTGCGATTTGCGCTAAATAATTTAAGTTGTTTTGTTTTCAAACACAATTCAAAAACGAACTCAGAGAACTTGGGATTTTCGTAACAATATGTTTCGGTCGTATTTCTTTTGTTCCTACTACAACAAAGGTCGAAAAAGTCCAAGCAAAAAACAAAACCTGACAGAATAAACGAAGTCAATTGTTGCACGTCGGTGTGTGATACATTTCCCCCTCGAGGAGTAGCTACAAATATGGGTTTTACATGTTCTCCCCACCTGAGATATATTTCCTCCGCGAGGAGTAACTACAAAAATAGGATTTCCATGTCCCCTCGCGACAACATAATGCACAGACTTGCTCCGCAAAAAGTCATTAAACACGAATAAAAGTAACCGAGTAACCAAACACAAACAATTTTACTTTTTTTAGTTACAAGTAACGAACTTTAACAGCCGTGAACGCAGTAAGTTCTATTAAAACCAATGGCGATGGCTCGAAGGTAAATTTTTAGGCAAAGCCGAAGCCGAATATTCGACATAACTAAAATATTCGGCCGAAGCCAAAGACTTATTAGTCTAATTATTCTTTTAAGGAAACAAAAACTGATCAAAATTAGTCGTTCTTTATTTATTCATTTCTTTGTTCCACTTAAGAATTTTTGGCCAAAGCCGAAAATTCGGCATAGCTAAAATATTCGGCCGAAGCCATATACTAAGGGAAAAAATTATCAAAATTAGTCGTTCTGAATTTATTCATTTCTTTGTTCCACTTAAGAATTTATAAAAGAATTTTTGGCCGAAGCCGAATATTCGGCATAGCTAAAATATTCGGCCGAAGCCAAATACTAATAATAATTTTTTTTAAGGAAAAACTGATTAAAATTATTCGTTCATAGTTTATTCATTGTTTTGTTCCACTTGAGAAATTTTAAAGGAATTTTTATTAATCACAATTTTGATGACCGAAATATCGATAAACCCCGGTATTTCATAAAATACTTTGAAGCAGAGCAAATTGACTTGCATTACAGGGCGAAAAACTTCGGCTATTTTGGCCGAGGCCGAAGGTTTAAATTTGGTCGAATATACCGAATACCGAAGCCGAATATTCCTTCGGATACTAGCAGTGACTGTTGCACGCATGCTGGAGTTTCAGAGCAGCGCGGCTGACATTGGCCACAAACAACAACAACAACAACTACATAGGGACTACATACTTCCACCAATGGGCAAGAAAGTGTACAAGTTGCATGACAAGTTGCTGCTGCAAATGTCAATTAGGCCACTATTGGGGCGACACTTGTGCCACATATTCACTACATATGTATGTATGTATGTGTGTGTACCGAATGTGTTTGTAGAGACGCTCCTGTTAACATGATTCCGCTTCGTGCTCTGGCAAAACTAGTCCAATGCAGGGAGCGAACAACTTTTGATTTTCTTCCCGCTTAAAGTTGTTGTTTTTTTTGGCCCATAAAGAAGTGCCAACAGCAATTCAGAGTCAACTAAATATGACAATAAATGTTTTTATATCGATTTTCAAATTTCAGAAACTAACTTGCAGCCTCCTTCAGATAATCTGAGCCCATGAACTGAACTGTTCAACCGACGAGCGTCGACATTTCGTTGTTGCACGGCGCATAAATTCAATTAAATCCAATTTGCGAACGCACGCAAAATGGCAAACGGCAACTGGCAGCCGCCGACAAACGATAGCAAAGGAGCACAGCAGCCAGACAGGCCGCAAGTCGGGGCGCTCGTCATTGTCGAACAGACAACCGCACTTTCCTACAGACATGCTTTTTTGTTTTTGTTGTTGTTTTGATGGCCAAGTACGGCAGCGTGGTGTGGCTGCCATGGCAGATAAGCGCAGCACTGCTGAACAGCTGCGTCGGTCGATACCGAGACGACGCGCTCGCAACCCCCAAACGAGCAGCGCCCATCAACCCACCCACACACACACAAATTCTGGCAACCAGAGAATGTATATAAGTATATATATATATAGCAGCATTTAGTTCATACATATATACGTCTGGCATTATCTGTCGGCAGCAAACACAAAATGCCTACGGAAACGGTATAAATTTCAGCTGAATGTGTGTGTGTGTGTGTATCTTTTTGCGTGCGCACGCCGTCGAACCTACCCCAATGTATATTTTGTTTTGCAATCGTATTTCGTACTAGTTGTTGTTGTTGTTGTGGTGCCTCCTCTATCTCACCTCACAACAATCTTTATACTCTTTGCAAGCACTTAAACTTGTTGTTGTACGGTCTGTCTGTCAGTCATATACCCTGACATGGCCATGAACGACTCTGCGACCCTTGTCTACGTTCACTTTGCAGCTTTCGTTATTTTTAGAGCGATTTAAAAACATTATCCTTGAAGGATCTGAAAACACCAGCTTTAGCAAAGCTTGAAGAGACTCTGTGCCTTTTGATTTAAGTCCAATTTGTTAGATACGGGGGCGTCCAGGTTAAAGGTTAGATTATGGAAGGGGATATTGCGGCATGTACTTCCACTCGGAGTTTCTATTGGGTTCATAGCGAATTCCTTCATTTTGTAATCCGGTGTCACTATCTATTAGATTCCCTATGGATCCAAATGAGATCTTTTGAGAACCATTTGTTGTTGGCAAGGGAACAAGATTACTGATACATCTTTGCATCAGCCTCTTCCGGAAGTGCATCGAAGAACCTGGCCCAAGAGTCGGAAACACTGAGCCGTCGTTCTTCATATCGGTTTTCTTCCCTACCTTTTGGATTCCCGTTGGATCCAAAGGAGATCTTTTGGGAATCATTTAGTTTTGGCAAAGAAATCATGTAGATGAGAAATCTGTGCATCAGCCTTTTACGTGATTCTATCAAGGAACCTGGCCCCAAGAGTCTGAAGCTCTTGTTCCTACAATGAACCATCGTTCCGGTTTCCTTCCCTATCTATAGGATTCCCGGTGGATCCATAGGAGATCCTTTGGAACCATTTGGTCTTGGCAAGGAAATCCTGTAGATGAGGAATCTTTGCATCAGACCTTTCCGCGATTGCATCGAAGAACTTGGCTTCAAGAGTCTGAAGGTGTTGTTCCTGCAGTGAGCCGTCGTTTCGGTGTCGTTCCCTATCCATTAGGTTCCCTGTACATCCAAACAGGATCTTTTTGTGATCCTTTAGATCAGTTGTCTGTGCATCACCCTTTTACGCGATTCTATCGGAATAACTGGCCCCAAGAGTCTGGAGCTGCCGTTCTTGTAGTGATGGCCAGTGGCATCCCCGTCTCTAAAGCTTCCGCAGAGTCGAAGGTCTGATAGACTCTAAAAAGCTCTGCATCTTTTAATTCAAGTTGAATTGGTTATAAATAGGGTAGAGGCTGCATACGGCCGTCTTCACTGGTGAATAGAAATGTTTAGAGCAATCCTGACAGTACGCAGTCGCATTGAGTCCTAACATCTGGAAGTTCTGTTCCAGTCGTTCAATAGAAAGGTAGAAGTAAGCCAACTCTTAAGAACTCCCGGCTCTCTTAAAAACTACCAGAAAGCCCCTTAAATCAGGTGTTAAGTAAGCAGAATAAGTGTCTACTTTGAACGGAGTCCATAAGGCCCGTTGCGATATCACGTGAGAAGAGAGTGGGTTCAGTTTCCATAGTGAATCAGTTAGATCACTTGAAGCCTCTATAATCCCTATTGCAATGTTACCTCCTAAAAGGAACAACTTCAACCGGACTAAAGAACAATTTTACCCACAAGTGCCGTACATTTCGAGCTTAGTTGGATGTCGACGGAGAAGAGGGGACCGTGTCGCCGACGGAAGGGCCAAGTTGAAGATGTCCTATGATCTCTTGTTGTGACTAACTGGAGAAGGCTTCTGGAGAAAAAAAGGTGCTTGATGGGGTAGTTGCTGCTCGACGGCGAAATGGGAGACCGTGTCTCCGGTGGAAAGGACCATGTTGAGGACGCCCCATCATCTCTTGGTGTGACCAACTGAAGAAGGCGTTTGGAGAGATTCCCGTCCATGAAGGTTCTGAGAAAAGGATGTTCATTCCGGTAGTTGCTGGTCGACGGTGAAGAGGAAGACCGCGTCGCCGGTGGAAGGACCAAATTGAGGATGCCCTATCATCACTCCCTACTTACCATATTCTATTCTATATCATCACTTGATGTGACCAACTGGCAAAAACGCCTGTAGAGAACTTTTGTGGCAGAGCTTGACCCGGTAATGGGTATTATAGCCAGTTAAATAAATATGTAAGATCCAACCACGTCAAGACTTCAAATAGAGGAAGAATACTCTCCCAACACCATTTGTTGCTGGTGAGAAACAGTTGTATATTCCTACACCTCCATAAAGAGATCGTTATTGTTTTTTTGGGGCCTAGATTTCCGTCTAGTCTCCGCAACTTGGCAGAAACGGAGCTATCGGAATTTTCATAGTTTAATCAGGAACTCGAGTGTATTGACAAAAATTTGGCAAGAGACAGTTGGATATTCCTTCACCTCTATGAAAGGAAGTGCGACTGGTAAAAACTTTATCTAGGGACCTTTGTGCTTCATTGGCATATTGGGAACGTGGGAACTACAAGCATTCACTGAGGTTTAGGCGGCCTAATCACATCAAGACTTGATATTTTATCACTTCCTTCTCTCTCTCTTTCTACCTCTCTATTGCTAATCTATTAAGTTGACAAACCTTCAAGGCGTCTATCGCTATGAAAAACCTATAAGTATGAAATTCTTCGGTACTGCTTAACTCACTCCATCTGTCTCTTTAACCCGTCTATCCATATTAACGTTTCTACATTTGTGCACTTACAATTTCAGTTCCCTTCCGCCCTGCCAGTAAGTCGTTCCACAATGCTTTTTGTTGTTCAATTTAGTGACAACCGTAGACGGACTATCCCCCTGGCCCCCCGGACGTTGTCTGTGTTGTATGCAGTGGTGCATACAAGGGGGAGCGGGTTTGGGGGTTCAAACTCAACCCCCAAATACAAAAGTTGTTGGTGAAAAATATGGTTTCAAATGGTTTTGGGCTCAAAACGCAAACTTATCCCCCCAAATGAAATCTTGTGTGTGCCATTGGTTGTGTGTGTGTGGGTTTTATCGCCTGTCTGCCAATAACTTTTATGCTTTTTATTTTGTTTTGTCTCCTATTCTTTGGTCTTGGTTTTTGTTGCTTTATGCTGTTTTGCATATTTATTTGGGTTTTTATTTTATGTTCTTGTTTTATACTTTTTTTCTTCAATGCTTTTTCTTTTAAATACCCTTTTTGCGCTTCAAGCTATGATTCCAATGACGCTACGAGGTAATGAAGTTTTTGTTGTTGTTGTTCATTATTTCAAGGCCGATCCATTTACCTTTCTTTTATTTTAAAAATATTTTTGTTCCAATTGTATTTTAGTAACTTATTAACATTTATCTAAAATTTTATATTTCTAAAATTGTTTTCAGTCGTTATTGCAATTTTTTCTTTATATTCTGAGCAGTTTGGTATGAGAAATTATATATTTTTACTATCTGAATCGATTTAGAAATTTTCGTTTGCTTTTCTAAAATTTTTATAGATTTAAAAATGGACTTTGTCCAAGAATTTAGCATCAGCATCGGGCGTCAACCTGGTCACCTCGAAATATATGCCCGGCTAGCTCAGTCGGTAGAGCATGAGACTCTTAATCTCAGGGTCGTGGGTTCGAGCCCCACGTTGGGCGAAATAAATCACTTTTTTTGTAGTAACAACTTTTCTATGATTAAGAAATGAAGATGTAAGAAAAAAATTCTAATAATTAACCCTTTCCGACATGAAAATAAACCCGTTCTGTATGAATTGTATGGGCTGTAGTCCAATATATTGGACATTGTGACTGAAAGGGTTAATGTAATAAAATCTTAATATTTCTCACAAAGAACAAGAATGCACCGAAGTCAGTTCAATCTTACAACAAAACAAAACGGCATACAATAATAACATTTGCTTCACTGCATCATAAAGCGGCAACATGTGTTTTCTATATGTTTATATAGCTATATATATTTTTAGCAAATCTGCTAATCTATTTTTAAAGTATTTTGAGTGGTTCTCATGATTGGGCTGTGTAGAAAACGCGCATTTGTCAGACGGTGGGTATCTGGCCCATTAGCTCAGTTGGTTAGAGCGTCGTGCTAATAACGCGAAGGTCGTGGGTTCGATCCCCCCATGGGCCAGTAAAGAACTTTTTTTTTCTATTTTTGTTTAAACATTTTTTTTTAATCTATTCTGCTTTTCTTGCCCATTGTAAATACAAAAAGTTATATAAAAAATGTATGAATTATACTTTTGACTTAAATAGGAACAATTTATTTAACACTAGAAAGACCAATGCGGTCAATTGAACGGGTTTTCATTTTTAAATATTTGTATTTTTTCTGTATTACTATCAATTTTTGCTTTGATGACCTTAAATCTTTTTATTGTGAAAAATTTTATATTTTTACAAAATTTATTTGCTGAAAAATGAGCCAATTTCGATGTGTACTTTTCGAGATATCAGCGGATATGATGCGTAGTCTTTGGTAGGTATCGAAAACTTGCAGTCTTTCTAGTGTTAAATAGTAAATAATCAGATTAAGGGCAGGGAGATTCGTGAAAAATAGCTCTAAGGTTTAATTTGACTGCAGTGGAATTATCTGTCAGTACATGTTTGTGAAGAACCTCCGGCGAAAAAGGTGTTCGATGCGATGCTTGGAGGTCGACGGCGAAGAAGGACACCGTGTCTCCGGTGGAAGGACCAAGTTGAAGAGGCCCTGTCATCTCTTGGTGTGACCAACTGAAAAAGGCGCGCGCAAAGCAGAGGCGCCTATAGAGAAGTTTTGCGGCAGGCCGTAACCCGATAACGGGTTGTTATGGCCAGTTAAGTAAGTAAGTACATGTTCAGGCCTTGCAATTGGGTAATGTTTTACCCTTTCGACCTCGCAGTTACCTGAGAGCAACTTCACCTATTTGTTATCTTATAGCAAAAGCTACGATAGATTTATGGGTTTAATTTAAAGAGGCACCAACAAATTAATAGTTTTAGAAGTGAATTCAACGCAAATTGCATAAATTTTACTGTTATCACCAAAATAATTTCCACTAATTTGCAGCGATATCAGGTAAAGTTTGTGTTCTAATTGAAGTCTACGAATTGGGCGCGTCTGATTAAAACCCTGTTTATTTAATAATGGATGAATAAAATCAAAAAGTGATAATTTTGTATTTTTCCATGAATATGAATTAATTTTAATGATTTTTAACTACAAATGGACAACATGATGATGATGATACAATGATTTTTTTATACAAAATTTATTTAACCCGTTTAAAGCTAAAATTTTTCACAACTAAACTAGCTCTTGAACTCTAAGGCATAGCGACTTCAAGTGTCTCGGGGGCATTCTTCTTATTCAAGTGTTTCATGATTTTCATAGTAAAAAGTAATATCGACACACAGGTAAACTAAAATCCGGGGTCGAAAGGGTTAAGAGTGCTTTGTTTCTTACCATAAGGAATACTATTTCCAAATAGTTATTGATCTTGGCAAACAATGAAAACTAAACAATCGAGTTCATTACTTTTTTGGTATAAACAATAAAACATATTTATATGTAGGTAAAAGGACTTGAAAGGAAAATTATAACTTTTTGGTTCACTGTGTTAAACTAAAAAAAAAAATACAAAAAAATTAAACTCGCCCAACGTGGGGCTCGAACCCACGACCCTGAGATTAAGAGTCTCATGCTCTACCGACTGAGCTAGCCGGGCACTTGGTGGCTCTTGGCTCAATTTCAGTTTTGTCATCAGTGTAACAAGAAAAATATTGAAATGAAATGTGTGTAATAAAGCGAGTGAATTTCTCAGCAGTTGGGTGCAGTGATTTGGCACATTTGACACCAACAAGTCATCTGGCCCATTAGCTCAGTTGGTTAGAGCGTCGTGCTAATAACGCGAAGGTCGTGGGTTCGATCCCCCCATGGGCCAGTTCGAAAATATTTTTTGTAGATTTTGGGGGTTTTTTTTTTTTAATTGTGAATTATGTATAATATTTAAATATTTAATAATATTCAAAGATTTAAGAAGGATAAACACAAAGAAGATATAAAATCGAAGAAACAGAATTGAATACTCCTAAACAGGAGCATTGAGGGTGTTGCTAGGAAACATTTTGAATACGAGGCAGTAAATAAGATGACACATGACTTTAAAAGATCAGACAGTTATGTCATAATAAAATGTTTCAACTCTCCTCTTATGATTTGTATAGTTTTAGCCTAAATGAAAACAACGCTTTCTACTAAAAAAAAACAAGGGAATTAAAAAAAATGCCTTTCAAAAATATTATAAAGCAATAAGTATTTGCTTGGGTTGAATTAGAAAATATGTCCTTATAATATGGAACTAACGGATAAATAATAATAAATTAATCTAAAATCTAATTAATCGTAATTGAAAAAATAAATAAATTAAAAAAAAATTATAGACGGGCTAGTTTTGGATCAGAAAAGACGAAAATGCAGTTATTTTTTTCTAATTGATTAGTAGTTTAGCTTCCAGATGAGAAAAAAGGTACCACGCCTGTAGGCGGACCTGCCGGCTTATGAGTGAAAAAATTAAATATAATATCGTTGATTTAAATTTGGTTGATTATGAGACAACGAATTAAAAAGTGTAAAGAGAAAAGTCATTTATTATTATTATCATTATTTTCATTTTTGGTAATAAAAGCATAAGTCCAGTTTACATTTCGTGCAAATTACTTGGGTTTCCGATTTGCACCCTTACGATCCAAAAAATCGGGTAAATGTTAATATCTGTCAAGGCGTACAACCGAAGGGGGTATGTAAGTCCTCTTTGGTGGCGGTAATCGGTCGTTTGAAATATTTTTGGACGGCCTACCTGATGGTTTACGTTGTCCTTGCAGTTTCTGACAAAGGACAGACGCTACTTCCCTGCGAAATTTAGGAGGTTCGAACTTGGTCGCCCCAACAATACGTCGATGCAGTACAAAACTACCATCAGGTGCCTTCTTCTTGCGATGGCAATGGCGATCGAGTCCGTTTTGCCGGTTTAGTTATCAAATATCAAATTTTGAAGTTTGTTTATTGGCGTGTTTTTCAGGCACAGTTGGTTGTAATGGCTGATGAATGACTGATGGTGAAGTATCTATTGAAGATATATTACTTAGGTTACTGTTATTCAAACCTTTGTCTTAATGTGGTATTAGAGAGCAAATCAACAGATGGAATGCTGTCTACCGCAATACATTGATCAATTTCATATTCAATATTTGGGCCATATCATTGCTTTCATCATCGCTAAAATCCCCATTTGATTCTTTATCAGACTTGAGGTCAGAATGCATGCCTTCCATGAATCCCACAATTTCTCCATCAGATAAAATTGGCAGTTTATTACTTCCTGGTCGCAACATATCTAAACAAATGAAAGGCTAATATCAGCAACAAAGATCGAAAAATGTTGCGTAGCCTGGCAGGTCCGCCTGTGGGCGGGCAATGATTAGAAGGTTTTTTTTGTAACCTTTCACTTTTACAACACTTCCGTTAAAATGCCTTTGGTTTAAGAACACTTTTATCTACTTACTAGTAATTTTTTGAGCTTTATCAAAAATCTCTAACTATTTTAAATTAACGTTTCAAATTCGCAACGTTTCACAAATTAGTTTTATACTTGTTCGGCACCAATTTAACGCTTTAAATGATCATGGTGCCGAAAATATGACCACAACGATAAACAAATTTTCCCTGTGCAAGCATTGAACAGTTTCTCAAAGCCTTCTTGGCGATTTTAGACAAAAATGGGTTTGCTTGGAATTTTAAAGCTGAAAGATTACACACCGCCTACAGGCGGACTAGTCTGCTAGAGGGTTAATAATGCAAAAATTTGGTTATCTATTAAATTTTTTTCATTTTATTAGAAAAGTTCTTTTTAGACCTTACTAGAAGCAGAATATTTATCAGCAAAATTTTGTTAGTTAAAATTTGTTCACCGAATAAAAACGAGAATATAATAATCATCGTAATATAATTCCAATGTATAAAAAAAAATGTATTTAAATAAAAAAAAAATAAACTTGTAGACGGACTTTCCCCTCAGTGAAGAGGAAAAAAGATTAACTCGCCCAACGTGGGGCTCGAACCCACGACCCTGAGATTAAGAGTCTCATGCTCTACCGACTGAGCTAGCCGGGCACATGCCCAGTGGATGTCAAAGAATTGATTTGAGATCACGACACACATTTAACCCCACAACGCTTAGATCCACTCTCCCATAAATAATTAAAAATAAAAATTAAATTTAAATTAAAAAAAAAATATGTCCATACATAACACTAACCTTTTCATATAAGCAGCTCTTATATCGCCGACTGTTGCCACGTGTGACGCTGGTTTTTTTTTAGTGTTTCACAGCGTGCAATGTGAATTATTGTTGATTTGTAATCTTTTCCTATTTCATATAAATTTTCCACAATTTTTGCACAGTATTGTGCAATTCTTTAGCATAGGTAAACTTATGCGCTGCACAAAACTTATCCGCCGATCAGTATTTCTGAAGTGATGATGACGATGAGTGAATGTCTTCGTTCCAGCGAAACCCATACACACACGATTTATATTAATAATTTTAAATTATTTCTAATTGTTTTATACTGATTTGCATGTTTTGCTTAATAAGATTTGAAAACTTGTAGCTTAATTGATTTTTAAAATTTCATTTAATTTTGTATTTTTGTTTAATAAAATGTAAACATTTGTAGATTGATTTTGTTTATATTTAATAATTTTTAGATTTTTTATTTTATATATTTTTTATTTTATATTTATTTTTACTTTACTTCATTTAATTTTCCTTATTTTATTTTGTTTTTCACTAATTTGTACTACATATATTTTTTAATTTAAAATTTAATATTGAATAGATTTGTATAAATATACATTTGTTTCTTTTGACATTCTTTTAAATCCAATTATTTATTTATGAAATTTAAAAAAACACTTATTGGGTAACTGATTTATTTTTCATATTTCTACTTCATATTTTTTGGAATATTTTTAAAATATGTTTGATATTTTTAAATTTTAGCTGAAATAAGTGAAGACATTTGGCAGCACATTTAGCGTAAAGTAACACTAACAAAGAGAAAGAGAGAGCTGAAAAGAGAGAGAAAAGAAGAAAAGGGATTTTGTATTATGGCAAAAACTGGACAAATGCAAATTTTTGTTATAATTTAAAATATTGAAAATTTTTATTATCTATGTAGATAGTGCATTACAGCCTAGAAGATCTATTCTGCCTCCTTTATAGACTTTCATTTCATCCGTAAGCCCAGCCTTCGAGAGACACTTAAGTATTTCTCCTAATCCTTTGGATACGCACTTTGCAGTTTAAGGTAATCCCCCAGATGCTTCTTTCGACCAAACATTTACCATATAATATACCACATACCACTATATCTATATATACATATTATATATACTATATACTTGATGTTATATATTTTAATTTATTTTCGTTTGTCCTCTGAATAGGGAATGGAAAGACGAAATATTCTCTCTTCCCTCTTATCTTTTGAGCAGCAGAACCACAGCCAGAGACTTGTCGAAAGAACTAATTTTAAATCGCTCGCTGCATCTGGATTCTAGAAGAAAAGTGATCTACTAAGCGATCCTTAACGAAATTTGATCCACTAAGTAGTGGATCACTTGTCACACTTAGTAGAGAAAGTTGGAGTGGGGTGCAGGGGCAGTAAACGTCTCCCTACAGCGAGGGCTAAACGTCTCAATTAGAGTCGCAAACATTCCAAATGTCTTTCGGGCGGAAGTGCTTGAAGGATGATATTGACGAATACCTTCTATAGGACGGTGTTTGAACTGTTTATATCACATAACATACATTCATACATAACTGGCCATAACAACCCGTTACCGGGTTACGGGCTGAAGAAAAGGCTCTCTCTAGTTGGTCACACCAAGAGATGATGGGCCGTTCAACTCGGTCCTACACCGGAGACACTGTTTCCCTCTTTGCCGTTGACCACACACAACCGCATCGACCACATTTTTCTCTGCAGCTTTATCGTTCATACGGGGTTCCCTCCAGATGCCTTCTCCAGTTGATCACACCAAGAGATGATAAGGCGTTTTCTACTTGGTCATTCTACCGAAGACACAGTCTCCCCAATGAATGCCGCTACGAACATCTTTTTGTTCGGAGCTTCACAGTCCACACGGGAGATATGGCTAAGTTAACGTGGCCGCTGGATGTTAATTCGCTAAAATACATCCATGTCTTTAGACGTTGAAGCTCGTTGTTGGTTCAAACTCGATAGTCGTTGTCAACACGAGTAGGTCGGAAAATTTTGTGAAGTACCTTCCTCTTGAACAAGGACCGCTAGCCGGTTCATGTCCATGCTTCAGCGCCATAAAGTAGCATGGATGAAATAAGCATCCTATAGAGTACAAGTTTTGTCGGTCGAGAGAGGTCTCTGCTACTCAGTTGCCTCCCATTACCATAGTAGCAACTTTCGGCAAGAGTAATCCTTCGCTTTATCTCCAAGCTACCATCATTGCTGCTGTTTATGGCGGTGCCAAGATAAAAGATTTCTTTGACAACTTTAAAAGTATACCTGTCAGCCTCGACGTAAGACCCTAGCCGCTGCGAGTCCCTGCGTGTAGACAGCATATACTTCGTATTTTTCTCATTTACTAAAAGACCCATTTTGGCAGATTCTATTTTACACCGACCTTGCGCAGAACGTTCTCCACGGTGAAGTTGAAGAGGCCGCATGCCAAGAATCGCCTTATCTGAAGCGTCCAACGGTATTGAATGTGTCTGACCTCTCCAACCCCTGCCAACCTTGAGGGAGCTTCGTGTATTGCTCTGACAATCGTTCGATAGACCGATACTGCCTTGTAAACGAAAAAGAGATGGTGGGTAATGATTTGACTCTCATGGGTCTTTGCCAGGATTTGGCGCAATGTGAATATCTGTAAATGCACTGGACATGGCTATTATTTACTCAAGCGCGAATGTAGACAGGAGAGAAACCTCACGGAGCTGACACATGGAGTCAGAATTTTAATGATTTGAGTCTAATGCCGATTAGGTGGCACGGATAATCTGAGCTCGTGAAGCGAAGCGTTGACAGTCCATGCTCCACTAAGCTTCATCAAAATCCTGGTCTCCAAGAACTTTCTTGCTAAAGCAAACTATAGATGGTTGAGAATTGAATTCTGCGAAACCAGGACATCACTTTGTCTCAGATGCAGTAAGAACAGATTCGCGAATCTCTTAAATAGAGGACGTTGTGGTATGTGGCGAGGCTTATTGGTCCACGGGTCATTGGTCCATTAAAGAACATGAAGCCAAAAGCGGCATTCCCTACAATATCTGCCGTTTGTAGCTGCGAAAACCCCAACAAGAAGGAAACCTTCTTCCACTTCCTTGTGCTTGCTCGACTCTATCGAGAAGAAGATGGAAGACGTTGGGAAAGTTGTTGTTGACCGATTTCGAAGCATATTGGATTCGCTTCTCGCATGCTTTAACCTCCCGGAGTGACTATAAGGAGCTAATCACTGAGAGGGTTAAATACCTAATTGGAAGATGTTGGGAAAGTTATTGTTGAACTATTTCAAAGGCATAGAAAAATGCACACTGGGTGCGCTTCCCTCCTTCATTAATCTCCTGGAGTGACTATAAGGAGCTGATCACTGAGAGGGTTAAGCACATAATCGGAAATAGTGGCAACAAAACGGCGTTAAACGCGGATGCTGAGGCTACGCCAGTCTAACCAACCAACCAACCAACGAAGTGATTGGCTTCGACTAATCCTTCACGGCAGGATAACAGGAGAGAGAGATTCTGACAGCTTTAAAATTACATATTTTTATTAGATATTTATTACAAAAAATAAAAAAAATATTGATGAAAATATTAAAAAAAAAGTAATATAAATCATAAAAATTTAAAGTTAGATACTTAAATTTTCACTAAAATACGAAAATTAAAAACAAATTTTTCTACAAAATATGAAAAATCATAAAATTTTAAGGTGAGATACTTAAAATGTTTACAGATTTTTCATAGATTCAAATTTTTAAAGTTAGATACTTAAATTTTCAATAATATACGAAAATTTAAAAAATTTTAAGTAAATATTAAAAAAAAAATGTTCTACAAAATATAAAAATCATACCATTTTAAGGTTAGATATTTAAAATTTTTACAGATTTGTTATAGATTCAAATTTTTTTTAATGAAATGAACAATGACAGTAAAATAATTTCAATCATTCTTTTCATTTTATTATTAAAAAAAATAATAATAACTTTACTGTCACTTATTCTACAAATAAATAAGTAAATGGTTCTACAAACATTTTTTAGTATCTAACCTCAAAAAAAAAAACTTTTACAACGAATTCTTAAACGTATTGAAAAAACATCAAACTTCCACACATCCAACGGATGCTTTGCCATTTTTCCACTGTCGAGCAATTTGCATTTTATTTTTCTTAAATTCATTTCAACACATTTTACTCGTGTAAAGCGAAGAGCAAAAGCAACAAAACAATAAAAAAAATAATGCATAAAAATAAAAAAAGTAAGTAATCATCATCGAGCAGAGTGGAAGCCGAACAGGAATAATAACAAAAGCGCAGACAGCATTGTTGTTGTTGTTGTCGCCACCCTGGCCGACAGAAGTAAACAACACCGACCGACGATCGACTGCAGTGCAACGGCGGTGCAACTGCAGGCTGAGTGCAGCCGGCGGCCGCAACCGAATTCGTGTGGCGTAGGTTAGGGACTCGGCGCTGTGTGCTGTGAGCGCGGAGACGCGGACAGGCGGACGGACGGGAGAAAATTACAAGTGCCAGCGCGAGACACGAGAATGCACTCGGCGGCCAGTTGCTGCGACCTGTGGTGCGTCGTTGCACGGCTGCAAACATTTATCTCACCAATGCTTGCGCCATGAAAAATTTCGAACGCTTCAAAAGCCAAACAAAAACAAAGAAAAAAAACATTAACAAGAAGCAGCACAGAAAGCACGTAGCGAAAAGTAACGAAAGCGAAAATCAGAAATCGAGAAGTGCCTACAAATGCAAGGCAGAGCGAGACAAAGAGGAAGAGGCACACAGAGAGAGAGAGAGAGTGAGAAGAAGTGTTGTGGAGCGCAGCCGAAGATGCAATTTAATTGTTTGTGTGTTGAGGCAATAAAAATATTGCACAAGTGTGTGTGTGTGTGCGTGCAAGGGGGGCTGGGGAGAAGAGTGGGCGGCCTCGCATTTGGCAAGCGGCTCCACTAGGCGGAAGATGGCGTTGCCTGGCCGTCCTCTTGATGATGTCAAGAGCAAAGACGCAATGAAAATGAAAACTAAACGGGGCCCGGTTTGAGTGCTGTGTGGGAAAGGGGGCGTTGGGGGGGAATTAAGAAGAGGCGGTGCAGTGTTGCGCAGACAATTGCTGGCTGCACACTTCCGTTGTATTTGCACAGAATTTTATTTGCATGTTGCGAGGTAAAAAATGCAGAGAGAATGAGAAGAGAATGCAAAAGTCGGCAAAAGAATTAAAGCGCAGAATTATAGAAGAAGAACGAGTACATACAGGTTTTTCATAGACAAATGTGTTGTGAAGATGAAAGTGAAAAATGTGTACAAAAGATTTGTTAGAACGTCAGCGATGTGGAAGAAGAGCAAAAGAAGAACATGGGTGAAGTGTGTTGGAAGAATAAAAAGGCAATAACATTTTTTAGATAAGAGAGAAACAATTTTTAGTTAAAGTGTTAAAGAGTAGACGATTTTGAGAAATACGGGGATGGAGGAGATAAAAGAAAAAGGGAAATAAGAAAGATTTAAAGAAAGAGTCAATAAATGGACTAGAATACTGAGAACAGACATTCGAAAAAGATAAAAAGTAAGATACGAGATGGAAAGAAGATTGATGAGAGAAAAATATGAGAAAAAGTGGATAACAGAAGAGAGACTTAATGATTTAAAAATTGTCAAACAGAGACAAGAGAGGATAGAAGTTGGAAATGAGGTGAAGACAAATTGAGAAGAGACAATCGAAAAAGAGATAAGAGACTAGAAGAAAAGTGATGTGAAAGAATAGAAGGAAATATGAAAAGAAAGAGAATAACAGAAGAGAGATTTAATGATTTAAAAATAGTTAAATAGAGACGAGAGATGATAGAAGTTGGAAATGAGGTGAAGAAAAATTGAGAAGAGACAATCGAAAAAGATAATAAAGAAGATAAGAGACTAGAAAAAAGTGTTGAGGACAAATTGAGGAAAAATATGAGAAGAAAGTTGATAACCGAAGAAAAATATCGGAGAATGAGAAAAACAGAGGAGAGATTTAATGATTATATAAAATAGAGAAAGAAAGAGATGATAGATGTTAGAAACGAGGTGATGAAAAATTGAGAAGAGACAACCCAAAAAGATAAAAAATAGGATAAGAGGCTAAAAGAAGAGATGGGGAAGAATAGCAGAAAAAATTAAGAAGAAAATATATAACAGAAGAAAAATGGGAGAATGACAGAGGAGACATTTAATGAATATGCAAAATAGAGAAGAGAGATGATAGAAGTAAGGTGAAGCAGAAGAAGACGAAAGAAATAAGATGAAGAAAGATTTTACGAAAATGCAAAGTAAAGGCGAAGCATGATGAAAGTGGGAAATAGAAGGGGAATATAGTTAAAAAAACAGAACAAAGGAATAGAAGAGAAGAATGAGCAGAGATAAAAGAATAGTAATCGTACGAGTAAGGAGAAGTTGGAAAATATTATAGAAAATTTAGTGAATAGACAGAGAAAATAATAACAACACGATTGAAGGAATAGTAAAGAGATGCGAGGGGATGGAGGAGAAAACTAAGTGGAGAAATAGAAAATTATGAAATAGGCAAATAATAAACACGATAGAATGATATGCGGAAAAGAAAAATAAGATAAGAAAACGATTTGATGAAGAAACACGAGAGAGTTGAGGAAGGATAGAAGAGAAAACTAAGTGAAAGTGGGAAGTTTTTTTGTCAATAAATAAAAATATATGAGAGAAGAGTGGAGGGGCAAATAGTAAAGAAGATAGAACGAATGGAAGTGAAAGGAGCGAGAAAATGAGAATACGCAGATAATGAAGAATGTAAAGAAGGAGAACGTAAACAGTTTTCGATAAAATGGAAACTGCAAGACTATAGACGATAGAAGTGGAAAATTAAGGGAATAAAGATTTGATGAAAATGAAAAAGAAAGGCAAGGAATGATGGGAATCAAATAGTGAAGAAATAGAAAAGAACAAGAAAAAATAATTATATAACAAAGAAATAAGTAGATGGAAGCTGCAAAAATGAGGAATGATAAGTGAATAAGAAATATGAGGTGAATTTGAGAGGCAAATAATGAAAAAGATAGAAGGAATAGAGGGAAAAGTAAGAATTTACATAGGAATAAGATTAAATAAATAGGCAAAAGAGAATGAGAGAGAAATTAAGATGGATGAAAGTGACTAAGAGAAAATGGAGGTATTATGTGATAAGACAAGTGAGAGATGAGGCTTAAATGAAGGCACATAATAATAAAGAAAACTGAATGAATAGATAGAAAAGAAAAATAGGAATAAGATTTAACGAATAGAAAAGATATGCGAGAAGATGAAAGACGAAAATAAGAGAAAGTGGGAATTTTTTTTGTGAACATACAATTGAGAAATGAGTATGGAGTGAAGGAGAAAAATAATGAAGAAAATAGAATGAATAGATAGAATAGAGAATTATAACAAGAGAGTGAAAAATTAATACGATTAATTGATTATGTGAGTGAGAGGTGATGGAGGATGGAATTAAAACTAAGAGGATTTGGGCTATTTTTAATTATTAGACAAAAAGAGATGAGAGAAGAGGAAAAATAAGACAAGAAATTGTAATGAAAAGAGGGGAAAGAAAAATAAGAATACGATTCAATGAATAGGTAAGAAGGAGAAAGAGATGAGGACGGAAAATAAGATTATAATTTAATGAATAAGCAAAAGAGGGAATGAAAGAGAAAGCCAAGAGAAAGAACTATTTTCTAGTTAGACAAAAGAGAAATAAGTGTGTAGAGGAGTGGAAAATAAGGAAGCAAATATGTAGAATGAATAGATAGAAAAATAAATAAAAAATATAAATTGTATGCAATAAATAGGTACGAGAGATATAAGGAAGGATGTAAGAGAAAACCAAGGGAAAGTGGAATTCTTCTTTTTAGGTAAAGAGAGAGAGAGATAAGGAAGAAAAATAACAATATAATTGAATGAATAAGTTAGAGAGACTGGATGAAATAGTAAACTGAAAGAGAATTATTTTGTAACAGGACAAAAGAGAGATGAGTGTGGAGAGGTGTGGAAAATAAGGAAGCAAATAGAATGAATAGGAAATTGAAAACAAATAAATAAATAAAATAAGAATTAGGTGCAATGAATAGATAGGTACAAGAGAGATAAGGGAGAATGTAAGAGAAAACTAAGAGAGAGTTGTTATTTGTTTTTTAAAAGACAAAAGAGAAGTGATGGAATGAGTGAAAAGGAATTTTGTGAAGAATGAAAAATTGAAGAGGAAAACGAACTAAGACTTAATATATAAATGCAAAAAGAGAGATGAAGGAAAATGGAGAGTAAAACTGTAGATGGAAAAGTGGGTAGTGATTAAGGAAAGAGTGACAAAATGAGAAAAAATGGAGCAGGGAGAAGATGCAAAAAAAAGTAAAAAGGGTTAAATGTATAGACAAATGACACAGACAGAAAGAGACAATAAGAATGCGATTTAACTATAGACAAGTGAGAGATGATAAAAGATGAAAGCGAAAACCAAGAGAAATTGTTTTAATAGGCCAAAGAGATATGATTGAATGAGCGGAAAGGAAATTAGTTTAAAAACAAAAAATTATAGAGAAAAACGAATTAAGATTAATTGAATAGGCAAAAAGAGAACTGAAGAGGAATTGGGGATAAAAATGTGAATGGATAATGAAATAATATTTAAAAAATAGGTGACAAAATGACAAAAAATGGAGCAGGAGAAAGTTGCAAAAAAGAACGAGAGAAAGGGTTAAATGAATAGACGAATGGCAGAGAGGGAAGAAAGAGATGAGAAAAAACGAAAGAGAAACCTAAGAGAAATTTGTTTTTATAGACCAAAAAGAATAGACAAATGAATTAGACAAATTATAAATGAGATGATTGAGGATGGAACAGCAAAATATGAAAAGAAAAGTAAAACAAATGAGTCTATAAGTAAGGGAGATGGAGAATAAATGAGAAAGAATTAAGGAATATTTTCAATAGATGAGAATTAATGAAGCATACAAACAATTCGAGCTGAGTGAAAATGGCGAAACGCGAATAAAAGAGAGATGAAACAGAGCGAAAGTGATAAAGCAGAGACTCTGATTACTGAAATGCGAGACATTTTGCTAACAATTCGAACATAACTTCATCGTTGACCTACGCGGCACTTTCACCTTCCACCACGCCCTGCTTCCATACCTGCACCTGTCGCCGCGCCATTTCGTAACTCGCAGCCATTTCGCCTATTTTGTACAGTTATGCATTTGAATGTGTGTGTGTGTGTGTGTGTGCGTTCGCTTGCATGACGCCATCTTTGTTGCGCCATATTTACAGCCCATCCGCTCTGCCGGCTGCCGCCAGCAACTGCGGCGACGAGTTCATTCGCCACTGCACGACAGTGTCGTTCATGTTGCATTGGCGCTTTCTCGATTCGCTATTGCTGTTGTTAGTGTTGTTGTTGTTGTCGGTTGTGCCTGCCGCTTGGCAAATGGGTTAAGGTTGTGCGCCTGCTCGCGCTGGCTGCCTGACCGACTGGCTGACTGGCGCGCTGCTCGGACGCCTCGTCGACTGCACTCGGTTGCACTTTCCAGCAGCGAAACGGGAGGCGTTCGCATATTTGTTTACACAGCCGACAAGTTCATGTCGACTGCGAAAATTTACGACACGATGTGTGTTTTTTTTTTTACTATTTTTGCGCACTCGGTTTTTCGGCAATTTGGCGTTTCCCGCGTTGAGTGGGCGGATGCGATATAATTTTTGGGTCACTGAATGGCGACGCAATGTTTGTTATGGTTTTTTTTGACACGTTTTTGTGTTGAAACTTAAAATTTTTAAAAGAATTAATACGAAAGAAGAAATTAGGTCAAAAATTACATTTAAAATTTCACTAAAGTAATTTCATATGTCAGTCAACTAAATGTGGCAACGTTGCATTTGTCGGCCATGTCAAATGTCAGCGAGCAAATGTCAACGCTTAATGCATTTTACTGCTCGCTGTGCTGTCATTTTGGCGTTTGTCACAATTTCAACATTTTTTTATGTGGAGTTCCGCTTGTTGTTGTTAACAACAATTCAAGGTAAAAGCGAAAATTTTCGATTGCATGTGGCATGCAACACGCCGACAGTGGCAACGACATGCAATAAACGTGTGGTACAAAGTTGTCGAATATTTTTATAACGGACAATTTGTGAACTGCGAGTGGTTTTTGTTTTTATATAAAAAAAATTGAAAAAATTCCACTGCAATTCCCACACGCACTGCCAACGTTTGAGTTCAACAACATTTGTGCTGCTTTTCAGTCATTTGTTGTTCTTTTTGTTGTTGTTTGTGTTGTCATTCTTAGCTTTAATGTCAAAAGTTGTGTGTGTTTTTTAAACGTTTTATTTGCGTTGTATGCGACTTTTTTGCGTCGCTTTTTATTTGTTCAGTTTGTATTTGCATTTTGCTGCACTTTTCGCCTTAAGTTCGCTGCGATTTTCACATCTTTCGCGCTCTCCTTTAGTTTTTTCTCTCTTTCTCTGTCTTTTTCACCGCAGATCGCTCTAGAAAACGGCGAACTTTGCTGCATTGTGCGCAAAAGTTTTCTAATCTGCCGCATATCGCCGCAGTAATCATGCCGCCTGCTGTTGCAAGCAATTAGCGCAGCTTCGAGGTTAAGCAAATGAAATCCCCACAAACGCCATCAAGTTGGCTCTTTACAAAACGAAATACCTGCTGCGGTGTTTATCTGCAATTCTTGTAATTTAAAGTTGGTAGAAAGTTTTCGTGTGTGTCTTCTTGTGCGTCGAACGAGGCCAAATGTGAGGTGTAGGTGTTGAATTGAAATGATCCCATGATTCTAAATTTGTTCTGCTGTCCAACGCAGGCGTAGTTCGTATCGCTGGATTGTGTCAAAATAAAAAACATTGAAATTTTTTAACGCAGTTCACCATTAGTCGCTTCCATTAAAATTTTCCACAGTCATTTCACTCGAAATTCAATTCATTTATCCTTGTTGCACCGGTTCTTGTCAAAACCAAAACTGACTCGCAGAGCTGTACCTGGCTGCTTTAAAATTTATCTCACTCATTTTCGAACATTCCAGCATATCCTAGAATTGTATCTGCTATAATTCCCTCAAAATTGCCATGCCCCCTAAAAGTATGCAATACTGCTACTGCCGACAAATGCTCGTTCAATAGTTCTGTGTCGTATTACCTATGCTAGAAGGCCCTTAGTTGCGCAGAGCGAACTGCATCATCGTCACAATATCCTCTCAACATAAGAAATTTGCTATGATTCCCAACAGTTGGTTCTTAGTTCTCTGGATAATAGATGACAGGAGATATACAGACACATAGGACACTTTTGACGTGCTCTTGGGTGATTACTTGAGGTGGCGTTGTTTCGATAGAATTTGCGCTGAAGGAGTTTAAGAGGTGGTTAATGAAAAACGAGTTAAAAGTCAATGGTTCTTAAAACGAACTTGTGCTGTTCACTAGAAGGTATTCGTCTTCCTATCCTGTTTCCTTCCACGTTCATCTCCAAAATAAATGAAAGAGCTTTGAATCTCTTCTTTTTTATTCCTTATTCACTCCTCACTGGAGCCTAGGGCCTCAACAAGACTCTTCCATCGTACACGATTCTGGGCTGTTGTTTTTGCGCCATGCCATGTAGTATTGACAGCGGCTAGTTCGCGTAGGGTCAACTTTCTCCAGGTGTTTTTTTGGTCGACCGCGACTTCTACTCCCTTGCGGGTTCCAGTCCAGTGCCATTCCATATCCATTTCATTTTCTGCGCTTTATTTGCCTCAGAATGGGTTCCTCATTGGTAATGCTCCACAGCGCGGCGTTACTAATTGTGGTGGGCCAGAATATCCTGCAGATGATTCGCAGGCATTTGTTGCCGAACGTTTGCAGCCTTTGGGTGATGGCATTCGAGACTAGCCATGTTTGGCTTCCGTAAAACAATGTCGACTTCACACATGCGTTGAATATTCGTAGCTTCGTGCGTCTGGAGATTTGCGAGCTTGCCCATACTGAATGCTGCCGTCCGAACTGTCTTTAAAGAAGCAAAATTCTTGGGGGTTGTTCTAGATTCTCAATTATTCTGGAAATAGAACCTGGAGGTTAGAGCCAGAACGACCCTTTACTGATGTAGCAGGTTATTTAACAAGAACTGAGGACTGTAATCGAACATCATCCACTGGATGTACGTAGCTATAGTGAGACCCATACTGCATTATGGTGCCATGGTTTGAGAGGCTGTAAGCAAGAAGTCTCACTTCGACATTTCCAACAGGGTACAGTGACTTGATTGTCTGGGGATAACTGGATGCATGCCTTGCATGCCTTCATTACATCCAAGTCTGGGAAAACTGCTCTCTGGCTTTGAGAGGAAGCCGGTAGTTATACACGATAGGACATGCTTCCTACTACTACTACGGGTATAACAGGAGTATCCGAACTTTGAATGTGAACACGTGGTAACGACTCTTTGTTTGTTAACATCGTTAATCTTCACTGACCGATCAAAAATACACTGCAAGACAGGTGCGGATGTCTATTCGGATACATTATCACTGAGCAGGCCGTGCGTATGATCAGAGTACTGGACTTACTTATCTACAACCAGTGGCGGATTCAGGGGGTTTTGGGGGTTGAAACCCCCCGAAATATTAGGATCGACTTTCAAACTAGATAGAAATTAAAGGCATTTTAAAAATATTAAAGAATTACTTTTTGAAACCCTCCGAAATATTTTTCTGAACCCGCTCCTGCCTACAACCGACCTGGTGATTTGTGTGGAAAGCAATCAAGGTTATGGACTCTCACAGAGTCAAAGCGAATTGTGTTATGGAATGCCGTAAGTCTTTCAACATAAACAAAGAGCATAACGTCAGACTCTGCTGGGTGCCAGTTTTCAACGGCTTTGGTCCTTCAAGTAGAAGTGCTCAATCACTGCAGGATACGCGTTTTTATTAGTTGTTTGAAAATAACAAAAGTTACTAACGTCCTTTGTTTCTAAAAGAGAGACTATGCGACGAATTGACAGAAGTCTATAGCAAGAAGAATCCAATCAATTTCTATGAATCAATTACCTTTCTATATATGTATCCGTCTGGCAATAACAGCTTCCTCTCGATAAATTAATATTTTCTTATAGATTCTGAGTCAAAGTTATTTAAGGTCTTTTAGATTATTTTTTTTATATGTAGATTCTGAGTCAAAGTAAGATTAGGCTTGTACTGGCTGTCAAAAAGGATACGCATAGATCATATTGGAATCCCAGCAATGCAAGTTGGAGTTTCGTCTTTTAAGTTCTCCGACTCTGAGCCAAGTGAAAAGAAAGAAAGGAATGCAGCGGCAGCCAAGGTCGCTCTTGGACCGAATCCCTTAATTGAGCTGGAAGAGAACACGCTAGCAGAGTCACTAAGGCTTGAGGAAAGAACCAGGAATTCAGAACATTAATCTAATTCTGCGGGTCTTAGGCAGTCGAAAATCTCCATCAAAGGTCAACATCAAAATCTGCTAAACTTTTTCCTAAACAATTCTTCCTCCTAGCAATTCTCCTAAACGACCTAGAATCTCCTTAATCTAGGAGGAAATCTCCTGATCTGGCAACACTGACTAAAGACTTATAGAATTTGGAACTGAAGGAGACTCCTGGCACTTCTCACTCTTCACTCGTACCAGGAGGCAATACCTGGGCTAGTACTGGCTTGCAGAAAGCACAAAAGCCCCGTAAGTCACTATCCTTCATTAGGTCTGTGGGTCTATGAGATGTTTCCTTATCTAATCGAAGCCTTAGTTCCGTTTTAAAACAAGAAAATTTTAAGCTAAACAAAACTGATTCCAAATAAAAATAAACCTATTGGGATTTTTAACAAAAAACTTACACACAGTGCAAACCATAATGTTTGCCAGACCCCAGAACTTAACGCGAATAAGTGTAAAGCGTAAAAATACTTTCATCTACAACGATGCCGCTGCGTCACAAATGCCACACAGACGCAGCTGCAATACGACGACGCACCGCAAACGCATCGACATTGCTTGTGTGTATTCGCTCAGCGCAAAATAACAAGTTCAGGCGCACATAAAAATAGACCCATAAACCGACACCCATACACACACATACACACACAACTCGCAAAACATTGCGCCTCCGTCTAAAGTTCATTACAAACGAGCTAACCAACTAAAACAAAAAAAACATGGCACTTTTCTAAGTCGAATTGTGTTGTTGGCCCGCAAGAAGTCGAAAGTGTGTAAGCAACTGTAGAACACATAAAATATTGTAAATAGTAGGCAGGCAAGAAAAGCGGGTCTGCAGAGAGCAGAGCGTGCGAAGAGCAGCGCTTCTAGTGACTTGCACTACGCCGCTGCATTCCTGCTCGCACGCAAACCCGAAACACTAAACACTGCGGTCGTCACTGTTGGCCCAACCGAGGCGCCACAACCACACGTTGCTGTGTTGCCAATCTGTTGTTTCCCCCCAACGTGCGAAGTTTTACTGCGCAGTTGAAGTGGCAAAGCAGCAACGCAATGTGGCCATTTTCTAGTTAGGTGCTAACGTTCAGACTGGCTTCGACTAGAAGTGGACAAATTGTTGATCTCGATTTGGGGATTGCAAGTCAGCAACGGCCAATAAAAGTCAGTCAGTCAGTCAGTTGGGTACAAAGCAGACTGAAAAATGTGTGCCCAAAAGTTTGCGGTATGCAATTTGCGCAATGAAAACCAAAAGTGATTGAAAAACCCAGAGTTGATTGTGTATCTTTATATAATCTTTCAGTATGGAATCGAGCGTATGCATATAGGTATGTGTCAAGACCTCAAAGAGAGCCAAAAAGGGGGAATAAACTACAGTAAGCAGAGATCAGGGATTGTCTTAAAAATGTAATAATTAACGCTAAAGTTATTTCAGCGAAAAGTATATAACTCTGGCACCTCATGTGGTCTAGTCAGACCCCAATGTCAATATTTTGCACGGAACTGTACGAAATACTAGCAAGGCCCGCAGCTTTGCACGCAAGTTTGAAGTCAATGGGGTCAATGAACCAAGCTTTTCTTAACCCTATGTTGATCCCGTAAAATTTTTATGAAAGAATACTCATCTAATTGTTTCTCATATGAAGTGATTTCACCACATTTCAAGTCAATAGGCGCATTATTATCATGTTAACCCATCGTTGACCCCATCCGATTTTTATTTTCGAAAGAAATTATGAGCATGTTTTCTCACTTTTTTACATAATTTATTTAAATTTCCATGGAAACTTCTGGTTAGATTACTTTAGCATTAACCCTTATGTGTGTGATGGGGTACCCGGGTACCCAAATCACTTTTTTATCGAATCATAAAATATACTTTTATATTACTGAGAGTTTTAAAACTAAGCAGAAACGGCAGAAGTTCGTCGTACATTGCGAACAAACAGTAAGAATTTTATACAACAAAAGTTAAGATTATTCGATTTTGGTCAAGTTAAACCCCGATAAATAATTTTTTTCCACAACTTACTTGCAATATTATAGGTGTTTCATGGATGTCTCTTTCCAGAAGACCCGGTTTGTATAAAAAAAAAAACTAGACTGTGGTTAACCAACAGCTTCTGATTTTCTTTGGTTATTCGGGGCATTAGTTTCTCATAAGATTGTTTTAAAAATGTTACCCATATATTATAAATATAGTCTATAGTCTTAGGTCAATTTCCAACGATCTATTGGGCGGTTTTTACAAGCACTAATTTTACTCTGGACAAATTATCAAAACCATTTAAAAGTCACTCTTTATTTTTAATGGGTTGAGTCGAAATTGGAATCTAATAAACTTTTTCTTGTCAATTTCCAATGACCTACGAGCATTTGTTAATTTTTTATAAACAATAGTTATAATTTTACCCTCTAGGCAGATTATCACATCTGAATGGTATCGATTGGGTAGAAATTAAAAACCAGCAGTCTTTATGTTGTAAGTAAACTTTAAAAATCTAAATCCACAACGACATCTAGTCACTTTTATCATAAAGTACTATACAATTTACATGAATCTCTAAATTCCGGTGTCAAAACCGGGTTTGACCAAAAGAGAGGCAATGGTGTTTGTTTAGTGGGAGTACGAGTCTGATTTGAAATTTAACAGAGTTTACCTTGTCACTTAATTCTACAAATTCTATTTTTAAATTAATTTTAATTGACATGAATTTACATCCGGTTTCAAACCCGGGTTTGACGACAAGAAAGGTAATGCTGTGTGTTTAGTGGGACTTGTAGTCCATAATAGAATCAGAATTGGAATCTAACAGACTTTATCTTATAACGTGTTCGGGCCCGGAAAACCTGGTCTCTTCCCTCTTGTGAAGGACAACAAAGAAGACTTAGTACACTTTCTTTCTCTTCTTCGTTCACAGAACTCTTGCAGAAATCATTAAAAAGCAGTCTTCGCTGAATACCTACAGATCATTGAAGGATTAGAAAAAAAATAAAATTCAAAATTTGATTGAAAATTTAAAAAACCCGTAAAAAATCTAAACTATCTCCGCAAGAAATGTTAGTAGTCACAGTTGGTTCTTTTCTCTTTTTTGAGTATCAAAAAGTGAACCTAAATCCAAAAAGGTTTACCAAAACTTTAGGAACTAAAGTATAAACGCTCAGTTTTATAGAAAATGCAAAAATAAAAAATCGAAAAAAATGCTCAATACTGACTGGTATCCAATAGTTTTTATCATCACAATGGCTGCTTTGGCTTAAAAATTAACACTAGAAAGACCGTTGCGTTCATTTTGACGGTTTTTAATTTTTAAATCTTTTTTAAATCTTTTTTTTCTTTAGTATTTCTATAGAATTTTGCTTTGGTGACTTTCATTTTTTTTTAAGAATTTTATATTTTTTAAAAATTGATTTTTGTAAGAAATTAGCCAAATACCGATATCGAGTCTTTGTAGGTATGGGAAACCTTCGGTCTTTCTAGTGTTAAGGAATGAATAATGTACCAGCAAAATTATCCAAAAAATTTTGTATATTTATTGGACCGTAACCCTCTCGGCAGAACATTTTAAAAGTTAAAACCAGATTGTTGACTAAGAAAAAGTTAAAAACAGCTAACATTAAGTTTTGAAATTCGTCCTAAAGGGTCACTACTTTAACCCATTCGAGACGACGATTTTTTTCGAACACGGTCCTCAGGAGTGAAATTTTATTTTTCTTTGTATTGGACACAGTAAAACCAATGCCAAATTTTATTTTCCTGTACTTTACAGATTTCATTAGTTCCAGAAAAATCTTATCTCGACGACTAGTTTACTCAGAATAACTGATAATTGCAAATTACTGTCTTATAGCTTCGGAAATGCACTGCACACACGGTGTGCAAGCGGTCTCGAATGGGTTAACCACATCTAAATGGAAGTCTTACTAGTATCCTTGAGGACCCAATAGGGTTTATTGTGTGGCATTACCGACAGATTGTATAACCTAAACAAAAGTAAAGTTTTGTAGTAAAAAAGTCGCATTAAAAATCGAAATCGTGATAACAATGGGTCCAATATTACCCATTTCTATTGATTTTTTGGACTGACAAAATTGTGTACCAGTACATTTTTAAAACACTAGATTGTTCGACCAATCCCACCAATCCAATTCTTTCAAAAATAGTAAAAGTATCGGAATATTTGCCTTCAGATGCAATAAAATAATGAAAGACCACAAGTCATTTCGTTCTCCTGGGTATTCAGTTGATAAACCCCGCTTATGTTCGACGTATTGAAAAATTTTAGAACTACATACAACAACTTTCGATTTCATTTTATATAAAGAAAGCTGCCATTTTATGGATATGAAATTTATTTAGATAATGCAAAAGCTCTCAATTAAAAGAATGAGAAGAATATACCGAAAAAGTTGATATGAAGTCTTTGAAACTAAAACATAGTTCAAAAGGTTTGACATGATAAAAGTTGTTCTAAAGCAAAGATGAGTGGAATTAAAAAAAATTTTTATTTTAAAATTTTACTTCCGCAGAGTCACGTGAAAATATTAGTGGTGTTTATGGAGAAGTTACTCTGTTCTAGTTCGCTGTTATTTGAAGACAATTTTAAAGTAAAAGATACCAATTGGTCGATCTATCACCAAAAAAATCGATGAAATCATGAATAAGTTTGAAGAATACCTTTGTGTAAGAGGTCATGACTTACTTAAGGAACTGAATATTGACCACAAATAGTTTTAAACCATTGGCATAAAGTTGGTTTCAGAAGGAAGATCAATGTTTTGGTGCCTCATGAGCTAAGTGCAAAAAATTTAATGGAACGAAATTCATTAAAATGTGGTTAAAGTGGAACGAAGTCACTTTATCTTAAACGTATGACAACTGGTGATAGATTATATACTATAGTGTTCACAAATAGATTAATTGAAGAAGCTTCAAGAACGGTGCCAAAGCTGGAATAGACGACAAGAAAGGTGAAGCTTTATATTCTACAAAGATGGAATGATTCTGAACGAAAAAGAAAGGAAGGAACGATTCTGATATTGCGATTCTGATTCAAGATTGTTGAAAAGAGTGGATAATATTTGGATTTATCAAATGTATTTTGACCAAAAAAATGTTGCATATTTTTACTAGAAAATTCTGAATACTTTTCCCCCTAAACCAATAGTTTCATAAAATTTTCATAGTCTAACAAAAATAAAAACTAAATCAAGTTAAAAAATTAAGCTTTAAAATTTCTAAACTGGCCACACTAATTAGAGTTCACGTTGTGGTCCATGTGGCAACTCTGTCACTGTGTAAGTGGTAGCGTACCTTGAAGTGGTCTGTGCCGGCCTACAGATCGACAGAATTTTTAGATTCTTGTTGCTGGTTCGTTTTGTTGTTGTTGTTGTCTACCACTTTGACTTTTCACAGACTTTTTGTGTGCGCCTTGCAAGACATTTCTGCTTATTTTATGTGAATTTCTTGTTGCTTTTACTATTGTCTTTATCATTTGAATACATATGTACAGATATATATATTTATATAAATATATATTTACACCCGCCTGGCACATCTAATGATTTAATTCAACTTAATTGTTTTTCCACTTCGTGCAATTTTACTTTCATTTCTCTCTCAATGGGGACATTTTGCGGCATTTTCTTTTGCTTCCTACATTCATAACAATGATTATTGTTATTTTCCTGTTGTTGTTGTTATTATTATTATTTTGTTAATATTTGTAGATACTACACACCTGCGTATGGGGCCCACTGAGTACTTTATCGCGTTGTTGTTGTTATTGTTGTTGATTCTATTGTTGTCAATTGGCCACCGCTGTGCTTATTGTGGTTGCTGTTGTTGTTGTTATTTGTATTCTTAACCCACACATGCTGTTTGATATATTTTGACTGTCGCTGCTGCTGCCAACACTAATGTTTGTTGTTTTTGTTTTTTATGTTTTTACCGTTGCCGTTGCACACCGAAGCTGGCCGTTGTTGTTGTTGCTATTACTTGCCACTCAGTTGTAGTTTGTTGTTGTTGTTATAATTAGCATACTGCTTGTTATTGCACATCTGCCGCATCAAATAAACAAAACAAAAAAGAACTCAAATTGAATTTTGCACAAATTTTAGTTGAATGCGGCACAGATGTTAGTAATTTGCAACAATGTTGAATTTGTTGTTGTCTAATGAGAAAATCACTACTTCAATTTTTAAGCGGCAACTCTCGACTTTCATTTGTGTACATTTTCTTAGCATTGTTACTATTTCATTTAAAGTGATAGAAGTTGCCACTTGTCGCGTTGTTATCGAACGTAAATTGTTTTACTATTATTTATTGTTATATTTTGCATGCTTTTGCACTGCACAACGCGCACAACTTTGATTAACAGAAAAAAATGCAGGAAAAAAGACCAGAAGCCAAACAACCTGACGCTCTCAACGCCAACGAGAGACTGAAACGACGCGCAACCGAGCTGCAACCGCACTCGTTCGGTTCGCTGACTGACTGACTAACTGACTGGCTGACTAGTTGGCGGGCTGGTTGGCCGGCTGGGTGGCTGGTTGGTTGGGGTAGTTGGCCGGCTGGCTGCATGCATGAATGAATGAACTAATGGCGCTGCGAATCGCTGTCGATGCGACGGCAGCGGTTGGAGCAGTGAAGAGGTGAAAGGAGCAAAGCGCAAACAAACGAAAATCACAGCAAAGCGCGATGCCGAAAAGCGCATTTGGTGCGCTGCTGCAGCGCCACTTTTCGCAACAACGAGTTGTACTCGACACGACTACGACAACAACAACAACAATAAAAAGAAAAAATCGTCACCCACTCGCTGCACGCCATACCGGCTGTGTTGTTTGTGTGTTGGCTGTGAAAGCAACAGCGAAGGGGAGCAGTCAAAGTCTGCGTAAAGGTAGGCGAACAGAAGTTAATTGTGAGCAGAATATCGCCTTTGATGCACTTCAATGCCATTTGCTGCCTGATTTGATAAAAAGTATTGAACAATAGTTTTCTCTTTAGGATCTTAGTAACTTTTTTTTTGCTTTGACTGTTTAGCTGTGCGCTAAGTATGGTTGCGTATTCTTATAGAACATGTGGAAAAAAGTGAAATTCTAGCTGTTGTTCTTATTAGAACTTTGGCGAGCGCTGTACATGGCCTCCGTGGCGCAATTGGCTAGCGCGTTCGGCTGTTAACCGAAAGGTTGGTGGTTCGAGCCCACCCGGGGGCGCTTCAAACTTTTTGCAGTTTTTTTTTTTAATATTAATTAATTCTTAAAATATGTAAAAAACAAGAATCTTAACCCTTTCCTTCCCGAATTATGAAATAGCCATAGAAGCAAATTGGAAGTTGGTTATTTGAAACGAGAGAACTATTTAAAAGTATTTTGCATAATATTTAAAATGGTTTCGACTTTCCAGTGGGTCGCACCTCCCACTGGAAAGTCGAAGGGAGGAGGTAGCCATACTACACTAGACTACACTGCGCTTTTATGAAGCAAAATTAAAACATATTTTATATGAAAACAAAATGTCCCTTATTTACAAGTTTTTAGAGTTTTTTGTTAGAATTTTAGAGTTATTTGGTGTCCTTTGTTAAACATAGAGCAATATTACATTTTTGCCATTTAATTCTGCTGCCCTGTCGAGCGGGAACCGTTGCACAAATGATAACAATTTTCAATGTTCCCATAAAAACAAACTACATATTTTGCTGAAAAAGCTCAGAACAATGTTTCTTTTAAGCGATACAATTCATAGAATGGGGAAAAATCGAAAATTATACATCGAAATTCCAAATTTGAATTTGGTAGCCATATGGCTACCATGGGAAGGAAAGTGTTAAATATATATTTGATTGATTTCTAATACTGATACGGTAGAGTTACGTATGGACTAAACAAACTACTTTGGCGTGTAGTAAATAAATATTAAATATGTGATAAATTAATGTTTCATGATAAATTGAGCTTAGGTGATTCACAAGTATAATAATCAATTTAAATCTAATTGGTTATACAGAGAAAATTAGTTAAAAACAAAAACAAATTAGTCAAATATAAACAGTTTTATTTATTAATTAGAAAATAAATTAGAAACTAACTATAACCATTTATTGAAATCAATTTAATAGTAAATAATTAATAAAAATATAAGAAATAACATTTTAAAATGAAAAGAATTAATTGAAATTAATTTACTTGAAAAATAGTCATAAAAATGGTAAATAAGTTATTAATTATTTATATATATTATAGAAACTAAATTGGCTTATAGAAATAATTAGTGGAAATTCAAAATAAATTAAAAAGAAATTAGAAAAGAAGTTATGAAATAGTTAATTAATAATAAACATTAAGATTAAATAAATAAAGTCATTAAAAACTTCTAAATGTCGAAAATTAGTGAATAAATTAGAAAATAAAATCTTAAATATAAATTTTTAATAGAAATTCCAAACAATTAAAAAAATTATAAAATAGAAATAATTAATTGAAATCAATTTACTTAAAAAAATAGTCATTAAAAATAGTAATTAATCAATAACATGAATTGGCAAATAGAAATAATTAGTTGAAATTCAAAATTAATTACACACAAATTAGAAAAAAAAATTATGAAATAGTTAATTAATAATTAATATTTATTATTGTTAGGTATTTATTATTTTATTTAAATTAAATATATATTTAATTTATTAAACAAATCAATAAAAAACTTCTAAATGTAGAAAATGACTAAATAAATTAGAAAGTAATTCTCAAATAGAAATATTAAATGGGAACTCCAAGCAATTTAGAAAATTAATTCTAAAATGGAAATAATTAATTGAAATAAATTTACTTATAAAAAATTACAAATAATTTACTTATTAAAAATAATCAGTCAAAATAATAAATAATAAAATAAAATGATTAAAATAATGAATATATGTCCAACTTAATCAATTAAAATTTAATAATTTGAATATAGAAAATTATGAATTAAATTAGAAAAGAAATGCTTCAATATAAATATTTATTTGAAAATGAAAATAAAAGAAATTTAAAAAAGTAAAAACAAAAACTAATTGTAATTAATTTACAAAAAAAATTGTCAGTTAAAATAATAAATAAAGAAATTAAGTAATTAAAGTAATTATTAAAATTAATTAATAAGAATAAGATACAAAATGAAAAAAATTCTTTCGAAAAGAAATATTATAAAAACGCTAGTGAGAATTATAAATATTTTATCATTTTATCGAGTTAAGATAAACAAGAATTAAGTAATTTATTTAATGATACGTTAATATAGATACATAGATAAAGATACATAGATAAAGTTAAAATAAAAAAATTAAATTACATAAAATTTATTACATTGAAATTGAACAAAAAAAAGATATCCGCCCCCGGGTGGGCTTGAACCACCAACCTTTCGGTTAACAGCCGAACGCGCTAACCAATTGCGCCACGGAGGCCATATATATGCGCTTGCTCAAGTTAAAACTTGATATGTCGTAACAAATAGTAGAAACCCGAGAAGAAATGTTAGTCTTATTAGTTGTCTTTTTTATTAACACTAGGATGAGCGACTAGTTTGTAGGCGCTAAGTGGAGCAACTGGGCCTGGCGAGGCCCGTAAGCGTAATCAGCTATTCCTACGATTTTCGCCCAGTTAGGCGTGGCATAGACAGCTGATACTTGGCACACGTACTCTATGATAGTATAGCTATGTGTCGATGTAATTATATGGGGGGATTTCTTAAGAGGATGGGGGGTTGAGGTGCCCCAAAAAGTAAAACTGCTATTTGTATATGGCACAACATTTAATTAATTAATTTATTGATTAAATTCAAATCAACAAAAAAAGAGACAGTTTATCTGCAGCACAGCCATGGCATAAAAATAGTTTATTTACACAGCCGTGTTCAAGGCCCATGAAATTTTTACATGTTTTCGTAAATATATGAAAAATGTACCTAAAATGTACGTAAGCCGTTAAACAAAAATTATTCAAACACGAGCAGCCATGTTTGGTGACTCAATTTCAATTAATATGTGCAGTGGCGCACGCAAGGGGGATTATAAAACCCTTTATTTTATCTGTTTGTTACAAAAATTGCGGCTGGAAAATGTTCTTTCAAATAATGTGGCAAATGGCAATTGTAGGAACTGTCCGTCCCAATAAACGGTTTGTCCCAGAGGAGTTCAAAAAGTCGACGAATCGTAAACTGAAGGAAACATTGTTTGGCTATTACAACGAGCAAGTTTCATTGTGCTCATATGTGCCAAAAAAAATAAGGCAGTAATTTTGCTGTCAACACAGCATTATGTATCCAAAATTGACAATGCCAATTAAAGAAGCCTTATCAAATTTTGGATTACAACGAAAATAAAGCAGGTGTCGATACTATGGACCAGATGCTCAGTAGCTACTCGTGCAAGCGTGGCACAAACCGTTGGCCACTTTCCATGTTTTATAACATATTAGATATTGCTGGCCTGGCATCCTTTATGGTTCACGAATCGTTCAAACGATCACCCAAAACGGATAAATGTCGTGAATATCTAACGCTTTTAACGACTCAGTTGGTCACTCCCCACATGGAAAATAGGGCAATGAACAGTCACGTTAGCCGCTGGCCTAATATCAGTGCAGCTATGGCGAAATTTTATGTTTTTGTAAGTAATTATTAAAAATAAACTATTATGCATTGTTAATTCTGTCTTTATTATTACTAGGTATCGGATTTATATGCAAAAACTATGCAAAAACTATGCAAAAAATGCAAAAATACGCTAAAACATATGCAAATATACAGTGCAAATAAAAATATTTTCTGTCTTGGTCCCGCTCAAATCGGAAGCTCCAAAAAATATGCATTTGCATATAAATCCGATCCCTAATTATTACAGGCACAAGCTAACTACCCAGCCCCAAGCACATCCGCACGACCAGACAAGAAACAACGAAAGGACTGTGCATGGTGTAAGCCTCAACATGACAAAAAACGGCGCAAAACCTTCTTCTCGTGTAACTCATGTAAAAACTTCATGTGCCTTGAACACGGCTGTGTAAATAAACTATTTTTATGACATGGCTGTGCTGCAGATAAACTGTCTCTTTTTTTGTTGATTTGAATTTAATCAATAATTAATTAATTAAATGTTGTGCCATATACAAATAGCAGTTTTACTTTTTGGGGCACCTCAACCCCCACTCTCTTAAGAAATCCCCCCAAATAATTACTTCGACACACAGCTATACTATCATAGAGTACGTGTGCCAAGTATCAGCTGTCTATGCCACGCCTAACTGGGCGAAAATCGTAGGAATAGCTGATTACGCTTACGGGCCTCGCCAGGCCCAGTTGCTCCACTTAGCGCCTACATACATAAAGTGGTCATGTTTGTTCTACAAAATTTATGCAAATAACCTTTTGTTAGTTTCGTTTCGTTTAGAAAACATTAGCGATAGTTGACATAAAATATTTCAGCGATCAGAGCTAAAGAAACAATTTGGCAACTACTCAAAGTCAAAATGGGCCTGGAAAAGCCCAGTTGCACATCCTAGTGTTAAAGAAAATTAAATGTTGAGTAAAATTTTTTAAGTATCAAGTATTTTATGGAACATTTATAAAAATTAAGCTGAAAAGTATACATAAGGGTTGTGACAAGATTTCGATGAAGATTATTAGAAGTTTTGTTTTCTTTCTACATTAAACAATTTTTACGCATTGTGGATTATGCCAAAGAATAAAAAGAAATCAATAAAAGCAGTGAGGCAGCGAATATATATGTATACAGTCGTGTTTGGGTATAGTGAACACCCTGTATAGTGAACACCTCGTTATATAGGGAACACCCACATTTTGACATGGAACCTCTAAATATTGACAAAATTTTTAAAACAATTTCAAGCAAAAAACAAAAAATGTATTTTGAGCCAATAAAACGAGTTTTTGAATCAAAATCTTAACCTTGATATAGTGGACAACCTCAATACTGTGAACAGGCCTTGCAATAATCAGTTCACTATATCCAGACACGACTGTATATAGTTTTATTTGGATTATAAATTGTAATCTATGTGAAAGAATTTAAGACAATTTATAATTTCTAAGTAAATAAATTTTGTTGTCCGTTTACTTGGACACATTTTATAAATTGTAGAGAGAAGTCAAGAAACAGTTAAAAGTATTTTGAGTACGTTAAAAATATAAAAATAAACAATTAATTGATTTTCATATTTTCAAAATATATAAAAGCCTTTTACACAAAAGTTGTAGTTGCATTAGTTGTGATATATTAATTAAAAAAAATAAAAATACCAGTCTGCGAAAACAAATTCAATTACATTTAACTTGAGAAAATTCATTTAAAAAAAACTTATAAACGCAGAGTACTTCTAAAATAATTCATATATGTTGTTGTTTATGAATGTTGCACTATTTAACTTATTTATTCATATATCCACATAGTAGATTTCTAAAGTATGTAATTTTTAATTAACCCTTTGCACTCGAGCGGTGCCGATACGGCGCCGGGCCGATTTGAAGTGTCAACGCGAACGGCGCTGCTTCGGCGCCCGGCCGAAAAAATTGGTGAAATTTTATTATTTGTATACGTTTGTTTGTTTATAAATGTTTTTCAAGAACTTGTAATGTGTTTACCGAATTTGGCCGAAATCGTCTCAAGTTGCTGGTTCGCGTAAGCGAAAAAGGCCTCGAGTGCAAAGAGTTAAAATAAATGAGAAAAAAAAATTGCGAACACGCCTGTTCTCCCCGACGGGGAATTGAACCCCGGTCTCCCGCGTGACAGGCGGGGATACTGACCACTATACTATCGAGGACATGTTGGCATGTTTGCCAAATCGGTTACATGAACCCTAAACACTCCTTGGGTTGTATGCTAAAAATAAATATCGTTATAGGGTAATGACAACACATAGTAAATGCAGTGAAGTTTATAACTATAAATCTTTCATATTAAACATTTTTGGACTTCTTCTGTTGTGGAAACTTTAAACAGTTCCCTTCAAAAATATCAAAGTGTTTTTTTTAACGCAATAAGTGTGTTATGCAGAGACCGGTATTAATACCACACTTAGATCTCTCTCTTCCAAGAGTAATAGTCTTAAGAATTATTGTTGAATTTTTTTAATTGAACTTTATTGTTTTGTTATAATATAATTTTATCGATAGGCTGTTAAAATTTAGTTTTTGTTTGACTGGATTATAAATAAATAAATAAAACCATACTTTATCTAATAATATAAACTAATATTCTAATATATATAATATCCAATAATCCAATAATCTAATAATATAATTATTTAAACATTGAACTACAAATTCAATTCTTATCACAATATCGTCTGATTTGGTACACATTGTCGTTTGATTGACAACTTTTCAATCACAATGAAAGTCCACGAATTTATGTTTATTAATAATGTGTATGATTTCAGTTCGTACATTCGTTATTCTCCAAATGTTTGAATGATACAGTTTAATCAATATGGCTATTCTGGCAAAGACTGTTGAAACACTTTCAAAAGATTATTAAAAGATAGTTTAAAAGACTGAATGAAAGATTTTAGCTATTCCAACGAAAAAATATTTCGGAAAAAGCTCTAAAATTCAACACTCGAGTTGAAAAACTGTTTTCGGCGAACAGCATTGCCAGCCAACTCTTTTTCTGTGAAATTTGAAGCATTTTTGCAATGATGAAAGAAAATAATTTTTCGAATTTTCGTTGTGATTTCCTTTTTAATTACAAATTGTTTATCAGGATTATTTTGCAGTTACGTATTTCTTTTTAGAAAAGACAAAAACTGGTGTAAAAATATGAATTAAAATTAATTGTTTTATTTTTTATGTGATGTTAATGATGTTGTCAGATTTAACCTTAAGGCAATGAACAGCACATGAAGACAAACACTTTCGGCCAATTTATATTATGTACTTTTGCTGGTTAATGGTGTATTTTTACGTTTTCTTTCATCCTTCATCAAAATCTCACATTTGTACACCATGTGCTCTATTCGATGCTGGCAATACTGTTGGCAAATGAACCGTCCGTCGTGAAATGAAAAATTCAAACAAAATTTCAATCAATGGCTGAAGAAATCAAGCTGAAATGCGCCTGGAGTTCTTCATCACCAATACGCTTATGAACCATTCTTCCATCGTCTATCGTTTCTTTTCACAACACAAACACAACGCATGTACTTTTTTCAAGCTGAAAGACGACCCCAAAAGCACGTCTTTCATGTTATGGAAAAAAGCTTTCAAGATAGTTGCTAGAATAGCAAATTGTCTTTCGAAAGATTTTTGTACTTCGAAAGATTGAGGTGAGTTGAAAGATAGTTGCCAGAATAGTCCTGTAAGATTCAAGGGAAAGTTTAGTTGAACTGCCACATAAGTATGTATTACTCTATAAAATAATGAGACTGTCTTATATTCACCTATTGTCACAGGTAATCCAACGTCCTCGATAGTATAGTGGTTAGTATCCCCGCCTGTCACGCGGGAGACCGGGGTTCAATTCCCCGTCGGGGAGAGGCTGGTTTCGAGCGGCCTAATCTTTTTTTGTATAATTTTTATACATTAGTAAAACACTCTAGTGATTTTTAATCTGATTCTTTTGAATGCACTATTATTTTTATTTAACTTAAATTTTATAACAATGTACTAGCAACGCTTCAGTGTTACCAGTTTTTTCTTTATTGCAAAGAATAAAATTAAATTTAATTTGACAACAGAGCAAGTCATCATTGAAATTCTGGTAAAATTTGTGTTCAAACGGATATAAAACTGAATGTTTATGCTTTTAATGAAAAATTCCCCATATACACCAATACCCAGTGTTGTGACTAATATATTAAAGTAGTGTAACTAATTAAGTAGTAAAAAGTAATATTTTGCTTTAAAAATCTAGTGTAACTAGTTACTTTTCCCCATAAGTAATCACCTTCAGTAATATTACTACTTTTTCAAGTTACTTATTACAATATTACTTTTTAGTCAACAAAGTTCTAACTTTCATGTAAAACAGCAGAACTGATAACATAATTAAGATGTATTACAATTATACAACGCTGCAGTTGTTCATACTAAACATAGCTCGCGTGTTTCATTTCCAACTAAATTTGGAAATGGAGAAACAATTAACATTTGCAAGCAAATTCAAGCGGTTTTAACAAAAAAGGTAGCGAAATTCAAATTGTAATTCAAAATGAAATAAACATATAACCTGATTGTTTTTTTTTGCAGAATGATTACTTATAAATGCTGGAAATTCCGCAAATATTTCGATTTGTTGACGGAAAATAATATATTACTTTTTGTGATACATTACTTCACATTTCCAGTAACAAGTAATGTAACGATCTTACTTTCAAATGTCAGTAATGTGTAATAAGTAATATGTTACTGTCAAAAGTAATAAGCCCCAACACTGCCAATACATCGCTTTGCATCGTTTCGTTTTGTGTTTTTTCGAAGTTGCGTCGCAGCTGAATTAGTACTAATTTTCACTGTGCGTCGTTAGATTTTCGAAGTTGCGTTGTTTTGGGTTCGAGTCTTTCATTTTTCTTTTTTAAATTCCTTTTTTCTAAAAGATGGCACGACTTTTGTTTCTAATTGCGCCATGCCATCAAAACTCGAGGATTCCCTTTCTTACTTTTGAGAAAGTAAGCCGACTTACGACAACAGCCACTATGGACTCATCAGACAGTGATTAATTTTTTGTTTTCTGTATTTATGTAATAAATTTATATATTGTTTTTGTTTTTTAAATGTTTACTTTGTTCAATTTTCTCTTTAAAAAGTAGTATTTTCGTAACCCTGAAACCTTTCTTCGATCTTTACATGGTTTGCTATAGAAAATTATAATTCACTTAGCGTTGTGTTTTTTTGGAAAGTGACCACAACGCAAAGTGAGGTATTGGTGTATTAAAGTTTGTTGAAATTCATATCGAAGCGGTACGCTCACAGTTGTGAGTAAAATTTAGTCACTTTTAACTCGTTAAACAATTTTTCAGTTACTAAATTTTTTACATTACTCCATGTGCTTAGAATTTCAACGATTTCACCTGAACTTTTCATTCGAAGCGTGTGTGGAATGCAAAAATTCATGGGAATTTTAAAATTTAATTGAAAATTTTATACATGTTTTAGACAATACAATTGAAACCCTTTAAAAACCCGAAATTTCAAGTTCTTATTCGCAATTTTCTATTAAAAAATATTGTAGTAAAATTGTATATTGTATAACATTTTATTAAAAATAAATAAATATTGGTTTGGCCCGACCCATTCATGTTAAATAATTTTGCACCTATCATATTTCTCCAGACTTCAAAAATGATTTTTAAAATTAACAATTTACATATGAAGTAAAAATTTAGTTGTTTCAAGAAAGCAACCATCATCATCATCAATCATTAAAATCTTTTGCTTTGTTCAACAGTCACTAAACAGTCATATTTTACAGTTCACTAACAACATAACAACAACGATGACGTGTACTTTTGGTTGAGCGCTTTCAGAAAACACACAATGTGCCGCAAATCGTCAACTGCCTCCGTGGCGCAATTGGCTAGCGCGTTCGGCTGTTAACCGAAAGGTTGGTGGTTCGAGCCCACCCGGGGGCGGATCAATTTTTTTTTTGTTTTCAATGTTGCAATGAATATTTTTTTAATATTCTTTTTAATGAAACATTATTTATATTTTCTTTATTATTATTAGGTTTTAGTAAAAAAATGGCAGAATTTATGAAATGCATATTTATTAGAGACCGATTGAAGGTGTCATTTTTGGCGAAGCTGGAGCCTAAGCCTCTCAATCGACTGCAAGACTGCCTTGCCGGGGAAAGTTTAAAGTCAATGGGAATTAAAGTTTCTTCATACAACACTGTATAAATGGTGACTCGCCCTTTTTATGTATTTATCAGAAGAATGGCACATCTATTGGACGATAGTATACAAACTTCTAACTTATAATTCCGAAGATATTCCATATTAAAAATTATGGTTGTATGGGAGGTGCCACGCCTACTTGTGGGGGTAGTATTCATACTACGTGCTTTACTGAGATTTAGTCAAGGCGAACATTCCGTGCAAGATTCAGCTCAATCGGCAGTCTAGTTTTTGAGTTTTAGTGTCGTGTGACTAACAAAATAACAAACAATAATTTTTATATATTTTTAATTTAACTGTTGAAACAAGTGTTTTGAAAAGAATATTTTAAAATAAATAAAATTAATTAAATTATTAAAAAACATCTTTAAAAAAAAATTTTAAATCGCTAAAAATAAAAAGTCGATCCTGCCAGGAGTCGAACCTGGAATCTTCTGATCCGTAGTCAGACGCGTTATCCATTGCGCCACAGGACCATGTGGAAGTTTGTTGTCTAAGGTAACATTAGAATGTATAATGATTTCTTTTCTGCACAGTTGACATAACAGTATTAAAAAATTGTTGTTGTAATAATAAATTTATGACTGTAATTAACTCGACGGCATACTCGTAGGCTTCGGTGCTCGTCTACTTAACATAGCAGTTTGAATTTCAAACTTTGAAACTGTATTTTCATCCCCGCTTCGTCACAGAGGTGTCCAAATTTATTACACTCGTGTGTGTATGATTACATACAGTCGCTAGAAGCGAGTGAGAACTTTGTAAATTTTTCAACTCACCAGAATTTCAAGTATTTATGACAACATTAGAATACCAATGAATATTCTTCTTTTTTCTTACGCTCATCTATTGCGTCCGACTCAAACCGGATTTCGTATGGAATTTCATTTTTGTTTTTTGGAATTATTTGTCTAGTATTTTTAGAATTTATTATTTAAATGATTAAGCATATTTTTTATTTTTATGATTTCTGTCCCAATTGCTGCTTCGCGCTCTGAATAGTTTCAATCGTTGCAATTTCCTTGCATACTCGCACACAAACACATTTTTAATGGCATCCTTAGCGGTCGAGCACTCAGAGCCAATAAATTTCAACAGAAGGACGATAGTCGGATCTCAGCGGGAAGCCATTGAGTTGGCGTTTCTGTGCGTTTTCAGCTTTTAGCTGAGTGGAATTTGTATTTTATGGACATCAAAATATATCCTGATTCTATAAGATTTGTGTGAAAATAAATGTGAAACGATGTAGCGGGTGAAAAGTTGGGAAAGTGAAGGAAATATTTCAATGATCATAAAATGTTTGAGGTTAGGTGTGGGACCAGTGAAGCGCTCTGTGCCATTGGGTCGAAAGTGAAAGTGTTTTACGCTAAGTTCAAAGAAAGACTCTGTGTTCATGGACCTCAAAGTCCTTTCAAAACTGAGGAGGCCCTTCAATGTTTGGTGGAACCCACTGCGAAGTTACTCGTCATCACGAAATCATCCAATGACTTCTTACTGACAGCTAAATAAGCAAGAAAACTCTTTTAGTTTTAGATCATTTTGAGGTTATGACGAGAAAACGCAAAACTGTTGAGCTCTCCGATAAAATGTGTGACCAAAATTTAAGACTGCAACGTGCCAAAGTGGCCAACAAAGTGACAGCAGCATGACGGATACTTAACAGCAGCAACACGCACATCGAAAACTGTCGACGGAAATGGTTTGGCGCGGGAACGCTTACCGAGTGGATTACTTAGGAGCGGTTAGGGCTGCTTGAGTTTCCTTCAACGGTTATTTGTGCGCTCCCCTCGTGTTTCTGCAATTGTCAACATTTATTGCAGCAATGCGAAACCAAGAACACGCGTGTCCGCAACATGTGTTGTCATTGCCAGCGGTTCAGCTCGACGCCAAGGACGTTTAAGGTGACAATGTGCAACTGGATTAGGGCACTAAGCGTTCGAACGATTTGTAGCTGCAGATAATTTATTCGTTCAAACAAACAGTTTGCTTATATAACTTAAAAGAAAAAAACCATTAAATTAAGGATTTGGCATGAAAATCTCCCATCAGTTGTCGACTCGCTCCATCTTTACATAGAGTCCACCTTTGGCAGAGAGCAGCACTGCGTACGGATCGAAATGCACACGGCAGGGCGTCTGGTCGAAGGCCACCGCGCGGTGATTACGCAGCGCGTGCAGCAGACCCAGCTTTGTCTGAAGCAAACCTATACGCAGACCGATGCAGTTGTGCGGTCCAATACCGAAGGGCATGTAGGCGTCCATGTTGAGGTTCTTGCGATTCGCGGGTGCAAAGCGTTCCGGGTCGAACTTATCCGGTTCGGGCCAGTACTACAAAACAAACAGATTATGAAACTGAGGAACCGCTTACAGGGTGCATGGGGACTTACGCGTTCATCGCGGTGTATGGCCAGCAACGAAACGTGCATCGCTGTGCCAGCTGGGACCACATAGTCGCTGAACGGCGCCAGCGAGTAGCCAGCCTCATTGGTGCATTCGCGTTCGAGGAACCCCACCACCGGGTACTTGCGCAGCGTCTCGTCCACTACCTGGCCGAGGTAGGACAACTCGTGCAGCTTGTCGTAGGTCACGGTGTCCTCTGTGCCGAAGGCATCGAGTATTTCCGCGCGTAGACGCTCCTGCAGCTCTGGATGCATCGCCAACTCGTACAGCGCGAAAGCCATTGTCGACGAGGACGTCTCATAGCCGGCGGTGTGAAATATGGCCGCTTGGGCCACTAGGAAGTCTAAGTTTTTGGCCGGATGTTGCTTTTCGGGCTCCGCTTGAGTTTCCCGCTTCAACGCGAGCAGTGTGTCGATGAAATCGTTGCGCGTGGCGCCCGTTTGCTCTCGTTCGGCCATGATGTGCTTGACGCTGCTGCGCAGAAACTCGGTCGTCTCTTGCGTGAAGAACTTAATGCGCAGTAGCGCTGTAAGTGCGGGTATGAAAAGAATGCAGAAGAAGGACAAGGCGCGCCGCGTGGTTACTGCAAAAATGGCGCGACTGTGTAGGTAGAATGGGCTGTTGGCGTCGCGCAGACTACCGGCACGTATTCCGAAGGCGGTGCTACCAATCATTTCGTTAGTGAAGCGGCCGCAAATGTCCTTCAAGTCGATGCCAGCGTCCTTGGGCAGGGAATTCACCAGCACTTCGAGCTCTTGGCCGATCTGTTATGGGCGGAAGTGTCAATAAATAAATAATTGAGTGGCCGATTTGGCGTCCCAAGATTTCGACGAAATTGGGATCTTCATTGCTTCCCAACCATCCAAACTGCAACTTGAATTATTCAGCTTGAAAACTATTTCTTTTCTTTCTCGCACTCACCTCCGTCATTAGTGGATACATTTGCTTTAATTTTCCACTGGTAAAAGTAGGCGACAGTTTTGCTCGCAGCTCCCGCCATTCCGGATTACGTATAAAAAACAGATTATTGTATCCCAACGGATCGTGGAGCGAATCGAGTTGCATCACACGATTCGAGAAGCTATTAAAGTCTTTGATCATGATGCGTTTGATGAGGTCCAGGTCGCGTATCAGCAGCGAGGGGCGAAACAGTGCGTAGAAGCCGATCAGCGGCGCGGACGGTGGTACACTTTTGTCCTGGTGCAACGCGCACATCTGACCCAGAAAACTGGACTGGAAGGTGAACATGTCGCGCAGATTTCCAAACAGCGTCGTCGGTTGTATGTAGGGAACATTGTGGCGACTCCAGTAGCTGTGCAGGTGGCGTTGCCAGTAGTAGAGGCAGAGGCACACTGTGGCCGCAAACAATATCAGTTCGATTAGCATTTCAAGACTCGCGAGGACGGATGGAATAAGTAGACAGCGAACACCGATATGGTCGGCGTTATGTGCGATACTAATCCAGCGTTGGAATTGTTTTGAGTTTATTAAATCAAAATTGGAAAAGTTAAACGAGTTTACAGCGAAGAAGTGTGCTAGACAGGTGAGCGTCGCTGACTGGCGGCGCTTAGCCGAAGTTGGAGAGCGCCACAATAAGAACCGAGGCAGCCGAAACTTCTTCTAAAGACGCGCACAGTGCGGTCAGCTACCGAGATATTTTGGTTATCTATCGCATAGAATAAATAATAAATGCGCACTCGGCGACACTCGTACGTCAAGGTCGCGTTTGCGTCACTCTCAGTTCGAGTTGGAACGGAGCGAATATTTTGTGATATCGGAGAACAAATGTTTATTTTAGTTGAATTTTGAGCGATTTGTTATTAAAGACGCCAAATGTGCTCAGTGTATTTTTTTTTTGTTTTTGTATATTCAAATTGTAAAAGCTTGGAAGCACATTTGGCAAAAAATCGCTCGAATTATCATAAATAAAAGTCTTATCGAATACTATGAATCTGCTAATTTTCGGGTAAGACTTTTGCTTAGTCATATGAGTAAACAAAACTTTGAGTGATAAGAAACAATTCCAATAATAGTGATTTGATTATAAATTAGATTTATATGTTGAACGTGTTTTCAACTGCAGGACTTTCGAAGCGATAGAAATAGCGTTAGAAGGACTAAGGATGTCTACAACTCTCAATCAGCTATGCTGGAAAGCAAGAGAATTAAGTCCAGCTAGGAAATGTACATAGATCTGTCAGAAAAAACAGCACGCGGATGTCCTCAAAAGGGGACATTATCCCGCATTCTATGGTCTGTAGTCCTTGATGGATTAACCGCTCTCTCTTGGAACAAGGATATTTTTGGCCCGAAGTGCATCCTATTCGTAACCAGCAGGCCACCACGGTCGCGGAAATGCTTGTAAGCAACTGGGTGGCCACGTTCAGAGTTCCGCTGGAGTTGCACTCGATTTAAGGCCAGAATTTCGAGTCTGCGATATTCAAGGGAGTGTGTGAGCTACTAGGAATAAGTAAAACTCGCACCACTCCTTTGTACCCGCAGTCCGACGGCAGGGTGGAACGATTCAATCAGACACTGGAAGAATATCTGCGGAAAGTGGTAGGCAGGAATCAAAGGAATAGGACACGCATATCTCTCTGTTCCTGATGGCGTATAGGTCAGTCCCGCACGATCATCACTCACTCCAGCCCGAGCAGTGGTCGGCACAGAGTTGAGGTTGCCTGCTAACTTGAAGTTCGGAGTAGTACCACGACGGAAGGCGCTAGGACTGATTACGTGATCAATAAGCGGTCGGAACTGGAAGAAATCCACCAGTTTTATAACAAGCCGTACCCAACTGGTCAGCGATCAGATGAAGCCAGATATTATCTACGGGCTAACACAGCAGGGTTCCAAGAAGGCGATCTGGTAATGCTCTACTACCCGCAGCGGAGGAAAGGTTTGTCTCCAAAACTTCAAACGTTATGGAAAGGACCGTACAAGGTCGTGACCAGGATTAATGACGTGGTATACAAGGTTCCACGCTGCTGCAATAGAAACGCTAGGCTGAAAGTATTAAATTTGGAGCGCCTGGCGTCTTATTCCGTCTTATTACGATGAGGCACCCTGCCGCTGTGCTATGCATGAACGCTTTTACGGGCATACGGACATTTTCGATATGGCAAGGATGCCTCGCGAAGGTAATGGGATGTGCGAGAACGATCGAGAGATAGTCCAATTGGAATGTGCGAGAACAATCGGCGCGATAAGCAGACAAGTATAAAAAGCAGCCGGGTGCAGCGCAGAGGGAGAGTCTTATTTGAACGAGCAAAGGTGAAACACGGAATAGTCCAATAAGTGGTAACAACTGCAAAGACAAGCAAAGTGTAAATTTGTGAATAAAGTGATTGTTGGTTTTTAATTGCGTTTTACATCGATTACTTGAAGTAGGTTTTATTTATCAAGCACAATCCAGAGAGACGAATAAGCCTAAAGAACTAATTTTCGTAACAATATTTTATATCTCCCATCAGTTGTCGACTCGTTCCATCTTCAGATGAATGCCACCTATGGCAGAAAGCACCACTGTGTATGGATCGAACTGCAATTGCCGGGGCGTCTGGTCCAGCGCCACCACCCGGTAATTACGCATTGCGTGCAGCAGGCCCAGCTTTGTCTGTAGCAACCCTATACGCAGACCGATGCAGTTGTGCGGTCCAATACCGAAGGGCATGTAGGCGTCCATGTTGAGGTTCTTGCGATTCGCGGGTGCAAAGCGTTCCGGGTCGAACTTGTCCGGTTCGGGCCAGTACTACAAAACAAAGAGATATATGAAACTGAGGGAACACTAACAGGATGCATGGGATTTACGCGTTCATCGCGATGTATTCCCAGCTGTGAAACGTGGATCGCTGTGCCGGCTGGGACCACATAGTCACTGAACGGCGCCAGCGAGTAGCCCAACTTGTCGGTGCACTCGCGCTCTAGAAAGCCCACCACCGGGTACTTGCGCAGCGTCTCGTCCACCACCTGGCCGAGGTAGGACAACTCGTGTAGCTTTTCGTAGGTCACGGTGTCGTCAGTACCGAAGGCAGCTCGTATTTCGGCACGAAGACGCTCCTGTAGCTCTGGATGCATTGCGAGCTCGTACAGCGCAAAAACCATCGTCGACGAGGTCGGTTCGTAGCCGGCGGTGTGAAATAGGGCCGCTTGTGCCACCAGAAAGTCTGAGTCTTTCGCCGGATGCTGCTTTTCGGGCTCTGCTTGAGCTTCTCGCTTCAATGCAAGCAGTGTATCGATGAAGTCGTTGCGTGTGACGCCCGTTCGCTCCCGCTCGGTCATGATGTGCACGACACTACTGCGCAGAAACTCGCTCGTCTGCTGCGTGAAGAGTTTGATGCGCAGCAGCGATGTGAGCGCCGGTATGAATAGAATGCAGAAGAAGGAAAGGGCGCGTCGTGCCGTGATTGCAACTACTGCACGACTATGCTGGTAGAATTCGCTGTTGGCATCGCGCAGACTACCGGCGCGTATTCCGAAGGCGATGCTACCAACTATTTCGTTAGTGAAGCGGCCACAAATGTCCTTCATGTCTATGGCAGCATCCTTGGGCAGGGAATCAAGTAGCGTTTCGAGCTCTTGGCCGATCTGTTATGGGTGAAAGTGTCAATAAACAAATAACTGAATGATAGGTTTGGTGACTTAAAGAATGGACTCGATGGAATGAGGAAATCGGGACCTTCAATTCGGGTAGAAAACTATTCCTTTCCTTTCTCGCACTCACCTCCGTCATTAGCGGATACATTTTCTTTAATTTCCCACTGGTAAATGTTGGCGACAGTTTTGCTCGCAGCTCCCGCCACTCCGGATTACGTATAAAAAACAGATTATTGTATCCCAACGGATCGTGGTGCGGATCGAGTTTCATCACACGGTTCGAGAAGCTATTAAAGTCTTTGATCATGATGCGTTTGATGAGGTCCACGTCGCGTATCAGCAGCGCGGGTCGATAGAGCGTATAGATTCCGATAAGCGGCGCGGACGGTGGTACACTTTTGTCCTGGTACAATGCGCACATCTGTTCCAAAAATCCGGTCTTGAAGGTGAACATGTCGCGCAGATTTCCAAACAGCATCGTCGGTTGTATGTAGGGAACATTGTGGCGACTCCAGTAGCTGTGCCGGTGGCGCTGCCAATAGTAGAGGCAGAGGCACACTGTGGCCGCAAACAATATCAGTTCGATTAGCATTTCAAGAGTTGCAAAGACGGATCGAAAAAGCAGACAGCGAACACCGATGTGTTCGGCGTTATGTGCGATACTAATCCAGCGTTGGAATTGTTTTGAGTTTATTAAATTAAAATTGGGAAAATCAAACGAGTTTACAGCGAACAAGTGTGCTAGACAGGTGAGCGTCGCTGACTCGCGGCGATTAGCTGAGTTTGGAATGCGCCGCAATAAGTGCAGCCGAAATTTATTCTAAAGAGGCGCACAGTGCGGTCAGCTGCCGAGAAGTTTCGGTTTTCTGTCGTATCAAATAAATATTAAATGCGCACCCGGCGACATTCGTATGTCAAAGTAGCGTCTGCTCTGAGTTCGAGTTGGACTCGAGCGAATATTTTGTGATATTGGAGAACAACTGTTTAGTTAAATTTTGAGCGAATTCTTATTAAAGACTTAAACAAAGCAGTTTATTTGAGTTGTTTTTTATACTCAAGTTGTAGAAGCTTGGAAGCACATTTGGCAAAAAATCGCTCGAATAATTATAAATAAAAGTCTTATCGAATACTATGAATCTGCCAATTTTTGTGTAAGATTTTTGCTTAGTCATATGAGTAAACAAAACTTTGAGTGACAAGAAACAATTCAAATAATAGTGATAGCTTTGCACACAAGTTTGAAGTCAATGGGCCCAAAATGGGCAAACAATTTAGTCGGAAAAAATATACCGCCAGTAGAATGACACATCTATGAGACGATGGTATGCAAAACTTCAAAGCTTTCCAACTTATTGTTCCCAGGATATTCCACATTAAAAATTTGGGTTGTATGGACGGTGCCATGCCCCTCATCCAATAGCCACCCTACTCTCCCTGTCGAAGGGCACGTCGAAATCGTAATTATGTGCCAAATATCTTGTTGTGTGATTTGCAGTTCCAAAGTTATTGAAAACAATAAGGTCGCTTAAAAAGTACCACGCCCCTTGTCCAACGCCCATACAATTTAACCACTTGAACAACACGTCTAAGCCATGATGCTATAACAAATTTCAATGCTAGTCGACTTATAATTCCGAAGATATTTCATATTAAAAACTTGGTTTCTACGGGCAGTGTCAGGCCCCTCGACCGATACTCACCCCATTCCCCATGTCGAAGGGCACATCTAAATCGTAGTTTGTGTCAAATCTCTTAACTGTGTGATTTGTAGTTCCAAAGCTATTCAAAACACTTGAGTTGCTTAAAAAGTGTCACGCCCCTTGTCCAATGCTCACAAAGTTTTACCAGTGAAACGGCACATCAAACGGTGGCCCGCACCAAATTTTAATGCTGCCCGATTTCTCATTCCGAAGATATTCCATATTGAAAATTTAAGTTGTATGGGCGGTGCCACGCCCCCTTGTCAAAAACCCACCCCATTCCCCCTATCGAATCGCTAAATCGTTTGACACCCATATTGCTGTAACATATATATCATGGCTGATTTGTTATTATAGTGACCGTGGCGAGAAGGCGTATTAGGTGGGCGTGGTCAATCTTATATATCCTATGTTAACATCAATGAAACACGGAATCATTTGGTATTAATACTGATTTACTTACATGTACCGTAGCTTCGTTTTGTTAGTTTAGTGGGCACGGAAAGTGGGCGTGGCCTTTTATATTATAGCCTATGTTTGCCGCAATGTAACGCTGAATCGTCTGATACCCATATTGCCTTACAAAAGCATACCATAGATGAGTTTTGTTACCATAGTGGGCGTAATAAGGGGGCGTGGTCAATCTCATATAGCCTATGTACCATTCCCACAGATTAAAAAATGTTTGGTGCTCATTTCATCTAAATAAGTTCAGTGGTTTTTGCCTGATTGTGGCTCAAAAAACGTCACACTTGTTTTTATAAATATACTTAATAGTATAGAAGTATAGATATAGATTAGATTTATGTGTTGAAGGAGCTTTCAACTACAGGACCTTTGAAGCGATAAGAACAGCGTTAGAAGGATTAGGGGTGCCTACAACTCTCATAAGAGGGATATCAGCTATGCTGGAAAGTAGGAGGATTAAGTCCAGCTAGGGGAAGTACATAGATCTGTCAGCGAAAACAGCACGCAGATGTCCTCAAAAGGGGCACTATGCCCCATGCTATGGTCTGTAGTCGTTGATAGCCCGTTCTCCCATGGAGCAAGGATATTGTTTGCCAGGAGTCTGTATTTAATTGGACTAAGAGCGCTGTGAACGATGTTCGGCTGCGAAAGGGCCGACAAGAAGATCTCAGAGCCGCATGCAGCAGTACAACAAGGGAGCGCCCCATGCGAGCGAATTGCCATGGACTTTGCTGGCCTTTTCCCAATTAGCAACAAGGCATCAAAGGCCAAAATCAATATCAGTTCGATTAGCATTTCAAGACTTGCGAAGACGGATCGAAAAAGTGGACAGCGAACGAATACGAAAAGTAGACAGCGAGTACCGATGTGGTCGGGGTTATGTGCGATACTAATTCAGCGTTGGAATTGTTTGCAATTGAATGAAGTGAAATTGGTCAAATTAATTGCGTAAGCTGCAAATGTGATTACTGATAACAGTGAGAGATTTTCATAATCTGGTTGGGGGTCGTTGACTGGACAAATACCGAGTTAGTCGAAGTGTATTCTATATTCGCACACAGAACAAAAGATGTCGAGAAGTATTGGTTATCTGTTGTATACAAAATAATAAACGCGCTTCATCATGGGTCAAGGTCACTCGAAGTAATCTAAATTAAAAACATTTTCGTATTCACCAGTATTTAAAGCTCAACATCGTGGAAAGAAGAAGAAGAATCAAGACTTCAGCTTCAATACTTAAAATTGTTGTATTTCAACTAGCGAAGCTGCACCTTGAACGATGGGACAAGCCACCCGCACAAGTCACCCGACAGCCAGTGGCCGCAACAGGTGCGATGCGACAATTAATTAGAAATAAAACACCGCAACAGGTTCAATGAGAAGTGCAATGACAGTAAACAATCACTGTCATCTGTCAGCGGTCGGTCGACCGTTGCACAGTCGAGGGACGCAACCCAACGCCCAACGCAGTTAGCAGTGGAAATCAATGGTTTGCCTGGTTGTAAATCAAGTGAAAATGCATTGGCCATCAGCATCGATGCTCGTTTTTCCCTCTTTCTGCGTTTTATCTGTTTCATCGTTTATTTTTCACCTCAGTTGCCGCCGTCGTTGACTGCGCGACCGCATCGGTTAGCGTTGACGTTCGCCATTACTTATGTTCACTGCTCAATTAAAGCGGAAAGTTCATGTTGTCTTTATTCCATCTCACCATCAGTCACAACGTTAGGGGTCGCTGTAACCGACGACGTTTTCCCAGCACTATGCCAGATCATGGAAAATGAATGAAAAATCACAATTAAATTGCTTGCAAGCCATTTGTCATGTCCAGCAAATTAAACGGTCACATCCTCCCTTCTGCCGGGGCGACCTATGGTCAGTAGAAAAGTTTGCAAGTTTAGTTTGTTTCGAAGTTGGCGTTTAGAGCGGCGAGAATGGATTGAGTTAGATGGGAGGGAAGAGAAGAGTGAGGGGAATCGAGATATACAAACAGAGAGAGTTGCTTGGTTAAATGAATTGAGTGCAATTTTCGGACATTAAATTTAATGATATATTTTTATATCTTTTACATTATTTTTTACAGTGCATGATTTGAATTTCGTGGCAGTTTTTTATTCGACTTCGATTTCTGCTTCTTCTTCTTCCACCATTACTTTTACTTCTACTTCTACTTCTACTTCTACTTCTACTTCTGCTTCTACTTCTACTTCTACTTCTACTTCTACTTCTACTTCTGCTTCTACTTCTACTTCTACTTCTGCTTCTACTTCTGCTTCTGCTTCTACTTCTACTTCTGCTTCTACTTCTACTTCTACTTCTACTTCTACTTCTACTTCTACTTCTACTTCTACTTCTACTTCTACTTCTGCTTCTACTTCTACTTCTACTTCTACTTCTACTTCTACTTCTACTTCTACTTCTACTTCTACTTCTACTTCTACTTCTACTTCTACTTCTACTTCTACTTCTACTTCTACTTCTACTTCTGCTTCTACTTCTACTTCTACTTCTACTTCTACTTCTACTTCTACTTCTACTTCTGCTTCTACTTCTGCTTCTGCTTCTACTTCTACTTCTACTTCTACTTCTACTTCTGCTTCTACTTCTACTTCTACTTCTACTTCTACTTCTACTTCTACTTCTACTTCTACTTCTACTTCTACTTCTACTTCTACTTCTACTTCTACTTCTACTTCTACTTCTACTTCTACTTCTACTTCTACTTCTACTTCTACTTCTACTTCTACTTCTACTTCTACTTCTACTTCTACTTCTACTTCTACTTCTACTTCTACTTCTACTTCTTCTTCTTCTTCTACTTCTACTTCTACTTCTACTTCTACTTCTACTTCTACTTCTACTTCTACTTCTACTTCTACTTCTACTTCTACTTCTGCTTCTACTTCTACTTCTACTTCTACTTCTACTTCTACTTCTACTTCTACTTCTACTTCTACTTCTACTTCTACTTCTAATTCTACTTCTACTTCTACTTCTACTTCTACTTCTACTTCTACTTCTACTTCTACTTCTACTTCTACTTCTACTTCTAGGTTAGGTTAGGTAGGGAAGGGTGTGTGCGTCCCAAGGGCAGCACTTCCACTCGGAGGCCAAAATGGCCCATTGTGAATCCCTTCATGGAAGATTCTGGAGCTAACCAGTGGCTCTCAGTTCGGGGCAAACCAATTCGACCTCTTGATGAAGGAGAGTAGATCCGATATTTCAACTACTGCTGCGCAGGCCAAGTCTACCAGGAACCTTGACCCCAAGGTGCGGAGTCGGCGTTCCTGCAGAGCCGGGCAGTGGCACAGGTAGTGTTGGATCGTCTCCACTTCTTCCTCATCTCCACAGCTTCTGCAGACATCACTGGACGAGAGGCACCATTTGACCAGCATAGATCCAATGGCGCAGTGTCCAGTAATGACTCCAACAAGCTGCCTAATAGAGGTTCGACTCAGGGACAGTACATATCGTGTTTTCCTCACGGAAAGGGAAGGCCATATTGCCCGGCAGGTACTGCTATCAGTTATGCTCCGCCATGAGGACTCGATGTAAGTTTTGCTCAACCTGTCAATACGGAAATACAGGGCAGATATCGGAGGGAGCACAGAGTTATCCACTTCGGTGAGAGGTAGGGCGACCCCCTTTCTTGCCATCTCATCCGCTGCCTCGTTTCCTGCCACTCCAGAGTGGCCCGAAACCCAGCAGAGAGTGACTCGGTGATGGCCGATGCCGCGAAGTGCAGTGCGACAACTCTGCACTACCTTTAATTTCACAGTCGCTGATTCCAGCGCTTTAAGGGCTGCCTGACTATCCACACAGATTGTGATATCCGTGGGTGATAATCCGCTGTCGCGGATTAATTCAGCAACTTCCCAGATTGCATAAATCTCCGCCTGAAAGATGCTATAGAGGTCCGGGAGTCTGAAAGACCGTTGAGCCCCTAGTACATCTGAGTGGAGACCAGCTCCTATACCTTCCTCCATCTTAGAACCATCTGTGAAGATGGTGATGAAGGCGTCTCTTGTCACACTTGTAAGTCCCCATTCTTCCCTTGAGGGAAAGGAGGTACTTCTAACTATAACCTCTTCTTTTCTCTTTTTTCATTTCCTCAGTTTCTTTCCTAAACTTTTTACACATTAAACAACAAATGACTTTTTAAAACTGCAAATTGAAATTCAATAACTAAAAAATACAACAACAAACACAATGAGTCCAAATACCACTAAAAACAAAGATGTTCTACTAAAATGAGAGTTTAATTCTTGTAATGTTCATGAAAATCTTTAATACCAGTCACAGAAAGTGCAGTTAATGCATTGCCACCTTGTTAAAATTCCATAAAAAAAGGGTGTCCCCACACATCCAAACAGAAGCAAGTCAGATCATTCAACGCCCTCACCCAAAACTTTCAATGTCTTCCCCAACATTCCAGTTGCTTGCTTCCGAACAGCAATTTATTTCTTTTTAATTTTGTTGTTACTATTTTTTACAGCTTGTTTTCATTAAATATGGCAACATTGCTGCGAGCAATAACGGTAAGTCTACATGCAAATTATGCAGTTATGAAAGAGCGCTCACAAAGCAATTTCATCCTGCGGCTGCTTGCTGTGCTGTGCTGTAACCTCTTTCCAAGGTTAATTGTAAGAAAATTCCATTAGAAAAGCATTAAAGTGTAAAATTGACTGAACTCTACGATAAGCTGAATCCTTGCTGTTTTTTGCTGTTTTTGTAGAAAAATTAATTTAAAGACTCTAAAAATGTGTCCATTTCTTTAGAAATTTATGGCAAACAGTTCAAGTTTTGCTTGCATCCCAATCATTCCTGGCCTTCAGTAAAGTTGAAATTAACTCCCCTCTCACTCACTGCCACCGCGCAAACGGCCAATCAGAGTCAAGAAGTTGCCGCCACGCTCAGTCACTTTGCATAATCAACTCGCTAAACTGTCAAATGAAACGAGTTCGCTCATATGCTTAGAATTTACCGTTGCGCACACCTGTCCGTAAATTCGCCGACTCGACACACCCGCGTAAAGTTGCTTCCTAATCTGCGGCTTTAGCGGCGCTTTTCGAATCCTTTGAGCAGCACAGCTTTGGCGCGCACAATGCCAGCCACCTGCACTTGGCGCCCTTCTCTCTCTCTTTCGGTGCCCCTGTGGTTCGCCATTGGCATTGTTCGATTGTTCAATGTGGCCGTTATTATGTACCGCGCACTCGGGCTGCACGCGACCTCAGTGTCGATTCAGTGCGGCATTTAACTGGTGCAGCGTATGGCAAGTGGATTTTCTTGTACGAGTATGTCGTAGTGCAGCAAGTGGTTGCCACATGTTTTGTATATGAAACCCCTATACTCAGAAAGGTGCATACAAATGCCCTTCAACAAATCAATTTTAAATGCTTCCTTCCTTATCCGTCCTTCCTAAGTCGTTACAGAACAGACGGTCTAGAAAGTGTACGAAGAGTGTTCAGTTGATATTTGATACTTTTCCTATAGTCCGTACACAGGGTTACTTAGTTGACTGGCGATAACAACCTGTTTCCAGGCGCCTCTGCCTTGCTCGCTTCTTCTCCAGTTGCTCGCACTTACAAATGATAGGGCGTCTTCAAATCTCTCCTTCTACCGAAGACCCGGTTTCCCTCTTCGCCGATGACGACTAACTGCCGCATCGAACACCTCTTTCGCCGGAGCTACATTGTTCATGAGGAAGACATGGCCAAGCCAACGTTTTCACGGGATGTTGATTCGCTGTGCTACACTCATGTCTTTAAAGTTTAAAAAGCTTGCTGTTGGTTCATACTCGATAGCCGTTGAAAATGCGAACAGAACATAGATTTTGCGATGCACCTTCCTCTCGAACAACCCAAGGGCCGCTAGGTCGTTTTGCGACAGTGTCCATGCCCGGACGAATATTTTTTTTTTTTTTTTTTTTTTTTAAACAGGAACAAACGCGCAGGGGATGACCCCTATTAATGCGAAGCATTGCGTTGGTTCAGGAAGGATATAAAGGTTAGGAGATAGGGTTATGAGTGAAGTGGTTATGGACTCTTGCCTTGAACCCATCGAGATCATAAGTGCTGGGGAAAATATCCGCAGGGAGACCATTCCACAACCGCGCTGTACGGGCCAGAAACGAACTTTCCCTGTAGTGCGTAGTGCGCTGGAACATCGTTTCGACGTGGAATGCATGGGCGCCAGTGTTCGAACGGGTTGCCCGGGGGAATACCCGGAGTGATGGCATCAAGCTGCTCATCTCCACTGAGCAGTTACCGAAAAAGTATCGGTAAAATAACACCACACATGCCACGTTTCGACGATGTTCCAAGGAGTCAATAGAGCTGGATGCCCTACTGTCCCCTATAAGTTTAATCGCACGGTTTTGCACCCGATCGAGGAGCTCCAAATGGGCTTTTGAAGCCCCCGCCCAGAGGTGCGAGTTAAACTCCATTTTAGGTCGGATATAGGTGGTGTAAATAATGCGGAGATCAGACGGAGTGAAATATTTTTTGCACCGCTTTAGGAAGCCGAGGCACTTGGCTGCTTCTTTCGACACGCCAAAAATATGATCGTTCCAACGAAGATCGTTCTTAATGGACATGCCCAGAACATCAAGAGCTGCCGATTCCGCAATACCCACACCACCCATAACCAGGGATGAGTTGGGATGTGGGGAGACTCGCTTGTGGGATAACAGGCAACATTGGGTCTTGCGGGGATTAAAATCGACCCTGTTCGCTTGACCCCACTTGGAGATTGTTTGTAGGTCGCTATTAAGTGTGTCATTCATACGGCGCCGTTCTCTCTCAATCTCCACAGAGCTTGGACGCTTTGTGAAAGAGTATGAATGACAAATGGTGCTGTCATCCGCAAACGAGTAGATGGGATTCTTCGTCGACGACAACAGGTCGTTGATGAAGATCAGGAAGAGGGTTGGAGAAAGGACCGAACCCTGCGGCACTCCCGCGCTAAGGGAATGCTTTTCCGAGGCTATGCCGTCTACTACAACACGAATAGAGCGATCATAGAGGAAGCTCGTAATCCAACGAGAGAAGGTACTACCGACACCATAGGCAATCAATTTTGACACGAGTGCTTTATGCCACACCCGGTCAAAGGCCTTGGAAATATCCAATGCAACAACCTTGCTTTCACCGAGGTTTAGAATGCTATGGTTCCATTTCTCGGTGAGGACCGCCATAAGGTCTCCCGTCGATCGTTGTCTTCGGAAGCCGTATTGGCGGTCACTTAGCAGTCTATTGTGCTCCAGATATTTCACAAGGTTGAAGTTTACAATGCTTTCCATTACTTTGGAAAGCACCGAACAGATTGCTATAGGTCGGTAGTTCGCAGGGTCAGTAGTCTTGCCTTTTTTAGGAACTGGTTGAACATTTGCTACCTTCCAACATGTCGGAAATACACCTGTGGTGTATGACATGTTGAAAAGTTTGCGTAATGGACAAGCCAGTGAGGTAGCGCACTTTTGCAAAACAAGGGCTGGAATGCCGTCCGGCCCTGAAGCCTTATTTACATCGAGATTTGCAAGCACTCTTTTAACTACCCGTGTTCGAAAATGAATTTCTGGCATAGAGCAAGATACGTTTTCGACTACGGGTAGTGGTTGATCGCTGGGGGGCAGGGAGGAATTCTCTGCGAAAATTTTAGCCAACAAATTAGCTTTATCAACCGAGTGAGTGATGATCTGATCATTGTTAAGAAGAGTTGGAATTGAAGATGATGTTTGATTCTTCACCTTCTTAACGAATGACCAGAAGTTCTGACTACCACGCTGGCATTGAAGAACTTTTTTCCTTTGGCGCTGTTCGTGCAGAAACTTTTGGCACCTTAGGATGGCATTGCATCGATTTCTAGCCTGTTTACGCAGCTGTTCAGTGGTGGCATTTTTATTTGCCTGCCATGCTCTGAAAGCTTCCTCTTTAGACCTGACAGCAATTCTGCATGTCTCATTAAACCAAATATTGTCCTTAGGTTTAATGCAAATTTGCTTATTGGGGATGAAGGACCGCATTCCCAATAATATTATTTCTTCAACCATTTTGGCTGCGGCATTCATGTTTTTATCAAGAAAACACAATTTCCAATTGAAGTGGGCGAAAAACTCATTAAGTCCACTCCAGTTAGCTTTCTCATACATCCACACTAGGCGCTTCGGGGCTAAGAGCGAAGCATTGCGGATAGAAGAGTATGGGAAAGACGCCAAAATCGTACAATGGTCCGAGTTTCCAAGAGGTGCGTGCATTTCAACATCGTATTTTTCATGATGTGAAGTGAGAAAAAGGTCTAGAGTATTGAGAGCTTGCCCCGCAACGCAGGGGATATGCGTTGGTTCATGCACTAATTGAGTCAAGTTATTAGACTCGGCAAAGAGCTCGACAGAGCAGCCGCCGTGGCTCAGTTGGTTAGTGCGCGGTCCAACGAGTCGCATGCAGAGCGACGCAAGATCGAATACTGCATGTAGTAACACCTAAAAAAAATAACGGGAAACTCGTTTTCTCTTTCGGTGGCTGTCCTCTCAGCTCGAAATGGCAAACCTCTGAGAGTAAAAATTGCCTATGAAAAAGCTCCCAAAATGCCGTTCGGAACCGGCATAAAACTGTAGGTCCCTTCCACCCGCGTACAAAATTCACACGCACAACACGGGTGGTTGCGGGAAGCTAGGCCTTAGTCTCGCGTAAGCGGGCTGTCGTGCCAATCAATTATAAAATTATTAAAGAGCTCGACAAATAAGCCTTCAGGAGTTGTGTGGCTGGAATGGCGTAGCCAATTGGAATTATGAATATTGAAATCACCAGCAACTACAATTTCACTATTCGGATACGATTCCAGAATCTGAGAAATAGAATCAGAGAGAAGATCAAACTTGTTATAAGTAAAATCTCTCCCTGAATTTGGGCTTCTATATAGGAAGCAAAAGTGCAGAATGTGCGACTGGATATTGAATTTAACCCACATGGAGCTAAATTCGGCATCCGTCGTGTATAGTTGTTGCTGGCACTGGTACGCAACATTACTGCACACATAAATGGCAAGACCCCTGTGAGGAGAGAATAATGGCAGTAGGTGGTAACCAGGGATGTGAAAATCCAGTGGATCTGCATCCCCACACACCTGGGTTTCACTTAGTGCCATTACATGGGGTTTATGGAGGTTAACAAACGCGTATACAGCAAAAAAGTTCGCCCTGAGCCCGCGCACGTTACAGAAGGCTATACGGAATTTGTCCAGCACCATGGCCTGGGTGGGCTAAAGGACAAGGAAAGTAGCCGGGAATGCGATCTGCCGCACTAAGAAATTGATTATGCTCTGTGGTAAGTGTTATGCCTTTACCACAGAACAGTCAATTTCTCAGTGTCGAACACGACCGCATGTAGCGCCACTGAATACGGACGGAGGATATGAACAGAATTAGCGTCCTAAAGAGTGAAAGTTTTGTCAGTCGAGAGAGATCTCTTTTACTCAATTCCCTAACGAGGCGGTAGTATCATCTATTGGCCAGTGTAATTCTTCGCTTAATTTCCAGACTGACATCATTGCTGCCGTTTACGGCGGTGCCAAGGTTAAAAAAAACTTTAACAACTTTAAAGTATATCTGTTGGTCTCGACATTAGACCCTGCTCGCTGTGAGTCTCTGCGTGTAGACAGCATATACTTTGTTTTGCCCTCATTTCCCTGTAGACCCATTTCTGGCAAATTATCTATCGGTTGCCATAAAGACAGCGGTGAAATCTCACTTCCTACGCCAGATGACGTCAATGCCATCATCGTAGACAATGAGATGGGCACTCAAGGTGAAGATGTACACCGGCCTTGAGCAGAACGCTCTCCATGGTGAAGTTGAAGATGTCGCTTGATAAAGGATCGCCCTGTCTGAAGTCTCGAATGGTATCAAATGAGCCGGAGAGACCACTTCCAACCAACTCCCCAAAGTCTCATGAGTTTTGCAGGGATACCAAGTTCAGACAATGTGGAGTACATATATGCGATCCCTTATGGGGCACGACAAAGAACCGCCTTGTGTGAAGCCTAGAACGGTATCGCATGGATTTCACGAGGTCACTTCCAACCTTAACGCAGTTGTGGGTATTAACATACTTGTTCTCACTCTGTAAAGACTCACAAGCTTTGCAGGGATACTAAGTTCACACAATGTGGAGTATATGTGATCCCTTTTGGAGCATGACAAAGGATCACCTTGTCTGAAGACTCGGAAATGGTTAGAAAAATCGAAATGGTTGGAAAGATTACTTCCAATTTTGGTGGAGCTGCAGGTATTGTTAAAGCTCGCTCTGCAAAGACTCCCGTGATTTACAGGAGTACCAAGTTCAGGCAATGTGGAGTATATGCGATATCTTATCGGGAGTGTATGCGATCCCTTATGGGGCATGACAAGGGATCACTTTGTCTGAAGATCAGAACGGTATCGCAAGGGTTGGAGGGGTCACATCCAACCTTGACAGAGTTGCGGATACCAAGTTCAGACAATGCGTGGTATATGTGATACCTTATCGGGTCATAAAATGCTTTGTAATCCATAACACATAGGGTTGTCAAGACGGCACGTGTTCTCATTCTAAGGTTCTCGGTCGACTAGCTTTTTCGTTAGGGCTGTCCGTATACATGGAAATGCCCAAGCAGTCTTGGACAATTGCATCAGTCCTAACAGTTCCAGTTTCATCGTCCCAATTCCCACAATCTCTATTTCCACAGTTCTAGTTCTCACAGTCCCAGTTCATACACTTTCATCGCTCTGCTCCCATCTGACTCCATCTTTTGTTCCTACAAAAATAATGTAAAATTTTTCGGTCCTATCTGGCAACTCTACGTTAATGCTAACGCGTCGGTGAAAACTCAAATTGACTGCAGTTCAATGGAAAAGTATAAAAGCGAACCATTTAATGCGCTGGAGGAGGCAGCCGTGCTGTGGCAAAATGTTCGCTTTTTGTAGTTTTTCGCACGCTTTCTGTCGGGCAATGGGAACACAGTGGCCACAGGAAACGGAAATGATGCAACTTTTCCTTCTTATATTAGTCAACGTTTTCCCTTTTTTGCAATTGGCTTTTTTTTTGCTTGCATTTCATTTTAACATTTTTGTTTTTATTTTTTAGTTTTCCTTGTGAAAGCATTTTGCACAAGGTCATTTCAATGTCATTGCTCATGTTTTCGCTGCTGGAGCTGCAAATGGAAAAATGCAAACAAAAAAGGAAAGCAATAGCCACTCCTTGTTGCAAGTTGTAGGTGGCAAATATTGTTATTGCATTTGATGTTCATGTTGTTGTTGTTGTTGTTGGTGGTGTTTTTGTTGTTTTTGCCATTTACTATACACATTGCGTTTATCATTTAATTTAATGGAATTTCACGTAGCGCTCGTAAATTTTGATGTATGCCAGTTGAACTGAGCTGTTTGTTCGATGTTTGTTGTTGTTTACATTGCTACTGTTGTTTTGTTCTTGTTGTTGTTGTTATTTTAGCTATATTTTCTTCAGTTATTGCGCCAATGCCGAATCCATATCCCTTGGCCCTACAGATTTGCTTCGTTGCATTGCTTGCAGTTGCAATCAAAGGGCAAAAGAATGGTTGCATTTTATGATACATACAGGGTGTTGCAACAGATAAGTTGGGGCTTTTTTAACAGTTAAACATTTGCTAAGGATATGCTGACATACTTCAACAAGTAGTTCAGGAGCAGATGGACTTTAGCTGTGACGCCAGGGTGTTGAAATTATGTTTAGACACAACCTACCAAGTCCACAAATTCTACTGAGTCCACAACATCTACTGAGTCCACAAAACCTACCGAGTCCACTTTACAAATAGAGAAGAGTGAGATGACAAAACTGTGTTCAGTGAGGTTGAGATCCCAGTTGTTATTGATGGTTGAAAACACTATCACTAAACGATTTGAAAAGATCGTATCGATCTTCGTCCGAACGCATAAATCAAAAGGGTTGTCAAGCAACAAAGAACAGAGATGTTAAAAAAAGAACACTAAGGTTAAACACTGCCGATACGAACCGCCGAGATCGCGGAGTAGAAAAAGGGGAAGCTTAAGACAGAAGGAGAAGGGAAGGGTGGGACTAGAGTTGGGATCGACAGTTTAATAAACACAGCACTCATTTAGCCACAAGGCCTTTAGACTGCCTGATCGGTGTAATGGGTCACACAACTTTTGAGCTCAAAAGCATTTGAAACCATATTTGTAGCTTACAATTGTTGTAAAATACAGATATTTTGGAGGCATTTAAGCCCCCAAAACCCCCGTGCCTGCAAACCTGAGTAGATCCCAAGCCGAGATTTTCACAATGAAATAGATCGCACGAACGATAGGACTAATTGACTTATCTCCAACCAACCTGATCTGATGTGTGAACAGTGAGGTGGAAACCAAGGCAGTAGACTCTCACACTGTCAAATAAAAATCAAGCAAAGAGCACAACATCAAAATTTACTTGGTGCCTGGGCACAATGGACACTTGGCAACAACGGAGCGAATGAACTGAACCGAATGTAATCGGGGCTGAGGGAATCTTTTAGGAGGAGGGAATCTTTTAGACGCTTCTGCGAGGACGTGAACGACGCGAACTCAGGCTGTAGGCTCCAAAAGATTCTGTCAACCGATAAACCATGTCCGATTGGATCCTTGTCTAACGAACAGGGTGAACTCACAAATAGTGCGCAGGATACATTAGCCCTGCTCACTAAAGTCCATTTTCCGGGATCAGAAATAATAGACGACCCCGACCATAATAACTATAGCGGCTGGCAGTCACACTGCCCCAGTAGGGATGATTGGAGATTGGCCAATCTCATCTGCGTTCGATTGTAGAATGGGCGATAGGAACGTTCTCCCCGTACAAGGCGGCGGGAAAGGATAAAATCTTCCCGGCGCTGTTACAAAGAGGACCAGACAGTCTGTTGCCCATTCTTTCGAAAATATACACATGCAGTTTGGCGCTTGGCTACGTTCCGGAGGTGTGGAGAACAGTGAATGTTGTCTACCTTCCTAAAGCCGGAAAGTCAAACAAAAAGGATCCAAAGTCCTTCAGGCCTATAAGCTTGATGTCATGTGTACTTAAGGGTATGGAGAAGGTAATAGAGAGATACCTCAGAGACGAAGTCCTTATCCGAAATCCTCTAAGTGCACACCAACATGCTTACCGAAAAGGCAGGTCTACGGGAACAGCCCTATCTGCCCTGGTCAGCAAAATCGAAAAATCCCTTGACGAGAAAGAAATCTGTTTAGTAGGTTTCCTAGACATAGAGGGGGCTTTCAACAACACCACCTATGAAGCTATAGGATCTGCTTTAGAGGTATTTCAAGTGCCGACTGCACTTATAAGGTGGATCTCCACGATGCTCAAAAGCAGACTAATACAGTCCGACTTAAATGGCATCAAGATCCTAGCCAGAACGGTCCGGGGCTGTCCCCAGGGGGGCGTACTATCTCCTCTACTCTGGTCCATGGTCATTAACGGATTAATCCGCATCCTCTCGGATCGAGGCTATGACGTTATTGCCTATGCTGATGACCTGGTTATTGCGGTTAGAGGCAAAGACGGGCAGACCGTCTCTGATCTACTACAGGGTGCAATAAAAATTGTACAGAACTGGTGCGCCCAGCAGAATCTATCGGTAAACCCTGATAAGACAATCTTCGTACCGTTCACACTCAAAAGGAAATATGACCTGAGACCGATAAAGGTTTTTGGCAAAGATGTAGGCTTCGTAAAAGAAGCCAAATACCTTGGGGTAACTCTAGACAGTAAATTGAACTGGAAACCTCACATGAATCGTACTATTCAGAAGGCGGGCAACGCTCTCTGGACTTGTAAACGAATCTGTGGCAAAAACTGGGGAACGAAACCGATATGGCTTCAAAAAATCTACACCCTAGTCATCCTCCCCATTATCACCTATGGGGCGATAGTATGGTGGAAAAAAACCACAGAGAAAACGACTGCGAACAGACTGGAACGGTTGCAAAGAGTAATTAACTCCTGCATCACTGGCTGCCTTCGCACGACGCCAACAGCTGCCCTCAATGTACTATTGGGAGTTTTGCCGTTGGACCTAACCGTACAAATGAATGCGGTCATTAGTACACATAGACTGATGCATAGTGGATTCATACCACAGGATCTACATGCAAGCGGTCACCGCTCCATTGTTAAAGAACGGAGGCGAGACGGAAGCTTTTGGTTGCCTCTTGACTCAATGCCTCCGCGACACATCTTTGACAGGAAATATAAGACACATATTCCTAACAGAATAGACTGGGACAATTCAAAAATCAGTCTTACCTGTGATGACATTATCTGGTACACTGATGGATCCAAGACTGGAGAAGGCACAGGATCTGGGATATATAGTTCCAGTACCCAAATGTCAGTCAGCCTTGGTAGTTTGGCAACCGTCTTCCAAGCGGAAGTCTGTGCTATCAATCAGTGTGCCAGAGAAATTCTGAACCTTCACCCTCATCGGAAAAGGATTATCATAAGAAAGACAGCCAGGCCGCAATAAGAGCCTTGCACGCGTCGACATTTACCTCTAAGTTGGTATGGGAGACAGCTAATCTTCTCCAACAACTATCAACAGGAAATCGAGTAATAGTACACTGGATCCCAGCACATTGCGGCTATGACGGTAATGAGGATGCAGACAGATTGGCAAGGGAGGGAGCTGGAAAGCGACCATTTGGACCCGAACCGATCTTAGGTGTCAGCAAATCTCATTACAAAGGTTGTATTAAGCAAGAATACTTGATCAAAGCAAATGCAAGATGGTCAAAATCAATTGGTATGGAATGTACCAAAGCCTTTTTCCCGCGATACTTAAGCAGAAATGCAAAGTTTCTCCTACGCTTGAGCAGACCGGAACTAAAACTCATGACAGGAGTAATCAGCGGACACTGTCTGCTAAACAAACATAAGACCCGTCTGAAATTAACAGACAGTGAAATATGTAGATTTTGCATGGAGGATGACGAGACTTCCATACACCTGATAACTGAATGCCCGGCCTTAGTCCATGCAAGAAAGCAGGCACTAGGCAAGGAAATATTACAGACTACTCATCTGTCTGAAATTGATCTCGCAAGAATTAAAATGTTCTTTGAGAAAATAGGGGGAAATAGTCTCTTCCAGTACTGAACTCGGGCAAGGCACAATAGTTCAAAATGAACGCAGTGCCATAGACAGCCAATGTCTAGCCCCAATCAATCTTAATCTTAATCTTAATCGGGGCTGATGGATGAGTATAGCGCGGAGCATGAACTCTACTCTGATCTAGAGCGAAGTGTAACAAGGCACAACAACGAACTGAGGAACCGACTCAGTCCGACTCAGTCCCTGTGGACTCTGCGTCGAGCCTCTGAGGACTCAGAGGACTCTGCAAAACAGAACTTTGCACATTCTGGAGTTCTAATGGGGCACTTTGCCATCGGTTTGTTTGCGAAAAGATCAGGTTTGCCTCATTGGGATCACTGTTCCAGCTGCAACGACGAGGCAGACATAAAGTCTGTGTGAATGCCCGGCACTTCAAAACATATGACACTGCTTTTTAGGGGTATTGGACGTTTGGGGATCTGGGCATTGGAAGCCTGAATCAACCGCTAAGAACACAATATAGTTAACAAAGGCCAACTTTCTTTTGGGCATCACAATGTGTCTTTGAGGCCTCCGAGAGTAAGTACTAATAGAATGAAGATATCTAACCTAACCTTTTCTAGGTAGAAAAGTGGGAATAGCGTCCCCAATGCCGAACTCACTTGGACCATAAAGGTCCATTGTGATACCAAAAAATAAGGCTTCTCACTCCTTGAACCAATTTGAGCTTCTTATGGAGCCTAGTAGACCGTAAGTAGCTCTATCACCTGGATGTCTCTAAATTGAAGGAGAAAAAGCTTGGGAAACTTCTGATGAGTCTTTTTTTGTATATAATACATATATGTAGGTAGATAGGTAGAAGTTACTTCCCCAATTAATTAATAAGGGATACCACAATCAATCGAGCTTAAGTCCGCTCACTCATTGAACCAATTTGAGCTTCACACGGAGCCTAGTAGACAGTAAATAGTTCTATCAGCTGGATACTTTTAGATTCTCGAAGAAAAAGTTTCCCAGATGTGTCTTTCTTCTTCTTGATAATATAAGTAGATAGGTAGAAGTGAGTACCCCAAGGCGAAGCCTAATTAGGAATCAATCGAGCTTAAGTCCGCTCACTTATTGAACAAATTTGAGCTTCTCACGGAGCCTAGTAGACGGTAAATAGTTCTATCAGCTGGATACCTCTATCTAGATTCTCGAAGAAAGAGTTTCCTAGATTTGTCTTTCTTCTTCTAGATAATATAAATAGATAGGTAGAAGTGACTACCCTAAGGCGGAGCGAGCTTAGACCATAAAGGCTCATTAGAATACCACAATCAATCGAGCTTAAGTCCTCTGACTCATTGAACCAGGCTCAATGCTCAAGATTTAAGCGAAGCCTAGTAGATTATGAATAGTTTTATCCACTATATCCCCTAGTTTGAAGGTTCCCAGGTGAGTCTTCCTTTCTTTAGATGATATGTAGATGAGTAGGTAAATGGGTAGAAGTGACTACCCCAAGACGGATCCTAACTAGGCCATAAAGATCCATTGTGATGCCACAAACAATCATGCTTGGGAACCGCTTCAAACCGCAAACCGCGGAAGCCTAGTAGATTGTGAAAAGTTTTATCGGCTGGATACCTTAGATTGTTGAAGAAGAGGATGAATTATCTGGGTAACTTCTTCGACAATCGAAGAAGGATGAATTACCTGGGTAACTTCTTCTTCGACAATCGAAGGTGCCCAGGTAATTCATCTTTCTTCTGGTTAAAGCAGGACAAGTGCATAGAAGGTGACATGGATTTCCTTCCTCTTCCTCGTCCATAAAGCAAAGACAGAACTGAATTCTAACTTAACCTAAACTAACCTAACCAAATCAAATCCAACCAAATCAAACCTAACCTTAAATTAGCCAAGATTTCAAGCTGAGAACTGACAATAAAGATGTTCTTCACTATTGGCCGCAACACCCGTTGACTTTATTCTTGAATCCTTTTCCATCGTTTGCGTAAATCTCAATTTTGCGTTGCAAAATATCTCGTCCGTTACATTTTGCTTTTTATGCGCAAATTATTTATGGACATTTCTAATAAGCTTTCAATGCATTCTTCCCCCCTCGCACTGCAACTAAACAATAAGTGCAGCCAACTAAATTGAGGAAACTGCAGGGAGAACTGAAGTAAAGCGTTGCGCATGTTTGCGTTGCAATTTTTGATTTTCGACTCGAAGTAACAAATGCCACCGAAACTTTCTGATAGGGGATTGAAAAATCGCTTTGAATTTTTACCACTTGGAGGGGATCGATAAAGCGGCGAGCTGGGGGCAAATGACAGCGGAGCGGAGTGGAAGTGTGCTTCCAGCAAACTTGTGGGGAAACTTTGTTTGAGTTTTTGTTGTTGTATTTGTATGTGCTTTGAGGAATAGTGCAGCACATAAAATGGCTTACTTAAAAGTGGACTGTCAGCATGCGAACTGAATTATGACAGGTCAAGGATTGCTTACCAAATGCAAGCTAACACACACACGCAGAGACACACACAGACACAGCGTGACACGACAATTCCATGCAATGTGTAATTGCATTTGCCGCTGGCAATGTGCGTGTGTGTGTTCGCAAAGCAGATAACGCACACTTAAGTAAAACTCCCCCAATGCGCAAACGAACGAGCGATTTGGCAATTTTTGTTGTTGTTTTGGGAAATAAAGAAATCATTGGGCATGCAACGCGCTTGAAGGGATGCTGTGCTAAAGCACAGAGTTTATTAGTGTTTTACAAAAAATAAAAAAATTCAGAAAATATATAAAAAATTATTTATATATAAAAAAACATAAAATCTAACTTTCCCGCTTGTTTGATTATCCTAAAACTTGTACTCCAGCCACCAGCGTTCGTTGCAAACTAATCCATTGTGTGTACTCAACTTTGGAACTCAGTTGCCTATTTGGGTGTGTGTGTGTGTGTCTGTGTAAGTGTATGAGTCTGTATGAAATCAAAGTTTGTTGCCGCTTTTATGAATGCACCGCTGCTTAAAGTGTCCGCCAACATATTCCTTTTCTTGTCTCGAGTCCTTGCGTCCTCTCAGTGCCCTCTCTGTCCCTCTTTGTGCCCTCAAGTTGCCCTCATCTATTTTATTTCACTTCCAGCTGAATACGCAAATTGTAAAACATCTCCCCAATGCATTTGCAATTTTTCGTATGCTCTCCTTTCACCTCACTACTGTTCGTCCATTTTTATACTTTTACAAAACAAAAAACTATAAAAAAATAAAAAAAAACTACAAATATAAAAATGCAGCAAATAAACAGCAAATGGAAATGAAACGCAACGAACGTCTCACTCAATCATGCAAGAAATCTTAAAATTTTATTTTGTTTCCATGGAAATTGCAAGCAATGAACAGAAGCAGCAACAACTACAACAACAGAAGAAAGGGAAATGCTGCACCAAATGTTTGCATAAAAAGTTTAGCTGTACTTGAGTGAAGTGTAGCTGGGGATTTGTTTAAAGTTTGTGGGTAAATATTTCAACTACTTGAAGCCGAGAGTATAAAAATGTCTAAAGTTGAAAGATTCACATTCACAATTCTTCAAAAGTGTGAAGTGAAAGTTTTCAATCATCTCCAGGACCAAGAAAAGAACAAAGTTAATGCTCCAAGTTGCTTCTTGTGTACTCCTTTTCTTGTATATTATTTCATTTAATTGTTGTTGGATATACTAAAAAAAATAAGAAAATTTATGTGCACAAAAAATAGGAAAATATTTCTCCTTCCAGAAACGCGTACTTCTTGGTAGTCGAAAAGGATTAAAAAAAAAGAATGTATCGAAAAAAGTCGTCGTTTGTATTTAAGCAAAAAAAGCGGGGTTTTCAATTCTTTTTCGAAAGGAATATAAAACTACAAAAGCTTACAATTTGGTAATTTTAGTACTGAAAGTACACCAAAGGGAAAGTAAGTCTTCTTATTTTCTATATTCTTAATTGTGGTCCTGAATGTAAGACCACAGATAACTCACTAAGCTCAAAGTTGTAATTCAGAGCTTGAAAATTAAGTGCCGTTTTCATCGCATGAAAATTGAAATCTACTTGATAGCCATCATCTCATCTGTGGTAAGATCTAAAAACATATTTAATAATATCGGCGATTTTTAGTAATAAATTACAGAAAGTATTAAAATTTGTGTCTTGTTTGAATCACGGAATGTTAATGGAAACAAGGAGGCCAATTCTTTCGTAACAGCGCTCAATCTTAATAATCATAAAGGGCTTAGGACCTAAGAAATGGACCCAGAACTTAAAGTACTATGACGATATCTCAGTTTACGCGTATTTTGATAGAAAATGAAAGGCTCAAATGGAGCCTAAATGATTTAATATCAGCTGCAAAAGATTAGCGATTTGACGACTAGTTAGAACAGGAGACTGTCGCCTCGGTAGCCTAGCGTGACGTGCATTGGGCTCTCATCCCAGAGGTCGTGGGTTCAATTCCTACCTGGCTTTTTCAGTTTTTCTCATTGTTTCACATCATTTTACCCAGTCAAGTCCTTCACTGTTGGACAAATTTCTATCCTTTTCATTTCAACTGGATTTTGTCACTTACTAACACTAACAGTGCCAATTCGGACTAACGGAAATATGTCGCAGCGTGTACATCATCCAAAACAAGTTCATCAAAGACACCAACCTTTGTGCCTGAGAAGAAAGACATCATTCAGAAGCCAAGTTTGAACTTGACTCAAATGAAGTTAGTAGGTATACCTAGTTACTGGATCTACTTTGTCTTATTCAAAGGCTAAAGTGGGTTGGAAATTGGTTGGTTGATCTATATGGATCAGAGTGAGCTTCCAGAACACTCTTGAAACTTTGTCTTGCCTCATTTTTTTTTTAATTTTTTGCCGAATAGATCAATCCTTGAAAAATTGTACTCGCATATGAAAGAACTAACAAGGTCCCACTGTTTTCCACAGGAGCTTTAAGTCAATGGGACCAATAAATAAATTTTCTCTTAACCCTTTGTTGACCTTATTAAATTTGTATGAAAAAATATTTGTCTAATTACATCACATTCGAAATGCTTTCACCATATTTTAAGTCAATGTACCTTATTCAAACTCTTAACCCATCGTTGACCCCGTTAGATTTCGATTTAAAAAAAAAATGAAAAAACAGGTGTTTTTTGTTTTGTTTGCATGTGTTTTTATCATTAAATTTAAACAAATTTCACAATACAAAGTTTAACCCATTGTTGGCTCTGTCAGATTTTGATTTTGGAAAAAATGAAAAAACCTACCCAAAGACCTATAAAATTGTGTCTCTCCATACAAACTCTTAACCCATGGTTGACCCAATTAGATTTCGATTTTTGAAAACGTGAAAAACAGGTGTTTTTATCATTTTCGAAGTCAAAAGGCCCATGAGATCATGTTTTTCACAGTTTCTCTACACAAACTTTTAACCCAGAGTTAGATTTTGATTTTCAAACCTGTCACACAACATTTTTTATTTATTGTTTAAATTTTAGTTTTTTTAAGCACACATATCGAATTATTTCACATTTAAAGTGCTTTCACTAAGTTTGAGGTCAAAAGACCCATAAATTCTTGTTTCTCCTTACCAATTTTTAACCCATTGCTGACCCCGTTAGATTAAGATTTTTGAAAAAAATGTCCCAAAAAAAGTGTCCCACTCAAAGTACTTTTACCTAAGGGTCAAAGGGTTTTACCAAAGGGTTTGAAGTCAAAAGGCCCATTAATTCATGTTTTTTCACAATTGCTTCTTACAAACAGTAACCCGTCGTTGACTTCGTCAGATTTTTTATGAAAAAATACTCATCTTATTATTTCTCATTTGAAGTACTTTTTCCAAGTTTGAAGTCAAAAGGTGCACAAAATTTCTTCATAAAAACTCTTAACCCCTAATTCAATCTGCTAGAATTCGATATAAAGTTCAATCTGCTAGAATTCGATATAAAGAAATGAGAAACACGTGTAAAATTATTTTTGATTTCAAGTGTTTTTACTAACTTTGAAGTCAATAGGCCCATAGTCTTCCCATATTCGAACCTTAACACATAGTTGACCACGTTAAAGTTTGATTTTCGAAAAATTATAAAAAAAACATGTAAAATTATTTTTGATTTCAAGTGTTTTCACTAACTTTGAAGTCAAAAGGCCCATTGGTTCATGGTTTCTTTTCGTAGCCTTCCCGTATACGAACCTTAACCCATTCTTGACCACGTCAAATTTTGATTTTCGAAAAATTGAAAAACACGTGACCAATTTTTTTTTGATTTGGAGTACTTTTATCAAGTTTGAAATCAAAAGGACCATGAAATCGCGTTTCTTTAAACAACACTTTAACGCATGTGTTGCTCCATTCGACCCCGAATTTCAAAAAATCCCGTCTTAGCGGAGGTTCATTTTTTAAAATGTATTTACAGTTCAAATTACAATTTTCATATTTTTTGTAAATACGTATGAAATTATTTTTAATTTTTAATCCATGTTTTGTCGCTTTAGACCCTTTAAAGAATTTTACAAAATCCCGTCTTAGTTAAAGTTAATTTCCTTAAACGTACCTAAAGTTAAAATTTCATGTCTTTAGTTTCAGTGGGCGATGATGAATCAGTCAGTCAATCGATCAGCCAGTCAATCAGGTCAAACAATTGTATGTACATATATATAGATTGAACATATAGGTACATAGATAGAACAAAGAAAAAAACAATTCCCATACATTTTTTAAACAAGATTTAATTTTCATTCTCTTCATTTCTTGCATTTGCCTTCACTGTTTTCAAAACACTATCGATCGTCAAAAAAGTGAATATTACATTTTATTATAATTCGCCTCTGTCAATATTTGCAATCTGGGGTGCATGAAAATTTAATGAAAGATAAATGAATTCGCGCTAATTAATTTTCTTCCCTTTCTAAGCGGCGTAAGGAAAGCATAAAGAAAACTCGTTGCAGTCTTTGGCTGCAGCCCCCAACTTTCAGCACTTTTTAAGAAGTTTGTATTAAATTGAGCGCATTCCGGTGCACCTGGAATAGTTGTTTAGGTGTGTGTGTGTTAGTGTGTTACATGCTTTCCTCGTCATCAAATGCATTCAATGATTGGAAGGGTTTGAGTTCAAACACATTGGGGTGTAAGCGGGATGTGTTTATTAGCAGCAATGCAACTTGCAACGAGCAACGTGCAACGTTCAACTTAACTGCATAATTGCTTCCTTTACGAGCTAAAACTTTTGTGTGTGTGCACAAGGAGCCAATAAACAGCAACCGGGGTGCAGAATGTAGAGTTTAAAAGTAGTTGAGTTGGGGATGAGAGCAGAACTTGAATTAATTTTATGTCGATTTGCATGTAATTTTTGTAATTTCGCTTCAGTGCAGCGCAATTTTATGCGCTTCGTTGAAATACTTCTTCTTTATTTTCTTATTTGTCTTTGTGTGCAATTATTTGCATTAGTTTTTAGACGACATTGCAAGGACACAGTGGCTCCCTAATTACACCTTTGCTTAATTCAATCCTGAATGTTTCCCCATTTTCCTGCTTTGTGTGTGTATGTGTGTGTGAGTTTAATTAAGTAAATGCGAATGATTATCGTTGAAATGAGTAAAGAAGACAAGCATAGTTGTGGCGCGTATTAAATGCAACTGTCACGCTTTATTGTGAAAATTTAGTAGCAATTCGCATTAATGAACCCATTCGCCCATTCGCGAGTGCGCCATCCAACGCGCCATCGTCATTGCCATCGCCATCGCCATCAACGTTGTCATTGCCATTCGGATTACTACGCAGATTTTAATTTTCCAACATTTTTGCAGTCATCAAGTGAAGGAGTGGCAACAGTTGTTGTGCAACGGTTGAGTGACATTATTTTCTACTTTTATCAGAACTTTTTTCAATGCTGTGGGAGAGCATTGGTAGAAAGTTTTCTGAAAATTGTGGAACAACAACTTTCAGCTCAACATAACTTATATTCAAATTAACAAATATCTCGTGTAGTTGATCAGTCCATCCCATGTTCGGTGTCAAGGAAACTTTGAAGGTTCTACCTTACCCACCAAACATTCATCAAACATTACTCCTTTCGACTGCCACTTGTTCCCATCAATGAGTCACGGATTGACCGAGTAGCCCTTCACTTCTTACAAAGAATCCAATGTTTGAATCGCCTCGAAGTAGGTCAGGTAAAACTGGCGTTAGGTAAGGTTAGGTTGGAGTGACGTGAAAAGCTCACTTAAGCACAACTTATGGCTCAGTGGATGGCGAAGAGAGAACCAAGAAGATTTCATTATAAAACTGGCTCTATTTCTGATATTCAGAGGCGATAGTTCGGTTAGACTAAAGAAGAAAGCTGAGCCAAGAAACTTATGTCTTCTTCTGGCTTATCTTCTGGCTGCTCCTTGGAGCCGCGCTCTCGACAGAAGTCGTTGGATTGCAGTCTCGAGTCCTTGTCGTTACCAGATGGACATCCTTAACGTTAGGAACAGATCTAGAAATATACGAACCTTTGTGGAAAACCTGGAAGTCAACGGCAAAGAGCGGAAACCATGGTTCTATGGTGGAAGGACCACTTTTGGATGCCTTGTCATTTCTTGGTTTGACGAGACGAGAGAGAGAGATGCCTGGAGAGATCTTTGTAAGTAAGTCAGCAAGTAATTAAGTAATTAAGTAAGTAAGTAAGTAAGTAAGTAAGTAAGTAAGTAAGTAAGTAACTAAGTAAGTAAGTAAGTAAGTAAATAAGTAAGTAAGTAAGTAAGTAACTAAGTAACTAAGTAAGTAAGTAAGTAAGTAAGTAAGTAAGTAAGTAATTAAGTAAGTAAGTAAGTAAGTAAGTAAGTAAGTAAGTAAGTAAGTAAGTAAGTAAGTAAGTAAGTAAGAAAGTAAGTAAGTAAGTAAGTAAGTAAGTAAGTAAGTAAGTAAGAAAGTCAGTAAGTAAGTAAGTAAGTAAGTAAGTAAGTAAGTAAGTAAGTAAGTAAGTAAGTAAGTAAGTAAGTAAGTAAGTAAGTAAGTAAGTAGGTAAGTAAGTAAGTAAGTAAGTAAGTAAGTAAGTAAGTAAGTAAGTAAGTAAGTAAGTAAGTAAGTAAGTAAGTAAGTAAGTAAGTAAGTAAGTTAGTAAGTAAGTAAGTAAGTAAGTAAGTAAGTAGGTAAGTAACCACTTATAGAAACTTTTGTTATTCTTCTTGAATAATTTTTAATTTAAAAATAAATCACATTTTTGGAGTTTTCTACTTTTTAATTACATTTGTAATACTAGGTTTTTCAGGTCAGGTCATTGAAGTTGATTTTGAAGTTGACTATTTAATTAAAAATATTAAGTTTAAAGGTTCAATATATCATTTTACTATTTTTGAATATTTGGTTTACGATGTTTGAAATGGAATTCTCCAATTTTTCGAAAATGCCTCTTTGAAATGCAATTAGATCATACAAAATAATATTCTTTGAAAATGCTCAGATTTCAAGAACAGTTTGCACTATAAACTGCGACATTTGCATTTTGTTCACATATCGGAACGAGCCAAATGTCAATGAGTTCGCTTGGCATAGCTGAGGACGCTCCCATCAAGGACACGAAATGTAAGAAAAACAATGGCAAATGTAAAATAATTCATAAATTAATTGAAAGTGCAAAAAATGTTTGATAACAACAAAGCATTGGGGAACAGCTAAGTTAGATGGAGGGAACAAACATGGCGTACATCGTATCGTTGATAGTTTGAGGGACGATTGCGCCAACATTGCTGCCGAGACGCTAAGAAGCATTGAGGGAAGAATATTGAAAGGGGGCGCACTGTAAAGTTCCCAGTTGACATTCAAACGCCAAATGTTTACGCTAATGGCTAGCGACCACAAGAACAAAAACAACAACAACAACAACTACAACAACACATCAGCGCCAAAGCGTTTCGCCGTTGTGCCACAGCTCGAGTCATTTGTTCGCGTTGGTTGCACACTAAATGAAATTGTTGCTGTGTTGCGTGCTGTTCGCTTGTGTGCAATTTTGCTGGTTTTTTCTGAAACAATTTTTATTTTTATTTTTAGTTTAGTTTTTCAGTTTTCAGTTGGTTTCTTCGTTTAAGTTGTGGGTGCTTTGTAAAAACGTTTGTCAATGTCAGCTTGCGCATGCAATTCTGTGTAAGGATAATAAGAAGAAGAAGCAGGACAACAACAAAACCAGCAACAATAAGAACAATCACACCCTGGAGTGGAGGAGAGTGGGGCCAACATGCAACTTAACGCATACTTAACGCCGCACTTAAAGGATTCCTATGGCGTATGTCCGCTTCTTTTTGGTGCAGTGTTGCCAACGCAGCGTTTTTATTTTCTCATTCCTTCATGCATTTGGCGCGTAATAAAAACTGAGCTTGCGCTTTTTTTATGAGCAGTGTAGTGTTGGTGGTTCTTGCCACATTTGAGTGGAGTGTGGAGTTTGGCTTAAAGCGACACCAATCGCGCCCTTTGTGCATAAATCCCTAAGCTGTGCGGCAACTTAAGCCGCGTTTGACTGGTTTATTGTTTGGTGTAAGGTGAAATATTTGCTGAAAAATAAAAATTCATATATTTTGGAAGCTTACAGTCTATGTGAAATGTGGTCAGAAGTTACTATTGGAAATATGTCTAGTCTAGTAATATGTCTAGTCTAGTCTAGTCTAGTCTAGTCTAGTCTAGTCTAGTCTAGTCTAGTCTAGTCTAGTCTAGTCTAGTCTAGTCTAGTCTAGTCTAGTCTAGTCTAGTCTAGTCTAGTCTAGTCTAGTCTAGTCTAGTCTAGTCTAGTCTAGTCTAGTCTAGTCTAGTCTAGTCTAGTCTAGTCTAGTCTAGTCTAGTCTAGTCTAGTCTAGTCTAGTCTAGTCTAGTCTAGTCGAGTCTAGTCTAGTCTAGTCTGGTCTACTCTACTCTACTCTACTCTACTCTACTCCGCAACTACCGCGTCGAACTCGTTCAAAACCAAGACAACACATAAATTTCCATGTACAGCCACAACCACCAGGACAAACGAGTTTTATTTCGATTATATATATAAACATAGGCATTATACAATATACTTTTGCATTGTTGTTGTTTATTGAATGTGCTATTTCTTCAGCGGCACATCGTAACTGCTCAGCGGACAATGCGTCTCGCAGATAAAATATCGTTCGGCATAACAATCTAAATCGTTCCACAGGCCTGTTCCCTTCATGCTAAGGCAGTGTTCATTGTTGTTGACATTGTTCGGCTCGCCCTTGTCGAAATTGCGAAAGACCAGCGGCCGTCCCGTGTGCAACCAAATCCAGTCATTGCCATTAGCCAGAGAGCTGCCGCCCAGCCAAAATGTTTCACCAAAAAGACCTAAAGAAATGAAGGAAGTTTGCATTTTTAATTGAATAAAATATTAAGTAAAAAAAATGCAAAATATATAATTTAATTAGAAAACTAAGTCGGAATACAATTAATTAGAAATAAAAAAATTCGTAAGTATGTATTGTATTGTATTTTTAATTTAACTTGAAATAATATATATTTTTTAAATATGTTTTAATTAAATTTAAATTTTGGTTCAACTTTTAGTAAAGTAAATTTATATAAAATTTAATTGCATATTTAAAATACAACTAAAAAATTTTTAAATATTTGCTTAAGTTCAAATTATATATTTTTTTTATGCAAAAACTATAAAGTAAATGAAGCAAAAGTTAGAATTTATTTTGAATTACTTATTATAAAAATTTTTATAATAATTTTTAATTATTTAAACTTGAATTTTAATTATATTTGTACTCAATAGATTTGGAAAGTCAACTGAAATTTTAAAATGAAAGTTCAATGAAATTTAATTTCATGAATTATGTATTTTAAAAAAATGATTTGTAAGAATTTTAATATTTGTTATTTTTTATTTTTTTATTTTAATATTTCTAAAATTTTTTAGTGCCTAAGTTTTGTTTCCTTAATGTTATGAATTTTGAAAATTGTTAGAAATCCAATTAGAGAACAATTTTAATATTTGTTGATTCATTTTAGTCAATTGGAGTAAAAATTAGTCAATTTAGTTTAGTTTATTGTTTAAAAAGACTGAATTAGTTTTGCTAAACAATTAATTAAAATTAAAAATGATACAATAATCGAATTTGGTGAATACTATTTCAATTAATTCTAATCTATTTAATTTGAGTTACAACTTTGGAATGACTTCAAATTAAAATTGATTTTCCCTCTTATTTATTCAAATCTAATTCTTAATTCTTAATTCAATTTCATTTAAGTTTACTTATTATTTCAATCAATTCAAACCAAATTTGTGGTATATTTTTTGACTGAGGTCCAATTAAATTTGATTTTTACTTGAGTTTGAATTTGAGTTTTACTGATTTTTTTCAATTAATCAAAATTGAATTTGAGTTTTTTAATGGGTTTAAATTCAAATTTATTTCCCTTTTATGAACTAATTTAATTAATTTGGATTTAATTCGACATTTACGGATTAATTAATTAATCTAAATGTAATTTGACTAACGTTTGTGAAATGAAAGCAAATAAAAGCTGATTTCCACTCTCATTCATTGGCTCAATTAATTCACAACTAATTTGTGACATATTTTTTTTGAATAAGTTCAAAATCAATTTGATTTTGACTTCACTTTTACTGATTATTTCAATTAATTAAAATCTAATTTGAGTTAAAATTATTGAATGAGTTCAAATGAAATTTGATTTTCACTTCAAGCTTACTGATTAGTTCAATTAATTTAAATCTAAGTTGAATTAGATTTTTGGAATGAATTTAAATTTAATTTGATATTCAGTTTGGTGGATTAATTTAATTAATTTAAATCTAATTTGACTTTTACGGATTATATAAATTTAAATCTAATTTGAGTAAAATTTTTGGAATAAGTTAAAATTAAAATTGGTTTTTACTTTTATTGATTAATTCAATTAACTATTAACTAATTTGAATTATGGTTTTAGTAAGTTCAAAATCAATTTGATTTTTACTTCATTTTAGCTGATTATTTCAATTAATTAAAATCTAATTTGAGTTAAAATTATTGAATGAGTTCAAATACAATTTGATTTTTACTTCACGCTTACTGATTACTTCAATTAATTTAAATCTAAGTTAAATTAGATTTTTGGAATGAATTTGAATTCAATTTTATATTCAGTTGGGTGGATTATTTTAATTAATTTACATCTAATTTGACTTTTACGGATTAATTTTTTTAATTTAAATCTAATTTGAGTAAAATTTTTGAAATGAGTTCAAATTAATTGATTGATTTTCATTCTTATTGATTAATTCAATGAATTATTAACTAAATTAAATTTTATTTTTTGAATAAGTTCAACATAAATTTGATTTTTACTTCAATTTTACTGATTATTTCAATTAATTGTGATTAATTGTGAATAAGTTTAAACTTAAGCTGAGTTTACTGATTACTTCAATTAATTCAAAGCTAATGTGAGGTATAGTTTTTAAATAGGTTTAAATAAAAGTTGATTTTCACTTTTTCTGATTATTTAAATTAATACAAATCTAATTTATTGTACAATTTTTGATTGAGTTCAAAGTCAATTTGATATTAATGATTATTTTATTTGATTCAAATCAAATTTAATTTAAGTCTTTTCAATTTGAGTTCAAATGCAATTTGATTTGCATTTTAACTGATTAAATTATTTGCTAATCACTTCGAAAGTTAGTTTGAATGCAAATAAAAAATGATTTTTTAAATTTTTTTACTACCACAAATAAGTTCAGTTTCTAGTGACTAAAGAATATGCGAAATTATTCGAAGTGAACTTTTTTTAAATTTATTAAAATTATATTTAGTTCCATAATTATGATTTATGATTTAATCTTCAGACCAGTGATGACTATTTTGCTACTCGCGAACTACCATTCACCTACTTGCGAGTAGCGCAATGGCCATCACTGGTCGTAAGTATTCAATTGATTATTATTTACCATTTTCGAATATAACTGGTCTAAAGTATTCAATTGATAATTATGTATTTACCATTTTCGAGCAGATAAGCACGCAGTCGTGAGTTCTCCTCCTCGGAGTTTATGCTGGCAAGCGAAAGACCGCGAAAGCCGCAAATCTGTTGCGCCGTGTACCAATTCGTCTAAAGTGGCCAGGAGAGTGAAAATTTTTAAATGCAATTTCTTATCATGAGATTTGATCATCTTCCCAATCGATTATGTTTGATTACCTTGAGGAATGCTGCCACCACGTACATCTTGTCGCCCAACCGCGGCAGCAGCTGTCGCGAGCTGGGCTTATCTAGCGGGAACTCTTTAAGATTCGGAAAGACGAGATCAAAGTATTCGGGATCAGTGACATTTTGAGCGTTCAACAATTGAAATATGGCTGCAGCGCAGACGGCGAACAGCACAAGTCGAGACATTTCACTGAAAGTTAGCGTTAACCACAAGTGGCGTTTTTGCACTGCAGCCTTGACAATGAGTTGACGGCAATTTTATAGTTAGTTCACTGAGTTAAGGGGACATTAGTTATGTAATTTGTGAGGGAATCAATCAATTGGCGGCTATCGCTGGCAGCTGTCAACTGAAACGTTTCAAAGTCATATGTTGAGAGTTTTCGAAGTGAGCAAAGAGTAGGCCTTCCTAATGGCCTAAAGAGACATTTGTCATTGCTAAATGTTGGAAAAAACTTGTAGCAATCTCAACTAATTTATTTAAGAATGTAGACGTTTTTACTAACATCATTGATTTTCTACAGAAACAAGTTGAAATATTTTTCTACATAATATATAATTTTAGCTTTATTTCAGATATTCAATTTGTATGTCTAGTGATACAATTTTTGCATTTTCTTTTAATGTTGTAATATCATTTGTATAATTTATAAAAAATAATAACGAACTGCGCTAGAAACATGTAAAGACTGTCTTAGATTAAAAGTGTCTTAAAAGTCCTTTGCTATCATACAAAAAAAAAATATTGTTTACATAAAAAAGTTTGATTGATTTCTCGTTGCATTATGTCTACACAAGCCCCCAACAACGTAACTTCTATGCTAATTCTTACACTTGTAGTAAAACAAATCATAAGTGCACCTAAGAAAAACTTAGACAATACAAACAAAAATATCTGCTAACGAATTTTAAATGAGCAGAATTTGTTCTTAAATATTTGATCTCACTGCATTATATCATGAAACCGAGGCACATGTGTTGGTGTTTGCTTGACAAGGTATGAGTGTTTCTGAGTGCTTAAAATAATGAATTTAATTTTAATTTTTATCCTATAATTTTTATATTTTTTAAACAAAACATTGTTGTCAAGATGAACAATGTTTTTATTAAAATACATTTACATTTTTAGAAAGTACAATTTAAAATAAATAATATTTGTTTTGAGTGAAGAGGGAAAAATATTTAATTGAAAATTGCATGTTATGATTTTATTTATAAATAAAAAATGTATGAAGTAATGCTTAAATAGTTTCTGTCATGTGTGAGTATTTTTTTTATAAATGTAATAAAGCGAAACATAACATATATGAATAAAGTCAAGAAGACTGGCAATGAAATTTAATACAAGCAAGAAATTTTATGTTTCTAGTTCCCAGATTTTTTGTTTTCTTTGAAAAGACATGCTGCAGAAAATTTTGATGCTCAGTATAATTTAAGGATGTGTGGAAATAATATTTATTGCCGAAAAAATTTTAGAGTCAAAAGGAAGCGTGCCAGGTTGTGTCAAAACAACAAAGCTGCGCGGCACCTGGCGACCGTTTTCGAACTGGTGAACACCTCAACAAGTGACTTAATGGTTGTCTTCTCCAGGACGTTTAAATAATTCAGTTCAGTGTTTTGTAATTATAAATTTGCCATTACTTGTACGAATATGTTTTGGAAACTAGAATACAATGACAAAACAAAAAAATACAAAAATAAAAAATTGAAAATAAAAAGTTGAACCATATAAAAAATTAAGATTTGAGAAACTTTAAACTGAATGAAATTTGCTCACTAAATGTTTTAGTGAGTTCATTATATAAAAGTATAGGAATAGATTTGCACTCATCAATTTTGACTTTAAAAATATGTTACACATTTTTGGGACTCTGACTTTAATCTCCTAACAATTCTCATAGCAGTCAGTTCTGGTCGTTTTCTGATCTTGCATTCATAGCTGTTTAAATGCCTTTAGAAGAATTTATTTTTAGTGATTTTTAGCGCGATTTGGGTTGTCAGTGTGTACTGTCACCGTGTCATTTGATGAAATTTCAACATTCAATATTTATCATTTCATCAGTTATGGAATTCCTAATAATTTTTCATCTTTCATGAGCTCTTCATGTCATATCAGAAGTCACAGTTTTTATGACTGAAGCAAACTGATCCACCGATTTGGGTTGTCAGCATAAACTGTTACCATGTCATTCGATGCCATTTCGAGTTGTTTGGTCATATTGAACATGAATTGTTTCAATATTAAAGGAATTTCTAATCGTTTTGAATCATGTGTGCGCTCTTCATGTCAGTCAGTAGTCATAATTTTTGTGACTTTCGAAAACAAAAAACTGGTCTGCCGATTTGGGTTGTCAGTGGGTACTATCACCATGTCATTCAATGACATTTCGAGCTGTTTAGCCATATTGAACATGAATTGTTTAATTATTAAATGAATTTGTCTTCATGTCAGTCGGTAGTCACACTTTTTGTGATTTTTGAAGCAAACTGATCCACCAATTTGGGTTGTCAGCATGAATTGTATCTGAATTCAATGTAATTTCGAGCTGTTTAGTCATATTAAACATGAATTGTTTCAATATTAACGGAATTTTTTAGTAACTTTGAGTTTTTTGTGTGCTCTTCATGTCAGTCAGCAGTCTCAGTTTTTGTGAGTTTTGAAGCAAACCGATCTACCAATTTGAGTTGTCAGCATAAACTACCACCATGTCATTTGGAACTGTTTAGTAATATTGAACATGAATTGTTTCATAATTAAAGGTATTTCTCTTCATGTCAGTCGGTAGTCACACTTTTTGTGACTTTTGAAAAAAAAAATGGTCTACCGATTCGACACCAAATGTCATTTAGTAATATTGAACATGTATTCAGTCATTAGTAAAGGAATTTCTATCAATTTCGAATCTTTTGTGCGCTTTTTTGTCTTCATGTCAGTCAGTAGTAAAAATTTTTGTGACTTTTGAAGCAAACTGGTTTACCTATTTGGGTTGTCAGCATAAACTGTCACCATGTCCCTTGGAAGTGTTTAGTAATATTGAGCATGAAGTTCTTTCATTATTAAAGGAATTTCTCTTCATGTCAGTCGGTAGTCTCAATTTTTGAGACTTTTGAAGCAAACTGGTCTACCGATTTGACACCAAATGTCATTTAGCTATATTGAACATGTATTGTTTCAATATTAAAGGAATTTCTAATAATTTTGAATCGTTTGCGGGCTCTTCATGTCAGTCGGTAGTCTCAATTTTTGAAACTTTTGAAGCAAGTCGTTTAGTAATTTTGAACATTGAATCTCCAACAATTTTCAAACTCTCTTCATTTCGGCGCTGTTCATGTCAGTCAGTACTCACAGTTTTTGTCAGCATAGCTCATTTGATATCATCTATTTGCCATTTTAAACCACTTTGAGAGACTTTAAAGCATTGTGTCACATTTCAAACTCATAAAAATCGCGTCAGTTTAGTTCTTTCCGTCTCACACCTTTTCATTATCCTTTCAATTCCCTATTAAGAAGCAATCCACTGTCGTTAGCTGATATCCTACTGTGTTCTTTTACATACTACATACAATATATATGGAATTATGTACTCACACATACATTTAAATAGTATACATTTAAATAGCTATTCACTAGAAAATAGTTAAAAACGTAATTGTCTGCAGTAAGAAAAAAATCCAGGGCCTAAACGAGCTAACACTTAAGACTATTTGCATTATCCTTTGCACAACGGTGTGTGGCGACTAAACGACTACGCGGCGTGGCTAACGTCGTTGCCGGTTCGAGTCTAGACTAAAGGGTTGTGGTCGTCGTTGTGGGCCACAGCGCATCACAATCTCATTTATAGTAGCAGCCGCCGTACTGGTACGTGGGCGGATGCTGCGGCGGCGGATAGTAGAGGTTGTGGTGCGACGACGAGCGCATTGGCAGATGCGTACGATACGCCTGTGTGGTGGTGTTGCTGGCGGGCGGTGCATAGTCGTCGCGCGCTGCTGTGGCGTAGCGGCGCGCGCAGCGTTCCTCGATGTTCGACGGCGGCCAGCGCTGATAGTGGCGCGTCGAGTCCTCGGACGAGCGTCGACGATGGTAGCGCTTGGCGGGCGCAGCCGCATTGGTGGCGGTCGCTTGCTGGTGGTAGCTGCTTTCGTCGCCGCTGCCGCCGCTGGTCGCAACGGGCACAACAAGCGCCGGCCGATACTTGCGGCGCGAACGTTCGTCCAGCGAGGAGGTGGGCGTGTAGCGACCGGGCAGCTGTTCCACGAGTTCGGCCTGGGAGGGTCGGCGGCGCTGTATGTGCATGAGATCAGCAGCAAAGTTGTCGTAGGCGGCACGTGCTGTCGCCGCAGGACGCTGTGACTTTTGTTGCTGTTGTTCGTCGAGACGGGCGCGCCATTCCTGCGCGGTTACCTGCTGGCCGTAGAGGTCATTGGGCGCCTGGAACTGCGACTGCGAGTTGGAGTACAGATTCTGGTAGGAGGAGCGACGCCAGCCTTCCTCGTAGCGACGACGCGTGTGCTCATCCTCGATGGCCTGGCGGCGTTGCGAGCGACTGGAGCTGCTCTCCGAGGAGTCTTCGCCCGAGGTGCCAATGCCCAGATCCTTTTCGTCACCGTACGCCTTGTAGGGTGCGCCCAGGAAGCCTTTAGCGGTGAAGGGCCCGTTGATGGCGAGCGGTGGCGGCGACTGCTGCATGTAGTACGAGTTGGCAAACACCTTCTCCATGCTGGACATTTTCATGGGACTCTCGACGTCGGCAATTTCATCGTCGTCGTCACCCAGATCAGTGCCGGTCCACGTTTGCCACGAGCCGGGCCCGAACAGCGACAGCAGTACCGGCAGCAGAAAGAGGCCATGCATGGCGCCGAAGAAGATCACCAGAAAGACCATCTTGAAGAAGACCAGGAAGATGTAGCTCTGCGCCAGCAGCAGCGCAATGATGCCCAGTATGGTCGAGCTGGAGCCCTGCACAATGGGCAGGCCGAGCGAGTGGAGCGCCTCGCGTACGCGCGCTTTGGGACTGCGCTTCTTCGACGACATGTACGTGTAGCAGATGTGCGCAGTAAAGTCCACCGAGAAGCCAATGCACATGATCAGATTGATCATGGAGATGGAGTCCAAGTTGACGTCCCACAGCGCCATGTAGCCGGCCACGCCCAGTTCGATGGAGATGACCGAGAAGGCGACCCACAGCGAGCACAGAATGTTTGGTATGAAGACAAACGAAATGATCATCATGATGACGGCGCCAATGATCATTGACTGCAGCGAAATGGGTCGCACCAGCTCGAACTGGTCAAAGAACACAAAGTATGGATGGAAGATGGACGCATTCACGGGCGACTGCTTGCAGATGTGGCGCAGATCGCGCACCATTTCCTTCTCGTGATTGGTGTCGGTGATGTTGACGGCTTGAATGAGAAAACGCGAGGCCACAATGCGCGTCTCGTCGTCGTTGAATTTGACATCGAGCGAGAAGGGATTGCCGGGAAAGAGCCAATGCTCCTTGACGGCATCGATGAACGATTGTTCATCGTCGATGGTCAGATTGAGGTAGTCGTTGTTGCGATCGACAAACGACAGAAACGAACGTATCCACGATTCGGTGTAGAGTGACGAAGTGACATAGGAGGTGTTCTCTAGTGTGCGAGTGAGTTCCTCTATCTGATCCTGTACCATAGGATCAGAGTAGTTCAGATTGCCGGTAATGATGACCTAAGAAAGAGAGTTAAGTGGAGCATTAATGGGAAATCGTGGAAGATGTTTAAGTGCATCGCTTGCCTGCATACGATAGGGAAATTCACGATAGTAGTCGTCCTCGCGATCGAAAAACTCCACCGAGTACGAGTCTTCGCGTGAGAGTTTACGTCGCTCCAGGCCTTCTTTGATTTGGGTTACACCATAGCAGGCGCCAGCCAGATAGGTGGCAAAAATTAGTATGATGAAGATTTTGCACCATTTGTTGTTGATGACCTTGGCCAGATGATCCTTGAAGAAGGCCATTAGCATGTGGTCCTTGTTGTCGATGGGATTGTCGGGATCGTCGTGATTAATGCCACCGGACATAATGGCTCTGTAGAGAAAGTTGCGTTTTTCTGCAAGCAATGGAATGTGGTTAACATTGGACGAGTGTAGACAGTTAAGCTGCGCTATTGTGAATATGTACGAGAACAGTAAATCTCTTGGGTTTATGGAAACTTTTATGTAAAGAATGATAAACTGTTTAGTTAGGATAATACTCTTCAGTTCTTCAGGGAAGCAAAACGAAGAGTCGCGAAAATGAGTCGTTAGGTTTTATACCTTAAAAGATTCAAAATTTCGAGTGATGGGAATTTCTTCTCATACCTTTGTTTTCATTTTTGAGTCCTCTTTCAATTTTTGGATTTTCTGTAATATTTATAGTAGATTTTTCCTTGGTACAGTCTTGTTGTAGAAAAAAATTCGTTATAACGATATTCGTTGTAAGGAGACCAAGGTTGGGTTAGGTAGGGAAGGGTAAGTGCGTCACAGAGACCGCACTTCCACTCGGAAGCGAAATTGGTCTACAGTGAATCCCTTCTTAAATGGTTCTGGAGCTAACCAATCAGTCTCAATCCAAGGCAAACGAGTACGACCTCTTGATAAATGGGAGCAGATCCGGAATATTCACTTTTGCCGCGCAGGCCAGGTCCGCTAGGAATCTTTCGGCCAGGGTACGGAGTCGGCGTTCCTGCAGAGCCGGGCAGTGGCACAGGAAGTGTTGAATCGTTTCTACACCTTTTTCATCTCTGCATCTTCCGCAGATATCACTGGGTGAGAGGCAGCATTCGATAAGCATAGATCGAATGGCACAGTGTCCAGTGATATAACCATCGAGTTGTCTAATAGACCCTTCAGTTGTCTACTCAACTTAGGGACAGCACAAATCACGTTTTCCTCCAAGAAAAGGAGGGCCATAGTGACCCACAGATGTTACAGTCCATTCTGCGGTGCCATGAGGACTCAATGTTCTTTTTGCTCAACCTGTCAATGTGCATATACAGCACAGATATCGGGGGAATCACAGAGTTACTTCGATAGTAAGTAAGGCAACTCCCTTTCTTGCCATTTCGTCCGCTGCTTCATGACTTGCTATTTCGGAGTGGCCCGGGAACCTAGCATAGAGTGACTCGGTGATGACCAATTCATCAAAGAGCAGTGCGGCAACTCTGTCACTACTTTCGATTTCACCATAGCCGACTCCGGCGCCTTAGGGTTGCCTGACTATCCACAAAGATTGTGACATCTGTGGAGAATAACCCACTGTCGCCGACTAGTTCAGAAACTTTTCAGCAGCTTGCAAAGATCCCGCCTAAAAGATATTACAGAGGTGCGGGAGTCTTAATGACCTTTGGGTCTGTAGTACATATGGGTGGAGACCAGCTTCTGTTCCTTCATCCATCTTAGAACCGTCGTTGAGAACGGTGATGGGCGCGTCTCTTGTCACACCTGTAATTCCCATTTCTTCCTTGTGGGATAAGAAGAATGTAAGTGCGCGCGTATTGAAATCCAGGAATGGGATCAGAAAGGAGACCAAGGTACGGTCGGCGCGGTCTGGCTAAGAAGGGGTCTGAACGAGGCTTTTGTGTATCCGAGTAATTTGGTCTAAGTAATTTGAGGGTTGAGAGTCTGATTGACGTTGGGTGGCGCCCCTGGAGCCTTGTGCTTCAGCCTGATTATGGGAATGGCCCCCTCGGGGAGTTCCGTGGTGGCGTGGTTTAACACCCAAATACGAGTAGAGTTTCGACTCGGCGTGGAGTTGCGTTTACAACCGGGTGCCGGACCCAGAGGTTTAGATAGGCCTCGATCCCTACTAAGGAGGGGTAATGTCCATTTGCATTAACCCAATTGGTACCGGGAGCTAGTCTCTCGAGGCGCTTATCAATGCTTAATTTTGATACGCTGTGCTTTTGAGCACCGTGGGGTTAGGCCACACTGTGGCAGCACTCACGTTAAAAACTCGACATTCAATGACGTTGGGTGACCTCAATACTGAAGGGGGCATGAAAGCTGAAGTGGGATAGTCAACTATAGATTGGTTAGGGCCTTAAAAGTGTCAATGGGCATTGAAGCCGAAGAAATTCTTAGTATAGATCGAGAAACTCTTAGATGGGCTGACTACATTGATGACTGAAATGGTAACTGACTACATTGATGACTGAAATGGTAACTTCAGGAAACAATTGGAACGGTTGAACTTTGATGACCTGTAAACCGTGTTTTGAAAATTTGGTGCCCGCTTGGACAACCAAAAAAAGAGAACTAAAAAAGACAATAAGTTATGAACCATGAGTCAGAGAAATCTATTAGAGACAAGATGTTACATAGTGATTAGAAGTGAGGACAATGATCCCTAATCACTAGGCACGAACTTTTTTGGGAAGGGAAGAGACCCTCTATATGGTTCACTTAGGCAAATCCTTGAATTGAGGTGGTTTTAGTCAGTTTCTATGAAAGTTTTCTACCTTCTGCGTTAAAGTAGAAAGTAGACTTAAACTAAAACCATAAACCTGTGATACAATTTGTAATAAAGTGAGCTTTGTTATATAAAAGATTGTTTGATAGAAGTTCCTCGGCATTTAAATGTAGAGCTGAGGTATTCAGGAGCTTAAACGGATACAAAACAGTTCCTCCCAGGGAAAACCACTGACCACATAACATGGACTTGTGAAAACCGAACGAGTAGCCAGCTGACTGTGGTTGAGTTGGTGAATTGTTGTGTTGCATTGGTTCTTTGTTGCGCTCGTTGCGGCCTAACATTGACCTAGAAAGCCAAAAGCAGTGCTTAGCCACACAACGTACGAAGCGGTGCGGTTTTCTTGTTGTTGTTGTGCCAGCCGGTCTGTGGCGCAAGTTTTCCTACAATCGGCAGCAACATTCTACGGTTCATTCTTCACGTTCATGTTCATGATCACATTGGCCTTTGGTAAATTACAAATTGTGCGATCTCGGGCAGCTGCATTGTTTGGCGCTTTTCTCAACGATCGCTAGTGATCAACAAATGGAACAAACTTGTTTTGGGAGGAAAAGTTAGTTGCTCGTATAGAAAAATTGTTGGTTGGAAATGTTTGATGTGGTTGCTGAGAATGTTTTTCACAGATTTTGTTGTTTTTCATTATAGCTCAGCATCAATGGTTGCTGTCACGATCAGTGAAGTGAATTTTTAATCGTGGTAGGAAAATGTGTGTTTTGTAATAAAAACTTATCTTATGAGCATGAAAAAGCCTCACTTTTGGCATAAGTAAAGTGAGATTCAGACATGTGGGAGAGACTGTCTGTAGTGTGACAATACGCGACACGATTGACAACAAACATGACTGGCAGCCAGACGTCACAACAAGCAGAGCAATGAGAAAAAAAAACATCAACAACGGCAGCAACTGCAAACAAGCGACAATTTAATGAACCATGAAAAAGGTGAAAAGAAATCACACGCAGTGGTAATGAACGACAGCGACAAATTGAAAGGCTCGTTTGTTGGCATGTTTGGGTGTTGTTCGAATTGTGAAAGTACTCAATTGCTATCACAATAACAAAGACCTATGACAACAAATTGCCAAACCTAGTTTTGTGACAACAAAAAAGCTAAACAAAAATAGACAAAAAATAACAAACATTCAACTGTAGACTCACCTTTGATGGCAACCGAGAGCGCCTGCACTCGACACCCAAACAATGCATGCATGTTGTATCGCTCCCTGTAGCCAGAGATGGCCATGCAGGCAGCAAAGAAAGTAATGTGCCAAATGAAAGTGAAGCCTACTGCAAAAACCGAATATGTGCAGAAAATCTGCACCGACCGAAAAGGACTAATGATGCCAATCCAGAAGGAAATCAAATCTGTGAGCGACGTAATCGTAATGGAAACGGCTGCCTCGGACATCATGTGACCCATGCGCTCGGCAACGGGCATTTTGGCCGGCGTACGTCGCCAGCCGGCCAACATGACAAATGTATCGTCGATGCCAATGCCTGAAAAATTCAAAAGAAACTTACAATTTCAATGACATTGAAGCAGTAATTGTTGTGCATACCAATCATTAAGAACGGTGCCGCCAAATTGATGCCAATGAATTCAATGCCACAATACATGGCCAAGCCGAATGCAGCACAGGTGGCCATAATGGCCGAAATGTTGCCCATTAGGCCAAGCCATGGTTTCGAACGTACCGCATCGCCCATCATGCATGTTATGACGCTGTAATGAGATTTGTAGTGTAGGTTTTGTAATTTGCATAGTAAAAGTAAACTGTTCCCATAGGAAAATGTGTTATTTGTTGGGCTATAGTTGAAAATAAGAATGTAATTTGGAAAATTTGTGTTATTTATACATGAGAAATAAAATAATGAAAAGTGTTCCCACTTCAAAAAAACTGTTCCCAAATTTTGAAACTGTTCCCATAGTTTAAAAGTTGTTTTAACGGATTGGGAACGCATTTATACTTAGTCCCCTAAGTTGATAACTATATTGCAAAACTGTTCTCATTTGTTTAGACAGTGTTACAACTTAGACTCTACAATATGAATTGGTAACTTTCAAATGTATTTTTACCGCATTTAGATAACAAAGACGACATTTTGATGACATACTACATGGTTTACTAGTGTAATAATTGCAATTTTAAACTGTTCTCACTTGTTAAAACACTGTTGTTATGCTTAAAACCTTATATTTAAATATTGTAACTTTAAAAGTATTTAAATGATTTAACAAAAACCTGTTTTACAAAACGTTCCAACCTTTCGAAACTATTCCCACAGATAAATTTAATTTAAACGACTTCTAAACATAGGTCTACGGCGTCTGTAAGTCTGATTATTATATTTTGTACAAATTGTAACATTGTAACATTTTCACAACAATCTACATGGTCTTCTAGCCTAATAATTGCTTTTTGAAACCGTTCTCACTTGTTCAAACACTGTCCTTAAAACAAAAACTTAATATTTGAATATCGTTACTTCAAAAGTATTCATACAGAGTGGCGCGAAAGTCCTAACCTTATCGGCAGATGCTATAACTTTTGTAAATGCCGGCAAAAGTAAATTATGATTTAAAATTCATTTATTCATTCACTAATTTTTTCATTCATTCATTCATTTATTCATAAACAAATTAGAGCTAAAGAACACTGGGTGGAAACTCTTGCACCACCTTGTATAGTTTATTAACTGTTCCCACAGAAAAAAATGTATTTTAAGAACTTTTAAACATAGACGAAAAGAGTCTGGCTGTCTGATAACTGCATTCTGAAACTGTTCTCACCTGTTTAAACACTGTTCTTACATCTAAAACTTAATATTTGAGTACTTTAAAATTTAAAATATCCATTTTATTCAATAAGAACGCAATTTGTTGCAATTTCGAAACTGTTCCCACTTGTAAAAACTGTTCCCACCTTCAAAATTTCTGTATACATGTTCCCAACAGTTTTGAGAATATTTTGGGCAGTAAACCAAAAACAAATCGCTTACCTTATTAGGTATTCAAATACTGTTGTTGTACTTCAAACTTAATATTTTAATATTTCAACTATTAAACTGTTCACAAAATTGATTAAAGCCTTTTCCTTTTTTTCCCACGTCATAAAACTGTTCTCACAACTGGTGTGATAACTGCATTTTTAAACTATTCTGACTTGTTTAAACACTGTTGTTACATCTAAAACTAAATATTTGAGTACTTTAACATTTAAAATGTTTATTTTATTCAATAAGAATGCAATTTGTTGAAGTTTTGAAACTGTTCCCACTTTCGAAAAAACTGTTCCCACCCCCCAAAATTTCTGTATACATGTTTGCAACAGTTTTGACAATATTTTGTGCATTAAAAAAATCACTTGTCTTACCTAAACAATGCCATTAGCAGAAATGTTGAACCAAAATATGGCACCACTGTTCTTGTATTCTTCTCCAACTCATGATCCAATGTACGCGAAGCAAAATATGAGACGGAAATATGCTTAAACATGCCCAATTCTTCAGCCTTGCCAACCACTTTCAGAAAAGTCTCCTCCCATTCGGCACCTCTGCGAAAAGAAACGAAGAATAAAGGTTTGAAGAAATTCTTTGCTCATAACAAATTAACAAAAATTGTTATTACCACTTTTTTTATTTGTTAGCCATTGTTTCTACTCACTTTGCATCCTGCCGTTTAGTGTCGGCTGTCACAAAATACACCAACTGTATGGCGGGCACACTGATAATAATGTTGTCCTCTGTCAGTTTGGTGCCGCCAAAGAACACTGGAAACGCGTGCGCATCCCACGTGACCGGATTGAACATGATTGGAAATGTCAGATTCAGTTCGCCTGATTCAATCTGCAAATTATGGAACGTGTTAAATTTTATTTATTGTTTTTGTTGCTCATAATTTTAGCACATGTTGCACATACATCATCCATAATGAAATCCAGATTGAGAATATCGTTGAGAAAGCATTCGTTCTCCCAGCGTGCGCAGGCATCTTTGTACGTGAACGTTTCGCCCTCAAAACTGACAGTGGCATTTTGGATGATATCATCCAGTTGGCGCAGTTCCTGAAAGACCTCACGTCGCAGCATATTGTCGTCACCATCTTTCGGAATGACAATGACACGACCGAAGCGACCTGAAAGTGATGAAATAAGGAAATTAAACAAATGATTAGTGGGTTTAAGTTTGAGGTGTGTGATTTGAAGGGTGGGAGAGAAGCTAGAAATATGGGATTTAGTATGTTTTAGAAGCATTTTTCTTGACTTTCGTACTAACATAAAAATTCAAAAAATGTTGAATATTTAATTCTCTTTAGAAATGTGAATGTTTTGAAGCTTTAAAGAATGTAAATAAAAGCGAAGATACCTTAAAACAGTTTCAGTTTGACTTTGCCAAACTTTCGCATTTTTATTTAGTTGCTTCTCTCCAATTACGAGATTTGAAATAATCACATTTCAAGCACAACTTGTGTTCCATGTGAGTTCCCTCGCAAATGACTTCAATTATATGAAAGACTACATGAAATTGCCATCGTTAGAAACAAGGTCTTCCCAGTCTCACAAATGGAGTCTTATCATTATAAAACCGAATGCCAATGCTTTAACCAATTACTAACCACAACAATGTGGCCAAAACAGTTCGAGACACTTTAATTTGTTGTCATCAAGCCAACAAAACAAAAAACCATAGCAAATGCGGGAATAAACGTGAACATAAACACAGATTTACGTTCTGTGCTCAAAAACAAAAGGTGACCAGCCAAACGTGTCCATACTGACAATGGCAAATTTTCCACAAATTCTTTTTCAATTTCTTGGTATTCGAAAATTGTCATTTCACAAATTGATTACAACATATTGCCATCATCATTCTTGGCTCATTTTATCAGCGCCAAAAATTACTCATCCCCCACAAATTTGTCATTCTCCCTTTTCCATCCATAAACATTTGGTTTGCTGTCAGTTGTTGAGAATGTTGCATTGGTTTATGGCTCGTTTCCCTTTTTCGTTGCATGTAGAAAATGTTCACTCGTTGTGTGGTCCAAATTGAATGCTTTTGCTTGTGTGTTTTATGACCCATGTGCCAATTAGTTATGGCAATAAAATGTATGAATGAATGCAAGCAGAATGTCATAAATTGTAACATTTAAAGTGCGAGCTAGAAATTTCAATGTGTTGTTAGACTTTGAGCTGAAATTAAGGTTTAATGCCCGGAATTTGCATTTTCTTGAAAAAATGTAGTATTTTCCAAGCTTCCGCATTGTCATAACAATGTTTAAAATGTAATAAATGTAGTCAAATTTTCAACTGAAAAATATAAAAATATTCATTCACTATGTCTTAAAAATATTACTTTACAATGGACTAAACGATAATTCACTTTCGCACTTATGATTACCTCGTAATTTCACTGGCTCTGTGGCACAAATTGCCGCCGTAAACCTTCGCTTCATAACGACAGTTTGTCAATCATGGCAAACAATGCAAATGCCGTTGGCTGTCAGTGCACAAATTGCTCACCCAGACGTATACGCAATCGACGAACAGAAGTGACCCGTGAACAGTGGTTCAAGTGCACCAAAACAGTTACAATTTTTAAATTTATTGGGGAAAATATGAGGTGCAGTAAAAATAAATCTATTATTTTTCTAATAGATGACTTTAGTAATCTGTGTTTTGAGTTGTGTAAGAGCAATCGGCTTACAGTAGATGACGTTAGAAAGATAAGATTTTACACTTAAATCACCTCTCAGACAGTTTTGCGATTGCTTGACTCAGTTTTGTTTGAGCGTGCATCAAACATGGACACCAGAAAAGAGAGAATAAGCCATATTTTACATTTTTTTCGATAAAGTTGACTTAAAATGTGAATAGTGTTTATGCCGTTGGGAAGATAAGATTTAATGCTAGGAACACTTCTCAGACCGTTTTACGATTACTTGACTCGGTTTTGTTTGAGCAAACGTCAAACATGGACACCAGCAAAAAGAGAATAAGCCACATTTTACAGTTTATTTTTCGATAAAAGTGACTAAAAAATTGAATAGTTTTTATGGCTTTAGAAAGATGTGACTTCGTACTAAGAAAACTTCTCAGACAGTTTTGTGATTACTTGTATAAGTTTAGTTTGAGCGAGCGTCAAACATGAACACTTGAAAGGGCTAAACACTCCACATGTTAAAGCTTTTCTTCGATAAAGGTGACTAAAACATTTGAATGGTTTTTTTGGCGTAAGAAGATAGATTTTTTTTTTGCTAAGAAAACTTTTCAGACAGTTTTGTGATTGTTTGAATCAGTTTTGTTTGACTGTCAAACTCTAATATTTTTCAAAGACTAAATACTCCACAAACTTTCCTTGATAAATTCCTGAAAATGTGAATAGTCAGCCAATCACGTCCAATTTTGCATCAAACATCGACACCAGTAAAGAGAAAATAAGCCATATTTTACAGTTTTTCTTTGATAAAGGCGACTGCACATTTGAGAAGTTTTTATGGCGTTAAAAACATACGATTTCGTACTAAGACAACTTCTCAGACAGTTTTCCGATTGCTTGACTCAGTTTTGTTTGAGCGAGCGTCAAACATGGACACCAGCAAAGAGAGAATAAGATAATGGCTACTAAAAATTTTAATAGTATTTATGGCGTTAGAAAGATGCTTTCTAAGAAAACTTCTCAGACAGTTTTGTGATTGCTTGACTCAGTATTAGTTGATAGATCGTCAAACAGGAACACTTGAAAATCCTTAATTCACATTAGACAGTTTTTGTTCTATAAAGGTGCATGAAAATGTGATAGTGTCTATGGTTCTGACACTGAGACAGCCAATCACTTTTAATGTTATGTCAAACATGCTCGCCAGCAAAGAGAAAAGCCATATTTTACAGTTTTTCCTCGATAAAGGCGACCACAAATTTAAATAGATTTTATCGCGTTTGAAAGAGAAGATTTTTTACTAAGAAAACTTTTCAGACAGTTTTGTGATTGTTTGAATCAGTTTTGTTTGAGCGAGTGTCAAACTCTAATACCTTTCAAACAACATATTTAACAAATTTTCCTTCATAAATTACTGAAAATGTGAATAGTCAGCCAATCACTTGCAATTTGGCGTTAAACATGGACACCAGAGAAGAGAGAATGAGCCATGTTTTACAGTTTTTTTTGATAAAGCCGACTAAAAATTTGAATAGTGTTTATGACGTTAGAAAGATAAGATTTCTTACTAAGAAAACTTTTCAGACAGTTTTGTAATTAGCGTGTGTCAAACACGAATACTTGAATAGACTAAATAATCCACATTTGGCAGAATTCCTTCGATAAATAAATCTATGGTTCTAAAACTATAACAGCCAGTCATGTACAATTTTGGTTTTTTTGATTCCATTCCAGTAAGTTTGATGTCAAAAATGCGTCAAGTTTTGGAAGGCCAACTGTCGAAAATGTCAATCGAATCATAGAAAGTTAAAAATCTATGCAAATTTTGTGGAAATCTATAGAAACTTCGAAACACAGAAATCTTCGAGTCCAACCGTCATGCAAGCACTGTTTCGATTGTCCAGAAGTACAAACATTGGACAAAAGACCGTTTGGAACTGCTTGAATAAGTATGGATATAAAAAGAAGTTCGATGTATGGGAGCTAAATGATTGACAGCAACAACATTTGTAGTTTACTTCGGAAGTGAATTGTAACTGGTGATGAAGAGTAGAGTAAGGAACACCTTCGACAACGTCAAAGAAAATCTGTTGTAGTCGAATGGTAGTAAGTCGGCGCAAACTGTGGCCAAGCCAGCATTCACAGTAAAGAAGGTTTAGCTTTGTGTTTGATGGGATTGACAACGCATCATTTACTATGAGCTGTTTCCCAGAAGTAAAATTTATAATTCCGACCTGTAGTGTCAACATTTGGATCTTCTAAAGGAAGAAATTGTCCAGCATTGGCCAAAAGCAGAGGAATTGTGTTCCAAGGGGACATCTCCAGGCTAAGCTGGGATACACAACGAATCATCTACTATGAGCTGCTTCCCTGAGGTCAAATTTATAATTCGGACCTTTAGTGTCAACAATTGGATCTTCTGAAAGGAAGCAATTGTCCAACTTTGGCCAATAGGAGAGGAGTTCTGTTCCAAGGGGACAACTCCAGGTTACACACATCGATAGTGACGCGCCAGAAGTCTATGGCGAATACTTTTTCTTCTGAAAAATTTTCCTAAAGAGAAGCTCGATTGCCCCAGTTCTTTGCCAATAGGGAAGAAAATTTCTATGAGAAATATAATCTTCATAGCCTTTAAAATGGCAACAGATTATAGAACACAAATGGGGCATTCTTTCCATCATTTCTTCAAACAATAATTTTAACATCTGCTTGCGCTCTTTGCCCCACAGTGCACTACTCCGCAAGGCCTCTCAAAACAAAAACAAACAAATTGGAAATGCAAAGAAATCTAGCCGTGCAAATGGCATGCGGCATGTGGCATGCAAGTTACTTGAAGCTGGCAAATTATGTAAAATTAACATGAAGTCATATGCAGAAGTAATGTTAGCGTTGCAGCGTGCAACTTCCCGTTCGACGAGCTCTTGTTTGCGCTGCTCTACCGCAGTTTACTTTTGGGCATTGAGATTTGAAATTTGGTTGAGCAGTGAACGCAATTTGCCTGCTGACCAACGCTCCAAAACATTATGCAATGTGACTAGTCTTGGCTTTTTTCTACAATTTTGCATTGTTGACCATTTGTACAGCAAACTAAACAGCACAACAACAATGACCACACAATTACAATAAAATCTCAAATGGGCACATTTTTAGCAATTGAAAAGGCTCACAAATTTACATTTAAATTTTCGTGTAGCTTCTTGCAATTTCTTCGAGATAAGCTTTTAGCATTGTTTATTCTTTTGTTTACCGTTATTATTATTTATGTAAATGTGTCGCCCAATTGTGATTTCAATTGTTTTGTTGTCGGCTTTTTGTGTGTGTGACGCACGCAGCAGTCAGCAGTCGAGAATGTTCAGATTGTTCGCGATTCATTGGTAACTTTGCACTTTGCTTTTAACGCCCACTTGGTTGCCTTGTGTCGCCTGCAGATTTGTCTAGTTTAGTTCAAGTTGGTTCGCATTGTTGTTGTTGTTGTTAGAGCTGCGATTTGTGTCATAAATTGAATTAATTTGCGCGCTTTGTGTGTGTGTGTCTGCGTGTGCAACAGCAAAAACTTGCACACGTTCGGCTGACTGCGCTCCCATGGTGCGCGCATGCAACAAGGCAACAACAACGCTACTCATGGCGATGATTATGATGCGATCGGCGTCTTGTTGATGACTGTGTTGACTGCGGTTATTGCCCACCGCTGCGGCGCACTGCAACGCTTGTTACGAGTGTGTGTGTGTGTGTGTGTGTGCACAACCAGATTGATAGATGTTTTTCTTGCATTTGCCGCCACAATTCGAGCACAAGTGGCAGCGCCAGTTTAATGCGCTTTTGAGGTTATGTTCTACTTGAGAGTGAAGACGGTCACGTTTTTTCTTCACAACGACTGTTATTCATTTTTACATTTTGTTATTCATTATCAAATAAACCGAATTTGAGTTTTGTTATTGAAAATTAGTCATAAAAACTATTTGCCAAATAAGTTAATCATTTTATTTTATTTGCCAATAATCAGCAGAGTTGGTTGGTAGTCATGAAGAAATTATTATTGAATATATATTATTGAATTGATTATAAGAACTAATTACTAATTACTCGTTCATTATTGTCAAAAAGTAGGCCATAATCACTAATAAATGACTCATAAATCATTAATTTAGTCAAAGCAGCAATTAAAGTTGGTTAAAACCATCAGAGCTAATCATTAACTGTACTTAGTCAGTTATTACTACTTAAGTTGATTGTTAATCGTGATTAAGTAATTGCTCATTATTACCATTTAATTAATTAATCGTTAATTATTTTCAAATAGTCTGCCATAATCATTAATAAATTACTCATAGATCACTAATTTAGTCAAAGTAGCAATTAAAGTGAGTAACATCATCATAGTTAATCTTTAATTGTGAGTTACTTAAATTCATAATTGTAATGAAATAAAACAAACGGAACAAATAAGTAATTAATTAGTGTCAACTAGTTAGTCATAATCACGACTATTTATTTATGTATATGTATTAGTATTTAGTAATATGTATATGTTAAAAAAAATTTGTAATTAGTCAGTGTCAACTAGTTAGTCACAATCAATAGTAAATTATTTAGTCATAGTAAAAGTTAATTAATCATTAACTTTGAGTTAGTTAAATTCATAATTGTAATGAAATAGTTACTCATTATCAATGAATATATTAGTAATTAGTCATTGTCAACTAGTTGGTCATAATCACTACTAAATGATTTACCATAGTTCACCAGAGTTAATCACAAATCATGAGTTAATCATAACCATCACTAAACTAAACTACTCATTAGTCAATGTTGAATAGTTGTTTAAATGACTGCTAATTGCGTTGGGTAAATGGTTAGTCATAGTCAGTTTATCATAACTACAACTAAATGAACTAATTAGCAAGTAATTAAATGATCAAAATCACAATTGTGATTAAATAGTTACCCAATATTACTACTAAACAAAAAAAGTAATTAGACATTGTCAACTAGTTGGTCATAATCACTACTAGAAGCGATTAAAGGTGTTGAAAACTATCAGAGTTCATTATAATCTCAGAGTTAATTATAATAATCACTAAGTAAACTAGTCAGTAGGCACTGTCAACTAGTTGACCATAATCACAATTAAATATTTTAATCATAGTAGTGATTATAGTTGGTTAGTTGGTTAAAAAGTAGTAATTAGTCAGTGTCAACTAGTTAGTCATGATCGAATGATTTAGTCATAGTAGTGATTGTAGAAAAATTCGTAATTAATTTCTTAAGTTTTTGCGTTTTAGTTTTTAAATTCCAATTTTAAATTTTAAATTTCATTTGTTTTTCATTTAAGTTTTTTATATTTTTTTAATTCTAAATTTGTAAGTTTTTCATTGCAATTTCTCTTTTTAAAACTTTTCATTAAACAATTTTTATTTATAACTTCTTGTTTTTGGATTAAAAAAAAATAAAAACATATGATTTTTTCAACGTTTTAAATTTTCGGTTTTTATTTTAATTTATACCCTAATTTTGGTTTTAGTTATTGTTTTATTTTAGTTTAGTTTATTTTTTATTTGAAGTAAATTTTCTTATCCAGTTTTAGCTCGGCACAAATGCGACCAAAACGGTAGCAATGAACTTCGCAACAGTTCAACGAAACTCTGCACATTACCATTCCACATGATGACAGTTAAAACGTCAATTGGCGCATTGGGAAAGTCAAATTGTATTAATGACAAATTTGTGGTATTTAGTTTTTGTGATTATCCCACAGTTGTTGTGGTTATGGTCGATCGCAAACTGCGAAGCTTACAAGTGATAAATACACACAAATGCCACAAATTGCCGTTTTTAGTAAGCAATGAAAATGAAATCATAGCAACGACAATAATAAAAAATATATATAAAATAGTAAATGATCGGAGAGATTAGCAATTTAAGGCAAAATACTAAATGACTCGAACAGCGAGTCTGGTGAAGTTAATTCAAAGTGAAAGAAAGTAATTAGTCAACAATAAAAAACAAAAATTAAAATATTTACAGCAAACATTTTTCTTTTTTAAGAAAACCCAATCAAAATAGTTAAATGCGTGAAAATTGTGAAAATAAATCAAAGCAGAAATCAAGTTGCTGCCACAAACGGCTTTGGCCAAGAAACAGTGTGGCAAGAGTGCATTGAGTCAACTGCACACGGGGCCAGAGTTGCATTAGTTGCCACTTTTGACACTGTTTTGCCGCTTCGCTGGTCATAAAGATGTGGTAAATAGATGCCGCCGATGTCAACAACAAATGAAATCGGCAATTTTTGTTGCCATATTCAGTGAGTCATATAAGTAATTGTTACAAAAATTATAGCCAAAACTGGGACTGGAATTATGAGATTATTTTTTGAGATGCCGGCAGCAATTATTCAGCGTTTAGTTGTATTTTTAAACATTTTCAGTTGAGTAAATTTATAAATATTTGATTTAAAAATATAAAACTTTAATAAATATGAAAATAGATTTGCATAAGCTGAGCGTAATCCGAGTACTTGCGTCACTAGTCTGACACCTCCCATATGGTCTAGTGGCTAGGATATCTGGCTTTCACCCAGAAGGCCCGGGTTCGATTCCCGGTATGGGAATTAACATTTTTTTTACTAATCCCTAGAAACAGTATTGTTTTCACTTTTTCAAATTTGCAAAGTGCAAATTTGTTCATAATTTCTGTTCGTTCAAAATGTTTACATCATACAACCCAAATTCATAGCAGCAACGTTCAAGCATTCATGACGCCAGCTAAGCAAACAAATTGCTCAACTAAAAACATTCGACACGGCCATTTGTCAACACTTTTCCTTTCTGCCCGTCACCAGCTATAAAGTTATTAAATATTGCACAACAACAAAAATGTACACAAATTGTAAAAAATGTTTAAATGCCGGAAAAGCGTGCAACATTGCTGCATCGCACAATTTGCGCGTTTAATGGCCAAAGCGTCTAATTCACTTGTTGTCGCTTAATTTTCTTCTTTGTTTGCGATTTTTTGGCGCTTTTTAGTTTTCTGTTTCTCTGTAATAAATATTCGCCATAGTTAAAAAAAATTGCTGTGTACTCATTTGAAAAAGTTCACTGCCATTGCATAATCACCATTGGTTTGTTGTTGTTTTAATCTGTGCAAATCTTGACATTTCGGTTTTGAACTTCAACCGTTTTGCTCACTGGCGACACATACATAAGTACAACCGAATGGAAATATGTATTTATGTACATACAATTATATAAACAATGTACATAGCTGAGCGCCTTCAAATATTTGCCTATGTGATACTTTTAGTTTGACGCATAATTTATGCGAATAAAATTTCTATACATAGAGCAAAATTATAGCAATTTCAACAGACGACTTGAAATGGTTGTCAACACTGATGTTTGCACAGCGCTTTAGTTGGTAGAAATGTAGGACCAATTACCTAATGATTTCAATGTCTAATTGACTAAATACATTTGAAATGAAACAAATGAAATGCCTTTATGACTAACAATTATTGACTTTAATCGTGAGAATGTGATTATTTATTTATTTATTTGATTAGGAGTGCTTAAATAATTTGGCAACATTATAACTTGGTAAATTAGTCATAAGCCAAAAAATTATTTGCCAAACAAGTTAGTCATTTTATTTTATTTGATTATAATCAACAGAGTTGGTCAGTAGTCGTAAAGAAATAACAATTATTAATTGATTATTAATTGATTATAATATATAATTACTATTTCTATACTAATTAGTAAATAGTCACTGTTAAATTTTTGGCCAAAATTACTTTTTACATATTAAGCCATTTATAATTACTTAAGTTGATCGTTAATCGTGATTAAATAATTAATCATTATTACTATTTAATTAATTAGTCGTTAATTATTGTCAAAAAGTAGGCTATAATCACTAATATATGACTCATAGATCACTAAATCAGTCAAAGTAGCAATTAAAGTTGGTTAAAACCATAAGATTTAATCATTAACTGTACTTAGTCAGTTATTACTACTTAAATTGATTGTTAATCGTGATTAAGTAATTGCTCATTATTACCATTTAATTAATTAATCGTTAATTATTTTCAAAAAGTTGGCCATAATCATTAATAAATGACTCATAGATCACTAATTTAGTCAAAGTAGCAATTAAAGTTGGTTAAAACCATCAGAGTTAATCATTAACTGTGAGTTACTTAAATTCATAATTGTAATGAAATAGTCACTCATTATCACTAAACAAATTAGTCGTTAATAAGCGTCAACTAGTTGTTCACTATGTAGTAGTGATTATAAAAAATTAGTAATAATTCAGTGTTTACTAGTTAGTCACAATCAATAGTAAATTATTTAGTCATAGCAGCGATTATAGCTGGTTAAAACCATCAGAGTTTATCATTAACTTTGAGTTAGTAAAAATAAAAATTGTAATGAAATAGTCACTCATTATTACTAAACAAATTAGTAATTAATTAGTGCCAACTAGTTAGTCATAAAGAGTCATAATATAATAAAAAAATTAGTAATTAGTCAGTGTCAACTAGTTAGTCACAATCAATAGTAAATTATTTAGTCATATTAGCGATTATAGCGGGTTAAAACCATCAGAGTAATCAATAACTTTGTGTTAGACAAATGCATAATTGTAATGAAATAGTCACTCATCATCAATGAATATCTAACTAATAAGTCATTATCAACTAGTGGGTCATGATCCCTACTAAATGATTTACCAGAGTTCACCAGAGTTAATCATAAGCCATAAACCTAGTCACTTAGTCACTGTTAAATAGATGTTTAAAATGACTGATAATTGAGTTGGTCACTAATTGCAATTAAATGGTTAGTCATAATCGGTTAGTCATAACTGCAACTAAATAAACTAGCAAGTAATTAAATAATCAAAATCACAATTGTGATTGAATAGTTACTCAATATCACTACTAAATAAATTAGTCATTTGACATTGTCAACTAGTTGGTCATAATTACTACTGAATGATTTAGTCATAGAATCGATTAGAGTTGATGAAAACCATCAGAGTTCAATAAAATCTGAGAGTTAATCATAATAATCACTAAGTAAACTAGTCATTAGTCACTGTTAACTAATTAACCATAATCACTATTAAATAGTTTTAGATCATACTTGATTAAAAAAGTAGTAATTAGTCAGTGTCAACTAGTTAGTTATGAACACTATTAAATGATTTAGTCATAAAATTGATAAAAAACAATTAGTAATTAGTCAGTGTCAACTAGGTGTTCATAATCACTACTAAATGATTTAGTAATAGTGATTACAGTTAAAACCACCAGAATTAATCATAATTATCACTAAGTAAACTAGTCATTAGTCATCGTTAAATATTTTAAAATGACTGTTAATTGAGTTGGTCACTAATCGCGACTAAATGGTTAATCATAGTCAATTAGTCATAATTACAACTAAATGAACTAGTTAACAATTAATTAGATGCCCATCGTTAAATAGCCTTTTTAGACATGAGTCAGTCATTAACTATTCGAGTTCATTCCAAATATTATTTCAAATAGTTGTTCATAATTGCACTTACATAACTTAGTCAGAAGTGATTTTTTTGTTTTTCACTCAATCAATAGTATTTCAATTCCTTAACTAATCAATTAGTAGCTTATTCCACTTTTAAGTCATAATCTAACATCTATTGTGATTTAGTTTTTATATATTTGGGTTTGTTGAATAAATTGTTTGACGTGGATTGTGTAATCACTTTAAAATAATTGTTCTTATTTTCCACTTACGACTAAAACATTTGTGTTTTAAATTTGTATTAACTATTCAGATTCAATTTATTGAATATGAAATAAATACATTAATTAAAAGATATATTTAATTAATTTAAAATTATTTGAAGCTCACCTGGTCGCGTTATGCGTCCCACATTGAAGCGGTGTGTATAGTTGACTTTGAAATATGTTTCTACAATTGCACGTTCAGCCTTTCCCTCTCCATTAACCGGTGAGAATAAATATTCGGGATCGATTTGATATTTTAATTGTTGATAACTGAAATGATGTTAAATATAATTAATAAAGTGATTAAGGGAGTTTTAGTTCAAGAAAGTAATAGAAGTGAAGTTGGTTTAGTAGTTCGTGCCTGCCATCTGGATATTAAATTATAAAGAAGTACAAATCTTCATAAAAATCTTTCTAGTTCTAAGTGTGGATTGTCCAGTATTGTTTAGGAAAAAATGGATTAACAAAACCATCATCTTTCATTATGAGAAAGGCGCCTTACTGGAAGCTAACTAAAAGGAAGCAGAAGTCGCGGATGACCAAAAAACAACTGGAAAAGGATTCTAGGCGAACTAAATGCAGTTAGATGGAAAAGCCTTGTTGAGATCCTATGCTTCCAAGTGGAGTGAATAAGAGGAACAATTAACAATTAATGGCTTAGAGAGTTGAAGAATCAGTCACTTCTATCTTTCTATTTAAGAATGGATCATCGGATATCAAACTGTGAGTTTGTTTTTCATGGAATTGTTGGATAAAAGACTTCGAAAACGTATTGTCTGAAGTAATATGACAAGCACATTTGAAATTAAAGGGAAGATGATTGATTGATAGACTGATTGTGGAATATAATTTAAATTATTGGAATGCCTCAATTCAAGATTTGTGACTAACCTTTATCAAGCTCTCTTTAATTAAAAATTCAGTTTGCATTTTGATCAAATGTAAGAAGTTAGAGTTTTCAATCACAATTTCCCTGTTTCTTTCATATATTTTCAAAACTCGTTATTACACGCTGTCCATCTCTCTTCAATTACAAATTCAGTTCACATTTGGACCCACTAAACTTAAATAAAAAGTAAAAGATTCACTTACCCAGTTATGCACAGCATTGACAACAGCACCGGCACAATGATAAAGTAGCCAGGATGCTTTGCTATGAAGACGCCCAAATGGTAAAAAGTCTTATTCAGCATTTTATCCACCAAATAGACACCGTTGCACGTCATCTGTAAGAAAGTGACAAGAAAAAAGAAACAAAAAATATACACTCATTGAGAGGAGACTTTGGGTGTCTTAGCTTAGGGGCTAAAGACTAAAAATTGCATGCAAATTGTTAATGATTTTGTGATTTATTAGTTTGACGTCAAGCTCAACGCTTAATCAAGCTTATTTCACATCAAGCTCGATGCCTTTTAATGATTCAGTTTTATTTTTGTTTGACGTCAACTTCAACGCTTGATCAAGCTCATGCTTTACTTTGATGTGTGATCAAACTCATGTTTGATATCAAGCTCGATGTTTGATCAAGCTCATGTTTGACGTCAATCTAAATGCTTTATTAAGCTCAATATGTGATCAGGCTCATGTTTAATATCAATCTAAATGCTTCATCAAGCTTAATATTTGATCAAGCTCATGTTTGACGTCAATCTCAATGTTTTGTCAAGTTCGTGCTTCACATCAAGCTCAATGTTTGATCAAGCTCATGTTTGACGTCAATCTAAATGCTTTATCAAGCTCAATGTTCGATCAAGCTCATGTTTCACATCAAACTCAAGTTTTACATCAAACCCAATGTTTGATAAAGCTCATGTTTCACATTAATTTAGATGGCTCAATGTTTGATAAAACTCATGTTTCATATGAAGCTTAGTGCTTGATCAATTTCATGTATCACATCAAGCTCAATGCTTGATCAAGTTCATGCTTCACATCTAGCTAAATGCTTCGTCAAAGTTAATGTTTTACATCAAGCTCAATGTTTGATGAAGCACATGTTTCACATGAATCTCAATATTTGATCAAGCTCATATTTTACATTAAGCTCAATGCTTGATCAAGTGCATATTTCACATCAATACAAATGCTTTATCAATCTCAACTTTTGATCAAGCTCATGCTTGACGTTAAGCTTAATGTTTGATCAAGCTCATATTTTACTCCAAGCTCAATGTGTGATTAAGCTCATGTTTTCCGTCAATCTAAGTGCTTCATCAAGTTCAATGTTCGATGTGAAACTCAATGTTTGATGTTTGAGAGAGCATTTTTTACTGCTGCTTTACTGCCACTGCTGGTTGCCATAATTTAGCTTCAGGAAGATAAAATTTTCGACCAAGGTTGTCGCTCAAATGTCACAATCTAATTAATCAAATAGTGCAATGATTTTTTCCGCAACAAAAATAAACTTTTTATTGCTAGAATTGAAACAGAAGGAATTGCTTGATGGCTTCATGAAGGAAGTCAACATGAATTCACTAAATCAAACTAATGTTCACATTAAACGATATTCGCGTTCAAGTGTCTTTTCATTTACGTCTAATTGTCTCATAAAAATATTATTATAAAAAAACAACAACAATAACAAAAACAGAATCAAAAGTTAAATAGTCAACAAAAACTAAGCGCGAGTTCACTCTCGTTTAAGCGATCACAAAACAAAGGAACTAAACAAAGCGAAGCGCGCGCACATTTAAGCACTCGACTGCATACTTATTATCATCTCTGTTATTGTTGTTGTTGTTTTTGTTGTAATGTTATTTAATATTAAAAAAGAAGAAGAAAATATTCATATAATTCTGTAAACAGTCCATTTAGCAGAGTAAATAAGCAGACGTTTTCAACTTGAAACGAAAAGTGAACTTGAGAATTCCATTAGAGTTCGTAAAGTGTGTGTCTGTCCGCAGAGCCGGCACACTGTCTAAGCCAGACAACGTCATTGGCCAACTAGAAAATGTCCTTGTTATCAAGAAATCAAACAACAACAAAGCATTTGATTTGTGTGCATAAATTCAGTTTCAAGTTGAAGTTGAAGTTGAAGGCGGTAACGACTGGCTATCAATGTTGGCTTAGGGTTACATGACATTAAAATAATCGACAGTATCTGTTGGGCTGTCGGGGCCACATTTTCCGTTGCAGATGGCTTGCGTGACAACATGCAATTTCTTTGTCATGTTGTTGTTGTTGTTAGTGTTGTTTTATTTCTAAGAAATAGTCAATGCATGAAGGTTGTGGTTATTGAAGCTGGAAATAAAACCATTTCATTCATTGAGAAAAAAATAAGAGTGAAGAGGTATTTGCACTAAAAGTCGTTTGGTACAACTAGGATAGACCTTCGCTACAATAATCAGAACTAAGGTTAAGATAACCAAAACTTTAGGTAAGACAGTCCGACTTTAATTTAAGATAAACAAGCCTTTGGTTGAGGCAATCAGACTTTTCATTCAAGATAACCAAACCGTTGACTGAGGCAAAGAGACCTTCAGCTTATACAATCAGACAGATAACCAAACCTTTGGTTGAGAAAACCAGACAATCAGTTAAGACAAGCAAACTTTCATTTCAGATAAACAAACCTTTGATTGAGACAACTGGACCTTCAGCTGAGACAATCAGACTTTCATTTAACATAATCAAACTTGCGGTTGAGACAACTGGACCTTCAACTAAGACCGTCAGACTTTCATTCAAGATAAACAAACCTTTGGTTGAGACAACTGGACCTTCAGCTAAGACAATCAGACTTTTCATTTAAGATAAACAAACCTTTGATTGAGACAACTGGACCTTCAGCTGAGACAAACAAACTTTCATTTAAGATAATCAAACCTTTGATTGAGCCAACCAGACCTTCAGCTAAGACAATCAGACTTTATTTTAAGATAAAAAACCTTTTGTTGAGGCAACCAGACCTTCAAAAAAGACGATCAAACTTTCATTTGAGATAAACAAACCTTTGGTTTTGACAACCGGACCTTCAGCTGAGACAATCTGACTTTCATTTAAGATGAGCAAACCTTTAGTTGAGACAACCGGACCTTCAGCTGAGACAGTCAGAGTTTCATTTAAGATAAACAAACCTTTGATTGAGACAACTGGACCTTCAGCTGAGACAAACAAACTTTCATTTAAGATAATCAAACCCTTGGTTGAGACAACTGGACCTTCAGCTAAGACAATCAGACTTTCATTCAAGATAAATAAACCTTTGGTTGAGAAAACCAGACCTTCAGTTAAGACAATCAGACTTTCATTGAAGATAACCAAAGCTTTGACTGAGGCAAAGAGACCTTCAGCTGAGATAATCAGACTTTCATTTGGGATAAACAAACTTTTGATTGCGACAAGCAGACCTTCGAGTTACGTAATCATAAAGTAGGATGTCAATGACACGAGACATTCTGTTAAGTCTCTCATAAATTACATCTTTTTCAAATCGGAATATAAAATTTAGAGTTCTTACATCAAGGCTTGTTTGTTACTTTCCATGACATCTTCAGGTAAATGTTGTAGGCAGTACAATTAACTGCTTAAAGCAGCTAGCAGCTTTGCAAAAACGCACACGCACGCACGTACAAGTACAAACACACACACATATGCTAATAGAAGCGACTCGATGAAGCCACAAATCACATGAAGCTGCTGTCTGGAATGTCAAAGTGCAGCTGCGTGGCAGCAGTGGCCGCTGGTAGCTAACCTTGTGCGTCTCATTGATAGCAAATGTGTTAAAGGTTTTTTTTTTAATTGCAAAAACTTATTTATGCTTTTAAATAAAGTGAAAACCATTTCTTGGTTTACAAAAAAATAAAAAAAAATTTTTTCTATGCTTCATTGAGCAAAATTTAGAACTCAACTTGCACTTTAATTTTATTTTTAGTTTTTTTTTTAATGTTTATTTTAAATGCCGTTTTTTTAATTGAAATGACTTGTTTATGCTTTTAAATAAAGTAAAAACCATTTGTTAGTTTAAAAAAAATTAAAAAAAAAATTGTTCCTATGCTTCATTAAGCAAAATTTAGAACTCAACTTGCACTTTAATTTAATTTTAATTTGTTTTTTATTTTTTTATTTTAAATGCCGTTTTTTTTAATTGAAATGACTTGTTTGTACTTTTAAATAAAGTGACGACCATTCCTTAGTTTCTACCAAAAAAAAAATATTTCCTATGCTTCATGAAGCTTGCACTTTCAATTGGTTGCAGATGCTGCTTTGTCTCTTTGTCTCTCTGTCTGTATGTCTATTTGTTTATTTGTTTTTATAAAGTTTTGTTATTGTCCATGTCAGCCAGCGCCATTTCCGCCACTCAACGTCCAGCATTTTGGTTTGTTGGTTAATTGCCGCTTGAAATTGAAATCCACTGCAGCGAAATAAAAATCACGCATACGCCATGTTGAACCACCTTGAAGTATTTCAGTTTAGATTTGCAAGTGCTACACTTGAATGCTGAATGAATTTTTCGTTATACTTTTTGCTTTTAATTGCTGACACACATACAGCGGTTTGTTTATATGTGTGTGTGTGTGCGAGCTGCCAACTTCAATTGCAAATTTTAATTATGGTCATATTTTGCTTGGGTTTATTTACACAAATTACTGTGAATTAAACTGATTTAACAGCCTGTTGCTGTTGCGGTATAAGAAAAAACTAAAAAAAAAACAAAATGCCACTTACAACAACAAAAGCAGCGGCATTAAAATGACGACCTTTCAAGTCTGGCCAATGGCCAAGTGTTGCCGCTGCGAGCCATGGCTGACAGTTTTTGCATAGATACAGATTTTTTTTTTGTTTAAAGTGTGTGTGAGAGTGTTATAGGTGTTTGTTGTTGGTTTTAATGCTGGCAACTGATTTGTGCATATTGCCTTTGAACACGTTTTACTCATAAAATTTTTTCAATTTATTTGTTTAAAGTCCAAAAACTTTGAGTTCGAATGCATTATTTGTATATAGTTGAAATTTTGTTTTTTAATTTTTAGTTTTTTATAACTGCTAAACATATTTAAAATATAACGTTTTTTTGATCAACACACAACCAATGTTTGACTGGTTTTTGTTGATTGTCCACTTATTTGCGTCAACTGTAAAATAACTCAAATGCTAATTAAAAAGTTTGCATTTGTGGTTTGCATAGACGGCCAATGATTTTGAACATTTGCATGATTTGGTCAAATATTAATAATTAATAATAAATTAACAAACTGCTAAAATCAATGCGAAAAAAATACGAAAATTTTAGGTTACAGAAAATGGTTTCAATTAAGTCGAATGTTAGGCAGAATATTAAGTAAAATGAAATATGACACTAATTTTTTCAAAATCTAAAATAAAATAGTTTTTCATTGAGCGAGTTTTTAGTAATTGGAAAATTGTTGACATAGAGTATTTTTTGCGATGTGAAAATTATCTAGAAAAGATTTATCTAGAAAATTATATATTAATTCATCTTAAAAGTTCTTAGGCCTCGCAGTTGCCTTTGCGACCAAGAATCTAATACATATTGATTCATGATTTATCTGCTACATTGTTGAGAAGGCAACAACAATCAAACAAAGGCTTTCATGTGTTCGATAAACAAGCAAAGGACTTGAATGCTGCCTGGTATTTGAGTAAATGTGAATGTTTACATTACGTATTTAGTTAGTTTAGTGAAATCCATTTCAAGGCCTACAGTATGACCTCTACTTGACCCCGAAAGATGTTCCAGAAATCAAGTAGGCAAAGTGAGAATATTATGGCGTTTTTTCTCTCTCCGTCCAGGAGAGTTAGGAAGGACACAGCACTTTCTTCCTTCTAGGAAGGCTGACTTCGTTCCCTTGGGTCAAGATTCCTTACGAAACTGACTAGCGGGGCGAGCGTCGAAACGCTGATTTGCTTTTTATAAACCTGCTTTGTTATGAGGTGGAACTGGTTGGTCCTGGATTGAGACGAGTTTGAGAAGAGATTCACAATGGGCCACTCTGGTCTCCGAGCGAAAGTGACGTACATAGCTTTTCCTATATAATCTAACCTAACCTATTCCTTGCAGCACACACTCTTCTCTACTTAATGTAATAATAGGTTAGGTTCTATTCTCACCTCAATCTGGAGCATATCTCACAACTAATCCCAATTCTAACTAAACTTTGAACCATCTCTTATGATGTTAAATCCTTAGTCAATTCCTTTTTTGGGTTCCCTCCTCTCTGTTGGAGGAAGTGCTTTCGATATTCGCTATTAAAACTCTGCTCATAATTTTTTGCCTCAATTGCTGAAATACCTTAAAATTTATTCAAGGTGTTGAAAAGTGAAACTTTCATCTCGTTGACTGATAAGTTTTTGCAATCAAACATTACAAGCGGATGTTTGCTCGTCTCATATTATATAAGAATTGCATGATAAATGACAAATATTTGCAACACACAAATAAGTAACTTTTGTTGTTTGTATTTTTTATTATCATTGATATTGTAATGCAACGAATAGCGACAGCAGATATAAGCAACAATTGGCCCAATTTTAAAAGTAAATAAAGTATGAAATTTTTAAGTGGCAAACACTCAATGTGCAGTCAACATATGAAAAGCAGACAACAGCATAAGAAGAAGAAAAATAAGAAAAATAAGAAAAATAAGAAAATGTGAAAAAAGAAGATGCTATACAAGAAGAAGAAGAAGAAGCATAAATATGCATATTTGCCATGTGTGGCGATGTGGTGTTGTGTACTCGAAACCCAAATAATCAGCAAAGTGTGCAGAAAAGCATAAAAAACCACAACAACAACAATCAACCAATACAACTGGCCAACGAATACAACGAAAGTGAAAAGCAAAAGCAACAAAAATTTACAACAACAAAAAAATAAAAAAAAAATAACTAATTCGTAGTCACGCAGCTGACTGCAATGCATTTAATTTGCGGCGTTTATCATACAAATTTGTTGTTGTTATATATGGTTGTTGTTGATATGATGGCATTTTTAGTGCCAATGAAGTGTTGTTGTTGTTATATTGCTTGTTGGTGCCGCTGTCAGCCCTTCATTTAAGATAATCAAACCTTTGATTGAGCCAACCAGACCTTCAGCTAAGACAATCAGACTTTATTTTAAGATAAAAAACCTTTTGTTGAGGCAACCAGACCTTCAAAAAAGACGATCAAACTTTCATTTGAGATAAACAAACCTTTGGTTTTGACAACCGGACCTTCAGCTGAGACAATCTGACTTTCATTTAAGATGAGCAAACCTTTAGTTGAGACAACCGGACCTTCAGCTGAGACAGTCAGAGTTTCATTTAAGATAAACAAACCTTTGATTGAGACAACTGGACCTTCAGCTGAGACAAACAAACTTTCATTTAAGATAATCAAACCCTTGGTTGAGACAACTGGACCTTCAGCTAAGACAATCAGACTTTCATTCAAGATAAATAAACCTTTGGTTGAGAAAACCAGACCTTCAGTTAAGACAATCAGACTTTCATTGAAGATAACCAAAGCTTTGACTGAGGCAAAGAGACCTTCAGCTGAGATAATCAGACTTTCATTTGGGATAAACAAACTTTTGATTGCGACAAGCAGACCTTCGAGTTACGTAATCATAAAGTAGGATGTCAATGACACGAGACATTCTGTTAAGTCTCTCATAAATTACATCTTTTTCAAATCGGAATATAAAATTTAGAGTTCTTACATCAAGGCTTGTTTGTTACTTTCCATGACATCTTCAGGTAAATGTTGTAGGCAGTACAATTAACTGCTTAAAGCAGCTAGCAGCTTTGCAAAAACGCACACGCACGCACGTACAAGTACAAACACACACACATATGCTAATAGAAGCGACTCGATGAAGCCACAAATCACATGAAGCTGCTGTCTGGAATGTCAAAGTGCAGCTGCGTGGCAGCAGTGGCCGCTGGTAGCTAACCTTGTGCGTCTCATTGATAGCAAATGTGTTAAAGGTTTTTTTTTTAATTGCAAAAACTTATTTATGCTTTTAAATAAAGTGAAAACCATTTCTTGGTTTACAAAAAAATAAAAAAAAATTTTTTCTATGCTTCATTGAGCAAAATTTAGAACTCAACTTGCACTTTAATTTTATTTTTAGTTTTTTTTTTAATGTTTATTTTAAATGCCGTTTTTTTAATTGAAATGACTTGTTTATGCTTTTAAATAAAGTAAAAACCATTTGTTAGTTTAAAAAAAATTAAAAAAAAAATTGTTCCTATGCTTCATTAAGCAAAATTTAGAACTCAACTTGCACTTTAATTTAATTTTAATTTGTTTTTTATTTTTTTATTTTAAATGCCGTTTTTTTTAATTGAAATGACTTGTTTGTACTTTTAAATAAAGTGACGACCATTCCTTAGTTTCTACCAAAAAAAAAATATTTCCTATGCTTCATGAAGCTTGCACTTTCAATTGGTTGCAGATGCTGCTTTGTCTCTTTGTCTCTCTGTCTGTATGTCTATTTGTTTATTTGTTTTTATAAAGTTTTGTTATTGTCCATGTCAGCCAGCGCCATTTCCGCCACTCAACGTCCAGCATTTTGGTTTGTTGGTTAATTGCCGCTTGAAATTGAAATCCACTGCAGCGAAATAAAAATCACGCATACGCCATGTTGAACCACCTTGAAGTATTTCAGTTTAGATTTGCAAGTGCTACACTTGAATGCTGAATGAATTTTTCGTTATACTTTTTGCTTTTAATTGCTGACACACATACAGCGGTTTGTTTATATGTGTGTGTGTGTGCGAGCTGCCAACTTCAATTGCAAATTTTAATTATGGTCATATTTTGCTTGGGTTTATTTACACAAATTACTGTGAATTAAACTGATTTAACAGCCTGTTGCTGTTGCGGTATAAGAAAAAACTAAAAAAAAAACAAAATGCCACTTACAACAACAAAAGCAGCGGCATTAAAATGACGACCTTTCAAGTCTGGCCAATGGCCAAGTGTTGCCGCTGCGAGCCATGGCTGACAGTTTTTGCATAGATACAGATTTTTTTTTTGTTTAAAGTGTGTGTGAGAGTGTTATAGGTGTTTGTTGTTGGTTTTAATGCTGGCAACTGATTTGTGCATATTGCCTTTGAACACGTTTTACTCATAAAATTTTTTCAATTTATTTGTTTAAAGTCCAAAAACTTTGAGTTCGAATGCATTATTTGTATATAGTTGAAATTTTGTTTTTTAATTTTTAGTTTTTTATAACTGCTAAACATATTTAAAATATAACGTTTTTTTGATCAACACACAACCAATGTTTGACTGGTTTTTGTTGATTGTCCACTTATTTGCGTCAACTGTAAAATAACTCAAATGCTAATTAAAAAGTTTGCATTTGTGGTTTGCATAGACGGCCAATGATTTTGAACATTTGCATGATTTGGTCAAATATTAATAATTAATAATAAATTAACAAACTGCTAAAATCAATGCGAAAAAAATACGAAAATTTTAGGTTACAGAAAATGGTTTCAATTAAGTCGAATGTTAGGCAGAATATTAAGTAAAATGAAATATGACACTAATTTTTTCAAAATCTAAAATAAAATAGTTTTTCATTGAGCGAGTTTTTAGTAATTGGAAAATTGTTGACATAGAGTATTTTTTGCGATGTGAAAATTATCTAGAAAAGATTTATCTAGAAAATTATATATTAATTCATCTTAAAAGTTCTTAGGCCTCGCAGTTGCCTTTGCGACCAAGAATCTAATACATATTGATTCATGATTTATCTGCTACATTGTTGAGAAGGCAACAACAATCAAACAAAGGCTTTCATGTGTTCGATAAACAAGCAAAGGACTTGAATGCTGCCTGGTATTTGAGTAAATGTGAATGTTTACATTACGTATTTAGTTAGTTTAGTGAAATCCATTTCAAGGCCTACAGTATGACCTCTACTTGACCCCGAAAGATGTTCCAGAAATCAAGTAGGCAAAGTGAGAATATTATGGCGTTTTTTCTCTCTCCGTCCAGGAGAGTTAGGAAGGACACAGCACTTTCTTCCTTCTAGGAAGGCTGACTTCGTTCCCTTGGGTCAAGATTCCTTACGAAACTGACTAGCGGGGCGAGCGTCGAAACGCTGATTTGCTTTTTATAAACCTGCTTTGTTATGAGGTGGAACTGGTTGGTCCTGGATTGAGACGAGTTTGAGAAGAGATTCACAATGGGCCACTCTGGTCTCCGAGCGAAAGTGACGTACATAGCTTTTCCTATATAATCTAACCTAACCTATTCCTTGCAGCACACACTCTTCTCTACTTAATGTAATAATAGGTTAGGTTCTATTCTCACCTCAATCTGGAGCATATCTCACAACTAATCCCAATTCTAACTAAACTTTGAACCATCTCTTATGATGTTAAATCCTTAGTCAATTCCTTTTTTGGGTTCCCTCCTCTCTGTTGGAGGAAGTGCTTTCGATATTCGCTATTAAAACTCTGCTCATAATTTTTTGCCTCAATTGCTGAAATACCTTAAAATTTATTCAAGGTGTTGAAAAGTGAAACTTTCATCTCGTTGACTGATAAGTTTTTGCAATCAAACATTACAAGCGGATGTTTGCTCGTCTCATATTATATAAGAATTGCATGATAAATGACAAATATTTGCAACACACAAATAAGTAACTTTTGTTGTTTGTATTTTTTATTATCATTGATATTGTAATGCAACGAATAGCGACAGCAGATATAAGCAACAATTGGCCCAATTTTAAAAGTAAATAAAGTATGAAATTTTTAAGTGGCAAACACTCAATGTGCAGTCAACATATGAAAAGCAGACAACAGCATAAGAAGAAGAAAAATAAGAAAAATAAGAAAAATAAGAAAATGTGAAAAAAGAAGATGCTATACAAGAAGAAGAAGAAGAAGCATAAATATGCATATTTGCCATGTGTGGCGATGTGGTGTTGTGTACTCGAAACCCAAATAATCAGCAAAGTGTGCAGAAAAGCATAAAAAACCACAACAACAACAATCAACCAATACAACTGGCCAACGAATACAACGAAAGTGAAAAGCAAAAGCAACAAAAATTTACAACAACAAAAAAATAAAAAAAAAATAACTAATTCGTAGTCACGCAGCTGACTGCAATGCATTTAATTTGCGGCGTTTATCATACAAATTTGTTGTTGTTATATATGGTTGTTGTTGATATGATGGCATTTTTAGTGCCAATGAAGTGTTGTTGTTGTTATATTGCTTGTTGGTGCCGCTGTCAGCCCTACAACCTTGCACTGGCCCCGCAAAGCGCTAAAATTTACAATCACAAACGGCGCATGCGTTGGCCAGGAGTGAGGAGGCGAGAGCGGGCTGAGTTGCTTTGGCGCATTGACGACACAGTCAGCCCAAAAATTAGATGCATTTAGTGACTGTTAATGCCACAGACAAGTTTTGTGAAAGACACACACACAGGCAAAGTGTGTGTAAGCAAGTTGTGACAACTCAATTAAGGCAAAACGGCGCAACTCGCCTCGTTTGCTGCAGCGCATTTCGGCAAACACATCACAGTTATGCGCTGAGCGGTACTTTTTGTAATGATCACAACCGCACACACATACACACACACTGCAACTGAGATTTGTTGACTGCATGTGTGGTCATTAATGAACTCTCGACCGGTTGGCTCGCACTGAAAGTTGACAGTTGGCATTTGCACTTTGCTCTGCTGCGCGTTTCGATTATGAAAATTATGTTCAAATGTTATTGACATTGTTGTTGTTGTTGTGGGTTTTATGTCTCAAGCGGCTCACATGAAATGTTTGAAAATTTCAAAATTTCAAATTTTTCAAATCAAAAAACTCTTCCAGCAAAAAACTGTTTAATCTTCAACACTGTGTTGTGCGTTTGTGTCTTGAGTCTTTTGATTTTTTTAATCACTCTTTTGGGGTTTTTTTCTGAAATGTTTGCATGTTGTGCGAGAAATTGCAGCAACCAACACGAACAGCATTCGAGCGTGTGTAATGTTGATAAATGGGACGTGTTAGTCATTTAATGTAAAATGTAATTAGGGTTTGGCAGAGCGTTGTGAGCTCGACTCGACTGAGCTAAAATGGCAATTTTCAAAGCGTGGCGGCCATTTATGAAATGAAAAATAAACAAAATTGCAATATCTTCAATGTTAAGCAGTGAGCATGCTTTCGCTTTGGGTGCAGTTAGGTTCATGTTTCCACGCATTGCACTATGGCTGGGGGGCTTCAATGCAATGAGTGCCAAGTAAGAGTTGAGGAGAAGAGAATGTGTATGGTGTGGATCTGCAGAGGTGATAATTAACTAAGCTGTTGAACACAGATTGCAGTTCATGTCTCTATTGGTGTCCATGAACATAAAGAAATCAAACCCTCTAACCTTAAGGTTGCAGTTGTTGCAGTTGTTGGCCAACAAATCCAACAAATTAAAAAGAAAAATACTCTATACAAGTTTCCCCAAAACGTTGACTCTCCTTGTGGTTCATACTTTATCCAATGTTTTCACTAAGCGTGCAATAAATTAGGCCAAGCAATAAGCCCTCGGCTAACCTTTACTTAATGGCCTAAAGCAAAGTTGAGTTTTTATTTCATTACTGAACGTCAACACCAAATGTCTGACAATTTTATATATTTTTTTTTGCCCAACTACACTAAACAATAATTTACACTATGCTTAGTGCTTACAAAACATTTTACATTTTGCTGTTGTTATTGTTTTTTGATTTTGTTATTTTGTTTTTGTCGTTTTAGTAAACCTTCATGCTCTGTCCTTGAGCCGAAATCAAAAGCGTGCCGTAAAAGTTTTATTAACAGAGAATATTAGGAAATATTTCATATGCAGCCAATGAACCATTTCGTTATGTTGGGTGAGTGTGAAGAATATTGGAAGCAAATTAAAAAATTAAAAATGAAAAAAAAAATATAATAACAAGTCAATGCAATGAATTAAGGGGAACAAATTATAATTAAAACATAAATAAATTATAAATAAAATCATTTATTTTAAAATCAAAATTTAAAAAACAACAACAAAATCAAATAAAAATAAGTACCTATGAACTATAAAAAAATTAAAACAAAAATAATAAAATCAAATACCTAAAATAAAACAAAATAAAATAATATAAAATAAAATAAAATAAAGTAAAATAAAATAAAATAAAATAAAATAAAATAAAATAAAATAAAATAAAATAAAATAAAATAAAACAAAATAAAATAAAATAGCATAAATAAATAAAACATTAAAAAAATAATAATCTAATTAAAAAATAAAATTTGAACTATAAAACCAAATTAAAACAAAAAATAATAAATAACAAAAAACTAAGTAAACAAAAGAATTTGGAAACAAATGAATGAAAGAATTTATATTTAAAATATAAATAAATTATAAATAAAATCATTTACTGAAAATTCAAAATTAAAAAAATTACAACAAAACCAAAATAAAAATAATCAAAATAATCTACGAAGAAAAAATAAAATTTGAATAATAAACCAAAATTAAAACAAAAAGGAATAAATAAAAATAAATAATGACAAACTAAATAATCAAAGAAATTTAGAAACTAATGCGAAGCAAAGCAAAATGAGAAAAATAAATAAAGACTTAAAATAAATAATTATGAAAATGTTAAATTTTAGACTATAATGTTTAGAAGTCCAATTTGACCAAATCAGAAACAGACTAAAAAGACCCCAACATGGTCTTTGGTAAACTGTTCTTCATTTCGAGACCATTGCAATCTGAATGAGGAGAATGGATGTAATTAACAGTGAAGGCAAATTAATCTGCATGAGATGAATCCAAAATTAAGGGTGGGGTGAGAGAGAGCTCAGTATTATTGAATCAATATGACTTTCGAATAGATTGAAAACCCTTCAGGCTGACTGTAGCAGACATCACCATTAAAGAAAGGATCAACATTTTCTTAGTCACACCACAGTCAACCAGCCCTAAATGCACTGGAATTACTGATCTTTACGTCTTAACTTGTCTGCTTTTGCAGAGAGATCCTCCTGGAACTGGCTCGTGGATCCACACTAACCTTCTTTTGAGTTCCATTCCAAAAACCAAGGAAAGCTTTCTTTGAGAATATCCAGAAAAGTTATAGCAGTGATCAACGATTTGCTGATTTCCATCAATGCTCTGAACTGACTTCAAAACACATCCAGAATTAGTGATGTAAATAATAATCTATAAATTCTGAGAGAACTGCTAATTGGATGTTGAGGGCATTGCCAACTTAAACAACCAACCAACCAGACAGACAAGAAAATGAATAAAATGTCAAAAATTTGGTACGTAGGCTGCCTTTTATATTTTTTCTATAGGGATGGTCTAGTAAGTTTTTGAAAAATCTGAGATTGCCATTGAAAAGTTTGTCATTTTTTACCATAAACGTGCTTAGAACATTTTGATGTTCAAGCGCTATTTGTGTTGTTAACACTGACTTGAAAAATTCATTGAATTCATTCAAATTGAACATTTTCGAGCAATAATTTTTTACAATTTCTGAAGTGAATTATCTCAACAACAGTGCTTCGATCACCTTCATTCGGAATTTGGTGATGAAGCACCAACCCTCAAGACAATTTATAACTGCTTTAACAAATTCAAGCATGGTCGCCATTTGCTCCAGGACGAATTTCGTTAGAGTCGTACAAAATCGGTCATTGTGCCAGAAACCATAGATGCTGTGCGTGAACTGATAATGAAAGATTGTCATGTGACATACCGTGAGATAAAGGCATCCCTGGGCATTAGTTCCATGGCCGTGCATTCGATATTGCATAAACATTTAGCTGTCAGAAAGATTTGTTCTCGTGGGATCCAATAATTGTCAAATTGCTCAAAAAAGGCTCGTGTCGATTGGTGCAAAGAAATGATGGAAAAATTCGATCGCAGTACTTCGAAAGACGTTTATAACATTGTAACAGGTGCCGAATCATGGATATTTGCGTCTGAGCCCGAAACAAAACAGCAATCGACCGTGTGGGTCTTCCAAGACGAGTCAAATCGAACAAAAGTTGTTCGGGCACGCAGCACATCGAAGAAAACGGTCGCCTGTTTCTTCGGAAAAACTAGTCATGTGTGTCTGCTACTGTGTCATTAGAGCAACGTAGAACGGTCAATTCTAAGTGGTACACAATAATTTTTTGCACAGAAGTGTTCAATGAAATATGGAAAAACAACCGCCGACGCCGAATCATTCTTCACCAGGACAATGCAAGTTCCCACACATCGGCTCAAACAAACGCCTATTTGAACGACCAAAGCATCGATTTAATGGGTCATCCGCCATACAGCTCGAACCTAGCACCCAATGACTTCTTTTTATTCCCGCACATCAAAAAAAAATTGCATGGTCAACGATTTTCATCGCCAGAAGATGCTGTTGAAACATTCAAAAACCATGTTTTGGAGGTCTCTCAATCGGAGTGGAAAAAGTGCTTCGACAATTGGTTTGAGTGCATTTAAAAGTGTATAAATCTTAAAGGAGAAAAGCAATGCACCCATTTTTGATGATAACAAAATGCATTTTCATCCTTTTTGAAAAAATATAAAAGGCAACGCTCGTATGACTAGAAAATGTATTTAACAGAGCAGCTTTCAATATTTTGACTTGAACTTGAGGTGCAAGCAGAAGGAAATTTCATACGAAGAGAACTACACCGAAATTGCAAGCAAGGTCGGGGCTAACTATTGGGTCACTGGCTCACAGACTGGACATAATTGTGGTATCAGTGAAATGTGCACAAAGTGTTAGAGAAACTCTGGAACAAGAGATCCATGATTTCAATTGGCCCACTTGGGTATATCACTGATTGAGGGACTAAGGGGGTTGGGGGTCCAAAGTAACGACCAGCATCCTACTCAGGCTGTCTAAAAGGGCTTGAAGATAATTTAAAGCTCTGTCTATGTAAGATCTTAACACCAGCCAGTGTAACCTAACCTAACTTTTAGACTTAACTTCAGTAAAATTAAAATTAAAAAACAAAAAAAAAAATAATTGGCTTTAAGTTTTCTTGTTTTATTTGATGTAGTTAAACTTTGGCTTACATTCACATGTCTAGTTGTACGTGTCCCAATGGCCAATGCGCGCATTTTTGCGCAACATAACCTTAAAATAGTTTCGGAAGCAACGACATAAGCGACAACAAAATGCAAAATAAACGAATAAACGCAACATTTTAAGAAGTCGTAAGCAACTAAATAAAAAACAAATAGAAAAAAGTAATTTTTCCAACCAAATGCAGTCGAACAAAAATAATAAAAATAATTAAAAAAAAAAATAATTGGCAAAACAACAATTAAACACTTTAAAAAAATAATGTATGATTAATTGACATTAATATGGCAACACTGTATGCAAGACGATTCTATTGCAGAAGTTATAGGCCACAAAATGTTCAAATTGCATCGAGTGGCGTAAACTTCTGGGCCATAAAACAACAAAAACAATGATAGCCACAACAAATGTGCAATATTGCTGATGTTATAGCTGTTTTTGTTGTTGTATTATATATAAGTATATCTAATTGAAATTGTGCGCTGCGATTTTTAATTGAATTTCTTCATGCGTTGAGGTGTTGAATTTTAATTCAGCAAACAACAACAAAAATAAATCGAACATAGACCCCAAAACAACGACAAATCAAAAACGATTTCGAGGCTACAAAACAATTGGCCATATGCAAAGTGACCAAATGCGTCTGCCATGCGGTATGTGTGTGTGTGAGTGCGCGTTTTGTGTGTTTGTGTGTGTGTGTGTGTGTGTGGTGCGTGCGCGACACAGCTCACAACCACCAACTGGCTGCTAAATGCTGACTAGCTGACGGCTGTTGGCCGGCACACAATCGATGGTCAGCATTGATGCCAAACATGCAAAAACAACAACAACAAATAGCACCAACAAATTGCTTTGATAAAGCAACTAACAACTGGCACGGCGAGTTCTTTGGCGCACAAATTCACAAATATTTGACTTGAATGAATGAATCAGTGTGTAAATATGTGTGTGTGTAAGTGTGCAAGTGTTTGTATTGATGAATTTTTGTTGTAGATTGAATCATTTGACACAAATGTCCACTTTCTACTTTTCTTTATATGTTCGTCGTAGGCCATGTGCGTCAGTGTGAGTGTGTGCAAACATGTCTACGAGTTTTTATGTACTTTTTATCGATCTAATTTAAATACGGCAAAACATTAATAAAAAACAGGAACAAAATTGCTACAACACAAAGTTAAACAGGTCCCCGCTCGCTCATTATGTGGCAAGTAAAAAAAGAGAGCAAAATTAAAACAAAAAATGATTTGTAGAAATTGGGTCAGATTGGATTGGATTTCAATTTATTTACAAAATGTTGTTGTTGTGGCGTTTGAGTAAAGCTAAACCCGGTTATTTTCAATTTTCAATTAATTTGTATTAATTTGTTTTAAAGTTGAATCGGGTTCAACAGTTGATTGCTTTCTGCAGTTGTGTTAGGTACAGTCTGGAGTAGCTTTAGAATCTTTTATGGGTCATTAAAAAGTGACTGGCATCAAAGTTGGATCTTCGAATTGATTTAAATGGGTCTTTAAACTCAATTATTGCTGTTCAAGCTGACATTAGTTTGAGTTTGATTCATTTAAATGCCTCAATGATTAATTTATTCGGTTGCAGCTTCAACAAAGAACTCCAGGAATCCATTTAACATGGAAAGAACAACTCAAATGACACAATAAAACTTACAATGAATAAGAAATAGTTTACACAACAGTTTCAGTTTCACTCCCTACCAGCATAAGCTCAGTCAAAGTTATGCTAATCGACTTTACTGCCCAACAAAGCACCAAGCAGCGGTGGCGTCACAACATTCACCTACCTACGCCACATAATAATCTTCACAGAAAGAGCCAAAAAGTTTCTTTGTCCAAACCGAAATTTCATCGCAAGTCAAAGACCGCAGCGTAAATTTGAATAAACTAAAAGTCAAAAGTAAATAACAATAAAAATGTATTGAAAAGAAATGACATAAACTGAATTGAATTGAAGTAAAATAAGATAATGCAAAGTGGTTCCCATTAAAATCCGTGTTAACAAAATTCTGAATGCACAAAAATGCTGCGTGCTTATAAAGAAAATCACACTTGGCTCATTCAAACAAAGCGCCATAAGACAGAAGCAAAACCGTTGCAAACAAAAGACTTAAGCCACAAACTTATTGATTGCCATAACAGCACTGAACAGAAAACGAGTTCAACTTTGCGCTCGTTTGCAGCTGAAACACAAAGTTTGCGCATGTTTTGGTCATTGCTGAATTTTTGCTGTTCCGCCGAAATGCAAATTTGTGGCTCATTAATGCGCTGCGCCATATTTCAAAAGAGGCTGAACGGTGTAAATGTGTCAAACGTATGCACGCGCGTAAATTGGTTTGAAATTGGTGGAAGAGTGTTGGAAGTGTGTTAAATTTTGTATAATTTTTGCATCAAGCGGAAGTTTGACTGAAGATAAAATTTGCAAATTAAAAATATGATTTGATGCAAATGAGAGGGACTCACTTTCTTACTGTTCGATGAATAAAGCAGTGAAAGCAGAATAGAATGATTTATATTTTGCAGGAAGAGAGAAAATAGTTGTGACAAAAGTTTCTAAGAAATATTTGTAATTTTGAATTTTTGTTTTTTAACTAAACCAAACCAAACTAAACCAAGTTAAATTGTTATTTTTTAATTTTTTTTCTAATTTGAAATCTTAAATTTATATATATTCGATTTTTTCTCTTATTTTCATTTGTAATTTTTAGGATTATCTTCTTTTTTTATTTATGATTTTTATTTATTGTTCAAATTTTTTATTTTTTATTTTGTATTAATTTATGGTTTTCATTTATTACACTTTTTTATTTAATTGGTTTACATTTTTTGTTTTTTATGATTGTGTTTGTATAATTTTGATTTTAGATTTGCATTTTTTTATATTTGTGTTTTTAATCTTTTAAATACTTTTTCCTAAACTGCATTGACTTTTTTGATGTTGTTTTTTATTAATATTTAAAATTTCAATTTTAATATTTTTGAATTTTAATATGTTCTAACTTTTATTTTGTGCTTGTTTTTGTATTTAATTGTTTTGATTGTTTTGATTGTTTTAATTGGTTTAATTTTTTAAATTTAAGTTTTAAAATTTTTGGTTTTTTTAATTTTTTTTTTTAATTTTAAATTTTAGATTTTTAATTTTTTATGTTGTATATAGTTATTTTTATTTTGTAATGTGTGTTTTTATTTTTATGATTATTTATTATGTATTTGATTTTTTAATGCAATTTGTTTTAATTTTCCAAATTATATACACAAGTTAATTTTTTCAATAATAATTAATAATAATTTTCTACTTCCATGCCTTTAAAATTTGTTTTGCAATAAATCAGTTCCTCAAAAATTGCAACAAACAAAAATTTTCAATAAATATTAAAAAAATAATAAGCACATTTTGTTGTTGTGCGAATTCCCATGACTCATGACGCCCTCTGGTGGCTCATAAATTAAACTGGCCGCTTTGACACGCACGCGCCATTCGCACTGACGGCTGCCTGTGCGTCTGTCTTGTCCACTGCCGCCGAGACGATAAACTCACATGTGTGTCGACGTCGTTGCGTCTCATTTCTCGCGTGTGTTGACAAACGTCAAGGTGACGTTGCGTTGCAGCGGCCGTTTGCGTGTTTTGTATTTGTGTCAGGTATTTGGGGATTTCATTATCTTTATATCATTTCGGCAATTTGGCCAACACTATGCACAACTCAATTGAATTGAAAGTGAAGTAAAGTTTTTTCGCTGCAATTTTACCGGTTTTTTTCATTTCTTTAATTTCAGTTTCATTGATTTCGCTGGAAGGAATTTTGTAATTTTGTAAAATGTAAATAACTTTGTTGTAAGTGATTATGGAAGTTTTAAGTAGCCGGAAGTGGAAAATGCGGAGATTTGTGCGCTCGTAGAAGTGGTTAGGGGAATGCTGGGCGCTCTTCAGTCACCTAAAAGTTGAACATTGTTGACATTGTTGAATTTCAGTGAAAGAAAATCAGATGAAAGTCAAAAGATACTATTGGGTAACTATTCGAATGTCAAAGTGCCCCCGCCCGCTGTCGCAGTGCCCTTCAATTGTCAAATCCTCATAGTTAAGTAACTTATTAAGTGTCTAAACAAACAAGCTCGTCATTTGCTCACTAAAAATTGTAATTGTAAATGTGCCACAATTCGGGCGTTCAGCACGTCCACTTTATGATTTTTACACATATTTGCTTTTATTGTGGCAAAAGTGTCAAAATGCACACACATCAAGTCCGGTTACGAGCTGCAATAAGTGCAGACCACGTTTCGTGCGCCCGTGTTGTCGGTGTTGTTGTTGTTGTTTTGGCCGTTATTGGCGGCGGCAATGTTTAGCAATCCGTTGCATTTCGGTACTGCCGCCGCTGCTGTTGTTGTTATTGTTGTTTTTCCATGTTAACGTTTGCTTTTGTGCAATTGCAGCGTTTGCACAAGTCTGAAGGAAAACTTAAAGTAAATGATTTTTACGCTGGTAGCAACAACAGTCCGACGAATCAGACTAAAAAAAAATTAACTTAACGAAATTTTACGAAAACAATAAACAAATTCTTATAAAAATAATTGCATTATAAAAAATTTCATATATGTATAAAGTAAAAAATTTAGAGTGAATTAAATATATAAAAAATATTATAAAAAGAAAAAAGGGAAAAAATATTTAACAAAAATATTCAAATGCAAAAAATAAAAAATTATATAAAAAAATAAAAATAATAAAATAAATAAAAAAATCCCTGTATAGTGGATTACATATACCGAATTAAAAAAAACCAAATAGAGTACATAAAAAATGAAAAAAATCACAAAGAAAACCTAAATAAAATAATCCTATTTGGAAAATCTAAAAACCTAAAAATTAAACAAACATATATAGTACAGGCATGTGCTGCAAATTGCACGATTTCAAATCGAAATCGGAATGGGAAATCGTACGAATTTTTGAGGGGTGTGCTACAAATCGGACGATTTGACTTAAATTCGAAATAAAATTCAAGCTAATTTTTTTGTTGACGTCTATAGAAATTTTTTCGAAACGTTAACAGAAAATTGAATATCTTACATGATGAGCATTTTCTTTGCGAGTTTGATGTATTTAGAAGAAAAAAAAAGAAAAGTGGAAACAGTAAAACGCCGCATTCTGAGAGACCATTCCAACCCACTGAACATGTCGGAATCTTACTCTCTCTAATTTTCTAATTTTTGCTAACAATGTAGATTGGAATTTTTGGTGGTTTAAGGTGGCTGTCTTGGCATGGGACTTGCCGAAAGACACACTTAGACCACGAAATGGCCCGTTGTGATACCATAAGTTTAGGGTCTGTCCTACTGCAAGTCCAAAAACCTATTCAAGCCATTTTGAATTGTGGATGAACTCAAACAAGTTTTTGATGTTAGCTGAACTGAGGTCATTCAAGTTGTCGAAGAAAGGAGAGATAAAGATAAAGATAAAGACGGGCAGTTGCAGAGAAGATGACTAATAGTTTCGACGACCGTGTCATTGTGCTGTCTGCTAGGCGAGACAAGTGCTCTTGTGCGCCTAAGATTAAAAACAGGCCAGAGCTGTTTGGTTATGGTACAAGTGTTCTCCTCTTGCCATCGCCTGTTGGCCATATCGAGGAAGAAGGAGCAGATTTTTAGTTTACAGGAAGCAAGAGGAATGCCTGCTGTAACTGTGGTATTGAAATACAGGAGGGTGGTGCCACGTCTGGCAAGCTGATAAGCGTAGTTACCACTGATGACTTTGTGGCCCGGTACCCAGACAAGGGTAATGTCATTTAGTAGGGAGCGGCAAAGAGCAACCACTTTCGATGTGGTTGAGACCTTCTTGAGGGCTTTAATTACTGTCTGGATGTCAGTGAAAATGCCAACTATACCTCTACTCTGCCATCTACCTTGGAGCCGTCCGCATAGAAACCGTGTCTTGTTCCCACTCCTGTCTATGAGGTATGAGGGTTAAGAATTTAGAGTCGAACAGATATGATGGTAACGAGTAGTCTATGTTGTCAGGTAAGTCAGGTGAACAGCCTAGGTTCCGGCAGTAACCGAATTTAGTACGTGTCCATTTTTTGATGGTATTTAGTCTCGCTGCAGAGAGGGTTGCAGCTTGTTTACCGAAGAGATAAACATGGAGAAAGTGGAGCCCTCTGGACGGTGTCGATCGAATGCCTCAGTTATTAAGAGCGTTGCCGATCTTTGAAATAAGTCTAGAAGTTCCTGGTTAACCCCCTTACCCAGGGCAGTCCACCGTACTGCTGCTCCGTAGAAAAAAATGGGCCTAATCACGGAGATGTGAATCCAGTACATGATACGTGGTTGGATATCCCATTTTTTGCCCACTGATCTTTTGCAAGAGTACAGTGCAACAGTGGAGGAGTTGTAAACCCTATTGGTTAACAGGTTGAATATATTGTTGAAAGCTCCCTCAACTTTTTGTTCAAAATTTCTTTATAAGTTGAAACGCAATAAGTTGAAACCAGTCGTTTTCTAATCGCAACGAAAACGAAATTTCGCTTTTCTGGCACATATCATTTCAAACGATTTTGTTTTCGAAAATTGACGAAATCAAAACGAAATTAAGCACACTCCATCACGTTTTCGCTCTGGATTTTGAACGAAAACGATTTGTAGCACATGCCTGATTATATAAACATAGTTACAGTGTAGAAAACTACGTTTACCGAAAAAAATAAACTAAAAAAAATCAAGAAAAAAATGCAGAAAAGTGAAATTAAAACGATTGATTAAACAATCATACATACAAATATAAAAACTTGTCTAATAAAAACAGGTTTAGTCAGGTTTAGTCAGTAAACAAATAAAAAATTACAACATAAAGTATTAAAACAATATGTATAAAAAATATAAAAGTTTCTAAATTAACACAAATAAAAAAAAAACAAGAAACTCATATACAATAAAATATTAACATATACAAATATAAGTGTTTTAATAAACACAAATTCAATTATTATAAAAAAAAAATATTACGGTATAGCAAAAAATATTAAAAAAAAAACAAAAGAAAAATATAACACAAACAATTATAAATACAAAACAAATTCAAAATAAATCCAAAATAACACATCAAAATACAAAAAGCATTTTCAGCACAAAAAAAGTTCAATCAATATAAAAAAAAAATTTTCATCCAAAAAATGAAAAAAAATTAGAAAACAGAACAAAAAAACATTATAAATACATAAAAAATAAAAAAAATGAAAAAAATTAGAAAATAGGACATTAAAAAAAATATAAATATATAGTTAAACATTAACACACAAAAATATAAAAAGCTATTCAACAAGAACCAGTTCAGTCAATATTAAAAAAAAATTAAATAGTAAAAATTAAAAATTGATTTTAAAATGAAAGTAAAAAATAATGAAATACAAAATAAAAAATATAAAAATATCTAAAAATATCCAACAACAACAAGTTTAGTCAATATAAAAAATAAAAAAATTCAGTATAAAAAATTAAAAATATAAAAAAATCAATACTTAAGAAATAAAAAACTAAAATAAACAATTATAAATACAAAACTAAAATTAACACATAAAAATATAAATAAAAATTATTCAAAAAAGGCAAGCTCAGTCAATATACAAATACAAATTTCTGTATACAAAATTACGAATATAAAAATAAAAAAAAATAAATAAAAAAAAAATAAATAAAAAAAATAAAAAATTAAAAATAAAAACATTAAAATCAAAAATAAAGATAAGCATAAAGAATAAAGTATAAAACCAACTATAACAGTTAAATATAGTAATTGCTTAGCAAAAAAAAAAAATATCGCTCAACATAGAAACGAACACTATATAGCAAAAAAATTACAGTGTAGCAAAAAAAAGAAAAAGTTATAATCAAAAAAAATTTTAAAAATTTAATAGTAACAAATACAAAATAATAAAAAAATACAAAATAAAAATCCGTTTAACATAAAGAAGCACAAACCCACCACGCGCCTAACTTTCACTTTTGCATTTTTCTGCTTCGTTAATGTTTTATTTTTTTTATATATTTTTTTAGTTTGGTTTTTGCAAATAAATGAAAACGAAATATGTTTGTGTGTGTACAACAGTCAAGCGGGCGCAAAATTTGCCGCTCGTTTGTCAATGCTCGGTGGCCACAAGAAGAAGAACAAGCATTGCCAACAATTTACATTGCGCATGCGCCGCGGTTGCACTCGACGCCAGCGAATTGCACTAAACATATTTGAATTGCATGCAAATTAATTGCAACTGCAGCTGCAATATTTATTATACAAAAATTTCCAAAAATTGCACCTCGTTCATGCAGCTTCGAGAGAAGCCATTAGAAAGCATATGCGACTCACTTGCGTGGATGTCAATTACACACTGAAGAAATGTTGTTTGTGGCGTACTGGGGTCCTGGGCTGTTCTTGAGGTATTGATTATTTTGTTAGTCTAAGATTTCAGAACTTATTCGCGCCCATTTGGCTTTATCTCTGCTTTTACTTGCCCAATGTTTCTACGATTGTAGTCTGAAAAATATTCCACCTAACAAACATACAAACAATTTTTTCCAAAACTTATTTTTATTTGTTTGGCTAGTCTAGTCTAGTCTAGTCTAGTCTAGTCTAGTCTAGTCTAGTCTAGTCTAGTCTAGTCTAGTCTAGTCTAGTCTAGTCTAGTCTAGTCTAGTCTAGTCTAGTCTAGTCTAGTCTAGTCTAGTCTAGTCTAGTCTAGTCTAGTCTAGTCTAGTCTAGTCTAGTCTAGATCCCATACTGAGTTCGGGAACTTTTCAGACCAATCTCGTAATAACTATTGTTTGACGAAGCCATCAAAAGTCCAGAAGGTCAATTATTGCTACCTTAAGTTGGGTTAGTTAAGCAATCAGGCCAGATCGGCCACAGATAGACTCAGGAATGGGTTCCTAGCGGTACCAGTTAGAACTCCTCAGAGTTTTGGGTCGATGTAAAAATGATTCGTGAGAATGTGGTTGCTTCTAGCAAAGTTCAGATAAGTAAAAAATTGCAGTTCACTTCAAGTTCATGAACTCTTCCCAACCGAAGGTATCCGCTTTAAGGTTTAACATACAATTTAAAAAATTAAAAAAAATTTCATAGCTCATGCAAACAATTAATAAGGTTCATCTTAAATTGCCAATGTTTTTCGATCGAAGTTTTAGGGTGCGTCATGCATGTTTTGCAAATATTTATTTTCATTGGAAATGTAATTTTCACTCGCTTTGTATGTATTTAGTGCATTGTGACAGAGTGTCACAAAGTCACTAAGCGTGCATAGGGCACAAGGTTGACTGAATATGTGTGCGTGTGTATGTGTGTGAGTGCGTAGTCGTTTATGCAAGACATGTCGGGGTCAATCGGTTCGACGTACGACACAAGTTTCGCTGACTGGAATATCCCAATTGGCAAAATTCCATGTAAACTATCAACGCGATAAACATTACGTAATACTAATGGATACAAAACATTTAAAATTAATAAAATTTGTTGATGTTGTGTTTTAATGTTTTGGTGTGTGAAGCGGTCAAGCAATTTAAGACTTGTAAGTAAGAAAATATATAGAAAATGCAGCATATTTCCAACGAGAGAGAGATTGTCACTGAATTGCTAGTCTCTTCGAATTGATTGATCAGAAATCATGCTGAACAAATTATAGAGCACATTAGGCCCTTAGTGTCAATCTCCGATATGTCGGCCAAATTGACGATATGGAACAATTCTAGGCCAGAAAACGAAATACAAAAGAAAGTGGTAGTTATAGTAGTTTCTTAGATAGTTTTCTTTTCTTCCCTACGTTTATGCAGCTTCGGCAGAAATTGTTGGCCAGTTAACACATGCCTAGTCTTTTAGTGTGGTTTCGCTCAGTCTTTTCGAGACTACAGTGACCAAGGAGCCAAGCGTGTTCCGTTTAAGGTTTGGTTTAAGGTTTGTCAAGATTCCAGTCCAGTTTTGGCCAAATCTGTTGCGCTTTCTTGCCTGTATCGGAAGTCGACAAGGCAAAGTTGGTTTCTTCAGTCATGGTTCCTTCTAGCGCCAGCTGGAAAGTACTCAGCGGAATACATAATCGAATTCTTAGGTAGCTCCTTGGTTGTACCTAGTCTGGCCAACTTAGTTCTGCCAATGTCTCTGAGAGCTTGAATCCATGTTATCGCACACTGGGATAATGACCTCTGGCTAAATGAGTGCTGTCTTAAGTGATCTGTCAATCCCACCTCTAATCCCTTCCTTTCCTTGTCCTTTTGTACTAATGTTTCCCCCCCCCCCTGGGTCCCCTTCCCTTCCCTGCCTTCATTACGTTTTATCATTCACTCCTCTTTCTTCTATCATCTTTTTTTGAGTCTTAAATACAATGGGCCACCTAGCTTGAGTGCTTGAAGAATGGACTTTCTATGGTTTTGTTTCAGCTCCCCTCACATCTATGTATCTATCCATCTATTCAATACTGACTGAGTCCAAAAAGACGCCTCTAAGCGTCCCTAATTTGTCAGATTTTTGATACAATTTTTCCACCAAATATTTTTTGAGATTTTCGTTGGATCAAACAATCCACTTCAGTAAGCAAAAGTTTTAATATTTCCAACAATTTTATGAAATTCTAATTTTTTTACATGCTCACTGAGTTGTCAAACTCTGCTAGGTTCAACAATTGCTTCATTAAACTGACTGAATCGTATCATAAAAAATAAGAAAAAATAAAATAAAAGAAATAACTGTCGGGAAATTTAACTGTTGCGCCTTTAATTGAGCTGAAACATCACCAAACTGTGTGTGTGTAGTAAAAATCGCATTAACCAAAAGAAAGCAACTAAAAAATTCCCCAACAATAACAAAAAACAACAACAGATAATGACCGGCAATTAAGGGGCCCGAACACTGTAAACTGCGATTTTTCATATGTTTTTTATTTTATTTATTAAAAAAAAACGGACGTTCCGATTTACATGAAACTTTACACATATGTTAATAAATGTTAGGTTACCTTTTTTACTACCTTTTTTAATTCGATTTGCCCCTTTCAAAACTTAAAACGCGATTATCTCGAAACCATGTTTTTTGACCGCGTTGACAGCATAACTGAAAAAGTTTTTATCCGATCGACCTGATTCAAATTGCATTCTATTCGGGAATAGTGTCGCTTCTGCTCGACGTAGCCGTTTTTCGATATATGCCAAACTTTTTTTTTTATAAATAATTTAGTGCAAAATTTTACGCGAAAAAAAAAACTTTTTCTTCAAACAGCCGCCATTTTTTTTCTAATCAATATTTTTAAAATCCCCTACGTCAAACAGTAGCCAGTAATATATATTTCAAGAATCTTTTTTGTTTTTTGCTCTAGGAGGCTCCGTTATGCTGATTTGCTGTCAACGCGACAAGGGTCATTTTAAAAAGACGACATTTTGGATCAGCTACAGAATACAAACATGGCCGCCAAAAAAAAAAAAAAAATTGTTTTCGATAATCTGAACATTTATTAAGATATGTGTAAAGTTTCATGTAAATCGGAACGTCCGTTTTTTTTTAATAAATAAAATAAAAAACATATGAAAAATCGCAGTTTACAGTGTTCGGGCCCCTTAACACTCGAGTGAAAAGTAAATCAAAGCAGCATAAAATAAACCGATTAAAGTCGACAATAAGAGACCCGATGAAATAACCCCAACACGGAAAGCAGACATTAAACTTAACGCCACTAGTCACACACGAAAAAATCTCCCAAAACAAGTTAAAGAAAGTGAAAAGTGACAACGGGAAAAATGACATTAATTGAAATTCTTCATGGCAAAGAAGAGTTGAAATGGAAATTTCACATTGGCGCCAGCACTAATGGCAGAAAAAATGCGCAATGCCCAACAAAATTAATGACAACTGATGGTCACACTTGCGCATACCGGAAATTTGTTGATTAGTGTTAAGTTGCATGACAACGCCACATTCAGTGGTCAACGTGTCAAAGCATTTAGAGAAACCACAAAAAACAGAAACAAAAAAACACTTTCAAGCGGCAAAAAACACCGGATATGAGACGTTGTTGGGTGGCAGCACACACCCTAAAAATTTTTTGCAAATTAATTGAAAGCAGCCAATGCCGCAAAGATAATAAAAACATTAAACGTTAACATGAAAACACTAAAAGCGGCAGTCAAAAGTCATAAACAATTAGGCAGCAAATGCAGTGATCAGCTTTGAAATAGCAAAAATGTTGCGCTTACTGGGTTTAATTCCAGCTGACAGCTAAATATTTATTAATGTACACTCAATGCATCTGGAATCGCTTTCTTTGCAAATACCCAAAGTTGCGTGTTTTTAGGCATTTGCGTTCTTCAACTCAACGTTTTCAGTTTGAGTCTCATTCCTGTTGTTGTTGTGATTTTCTATGGACTTATAAAAGGTATTTCTGCTCGTGTGTGCCATACTTAAATTTCTTCTTTGAATTTCGTACACGCCACTTGAAGTCCAACGTGCACTTTTGTTTTGTAAATTTTCTCCTTCGCTTTGGCTTTGTGTGCTTCGATGTTGTTCAGTGCTGCAGTCGAGAGTAAAAGTGTTTTCATTCCTAACCACAGCCACCGGTTTGTTGGAATTTCCAGCTGCAACGCGACGCTTTCCTTTGCGGCCCGCTTGCACCCATGCAAACTGATATCTGAACTGGGTTTCGGCTTCAAACTGGTTCCACGCGCATATTTTGGAGCTCAACGAAATTGTATCGTTTTATGTTGTTGATAATTTTATTGAAAACCCACTAAATCAACTCGTATTAGCATAATTTCGTTTTCATTCAAATAATTTAGTAATTTATTAAAAATAAATTAACGATGCGATTATGGGTCCACGATTTCGTGCTTTGGCCCATTAATTTGACTACTAATGATGTTTGGATGTTTAGAAAGTGATTGAATCTATTAAACACTGAAGAAGCGCTACCGTTAGAGAGATTATGAAATGAGGAGTGCGGGTTGACCAAGAGCTGAGTGTTATTTGAATTTGATATCAATCAAATTTGAGTTACAGAGCTCATTTCATGTCTTACAAGGTGATCAAAAATGGTTGTTTGACTCATGAGTGTTGAAAATTTTGGTTGAAAAGGTTTGTGTTTTTATTCTACTAAAAGCTATATCCTTCCTTCCTACTAACGGTTGAATGTTTCAGTTTCAATTTGAGTTCAGTTTCAGTTTGAGTTGAGTTTCGGTTTAGTTAAAGATTGAGTTAAGTTTTAGTTTAGTTTTAGTTTGAGCTCAATTTGAACTCTGTTTAAGTTTGAGTTCAGTTTCGGCTCAGGTTTAGTTTGAATTCAGATAAAGTTTTAGTTCAGTTTCAGTTTGAGTTCAGTTTGAATTCAGTTCCAGTTCAGTTTCGGTTCAGTTTCAGTTTGAGTTCAGTTTTATGTCAATTTAAGTTTGAGTTGAGTTTCAGTTTGAGTTCCATTTCTGTTCAGTTTCAGGTCTGTTTCAGTTTGAGCTCACTTTAAGATTGATTTCAGTTTCAGTTTGACTTCAGTTTCAGTTCAATTCCTGTTCAGTTTCAGTTCAGTTTGAGTTCTGTTTCAGTTTGAGTGTAGTTTTTGTTTCAGTTCAGTTTAAGTTTGAGTTCAGTTTCAGTACGAGTTTAGGTTCAGTTTAAGTTCAGTTTAAGTCTGTTTCGGTTCAGTTTCAGTTTAAATTCAGTTTTATGTCAGTTTAAGTTTGAGTTCAGTTTCAGTTCAATTTATGTTCAGTTTCAGTTCAGTTTCAGGTCTGTTTCAGTTTTAGTTTGAGTTCAGTTTCAGTTTGAGATCAGTTTGAGTTCAGTTTCGGCTCAGGTTTATTTTGACTTCAGTTTAAGTTTTAGTGCAGTTTAACTTTGAGTTCGGTTTGAATTCAGTTTCAGTACAGTTTCAGTTCAGTTTCAGTTTAAGTTCAGTTTCATATCAGTTAAAGTTTGAGTTGAGTTTCAGTTTGAGTTCAATTTCTGTTCAGTTTCGGGTCTGTTTTAGTTCGAGTTTAGTTTAAGCTTGAGCTCAGTTTAAGTTTTAGTTCAGTTTCAGTTAGAGCTCAGTTCCGGCTCAGGTTAAAATTGGTTTCAATTTGAGTTCAGTTTCAGATTAGTTTGAGTTCAGTTTCGGTTCAGTTTAAGTCTGAGTTAAGTTTCAGTTTGAGTTCAGTTTAAGTTTGAGTTCAGTTTCGGCTCAGGTTTATTTTAACTTCAGTTTAAGTTTTAGTGCAATTTAAGTTTGAGTTCAGTTTGAATTCAGTTTCAGTACAGTTTCAGTTCAGTTTCAGTTCAGTTTCAGTTTGAGTTCAGTTTCATATCAGTTAAAGTTTGAGTTGAGTTTCAGTTTGAGTTCAATTTCTGTTCAGTTTCGGGTCTGTTTCAGTTCGAGTTTAGTTTAAGTTTGAGCTCAGTTTAAGTTTTAGATCAGTTTCAGTTAGAGCTCAGTTCCGGCTCAGGTTAAAATTGGTTTCAAATTGAGTTCAGTTTCAGATTAGTTTGAGTTCAGTTTCGGTTCAGTCGGTTTGAGTTGAGATCAGTTTCTGTACAGTTTCAGGTTGCAGTATCTAAACTCCTGAATTGGCTGCAAAAGTTCCCAATAATCTTTGCGCTAATCATTGAAAAATCTAATGAGGAATGTAATGTAAAATGTGAAAATATTCAACGATGGTTCAAAGAAGAATGTGCGACATGTTATGCCTGAGTACAGCACTTATGTGCCATAAGAATGAGTAACAGTAGAAAGGAAAACTTTAATTCCAACTCCCCTCAATGAAGAAATTTAAATATTATTTCCTATGTTTATAATTGAAAAACATACAAAGTTTGAGTTGTTAAGATTTGTTGTTGGAATTGTGTGCCGAATCCATGTGTCACATTCATTCACATTCACATTCAATGCTAATTACCCTGCGAAATCTCATAACATTTTGTCAAACACACATTTTCATTTACTTTTCCAATTAACACTCAACTTGTGAACACTTTGAAACGCTTAAAATCAAATTATTCATTCATAAACTTGTTACTACTTCTGACGTTAACTCATCAATTTTGTTTATTTACCGCTAATTTGATTGTATACTCATATATGCAATATTTGCAATTTGTTTTATTTTATTTTGCAACTGTTGTGATTTTAAGTTTACTACAATTTCCATTTTCCACATTACACATGTTTCTTTTGTTATTGTTTTCATGGCAGAAAATTAAATGTGTGTTTCTTTTTGGTGTGTTTTTTTCTGTGTTTTCTTTGTGTATTTTTATTTTCTTTTATTGAAGTTTATCATTCTATTAAAATCAGGTGAACTTTATGGTCTCTCGAGGAACTGTAGAATCATTGTACATTAACAGCGGTTCACGTGCAAAAGATGCGCATCAACGACTCGGATGAAAGTAGGAAATGCACAGAAACCTTGGAGCACATGCTTTGCTTCTTTCCGACTTTCTGAAGACTGCGGTTTACTTTCTTGGGGCCCTGATCTTCTCTGGGTTAGATGAGATCCATAAACATGAGATCCATAAGTCGTTGTAGAGCTTTGCTAGGAACACGTTGACCCGCAATTCTAAGACTTCAAACTGATGCCATTGGGGACTCAACTGGGTCTATGAGTGGTCGACTTGGTCTGACTGTATAAATAGCCCAACCTATGGTCGTATTAATCGACATTCTGAACATTTCACTCTCATTGATTAGCAATTCGGTTCGTTATCAAATTTAAAAAGTTCCTGCTTTACAAATTTCATACATATTTAATTGTTTCAAATAAATAATAAATAAATAAATCAAAAGCAAATATCAACCAAAACACACACACACATACAGAAAATAGTAAGAAATGCAACAAGTAACCGAGAAGCAATAATAAATGAGTTGATTAAAAATATCCGCATGCAGAGAGAAAGTAGCGCAGCCGTAGTCGGCGCTGAAGCGGCAAAACTCTTGTTCGAATAATTTTCTCTCGCTCCCGAAACAAGTGTGCATTTCTTCGTCACACAAACACAAACAACAAACACACGAATGTATGTAAGACACAATAACCTGTTTTTTTTTCGCTATAGGTTTATGTATTTTTGGTGTTAAGGAAATCGGTCTCTGTTATTCATGCATATTTATGCATTTTTTCGAAATGTGCGCACAAAAAGCACCCAAAATCAAGACAAAGCCACCAGTCACAGTCGAGCAGGAAAGACCAATTCAATTATTAATTGATTGTTGTTGCAATGCAATAAAACACCTGCAGGCAGGCAGACGCATTGCGTGCCAGCTCGGCTTGTTGCCACTGGCTGTGAGTTTGCTGTGAGTGGTTGCACGTTGCACATTGCATGTTCTGTTGTTATTGTTGTTGTATTTTTGGATGGCAGCAACATATCAACAATTTTCATATTTGCAAATTTGTTGCTGTCACTTTGACGTGCAACAATTTTCAGTTGTTTCTGTTGTTTTTTTAGTTTGTAAAGCGTTTGTGACAGCCATGGTCCGCTTTAGCTGCTCCGATTACATAAAAGAGAGAGAAAATCAAAATTGACTGCCGTCGAGCGTTCATGGTAAACGGTAAAAAAAACAACAACAAACACCAGTAGCTGTTGATAACAACAATAATGTAAACAGTTGATCCGGTTTTACGCTGTGCTCACGCAACGGTTTGGTTTCAAACCGAATGAACTGAATGAGAGTTTGTCGCTTAAGTCTTTTGTTTGGTAAGGCCACCGAAGTTTTAGTTGGAACAATGAAAACAAAAATAGATATGAAACATTTGCGCGCACAGAAATTTGGCAATTAAATTATAAATGAAGATAATTTTTATTTAAAATATTTTTGTAATTTTTTTGTGAATTTGTTTCTATAAATTATTTTTAATGGAAATTTTTTATAGTTTTTTTTATAAAAATGTTAAGTTTAGTTTTATTTTATTTAATTTATTGTTTTTACGTACAATAATTTTTTAAAATGATTTTTTCAAATTTATTTTTAAATTGGGTTTTAAAATTTTTTTAACTGAAAATTTGTGCAATGTGGTTTTTAAATGAAAAAAATTTAAGGTAAATAAGTTTAAAATTATTGTTTTATTTTATTAAACTCATTATTTGTTTTTTTTTAAGTTACTAAATATAAATTAAAAAATTCAAATTTTCTTTTTTTTTTGTTTTTAAAATTGGTGTTATTGAACATTTTAGCATTGATAGTATTTTTTTTAAATTATTTTCTTCAAAATTTTAATAAATATAAACTAAAAATTGAAATTGGATTTTTTTTGTTATTTGAAATTTTTGTTGTTGAAAATTTCAGAAATTTTTTAATTTTTAAGGAAAATTTTCAAGTTTAAATTTTGTAAATGTTATCTTGTTTTTTGGTCATGTTTTTCTCAAAAATAATACTAAGTCTTTTAACAGATTGTTTGAGTCCAACAAAAAACACAATAATTGATCATTTTAGCGAAATCGAACAAATCTCGCTACTGGAGCAACAGTTTTGCAGCCTCAAGCGCTTTTCGCAACCGTTCAACTTGGCAAAGGTTATATAAATTGAAAGTTGTCTCGTTGCATTGTTGCTTTATGGCCAGTTGCCAGTTGGCATATTAACGAAATCATTTTTTAATTGCTAAAAACGATTTTCTCGGTACAATCATTTTTGAATTATAAAGATAAATGTGAGAAAAAATAAGATGTTTGAACTATTTTACAACATTATGTGAAAAAAACTGTCTAAAATCACTGTTCGAGCGGCTCTACAGATTCAGTCAGCACCAGCAAAAACAAAACAAAAATATCGTTGCTATTTGCTAACCTTGAAGTAGTAGTGAACCTCAGCTACCTGCTGCAGCAGAACAAAATGCATTTCCATGTTTAGAATTTTCCACAAATCTTCATACATGCAAACAACTCCACAGCTGCGCCGCACAGTGGCTGATTCTGCCGACGTAGGTTGCAAAAGTCGATTTTGTCATGTTCGATTTGGGAGAAACTGTTATACTTGTCCGATAGATAAATGCTTGGACCTAAGAAATCCGAAAACCTTAACTAAATTGGACTAATAGTTTTGCTTGTAGAGCCCGTCAAAGTTGAGCAATTTTTAGAGTGTGAAATAATATCAGCAATTTGCCCTTTTTCGGCAAAGCTGAAGTTTTAAAATACGGAAAGGAGCAAATTAATTGAAACTTTTTGCACCAGCATCGTAAAAGAAGGCATTTGTAGTAAATAATTAAATATAGAAAAAAAAAGTTGGTTGTTGTTTTTGTCTTTTCATAGGCACTCACTTGAAGCACTGTTTTTATCACTCTTTTTGAACTTTCGATAGACTTTCAAAAAAAAGGCCATACTTGCCACGGTTCCGTCTTTGGGAAAATTGTTCACTAGTCTTCTGTGAGTACTGCCCTGAAGAGATCGGGTGCCCGATTTTGCCCGACTGGATTTTACAGCGATTTTTCTGTGGCCACCTCGAGCAATTTTGTGCTTTCGGGTGCGTGCGTTCGAACAAGTTCGTCAAGATTTTGATAGTTAATCAATTACACGCGATTATAATCGTTACCAGGGCATGCAAATTTGGATTTTGGCTTCATTTAAGATGTGATACAAGCTTGCAATTCAATATTAAGTCGACTTTTTTTTCGGCGTATATTGCTGTAAGCTCGGAGTAAAGAGTACTTTTGCTGGATGCGCAGTTCGCACGTACGAAAAACAAGTTGGCTTTCAATTTCGCCAACCAGTCAATCATCAATGTATTCTTTGATGTGATGTTTTTGTTAGTTAGTTAGTTTCGAATTTAATTTGAACTAAACATCACTTCAATTCCGTCACTGCAACTAAAACGAAGAAGAAGCACAAAGATGTTTCTGAAAAATACGAAGCCGTTTGAAATATTTACTATTTCGAAGACAAAGGAGAAGTTCGTTCTGGCTTTCGCTAAAGAAATTGGTTACTTCGAAAAAAGTTTGCCTACAGCCAACACATATTCGACTAAAGAGAAGGACTTAGGACTCCAGGACTTATCGCACTACAAAGTTGAAATGGATTGCGGCAAACCGTACCAATTTCAATTTTGTCCAGAATAATGAGGAGTGGTTGGAAAAAACAATTTACTTCGATGCAGGAGATGCATGTAGCATAAGCGCTGACCAACCACCGACATCAAAAGTGACCAAAGGAAGGCCGAAAAAGTCAACTCAGGACGGTGCGTCATTCACTAAAAAAAGGAAGCTTATGGAGGCAACGGAAAAAATAACTGCCACCCACTTTTCAGAAGCTTTGATCATAAAATAAATAAAATAAAATAAGGATCAAGAGAAAATTAAAGGCATTTTAGTGAAAGTAGTTTTACCAGCAAACTCGAATCGTGTTAAAAGAATTAAAAACAGTATTCCCAACCCACGCAATGTGCTACCGCTCAAATATAGTCCTAATGAAGCTTTAGCATTGTTTTTGAACTTAGGATTGTCCAACAAAAATTGAGTTTTTACTTAAATTTTTCTAATGTTGGTTCTCATTTTGAAAGCAAAATTTATGAAGTTTTATCTTTAAATTTGACTCTTTCAGCTTATTTCATAAAATTCTTATTACTTTTCATCTTTTTTAATGAATTTTCATGAATTTTGCAACTAAAACTTATCATTGTTGTTCACATTATTCTTATTTACAGTAAGCCAAACTTTGACAAAATATTACGCAGCACCCTGTACCTCGATTGAGTTTATTTTTGAGAATACAATAGCCTGATGAATTTCTAATCAACAACAATAAAAATTTTCCAATTATCTCTATTCGTTCAGGAGTTATTAATTTTGCAACCTGAAATGACAAATTGAGCCACTGTGCGCCGCTGCGTAAGTTGTGCTGCCAAGGCTGCTGCCATAAGTGTCGAGATGCGTATTGTTTGAGCATCTCGAATGCGTTTAGGATATTTTGGGCCGTAAAATCAACTTGAATGCATTTCCTACCTGTTTCTACGAAGCGCACAGACAATTCTCGAAACAAAGCGTTTGAAGGCTGAAAGAATGGACCCGTCACAAATTACACCATTTTGTTTCTGTTGCTTTGTTGTTGTTGTTGCAGTTCTGTCTATGTTGATTCTCAAAAGATATTCAAAAATCAGCGTTGACCTTTTCTGATTTTAAGGTGGTTTCATGTTTCGTTGTCTATTTTATTCATTCCTTTCTAAAAATAAAAGTTTTATTTTCATGCAGTTGGAAGCGGTTCTTGTCAAAGATTCATTGCGTTGGTCTAATAATATTTTTGTTGAGGGCTTAGTTTTACTAAGGTTTGAAGGTTTATAAGGCAAAGTGTTTAGTTGAATTCATTAAGAATTATGATTGCTTAATTAAGCTTTTGGGTTTGGTTTGCTTGTGTTTGCATGTGAATTAATTTAATTGGATCAAACAGAATAGGCACCAATCGAATGGTTGAGAAAATGTTAAATAAATTACATAATTAAGTGTTGAAGTAATGGCGAAGCTGTGGAAATTAAATGTGCACCTTTGATCATTTCGATCACTTGGTGTTTTACTTATGTGTTGAAGCATTGAATCAGACCTTTCTGCAATATTTACAGGGTTTCTTTTTAATCATTGAGGCTAAGTTTCCTGGGAAACTCTGCACTTAGATACTGAAGTTTATTGTTGAAAAACATTTACTGACTTATCAAATATGAATTCAGTGTTAAAAAAATTGCAATATTTCTTTTAGGTTTCAAAAACTGAACACGTATTGGGCTTTGAAATCATACATCTTTCTGCTTCGCTATAAGCCTTTTTTCTTTTTGAATGTTTAAAAGAACTTAAACCGCTGGAAAGCGAATCTCTGAGCTTAGAATCGAATACGTTTCACGCTGTCAGCTCAGTTGAATTTGTTTGTAAATTTGCTGTCATAAAATTTATGAGTTTCAGGGCATTTGGCACACAATTTAGGATCCAAGCGCAAATAAAAAAACGATTTTGATTACTTGATGGATTTTGTAAAAAAAAGGATTCAACAATAACAAAAGAATAATAAAAATTTGAGCCCATTTAAATGAGTCTTGGGAAGATAGTTTATGGGGCAAATTTTTCGACTACATTCTGACAATCTCATAAAATTTGTGAACCCTTTTAGAAGTAAATAACTATCGGCCGCGGAGCAACACTTTAACATATTTCAGAAGAATATTACTGTAGGTATTGCGTTGTTTTATTTAAGTTTGGTTTTATGATTGAAGACTAGACTAGGAAAATTGCACACTAATTTTTACTAGTCGACAATAGTTAGCGATAGAATAATCAGTTCAGACTAGACTACACAGACATAGTTTTTAGTTGACTGAAGACTAGACTAGGAAAATTGCAGACTAAATTTTACTAGTTGACAATAGTTGGCAATAAACTAATCAGGTTAGACTAGACTACACAGACATAGTTTTTAGCTGACTAGTCTAGACTGTTCAGCGACTGACTAATCGACTTGAAACTATGACTATTTCTAGACTACTTAGTCAACTTGAAACTATGTCTGTGCAGTCTAGTCTGAACTGATTAATTTATCGTCAACCATAAACTTTGTCTACGCAAAACTTCAACCAGTTACAATACAAAAAATATAAAACAAAAATAAAAAAAAATGAAGTCTGCTTGAGTTCTTATGCTCTCAAGAGAAGTGAACAAGAAGAAATTAGACATTGGTCTTTTAATTCAGTTTTTTCTTCAAGAACAACAACAAAGCCATAAATAATTAATCAAATATTTAAAATTAAATATTTTTTTAAATATACAGGAATTGTAACAGTTTGAAAGATTTTTTTCAGCAAAATTAAAATTTAATTAAAAAATTTTATAAAAAGGTGAAAATAATAGAGCTCACATTTTTCTAAGAAACATCCAAACAAATATTATAAAAAATTTTTTTACAAACTAGAATTAATAAACATGAAATTGGAACAATTTAGAAGAGTTTTTGGTGGAAAAAAATCGATTAAAAAATCTTTAAAAAATATTTAGGGAAATGATACAAAAAACCTTCTACAAACTTATAAGCAAAATTATACAGTCAAGTCATATGAAAAGAAGAAATATTGAGTGCTCAAGTCTGAGTAAAAAACAAATAAACTTCAACTGTCTTTGGGACTGAAATACTTCAATTGAGATTTCTCAAAGATAAGCAAAATTAACCTCTTGAGCGCCTTTTTTAAAAAATAATAAGTAAAGGCCAATAGAACACAACAACAACAACAGAAATGTTAAAAAAAAATATTAAAAAAAACAACACAAACTTATTAATGAAATTATTACGAAAAGCCGAATTAATCGGAGATCTATTGAGCAATTAAGTCATAGTAAAAAGAAGGAAAAGAGAGAAGAAACGACGTGCTTCTTAGCAAAATTATTGCTATGAGTAGAAATAATTAAATTATTTGAACATTATGAACATTTTGAGATATTTAAACAAAACTTTTTTGAAAACAGTTTACAAATTTAAAATCAAAATTATTCAGCCGAGTCGATCTAATAGGATAAATATTGAGCGCTTTCGTCTACGTAAAAGGAAAAGAGACGAAACTTCAAACAGACTTTCAGGCTGAAATACTTTAATTATGATTTCTCAGAGTTTCAAAGACAAGCAAAATGAGACTCATTAGCGTATTTTTCTAAAAAATAATAAATAATGGTCAGTAGAGCGCAAATTGAATATATATGTTTAGAAAAATATTAGGAAAGAAAGAAAAGATACTAAAACAAAAAGAGACGAAACTTCAAACAGACTTTAAGGCTGAAATTCGTCAATTGTGACTTCTCAGAGTCTTAAAGATAAGCAAAATTAGACTCTTGAGCGTGGTTTTATAAAAATAATAGACAATGGAAATGTCTAGAAAAATATTAGGAAAGAACAGAAAAGAGACGAAACTTCAAACAGACTTTAAGGCTGAAATACTTTAATTGTGACTTTTCGCAATTGTGACTCTTACATCTGTGACCTTCAATACACTTTTAAAATCAAATAAGAACAAATAAAGCTCAATAAAGTCACAATTTAAAGAACAAAGACTGTGTACAAAAATATTATAGAAACTGTCTACAAAAGTTGTTCTCAAAAGTATCTCACATAAGTTGACTTAATGAGAGAAACAAAACAGAGAAAAGAAGAGAAACAAGAAGAGAGAAGAAACTCCAAGTTACTAAACACAAAACAAACAAATATTATTATGACTTTTTATACTTGTGACCCTTACAACTGTGACCCTTCTTAATGCTTTCTTAGATTAGTAAAATGAGACTTTAATGCTGTTTACAAATTGTCTCTCAGCTGTCTACAAAAGATAAAAAACTGTCTAAGTAATATTGAGCGTCCAAGTTTAAGTGAAAATTATTAAATTAAATTCAGTTTTTCTGAGCAGTGAATAAACAGACCTCCGTAGCTCAGCTGGCCAGTGCCGCGAGTCAAATGCGACGCTCGAACCCAGGTTCAAGACTCTGTTGCTGCAAACACCGAAAAAAAGAAAAAACTAATTTTCTATTGGCGGCTGTCCTCTCAGCAGGAAATGGCAAACCTCTGAGAGTAAAATTGCCTATGAAAACGCTCCCAACTCGCCGTTCGGAATCGGCATAAAACTGTAGGTCCCTTCCAACCTTGTAAAAAATTCACATGCACAACACGGATGGTTGCGGGTAACTAGGCCTTAGTCGCGGTATCGGGCTGTCGTGCCAGTCAAGAAGAAGAAGAATAAACCGACCTACTCCAAGTTCTGAAGGTAACAATTATAAGGAGTCTCAATAATGGATCTATGGGTCCAGCATACCGACAAATTTTATTGTGACTTTTAATCTTTGTGACCCTCACAACTGTGACTTTTTTTTGGTTTCTTAGATCAGTAAAATTCGACCTTAATGCTGTCTAAAAATTGCCTTTAAACTGTCAAAAAAATATATTAGAAAGAAATATAGAGTATCCAAGTTTGAGTAAAGAGAAGAAATGCCTATTTCTGAACAGACTTTCAGGCTGAAATACTCCAAGTTCTGAAGATAAATATTATGAAAAGTCGGAATAACATCTATGAGTCCAATGTTGAGGAAATTTTTGTCTTATTATTATAAATTATATTATAAAACAATTATTTTATAAAACGTGTTTTTATCAAAAAGAAGAATTAATGTTTTTTAAAAAAAGTTTTTATTTCAAAAAGAGAAAAAATCCCAAAGTTTTTTTTAATTTGTAATCCTCCAAACTGTGATTTAAATCACTTTTAAAATTTGGTAGAACTGAACTCTTAAACGCCAAACGTTCACTTTATGATCTTTGATTGATGTGTTTAATATTAAATTCATTCATTCATTAATTAAAATCTTTTGCACGCCAATCGTTCACTTTATGATCATTGATCAAAATTAAAAAAAAAAAATTGAGACACAATTTTTTTTTTAATATAAAATTCATTCATTCATATTTTTCAATATCCAAATAAAAAAAAAATGTCCAATGTTTTGCAAATCCATTTGGAAAATAAATGGAATATTTTTTCGAATTTATCAACATCACGTTCGCTACACTTACCTTAAAATTTGTTGTAAATTAAAATCCGTTTGGTATAGAAAATGTGCGCACTTTGAATCCTGCAACGACTTTAGTAAAAGCCAACACTTTTCAAAAAGCACCTTTGCACAAAATATTTTTCAGATTGTGAAAAATTGCACAATATTTTTATCTTTGAGCTGAAATTTGCTTGCAGCAACATTTAAATCTCTACACAAACAACACAACACAACTTTCGAATGCTTGAAAACGGACAAACATTTTTGCAATGTCGATTTTTTTGTTTTGATTTTTCTCGAATTAACTGGAATTGTAAAGACAATTTTTTTTAATAAACTGTAGTTTCGATTTTCTATGCCAAAAATATTAAAATTAATTATTAAAAATTACAAAAAAAAAATTTTGTAATCCGCACACCAACTAAGGAGTCGACGCTGTCGTTGCCAGCGTGAAATTAGAAAGCGCTGCACACAACCGTTGGCGGCGTTACCGTTGCGTCGTCTGCGTCGTTTCCGTTTTCGCGTACCACTCGACCAAGCGGACAGAATTGGACTGACTGCGATCGGGTGGCGCGCATCGCCAAATACCAGGCAGCGACGGTGCCGATCGACAATCGGGCGGCCGCTGCAGCAGGGCGCGCACGAGTGCACGAGCGGCGCCGAGTGGGGTGGCCGCTGCTGCGGTCGCTGTCGACGTCGGCGCTCAACGTCTGCGTTGCGTTGCGGCACCGAAAAGTGATTCGATGGCAGCGACGACGACGACCAATATTCAGAAAATTTAAATTTGAAAATTGCGTTTCAACTAATGAGCGCTGATTGCGCTCGAACGCGCCGCCACTCGCGGTCACTGTCTTCCACAACGTCTCCTCGAGCGTTTAATTTAATGCAATTTACTAATATTTTCTGTACACTGTGCTACACAAATTCACAAAACACCAAACAGACGTTAAGTTTTACGCGTCGCTTTTCGTATCGCAAATGTGGCGTTTTGCAAGACTTGCTTCACTGGTTCCAAGCTCGTCCGACTAAATAAAGCAAAGACCGAGAAGAAAGTCGAATTGGCAGAAACTACGCGCAGCGCCTCGAAGCCAACGTCCGCACAATGCTGCGATCGGCGGTAAAGTGTGCGCTGCGCGTACTTCTTGTGTGCGGCCCAAATGCGCCGCTGCGGCTGCAACTGGCGTCACGAGTGAGCGGACGCGCTACGCGAGAGAGAAAATATCATCGTCTGAGAGCGCAGTCGCTGTGTGCCGGTTTGTTGCAGTTGCGCTCGCAATTTTCCTCACGTGCTGCGCGGAAAATCGGAAAATGATGCTGTGCGCGCAGTTTCCTTCCAACTACCTGTTGCAGCAACTCTACCTGTTGCCGCTCGTGGCTGAAGGTTAGCGGTGCTTGAAGGTCGTCGTCGCTTCCACGAGTCGTCGGCAATGTTGCTTCGTTCATGGCGCCGCGCTGACGCTTTGTGCTTGTTTTGGCGCTATTTGCATTTGGTTTTTTAAAAACAACAACAAAAAATAAATAAAATATTTAAGCAATCACTTCATCAACTTATTGCTGTCCATCGCCACGTGAAAAGTTTCGAAAGTTCGTCGAACGTCGCTGGTCAGCATTTCCGCCTTGATCAGCTGTTCGAATGTTCAAGTGTCGCCAAATTCTGTGCCCACAAAAGCACAAAAGTTATTAGAAAATCTGTTTGCCACGCGACATGCGAAACCTATTTCAGTTTGCTCGTAACTTTAGATTTTCTATAATTATTCGCTATCGGCAGATGTTTTCGTGAGCCTATAATGTGAGAAAAGCGCGACTTGTATGAATAATAGTCGCGACAGTGCCTGGTGGCTTCAAATATGGGACGTTTCGGTGCCTTACTTTTGCTTTTTTGTGATTTGTTTGTTGGCTGCTGTGCGGTCATGAAACAATTGAAGACAACAGAGCGATCCCAGCACCTCCTTCAATTATAAAAAGTTCATTTGTTGAGGTAATCACTTCACTTGTTATATTTTATTTTATTGGTTTTGAGTTCAATAATTGTTTCTAATTGGATTGTCTTTATTTTGTATCAGAAAGTTTGAAATTAATGAGAATTTTTTAAATTCGAAAACGATTTCACATAAGAGTAGAACACTCTGAAAACCTTTCAAGGTGTATCGGTCTTTTACTCGTGGAATTTATGACAATTTTTACAGTTAAAAACTTTTCCTTCGAACCAATTTTTCTCTGTTTTGGAATTTATGAAATTTTTTAAAATTAAAAAATCTATCCACACGATTATTTTGGACACTGAAAACCATTTTTTCTTTGTTTTGAAATTTATGAAAATGTTTTAAATTCAAAAACTTTTCCACACGTTTTTTTAAATTCTAAAAGCCATTTAAAGTGTATCGGGTTTTTGCTTGTTTTGGAATTTATGCAAATTTTTTAAATTCAAAAACTGTTTCTTATTATTTGTACACGCTGCAAACCTTTGAAGGTGTATCGGCCCTTGCTTGTTGTAGAAATTATGACAATTTTTTTAATTAAACAGCTATTTCACACGATTATTTTAGACTTTAGGAACCATTTTTTCTTTGTTTTTGGAATTGTTGAACATTTTTAGAATTCACAAATTTTTAGACTCGATACACCATTTACGTTTTTTGCTTGTTTTGGAATTTATGAAAATTTTAGATTGCTAAACCTGTCCTACTGAACTTGTTAGACTCTGAAAACCTTTCAAGATGTGTTGGTCCCTTGACGGTTTTGGAATTTATGACAATTTATAGACATAATTTTTCAAAGTCTGTAAATCTTTTAAGGTTTGTTTGTGTTTTCTCTGTTTTAAAGTTTATGAAAATGTTTAGAATCTGGAAATTTAAGTTCTATTCATGGTTTACTTGATTTGAAATTTATGAACAATTTTAAGATTCAAAAACTGTTCCGCATATTCTGTTAGACTCCGAAAACCCTTCAAGGTGCATCGGTTCTTTGCTTGTTTTGGAACCTACGAAAATTTTTAAACAAAAAAACTGATCCACACGACTTTTTAGACTTTGCAAACCATTTAAGGTGTATCGGTTTTTTGCTTATTCTAAAATTTATGAAAATTTTTAGAACTCAAAAACTTTTTCACATAATTTTTAAACTGTAAAAATCTTTCAAGGTGTGTCGTTCATTTGCCTATTTTAGAATTTATGATCATTTTTAGAGATAAAAACTGTTCCACATTATTATTTTTAGATTTTAAAATCTTTGAAGATGTATTACTTTTTTGCTTGTTTTGAAATTTATGAAAATGGTTAAAACTAAAAAAACGGTTCCAAAAGAATTTTAAAACTTTTTTTTTAATTTATTAAAATTTTTAAAGTTCAAAAACTCTTCCACATGGTTTTTTAGACTCTAAATCTTTTGTAGTTGTATCAGGTTTTTTTTCTTGTTAATATTTAGAACACAAAGATTTTTTAGGCTGTTTAGGAATTTATGAAATTTTTTAACATTAAAAAACTGGTCCGCATTTTTGTAACTTTTAAGAAATTCTCCAAGGAGTTTCGGTCCTTTGCCTGTTTTAGAAATTATGAACATGTTTCGAGATAAAAAATTTTTACACATGATTATTTTTAGACTCTAAAATCTTTCCAGATTTATTAGTTTTTTACTTGTTTTGGAATTTATGAAAATGTTTAGAATTAAAAACTGGTCCAAAAAATTTTTCAAATTTTTCTGAAATTTATGAAAATTTTTGGTATACAAAAACTATTCCACATTTTTTTAAATTGTGGAAACCTTTCAAGGTGTATCGGTCTTTTGTTATTTTTCTGTTTCTTATGAGAAAGTTTGTAATTTTTGCAAATTTTTTAAACTTAAGACTTCGGTATTTGCCGAATTAAAAAAAGCGCTCTTTGAAACCGTTAAAAAATATCGAAATTTTAAATTTTTCTTTCAATATTATTTTATTGAAAGTAAGTTTTTTTTTAAAAATTTTTTAATAGACATTTTTTTTCAAAGTTTTTTTATTGAAACCGTACAGAATTGTTGAAATTATAAAGCAATTTGTCTTTCAATATATTTTTTTAATTGAAAGAATTTTTTTTCAATTTTTTTTCTTAACCGTAAAGAAAAATCTAAATTGTAATGAACGTTTTTTTTCAATATTTATTTATTGAAACCGTACAGAAAAATCATCATTGTAAAGAAAGTCTCAATATTTTGTTTGATTGAAATCGTAAAGAAATTGAAATTGTTAAATTGTTGTGGCAAGTTTTTGTGGTTTTTTGAAATGTTTGAAATTTTTTGAAATTTTCTTTTGAATTTTTTTTTTTATTGAAACATATTTTGCAATTTTTTTGACCGTAAAGAAAAATCGAAATTGTAAAGTTTTTTTTCAATATTTATTTATTGAAACCGTACAGAAAAACCATTATTGCATTATTCCTCTCAATATTTTGATTTATTGAAATGTTTAGATTTATTGAAGATGTAAAATTGATGTTTAAAATCTTTGTTGTTTTTTTATTGAAACTGTGAAAAAATTTAGTAATTGTAATGAAAGTTTTCTATGAATAGTTGTTTTATTTTTTAAGATGTATACAAATTTTAAACAAAGTTTTCTTTCAATATTTTGTTTTTTTAACCATAAAGAAATAATCAAATTGTAAAGAAAGCTTCGTAGTAAAATATATTTTATCATGAAGACATGTTAACGTGGAAGATAAAAAATCGAACCTAACCTAAGTTGTCTGCAAGAATTGTTTCATTCAGAGTCAACGCACACATTTGCATTTCCAAAAGTCTCTAGATTTCTCTAAAATTGCACCGAATGCATTTCAAACTTTTCCGAAACTGAACGATTTTTACAAATTCAAACCTCAGCGAAAAGTTGAGAACATTCTCACTTTTTCCAGCCCAATTCCATTTGTGCTCCCCACTTAACTGTTTTAATGCATGCAGATTGACGCGGCCACCCGTCGGCCCACCAACCCGCCCAGTGGCCCATTGGCGCGTTGGCCAGTGCGCTGTCGCAGTCAGTGCCGAAACTCGGCTGCTCCGTTCACAATTGGATAATCGCACGAAATCTTCGCTCGGATGCGATTGCGAGCGGCAATCTTGGGCCGCCCGGCGACGCAGTGGAGTAGCGGCCCCACGTCGGCGTTGACTCGCCAATCCGACTGCGACCACAACTCGTATGTACTCGTAGTTGTGATAGTGTGCCGGCGCGTATGTCGATTCGGTTTCGGTTAGTTTAGTTAGCGGAAATTTCAATAAAAATCTTTATTTTTGAATTTCATTTAAAGTGCGCACACCAGAAAAAAGGTGAACACAATGCAAACACAAAAATGAAATAAAAAAATCATCTATGAAAAACGGGGAAAACGAAGAACCGCAACGCAGCTCAGCACAGAGTGAGTGCGAGTGTGTGGGAGTGAGTGAGAATGACGCAAAATCGCTGCATGAATGCGAGACGTCATGCACCTAAAACGACTGAAAACTGGTGCCGGCGCACACGAGGCATGAAGCGACCGGCAGAATGGCAGAATGTGAGGAACCGAAAAACACACCAAATCTCACCGAGATCAGATCGAGCACAGATTCGAGAATTAAGCAGAGCAGCACAACTGTGACAAATTCGTGATCGCCAACAATGCGACGACTGACGCGACCGAAGCGGCAATGGCGATGCCGATGATAAGTGCGATGTGCACAATCAGTGATAATCAGCGTGCAGCACACAACCGAATTCAATTCACTTTATCACATGAACAGATACAACACACACACACACACACACACACACGCGTACATAGGGAGCATTGTAGGACAGACAGACGACAGTAGTCGGTGGCCGATAGCACAACATGCGAAAGTTTGGTGCGACAAAATGCGTGTTTAAAGCGTCGATTAAGTGTGGAAGTTGTGGAATTTGTGCGGAAAATACGCTGTAAGAAATTTCGAGTTGCAATTGAAATCGCGATCGGCGATCGAGTGTCGATTGACTGTCCTGAAACTGTAATTTAAGTTGATTCCACTGACTATTCGAGGAGTTAATTTGACTAACCAGTCGACGAGTTGAATAGACTAGCATTGCAAATATTTAGTGATAAAAAAAATAATAAATATTAAAAGTGCAATAGTTGTGAAAATCAGTGAAATATTGTGTCACGTGTCATTTGTCTGAGGCTTGGTGAATATAAATTAAAGCACTAACAACCTTTTCTGCGGAATCCCGTCCAATGAGAGGTGTCAGGCGAATACGAAACGAAGGCTTTCGCCGGTTTGATCATTCCGCATCCAAACGTGAGATCAAAATCGAAGGTCAGTCAATATGGGACTAAGGCCCAAAGTTGAAAAAATATTTTGAGTTGTCTGTTCTGGAACAGAAAGAAACCGAGAGCATGAAGGCAGACGAAGATGGAGCGAAGGCTTTCGCAGGATTGATGACTACGATGCTGAGCTTGAGATCGAAATCGAAGGTACGTAAGTCAATATGTGACTTAGATTTTAAGATGAAAATATAAGTGTCCAAAAAACTTGCAGAGACCAGCATACACAATCTTTAAGAAGGAATTTTAAATCATAAAATTTCTTTGTATAAATTTTTTATTTTTTTGTAATTTTTTAAAATAGCCTTTTGTGAAGCTTTTCTGACTTATTTTAAACTCTATATTGGATTTTCCAAAGAGTAACTTTGTTTTTCGCACAACCTGTTACTATGATTTTTTTCTCTTTTGATCATTGATAGCTTTTGGCTTCTTTTAGTGGAAATTGTTGGGCAATTTTGGTTGCAGCTATTAATTCATTGGAATTTTAACTAATCTACACAGATCACTGATCTACAGAATTTTCTGGTAAAGATCAAATGGTTGTCCAAAGAACCCGTCTGGATCTGGTGTCTGGATCTGGCTGTTGTTTATTTTGAGTAACCAAACAATGAATTCAGATATTTTCAGTAAATAACTAAAGAAACTGGAGCAAGCAATCAAAGAAAAACGTCCAGAATAGGCAAACTGCAAAGAAATTGTATGCCTCACATTTCTGGTGACTTGTTGGGAATTTTTGGAGCTTGACCTGGCAACATCTGATTACCATTTATGCTGATGTTTTCAAAACTCTTTGAATGGTAATTTTGAATGATCTGAAATCGTACTGGCTTTATTTTTTTGTTACTGTTAAGGACCAAAAGTTCTTTGAGCGCAGAATCATGGAGTTGCCTGAAAGATGGCAAAGTTCGTTGCACTAAATGGGTTTAATCGTTAGCAAAGTGGACGAAGAAGCCACGGTTGAGTTTTGGATTTTATGGATGATTTTTTGTCGGTTGCTGAATAAAGAGTGAGGAGTATAACAAAGTATGAACAGTACATGTTAAACGATATGAAGGACCGAGGCCAGAAGACAGTAATCCTTGTAGAAGGGAACATACGTACGAAAGGCGAAGGAAAAGTTAAGATTAGCGATAGGATCGACAGACCACTAAAAATAGTACTTTTTTAGCCAAAATGGTAAATACCTACATCATTGAATAAAGTTTATTCGTTATATATAAAAATTCTCATATAAAATTAATATATATTTTCACTTAAATCAACACTCAGGTCATGTCCCAATACATAAACAAGGGTTGTGTTTGTTCTAATTGAACCGATATATAGAGATCTGCGATTTAAGAGATCAAAGAACGATATTCATTTGGTTTAGAAACTTTCGATATTTCGCTAAGAATAGGTTGAGAATCATGGGAGTAGTCCTTTCACTCGGTGGTTTTATTGTGAGTTCTGTCATATAGATGCAGGAATAACCTCAAATTTGACTCACTGTCACTCCCTGAAAACTGTCTCTTACCAAAAAGTCAGTTAATAACTAAATTCGATTTTGAAGTTGAAACTTGGCAAGTTCAGCTTCAGTTGTTTTCTTCAGTTAACTTCGACAGAAATCTGGACCCCAAGAAACAACAACGACATTTCTGTAAAGCTGTGCATTGTCATAAAAAGTGTTAAGATACGGAAATCTGAATCAAATGAATCAAACTTTGATATTAATGCATGTTTATGTAAAAACTTTCTTTTATGTAAATCCTTTTTAATGAAAGTATCTCACTATCTCAATTAGTTTGGACAGCACTTCCCCTTATAGGTCAAAAAAAGACTCATTGTGAGTTCAACTATCTTCTACCAGCAATTTCTGTAAGCAAATCAATTCGACTTTAACAATAAAGTTGAGCAGATCCGATACTTCAACTTCGGCTGTGTTGCTCTGATCAGACAGAAACTTAGTCCCAAAAATAGCGACAAAAGGGGATTCTGTAGACCTGGGCAAACAAAGTATTCTACTGTCTGCTTCTCATAGCTTTAACTTCGTAGGATCTCTATGCCACAGTGTCCTGAGTTGACTCCGCCAGAAGTACAATTAAGTGTCTCAATCTTGAAGTATGAAAAGTTAAGATCTAATCTGAGTTTAGTATTTTCTTATTTGTCCAACAATAAAATACATATATAAAATTTTTTATAATATTATAAAAATCTACTTTCTTACATGAAGATATTCCAACTCATTTCAATACCGTCGTTATTAAATGTTTTTTTTTATTTATTTACTTAAAAATTTCTTGCAAGTGTATTTTTCTGGCCTCTATTGAGTTTTTATCCATTCATGTATGTACATTTTTTTTTTATAAATCATATTCACATTACTCCACACAAACACACATGAAACCGCACACATTCCCGTTTCCATTCGGCATAATTGAATTTACTATATAAAATTATCACATGAGTTCTGGAAGCTTTGGTATTTCGCTCCCTTTCCGCTTGTTGTCAACGCGTGAATTTCGATGAAGACATCATCACTTTTATGATTAGTTTTGTTGTAGAAAAAAAATGTGTACCACATTTTGTGTGCGTTTTTTGTGCATTAGAATGTCACACATTGAGCACGTTTACTACATTTTTTGTATTGTTTTTTGTTTGTAAATGTTGTGGCTTCCCCTGAATTGTGTTTCGTTTTATGAAATTTTTTTAAGCAAATCTAGAAAAAGTAAAAAAATGTATATGTTTTGTGTACTAATTTGATTTTACCAGCCGATTAGTGGCTACTGGATTTTTTGTTGCTTTTTGTTTTTGACAAATTTTATTTCGTGTTTGTGGCAATTTGCTGCTTGTAAGATTCAGCAGTTTTTACTATTCTGTCTGGAACGTGTTCTACAATGATTTCAGATTTTTTGATAAATCGGCAGATTGCATGCAATTGTTGAATTTTTTATGATTTGTGTGATGTAATGGAAGTGTGACAATAAACATTTCAGACTGGAGACACATTTCATAATTAATAACATAACTTCCGGAGATGAGTTTTGAGTCATTTCATAGAACTATGAACTATGAGTCAGATGTGGGTAAATAATAGAAAAAAACAATATTAGTATAAGCTGGACTTACCTTCAATCCTGGCTTGGCCGCTGTTTGTGACGACTCACCACTATTCGATTCCCCGATTCATTTTTCATTATAAGTCACCATTTGCTTTATTAATGGGTCGATTTTGTTGCAATTTGACACCCATACATCGATTTCTCTTACTTTAAGGGTTTGGATGATTTCAAATCAGTCCACATTAGGTGGAAAACTTGGGGTGTTTTTGTAGCCAGCCATATTGAAGTGGTTCAAAACGCAACGTTTAGTTTCTGGACAATCGAATAATGCTTATATGAAATTCGAACTCGAGGATTTTCATGATTTTATTGATATTTTCAACAATTTGTCTTTCAGATAGTGGGACATTTTTGTCCTCAAAATGATCAGCACGGAATTGACAAAACTTAAAAAAATAAAACAACATTAAAAACTTAAAAAAATAAAACATCGTCATCGTTTTGGCAAAGGTTTGAAATTTAGAATTTAAACTTTTTTTTTTAATTTTTAAATAATTACTTGAATGCTTTTCTACGAATATTTTTAATTTACTAATTTTTCCTAGTGGAAAATGTTAAAAAAATTTAATCAAACAATTGTTTTCAGAGCTTTTTTTGACAAAATTTTTTTTTAATTTTCAAATTATTACTTGAATACTTTTCTACGAATATTTCCAATTTACGTATTTTTCTCTACGGGAAAATGTTTTAGAAAAATATTTAATGAAACAAATTTTTTCATAGATTTTTTACTCAATTTCCAAACTTTAATTTACTTAAATTTATATAGGGTTTTCCAACAAGAGGTGTTATTTTGGTATTTAAAGAAAAATTCCATTTTTTTAGATAAATGATCGGATGTTTATTTCATAATAAAGAGGAAGGTATGCCGTTAATAATGAAAAACAACATCAGCCAAATTTCCACCACGCTTACAGGACCATATCCTTTTCATGAAATTTTCCATAACCAAATCGCAAAGTGGCTGCCCTATGTAATCGATAGCCTCACGAATTCTATCTTTGAAGGCTTGAATCGACGCTGGGCTGTTGGCGTACACCTTATTTTTTACGTGGCCCCAAAGGAAGAAGTCGCAAGGTGTTAAATCACAAGATCTCGGTGGCCAATTGTGATCACCTCTTCCAGAGATATCACGGTCCGGAAACTTTTCCCGTAAAAGAGCAATGGTTTCGTTGCTTGTGTGGCACGTAAACGTTGTCCACATCAATACCATCCAACTCCGACCATAAAAAATCATTAATCATCTCTCGATAGCGCAATCCATTCACCGTAACTGTTAATCCAACCTCTTTTTCGAAAAAGTAACCTGACCCCGCCGAACCATAAACCGCACCAAACAGTCACACGTTGAGGATGGAGAGGCTTCTCAACAATAACTCTTGGGTTTTCCGAGCCCCAGATGCGACAATTTTGCTTGATTAGTCAATATGATTTTTCGATGGAATTCCGGATCATTTTCAAGCATTTTTGTAGTAAATTTTAATAATTCCAATGCGTTGTTGAAGCGTGTATCGTTCCATTTTTAGTAATGGCGTAGTTTCTACTTGTCAAATGTCAAAGAATAAAAGCTTCAAAAGTGACAGCTACCGAAATAACGGGTGATTCAAAATAACACCTCTTGTTGGAAAACCCTATATAATGACCTTGGAATATTAAGTATCTTAATCTAAACTAAATTATTTGTAGTAACATTGGATCGCCAGTCAAAGGGTCATGAGGTCGAATCTCACCTCATCTTAAAAAAATAAAACTTCTTGTGTGTGTGTGTGAAATCCTTTTCAGTAAAAATAGTAAAAATGTATTTTACGGAAACGGCAAAAGTTTCTAGGTTTATTTAACTTTTTTTTGGACACAATTGGTCGAAAGTTTTTGACGGTTGAGACTATTGAAGACTAAAAAGAGGAGTAGAGCCATTGCTGTGCCACGGTCCGACTCTATCTCTTGGTAGATTTGGATTTCTCATAATTAAAGGGTTTGGATGACCTCAAGTCAGTCCACATAAGTTGGAAATCTTTGAATTTTCCTTCACTTTGATGATTTGGATGGCCTCAATTAAATCTAAATTAGATGGACAGCTATAGGTTTTCTTTACTTCACTGATTTGGATGACTTTAAATCAGTTCACATGAGGAGGAAAACTTGGGGTTTCCCTTACTTCAATGATTTGGATGGCCTCAAATCAGACTAAATTAGGTGGACAGCTTTGGATTCATCTTACTTCAGTGAATTGAATGATCTTAAATCATTCCATAATAGAGACTTGCTGAGTTTCTTTCACAAGAGTGAAACTCAGAGTGCGTACTGGTTAAGCTCAGACAATTTTCAGTAAAATTTTGATCCAAACCATCATCGGAAAAACTTACCACACATTTACCACCACAGACAATTTTAACTTTATTTGATTTTTTGGATGAAAGTAGTCAGCAGAAGTCTAACTCTCCCCAGTTGAGACTCCCCAGAATGAGAAAAGAAGGAGCCTCGTGTACACTGTCCGAATCTCTTTAGACGCAGGTAGGTAGGTTTGGGCTTCCCATACTTCAATGACTAAAATAATTTCAAATCAGTTCACATTAGAAACTTTCCCAGCCTCTTTAACAAATCACACTGACTTGAGTAGTCTCTCACAAGACTTGAAAGAGTCTTTTGAAATACATGTCACAACTAACCCATTTGTGGTTCAAGAGTAGCTTAAGGTTGTCTCCCGGAAATGTCTATTACTAACTTAACCTAACTTAATGTAACCTAACCTAACCTAACATTCCATTTATTAATTTATTGAAAACTACACCGCATTTATGACGGAAAGTTGGTATCCCTTAACGAGAAAATCCGCTCGCAACTTCAACCTTACAACTAAAAGTTTTTACTTCTGTGTTTCTCCCAATAACAATTTTAATTTTTTGTTCCAAACAATAATTGTGAAACATTAAAGCGAAAAAAACATGTGTAAATGGTAATTTGGAAATTTTTAATAAAAACATTAAATATGCAAAAATTCAACGCCTGACCAAGCAACAGCAAATATTTTGCCAAATTACAACGCAACGAAGAGTCAATAAGCAAAGATTCAAGCAGCGAAAAAACAACAGTTTCGCTATGTCGATGATGCTGTAATGATGAAACGGCCACAGCAAAAAAGCTGCCAAAAGCAGCTGACAAAAAAAAACAACAACAAATACTATACAAAAAGACGAAATAAACGAAATGGCTGAGTAATGAGCGAACGTTGCAAGAGCGAAAGAAAATTGCAATGACTGGCCAAAATGCTGCCGACGCGACGATACAACGATTCGACTTTGAACGGTGATGAAGACACGCAGCCGCAAGTGAAAGTTGTTCATAAGAAAAATGCACACACATACACACACAGCCACGAACAGGCAGACATGAACAGTGGAGGCGAAATAAAAGTGCGGCGCGAGCAGTGCGGTGGCCACATTGATGCTGCGGCTGTGCAGACGAACGGATTCAACGGAATCGACTAATGAGTAATGGATTTTATTTTGCGCCGTCGCCAAGTGCAGCTGACCGTTTGACTTGGCTTAAGCTGTCAACTTGACCGTTGTGATCGTGTTGGATTGAATGACTGCGAACAAGTGTGCGGACGGCAATGTTGGCTTTTTCAATGTCGAGGTTACGCGGATGGGAGACAAAATGGTTAAGGACTGTGAGGCGTTTGGAAGTTTATTAGTTCGTTCGTTCAGTGTTTTGTTCTCATCAAAACTTTGACACTTTTACTTAAATGGTTTGGAAGTGGAGGAAAACTTTGGGTTTTCCTTAATTCAATGATTTCGATGGCCTCAATTGAGTCTAAATTAGGTGAACACCTTTGGGTTTCTCTTACTTCAGTGAATTGCATTGCCTTAAATTATTCCACAATAGAGCTTTGCCGAGGTTCTTCACACAAATCACACTGACATGAGTGGACTCTCAAGTCTATTTGACTTTTCGCTAAAATTTTGGTACAAACCAACAACGGATTGTTTGGAATTATTAGGATTATTAGGACACAAGTAATTGACTGAAGTTTAGTTTTTCACAATTGGGTTCATTCCCAGTTTAAGAATAGAAGGAGACTCGTATACTCTGCCACTGTCCGACGCTCTCGATCGACGCAAGTGAGCAGCTTTGAGTTTTCCATTCTTCAGCGACTTGGACCACCTCAAATCAATTCACAAATGAGACTTGCAAAGGTTGATTCACAAATCACTCTGACTTGAGTCGACCAGCAAACCTCTGAATCAGTGTTGCCAGACATCTGAAATGACTTTCTCCTAAATCTTAAAAAAATACTGAAACTTCCTCCTAAACTTTAATAAATCTCGTAAAATTTTTTAATAATTTGCGTCAATTTAAAAGTAATTAAACTTCTCATTAAAATTAAAAATTTATAGACATATTTCTTTTTCATCTTCGGCTTGACAACAAAAATTTAACAAAAATAAAACATATTACAGATAATGAATTAAATAAAAAGTGTCATTTTTGACGAGATTTTGTTGTAACAGCAATAAGTGAGAACGAAGTAGAGCGAGCTTAAAAATTGTTAATACAATAGGTTGCTTTGACTATCAAAATAGTTGTCAAAATATGTTTTATTGCCAGTCTTTCCAATACAGCATAGTTCATTATTCAAAATGTCCCAAAAATTCACTAAGGATCGGAAAAATTCCCTAACATAAAATATTAATCTCCTAAACTTTCTCCTAAACAGTTCTTCCTCATAAAAGTTCTCCTATAAGTCCAAGAAAATCTCCTAAATCTAGGTGGAAATCTCCTGATCTGGCAACACTGCCTTTGATTGTAAAATAAAAATAAAATAAAATAAAATAAAATAAAATAAAATAAAATAAAATAAAATAAAATAAAATAAAATAAAAGAAAATAAAATAAAATAAAATAAAAACAACAGTGACACTCAACAACGAGATACTGGACAACATGACACATGAAGAAACGTACAAATACCTCGGCTTTGAACAGAACACCAGCATCAATCACGTCCAACTCAAACAACAATTGACCAAGAAATATAAAGAACGACTTCAGTTAATACTTAAATCCAAACTTTTCGCAAGAAACCTATTTAAGGCGATTAACACTTTTGCAATCCCACTATTAACGTACTCCTTTGGTGTCATTAAGTGGTCAAATACAGACCTGGAAGATTTAGACAGAACAAGTAGAACGATTTTGACGCGGTACGGTTGCCTACACCCAAACTCATGCACCGAAAGAATTACTCTAAGTAGGAAAGAAGGCGGACGTGGTCTGATAGATATAACACAACTACATAAAAAACAAATAATAAGACTACAATCATATTTCTACAGCAAGGACACAGCACTACACAAAGCAATCACCAAAGCAGACAAGCAATACACTCCACTCAATCTACATCAACAAGATGTAGCGACGCAGGAAGTGGAGGACAAACTAGAAAGATGGCTAAAGAAACCACTACATGGAAAACATCCGACTATCGTCAAGCAAAACATAATCGACAAGACAAAAACGTATAGCTGGCTGAAGAAAGGACTACTTACACCACAAATTGAAGGATATGCCTTAGCAATACAGGACAATGTTATTGCAACTAGAAACTACAGAAAATATATCATGAGGGAAAATATTGACACGGATGTTTGTAGACGCTGCTTTCAAGCCAAAGAAACAACAGAACACATAACAAGTAGCTGTTCATTGCTGGCATCAACAGAATACACGGAAAGACACAATATTGCCGCTAAAATCGTGCACCAGGAGCTGACCCTACAATATAAATTAATACCAGCAACCATTAATTTCTACAAATATAACCCACAAAAAATAATAGAAAACGATCAATATAAACTATACTGGGACTATACACTACCAACATGCAGAACCGTTAATGCCAATCGACCCGATATAACATTTATAAACAAAATAACAAAAAATACCTTCCTCATAGACATAGCCATACCAACAGACACAAACATAACAACAAAAGAACAAAACAAAATCCACAAATATATACCACTTGCAATAGAACTAAAAGAGCTCTGGAAACAAAAATCAGTGACAGTGGTTCCCTTAGTTATTTCAGCTACCGGTATAACCACAACAAACTTTAGTAAATATCTAAAAAGTCTAGACCTTGATCCAACTCTACACGCAATAATCCAAAAAGCAATAATTTTTAAAACAGTACAGATCACAAAAAATTTTATGCAACAATAAGAAACTATGTAAATAATTGTAAATAAATATATAACTAAATAACATCAAATAGATTAAAGAGTAAATAATATCCATATCTGTGATAAACTACTAACAAATACAATAGTGCTGAAGTGGCTTGCGGTTCGCTTACTGCCGCCATATTCAGTTTCAATGGACCCCACCTCGCGCGGTATGTGGGGGGGAGAGAGGCCGTGGGAAATAAAATAAAATAAAATAAAATAAAATAAAATAAAAATAAAATAAAATAAAATAAAATAAAATAAAATAAAATAAAAATAAAATAAAATAAAATAAAATAAAAATAAAATAAAATAAAGTAAAATAAAATAAAATAAAATAAAATAAAATAAAATAAAATAAAGTAAAATAAAATAAAATAAAATAAAGTAAAATAAAGTAAAATAAAATAAAATAAAATAAAATAAAATAAAATAAAATAAAATAAAATAAAATAAAATAAAAAAAAATAAAATAAAATAAAATAAAATAAAATAAAAAAAAATAAAATAAAATAAAATAAAAAAATAAAATAAAATAAAATAAAAAAAATAAAATAAATTAAAATAAAATAAAATAAAAATAAAATAAAATAAAAATAAAATAAAATAAAATAAAATAAAATAAAAATTAAAAAAAAATTAATAAAAATAAAATTAAAATTAAATTAAATTAAAATAAAAATAAAAAAAATTAAATTAAATTAAAATAAAATAAAATAAAAAAGAAAATAATTTTTAGTAAAAACTTGATCCAAGCGCACAACAGTTTGTTCATTACTATTAACCCATTGCTGCCGGGTACCAGTTCTGCCCTTACGATTTTGATAAAATTTCTTACACGACCTGGAATTGACCCAAAATTTCAGCTTTCTATCTCTGCACGTTGCTGAGATATTCATTTGGTATTTTGTATCCATTAGGCAGCAATGGTAGTTTTTTCCATACTTTTTAAAGTGATCAGCTAAAGACGTGAACAAAAGAAGTATTGTTTACGGGTGAGTTAGGAGGCAGATTATTGTGAGGTTCTAGGGCCACTACGTTTCACCACATTTTCCACCTTCAGAAAATTCAAAATTTTTGGAGTCTGGTAACTCTAGCTAGAGGGCGGAATTTCAGGGTGACCTCCACTAGACTAAGGTAGTTCCATCTTTACCCCAACCATCCCTATCAATGATTTTGAGATATCTCTACCACGAACTTTTCTGTGATTTTTTTTTTAAAGTCAGTCAGTCACTCAGTAAAATTTTACCCTTTAGGTAGCAATGTGTTAAGGACTAAGAAGTGGAGGTGGAAATTGGGAAATTTGTACGGCCTACCTTTCATCATATGGCATCACAATGGATCATATGGGCCCAAGTAGTCTATATGTTTCTTGCTTGCCTCGTCTAACCCATTGGGAAACAAGAAAGTAATAGTAAGATGAGCCTTTTCTTCATAACAGTTGCTGTTTAGAGTTTTCTTTGATGCGGACAATTGTCATTTGATCTCAGTGAAATTTTGACCTTAGAACGTGCAAACGTCAATCTATCACTTTGTTAATCTATGATCTGAACTTAATTGAAAGTGAAGGAAAATCGAAAAAAAATCATGGGAAATATTTTCATTGTCACATTGAACAGGACAACAAATGCAACAGTGATGACTTTCACTTGGTTTATTGGTTTAGAAATGACGCTAGAAAATGTGGAAAAATTCAAGGAAAATCTGAAAAATGGACATGCCCCTTTTGCCGAAAATGTAAACCAAGTCTTAAAAAGGGTTTGCCGACTCGAAAACAGCGATTCTCTAAATTCCCCAAAACTGATGTCCAAATCATAAAAAGCCTTTTGCTGTTGATCGGTGTTGTCTATGCAAAGCATTGAATGTTTTTGCTATCCAAAGAAAGTTCACACTGAACTTTTCATTGCTCAATGAACTTGAATTACTCTCAAAACAAATCGTTCATCGACTTGTCAACTTGTCGTGTATGGGGAATTCCGGTCGTTCAATTACAACATTTTTATTTCCCCCTCTTCCAAAAAAAGTACACATTTCTTTTAAGCGTCTGCATGTTTTTCTTAAGGCATTTTTCGTTATTACATAAAACTCGATGCGATCGTTGGCGGCGCTTCAAAACGTTTTCATGCTTCAGCGGCAGAAGATTCGTTCGCCCAAAAATGCCAAAAGAAAATACGCATTAAAACAAAAAAAAAATTGTATGTTTTAACGATGTTTGAATATCGAATGCTGCAATGAATGTAGAGTTCAAGTCCCGACAGCCGCCGGCCGTCAAGCGTAGCGTTGTCCAGTCGTTATTAGGTAATGAAGCAAAGTTTTAAGTATTTTTCGTTCGTTGATTACGAGTTCGAGCCCATCTTGAATGCAGTCACTTTTGACTGTTTACGTCCACGTTTTGGGGTAATTGGGTCAGTGGGTGTGTTGTCGATGAGAAACACATCAATTTTTTGAAAATTTCATATATGATTTTGATTTCATTGGCCTTCAACACATTCATACATCTTTGGCATGAATTGTGCTTGCGGGCATCGTGAATTAAATTATTGAATAAATGAACAAATTACTACTGAATGAGTTCTCTCGTCTTTAGCTGCATGCTTTCCATCAATTTGGCAAAATTCTTTTGTTATTCTGGTTGTAGTGAAATGCTTTCTGCCTTTCATATCTTTTCTTCAAAATTATTTTTTTACTATCCAGCAAATTCTAAGAAATTAGCACAAATCATAGTCGAAACGTTAAATCACAGAAGTGAGCTGTTGAAATGACAGTTTGACGCTTTGAATGTCTTTGGGATGTGTTGGCGCCGAGTTCATTGTTGAGTTTATGATCTGAGTTGGCAATAGTGGCTTCAATGATTAAATTAAATTCGCTTAAAGAGCACATATCACATATCAACTTGAGCGGAAAATAACAGCATTAACTATGCGGTAATTATTATGAGAATAACAAAAACAACAACAACAAAAACAAGAATATCACATAATACAAATTAAGATGTGCAAAAAATGAAATGACTGTAGTTATGATGATGGACGAGTCGTAAGAAGACAACAACAACAATGCAATGCAACACATAATCATAACTAAATACGAGGAAACAAAAAACAAGAAAAGTGAAATATAAAAGTCAGTGGCAAGTGCGAATTAAAAAGTGTTAATCTAATTAGAGCAAACCAACAAACGCCGCACCGACAGAGGCAAATGAACAGATGGACGTGGGCAACACAACGGTCAGACATTTCAACTTGGCTGCACAGTGGTGCAAAAACTTTCATTGGTTGAAGTGGCATTAGAATGAAATGTCCTAACCCATCACTTCTTACTAAATCACCACTTAGTCCCACTGTACCATAACTCGCAGCACTTACTGTAGTTGTAAGTTCCAGCAAAGATTAGTTACTCGCATAAGTGAATGAAAGAATTTTCGTGATAATTTTCTCGCCCGTTCGCTCAATCAACAGTTGTCCCGTAGGTAGTTGAGCTGACCTTTTGCTACTCCAGTCTGGACTTGCTCGCATTATCTGCGTCGCGTATGTTTTATTATAACATTTCTTTATTTCAGTTTTTTACTACACATATGTATGCATAGTGAAGTGGTTGTTGTTGTCGTTTTTTGTTTTATTAAAGTTGAAACTGTCAGAGTGCATTGCACTTGGAATTTAGTTAGTTGCGCTGAAGTTCGAGTGCCTCAATTTGATAAAAAATCTGCTAAGTGCTGTTGTGGGTTGAAGTTGCGCTAAAGGCGAGAAAAGTGACAGATAGTCAGTAAAGATTGTAATACAAAATACAGTGGTGTCTGGATATAGTGAACGAATTATTACAAGGCCTGTTCACAGTATCGAGATTGTTCACTATATCAAGGTTAACATTTTTGTTCAAAAACTCGTTTTATTTGCTCAAAATACACTTTTTGTGTTTTGATTAACATTTTTTTTCAATATTTAGAGGCTCTATGTCAAAATTTGGGTGTTCACTATATTGAGGTGTTCACTATATCGGGTGTACCCAGACACGACTGTAGTTACAAAAATTTAAAAACCCATTTTATTAAAAAATTTTTTTTGGAAATTGTTTTTAAAAAACTTTTAGTAACAAAAAATTAAAAAAAAAAATTTTAAGACATTTTTTAAAACTTTTAACAACTTTTACAAAAACTTGAATTGGGAAATATTTATTAAAAAAAACAAAATAATTACACAAATCTTAAAAGTGTCTATATGTTCATTTATAAAAATGTTTGCAAATTGTTGTTGTAAAATTATATTGTTAACAAAAGATAGTAAACAGAATTTTTCTTTTAAAAACTTTTACAAAAATTTTAATTGCTAACAGGAATTGGTAAACAGTGTTTTTAAAACAGAATTGTGAAAATTTTATAATAAAAAACTTGGCATAAAAAATAGTAACAATTATTATTATTTTATTATTTTATTAATTTTTGCAAATAGTTTTTATAAAAACATTTTATTTGCTGAGAATTGTAAAAAATAAAATAATAAAAAACTTAAAGGTTCCGGTTTTAATTGACAAAAAAAATTTGGTAAATTTTTTTAAAATCATATTGCTAACAAAAAATAGCAAAAATAATCTTAGGAACAGAATTGTGAAAAATTTATAATAAAAAAAATTTCATACAAAATAGTTACACAAAACTTATTCTCAACCCTAAATTATTTTATAAACATTTTTGCAAAATGTTAAAAAAAATAACAAACATAATCTTAAAAACAGAATTGTGAAAAAATAGTGCACAAAACTTTAAGGTAGATCTGTTTTAATTTATAAAAAAAATTTTTTAAATTGTTGTAAAAACATATTGTTAACAAAGAATAGTAAACAGAATTGTCTGGGTTTAAAAAAATGTGCATTAAACTTTTAAAAAATTTAATAAAAACTTATTCTCAAACCTATATTTTTGCAAAATGTTAAAAAACTTTTTATTGACAGAATTTGAAATTTTAAACAGAATTTTGTATGTAAAATAATTACACAAATCTTAAAGCTATTAATTTATTAATTAATTATATTAATTTTAGTTTAATTCAATTGAGTTTTATGTTAATTTTAATTTGTATTAAATGTTTTTAATTTAATTTTTTAAATTTATTTAAAAGTTTTTTTATTATTTACATTTTTTTTTAATTTTGCAAATTGGTTTTGTAAAAACGTATTGCTAACAGCAAACGGAATCTTCTGGAAATTAAAAAAAATTATCAAACTTACAAAAAAATAATTTTTTTTAAGCAATTTCATCAAACATATAGAAATTAATTGAAATTGAAATAATAGTCGAAACAAAATAAAAAAAAATATAGAAATTAATTGAAATTGAAATAATAGTCAAAACAAAATTAAAAAAAAATATTCATAAAAATATATTAATACATACAATTTTAATTATAGTTTTGTTTTGTTTAGAAGACTGGAGTTTTTACATAAACTTTTTAATAATTTTCAATTTTCACTGAATCAATCATTTTTCATCTTATGTATGGATTCCTATTCATTAAAATTATATTTATATTCAAAATAAACCAGTCAGTACAACCGCCCACTGTCACAAAAACTGTCACTTGTCCATGTCACAGTGTTTCTTACTGTCAATTTGCTCAACACTTAACTGATCGTCACGGCAGACAGTTGACAGCTCGCCTCATCAGTGGCATTGCTTTAGTGCAATTCCGTTATTTCTTCTCCTCAGAACAAAGCCCAAGAAACCGAAAGCCACGGCTTGGAACTTGGGGGACATTGCAATGAAACAATGGACGCATACAAGTACAACGCATTGTTGTTTTTGGCGTCTGACTGCTTTCTGGAACGAGACGCGTCGCGTCGCGTCGATGCGTGCAGTCGTTGCTATGTTTAATCATCATCATCCTTCAGGCTTTGTTGCAACTCAATCGGGCATAAAAATTGATTCATTGACTTTAATGAGTAATTTCTTTCGTCTGTATGCATAAACAACAAAAACAAATAAAATTACAACAAAAACATTAATAAAAAATGGTAAATAACACTGAGCCCGATGCGGTTAGCAATTTTTCTGAGAATACAGAACAGCTGTGGTTGTTTTTGTACGGCCACAGATAATGGAAGATAATCTTTATAGTCATAAATAAACACGTACATTATAAATTTTTATATTTTACGTACTCAATGTTTTGTTAAACTTTCTTGAAAGTTGTTTTTAAAGAAAGTTGTTTTAATTTTTCTTTAATTAAATATCATTTACAAGTATTTTTCAAATTCAAATTTTATTCATATAATTTCTTGTATTTGTATTGTAGTGTTTGTATTTTGTTTATATTTTTTAAATTTTTTTTTAATTTAATGTAATATTTTGCTTTTATTTTAAATTATAGTTTTTATTATAAAATTTTTTTGTTACGTTTCTAGATTTTATCATTTTTCACTTTTTTTGATAATTTCATATTTTTTATATTTTTTTTGTGTGTTTAATTCTATTTACATAAATTTTTGATAATTTCATATTTTTAAAATATTTTTTAATTAAATATGATTATAATTTTTTTATATTTAATTTTAAATTTAATTATATATTTTTTCGTTATTTTCATATTTTTCAAATATTTTTTAATTAAATATAGTTTTAATTGGTTTTATTTTAAATTATAATTTTAATTATATTGTTTTCTGTTCAGTTTATATTTTTTATTAATTTAAAATTTAAATTTTTTTAAATATAAATTTTATAAAATTTAAAATTTTTGTTGTTTTAATGCTAATTTGAATTATAAATTTTTTTTATTTATTGCACATTTTGTTAAATATTTTTTTTTATTAAATGTAATATAAACTTTTTTCATTCTAATTTTAATTTTATAATTGTTTGTTATTTTCATATTTATTTAAAATATTGTTTTGATTAAATATAATTTTGATTTGTTTTATTTCTAATTAGAATTTCAATTATCATATAAAATTTTTTGTTATTTTCGTATTTATTTAAAATATTTTTTCCATTAAATATAATTTTAAAATTTTTTTATTTTTAATACTAATTGTAATTATATAATTTGTTGTTATTTTCGTATTTATTTTTAAATATTTTTTTGTTAATAAACATATAAATTCTATTTTTTTAATTCTAATTCGAATTATTTTTAATTTTGTATTATTATTAATTAATTATTAATTTTTTGTTATTTTCATATTTTTTTAAATATTTTATTAAATAAATATAATTTTAAATTCTTTCATTTTTCATTAAATGTTTTATTGCATGATTTTTTGTTAATTTTAAATTAAAAAAAAATGAAATTTTTAAAATATTGCTTTTATTTTTAATCATAATTTGAATTATGTAACTTTTTGTGATTTTCGTATGTTTTTAAAATAGTTTTTTAATTGAATATTATTTTGAAATTTTTTATTTTTGATTATAATTTTAATTATAAAATTTTTTGTTATATGCATATTCTAAAAAAGTTTTTTTTAATTAAATATATGAATTGAATTGTTTTGATTTGTAATCATAATTTGAATTATATAATTTCTGTATTGTTTTCAAATATTTTTTTAATAAAAAATAATTTAAAATTTTTAATTCTAATTTGAATTAGAAAAAAATATGAAAATATGAAATGAATGAAATGTTTTGTAAGTTTCATATTTAATTAAATATTTTTTTATTTATTTAGTTAAATGTAATATTAATTTTTTTTAATTCTAATTTTAATTATATAAGTTTTGGTTAATTTTATATTTTATAAATATTGTTTAATTGAATGTAATATTAAATATTTCAATTTTGAATTATAATTTGAATGATATAATTTTATTAAAAAATATGTGAAATTTTTAAATATTCTTTTAAGTAATTGCAATTGTTTTTGATTATTTTCGTATTTTTTTTAAATATTTTTTAAAATTAAATTTCGTTTTAAATTTGTTTGTTCTTAAATCCAAGTTTAATTAAATTATTTTTTGTTAATTTCATATTTTTTAATTTTATTTTCAATTTTCACTTTTTCAATTTAATACCACAAAATATTATTAATATTATAATAATTGACTTTAATAATACTTTACAGAAATCATAAGTATTTAGGTAGCTTAGAAACCCCAAAACGAAAGGTGCACTAAATTTCTCGATCGGCGCCGATTTCGCGCACAGACGGCGCCACATCCGCGTGAAGCCGCCAGAGATGATTGTTCAGATTGCTGATGCTTTGGAAGGTTCTGTCGCAGAAGGCGCACGCGAACGGCTTCTCGCCGCTGTGCGAGAGCAAATGACAGCTGAGGTGGCCGCGCGTGAAGAACGACTTTGGGCACTCGTTGCACTGGAAGGGCCGCTCGATGGCCGGCACGTGTGAGCGCATGTGCGTGCGCAGATTGGACTTGGTGGGCCAGCACTTGCCGCACTCCAGGCACTCGAGGAGGCGCGGCAGCGGCGTTCCGGTGTGCATGCGCGAGTGCGAGGACAGCTGCGTGCGCAGCACAAAGCGACGATCGCAGTGCTCGCACGCGAACGGACGCTCCTCCGAGTGCACGGAGCGCTGATGGTAGCCGAGGCTGTTGCGCGACGCGAACGTCTTCTGGCACTCGGCGCACTTGTACTGCAGTCCATCGCCCAGCTTGTGTACGGAGATCAGATGCAGCTTGAGCTGAAAGTTGCGCGTGAACTTCTTCTCGCACTGCGTGCACGGATGCAGCGACTTGGGCGTCGACTTTGGTGTAGCGATGTGGTTTTTCTTTGTCGTTTGCTGCGGTGCTGCGGCGTTGAGTGCCTGATCGATTGGTGTCGTTGGTGTTGTGGTGTGAATCGACGAATCGTCCGCATTGGACTGATCGCTGACCACAAAGTCGGGATCGCTGTTGACTTGGCTGAGCAGTTCGCTGATGACGGGATCGTCCTCGTTCGGTGTGCGTACGCTGCCATTGAAGTCGAGTATGTTTTCGAAATTGTACTCCTTCGGCAGCAGATCGCCCAGCACCGCTAACTCAAGCGGAACTAAAGCGATTTGGAATTGGATTTTCATAACTTGGAAAAGGATTTTTTTAACAACAAACTTTCGACCACTCACCTAAATCCTCCGCTGACTGCACCAGCGGCAAATTCACATCCATATCGTCCGCCGACGCTCCAGTCGTGCTTCCGCTCGCCACACTCTCGAGCAGTTCGTGTAGTCCTTGCGCCTCTTCGTGGGCGCGTTTCATTTTGGCGTAGCGTTGTCGCAGCTCGCGTTCGCTTTCCTCGCAGCGGCGCCGGAACTCCAGCAGCTCGCGCACCCGCCCACTGCACACGTCGCACATGATCGGCGACAGTTCATCGTCCACCGTGAGCTGTAAATTGGGCGCACACTCCAGCAGCTCGGCGGCCAGGCGGCCCCCATCGGCAAAGAGGTTGTACGCATGCGGCGGATCCTTGCGCAAGCAGCAGCGACACACCAGCGGCTGCATTTTCGTCGTCATTGCTATCGAGTGCTGCTGCTTCTGTTCGCTTCAAGTTCACTTTCCGTTTTGACTCGTTGGAGACGCGTCCGCGTATGCTCGACCGTCGTCGACTGCAGTGCGGCCGCGATGTGCCGTGCCTTAAACTTCGAATGGGACGTATCGGACCGGCATAATCTAAGGTCCCGGCGCGCTGATAACACCGATGCTGCCTGCATGCACTCACGTCGCTGTGGTCGTTGCCATCCATTCACATGAAATGTTTGACGCCGATAGCCCTTGACCGTAGTAGATCGGCGTTGGCGTTGACGTTGACGTTGAATCGCCAATCACCAATTGCCGGTCGTCGATAAGTGAAAGCCTATTCTATATAATCTCTATTTAAAAACATATATATGTATGTATGTTGTGTGCCTGTCTGTTTGTATGCTATGCGAATAAAAAACGCTTTCTTTTTCACTTCTATGTTTTGCTTCGATCTTCTAGTTTTCTTATTGGCGCTGGTTTCCTTCTCACTTTTGTTTTAATTTCAATGTTTTTATTTGACTCTTTTAATGAATGTGAAGCAGCGATAAGGTTCGCTGTGTTCGTGGAAGATTTTTTGTTTGCATTAGTTGTTTACATCTCAACCAACCGCGATCAATTATTGTTGTCGAGCATCGAAGATAGAAGACGGTTTGACGGTTTCCATGGAGGAGACGTGTGTTTGACTCGGTTGGGTTCATGTCCTGCAAATGTGTCAAGTTTTGGTTGGCTATAGTTGAACCTAATATTTGATCCAGACTCAATTGGAATTCAAATATATATGCCTCAATGTATATAGTTGAATCAAAAATATTTATTTATATTCCTACATCATTGATGCTGCTTGCTTTTTCTCGAAATATTAAATTCTATTGCAATTGAACTGTTTGAGTGTCTGTTGGCAGTTTTCAAGAGTTTCACAACTTCAAGTACCCACTGAAAAATGAAAAGAAAAAGTTCGAAAACCTGAACATTCAATTGTTAGGGTTCAATCCTACGACAGATTTCCTAACAACTCAGAAACAACGAAAATTATCCAAAATTTAAACTGCCGAGTTCTGATGTGAAAAATGTCCTGTTCTGATGAATGTCTTCAGTTTTCTTAATCTGTCTTTCAATTGAGAAACATTTCTGTCTAAATAATAAAAAGTCCAGAGAGTTAAAAAATTGTCAAACAGCTCAGAAACTGAGAAAATGATGTGAGGCCAAATTTCTTCAGTTTTCTTAACCAGTCTTTCAATTGAGACATATTTCTTGTTATATGGCAAAAACAGAGTTGAACAATTTCCAAACTCAGAAACAACGAAAACCATAAAAAATATGAACTGTTGAGTTCTGATGTGATGGCAAATTTCCAGACAGTTGAAAGAGTTGCATTTCAAAGATCAACACATTAGCAGATTTTCAAGCAGCCGAAAAGTACTTAAAACCATAGAAAAATCAAACTGCGGTGCTTCAATCTTATAGAAAATTTCTTAAATGCTCTAAATGTCTGTTTTCAAAGTGAGAAATTTCTATTTCTAATTTCTATCTGAGGGAAAGTTTCTGAGATTTTCTTTATCTGTTCTTAAAGTAGAAAATATCTTATCGAACTCTTTACTAAAGTTTCTCATTTCAGGTGTCAAGAAGTTAACCCAACAGCAGATTTTCAAATACTTAGTAAAAAAAACTGAAAACCCTTGATAATTTAAACTTCAATGTTTTCATGTGATGTATTTATTTATTTATTTTATTAATTATGTTTTTCTATTTATATTTTATTTATTTATTTATTCATTCATTTTAAACAAATTTCTCCTCAAAAAGAGAAAATATCTCTTGTTAAATGCTTTAAAAGTGCAAACAATCAAAAGGTTCATATTGCAGAGGTCAAAGTGAAAACCACAGCAAATCTTCAAAGACTCCAAAAGTACTGAACACCAATGAAAATTCAAACTGCAGTGCTTCAGTCTGATAGAAAATTTCTTGAATTGTCTAACTGGCTGTTTTCTAAGTGAGAAATTTCTATTGTTAAAAGCCATAAAACGTACACACAATCTAAAGGTTCACATTTCATTTCACATTTCAAAGGTTAGAAGAGTCAATGCAACAACAGATATTTAAACTGCCCAAATATACTGAAAACCATTGAAAATTCAAACTGCTTTGGTTTTATCAGTTGAAAACTGTTCTTTTGTTTTACAAATCTGTTTTCAATGTGATATACATACTATATCTTTCGTTATTGTAAAACTATTCCAAGTAATTGCATTTCAATCGCAACAGAAAAGTAGATATTCAAACAGCCCAAAAACACGGGAAATTATGAAAAATTCAAACCATGATGAATCTATGTGATGGAAAATGTTTTTAATTTTTCAAATTTGTCTTGAAAGTGGAAAATTTTTCTTGTTAAATGTGTCCAAAGGTGTCGGAAGTGAACTCCAAAACATATCTTCACAACAGCTCAAAAATACTGAAAACTATTGAAAATTTAAACTGTGACGGCTCCAACTAATGGGGCAACTTATTAAATTTAAATTTTTAAAATTTGTTGCCGAAAGGTCAAATATCTCTTGTCAAATAGTCCTGAAAACCAGACAACTGAATGGTTACCCCTACACGCGTTCAGAAGTTAACCCAGTTGCTGATGTTTTAACCATTAACCAAGCAAATTGTTCACATACCAAAATATTAGAGCTTTCGTATGCATACATTATTCTTACAGGGGCGGATTCAGAAAAAAAATTTCGGGGGTTTCAAAAAGTTATTCTTTAATATTTACAAAATGCCTTTTAATTTGTATGTAGTTTTAAAGTCGATCCTAATATTTCGGGAAGGGGTTTCAACTCCAAAACCCCCCTGGATCCGCCACTGGTTTCTTAAATCGTTATGATGTATTCAGTTTTTGAATAATAGATACTCAACTGATAAGTAATTGCACAAAAATTCCCACTGAAATCTGCTGAAAACGTTTTCCCAGATTGCTTCAAATTATCTGCAGAGATTCTAGTCAAATCTTTTTCAAGTTGATTTTTGTTATGTTTTAAAAAAATTCAAAGTCCATGTTCACACAACTTATCAATGCTTTTAAAAGATTCAATGCTGTGGTTGAAAATTCAACTATCAAAATATTTACAAATTAGCTTTTGATCCCAACTTCTGAACTTTCACCGCAGTGCTGAACGCAAAAATATTTTTGCAACACAATTTAATTGATTACATTTAATTATAATCACAATATTAAATTGTAGGGCACTCAAAGTTGAAAGTCAAGTCAGCAAGTCCAGGTTTTTTTCAAATAATCGGCAAATAACATTTTGAAATTTTTTACAATTGCAATTTTTGTTTTTATTTTTTTTTAATGTTAAAGAAAGAAATGTGATGCAGCTGTCAACAGCTTTGCATTTTTGGCCTCTGTGTGTTTGTTTTTTTACTTTTAAATTAAATTTTTCTTGTTATTTTTAGTCTTTTGCGCAAAGTGTGTCATAGTTGCTTACGAACCTGATAAGCGTTCATGACTTTTATTTCTTAAATTTAATGGCTCACGTCGGTTTTTGTTTTTTACAAAAACCATGCAGCCACAATTGAAAACGAAATTGTAAAAAAAATTACAAAAAAATCATTAAAAAATAGGAGAATTTCATTATCAGCATCACAGCTGACCTGTGAAACAGATCAGTTGCTGATTTTTAATTGAGATTAGCAGCAGATAAGCTTACGACAGCATTGCAAACAGACTTAATCAGCATTCACAATAAATATTTCATGATTAAGCAAACATCGTTGAACTCTGCTCCGCGAACTTTCTAAGAATTTCAAATGGATTTAGTGGAACTGGTACGAACTGATAGGCATTCAAATGTAAATAAAAAGTTTTTCTAATGTTGTTGTTGCACTTTCGAGATAAGGTCTATCAACGAGAAGGCGTAATTAATCATGGCTGAGAGTTTACGTGCCCAAAGACAAGTCAAGTCAAGCCATGTTTTGTAAACAGTTGCATTGAGATTGGAAGCTGTGGGTTAAAAGTGAAGCTTGCATGTGCAATGGTTTAAATAAACAAATAAATAAATAATATAAATAAAAAAATTTAAAAATTACATTATTATTTTCATAAAATCTGTTTACATTTGTTTAAAACGCATAGAACTGGTATTCTCGTTCAGCAAAACAAAGTTTAACTAACATGAAAACACAGAGTGTTGACATAAGAAATCAAGATAACCTTTTTGCATTAATTTATTATCTAAGAAATTGTTTAGTTTTTGAATTCTTTACTCAAATTTAAAATTATTTAAAGTTCAATTGCCGCTTACTCGCTTTGGTGCTGCAACTCGTTGCATTTCAAACAAACAACGAGCGCTCGGCCAACCATTGAGCTGGCAGCACCGCCAACGAAACAGCAACGAGTGGTGCCGACTTCAGCTGTGTCAAAATACGATTTGCTGTCTAACGAAAATGACAGCGCTGGCTGCGAAAAGTGAAAAGTGGAGCCGAGTGCGAAAAATTGATTAGAGCATTTTGCAAAACACCAAAATTTAGTAATAAGAATAACACGCGGCCGTGCGGCAAACGAAAGCAAATGTCAATTAGTGATTGGGCAATATTATTGCATTGAAAAGGACAGCGACAAAGCCTCGGAGGCGGTAGTGCATAGTGAAGCGGAACTAAGGAGAGGCGCAGCGCCGCCTCAGTGCAGCGGCACGACAGGTCCCAAGGCAGTGCGACGCCCCCCGTACTACGCCAACGCACATCGACACATACACACGGGTCTAGATGCAATTAAACTAAACAAACAAATAAATACAAGTAGGAAATAACGCACGCAAAAGATGACCGGCCGTGTGCGAAATACGACCAAAGTCGAGGCGCTCATCGAGAGTTGCCGCAGCGAGGGCAAGTGGCAGCGTGTCATTGAGCTGACGGACGAGCTAAAGACAGGCTCGCCAAATAATGGTAAATGTGCCATTGAATGCAGAATATTTAATTTAATTAGTGATTGTTTCGATTCTCATGCGGGCGCCACACAAAATCCACCCCGCAAAATACGCCCGTTGAGTGATGTGAGGCTAAAAGTGCAAAAACAATGCGTGTGCCGCTGCTTGTACACAAAAGTGACAAACGCAAAAACAACAACAGCTCACATGCAATAATGACAATACTATTATGTCATCCACAACAACAATAACCACAATGAATCCAGCCAGTAGTTGCCCTCCACTTTGTGTGCAAAACAACAAAAGAGATAACGGCCACCGCTACAACAACAACAGCACAAACATTCATGGAGCAGTTGCTGCTGACCCGAACTTGGACTTTTTGTGCCAAATTTGTAAAGTTTCAACAAACATTGGATGCTTTGTAAAAAAAAATATGCAAAATATGGAAACTTTTGAGGTTGATAACGCATTGGGGCAATTTTCAATGTTGATGAGTCAGTTGTTGTTGAGGCGATTACTAGTAATTTCCAACGCTGTGCAACAGTTAAAACGGAGCTAATGATGTTTTAATTGTCATTAAGTTAAAAAAACTCAAATTTATGCAAAGCGGCAACCGATTCGGTGCCCTACAAGCAGCCAAAGAAGGCTACACAGCTGCTTCAAGCCAACATTTAGCTACCACGCCCGCGTCTCATATGAAAAACATCTCCAGTGAACCATTTAGTTGCAGTTTTTCACTTATATTTTGTACTAAACCACTACTATACAATTACTAAACCCTTTCGTACTCTTGCAGAATGCCTGGCGAATTTTCTGGTCGGCGAGGCGCGCCTGGAAAACTACCTCGAAGAAAATGCACCCATCGAAAGCAACTTTGCCAAAGCGAGAACCGGCCTGCAGGAGGCGCGACGTTGCCTGCAACTGGTCACCGGCGAGAATGGCCAAAAGGCGGGCATTGCACTGGACGCATATCTGCTGCTTGCCAAGCTGTGTTACGCCTGCGGCGAGTACGAGAAAAGTCTGGAGAATTTTGTCAAAGCCGAGCTGAATACGCTGGCCGAAAAGGAGCTCACGCTGTACGCAAATTTCGCCAAATTTTAAGCCCAAACAATTTGTATAATATTTTTACTTATTTGCCACAGACGCAGCTTGAAAATACTCGCCGAATCCTATGCCATCAAGGGACTCTGTCTGGAGAATCAAACCAGCAAACCCACATCCAAGTTTAAAAAGGCCGAGAAAGAAGCAGAAATGGTACACGCATTCTTGTTTTTATTAAAAAAAATGTTGCTAAAATTTTATATTCACTTGCAGATCACTTGCTTCGAGCGCGCCACCGACTTGGGTCTGCTGTATCTGCAGGAGCAGGACATTGCCAGCTACTCGGCCACCAACATTGGCTCCATGCTGGCGCTGAACACAACCAGCAGCGGCAGCACCTTGCAGTCCTCGTCGTGTGGCAGCAATATGGCCGTCAGCTCAACCATACCCGCCAATCCGCTCGAGCTCAATCGCCGCATGGGCGCCATTCTCGAGACGGCTCTACAGCGCGCACCCATTGTGCTCATCAAAGCTGGCAAACTGCAAGATGCCATCGAACGCTATCGTGCCATGTTGAACGCCATCGAGACAAAGACCACACAGTCGCTGCGTTTGACGTTGGCGCGCCAGCTGGCCGAGGTGCTGTTGCGCGGTGTGTCGGGCACCATTTACACTCCGCCCTTTGCCAAGAAGCCAGCGGGCCAGGCATTGCGCGGCAGTGCTGCCAAACGGTTGTGGAAGCCGCGCAAGTACGCGGCGCGTAATCAATTTACGCCGCGCAATCAGCACGAGGAGACGCTGCTGCTGTTGCTTATATCGGAAGCGTTGGCTGTGCGCGACACAGTGCTGTCGCAGAGCCCCGAGTTTCGCGTGGCGCGGCAGCACGCCATGGGCAATGCGTCGGCCGTGTACGATCTGCTGACGTTGGCCACCATACGCTGGGGTCTGGTCAATCTGTTGCAGGAGTCGTTCGAGAAGGCGCTGAAATTTTCCTTTGGCGAGCAGCACGTCTGGCGGCAGTATGGCATTAGTCTGATGGCAGCGGGCAGACATCTGCATGCACTGAAAGTGCTGCAGGAGTCAATCAAACTGACGCCCGGTGATCCACTGCCTTGTTTGCTGGCGGCGCGCATCTGCTACGAATCGCTGGGATTGATCAAGGAGGGCCTGGACTATGCGCATCAGGCGCTCAAGCGTGAAACAAAACGTATATTTATATATTTGAATATTTTTTATATAATTTGATTTAATTTAATTCAAATATTCACTGCAGTTTTGCGTCCGTCGCGCTGTCAACTCTTCGTTGGCATTGGCTATCAGCAGCTCGCCGTGCAGACCACGCTCAAGTCCGAACGTGACTCATACAATAAGCTGGCGCTGGACGCACTTGAGAAGGCGGTGCAGAACGACGGCAACGATCACCTGTGCGAGTACTATCTGTCGCTGCAGTATGCGCTGCTCGGCAATGTCACCGAAGCCATGACGCATGTGCGCTTCGCACTGGCACTGCGCACCGAGCATGCGCACAGTTTGCACTTGTTTGCGCTGCTGTTGACTGCTTCGCGACGGCCGCGCGAGGCGCTCGCCGTGGTCGAGGACGCGCTGGACGAGTTTCCGGACAACCTGAATTTACTGCATGTCAAAGCCCACCTGCAATTGCATTTACAAGACGCCGAGGTGTCGCTGGTGACGGTGCAGCGCATGCTGGCCATCTGGCGCGAGCTGTACGAGGGCCAGGTGTGCGCCGACGAGGAGAAGCACTCGGACACAAAGAGCATTGTGGTGCACGTGGCCTCGTCGCAGATGTCCGACAAAGATTCAAGTGAGTTGCTGCATTATTTTGATTATTGCATTGCAAGATGGAAGATCTATGTAAACTTTTTAATTGAGGATAGACTAATATTTTGATAATTTGCATGTAAAAGTAGTCAACGAATCTCTCTGCTAAATGAAGAGAGTTCAAACGTTTCTTTGATATTTTTAACTCGCCTCCAACTAATATATCGCGTTATCTTAATTTCCCTCATTACCAATAACAAATATTTATATTGGGAAAAAATAAACTGCTCCAAACAATTGTAAGTTTACCCTTTGTTCTTCTATAGTTTTTAAATACTTTCAAGTTCAAGTTGCTTATGGTTTTCGTAGTCGTTGACGAATCAAATTCAAGTTGCAGCAAATTTCACTTTAACTGCGCTTGCTCTGCTATTTGCTTAGGCTTCTAGGACACTCTCACACTGTCCACACTCACTCACACTCTCACAGTTACATCTTCCTTACAGTTGATACAACTTTAATTGTAAAAATTTTGAATATTTCTAATGTAATTATTTTCATTTGAAAACTAATATTTGTGTCTATCATTGAAGATTCTGTGTATGCGGCTTCTTTGGCGGCAGTATCGCGTGTGGAACAGGCACTCAGCGAGGCCGCCAGTTCGCTGAGCTCGTTCACGCCGCGTCCTGGACCACAACGGCCCTGGATGATACAAATTAAGGTGCGTAAGGCTCGTAAGTTGCGCCGCTTTGTTGCATCATTTTAAATGGTTTACTTTTTCTTTAAAGATTTGGCTGCTACTTGCCGATGTCTATTTGAATATAGAACAGCCGCATGAGGCATTGAACTGCATACAGGAAGCTGCTCAAATCTATCCGCTTTCGCATCAAATAATGTTTATGGTGAGTTGACTCTACTACACTTGTTGTCAATTGCTTTTACTTTCGTTTTTTTGCAGCGTGGTCAAATTTACGTTTATCTGGAGCAATGGAACGATGCCAAACAATGCTTTCTAAATGCAGTAGCTGCCAATCCCAATCACACGGAGGCACTGCGTGCGCTCGGCGAAACGCACCATGTGCTGGGCGAGCCGCGTCTCGCCGAGAAGATGCTGAAAGATGCTGCCAAATTAGATCCCAGTTGTCCAAAGATATGGTAAGCTTCTCTTATCTGAAGCCTTGGCTTTTTTATGTCATATTAATTGCTTCGTTGCAGGTTCAGTTTAGGCAAAGTGATGGAGACGCTGGGCGACTACACTGCCTCTGCCGATTGCATGGCTACTGCGCTGCAATTAGAGCCCACATGTCCTGTACTTCCATTTACCTCAATAGCACTGACCTTCGATTGAGGGTAGTTCGTTGTAGCACGGCACAGTTCATACATTCAGTTATCGCCAACACGGACAACGGCTGCGACCGCATAGTCCATGTCTGCGCATTGATTCTATTCTACTATTCTGTCTATTAACCATTAGTTATGTAGCAAAATGACCATTCTGTTTTTTTCTTTCTTTTTTAAATCATTCATTTCATTCTGCAACTGTGAGATTTCAAGAAAGCAATTCTCGTTGGTAGACATTGTACAGTGATGAGTGTACGCAGCGAACCAATACGAGTAATAATAACAATGCATAACCGAAATTGTAATTAAACATATATGTGTTTCATGAATTTATATATATATATATATGCATACAATATATAGCTGATAATATACCTCCTCCTATACAGTTATCACTAATATACACAATCCGGTATAATACTATATCATTATTACTGTACAACGTTAATGAGCGCAATTTGTGAATTAACAACAAATGCAATGGCAGTATTAAAGCTTGTTGTAATATTAAATCGAAGCAGACACACAACTTGGCAAATAATATAATTATACATGCATACATGGAGTAAGAATTTGTTGTGTTGTAGTATAATTTGTAATGACTCCCTTAAAGTTCCATATCAAACCGAAATACAACTCACGCTAGCAATGCTCTATTCAATGTTCTTCCCGGCCAATGATTTTCCTTTAGTATTTTATGTGTAATATGGCATTCTTGGTTTTCCGAATGTTGACTATGTATGTATTAAGTTTTGAGTTTGGTGTGCGCCGCTTAACTAGCGTTAAGATCTATGAGGTTTATGTGTTGATATGTTAGCAATTCGCTGTTTTCTCTTTTGGCAAAGTATTGGTGTTTTAAGTTGTATATGAAGAATAAAGGAGGTGAACAAGTTGAAGCAATTTTAATTATAAATATTGTGTATTAACAAAAACGGTTCATGAATTGTTGAAGGTTATTGTGATATTTTAAGTTTTTGCAGTTTTTAAGATTAAAAATCAATTCTTTCTTCTTCGATTAAATCATTGCACAATATACAAATATCAGTTGAAAAGTTATTGGACCTTTATACAGATGCCGATTTGTTGCCGCATAGATCGTAACGCTGGCAGCATATCCCAAAAGTTCTAATCTACAATCCCAACGTTGAAAATAGCTAAAAAAACAAAAATCCCGTATACGCAAGGCACTGATTTTGAATAAATTTACACAATAAATTCACTAAATTGATGCAATAATTAAAGCTCCTCTAGTGTAGACTAAAGTATGCAAGTTGTACAAAGCTGAACCAAGAGTCTAGTTGGACCAGAAGCAGCAGAATGTAAACATTTAGTGACTAATAATAATAACTGACACTTAATATTGAATTACTTGATTTTAAACAAATATTCTATGGCAAGTTTTAGCTTTTAGCAATTCAAAATGTCTTATTGCAGCTTTCTGCAACTAGTCTTTTGGTCCAATATTTAGTACATTTTTTGTCTTCATAATTTACGCAATTATTCCTTTTCAAGCAAATCTTAAAATTCATAAAAAAATCAATAATTGTTAGTAATAAGTTAAGCAATTGTTAAACTGTTCAATTAGTTATAATGATACTGAATTTTAATTGGAAATTGCATTGATTAATTAATTGCATATTGCTGTGTACAATTTGTGAAAGGAATTTGTTATAGTTAAAAGCATAAATTATAAACAAATGTAAAATGACTTTAGTAAATGAATTTTTAAAATTACATACTTAAAACTAATGTTTCATTAATATCGGTGTAATATTGTAACGACTATATATATACGCATACATACATATGTGACTACATACTTCAATTGTAAAATCTACATACAACACAAAAAAGCAAATCCATGGAATATCTCGAAGGAATAAAGAGAACTTGTTGAATTTTTAAAGAATCGCAACTGTTTCAATTTTTTGTTCTACATTTTTGATAATGGCAGTGGTTCCACTGAATAAGCGGACCCTTCCTACTTTCCTGTACACCAAACAATTTTGAGGTTAGGTTAGTGCAGCTTGTTGAATTTTTAAAGAATTGCAATTGTTTGCATCTGGGTGACTGAACTGGGAGTGAACACAATTTCGATTGTTTTTTCTACATTTTTGGTAATGGCAGTGATTCCACTTAGCTGAACATCAATTTTGAGGTTAGGTTTGTCCAACACCAGTGATCGCTGCCTCCACATTTCTTCCACTTATTAGCTTCAACTGCAAATATTTAACTGCAAATTCTACAAACTGCATTGTAAACTTCCGCCACCTCTGCTCTTCCAACTGCCACAACAAACACCACTTTTGTTCATTCAGCTTTCTGCACTTTTTTCTTTTTAAAAACAAATTATTGTATAACAATAACAACAAAACTGCAAGTTCACTTAAATTTGCGCTGCCGCCTCCAGGTGCTGCTGTTCCTGCTCCACACTCTGTTCGATCTGTTGCATCTTCAGCTGCACCCGAAAACTCTGCATTGACTCCTTGTAGGTCAGATACATGGCCGCGAATGCCTGTCCAGCCAGCATGATACCCAACGTCGGCAGTATGGGCAGCGTCATCTTGCGCCACAACTTCAGCACCTCGAGCGGCTCTTGCGTCACAAGCGGCAGTCGGTATGTGTAGTGGCGGGTGGCAAACATGAAGGCAGCAAGCGGAGCCAGCACAGTGGGATAGCACACGCCCACGGCACTCTGAAAGGCAGCGGCGCGCACCTGAACGCACAGCGGACACTCGCTCAGCTGATTCAGTATGACGGAGCGCTGCACGAAGAATTTGTGCGCCAGCACCGAGAACATGGCCGGTATGACAACGATGGGCAGATAGGTGGACAGTTTGCCGTAGTTGCCCAGTCGCAGCTTGCTGCGGTAGTGATTGTTGACGAAAACACCCGTCACCGCGGACATTACGCCGAGCGCGCCGGGCGCATAACGCAGACTCCACACTTCACGCGATGGCTCCCAGTTGGAGATGATATTCCACTGATAGGCAAAGGCCTCTTCCTCGCTCATGATCACTGCATCTTTGGGCAGTTCGTTGGTTCGGCTACGCGACAGCGCCATTTTTTCGGGAGGTTTGTGCCGGCCAGTTGGTGTACTGCGAAAAAAAATTAATTATTTTTCTTCGATTGCGGTCCAGTGCCGGTTATGCTCAGCTGTTAGGGTTACCAAGTCACTTGGTTTTGAGTTTCAAGTAAAATTTTGTTAGTTTTTAAGCTATGTGTAAGGTTTCATCGGGGAACTTGGAATTTAAAGATATGAAAGTAACTATAAGAAAAAATGTTTGTATTACATAACCTAAAAAAAACACAAAACCCGCCTGAAGTCCGTCTTTGAATTGAAGGCACCTGTTGTTTATTTCTAGAGTCCGACCGATACCAAATTTTTTGGCCGATACCGATGCCGATTAACCGCCAAAAAAGGCCAATACCTATACTTATTTTTTTGACCGATGCCGATTAATCGGTCGGACTCAACTTATTTCCACCAATTTAAAACTAGTTCCATTTAATGGTTACTCATACATCAGTTACCCGTTCGTGCAGTACCGTTAAAAGTAGCCAAATTTGAAGCCATGAATCACCTCTGGAGTTGCCACATAGAAAAACCAAGTAAATGAAATAACAAATCCAAGTGCACCTGTGTTTCAGTGATTTTATTTGGAATTATTGATTGGACAATTTGGAAAATGGCCGGTCCAGCAACACCTTGGCCAGGGGCGTAGTGTTCGCTAGGGCCACACTGCCGCCCGCCTCGGCGCCCTCGGGCGTCACTGAGCTGCGCACCAGCTCGCGCAAACTAGCCGATATTTTGGCCGTCTTGAGAATGGCCTCGTTGCGGCGTTGACGCGTCTCGGCAAAGCGCTGCGTCTTGCTGCGCTTGTCCTCGATTTGCTGCCGCAGCTGGTCGCGCTTGTAGCGCTCCAGCTCTTGCGTCTCGCGTCGGTGCTCCTCGTGCAGCAGCTGCTCGATGTGGTTGTCGTAGCGCAGCCGACGCAGGTAGCTGTCCAGCATTTGCGTGCGTATGTGTTCGGCGCGCTGCAGACGCTCTGTTAGCCGCGCACAGGTCTCCTGCTTGCGCAGCGTCTCGTCCAGGTGCTGCTCCTCCTGTTGCACGGCCACGGCCTCCGAGCGGCGCAGCTCATCGCAACGTCGCTGACACAGCGCAATGCCACGTTCGAGGCGTACGGTTTCGAGGCGTCGCTTGGCGCACGCGTCCTTCTGCTGCAGCGATTCGCGCAGACGTCGCAGCTCGCTGAGGTCGCGCTGTGCTATGTCGTTGAGGCGCGCCTTGGTCAGCAGATAGTCCTGGAACTGTTTGTCGCGCACGGCGCGCTTGTACTCCTCCATTTGGGCGCACTTGAACAGCTCGCGCTCGTAGCGCTCGTTCTCCCAGTACTTGCGCGCCAGCCAGGCGTTCTCCTTGGCCAGCAGCTTCTCGTTGCGTTTGCTGGCCATGCGATTGAGAATGCGCTTGTCGTGCGCGGGCACCTGCTGGTAGGCGGCACGCACCGTTGGCGCCAGGCACAGGTTGGCCATGGAGGCGCACAGCTTCAGCGAAGTGGCGTACGGTTGGGCTTTGTCGCTGCAGCGCGGCAGTGTCTCACAGGAAACGGCAGCTTTCATGTGCTGCGGCGGCTTGTTTGGTTTCAAGGCGCTGTGGCCGTTAATTTCAAAATTGGGCGCGTCGTCCAGGGCGCTCAGCAACTGCTGCAGAATTTTGCAGTCGCGCGTATAGTACTTGGACCAGGAACTGGGCGGATTGGCGGCGCTGGTGCCCTCCGACGGCGATGGTGTGCGGCTACGCACGCTGCAGACGCTCTTGGAGCGTCGCACCAGAGCTTGCGGCTTTAATGTGATTGGCGGCGGCGGACTGTGGCAGTAGTGTGTGGGCGTAGTTTTGGCGCTTTTGGATTTTGCATCCAATGTGGAAGGCGTCGTTGCTTGCTTGCGTTTCTTCGTAGATTTGGCTTTTTTGGGGCGACTCTCCCTGGTGACAGGCGGCGGCTCAGTGCGCTTTGCTGTGCTGTGGTTGTTGTTGTTATTGGTATCTTTGTTGACATTCCTCGCTTCGACTGCAACATCCGTCAGAAAACTGTACTCGGAGTCATCACAGTGCTCTGCTCTCCTGCTCGCTGCTGCTGCTCGCGGCCGCACACTCGGCTCGTCGTCGCTGCGATGCGAATTGTAGCAATCACAGTGGCAGATTTCGCAGCAACTGTCGCTCAGCGCACACATATCCAGCGCCTCCACCAGCCGCAGATGCTCCGCTTTTCGACGCGCCGTGTCGTCCTGTCGTTTTGCGGCCATTATCCTCGCACTGTGGAAGCTCTGCGTTGCGCCACCTGAACGTTGCTGCTTGGCACTTTTTTTTAATGGTTATTGCATAGTTTTGCGTTTGTTTGGTCCACTTTTCAACAACTCATCGTCATTGCGCTGCTATTCACCAGTCCTTTCGCTTTCAATTCGCCCATTCAACCGCAGAACTGGGTCAACTATTCGTATGTCGTAAGTTTTGGTGTCGTCCACTCGTTGTTGCTGTCTGCTGCTATTCCGCGCTGTCCATCTGTTATGCTGGTCGTGTTTGGGCCGTGAAATTCTTATGGTTATCTTGTTGATTCCGTATCGATTGTGGTCGGCCGTTGCCATGGCGCCCTACAGTGCTCACCACAATCTCATAGGCGCATGTTACCCTTTCCCCACGGCTTGGATGAGCAGCGCTTTTAATTTCATTACATCAAAGTGATCTCATTTATTTGACTAATAACCGTCGTTCAGCTAATGCGGAACTAAAGTGTGCCCAACATTCGATGGGCTCTCAACACAATTCAGTCGTTACTTTAAAACATAAACAAAATTATTTAAAAAGCTTTTTTAAGAGTTTTCTCACCCTCAGCTGCCTTTAAATTTTCTCATGCATAATCTAACATTTTCATATTCAACTCATCTTCAATTCATTGAAATATTCATAATTTAAAAATACAAAATTATTTTTGATTTAACTTTTAATCAAATTTCCATTCCATTACACCTTTTTATTGCGATGTAATTTGCGTTAGGCGCGTAAAATCAAACTGCAATACCCACAAACTTTTGTTGGTCTACGTAGAATCGCAGTTACTCCTTACATAAAGTCAAAATTCGATTCGTCGAATGGCCGATTGGGGCCCATTGCTCCACCGCCCGCACCGCCCATTTGATTCGGCGGTCCGCCGCCCATTGGTCCGCCCGGGCCCACTGGACCTCCCGGCCCGCCAGCGCCGCCCATCTGCGGCCGAAATTGATTGCCCGGCGTCGATTGTTGCTGCAGCAACAGCCGCAGTCCCGGATTGCTGCTCATCATGGGCCGCACCATGCGCTGTTGCTGCTGTTGTTGTTGCTGTTGCATGGCAGCGGCTGCGGCCGCAGCAGCTGCTGCATGTGGCGGCACCTGCTGCATCTGTTGCTGCGCATTGGATCCAATCATGGGCATGCGTTGTTGTTGCTGCTGTTGCAGCATGGACATTTGCTGCTGATGCATGGGGCCGCCGGGACCGCCACCGGGCCCACCGCCACCCATTTGATCAGACAGCGGCATGCCGACACCGACACCGCCGCCCGGTCCACTGGACATGGGACCACCGCCGCCCACGCCGGGGCCACCGGGACCCATTTGCATATTCATCTGCTGTGCATACTGACTGTAGTGTTGCTGCTGCTGTTGTTGTTGTTGTTGCTGCTGCTCTTGCTGCATCTGATGTTGCACGTCCATGGGCGTGGGCTTCTGCTGCTGCTGCTGTGCAATCACATTCGGCGGCAAAGTGTTTTGCATTTGACCTGAAACGCAGAAGCAGAAGTTCAAGTTAAAAGCAGAGCATACATTTGGTGCAGTGTGGGTTGGACGAACGTTTTAAATTACCTCCCATTGCGTTTTGCATTTGCTGTTGTTGTTGTTGCTGCTGCTGCTGTTGCTGGTGTTGTTGTTGTTGCTGCTGTTGGTGTTGCTGTTGCATGCTGCCGGTCTGCAGCTGCTGGCCCATAGACTGTTTTTGCTGTATGACCTTTCGCAGTCGCTCCACGAACATTGTCTGATTGTTGGGAATGAAGCCGAGGAAGGCGTTCTTCTCGGCCGTATACAGCAGAATGAGCACTTTAATGTCGCAGGCGGGCATATTGGGTGAGGTGAAGTGCACGCAGCCGGCAAAGCCCGTGGTCATTACTTTCGAGAGCGTTTCGAGCGCCTCGCACGGCGTGGGCCGGAAGACCACCATTTTCGAGTCCTTCAGAAACTGGCCACCAATGTTGCCCACCAGATGTTTGGGCATGAGCTGCATTAGCAGCTTCGAGGGCCAATTGTCGGCTTTGATTTCCGGCTCGCCATCTTTGATGTTGGTGGAGATGGTGCACTGCAGCGAGCGTGTGATCTTTTGCTGGCCGGGTTTGGTCTTCTCGTTCCACTCCAGAGTGCCCGTCCAGATTTTCTCGCGGTCTCGCATATGCGGCGGCTCTGCTGAGGTAGACGACACTGCTGACTGCATGGAGCCGCCTGGGGCGTTTTGATTGGCCGCGCCGCTAGGACCGGGTCCACCAGGACCGCCACCGGCCACATTGCCCATGCCCTGTTGCTGCTGCTGTTGTGCTGCTTGATTTTGTTGCTGTTGTTGTTGTTGCTGCTGCTGCTGTTGTTGATTGAGTTGCTGTTGCAGTTGTTGCTGCAGCTGCATTTGCTGTTGTTGCTGCTGTTGGTTCATCATCTGTAGTCGCATCTGTTGTTGTTGCTGCAGCAGCGGATTCACCGTTTGATTGGGTGGTGCGCTTAGTTGCGAAATGAGCGCTGAATTAGGATTTTGGCCAGGCATACCCTGTCCAGGGCCGGCGCCCATGGGACCGCCTGCGCCTGGCGGCATGCCACCCGGTCCGCCACCCATGAACGGCGGACGCGGCTGGCCAGGCTGTTGTTGGTTCGGCTGAAAGAGCCAACGGTTCTGCGGGTTCACGTTTGGCTGGAAGTTGGGATTCTGCATGGGGTTCTGGTTGGGGTTTTGAGTGGCAAATTGCTGTTGTTGCTGCTGCTGCTGTTGTTGTTGTTGTGCCTGCTGCTGCTGTTGTTGTTGCTGCTGCATAAGCTGTGCACTCATGCCCGGCTGTGGACCGGGTTGCTGCTGTCCTGGGCCCATGCCACCGGGGCCCGGGTGCTGTTGTTGTTGTGCTTGCGCGTTGTCCATTCCCATGGAAGACTGTTGCGGTTGTGGCTGCTGTTGCTGTTGCGCCTGCGGATTGCCGCCAGGAGCGCCCATTTGATTCTGCTGCGCGCCCACATTATTCGCATTTGGACTGGGCGGTCGCTCCTTGAGATGGTAACCTTTTAGAAGCACCAAGTGTCGCAAGTTCTTGGCGTGATTCTTTGCGCCCGTCGACTGATCGCCGTCCGCCTTTACAAACAGCTTGAAAAGCACAGGAATTTTGCGCGGCGCTATGATGGACAAATTGATTTTATGTTCGTAGAAAAGCGTTGCCATCTGCTCCACCGTTTTGCCAGCATGCTTCCAGCAATCCATCACGGGCATCGAATACGGCGGACTATTGCAGATGAGTATGCAGTGGCGCTGCACGTTCAGCGCGTCGAGCATATTGCGTGCGCGTCGCTCCTTCATGTCGTCGAAGCAGCAGTGCGCCGTTGCCAGTCCCTCGGCCATGGCGGCGAGCGACTCCATACCGCCGCCTACCAACGGCAGACGCTCAATGGTGTCCATTACCTTTTGCGGCGACACGAAAGGACCAAAAGTGCTGCATACGGGATCCAACAGATTGGCGGCGGTGCGGTAAATGACAATGCCATACTGCGTGGCAAAGCGCTCCGAGATGAGGTACTCGCGCTCTTCGATCTGCCAGCCCTGCGTGAAGTGCTCGATGGTGGGCACAATGTAGTTGCTCTTCAGTTCGTTGATGTAGGCGCCGTTTATAGCGGTCGCCTCGATGGTGAACACCACATCGGCCACAGTGTCAATGTCCATGCTGACCGGTGCTTTCCGCGTAGGTTTGTGCCAGCAGTTCGAACTAGGGTTTTTCCGGCAGAGTTGATAAAAGCGCTGAGGTTTTTTTTTCACAACAAAAAATGTGCAGCACAAAGCCAAACACACAAACTGGAGCCAACAACAATTGTAACAATGCTGCCAGAGTTGGGCGCTCAGAGCAGCGATGTTTGAATTTATTCTATTGATGTGGCAACGCTGTATTTGACGAAGCGTATCTTTGCAGCCTGATGGATGGCAAATCGTGAACTGTTATGTTTAAAGTGCAGTTCAAACTATTACAATTTATTATGTATCTTTCAATTGCAAAAGCAGCCTCGAAAACTGCACAAATTGTGGGCCTAATGGCATCTTTGACGTGGCAGCACTACAACTGGTGCCGCATGCAACGCTGCAGTTGAAAACATATGTTTACATTCGTCCGCACTAGTTTGCAACTATTAAGCCATGCAACTAGTACCAGCTCGCTCGCTCATTAGCGAATTTCGTAAACATTTGCGCGCTGCTTCAGCTGGCTGACTCGCTCCGACCAGCTGCGTTGCACTGCCTTTTCATTCGCGCACACGGCCCGCAGCCAGCTGTGCATGAGTTTTGTGAAATCGGGGCGCTCTGAATGTGGCCGTGCAGCAGGCTGTCAGTTTGTTTTCAGTCGTCGTCGCGTTATCGTTGAGCGGGAATAAGCCGGGTGCAGTGCACGTGCTACCCAGTGCACAGGAAAGTGGATATTTCAAATCAACAAAGTGCGTTCAGCGCGCCGTGTGAAGTGGCAGCGCGACGTAACGTCGTCAGCTGTGCGTCGTGTGTGTGCAATCAAATCAAAGAGTGTGTGCGTGGAACGGTCATTCATTGGAATTGCTTGGCGAATTTTCAAACAATTGAATTCAATTAGTGCATAAATTAAGACTGGAAAAACGTTCGCTTGGCAATACGGTTGATGCTGTTGCTGCGGTATCGTGTTGGGATTTTTTCGTATGCGAGTGCAAGGGGTAAGAGCAGCTAGTCCAATTCTTCACTTTTTCGCAATTAACATTGAATTTTTTTTGCTACGTTTGCATGCGTGCAGCCGGTGCGCCAAAACAGCGCAGCTACAGGCGCGCTGCATTGTGTTGTGGTGTTGTTTCGTTCTGGCTGTGAGCCAAAAGAGCCAACTGGTGGCTTGTGAGAGGTGCTTTTTGTTGCGCTCTCACTTGCGCACAGTCGGTGTTGTTGTTGTGCAAGTTTTGTATTTTTATGTTTTGATTTGTGAAGTTTTGTTTTCTTTGCTTTGATACTTGGACCGAGAGGAATTGAAACGAGAGTGAGCGAACGGGAGCGGCTGCTCTCAGTTAAAAGTGAGAGTGAGCTTTTTGTTTTTTTTTCTTGTATTTGCATTGGTTGCAGTGGGGCAAAGGGCTGCAATTGAGCGGCAGTGGGGCTACAGAAAAATGCAGTGCGCGATTTGTTGTTTTGCTGCTGCATGGTGGGGAAGGGGGATGGGTTAAACGGGAATTTGTTGAATTACGAATGTAATTTAGGCATAATGAGTTGCAGTGTTTGAAATGTGTGACAACAGCTGTTTTGTGTGACATCATTCACAGTGTGACAGGTGTTTGCCAAAGTTTCGAACACTTCAACTTTATTGTGACTTTTGAGAACAACAAATCGAGATGAATTATGTGCACAGATTTGAGTGATCCGAGTTGACATCAATAAAACTTTTATTCCTAAGAATGTAAGTTCAAGCGGCTAAAGTAGTTTGACAGTTGCTAGAAATATTGACTGTTGTAAAAATATAGTAAAACAAAAGACATGTCACAATCATTATTTGGTTTTGATTATTATTATGATTGTTAGTGGGGATAGTGCACCGCGACCTAGAAGATCTATTGTGCCCCCTTCATGGACTCACAGTTCATCTCTGAGCCCAACTACCGAGAGGAAGTTTAGTATGTCTCCTATACCTCTGGATTTTGATAGATCGTGTTTTTTTAGTTAATCATATTCATAAATTTTATAGCAGGGAAAATGTTAAATGTACAAAAACCATATATTAGTTAGTCACAAAAAAATAAAAATTTGTCACATACACAGTTGAGTTTCCTATTCTGTTCTATTTTCTATTAAATTAAGTAATAATAGCAAATATTACATGCTCGTCACGTGCCGCAAATTATTCGAATGTGTTTCAAAATTCTCAATTTTAAAAATCATATTGTTAGATTTGTTTTGATCTGTTCTCTTCTTTGCCCTTAACCCATTGACGAAACCATGTTCATATTGAAAAAAATAAACCATATTCAGCGCCTAAACGTTTTATTCGTTATTTGATTTTATTGTTATTTCTATTCACCACATTATTTCACAGAATCAATGATTGTCCATATTTTCTCAACACTCATCATTTTCCGCATTTAATGCTCCTTAAACTTTATTTTACTACATTTTAAATTGACTTTTCTTATTGCCGACCGGTGTTGTTTTTGTTGTGGTTGGCAAATGCCGTTTTCGTTACTTTCAATTTTTCCATTTCGCTGACAAAAGTTTGTGCGCAAATTTGTAGACGGCAATGAAAATGTCAAAGGCATAAAAACTGAAAGCAAAAATGTTTGCGCCGAAGTTGCAAAGAAGGCAGAGAGTGAAAAGCCAAAAGTTATCGGCATTGCACGTTGTATAATTGATGGCTTTAATTGGGTTGATTTATGGTGTCGATTTTCTGTGCCACTGCTGTTTCTTCCTGTTGATTCACTCTTCGGTTGGTCCAACACTACACGCAAGCTTTTTTGGCATAAAATTATATTTTGACTATAGAACAGGAAAACTATTCATCATAGACGCAAAAATTATTAAATAAAGTTAATTCGTTGGAAAAATGGTTTGGTTTTGGTTTGTGACACTTTGTCACACAAGCTATTTAATGACCATTAATGCAAAAGTATGATTTTGATGTTAATACGGTTAGTAGATTGTGAAGTTTTAGTTTGTGACACTTTGTCACACAACTTTTACAATGGTAAAAAAAACTTTGAAAACTTGACTTTGAAAATTTGTGTTAGTAAGATAGAGAAATAGTTCCGATTTAGCTTCATGCGCTTTGTCACACAATGTATGTATGTAACAATAACCAACGTTTAATTTTTTGTTAATATGATCTAAAACTAGTTTGATTTTAGGTTGTGACACTTTGTCACACAATGTGTGTAATAGCTATTAATAAAGAAATGATAAAATGAATGAATGATAGAAGACCAGTTTAATTTTTGTTTGAAAAAGTTTGTCACAGAACATGCGTTGCAAGTAATAATGTCTGTAAATGTTATATTTTTGTAAATACAATAGAAAAATACTTCAATTTTATGTTGTGACACTTTGTGTGTAAGAGGTATAAATGTAAATGTTTTATTTCTGTTAAAACGATGGAAAAAATGTTTTAATTGTGCTTGTAACTTTGTCACACAGCCTTTGCAATTATATTTAACCCTTTGTTGTTTTATGTTTTTTAATCCAATAGATAAATACGTAGGTTTTAGTTTGTGACAATTTTATATTTTTATTAATACGATGGACAAAATGTTTTAATTTTGCTTGTAAAACTTTGTCACACAGCCTTTGCAATAATATTTAACCCTATTATTGTTTTATTTTTGTTAATCCAATAGAAAAATACGTAGGTTGCATTTTGTGACACTTTGTCACACAACGTGTGTAGTAGGCAATGGGATATTTTTGTTAATACGATGGAAACAATGTTTTAATTTTGCTTGTAAAACTTTGTCACACAGCCTTTGCAATAATATCTAACCCTCAAACTGTTTTAGTTTTGTTAATCCAATAGAAAAATACGTTGGTTTAGGCTTGTGACACTTTGTCACACAACGTGTGAAGTACGAAATGTTAAATTTTGTGCTTGTATTTTTTTTCACACAGCCTTTGCAAAAATATTTAACCCTATTATTGTTTTATTTTTGTTAATCCAATAAAAAAATACGTTGGTTTCAGTTTGTGACACTTTGTCACACAGCCTATGTAAAGCCATACACGGAAAAGCCAAATTTTTATGTTTGCAAATGTCTTTGCTTGTCGCTTGTAATGCTATGTCACACACTCTCTGCAATAGTTATAAGCTCTACGTAGATGTGCAAGTTTCTTCAACTTAATTTTGAAATATTTTTTGTGACAACTTGTCACAGAGTATTTAAAATAACGTGCCAGTGTGTTTTAAAGTTGCCTGCATTCATGAACTCTTTCATTACCTTGTCACACACGTATTAATATTGTCACACATTTTGAATTATCCTCTTAACCGTTTGATTTTCAGTGGCAATACTAATGCACCACTCGGTGTAACCATGTCGACCACAGCAACGTAGAGCCACACCGAATCGCAACTTGCCAACTTGAAAAGTGTGAAATTTAATGAAAAGTGTGACAATGCAAACTTCGTTGGGATGCAAAACTGTCGCGCAATTTAAAGTGCGCGCAAATTCAAATTTGTTAACCCTCGTCGCCCAGTGGCGCTGGCACAGCATTCCGCTTGGAAGCGACGAATTCGCTGTCGGTTGCAGTCCGCAAACAAAAGCGCACGTTCCATGCCGGCTTCCACTTTTTGGCGTTTCTTGTGCACTGACTGGCAACTGGCTGTTGCTTTGTGCAGCGGCTTTCGTTTGCCCACTGCGCACTGAAACGCGTTTGGTGGCGAAGCGAATTTTCTTACCAGCTGCCTCTGAGTTTGCCTCGTAGATTTTCGTTTGCTGCGCTATTCATCTGTCTGGCGGGCTGGATGCCTGGCTGAGTTGTCAGGCGCTGCACTCTTTTATTGGCTCGTCTGTTTGTTTGTCGCCTTTGTTGCTTTCGTTTGTGCGCCGCGCTGTGCTTTGTTGTGCATTCGAAACATTGAAAATCTCATTGCCCACATTGGGCGTTGTGCCGCACAGCTCGACTCGGCTCAGCGCAGCTCAGCTCAGCCTTGTCTTGCATCGACTTGCCGCACTGCCACTCGAACATCTCTCACTGCGCACCTCGTCGCAACGCACCAATTCTCCGTTCGTTCGTTTGTTTGTCAGTTTTGAATTTTAAATGCGTACACATTCGGTTGTCGTTGTTGTTGCTATTTGTGGTTTCGTGTGTATGCCGTCCGGGCCGTTGTTGCTGGCCTTTCGGTTGAACCTTCCTTGCCACAAAATTTGTGGCACGTTTCATACATTGCCACGGAAGTAAAACAGCCACAACGCCACAACGCAAACCATTTCAAATTCATCCATACAAAATATTTGCGCTTGCCAACGCCTGTGTGAGTTTGTGGCGTTGCAATTCCACGTCTGTATGTGTGAGTGAGTGGATTTATGCTTCTTTGCGGTACTTGCGCTGCTCAGACAGGCTCAATTCAGTTCGGTATCGGTTGGTTGGTTGGTGTGCTTTATTTTCATTTGCATCTACTGCACGGTGTGATTATGAATATTTTAAGCTTGCACATTGGGATGCTAAGGTGTGTGTTCGGGGTGGGGGGAGAAGGGTTGGCTTTCAAGTTTGTGGCGCTGTGCGTGCTTTGCATATATTAACAATTTCACATGTCACTGACTGCGATAACAGGCTCAACGAATGATTGAATGAATACTTCAAACGAACATTTTCAGTTAACGTTTGGCTTCAGTTTTTGCAATAGGAAAGTGTGACACTAGTCACAAAAATTTTAAAGTGCTGCAAAGACTGTAAAAAGCTTCGTGACATGCATTACACATTTTGTGACAAGTGTCACACTTTTTGGGACACATGTCACACTTTTCAAAACAAGTGTTAAACATTTGGGGAAGAGTGTTTTACTTTTTAAAACAAATACAGTCGTGTCTGGATATAGTGAACTAATTATGGCAAGGCCTGTTCACAGTATCAAGATTGTTCACTATATCAAGGTTAACATTTTTGTTCAAAAACTCGTTTTATTTGCTCAAAAAACACTTTGTTTTTTGATGAAAATTTTTTTCAATATTTAGAGGCTTCATATCAAAATTTGGGTGTTCACTATATCGGGGTGTTCACTATATCGGGTGTTAACTATACCCAGACACGACTGTATTAAACTTTTTGGAACAAGTAGCTCACTTTTTGGGACAAGTATCTTAGTTTGGGTGACACGTGGTAGAAGTTGATAAAAGTTGTTGCTATTTTTACCACAATGAGTCTCCTACTATGTGGGACACATGTCACACTTTTCAAAACAAGTGTTAAACTTTTGGGAAAGAGTATTTGTCAGTTTTTGCAATAGGATATTGTGACATTAGTCACAAAACTTTTAAAGTGTTCCGAAGACTGCAAAAATATTCGGGACATGCATTACACATTTTGTGACAAGTGTCCTACTTTTCGGGACACATATCACACTTTTCAAAATACGTGCTAAGCTTTTGGGGAAGAGTGTTTTACTTTTTAAAACAAGTATTAAACTTTTTGGGACAAGTAGCTTACTTTTCGTGACAAGTATCCACATTAGTCACAAAACTTTTAATGTGTTCCGAAGACAAAAATATTCGGGACATGCATTACAATTTTGTGACAAGTGTCCCACTTTTTGGGACACATGTCACACTTTCCAAAACAAGTGTTAATTTTTTGGGAAAAGTGTTTTACTTTTTAAAACAAGTATTAAACTTTTTTGGACAAGTAGCTCACTTTTATGCACAAGTATCTCACTTTGGGTGACACATGGTAGAAGTTGGTAAAAGTTGTTGCTATTTTTATTACAATTAACATCCTACTCGGCTTAAATTAGCTATTGTGGGTCACCTAAAACTGTTTTGTTTTTAGTTGCGCAAAACTTTATAAAATTATTACCTTCGAACATTGATGGAGAGAAATGGGAGCGGAAAACGTGCGCACACGTTTATTTACATTTCGGTCAAAGTTAAACTTGCAACGTGCCCACAATGAACCTGTTCAAATTACATTGATTGCCATCATTAAACACACGTTCAACCATCACGAGACTCTTTCCACCACCACCCACTTTACATCTTTGCCGGCTGTGCCACAACAGGCGACGGGAGTTGTTGCCTGGCGTTGAGTTGCGTTGTGTTGCTTGTTTGCGCGCATAAAAAGCACGAAAAAGCAATTTCAGTCAAGGCAAAACAAGCAAAATATGTATGTGTGTTGGTGTTGTATGGGCAGAGTTGCCAAATGTCAGAAGAATTTCGGTCGCACCAAACTAAAACGACACAGTTTTTTAAGATGTCTGTAGCCACAAATAGAAACAAAAAATATTTTTTTTTTTTATTTGATTGGTTCAACATTTGTCTGCCAAGTTGGCAACTCTGCTGCTGTCTGCACAAGTACAAATAGGCTTTGGCTCTTGCCACACTTGAAGCGTAGTTGAACTTGAACCCGACAACAATGAAACCAAACCAAAAGCAAAGCTAAAAGACAACAAACGTCAGCAGCGCGTGTAATAACAGCAATGAATATTGAGCGAATATTGCAACCAAACTACAACAACAATAAATTGCAACTTGAAAATTATGCACCAAACAAGAAGGAAAACAAAAAAAAACGAATGAAATGGCAGCAGAGCCAAACTTGGTGAACGATTCGAGCGGCACTTGTGGTGCATACAAATTGCCGCTCAACTACAACAACAAAAACAATCAATAAAAAACTTGCAAAAAAAAGAAAATTGAAAGAAATTTGCGTCATAATTTGAAGCAACGAACTGTGAAATTTTTATTTGTTGCACTAAAGAAACGAGTGACGTGTCCTAACCCTTTTAGGTTCTATTCCCACTAAACGCAACTTACGTTGTTTGTTACGCCTTTTGTCGCTGTGTCGAGTTGGCGGTAGTCAGTCAGTCTCGTTAGACGCTAGTTGGCCGCTTGTGAAGGTCTAATTGCAATTAATTTCCGCAACAAGCCAAGAAATGCCAACTGTTTTGTTTCTTGCTTCGTGTGTCTGTGTTGCATGATGTGGTGGGGAGGAGAGCCAAACTCACTGAGACGTTACAAAATGATTACCCAAAGCGCTGGTTGTACGGTTTCTAATGGAACGCGCCGACAGCCAGACAGACGGACAGAAAGACAGACAATTCAAAATTGAGCTGCTGCCATGCACCGTTGCAAGTTGCCGTGTGCAACACACACACACACACAATACTAGTACCAAGCCCACTCGTCGTGAGTTGGGCCCCTCTTTTCCCCAAATTGGGCTGTCTATCTATTTCCCCCCATTGACTGCTGGCTGTTCGTGTCTGCCGTTACTGCCGCTTTTCCATTCGTTTCCTTTTTTTGCGCCATGCTCCAAATTCACGCTGCAGCATTGTCTACTTAATACAGTTTCCCCCCTCAACCCACCACGATGCCTTGTTCCACTTCTTGGCTGATTATGTTCGGCAGTTTGCTGCTCTCTTCGAGCAATTTTTCTTCATTAGCGATTTTTTCTGCCCAACTCCATGATTTGCTTTGTGTTTTGTTTTATTTTTTTTGCCCCTCATTCCTTTTTTATATATAGACAGTCATTAATATTGGTTCGAAACACCGTTTGCAATAAAACTTCAATTCAAAACAAATTCAAGAAAAAACATTTTAAACAATAATCACACAAATTGCCTTTATGTTAATTACGTGCCGAGCATTTTTAAATCAAATCAATGAAAAACATTTGCATAAAGCAGTTTGCAGTTGTCCAGCGGCCGCTGGTTTGACTGCCTCACAGCAGTCACCGGCACAGGTTGGGCTGATTCACACGCCCACTTAATGTAGCGTGAATAATGTGAAAAATGCAAATGAGAAAAAATAAGTATTCAAGAAATTCTGATTGCTGAACAGACAAGCAACTGACAGACAGACACACAGGCAGACTTAGAGACAGATTTACAGACAGACAGACTGTTCGACAGTTAGACAACCAGACTTGCGTCCACCTTTTCTGCGTCAGTTATTTAATTAAAATTAAATGCCTTACAGATAAAAACTCAGACCTCTTCCCTTCACTTCTCACCTAAGCACAGCTTCATTTAACTCAGCTCACCTCTGCTCCGTTCAGCCCATACGTCATGTCTTTCTACAACGTTTCGCTGCTTGTAGAAAGTGCAGTAAACTAAAACAAACTGAAAAAAACAACAACAAACAACCACTAACAACTAACAAATTGCCTGTTGTCAAGTGTGAAGGGAAGGGAATTCATCTGTTTCTGCAATATCTGGTCGTGGTTTATTACAAGAAAATGCCATTTGCCTTGTGGTTTTCAGTTTCTATTGCAAATATCCACTGACACAATACACAAACATGCAACAACAACAACAACAATAATATCCCAGTCTGTCCATTTGGCAGCCAGAATAAACAACAAAGCATAGCGCGCAACAATAACTGGCTTCGCCTACGCACTTTGCCAGCAAAATTCCACTAAATGTGGTCATCGGTTGTGTAGCACGTGCCAAGTGTCAACAACAACAGCAACATATAGCATATATATATATTATATACATCTGTATGTATTGTATGGACGTACGCCAGCACCAGTCGGCACAATTCAGCGCACTTGAACTCGAAATGCTGCACGTGTGAATGCTAAACGCTTTCAGTCGTTCAGTTACACATCTGTGGCTCTTTGCTTTACTGTTCCTTAATTTCTGCTAAATTGGTACCTTATTTCTATGTCAATCTTTCTCTGAACTTTCTTTGACACGTCTCCTTCCATTCAATGCAAACATCTCACCTTTTGGCTTTTCGTTCTACTTTTCCTGATTTAGAACTTTATGATCCTTGGCTTTTCTTTACCTCGTCTATTTCCTTGCAAATCAACCATCGCACCATTCCATATCCACTCTTCCTTCATTTCTGCTGAATTGGTTCCTTATTTCTATGTCACTGTGTCTCCGACTTTTCTTTGACTCTTCTTCCACGCAAATCAACCATCTCACCACTCCATATCCACTCTTCCTTCATTTCTGCTGAATTTGTATTTTATTTCTGTGTCACACTGTACGCTTTTTACTGCTTGTAGTCGCATTCTTTGCCTTTAAATCCGACTGTTTTTTCTCCGTCTCCGGCTTTTCTTTGACTGCTGTTTTCCTTCAGCACAACTCACCCACAATTCATTCACATAATTCAATTCACAATTCATTTGGCTGAATTTGCTGCTTATTTCTGCGTCACTTTTTCTCTGAACTTTCATTGACATATCTCCTTCCATGCAATGCAAACATCTCACCTTTGGTTTTTCGTTCTAGTGTTCCTGATTTTTAACCTAATGATCCTTGGCTTTTCTTTACCTCGTCTCCTTTCGCCCAATTCTACCATCTTGTGGCCTTTTTGATTCACTATGCTCTCATTTCTGCTGATTTTGAACCATATTTCTAAGTCGCTCTGTCTCCGACCTTCTTTGACTCATCCCCTTGCGCACAATCCAAACATCTTTCTACTCTATCTTCACTCTTCCCTTATTTCTACTAAAATTGTACCATATTTCTACGTCACTCTGTCTCTGACTGTTTGATTTTGACTCTTCTTCCCCCACAATTCAATCATCTTATCTTTTGGATTTTCATTCTAGTGTTGCCACAGTTCTGCCAATTTTATATCTTATTACTCTATCTACTTTCTATCGTACCATACTCTTCAGCTTTTTCTTCCCTTTCTATTTTTGCATTTCTTTCCTTCATGTCCGATATTGTTTCTAATCAATTACTACCTGGTTTGCCTCCTCTTTACTTCTTGTCCTTTATTGTTGTTGTTGTGTTTTCTTCCCTTGTTATGAAAGTCCTAAATTTCTTTTACTTCCTTCTTTGCTCTCATTTTTCTTCTCATACAAATAATAATAATTGACTGGCACGACAGCGCTTCTCTCTTCTTATACTTCTTACTTTTTCACACTCAATTTATTGTTTGCATCTTACTTCTGATATTTCTGCTCTTTACTTCTTTCTACTTTCGTTCACTTGTTCTGGTAATTTTAGTTAAGATTTATTTCTCTTTTCCTCTCTACTTTTTCTTTTCATACTTTTAAATTTTCATACACTTATTTTACCTATTTTCCTTGTCTTTTCATGTGCTACTTTTTATTTTATCTTCTTTTTCTCTCTTTTTCATCTTTCTCAGCCTCCTTTTCTGTTAACGTAGGCAGGTGAGAAGACAAATTTACCTAATTTTTTTTCTCAAATTTACCAAAAGTTTTCTTCTTAGAAGAAAAATTTACCAAACATTTCTTATTAAAAAAAAAAAAGTTACCATATTTTCTTCTCATCTACTTTCTTTCATGTTTTTCTCCTTTTAAATCTTCTTTCCATATTATTTTTCTCCTTTATCAATATTTCTTTGTGTATTAATCTCCTTTTCTTTTCATATCCCTTTGGTCCTTATTCTCTACTGGTTCTGCTCCTTTCCTCCTCATCCTCCTCTCTCTAACTTCTCAGTGTGGGAAGCCTTCTGTGCTTTCTTATTCTCTTTTGTCCTTATCATCCTTCTTAATACTTATATTCTTCATCTTGTCCTTCTTTTGGTCGTCCCTTCGCCCTCTTTACTGTTTTATTTATACTTCTGCTTTTCTTTCTCGTCTCAAAGAAAGTTATCACCTTTTCTTCTCATCTGCGTTTCTCATTGTGTCACCTTGTCTTCATTTCATACTCCTCTTCATTTTATCTCTTTCTCCTTATCCTCATTTCCTTTATTTTCTTCTCATATTTCTTTACTTTTTATCCTCTACTGTTTTTACTGCTCCTTCTCACTTCATTCTTTCATTCTCTCCCTAACTTCTCAGAATGAGAAATCTCCTTTTCTCTCCTCATTCCCTTTCGATGTTTTCTTTTATTCTCTTTTCATTCTCAATATATTTCTTTTATTCAGTTGTTCCTATGCTTGTCCGCTCGCCATTCTAACCATTTAATTTTGTAAATTTTTTATTTTCTTAACTTTTGTGTTTCTCTAACCTGTTTATTTTCTTAACCCTTACCGACATGAAATTAACCGGGCTGTATGAATTGTATGGGCTGTAGTCCAATATATTGGACATTGTTACTGAAAGGGTTAACCTATTTATTATGCTAATCTTTCCCTTTAATTTCTTTAACCCTTTAATTTCTTTAACCTTTTAATTTCTTTAACCTTTTTCTTATTATTTCTTTGAATCAAATTACTTTTCTTACTTTATTATCTTCTAACCTCGTCCTTTTTTCTTATTCAAATTTTCTGTTAATCTTTATTATTATCTTGCACTTCTATTCATTCTCCTTTTTTTCTCCTCTTTTACTCGTCCTATTTTCCCTCTCATATTACTTTCCTGATCATTGTCCTTCCATACTCATCCTAATTTTTTCATTCGCCTTTGACACAACTTCATCCTTATCAACAACTTTATTATTCTCTTTTTCTTGTAATTTAGCTTTATGTTCCTTTGATATTCTCCTTTCCTTCTCATTCAGTGTTATTCGCCTTTATCATTCTCCTTTCTTTCTCAGTCAGCTTTTTTTCAACATTAAATATTCTTTCCTTCTCATTCAACTTTATCTTCCTTTATTATTCTCCTTTTCTTCTAATTCGGCTTTATGTTCCTTTGATATTCTCCTTTCCTTCTCATTCAGTGTTATTTCCCTTTATCAGTCTCCTTTCTTTCTCATTCAGCTTTTTTCAACATTGATTATTCTTTTCTTCTCACTCAACTTTATCTGCCTTTATTATTCTCCTTTCCTCCTCATTCGGTTTTTTTTCTTTCATTCAGTTTTTTTTCCTTTATCATTTTCCTTTCCTTCTAACTCTTTATTTATCTGTATTTGTATCTTTATTTTTCAACACTGATGTCATTCTCCGTATGTTTCCGCTCTGCTTTTCTACTTATAATTCTCTTCTCATTATCATTTTACTCTTAATTAATTCTCACCCTCCCAACTTTGTTTTTATTCTCATTCTCCTTTCCTTTTTATTCAGCTAATATATAACTTTTCTTTCCTTATCATTATTCTTTCCTTATCATTATTCTTTCCTTCTCATTCAGCTTTATTTTTCAACACTGATCTTATTCGCGGACCATACCCGTTTGCGTTCTTGTAATTCTCTTTTGATTCTCATATTATTCTCAATTTATTCTCATCCTACATTCCTTCTTATTCAGCTTTACTTTTCATCTCTGCTTTATTCAACTTTTCTTATTAATTATTCTTATTTTCTTATTACCGCTTTCTTCCCAACATGCTTTGTTTCTTTGAATTTCTAATTCTTTCTTCTTCTTCTTTATCATCATCTCATACGCATTCCTTACATTTTCATTACCTTCTCATCTTCCTTTCTCTCTCGTTACTCTTATTTCTCACTACCTTTTACTTCTTATTATTCCTTCTCATCTCAATTACTGCATTCTTTTCATTCTCTTCTGTATTTCCTTTTCATTATTCTTTCATTTCTCCATCCATTTTTTTATTTTCCATTTTCTTAATAATTCTAAAAAAAAATTGTAGCTCTCGCCTCTTCTGCTCTCTTCGCTGTTCGAGCTTACACGAAGCTCCAATTTTTGTTCCCAGTGTGTGTCGAATTTTTTCTCGTTTGTACTTTTTAGCACGTCTTACTTATTTTGTTTTGCTTTCAATTGCGGCTTTTTGTTCTTGTTTTTGTTGTCAATCTTGTTTCGCTATTTTGTACTGATGTGCATTGCTGTGTGTGTGTGTGTGTGTGTGTGTGTGATTTGTAGGTTAAAGCGGCACGTTTCTGGTTTAACTTTGTTTCTTTGTGCAAGCGCACACGCTCTCCCGCCCGCTTTTTGACGCCCCCCGACGGTATTCATCCCCCGTCCACCGTCCTACTCCACACTTCCCACTCGCCCTTGTGAGCATTTTGGAGCTTTTATAGTTTTGTTACCTCATCCGCTTGACTTCTTTTCCAGTTGTGCAGTGCGCGGGGCTTGTTTGCTTGTTGCTCTGCGCGTCTATTCATTATTTTTTAGTTTATTTTATACTGCGTCGTTGTTGTTGTTGGCTTATTTCATTCCTACATACATACATTTTTCTAGGCAGCGCGCTGTCGCTTACAATATTTCGAACTTATTGCGCACATTGGCAAAGGCCGGAGCGGAGCAAAGCCCGTCTGACTGGCTGTCGTTTCAGTGTGTCTGTCCATTCGTTCGTCTGTCTGGTTGCCTTTTTGTGCCACCTTTGCTTGCGGCGATGCTGTGCGCTGCGTTCGCAAGTCTGCCGTCGTCGCCAAGGAGGAACGGCGACCGTTGCGGCGATGGCGGAGTTGGTTCGAATGCCGCACCGACAGCCGCTTTAATTCGCTTTTATTTTTCGTTTTGTATTTTAATTTGATTTATTTGGCATTTGTATCGGGTTTCGCGCTTTTCCACTGTGTTTCGTGTGTTTCGCTTTTTTTCGTTTTCGCTTTAATTTTTTTCTTTTTGCTTAAATTTTATTAACGTAGTTTTTTTTTTGTATCGTTTCCATTGAAGCCATTCAACTTGCGCCATTTGTTGTGGTTAATATTCGCAAATTGAAGTTTTTATGCAATTAAAACTTGAAAGAGGATAAAGTTTGATAACGTTTATTAATTTTATTGAAAACTTTTGGAAAAGTTGTTGGCTCGGTTGCCAACACAACATTAAATTTCGTATTTATTTGGTTTTATGTTATTCAATGTTTTTGTTAAGTCCTTTTTTAATATTTTTATAAATATTTTTTTATCATATTAAAAAAAATATCATATAACTTTTCATTAAGAGACATCAATCGTTATGTGTGTTCATTCAATTCCCATTTCCATTACCAGCGAAACTATTCAATTTGTTGTTGTCTTTATGTTTTGGCCATTTGATTTATTGATTTGTTAATTTGCTTTAATAATGTTTGTGTTGTTTGAAATTGTTGAACGAAATGTGCCAATAGGACAGTTTATCATTGGTCAGTGAAATAAGAAAGATTGCAATTTGCTGTCGTAAATATTTTTCTCTTTTTCGACTACTTTTTTCGTATACACTTTCGGCTAAATAAGTGCTGTCTCCAATGATCTGTCGATCCCATCTCTAACCCCATCCTTTCCTTCTTCTTTGGTACTTATGTTCCCCCTATTTCGGTCCTCGGCTTCGGCCGTTTGCATTGTTCAGTGTGTAATGTCCATACTTGTCTTTCGTTCTTCCACCTCCGACACCACACACAAACCGACCCCAAGCCTTGTTTTATTTCCTCCCTTTTCAGCCGAAAATTATTCAACCCTTTAGAAACAAATTTTGAGTCATTAAATCTCTTTAATATTGTTACGAAAATCCAAGTTCGTTTTGGATTGTGCTTGAAAATGAAACCACTTTAATTACTCAGCGCAAACGCAGCCAAAAACCAACAATCGCTTTATTTACAAAATTTGCACTTGTTACTACTTTTCACTACTACTATTGCATGTTTCCCCTTTGCTTGCTCAACACAGACTCCACTCCCTGCGCTACACACTGCTGCTTTTATACTTGTTTTCTTATCGCGTCGATGTTTCTTGCACATTCTAGTTGTACTTTCTATCTCGATTGTTCTAGCACAGCTCATCACCTTTCGCGAACCATCCTCGCCATATTATAGCAAGCGAATTATAACAAGTTTGCCGTACTCCAAAGTGCATGCCTAAAAGTATGCTTGGAAAAGCCTTTATGCATAGCACAGCACAGAGTGCCTCTTCGTTTCAATATTCCTAAATATTGCCTGACCTCATGACTGGGTTTAGTTCTCAAATAGACTCAGATAGACCAACAACATCTGTCTTGCAATAACTCTTCCTACTTCTAAGTAATAGGAAAATCATTCCTACTGGCCTCAGTTGTGCTAATAAATCCGTTATGCAAGCATAAACGCCTAAAAGCGCACAATTGTTTTATTCAGTTTGTAATTAATTCACACAGACGAATGTTATTGGCGCATTAGCGTCTTTTACAGATGGACCCATGTTCGAAATCTTAATTCAAAATTAATTATGCATTGCTTTCAGACGACCCCACGCCACACCGCCCCCAAAAACCAACACGCACACAACGATTCTTTGTGTGTGTGTGTTTGTGAGAGACGGTTGTGCTTTGATTGTGGCAACATGCAATCTACTTCATTTATAACTAAAACAACAACAACAAAAATGAAAACAAACTCAGCCCAAAACAATAGAAAACGCTGACAGCATAAATGCGTCAGCACAAGAAGAATAAGAACAACAACAACAACCATTACTACTGTCAGCATTGATGGCTAATAAAAGCATTAAGTCAGACCAAACACGAACGTGGCCCAATTGTCAATATGTACATAATTTGTGCTGGTCACACAGCCAGATGTATGTATGTATACATACAAACAAACAGGCTTACAAACATGATTTGTTTTAATTAATTAGCGCTAGGCCAATTTTGTATTTTACGCAAAACTTGGTTAAATTTCGTCTGTGCGTAAAATTTTCACATTTATATATATATTTGGGTTATATTTAGTTTTTGATATTGTTTGTTGTGTTGTTGTTGTTGTTGTAGTTGCTCATTAATATGCATTGCTTACTTATCAGATTTTGCAGACCAGCGGCCGACCAGAACTAGAACCGCAAAGCGTTGAAAACGTTCAAGCGAAGCAAAATGAAATTTTTCACTCGAGGTTTATAATTTCAATTAAAATGAAAACATTTTATATCACTATTGAGTGGTGTTCGACCGAAGGTGGATTTTTGGCCGAAGCCGAATATGCGGCATTATTAAAATATTCAGCCGAAGCCGAAGCTCAACACTAATATAAATTCGTCTAAGGGAAAACTTTATTCATTTCATTCATTCATTTAATTTCATTCATTTAATTCATTTCATGCATTTCATTCATTTCATGCATTTCATTCATTTCATAAATTCATTAATTTCATTAATTTTCAATTCATTAATTTCATTAATTTTCATTTCATTCATTTCCTTCTTTCATTCATTTAATTTATTTCATTAATTTCATAAATTCATTAATTTTCATTTTCATTTCATTAATTCATTCATTTCATAAATTCATTAATTTCACTAATTTTCATTTTCATTTCATTCCTTTCATTCCATTTCATTAATTTCATTAATTTCATTCATTTCATAAATTCATTAATTTCATTCATTTTCATTTCATTCATTTCCTTCTTTCATTCATTTCATTTATTTAATTAATTTCATAAATTCATTAATTTTCATTTTCATTTCATTAATTCATTCATTTCATAAATTCATTAATTTCATAATTTTTCATTTTCATTTCATTCCTTTCATTCATTTCATTCCATTTCATTAATTTCATTCATTTCATAAATTTCATTAATTTTCATTTCATTCATTTCCTTCTTTCATTCATTTCATTTATTTCATTAATTTCATAAATTCATTAATTTTCATTTTCATTTCATTAATTCATTCATTTCATAAATTCATTAATTTCATTAATTTTCATTTTTATTTCATTCCTTTCATTCATTTCATTCATTTCATTCATTTCATTCATTTCATTCATTTCATTCATTTCATTCATTTCATTCATTTCATTCATTTCATTCATTTCATTCACTTCATTCACTTCATTCCTTTCATTCATTTCATTCCTTTCATTCATTTCATTCATTCAAACAGAGCAAAGTGGTTTGCATGGCAGGCCAAATACTTCGGCTAAAGTATTAGGCTTTTTTGGCCGAAGCCGAAACAGAATTTTAAAAATTGGCCGAATACCGAAGCCGAAAGCGAATATTGTAATTAATTAATAATACTTGACTTGAATTACTGAAAGAGAAGTTTTAAAACAATTTTTTAATTTAAAAATATTTACAAATAAATCACTTTGAAAAGGTATTATGTTCTCAAATTTTTTTCCAATATATAGTAATTTTTTCTTTTGAATTATTCACTTTTCCAGCGCAAGTTGTTTTTTCACATTTGTGTGTTTTTTTCAACAATTGTTTCAACAGTTTCTTACAAAAGCAAAAAACTTTACATTTCAATTGACATAAATAGCTAATTAGAGATAATTTATCGATTAGAGATAATTTAGTCGATATATCCAGATATTTGATAGAATACTTTGAAACAGAGCAAATTGGTTTGCATTACAAGGCGAAAACCTTCGGCTTAAATATTCGGTTGTTTTGGCCGAAGTCAAAGCAGAAGCAGATGATTTAAAATTGGCCGAATATCGAAGACGAAGATGAATATTCGGTCGCACACTACTAAGTATTGGCTTGAATTACTTAAAGTGAACTTTTAAAATTTTTAAATTTAAAAATATTTCAAAAATATTTGGAAAAATCTAATTTTAAAAGGTTATTACGAGTATTTTCTCAAAATTTTTTCCAATATATAGAAATGTGTTCCTTTCGAATTATTCACTTTTCCAGCGCATATTTTTCTCATATTTCTGTGTTTGTTCAACAATTGTGCGAGTGTGTTTAAAATTCCTGGCTGACTGTCGTTGATTGGTTGCTGTGTACAATGTGTGTGATTTTGGGGGAAAGAAGGGATGTGCAGAGAACACTCGCTACAGTAAAAACAGCCACCGTAACTCTGGCGATTACGACAAAATTACTACCTGTCGCTGATAGAACAGCGAACGTGTTGTTGCTGTTGGAAACTGCGCGAGAGTGGTTGACGACGACAACGACAACACAAGCAAACCCAACAACAACAACAATGCTGTTGTTGGTGACGATGTTGATGATGATGATGGGACGCATGTTGCTGGCAACACGTTGTCTAAATAGCGACAACGCTTAGCAGCCTCCGTCGTCTGCCCACCACTGCTACATTCCAATTTTGTTGTTGTTGTTGTTGTTGTTGTACGAGAATGTAATCTGTAGTCTGCAGTGAATTGCAGCCGTTGTGCGGCAGTCAACTGGCCCCGTTCAGTCAGTCAGTCAGTCATCCAGTTCGCAATCCAGCATATTTTGATGAATAATGAAAGCGATTTTTCATTAAACTTCATTGTGCGCTTCCTTTCGCGTGGCATTTGGCTTTACTCAAAAGCATTCATTTTTTTCATTTCTGATATGTTTGCTGTGGGATGACAGCTTCACGAGTTGAGGGGCGCAACGACTGACTATTTTGCTTAGAAATGGTGGGTTTTCAAATGCTAAATTTACATAATATTTAGCACTTTGGATGAGATTTGAGTTTATTTAAACTGAAACGAGAGCAATGTGATTTTGTCAGAGTTCTTAAATAGTTGCAAAATTTGCCGTAGGTGTGGCTCCGAGGTGGAGAAAGAGGCCTTCGCATCATTTGCCAGTAGTCTTTCACTGCCAGTAGAAGGCTTCAGGCTTTCTTGGCTCATTACTCTTTACCAGTTTGACTGGGTAAGAGAGACATATTCAGGTTCATACTGGAATCCTCGTGGTTCTCAGAACGGTAACTCGGGGAAGTTGAGCCTTTTGGCTTTAAACAGCATAAGTCAAAGAAATGTGTGCCAACGGTTGTGTGGTTTGTTTTTGATTATGATGAAATATAATGAAATGAAATAAAATAAAATAAATTAAAATAAAAGAAAATTAAATTAAAAAAAATAAATAAAATAAAATAAAATCAAATTAAAACAAAAATAAGATAAAATAATAGAAAATAAAATAAAATAAAAAAAAAATAAAAGAAGCAAATATAAAATAAAATAAGAAAACAATAAAATTAAATTAAAGAAAATAAATAAAAATAAATAAGTAAAACAAAAGAAAATAAATAAAATAAAATAAAATAAAATAAAATAAAATAAAATAAAATAAAATACAATAAAATAAAATAAAATAAAATAAAATAAAATAAAATAAAATAAAATAAAATAAAATAAAATAAAATAAAATAAAATAAAATAAAATAAAATAAAATAAAATAAAATAAAATAAAATAAAATAAAATAAAATAAAATAAAATAAAATAAAATAAAATAAAATAAAATAAAATAAAATAAAACAAAATAAATAAATAAAATCAATAAAATCAATAAAATCAATAAAATAAAACAAAATAACAGAAAACAAAAAACAAAATAAAATAAAATTTAATAAAATAAACTAAAATAAAATAAATAGAACAAAATAAATTAAAATAAAATAACAGAAAATAAAATAAAATAAAATAAAATAAAATAAAGTAACCACCGCCGTTCTTCATTTCGTGGTAATCGAAGTCAACCTGAGTTTCGTATGAATCTAGTGATATCCTTCGACTCTTTGTCCTGACCTCAGAGTTCCCTAAAAGCGTTTTTGGGTCCTAATTGACCCAAGAAGTGTGAAGAAGAAGCAGCCAGCCAACCCAACCTAACCTAATCAAACCTAAAAAAGCTATCTGTATTGATTTCTTACTTCTTCTAGGCAGATAAGGTTTCTAGCATCTTTTTGCAGCAATTTCCTGCAGCCATTTATTTTTAGTGGCCATTATATCTTAATTCTTGCCCAATTTAAGCAACTTTAATTGCTCCAATTGTCTTTTCCTAAGCACTTTTAGCACATTTTAAACTCCCCAAAATGCCATCAACGACTCCTTTTCGTGTTGAAATCACAATCGATACCATAAAAGTAAGCCGTAAGAATTTCTTTGTACCATAGACAACACTCCCATTCCAGCACACACCGTCACCAGTCATTAGCCATTAATGCTGCCAGTGTCCCAAACATTAGAGACAATCGCCTTCTCCCCTTTCCATTTCCATTCTCATCTCCCCCCTCATGCCGCGCTACAACAATTTCCCCCCCCTATCACAGCACCAGCACACCTGTCGATGATATATGAGCATTGCTACGCCCGACTGTCTGCCAGCGCTCCGACGATTTCACTGCACTGCGATTCGAGTCTATGGCCAACGACAACATCCACCAAAGTCATTTAGGAGTTTACTGTCTGCAACGAGAGCTTTTCGCCTCACTGCACTTCCGCTTGGTGGCGCTTCAAGTCGTCGCCAACGCCAACAACGATCGCATTAAATTCTAATTAATTTAATTAAATATGCAAGTGACAGTTAATTAAAGCCAAAATCGTTGCAATAACAAGCAAACTACTTCTATTGAGTCTACATACAACAATAACAACAACGACAACAACAACAAAGTTATGGTCAAAGGAGTGTCCAATCGAGCAGTAGTGGACAGTGGACACACCAGCCACCTTCGACTCGATTTGTTGTCGAGTCCTTTTGTGTTGTGGGCCATAAGCACATGACGACATAGACATACATACAAACATACATATGTACATACATGAACATGTTAATACTATGTATGTATGTAAGTGCGAGTTACATTCGTTCACAACCATATCGGCTTGCAATGTGCGCCACTGGCTTCGGGTTGCACGTTATTAGTCAAGTGGCGTTATTAGTCGCTAGTGTGGCTGTTCTTGTTGTTGTTCTTGTTTTATGAAAACGCCCAAATTCGCATTAACACGAATTAATTTGTTGTTGTTGTTGTTACAATTGGTGCTGCTGTTGCTTTTGCTATTTGATGTTTTCTAATGATTTGTAATTGAAGTACACACGATTTTCCTCCCATCTCGCACTAACCACTTCCATTCGTTCTGCTGTCTGTGTGTGTGTGGCTCGTATTCGGCGTCTAATTAAAATCGTAATCGATTGTGCGCCGAATTTGTGCGTTTGCGCTTCATTCATGCGCGCCGTTCAATTTCGTTTTGCGGTCGCTTTGTTGTCAGCGAATCATTGCAATTATTAACCAATTTTGGTGAAATTAGAAACTTTCAAGTACAAAAAATTCTAGCGAATTCTTGGTTGGTTAGATTAAGTAGCCGCCGCTAATGTTCTGTTCAGACAGCCAAATAAATTGAGGCTATTTAGTTCTTCATTGAATTTAACGCTTTAAGTGTTCACACATCTCAATTTAGTTATGATCGAAAATGTTATCGAGCATGTTTAATGTTTTGATGGATGAAAGTTAGGTTAGGTTGTGAAGAAGAAGGTTAAGTTAGGTTATGAAGAAGAAGGTTAGGTTAGGTTATGAAGAAGGTTACGTCATGGCTGCCTCTGTAGGGGACACACTCGGAGGTCTAAGAGGTCCATAGTGATGCCACATATTTCACTTTTTTGTTAATTGTATGCTTGTGCATGTGTTACAACAAACATTTCAAGCAGATGGAGGTTTACAGTTTTACGCCAAATCCCAGAGGAAATAAGGTTTTTTATTTATTGAATATTATTGAACATTTAGTACCTAATATTTATTCAACATCCCTACTGATGCTTACAAGTTTTGAACAAAATTTTAAAGAAAATAAAAGTTAAACGTCCTTCTGCGCTGTCAGATTCTCAACTTCGCTTTGGTTCGGTCTTTTTTCCTTCTTCACTCCTCTCTGGAGCATAGGGCCACCACAAGACTCTTCCATCTTAGTTTATGGTTCGGTTTATTGTGAATGAATTTGTTTATCCATAACAACACGACTCAGGGTTGCATAGCGAATCGAGCGCAATTCATGATAAATTTAGCGCCAATTGCAATTAGTTAATTTAAGATTTTTGTATGACAAATTGAGTTCAATTTAGATTTAAATTGTGAAAATTCCTGGCTGTCTGAATAGGGTAAAAGTCAACATTTGGGTCATGTGATCCATTGTGTTACGAGTCTGAAGGTTCTGCTTATTCTCTTCCAATAGATTAGAGCCACACCTGGTAGGGATCTGATGAATTCATCAAAGTGAATAGTCAGCCGAGAAAGTGCTGTCTGAAGAATCGGAAGCACTTTCTTGCAAGCGCCAAATATTTGCAGAGAAGCTGGTGAACGGTTTCCTTGCAGTCTTCATTCCCGCGACACTTCTACAGGAAGTTGTGGTGGTCCTATGGCTATGGACTATAGTTGTTTACTTACTTAGTTAACTGCCCATGAGAGCCCGTTGTCGTAGTAGTTTTGGAGGTCCAAACCCCTCCAAACACAAGAACTGTTGGTGTAGAATATGATTTCGAACGGTATTCGGCTCAAAAGTTGTACCCAACCCCCAAAATGAAATCCTGTGTGTGACACTGTTACCGGATCACAGTTTGCCTCGAAAGTTCTCTCCAGGTGTCTCTGTTTTAGACGTGCCTACTCCAGTTGGTCACACCAGAAAAGATAGGATGTTCTCAACTTCTACTTCTTCCATCGAAGACACGTTTTCCTTCTTCGATATCCAACTAGCACATAGATCATCTTTTTCACCGGAACTTCATCGTCCACATGCGATATGGATGTTGATTCGCTGTGCTACATCCATATCTTTAAACAGCTCATACAGCATAAGAACAGAGGCGATGATTTTGCGAAAGACCTCCGTCTCGAAGGATCGTCAAGTCGTTCGCGGCGTTTCGTCAAGTCGCTTCGGTGCCATAAAGGAACACGAGCAGAGTAAGCTTCCTATAGAGTGCAAATTTTCTCGATCGATCAAGATCCCTGCAAGAGAGCCGTCTTCGATAGTACGGCCATGTCCAGAGAAAGCCTGACTCCGATATGACAAAGAAAGCGCTAGACATTGCTACTGCTCCTAGGAAGCCAGGGTGACACCAACATACATGGATGAAACAAATACAAAACGACATGAAGTGTGCAAATTTAAACACTGAGACGAGCCAAGATCAAAGAATCTGGAGATTTCGGAGTAGAAGAGCTGACCCCAAGTTAAATGGAATAAAAGCAAGAAAGAAGAAGATCCAGATCCCTGCTACTCAATTGCCTACTGGGGCCGTCCTAACACCTATTGGCAAATGTAATCCTACACGGTTGACATCATTGGTCCTATTTACGGCGGTGCCAAGGTACCTGTATCTGTGTCTTGTGACGCAGGACCCTAGTTGCGGCAAATCTCTACGTGTAAACAGCATATCTGACTTTGTCTTGCCTTCCCTTACCACAAGATCCCTTATTTTTAAATTATCTTTTAAAGGTTTGTTTAGTAGCATCAGTCGTAGGAAAGATCTGTCTCGCCATATTACATGTTTCTTCGTGGAGCCATCTAGAATTTTGCTCTGTCTAGGTATGAATTCTTCAGAAGAAGTTTGCAAATGGATAGTGAGGCAGTTATGACTTCCACAACAAACTTTATGAAAAATGTATTTAGTAGAATCAATTCACTTGATCGGCTTAGGTCGGTCAATGGGCAGATCTGTCTAGCAGTGTTACATGTTGATTCCTGGAGCCATCTAGGGTTTTTTTCTGTCAGGGTAAATATTCTTCAGATGAATTTTGAAATGGATGGTGAGGCAGTGTTCAGTTCTGACTTCCACGACAATCCCTACTGAGGGTTAATAATAATAATAATAATTGATTGGCACGACAGCCCGCTTACGCGAGACTAAGGCCTAGCTTCCCGCAACCACCCGTGTTGTGCGTGTGAATTTTGTACGCGGCTGAGGGTTGGTTTACTTTAATCTATTGCTTAGATCTGTTGTGTTCGCTCGAAGAATAGATCTGTCTTGCGATGGTTACATGTTGGTTCGTGGAGCTATCTAGAGTTTGCGCTGTCTGGGTAAGCATTCTTCAGATGAATTTTCAAGTAATTCAAGCAATTAAGTGAGGATTGCTTTACTTTGATCCATTCCCTGGATCTGTTCTGTTCGGTCGAAGGAAGGATCTATCTTGCCGTGGTTACATGTTGGTTCTTAGAGCTATCTAGAGTTTGCTATGTCTGGGTAAGCATTCTTCAGGTGAAGTTTGCAAGTGGATAGTGAGGCAGTGTTCAGTTATAACTTCCACGACAATCCCTATTTGGATGCCTGGATCTGCTCTGTTCTTTCGAAGGCCAGATCTGTCTTGCATGTCTATTGATGGAGTCATCTAGTGTTGCGCTGTCTAGGTATTCATTCTTCAAATGAAGTTTGCAAGTAGAGATAGTGTACTAAATTCCTTTGTGGCTTTTTGTCGGCTCTTGTCAGCTCGTTGGCTATGCAATGTTCCTTTGTGTCCGGGGATCCAATAGATGTTCAACTTCCACTGTTGGTTGGATGGTTCCAGTGGCAATCTAACGACATCCAATTAGCACGTAGGCACTTTTGATATCATTGTTCTTGGTAGATGATATGTCGTACACTAGTGTTGTCTTTGGAAGTTTTGTGGCCCCTGTATCCAGTCCGAAAGGTTGATGAAGGTGCTGATGAGGTTGGTGAACTCGCTATTGTTCACAGTGCACTTTGCTATCCCTTCAAAATGTTGATATATTATTTCACTATGGGTTTGTCTAGCAGCACGTTATCTCTTGAATGTTTCATTTGGAGATGAGCAGCTTGTATTGCAATCTGGCTTCTCAGTATAAATGGTGATATCCCTAAGAGGAGATCGCATTTGACTGGAACCAGGCAGCCAATTCTTAAGTATTTCTTAAATATTTCTTAATTGTTTCTGAACTAGTGAAATAAATGTTATCAATTTGTTTCTAATAATCTTTTCTGCTGTTCTCTCTTTCATTGCAGGTATGTAAATATTGTGTTTGTATTGATTATGGCAACAGACATTGGAACAAACTTGAGTAGTTGGAGCTCTCAGTTGCGCGTTAAACTTGTTGAAGACTCCAATTCGGTGCCGGCATTCGAGGTTAATATGCGTTCAATTGGCATAGTTATATTTGTTGTTGTTATCTACTATCATATTTTCAGATTAAACAAAATTTCAAGACTCAAGTCAAGGCTCAAGTTTCGTTTCAAATTGTTGAAGTACACTGTCTCGGCTCTTCAATACCAAAATCGTTGGTTTGCACTGTCTGTCTCGGATTTTCAGTGTTGAAAATGTTATGCACAGCTCAGGTGTTGAGGCCGTTCAATGTCAGAAATGGTTAAATTTTCAGTCAACTTGTTGTACAACGTAATTTGGTTTTGGGTTCGCAGCTGTGCTTCGCCTTTAAAATATCCATTCAAAGATTACATAGAAAGCATACAGCATCGACTGAGCACAATTCCACTGACGTAACGCTTCCGTTTTTCCACTTTAAACATGCCTACAACAACTACAACTATTCATGCATACAATAAACACAGTGGAAGCTTGTTCAACATTTTAAAAACATTTAAACATTTTTGTGCATATTTGACTCGCACGAGTTATGCGCAACACACGCACACGCATTGATTTATTTATGTTCAGATATATATTTGTATGTTGTATCTGAAAGTGTGCAACTGTGTGTGCGTGTGCGCAATTTTTTAATTGAAATTCCAATACCAATTTTGTAAATTCAAGCGAAAAGCTGAACAAAAATTTAATACCCACTGAGTTGCTGAGCTGTGCCATGTATGGCGGAAACGGCAGCAGCGGCCGCGCTGCCAAGGAGTCTTTTTAATTTTATTTGCCGCCACTGTGCTGCCGTTCCTTTTGGTGCTGCTTGCTGATTTTCACAGCTGCTGGCAGTTGGCGCGCTGTATTGCCGTATTTCACGCAGTGCGCTTTTGCACACTCACACACTTACTCACTCACACACACTCTCACACACACACACATGCGCGCTTGTTCGTGCCAAGGATAGGCAACCCATATTTTTTCTCTGTTTGTGTTTTCATCTTCATTGTAATTTATGCCTTTGTCTTGCTGTCTTCTCGATTACTTTTTTTGTTTTTTTCCTTTTTTTTGTTTACACATTATTTTCTGGCCTTTTAAGGTTTTTTGCCTTAAGTGTATCATTTGATTAAAAATTTTCTTTCATATGAAGTTTTTATAAATTCAGTTTGTAAAGTAAGGATTATGGTGACATTCACTTTATTAGACATTTTCCTTAAGCTAATTAAGAAGGGATTGAAAGCCGTACACACACACACACATACACATACATACATATACATGTGGGTGGCTTAGGGCTTTGGGGTAAATTTATTTATATGATTTTGTGTTATTGTGTGTAATTATGTGATTTGCTTGTGTAAGGCTGCCATTTTCATATGGCGTCGTCATGAGTGCACAAAGCCTTAAGATGTGGGCGTTGTGTTGTTGTATGCGTAGGCAGCCGTTTGGGTTACTTAATTCGTATGTTTGTGGCATGTAAAATTGCTCTTTGCTCTTAAAGAAAGATTTATAAAGGAAATTATCTATTTATAGTTGCTTGTTAAGCTTAGCAGGCATTTGATTTCATTAGTGATTGTTGAGTTAGTTTTATAATATTTCAAACAGTTTTTTTCTCCTTATTCACTTTGCTTGGGTGCGCTTAGGGAGAGTTCTACTACACGTGAAGCCATATTTCGGGACAAGAAATCTTCTAGTTTAAAATCTATAGGCAGTTGTTGTAATGTTGATGTGATTGGCATTTTGTTTTTTTTTTTTAAGAAAATCCACTCTGTCAGATTCAATCTTTAGCTTTCTGACTCAATGATGATTTGAAGGGATGCTGTAAGCTTTCCATAGCTCTCAGCCTTTTGAGGCCATTCCTTGAATTGTGTCTAAAAAGAAAAGGTAGGAGAGAGAAACGCAATGATGGTAGAGAAGATTCGTAAAAGAGGTTAGGGATCCTCGCTCTGCTTAAACATCCTAGTTTCTTTGAGGCAACTGAGAAGGTCAGGGAGAGATAGATTCGCATAAGTTCGCCATATTGCACACTAAACACAAAGGAGTCAACTCAAAGATTTCCAAAATCTATATTATTTTCATATGTAAATGAATTTGCCGTACACATCTTCTGGGAAAATCCGGTACATCTGTTTTGGGTTGTTTGAATCTTCTCAAAATATAAGGTTTTTGAGTTGTTATGTTGGTCGCATTAGTGCACCGATCATAGACGCAGATAATTTCTTTCAAATCGGAGAGATCCTCTGTAATCTCTCTTCATTTTCGGTGTTTACAGAAAAAAATTCGCGATTTTGCAGAATTCCAGCTTCGACCATTTCCCACTTGGGCATTGCTTACATAATTTTAATTTTTTATTTTTATTTTGTTATTTTAATTTCGTTATTTTCATATTTATTTTTTTATATATTGCTTACGTAATTGTAATTTTTTAATTTTAATTTTTTTTTAATTTTTTTTATGCATTTAAATAATATTCAAAATTTGTTGTTCATTTAAAAAAGTTTACTTTGTTTTTATGAATGACTCCATAAACTTCTTTTAAATATTTTTATTCCAAAATTTTTATAGTGCTAAATTATTTTGAAATGAAAATTTCACACTTTTGTGCATAATTTTTTAATTTAAAAGAAACCAGTTTTTTTAATAAGAATTTTTTTCTCTATATATTTTTTCATAAATTTTTTATAACTTTTGTTTTGAAAGTTTTTTTTATAGATTTGGTTGTTTTCGTACATTTAGTTTTAAAAATGATTTCTTTTATAAGTTTTCTTTATGATTTGTGTCAGAATATTTTAAGTTATTTATTTTTATTTTTATGAATGCTTCCATACATTTTTAAAATATTTGTTTTATTATTTCTTAAAAGAATTTTATATAACTATTTTATATTTTTTCTTATAGCTTTCATTCAATTTTTCAATTTTTTGTTTTATAATTGTTTAAATTTCTGGAAAAGTATTTAAACAATGTAATAGTTTTTATTTTAAAAGAAACATGTTTTTATATAAATTTAAATTATACTTTTTGTTTTATGTTTTTTATGTTTTAATTTAAAAAATTAAATTTCTTTTATAAAAATAGTTTTGATATATTTTTTATTGTTTTTTACGTTGTTTTCACAATTTGTTCGATGTTTCTTTATAATTTTTTTAATGGTTTTTTGTTTTTATAATTGTATTTTCAAAAATTATTTTAGTTTTTAATTATTTTATTTTGTTAATTATTTTATTTTTAAATTTTTTTTAATGTTTTTAAACAATTTTCGATTATTGAATATTTACGTTATTTAAAAATGTAAAAGTAAGTAAATTAGTTCTTGATCCACTGAAGTATTCACTACACTAATCTTCTAAGAAAAATTATGCCGGTTCCATTTGTTCGGCTGACTTCTAAAAATCGATTTTTGTGCACAGTATCACAGTTCATCCCATTTTGAGGTACCAGTCTCACCTAAAGTGCCACCAACACTGCTGACTATTACTGCAGTTTAATGAGTTGTGTGATTAATAGACTTGACAGTCTATCTTTTCATTTTTTGTATTCTTTTGTGAAACCATAATTAAATGCTTAACTTTTTTTCTAAATACCCATTAATAAATTTCTGTAAATAAATTGAAATTTCACAATTGAGAGAAATGATTTCAATTATAAAAACTTGCATCATTATAAGCGACAAATAACAACAACCATTGAGACAGCGCACCGTATTCGGCCATCTAAGGCTGTCGACATGACTAACCGCCAATGACATCAGTTCAGTTTTTGTGTGCTTCGGCAGCTGTCGAGTCATTAACTGGCCACCAAACGCCTTAGATCTTCCATAATCTTGACAACGACAACAATAACAACAACAGCTGCAACAATAACAACGCATAAAATATGGGGAAAATCAAAGCGTCTAATGCTGGCCAAGGCCGTTTGTCTACTCGCCGATTTTGTACATCGCATCGGTGTGACCGATTCTGTGCAGCTTTTAGCTACCGCATGAATACAACAACAACAACAATGAATAGTACAACAAATCAAATGCATTTTTTGTGCGACACGAAAAGAAAACAAACAGACAAAAACTTTGCAAAAAGGAAACAAAAATGCAAAATACGCCACAACAAGAAAAGCAAATGAGGTGGAATAACAACAAAAATTTGTTGTCGTTGCAAACAATAAATACAGTTTTGCAGCAACTAAATGTGGGGCGCTACAGTCAGTTGCAGTTGAGAAAGATTGAAATTTGAAATAAATAAATAATTTGAAAAAGTGGGAATGTTTTTACGAATTTATTTTTTATAATTTTTATAAGTTTTTTCTTAATTTTGGAATATTTTTGTTTAAATTTTTTCAGTTAGTCGCAGATGATTGTGAAAGTAAATAATTTGAAATAGGGGAATTTTTTAATATATTTTTTTCTACTATTTCACAGTTTTTTTTAATGTTAATGTTTCTTTATAAAAAATGTAATTTGTGTTTTTCATTCTTTCTTCCTTTTTTTGCTTCAATGTTTTTTAATTGAAAACTATTTTAATACATAAAAAATTCTGTTTTTTATATTAAGAAAATTTGTTGTAATTTTTGCCTTTTTCTTTCTTTCTTTATTTTTGTTTTTGGCATCAATGCTTTTTAAAAAACGTTTTATAAATATTTTTATAAAAAGTTGAAAAATATAAAACTAAACCACTTGAAAGTGATTTTTTTTATGTTTTTTTTTAGATATGTGTGAATTTTCTAGCAATTTTTTCTAATTTTTTCCAATACAATCCAAAAAATTTCATAGTTAAAGAGATCGAATTTTTTAAATAAATTTTCTTGAATATATTTTTTATGATTTTCTAATTTTTTGATGATTTTTTAATTCTATGATTTTTGAGTAAAAATTTTTTTAATTTTTTTATATTTTTCTAAAATATCTTTTTACTTGTTGAAGATTGGTTTATATGAAAATAAGTTTGGAATATGAAAGGAAAAATATATAAAAAATGTTCTTTATAAATAGTACTTTTGAAATATTTTTTCATTTTGAAATATTTTTTTCATTTTGAAATATTTTTTAAAAAATATGTGAAATATGTTTTTCATTTTGAAATATTTTTTAAAAAGTTAGTATTTTCTTTTAACTTCAAAAAAATTATAATTTAAAATTAAAAAAAAAATTTTTGTAATGATTTATTTTTTTAAATAAAAAATAATTTTTGTTTTATTTATTTATTTTTTGTATTTTTGTATTTTTTATTATTTTATTGTTATTTTTTTAATTTTTTTATTTATTTTTTTTAAACTTTAATTTATTGTATGCAAGTTGTTTTTACAAATGTTTTCATAAATAGTCAAGAAATGTGAAAGTTTTCCTATTTTTTTTATAAAGTTTTTTTAATTTGGTAGTTTTTGTAGTTTTTTTTATTTAATAATTTCTTTTTCTATTTTCCTATTTTTTTATAAAGTTTTTTTAATTTGGTAGTTTTTATAAATAGTTTTTTTTATTTAATAATTTCTTTAGTAAAAAAAAATTAGTTTTCTTATGTTATTAATGTAAAATTTTTAAGTGTAAAACATTTTCTTATTAATTTTTTGTCTTTTTAATTTTTGAGCTTTTAAAGTATATTTTAATTTTTTTTTTAATAATTTTTTATTACAATTAAAAATTTTTGGTTAATTTAAACAAATTTAATTTGTTTTTTAATGTTTCTTTATAACTTTTTATTTATTTGCTTTTAGGTTTGACAAGATCTTACAGGATTTAAATATTTTTTTGACATTTTTTGTAGAATTTTTTATATATATTTTTTTAAATTTTTATATATAAACTTTTAGACAACTCGGACATGTCGAACGGGGACCCACTGCTGGCGTGTAGCGTGCTTTGAAAAGTTGTTCATGTTCCGGTTGTTGCGTTTTCATGTTTTTGTTGTTGTTGTTATGTTTTTAGAAATATTTGTGCGTAGTGCTGCTGCGTTCGTAAAAACACACACACACACACAAATTAGCATAAAAATGCAAATGAGGCGGCAACCAAACGTTTGAGAGCGTAATATGTGATATCGTTGTTGTTATTGTAATTTGCTTTAAACTAAATTCGTTGTTGTTGTTGTTATTGTTGTTTTCAATGTTCGCATGCAGCATGTGCGAATATAATAAAAACCATAGCCAACAATTTAGCTGCGGCAAGAAAACTGGTCATTTTTATTGTTTGTGTATATTTTTGCCCCCTCCTTTTATTTTTGTTTTTGTAAGTTTTCCTTATTTCTTTGAAACTGTTGTTGTTGTTGGCAACAAATTGAAGCGCACCAAATGGCCAAAGTAAATGCAAAAAAGATTGAAAGTCAACGGCAGCTACACAACTACGCTATAATTTATATGTTGATTGTGCATGTTGTTGTTGTTGTTATTTTTGTTATCGTTTACAATTTTCTACGTTGATTTTACAAGAAAATCTTTTGATTGTTTGTTTGTGCGCTTGTTTACGTTCGTATTTTTGTTTTACTTGTAAATATTTGGGCGCTATTGCCTTTTTCAACAACAACAAAAACAAAACCAATTTTACTAACCAACGCACGCAATTGACCAAAAAACAAGAACTGAGAAATGTAACGAAAAAAAAAACAAACTATAATTTGGCCAACATTCAGCGTGAAATGCCGAAAAAACAAAGCTGCTAAAGCTTGCAAACGGTGGCAAATAGACAACTAAAGCAACAACAATAAGAGCAACAATAACAACAACAGTAACACAAATAACTACAACACTTATAAACGAAAATTAAAACGTAAATACCAAAGCTTTGGCTATTTGCTGCAAGACGTAAACAATTTTACGAGGCTGCAACTCGCCGATGCCTGCACACTGTGGGCCCAATGGCGTTGTTTTATGATCAATTTTACGGTATATTTGAAAATTCGTGCGTTTGACTGCATGTAATCAAATCAACAATTGCATTAATTAAAGCTATGACATAGCAATAAATCAGTGATAATTAGTGAATATTCGTTGAGTAAAACCATGGAAACAGTCAGTGACAGTTGAAGTAAAAATTTTGTTAGAAAAGTTTACAACCTCAATGCGAAGATGGCATCACTTGTCAAAAAAGGGTAGAAGATCGGTTGGCATCTCGTTTGTACTCACTTAAACTTCATCCCGTTTGGACAATGGTTTGAATCAGTCGATATAAGTGGTTTTGTGAATATGTGTTCGACTCCTACCTGACGCGTGGTCCCGCACTCTTCCAACTTTTCCAATTTTTCTCATCCTATAAATATTTCCCAGCCCAGCAACATACCCAGTTCAAAAATGTTGACCATCAGATGATCCTTTCCCACTCACTTCTACGCAATATTACTCGCAATAATGCGCTGTGCGGCTGTAAAAAGAAAACAATTATACAGCTACACAGTGCACCAAACCGATCTTAGCGAAGTCCCTAACCAGTCTGCTGTCACCCCTATTACACAACAGATGGCGCTGTGAGCGGTAGCTCCGAGACGTCGTTCCTAAGTGGCGGTAGATGACAGCCTCATCACTTAGGACTACCTGCGGCAAGCGAATCACGGTTAAAGTAACCAACACAAGGCAATGTCTTTTGAAGGCCCTATGCTCTCGAGAGAAGTGAACAAGTAAAAAAAGGTCAGGTTAAGGTGCCTGTTTGGACATGGGACTGGCCGAAAGACACACTTAGGGACAGCAGCCAACTTGGTGCACTGTGTCTGGTAAGAAGATCCAATAGGATCCAATTACGAAGCGCGTAAAGTGAGCCGAATAGTTCCTGTTACAAGCACCGAGGAAAGTTTTCTAACTTTTTCGGGTGATAGAAAAATTAAAATAAGTTTGTATATTTGTTATACATGCAAGAAACTTTTCAGACAACCCTCGTAATTTGACAATTTAATTAGTAGCTTTCGTTGACATTTTGTTATTAATTAATTTTCTTGAATTATTTTACTGCGACTGTCGTCAAGCTTCAATTAGTGAGCTGATTTGTTGGTAAATCTTTTCATTGCATTGAAACTAAAGAAAGCATTTTTTTTCAACAACTTCAAATGGGTCACAGTCACAGTCACAGTGGCACTTACGTCAGCGTCAATTGACGTGTCATTTCGGCGCGTGTACGCCGCAAGCTCCACAAACTAAATAGTCGCAATTTTTTTACACACAAATGATTGACGATTCCATATATTATTCCTTTTACATCGCGCGTTCATTGTTCGCCACGCGATTTCATAAATCATATTGTCTCGTTTTTGTTGGTGGCGTTCCATCCATTACATTTCTAGACAAGCAAACTATACATAAAACACCCACATTCATTTGTAAAATGCGCCGCCTTATCATTTATTTCCACTTAAAAGCAGCGAAAGAAAGACAGAATGAAATAAAATAAAAAAAAATGACAGACGAGAAACGCGAAATGTGAGCTTGGAGTAGTAAAGAAATCGAATCTTCCAACAATCGAAGCAGAAATGAATATCAAACAAAACCTACTATACAACTACAACAACTGCAAACAATACGCCTTCTTCTTCTTAACTCCTCCTTCTCCCCCTTCTCTTCGACTGACTACTATGTTTTCAGTCCAAAAGCATCCTGGCAGTGTCCTTTAATGCCGTTGCGTCAGCATTTGGCTAAGGGTGGCAACGTTGGCATTTCCGCAGTCAAACAACACAAAAAATAACGATAACTAATTTCCTGCAATGCAATCACTTTTCTACAACAACAACAACAACAATCACAACTAGCAGCAAATAATTTGCGCAAAGTTTTTGTCCAGATTTTGCTCATTTCTCACTCAATTTTTTTTTTGTTGCTGCTGTTGCTTTCGTAGTGTTTGACATTGTCCCATTGCTGGCTGCGCGGTTTTGCCACCATGTATTAACGGCTTTTTATTGGGTTATTAATCATTTGTTAGCCGATTAACGCTGGCAGCCAGCAATCTTTGTGGCATCTGAATGCGTCACGTACTCGCCGCCAGTTTGTCGTTCTTCGTCGTTTCTCGCGATTCAATGCGAATTTTTGCAGCACTTTGCAGTTTGCTATAAATAATTAAATTTTTTGCTATTTTTTAAATTCATTTTTAACTACATATTTAACATATTTGGTTTTTTCACGTTTTTTTTTCCTATAAATTTTTATTTTAATTTTATATATATTTTTTTTTAATTTTAAAGTGTCGTTAGAAAAAATTCATAGTTTTTGCATGAAATTTAAGGTTAAATTTAGCCAAGTTATAGTTATCTGATTTCGGTAAAATATGTACAGTTTTGTTCGATAACTTGTTGTTATTTTGAAGGTTCAATTGTACCTCTCTCACAGAACGCCTCGTACTTACTGAGGTCAACGATGCACCGCTTCGTGTTAACTTGTTGCCATTTTGAAGTCTTTCGATGTCCCGTAGAAACCCTCGTCTCTATTGGCAAACAACTGGGACAGTCGAGCTTCACAAGCTTCTCTTAAGGCAAACTTATCACCAGCAGAATTATTCTCCGTAAACAGAGAAAGGCGAAGAAAAGCTGAATTCCTGGAACTTCTGACAAGCCATTATCAATGATAAAACACAATTCCTTTCCAAAACTGGACAACTTTTTCCTTCGGACGGTCCAATTGTTGAAAACAAAGGACCAAAGTTTGACTGTAGGAAAGCAGCTTAGAATATTGTTACGAAAATCCCAAGTTCTCCAAGGTTCGTTTGGATTGTGTTTGAAAATAAAACCATTTCAATTATTCAGCGTAAACGCAGTCAAAAACCAGCAATCGCTTTATTTACAAATTTACACTTGTTCTACTTTACACTATTACTATTGCATGTTTCCCCATTGCTTGCTCAACACAGACTCGACTCCTTGCGCTGCACACTGCTGCTTTTATACCAGTTTTCTTATCGCGCCGAAGTTTCTTGCAACTTCCAATTGGAAAACGCTCGACCATTCTCGCACAGCCCATTCCTTCGCGAACCATCCTTGCCATATCGGATTATACCAAGCGAATTATACCAAATTTGCCGTACTTCATGCCTAAAAGTATGCTTGGAAAAGCATTCGTCCATAGAAAAGCATTCAGCACAGAGTGCCTTATCGTTTCATTAAATTATAACGAAATTAACTTTCGCTACCTAACGTAGACGTAATTCGTTTCACTGAATTGTGCTCAAAAATAAAACACACTAAAGTTCTTTAACGCAGCTAACCGCTAGCAGTCATTTCATTTCCAACAAAACTCTTTCCTCTGTGCTGTACCTGGCTGCCTTTATACTTCGAACGAACGAACATCCCAGTATTGCCTCGAGTCGTATTTTTGATTTTTCCATCGAAATTCCCTGACGGTCAATTCTGGCTTGGGCACCGTTTGTGCCTGTTCACTGCGATCCGACCTCAACGGTTTCCACTTAAAGTTGTCGTAAGTGATTCACTTATCATCACCAGTCACCATTCGCTTGAAAAATGTGTTGTTTTTTTTGCTATTTAGCATCGATTCTCAGATGGAAATTCGGTCTATGAGTGTTCGAGGGTTTCACATTTACTCGTTTGACATCCATACAACAAACTTCTGTTTGTATCCAGCTGTATCGACGTAAGTCCAAACGGTCTTTTGTGCATTCTTTAACTTCTGGACAATCGACACAGTGCTTACATGGCCGTTGGATTTCACGATTTCCATGATTTTATGCACATTTTCGACAATTGAACTTCCAGAGCGATTAGTACCTTTGACATCAGAATAACGGGAACAGAATCGAGGAAACTAAAATGACGCTTGACTGGCTGTTACAGTATCAGGACACTGTTTTCAGTCGCATATATTGAAGAAAAGCTGCCAAATGTGGAGTATTTAGTATTTTCAAGTGTTCGCGAACTGAATGAAATCATCACAAAACTGTCTGAGAAGTTTTCTTAGTAAGAAATCGTATCTTTCTAACGCAATAAAAACAATTCAAATTCTTATTTGTCTTTATCAAAGAAAAACTCTAAAATGTGACATATTCTCTCTTTGGTGGTGTCCATCTTTGAACTGCCCTCAAACAAAACTGAGTCATTTAATCATAAAACTGTCTGAGAAGTTTTATTAGTACGAAATCGTATCATTTTATTGCCATAAAAACTATTTAAATGTTAAGTCGCCTTTATCGAAGAAAACCGCCATGAAAACTATTCATTTATCTAAGAAAAACTGTAAAATGTGGCTTATTCTCTCTTTGCTGGTTTCCATGTTTGATGCAATATCAATCAAAATTGAGTCAAGCAATTACAAAATTGTCTAAAAAGTTTTCTTAGTAAGAAATCTCACCTTTCTAATGACATCTAGCGTAACCCAATCGCACCTATACAACTCCAGACACAAATTTAGTACTAAAGCCATCTAAATATTATTTTGAATTTTTCACACATATTTTTTCATATTGCATCTGTTTTGCACTTTTCTTATGCGTTTGTCAGCGTGCACAAAAAAAATCTAAATGGATTTTCTTCACTGCCATTCAGCTGTCTGTCTGTCTGCCCGCATTTTTTGTCGCCCTCACCACAGCCATCAACTTTGGCTACCTGCTGTTCGGCGCTTTTGCCAACTTTGCACAAATTCACGTTTTGTATTTTATAATAAAATTACTTTTGAAAAGTTCTGCACAACTTCTTGCACTTCTTACGTTCATTCACTGTTCTGCCACTTGTTCTCTACATTTAAATACTCGGCTTGTTGCCGCTCATATTACAAAAGTTTCCAATCTCCCCCCTTCTCCACACCTCTTCAACAACTAAGACACTTGAAGCTGCTCAATGTTGTTGCGCCCTTTTTTGCCATCTTTTGCTATTTGGCCAACTTTTCAGTAGCACTTTTAATCCTTGTCTATTGCTTGTCACTTCTGCTTTTCTCTATGGTTTTCTTTTTTAATTTTTTTTTTTTTTTGTATCCCATTTCTTGCCTCAGCTCAGCCTCTGGCACACGTGTGACAAAGTGCAGATATGTGTGTGTGTGTCGCTATGCTTTCACCTACTTGCGCCACTTTTAGACTGCCGCCCACCGCCCCTCTGTCACATCTGCTCAGGTGAGCGCGTTTCAGGTTTTCGTCGAGCAACCCTGCAGTGACATTTTCGATTGTGTTTCAGTTTCAGTCGCTTTTCGGCTGCTCCCAGTGTGGCAGGATGACACTTTTTCCGGGGGGTTGATTACACAGCGCTTTGCTCCCCCTTAGTTGCGCAGCTGACGCTTGTTTTTCGTTTTGCATTCTTATGATTTCATGCCCGCAGATGCGTTTGTATCTAGTTGGAGTTTCGTATGTCTTCTGCGCACAAATAGCACGTGGAATAAATTTATGAAATGACTTCAACGACTCGGAGGTGTGGCGTCACATGTGCCGACGCGCGCGTGGCTGTGCGGGAGGAACTTTTACCTGCCCCGGTCCTCCCACTTTTGTGTACATTATGTACTACGTTCTGTGTACATGAAACGCTTAGCTGCCGCATCCGCCTGGAAACGCTGTTGTTGTGCTCGTTCCTTCAAAATTAAATCCATAACTGGTTTGGCATTTTTGTGTGCCGCATTTCCAACTAAATTCGTTTCGGCATTTGTTTTTCTGTTTTGGCGTATGCGGATTTTTGGAAATGATTCTCTGTTGCTCATCGAATTCATATTTGGGGGGTTTTCTCATTTGATTAGAAAAATGTCATAAGCTTCATGGCGTTTAGTTTGGGTTCGCTAGGAAAATGAAAGCTTCGTAGATAGAGGAATTTTTACAAAAATTCTTTGCATAGTTGCCTTGAATGTAAAACTAAGGAGTAGTAAAAACAAATCCATTATCCATTTAAAAACATGGCTTTAGTAGTAATCTAAATTTTGTGTTTTATAAGTGCAATCGGGTTAGATGTCATTAGAGAGATTAGGTTTCGCACTTAAACACTTCTCAGACAGTTTTGTGATTGCTTGACTTAGTTTTGTTTGAGCGCCGGTTAAAGATGGACACCGGCAAAGAGAGAATAAGCCACATTTTACACATTTTCTTCGATAATCAAATAGTTTTTATGGCATTAAAAAGATAAAAATTCGTTATGAGAAAACTTTTCGGACAGTTTTGCAATGGCTTGACTCAGTATTGTTCGAGGGCAGTTCAAATAGGAAAGAGAGAATGAGCCCTATTTTACAGTGTTTCTTCGATAAAGCGATTAAAAATTTAACTAATTTTTTATGGCGTTAGAAAGATACGATTTCGTACTAAAAAAACTTTTCAGACAGTTTTGTGATTGCTTGACTCAGTTTGGTTTGAGGTCGCTTCAAACACGAACACTTTAAAAAACTAAATACTCCACATTTGCCAGCTTTTCTTCGAGAAAGGCGACTGAAAATAGTGTCCTGACACTAACAGCAGATTCAGCATTTAGTTTCGTCGATTCTGTCGATTCGACTCTCTGAAAGTTCAATTGTCGAAAATGTCCATAAAAACATGGAAATCGTGGAATCCAGTGGTCATGTAAGGACTGTGTCGATTGACCAGAAGCTAAACAATGCACAAAATACCGTTTGGACTTATTTCGATAAAGCTGGAACAGAAGCTCGATGTATGGATGCCAAACGAGTTTATGCGAAACCTTCGAACACTCATAGACCGAATTTCCATCTGAGAATCGATGCTAAATAGCAACAAAATCCACACATTTTTCAAGCGAATGGTTACTGGTAATGAAAAGTGAATCACTTTCGACAACGTCAAGTCAAAACCGTTGAGGTCGGATCGCAGTGAACCGGCTCAAACGGTGCCCAAGCCAGGATTGACCGTCAGTAAAGTTTTACTGCGTGTTTGATGGGATTGGCAGGGAATCTTCTACTTCGACCTCCTTCCCTATGGTCAAATTTTTAACTTGGACCTGTGCTGTCAACAATTGAACCATCTGAAGCAAGCAATTGTCCAGATTTGTAGAATAGAAGAGGAATTGTGCTCCATGAGGACAACGCCAGGCCATACACATCGATAGCAACTCGTCAAAATCTTTGGTAGATTGATTGCGAGGTTCTTATGCATTCAACTTATAGTCTTGGCATCAAGTGATTGCTACGTGTTCCTGTCTATTGTGAATGATTTAGCTTCTGACAAAGTGCACTTAGAAGAAGCTTGAGAAGCTCGAATGTCCCAGTTTCTTGCCAGAAGATACGAAAGTTTTCTATGAGATATAGAAAGGCTTCAAAATGGCAACAAGCTATGGAACAAAACTGTGCATAGTTGACCTAATTTTACGTCATTTTATTCTTAATGAAGCCTAAAATACAGTGATTACTATTGTAGAGCTGCGCTGAAGAAATTTAGTGTGTTTTATTTTTGAGCACAATCCAGTGAAACGAATTGCGCCTGCGTTGAGGTGGGAGAACTAATTTTCGCAGCAATATTTTAATCCAATTAATATGAATTAAAATAAATGAAATATACATTTTTATTAAAAAATAAATAATTAATAATTTTAGTAATTAAAGTTAATTATTAAAAAATTATTAAAATAAAATAAAATAATTAAAAATTAATTAATTAAATTAATAATTAAAAATGAATATTTAAAAACTAAAATTTTTTAGCTCGTTTTTAGTGTAACCATATGGCCACGCCAGCCGCTGCCGGGTTAATTTTCACATTCAATAAACAAGCAAAAATTTATTGACTTTGTTGATGTGTTTTTTGCGAAACTTTAAAAGGTTTTTTCCCAATCATTATCAACAATTTAACAGAGACATTAGTTAGCAATTCGAAAACCATTAACGAAAACGTTGTGGTCATGAAAAGTTGGTTAATTTCTGTGTGCTTTGGATTTGTGCAAATTTCGCTGCGTAATTGTCGTCGACGCAATCGAATCGAGCGTTGAATGGTCAACGAACTCGCGAACACAATTTACCCGACAACATAGCGTTGTAAGTTTTTATGTTTTTTTGTTTGTGTTTTTGTTTTTTCATAATTTTCTTGCAAGTTTAAAAGCTTTTACGGCAACGTTGCGTCGGTCGGTCGGTCGTATGCTCGTTCATCCATTACCTGTTCAGGCGTAAACAACGCGCTGTCCGTTGGCTACACAGCGATTGGGCAATTATTAATAGTCGCTGCAACAACAACAACAACAATAATGATGGCAAGTCGCTGAATCGTCGTGACGACAAAAATAAATAATGAAAACGCAAACGTAAAACTTGCATTTACGATAAATGTCCAACAAGTGCGCAGCGCCGAATGCTCGCCGCCCCTTGTGTCGTCTCTTTGCTTGTTTGGCGATCGCACTGGGAGCGCGATTAGAAATCTTCTGCAGGGCCAATAGGCGACCTCAAGCGGGCGACACGCAGTCGCTGGTGCACAGCGACGGGAGTCTTGGCACTGTGCCCCCACAGCCTCGACCCCTGTTTTCCGTTGTTGGCTGCCGATGCCTCACGCGTTTTCCACGCACGCGGGACACCTTTTTTCAACGCGCCAAGTGTGCGTGTGTATGTGTGTCTTTTGTTGTTGTTATTTGCTTTTTATGGCAACACTTTGGTCGTTGTTGGTTCTTTTTCTGGCCTGCCTCACGCTTTGTTTTGTTTTGTTTGCCTTTTTCATTTATTTTTAGTTCAGTTTCACTTTGTCAATGCGTTGCGTTCTATTTTGTTGTTGTTATTGTTTGCTTTACTATCAGCATGTGCAGTATTTGTTGTTGTTTCTACTGTGTTGTTATTGTGTGTGTTGTTTTTTTCGCTCTGGGCTTTTATTAAATCAATATTAATGGATGCGATTTAATCTTCAATTGACACAAGTGAAAAAAAATTGTGCTGTACTTATGTGGTTCCCGTTCTCCGCGTTCTCTCTGCATTCTCCTCACTTTTATATTGAGTTGTGATTGACCGTTTGTTGTTGTGTTCGTAATGTTGGGTCTGGTCAAAGCGACGTGATTAATCGCCAATTTGAAATCTAATGACCGACCATTAGCCAGTTGCCGCCAGTGACTGAACTAACAAAAAAGTTTTGTAACTTTTCCCATTGATTATAACATTAAGGATTTAGTGATTAACTAACTAAACCAAAGATTTCGTAACAGCAGACATCAACAAATTGTTAGGAGTGAAACGTGACCTTGAATAGATTTGGTAAACAAAGTATTTATTGAAATATCTTTCAATTTAATTTATGACTTTGATTTTGATTTTTGTCTTTAATTAATTAATCCACCAGGGGGTGGGATTGTTCAGAGACTAAACCTGATTTCATAGGAACCAACTCTTTCCTTAGTTAGTAACATTACTAAAACCATTCAATAGCCATCAATTTTCTTTAGATTCAATTCAACTACTTCAAGATCTAATGAAGGTCTCTCAAGGTCCCAAAATTCTCCCTCGGTTTAATTTATCTCCCATAGTCCTTGAACCCAACCAACTACTACTCATTCAACCTAACTAATGTTAGTTAATCTGCGTTAAGTAGTTATAATTAACTAATTAATTGAGACTAAACGTGAACTAATTTTGTTCGACTAACATTGCGAACCTCCGAAGGTCCTTCAGGGTCTCAAAACTCTTCCGACTTTTAATCCATCTCTACTAGTAAACTAAACTAAACGAATGTTAATTAATCTTTGTTTAGTAATTGTAATTAACTATCTAATTTAGACCAAACACGAACTAATCTTGTTCGACTAACATTGCGAAGCTTCGAAGGTCCTTCAGGGTCTAAAAATTCTCCCTCCATCTCTACTAGTAAACTAAACAAAACTAAACTAATGTTAGTTAATCTGCGTTTAGTAATTATTATTAACTAATTAATTTAGACTAAACTCGAACTAATCTTGTTGGACTAACATTGCGAACCTCCGAAGGTCCTTCAAAGTCTAAAAATGCTTCCTACTTTTAATCCATCTCTAGAAGTAAACTAAACTAATGTCAGTTAATCTGCGTTTAGTAATTATTATTAACTAATTAATTTAGACTAAACTCGAACTTACCTTGTTCGACCAACATTGCAAAACTCCGAAGGTCTTTCAAGGTCTCAAAATTCTCCCTACTTTTAGTCCATCTCTACTAGTAACCTAAACTAATGTTAGTTAATCTGCGTTTAGTAATTATAATTAACTAATTAATTTAGACTAAACTCGAACTAAGTTTGTTCGACTAACATTGCGATCCTCCGTAGTTCCTTCAGCGTCTCAAAATTCTCCCTACTTTTAATCCACCACTACTAGTCAACTTAACTAATGTTAGTTAATCTTTGTTTAGTAAGTATAATTAACTTATTAATTTAGACTAAACTCGAACTTGTTCGGTTAACATTGCGAGCCTCCGAAGGTCCTTCAAGGTCTCAAAATTCTCCCTACTTTTAATCCATCTCTACTAGTAAACTGAACTAATGTTAGTTAATCTGCGTTTAGAGGTTATAATTAACTTATTAATCTAAATTAAGATTAGTTTGACTAAAATTTCGACCCTGTAAGACAACCGTTCCAGGTTTCAAATTCATCGCCCAACTCTCTCTCACCCTGTATTTGAACGTGTAATTAATCTCATCTGAAGCTGCACGCTGCGTAATAATGGCACTTAGTTGTTCAGCGTGTAAATACTTTTAGTTTTAGTCATTTCGATTGCCGCATCTAATTGCCAGCTGAATTGCACGCAAATGGGTTCAGATTTCAGTGAACCTTGATTGAAATGATAACTGTAATGTTGTTGTTTCCCCATTTTATAAATAGTTTCACTAACTACAACAACAATTCTGAACGCCAATAATTGCATATTTACACTACACAACACCTTTTTGCAGTCGACGTTAATTTAACTATTAAGAATGAATTGAAAAACCCAACATTTTCACTGCGAATTAATTGATTGTGACATTTTAATTAATTTTGTATATTAAAAATACTTTTAAAATTATTAAATATGAAACATTAAATTGTTCAGAAATCGTAGATTGATTAAATTAAATGAATAATCAATTAAATTATCAACTTGAATGATCAACAGGCCGTCGCACAGTGTTGAAAATGTTTAGATAGGCGGCAATGAATTTGCAGTTTCTTATCAGAGTCTTGAAGTTTCTTATCAAATAACTAATTAAATTTCTTGAAGTAGTTAATTAAATATTATTTGGCCTATTAAAAATTTATTCACTTTTGAATTCAACAAGATTTTGTTTTATTCCAGTTTTTGCTAGTGGTAACCGTTTTCTAGAATAATTCATCCTTGTTTAAATATGTAGAATTTTGATTACTGACTAATTGAAAACTGATTAACTCGTGATTTTGCTAGTTGTAACCAATTATTATAATGATAAATCCTTATTCAAATATTTAAAATTTTAATTACTGATTATTTTAAAATTTATTCACTTTTTGCTTCAAGAAAATATTAATTCATTCTAGTTTTTGTTAGTTAGCCATTAAGAAATAATGATGTTAAATTATAAGTAATCAATACTGTTTTCCATGTAATTACTGAATAATCGACTTAGTTTTGCCTTTTAAAGCATTAAAAAAACTATTAAAAAAACATTAAAAACTATTTTTTTTATGTAATTACTCAATATTTTATCACCTAACTAACTGTTTAAATAATAAATTTGTTCATTTTTTATTAATTAAGTTTAATATCGAGTAATCAATGCCGTAAATGTTGGTTTATGCACCCACTTATTAGAATAATAACCGTTTTAAAGCGATTAAGAAATGACTATGTTTAATTATAAGTAATCAGTACTATTGTTTCACGTAGTTACTCAATAATCAACTAAGTTTTGGCTTCTTAAAGCATTTATCTTATCTATTTAAAAGTTTATTTCCGGTAACTTCTGAATAATTGACTAATTGTTTTCTTGCTTAAGCGATAAACTTAATTTTTCGAAAAATTACTTGTTTAATTATGGGTAATCAATATTTTTTTCATGTAATTACTCAATACTTTACCAACTAATTGGCTGTTTAAAAGATAAATTTGTTAATTTTTTTATTAATGAAGTTTAATATCGGGTAATCAATGCAGTTTTCTACGTAATTACAATTTAATTAAAGAATTATTTGCTTGTTGAAGCAATAAGTTTATTAATTTGTAAGTAATCACAGTCAATTATGGGTAATTAATCAATTTGTAATTACTCAAGAATCTACTAATTAGTTGTCTGTCTAAGCAATAGACATAACCATGGTCAATTATGGGTAGTACAATCTACTAATTGAATGCTTGTTTAAGTATGAGTTTGTTTGTTTAGATGTTAAAACATTTAAAATCGCATAATCAAAGCCGTTTTCTGTGTAATTATTGAGTAATTTGTAATTTGTCATATTGAGCATTTGTCACCTGTTTAAACAACAAACTTATTTATTTTGAAGTAACTATGCCACAATTCTGAATAATTAATGCTTTTTTTTTCCATAAAATCACTGAATAATCAACTGATTAATAGCCAGTTTAAGATATGAATAGGTTTATTTGGAAGTTATTAGGTTCAAAATTGAGTAATTACATTTTCTTTTTCAACTTTTTCAATTAATTGATACACATGCAATTGTAAAAACTAACTAATTGAGTGATTCGCAAAGTTGCGTGTTTGCCAATTGTTTGCAAAGCAATTACTAGAAAAATAATAAGGAGAATGTTATTAGTTAGTTTGTTAGTTAGTTATTTAGTTAGTTATTTAGTTAGTTATTTATTTAGTTATTTAGTTAGTTAGTTAGTTAGTTAGGTAGGTAGGTAGGTAGGTAGGTAGGTAGTTAGTTAGTTAGTTAGTTAGTTAGTTAGTTAGATAGTTAGATAGTTAGATAATTAGTTAGTTAGTTAGTAAGTTAGTTAGTTAATTAGTAGTTAGTTAGTTAGTTCGTTATTAGTTAGAACTATTGTTGAAACAATTTGTTTAGAGCCTTATTTCCAAAGTTCCATGAACTTTTAAAGCAAAAATCAAGTAATTATTTGCGTTATTTATCCAACAATGTCTTAGTTGCAAATTAGTTAACCACATTTGTGTTAAACAGTAAATAGTTTAATGCAAACTAATTGATTTAAAATAAATTTCATATTTTTAATTTATTTAGTCTCGATTTCACTGATTTTAGATTAATTTAAAATTTTCTATTTTATGTTTAGAGTTTCAATTACCACAATTTGTGTGTAAATCAAAAGAAATCCTCACATTAGTTTTTCCAATGTCATTTTAACATATTCGAAAGGCATTGTTCCGCATAGTCGATGAAAGAATTCAACTGAATTCGTTAGCTTTGTGTACAAATATTTTGCACATTTTCTGTACGAAATCAACTGCAAATATAATTGAATTCATTCATTCTTCCATCATCATCATCAGTGAGACAGTTAGCCAGTGAATGTGTTCGTTCGTCTGTTGCGCAAACAGAACAAATATTTCGGTCGGTTCGTTTTCCTCGCATTCAATTCCATTTAGTTGAATTGTATGTGCGTGTGTGTTGTTGTTGTTCTATCTGCACTTTATGCAAAATATATGCAAATTGATTACAACAATACGAGTACTTGGCAATAAAGACAAGAGGCGTTGAAAGGCAACTCGGTGGGATCCATTCAGTCGAGCCGGTCCAATTAAGCGCCGCCGCTCCGCCCCCGTCAACCTGTGTGATGCGGCCTGCGGTACTCGAAAGCGCCGAGTGGCGATGGGTCTCTAAGCTGTGAGCTGCTCTCAGCCGAAGCGCTGCCAGTGCACTTGACTGACCAGTGAAACAACAGCAAAGTGGAACGACACGTTTTCTTAATGCGTGTTGCCTCATTCCGTTCTCGTTGTAATTTCGACGAACTTTTCTGGCTTGTTTACACAAACAAGAAAAACACTTTTATTGGTCTCTATTTGGTGTCTTCCTTTTTCGTCGACAATATGCCGCGAATGGCCATAGACCACCGACCGCCGACCACCGCAGCATCGTTAAGTTGAGTGCGTTCGGTTTGCATTTTGATATCAATAATGGAAAAAACAGCTGGAGAAAATGTTGAATGATTACAAATTAATGCCACAATAATCGACTTGTGGCGCTCAACACGCTTCTCTGCATTGATGATGATGTTGTTGTTAAATATTCATGCAACGACGATAAGAGCGAACAGGAAATTAATTCATGAACGCCAATCGATGTGAGTGCGAAAGAGAAGCAAGATTTGAAGATTGAAGTGATTGGAGTAAATATGAAAATAATGCCAATGATTAAAGTGAAGTGTAATAAATTTGTGGTAATTTAAGGGTGAAAAATAAATAAGACGTAAAAACTGAATATTCATTGAAAATTTAGAAATAAATAAAACAAAATTAAATAAATTATTGAAATTGAATTGAGGACAAAATTGAAAAATAATAACTTATTGCTTAATTAATTAATTAAACTTTAATAATTTAACAGTTTGTCTTAAAGCAGAGTAAATATAAACGATTTTTGAAGTGATTGGAGTAAATATGAAAATAATGCCAATGATTAAAGTGAATTAAAATAAATTTGTGATGAATTAAAGTTGAAAAATACATATTTATTGAAAGTTAAAAAACAAATATTTATTGAAAAAAATTTAATTTAAAAAATAAAAAATAAAATTTTTAAAAACAATTAATCAAATAACTGAAAATGTAGATAATTGAAAACGAAATAAAGTAAATTAATGAATTTAATTGATTTAAATAATTCAATAATTCAGAGTAAATAGTAAATAAATTTTTGAAGTGATTGAAGTAACTACGAAAATAATGCCAATGATTAAAAAAAAATAAAATAAATTATAAATTTGTGATAAATTAAAGTTCAAAAAGAAATATTTTTTGAAAGTTAAAAAATAAATATTTATTAGAAATTACAAAACTAAAAAAAATGAAATAAATCATTGAAAATCATTGAACAGAAAATAAAATTTTTTAATTATAATGCATTGTTTAATTAACTAATTAATTTAATGCCTTACGGCTTTGGCTCTAATAATTCAAAAAATTTGCTAAAAGCAGAGTAAAGAGAAAACCAAAAATGTCTTCAAATTCTCCTCAATCCTGCCACAGTCACCAGAGTTGTGTTCCATTTCCCCTGCTCCCCCTTCTCCCCTCCATCGGCCCCTCTTCCGTTGTCACACTTTTTGGTTTTCTAATTACGTGTGAAATGACATCTTCAGTCATTATATGTGATTGTTGTTGTTGTTATTACTGATTAGTTGAGCACGTCTGTAATGCTCAGTGTTACACTAACAAAAAACACAGCATCCAACTGTCACCAATATACAAAAAATTCGCTGCAGAAAAAACAAAAAAAAAAACAACAAAGTTGAGAAAATAACAAAAATTATCGCACGTCAAAAATTTGTATTATTAATGTTTACAGCAGCATGAAGGCAACAACAATAACAACAACAAGAAAAATTAAGAACGGTCGGTAGCATTTTCTTTTCTTTTCTGGTATGTCTACTGTTGCTCTTCTTGTTGTTGTTGTTGGTGTGTGAAACAGTCGCAAGCAAGAAAAAAATTCAAATAATCTGCTTCTGTTGTCGGTAATGCGAGAGCACATCCACAGCTACAACAACAACAACAGCAGCAATAACAAAAAAAGCAAACTAAAAACATGACAACAATAACAACTCCAACAACAACAACAACAATGTATGTGACAGCCCAAACATGCATTAAGAAAAGAGCAGACAGCCAAACAACAACAACACCAATAACGAAGAAGAAAAAAACCAACAACAACAACAACGATAAAGATAAATGAAACGACGTGTTGGTCGCCGCCGCATTGTCCCCACCGATGTCGATGTCGCATAGTCGAACCACTTCAGTGCTTGTTCGCTCGCTTTCCCCCCTCTCCCCACTTCTCCTTCACGCACTCGCGATTTGCTGTCGTCGAGCGTTCATTTGCGCATAGCGTCGATGACGTTACGGCACGACCGACCGAACAAAGTTTGTCTTATCAGTTTGTGATTTTTCTTGGCGCTTTTCATCTCAGTTCGCGGTACATTGGATTCGCTAGACTGGATTTTGTATGAGCCATGGCCAAAAGGACCACAACGTCATATTTTCGTGCCTCAAGAAAAGTAAATGGTTTTGAAGATTAGTTTAGCTTAGATTGGCTCGGAAGATGCTCGAGCCATCATAACATGGACTGCCGATAGTTGTGGTTAGTAAAGTTTTAACTTGGTAACGAACTGGTTAGCACTAACCGCATGTGATTTGGTGTTGTGTTACTTTGATTGAGGTTAGTTCATTGGATTCGACGTAAAAGTGAACTGTTTCAACTAATCCCCGAAAGCCTTTCAAAATATAGGTTTTAGCCTATAAAAATCTGATTACCGATTGATAGAAATGGGACTCATACGTTTTCATGAGCATTTTTAGCCCCTGCGAAAACAAAATCAACTGGTTAGCACTAACCACATTGGTTGCTGTGGAATCAAAATGCTCATAAACTCTGAGTTGAAGCGTGGCTTCTGAGCCTTCAATGATAGTCTGTCATATATTGAACACACTCATAAATTTCCATCTTTTGAATTGTTTACAGTAACATTTTGGATAAAAATTACCCGATTTTCGTTTTCCGAACTAACAAACTCATCAGTTTCCATCATTCAAATCATTTACAGTGACATTTCGTGTCCAAAATGACCCATTTTTCGTTTTCTAGACTAACAACCTCATCAATTTCCATATTTCGAAACGTTTGGGGTGACATTTTGAATCCAAAAGAATCCATTTTCCGTTTACAAACTAATAAGCTCATCAATTTCCATCATTCGAATCATCTATTGTAACCTTTGGGGTCCAAAGTGACTCATTTCTCGTTTTTCAGATAAACCAACAGTTTCCATCATTCGAATCATTTACAGTGACATTTCGGGTCCAAATAGACCCATTTTTCGTTTTTCAAACTAACTAACTTATGAATCCATCCATCTTTCGAGTCTGAAGTAGCATTTTGGGAACAACATGACCCATTTTTCGTATCCCAGACCAATAAACTCATTAATTTTTTAATGTTTCGAAAAATTTTCAATAACATTTTGGGTCAAAAACGACCCAAATTCCGTTTTCGAAACTAACAAACCCATTAATTTCCATCTTTCGAAAAGTCTTCATTAACATTTTGGGTCCAAAACGACCCATATTCCGTTTTCCGGACTAAAAAACTCATTAACTTGCATCTTTCCAATCGTCATCTGCAACATTTTGGGTCCAAAACGACCAAATTTTCGAAACTAACGAACTCATTAATTTCCATCTTTCGAATAGTCTTCAGGAACATTTTGGGTCCAAATCGACCCAATTTCCGTTTTCGAGACTAACCAACTCATTAATTTCCATCAATCAAATCGTTATCCGTGACATTTCAAGTCCAAAACGACCCATTTTCGTTTTCCAGACTAACAAACTCATCAATTTCCATATTTCGAATGGTCTTCAGTGATATTTTGGGTCAAAAATTATCCATTTTGCGTTTTCCTGACTTACAAACTCATGAATTTTCATCTTTCGATTAGTCTTCAGTAACATTTTGGGACTAAAAGGTTCATTTCTGTTTTTCAGACTAACCAACTCATCAGTTTCCATTATTTGAATCATCTGTAGTGACCTTTGGGGTCTAAAATTACCCATTTTCTGTTTTCTAGATTTATAAACTCATCAATTTTCATCTTTCGAGAAGTCTTCAGCAACATTTTGGGTCCAAAACGACCCATTTTCCGTTTTTCAGACGATTCAGATGATTTCACTTATCAATTTCCATCTTTCGAAAAGCTTACAATAACATTTTGGGTCCAAAATGACCCGATTTCCGTTTTCGAGACTAACAAACTCATTAATTTCCATTTTTCGAATAATCTTCAGTAACATTTTGGGTCCAACATGGCCCTTTTTCCATTTTCCAGACTAACCAACTTATCAATCCATCTGTCTTTCCATTTTTCATTCTATCTTTCGAATCGTGTTCAGTAACATTTTTGGTCCAACACGACCCATTTGCTCTCATCAACTTCAACATTTGAACATTGTTTTGTTTCGGTTAATACTAACCTAATTTACTTGGGCCGTGTTGTAGTTGTTTTTATTGCTGCAAAACAAACCAAAGCGCAGCACTGTCGCTTATCAGTTAATGTGTGACCGACGGCAATCGGCGACATCGATGCCGTAACAAAGTGCGGCGAAGCATTGAAGCGAAGAAGCGAAGCGCTCGAGGAAAGAATGTCAGCGTTGAAAGTAGCGTAAAAATGAAACAAAAAAAAAACAAAGAGGCACAGCCATAAAAAATTATACCAAATTAAGTTGGAACGTAAAAGAAGGAACGCAACTAATAGTTGAAGAAAAAAAAACACACATACACACACACACATGAAACACATGAAGCAGCAGTGAAGGCACTCGGGTTATTCGCTTTCTGCACTAAAAACATAAAAATATATATTAATGAAAAACAACGACGACAACAACAAACAAACATGGCCATAACTACTGTGTGGAGGCAATGTACCAACTTGCAATCGCAGCAGCAGCAACAACAACGTCATTAAGAAAGAGTAAGAAATACGCAAACAAACAAAAAAACTCAAACTAGAGAAACAACACGCATGCAGAATGCCAAATCTGGGGGCCCGCTTTGGTAGTGCGCTGCAGCAAAAGCGGAGGGGGGTGGGCGGCGGGTCGTAACATCAACGAGCCCACAAACCAGGCAACAACAATAAAAAATTGAATAATTTAAACTTTAACAACAACTTGAAAGCCATAACAGAGCCGCTATTGCAACAACTATGAACAGCAACTGTGCAAATCTTTCTAGACGATAATAACAACAACAATAACAACAAGAACTTACGGCAGCAACAAGCTAATAATAACAACAACAACAACAACCAAAACGACTACGATTGCGATTAAAATTGTAAAAAGCAAAAACAACAACAACCACAAGAGATTTTATATGTTTTGCAATAAATAAACACAGACACACGCATTCATTGCACCGTGGCTCGAATTGCCAAAAAGCCAACACATTTTTCTTTGCTTATAGTAAAATTGTGCGCCAAGTTTGAATCGTTTGGACCACAGTGAATGCCAAAATTGTGCCTTAAAAATCGAAGTAAACAAAAATAATGCCAGCAAAATGAACAAAACAAGAAAATAGCAAAAGCTGCAACAACAACAACAACAACAAAAACAATCAATGCAAGTCGAACAACCGTCGCCGAATAAAAATAAATAGCCAAGCATAACGAAAACAGCGTCCAAAACAGTCACAACAACAGCAACAACAACAGCATCAAGTCTTCGCATAAGTGCAGATAAAAATAACAACAACAACAAGAAAACAAATAAAAATAATATAATAAAATACAATTTTAGTTTATGCGACATGCGTCGCGCGGCGCACAGTGGCTCAATTTGTCATTTCAGGTTGCAAAATTAATAACTCCTGAACGAATAGAGATAATTGGACAATTTTTTTTGCTGTTGATTAGAAATTCATCAGGCTATTGTATTCTCAAACCTGAACTCAATCGAGGTACAGGGTGCTACGTAATACTTTGTCAAAGTTCGGCTTACTGTAAATAAGAATAATGCGAACAACAATGATAAGTTTTAGTTGCAAAATTAATGAAAATGCATTAAAAAAGATGAAAAGTAATAAGAAATTTAAGAAATAAGCTGAAAGAGTCAAATTTAAAGATAAAAATTCATAAAGTTTGCTTTCAAAATGAGAACCAGAATTCGAAAAATGTACAAAAAAAGTTTAAAAACAATGCTTCATTAGGACTATATTTGATCGGTAGCTTATTGGGTGGGGTGGGAATACTGTTTTTTATTTTTTTAACGCGACCCGGGCTTGCTGGTAAAACTCCTTTCACTATAACACCTTTCATTTTCTCCTGATCCTTATTTTATTTTATGATCAAAGCTTCTTAAAAGTGGGTGGCAGTTATTTTTCCCGTTGCCTCCATAAGCTTCCTTTTTTTAGTGAATGACGCACAGTCCTGAGTTGACTTTTTCGGCCTTCCTTTTGCCGCCTTTGATGTCGATGGTTGGTCATCGCTTATGCTATATGCATCTCTTGCATCGAAGTACAAAATTGAATTTGGTACGATTTGCCGCAATCCATTTTAACTTGATAGTGCGATAAGTCCTGGATATCTTCTCTTTAGTCGTAGATGTTTTGACTGCAGGCAAACTTCCTTCGACGTAACCAATTCGACGTAACCAGAACGAACTGCTCCTTTGTCTTCGAAATAGTAAATATTTCAAACAGCTTCGAATTTTTTAAAAACATGTTTGTGCTTCTTCTTCGGTTTAGTTGCAGGGGCGGAGTTGCGGTGATGTTTAGTTCAAATTAAATTCGAAACTAACTTTACTCACATTCAAATAGCAGGCACTAAGCTTCTAATAATAGTAGGTACCTGCAGTTCTTAGGTTTTTACCCGTTGTGAGATTTTTGAACAGCCCAGACACATAAGTGGATTTTAGACAGTACACATAGATATAAGTCTGCTTTTTGTTTTTCAATAACTAATTGTTTCATTGTCGCGGTTGAACTCAAAGACTAATGGCGACTGACTGAGTTTTGCTCAAAATAAAAAAAAATTGTATGACAGACACAGTGTTAGTATTTTGTTAAAAACACAAGCATTACATCAAAGGATACATGACAGCTGATTGCCGGAAATGAAAGCCAACTTGTTTTTCGTACGTGCGAACTGCGCATTCAGCAAAAGTACTCTTTATGAAGCTCTAAATGAAGCCAAAATCCAAATTTGCATGCCCTGGTAACGATTATAATCGCGTGTAATTGATTAACTCTCAAAATCTTGACGAACTTGTTCGAACGCACGCACCCGAAAGCACAAAATTGCGCGAGGTGGCCACAGAAAAATCGCTGTAAAATCCAGTCGGGCAAAATCGGGCACCCGATCTCTTCAGGGCAGTACTCACAGAAGACTAGTGAACAATTTTCCCAAAGACGGAACCGTGGCAAGTATGGCCTTTTTTTTGAAACTCTATCGAAAGTTCAAAAAGAGTGATAAAAACAGTGCTTCAAGTCAGTGCCTATGAAGAGACAACAACAACAACCAACTTTTTTTTCTATATTTAATTATTTACTACAAATGCCTTCTTTTGCGATGCTGGTGCAAAAAGTTTAAATTAATTTGCTCCTTTCCGTATTTGAAAACTTCAGCTTTGCTGAAACAGTGCAAATTGCTGATATTATTTCACACTCTAAAAATTGCTCAACTTTGACGGGCTCTACAAGCAAACCTATTTGTCCAATTTAGTTAAGGTTTTCGAATTTCTTAGGTCCAAGCATTTATCTATCGGACAAGTATAACAGTTTCCCCCAAATCGAACATGACAAAATCGACTTTTGCAACCTACGTCGGCAGAATCAGCCACTGTGCGGCGTAGCGCAGTCTATGTGAGTGTGTATGTGTGTGTGTGTGTCAGTTTGCCTTCTCGCCAGAACAAACGCGAATGGGAATGGCCACACCGACTGTTGTCGTTCGTTTGCACGCAGCAACAGTCGAACGAAAAAACCTGTTTTTTAATTCGAAACAGAAATTGAGACGCAAAAACAACAACAACAACTATAGAAACTAGCAAAAATTTAAAGAAATGCCATAAAAAAATGCATAATGCGATTAGATGGCAACGCACTGTGGAACATTCACCGATTTTCGACACTTAAATGCGACAACGAAATTTGCAAAATGTTGTTTTTGTTCGCCTTTCAAGTGAAGAACGAATTGATTGAAGTTGACGAGTACGAGGGCGGTAAGGCGTTTTTAAAGACATTGAAGATAAGAAAGTAGAGTTAAAATTTAATGTCATTTCTACGTGTTTGAAGCCTCATTTGTGTATTTAAAAAATTAATATTTTCGCTTTCTGAAAGCAATGAGTGCTCAGGCGTTCATAAAGTTTCCTACTGTTGCATTGAGCTTAAAATTTATTTTTTATAAGTTTCACTTGCTTACTTACAACTCCTATTATCTCGCTTACTCTTACTTGCTCTCACTTTCTCACTTTAAATTCTCATTGTTTTTACTTAAACCTCTCACTATCTCGATTAAAATTCTCACTTTCTTGCTTCAAACTCTCATTTTTTGCTTTTAACTCTCACTTCTTTGCATTTAACTATCAGTTTCTTACTTTGAACTCTCATTTCTTGATTTAGCCTCTCACTATGTCGATTTAAACTCTTACTTTCCTGCTACTAGCTCTCACTCTCTCTTAACTCTCACTTCTTTGCTCTTAGCTCTCACTTTTTCTTCTTCTAACTATCATTTTCTCACTTTTAAATCTCATTTTTTACTTAAACCTCTCAAAGTTTCGACAATTTCTCACCTTCTTGCTTCTAATTTTTACTTTCTAACCTTTAACTCTCACGTCTTTGTTTCAACTCTCATTTACTTAAAGTTAGTTAAAGTTTTAACTTTTACTTTCTTACTTATAACTCATTTCCTTGATTTAAACTCATTTGATTTCCTTTAATTATCACTTCTTAGCTTTCAACTGTCACTATCTCGCTTTAAACTCTCACTATCTCCAATTTATTTGCTTTTAACTCTTACTTTCTCGCTTATGACTCTATTTTCTTACTCATAATTCTTTACTTTAAACTCATTTTCCAATTCATTTTCTTGCTTTAAACTCTCACTATCTCGCTGTAAACTCTCACTATCTCACTTTAAACTTTCAATATCTCACTTTAAACTCTCCTATCTAATTTTTTTCCAATTCCAATTTTCTTGTTTTTACCTTTCAGTTTCGACTTTATAACTTTATTTTCTTATTCATAACTCATAATTCTTTACTTTAAACTCATTTTTCAATTCACTTTCTTGCTTAACTCTCTTTTTGCACTTTTGAATTTCACTTCATTGCTTCACTCTCAGTTCTTTGCTTTACACTCTCACTATTTCACTTTAAACTTTAACTGTCATGCTTTCTCTCTTCATGTTCGTTCTTCACTTTAAACTCTTCATTTCTTGCGTTTAACTTTTTACTCTATTTCCACTCATAACTCTAACTTTACACTCTCCTTTCAATCTTATCTTTTTTATTTGCTTCAAATTCTACTTTTCTCATTCCGAACTGTCACTTTCTTGTTTTAAACTTTTTATTTTCTCGCCTTTAACCTTCACTTATTCAATGTTTGGACTTACTTTCCCTCTCTCTCTCTTTCTCATCCTTATTTGACTGAGGCTGCTTTCTGATTTTTTTTACAGAACATTCTCACTTTTGATAAATCTTTCCGCTATATAAGATGCGTTTTCTTACTACAGGTTGCCGCTTTCGTTTTCGTTTGATTCCTGACTGTTAAGATTAAAAAAGTCTAACTTCTTCTCACATTTAAACGCTACATTTTACTGTAAATAAGTTTAATTTACTTTAAAATTAAAAAAATAATTAAATCTTAAAAATTAAATTAATTTAATTACTCGTAAAATTACAAATTATTTTTAATTAAAATTAAATTATCCAAAATCTTATCAAAAATTTGAAAAATTAACTTTTGCTAGGACGGTTTTTTCTGAATTCCGGGTCTAAAGGGGGCAAAACATGGGTCAAGGTGTTGTGTTAAGAATTGTAATTGCAGGGATTTTTGATTCAAACTTACTGAAAATACTCCAAATCCAAAACATTTTCGAAAATCACAATTCAACGGAGTCAATAATGGGTTAAGTTACCTTGATTTATTGGGCCGATTGACTGGGGAAGATTACAAAAACAAAACTTGAACCGATACAAACCCTGGAAATAAAAAATATGAGACACGTATTTTCATGTTTTTGAAAGCCAAAATTTTAAGGGGCAAACAAGTTAAAAGTTTATATCGAAAACCAAAAGTTTTGGGCCTTTTGATTTCAAACTTGGTGAATGTACTTCACACGTGAAATAATTCAATACGTGTAATTAAAATCTGATGGGGTCAACAATGGGTTATGATTTTGTATTGAGAAACTGTGAAAAACATGAATTAATGGGATTTTTAAATTGAAAAATGTTGAAAGACTTGAAATAAAAATTAATAAGATACGTGTTTGAAATCTTTTTTTAAAATGAAAATCTGACGGGGTCAACGATGGGTTAACAATTTTGTTGAGTTTTTTACTTTAAAATTGGTAAAAGTACTTCAGACGTGAAATAATTCAATACGTGTTTGAGATGTTTTCGAAAATCAAAATCTGACGACAACGATGTGTTATGAGTTTGTATGCAAAAATATGATTTAATAAGTCTACCAACTTCAAGTATAGCGAAAGCACTTCACTATATTTGACCATATTTGATTTACAGGACATTTTTGGCCTTTTAAAAAAAAGGGTCAACTTGACCCATAAAAATAGGAGCTACTTAAAATGCTCCACAAAAATGTTGTTCGAAGTCAAATCAAATTGCTAAACACATCATATACCTAAAATGTGAGGTTACATGGTTTTCGTATACCGATTCACCATAAGAATGAGCAAAAAGGGGAAAACTTTGACCCCCCCTAAAAAAAAATTCAGATGTAAACTTTCAAAATGCCGATACAGGTGTATCTTTTTTTTGCCCCCTCAACCAGAATCCGTTGTCAGAACCTTGTTTTTTTTGTGTTGTGCAGTGCAAATTAGACAAGTAATTTTTCATAAAAATCCAACAGGGTCAACAAAGGGTTAAGCTAACTTAACTTAACTTATTGAGCCCATTGAAACTGGATATTGCGAAATTGAAAGTGAATTTGAAACTGAGTGAAAATGTATTTGGTGTTCTAGAAACCGAATGGTTTGAATTCATTTCATGTTAATTTTTCTGAATTTTTCATCTTCCTTTTCATTTTCTTCAATTTCCTCCCAGTTGTGTATATTTCAAGTACGAACTGTCAGCAATTTTCAGGCTCACAGTTTTGCATTGTAATTGCAAAAGTCAGCGCCACACTTGCCACCCGGTCTTCCTTTACTTTCGATGCGATAATACCAATTATCTGGTCATTGTTTTTGTTGTTGTTGGTGCTTGTCTTTATTTTGTTTCGCTTTTATAGCTTTCTTCGTTCAACATTCTGTGTTTGTTTGCTCTGCACTTAACTTGTCGACAATTGCAAGCCACATGGTCAGGTTGCATTCCCTCGTGAGTGAGTGAGAGTGTATGAGTGTATGACTGTGTGTGTATGAAGGTGTGCATGTGTAGTGCTGGGGGGTGAGGTGCAATGAAAGCGAACCTGTGAAATGTCAATAATGCAATAACTTTTCCGGTCACGGCTTATCAATCACAGACACACACACACACACAGTCATACGTAATATTTATTATTTACCCCATAATTTGTTCAACCCTTCTTGCATTCCCCTGCCAGCAGTAGCAGCATTTTCATTAAATACAATAATCAGTATTTGTAATGCGGCAATTTGAAATTTTAATACCTTTGCTTTAGTTTTCAGTTCTTTCTCTCTCACTTTGTCTCTCTGCTTTGGTTTTGTTGTTGTTTACTTGAAAGTATCGCATGTTGTCATTGCTGTGACGTTGTTTCTGTGTGTATATGTGTATGTGTGTGTGTGTGTGTAAATGTTGGCCTGACATGTGCACAACTGACGTGCGGTCAATTTTGTCATTAACCACAAGAGTGGAGCAGAAAAAAAATTACAAAAATTGCCTTAACCGCAGCGGGGAGCCATTAGTGACACGTCATTTATTACACTCGCGAGTCTCATTCAATTCAACGTCGCAATGACCCAAAAGCGTTGAGCTTGTAAATGAAAATAATGCATTAACAATTTAAATCATAATTTTAATTAAATGTCTGAAGGTAAAAGTTGGGCATTTACAACAAAAGAGAGAGAGAAAGGGAACATTTTTGTATATTAAATAAACTAGAAACTATGATTTCATTGAAATAATTTTTACTCACTTCATGATTTTGTGAATTTATCTGATGTTGATTTTCAAACACTGAAAGTTATGCATTGAATTATTTTTAATTTTGAAAATTTTTCCCAAACCTAAGTAATCACAATTTTCTTAACCTCTTGTTGACCCGGTCAGATTTTGATGACAAATACTGGTCTAATTATTCCTCCTTTCAAGTACTTTTACCATATTTGAAGTAACAAAACCCATTTTATCAATTTTTCCTATACAAACTTTTAACCCATTGTTGACTCAGTTAGATTAAGATTTTTCAGAAAATAAAAACACGTTTCTGTTTAATTAATTAAATACTATCACCATATTTTAAGTAAAACCTGTTAAATCATGTCCCGCTATACACACTTTTAACCCATTGCTGACCCCTTTGGATTTAGATTAAAAAAAAAATGAAAAATATTAATTAGTTCTCACTAATATTATTTCCACCGAGTTTGAAATCAATTGTCCTATTAATTAATGTTGTTTTAAGATTCTCTATATTCATCCTGAACCCGTCGTTGAGCTCATTTGAAGTGTTCTCACCATATTTGAAGTGAAATAAAATTACATTTCCAGCAATTTTACCAACTTTTTATGACAAAAACCCTTATTAAATCATGTTTCTCTATACAATCTTTAATCCATTGTTGACCTTGGAAGACATTAATTTTCGAAAAAATGACAAACACGTTTCCGTTTATTCCTCATTTGAAGTGCTCTCACCATAGTAAAAAAACTCCTTTAAATAATTTCTCTATACAAACTTTAACCCATTGCTGACCCTATCAGGTTTTAACGAAAAAATGAAAAACACATCTCGAATTATTTCCCATTCGAAATGTTTTCACTACGCTTGAAGTCGAAAACCCTAACAAATCATGTTTCTCTATACAAACTTTAACCCATCGTTGACTTCGTCAGATTTATATTTTCGAAAAATTATGAAACACGTTTCGGTTTATTCCTCATTTTAAATACGTTCACCATATTTAGTGCTCTCACCATACTAACAAACTCGATGCATTCTCTATGCAAACTTTAACCCATTGCTGACCCTATCAGATTTTAATTTTCGAAAGAATGAAAAACACATCTGGAATTATTTCTCATTTGAAATATTTTCACTAAGCTTAAAGTCAAAAATACGTTTTTAGTCATGTTTCTTCATAAAAACTTTAACCCATTGTTGACCCTGCCAGACTTTGATTTTGAGAAACAATGATAAACGCATCAAATTATTTCTAACTAAGAGTATTTTTATCAAATTTATAGTAAATAGGCTCATTAATTCAAGTTTTTGCACAATTTATCCTTACAAACTGTTAACCCTCGATTGACAGTGTCAGATTTTGATTTTCGAAAAAATGTGAAAAACACGTGTCGAATTATTTCTCGTTTGAAATGCTTTTACTATGTTTGAAGCTGAAAAACTTATTTAGTCTTGCTTCTTCAAGTTTTTCTAGAAACTTTTAACCCTTTGTTTACCTCTTAAGGTTCTGATTTGAAAATAAATAACAGACACTTGTCAAATTATTTTCCATTTGAAGTGTTTCTAGCAATTTTGAAGTTAATAGGTTCATAGGTTCATGGTTTTTTCATACTCTTAACCCATTGCTGACCGCGGTTTATTTTAATTTTTGAAAAATTGCAAAATACCTGACGAATAATTGGAGTATTTTCATCAATTTTGAAATTAAATAACGTTTCATACAACACCTTAACCCACTTTTTGCCCCTTTAGACCCCGAATTCCAAAAAATCTCTTCTAAGCGGATGTTCATTTCATTTGAAGTGGACCTACAGTTCAAATTTCAATTTTAATGTTTGTAGCTTCGGCAGGTTGTGCTGGTCCTTAATGAATCAGACAAAGAACAAAAAGTTATATGCAAAAAGATTTAATGTTTAAAATTAATGCTTCTTCGTTCCACTATCAGTTCGAGTTGTTTATTTATGGCTGCCACGCGGCTTAGTCACCTACAATTAAACCTATTTGCTTTCACTCAATTCAACCCATTGCTCTCTTATCGTCTCACGTGTTGTTTATTAAAAAAGGAAATAAAAAAAAAAATAAAAAAATAAAATAAAAAAAATATTGTGCATTATTTAAACGTTTTCTTGAGTGCCGCTGATAAGATAAGTGAACCGAACGTCAGCGGAATTAGTTAAGAGCCAAGTTGTTGTAGACTTGTGGGTGTGTTTTCCAAATGAAGCTGTCCAGTTCTAAACTCACATAACCTAAAACTTTATTTGTTTTGATTTTTGTTTTGTTTTGTCTGTTCATAATTGAGCGAAGAAGAAGCAGCATGAAAAACTTGAACATGCCTCTGGTCACTTAAGTGTGCAATGTACCGAAGCTCAGTCAAGTTGCAGCTGGACTGAGCTTGTGGCCAATTAATATGCTTAATAATTTTACAATAACAACACAAAGAACAAGAACAACAATGAAAGAAAAACTAGTGAAACCAAATGCTAAAAAGTTTACGAAAAGATTTGCTAACAAATTTGCCGGAACTTATGGGTTCGAGACAACCAAAGTCGAAGGGGGAGTCAACTTACATTGGGCGACTTTTGATGGCAGCGCGTCGCTCTTGCACTCTCACTCTTTCCATTTCTCTCTCTCTCTCTATCTTGTTATTTATTCTCGTATGAGTGTGTGTGTGTATGCGTGTGTGTGTAATTATGTCAACTTTAAGTCTTACGAGAATGCAAAGTTTTGCTCGACGCCTTCGCTAAGTACTTGAACAAAAGTTTTCCCTCTCGCACCCTTCCCCGTGCCGCTGCCAGCCACATGCCTCGCAATCTGAAAGCCATGCAGCCAAAGTGTATTTCAATATGAAATTATTTGTGTCGTTCCCCGCAGCTCCTCGGTGACCTGCGCCCTCCGCCACGGCCCCAGTGCCATTGTCTTCATTGAATGGTAAACAAACATGCGAAACTTTTATTTCAATTGGCAACTGAGCACCGAAATAGCGCACTCTACATGTCGTGGAGAAGAGGGGCCCCGGGGGCAGGAGGTAAGGCAGTAAGTAGTGGAAAAGAATTATAGCACAAAGACGCATCGTGTCGAGTCTTAGGAACAAACTAAACAGAAACAAAAGCGAATAGCAAAAAGTCGACATTTCCTTTTCCTATGCGACGCAAAGTAAAGTTTTCGAGACTCGAAAGTGTGCGGCTGACGGCTGAGGACGAAGACCCAAGCAGGGGGAAAGTGCTTTACCAGGAATGGCAAATTTCAAATTACAAGCTGACAACTTCCGTAGTACAACTGCAATTGTGTTTGGTTATTTTGTTTTTGTTGTCGCCGCAAAACATATATTTGGCTTTTGCCTTTTGTCTGTGTATGTGTGTGTGTTCGAGTGTGCGTATGTGTGTGTGTGTTTGTGTTTATGTTGAACTAAAATGCTAATTTTTGTTGCTATGTGTTGTTCATTGTGTGTTGTAATCTAAATAAAACAACAACAATTACAATTCCTTTTGCGCTACAAATGACTTTGTGGGAAATTTCTGTGTTGTTTGTTTGTTGCTGTTATTGTTTATTGATTTTCAAGCGTAAGAATTCCGTATTTGCGGCAGTTGACCTTGACGCCAGAAAGTTAATGTTAATGTTGAAAAGTTTGCGGCATCAGGACACACCCACCTAATAAGTTGAACATTGATTTTTTTTGTGGCCGTCTTTAAGTTTGTTGGGACGTTGCTTGTTTGGTGATTTTTACACTAAGATGAATCAAACTGAAATCCATTGAATTATAACTTAAATACCTAATTTGTCTTTTTGGGTACAAAAACATTTTAGAGATATTTAAAACATTTGAAACACTTTTTTGTCTATTCAGATTTTGTTGGTATTTTATTATTCTGCTGGAATGTTCTCTTTTCATCCTTACCTTCTCCCCCTTTCAGGAGAAAAGACGACATCAGTGCAAATAGATGTCAGAAAAGATGACATCAGTACATATAGATGTCAGAAAAGACGACATCAGTAAGAGTAGATGTCAGAAAATCGATATCAGTAAGAGTATATGTCAGAAAAAACGACATCAGTGCGAGTAGATGTCAGAAAAGACGACATCAGTACGAGGAGATGACGGAACAGAAACCATAGGACGAGTAGATATCAGTTAATATTACATCAGTACGAGTAGATGTCAAAACACGACATCACTACGGGTAGATGTACGAAAAAATGCATCAGCACGAGTAGATGTCAGTAAAGACGACATCAGTCAGAGTAGATGTCTGTAAAGACGACATCAATATGAGTAGAAGTCAGAAAAAACGACATCAGTAAGAGTAGATGTCAGTAAAGACGAGATCAGTAAGAGAAGATGTAAGAAAAGACTACATCAGTACGAATAGATGTCAGGAGAAACGACATCAGTACGAGAAGATGTCAGGATAGACGACATCAGTACGAGTAGATGTCAGTAAAGACGACATCATTAGGAGTAGATGTCAGAAAAAATGGCATCAGTACGAGTAAATGTCAGTAAACTTGACATAAGTACGAGAAGATGTCAGAAAAAATAACATCAGTACGAGTAGATGTCAGTAAAGACGACATCAGTAAGAGTAGATGTCAGTAAAGACGACATCAGTATGAGTAGATGTCAAAAAAGACAATATCAGTACGAGTAGATGTCAGAAAAAATGGCATCAGTACGAGTAGATGTCAGTAAAGATGACATCAGTACGAGTAGATGTCAGAAAAAATAACATCAGTACGAGTAGATGTCAGGAAAAATAACATTAGTAAGAGTAGATATCTTTAAAGACAACATCAGTACGAGTAGATGTCAGTAAAGACGACATCAGTACGAATAGATGTAAAAGAAAGACGATATCAGCACGAGTAGATATCTTTAAAGACGACATCAGTAAGAGTAGATATCAGTAAAGACGACATCAGTACGAGTAGATGTCAAAAAAAGACAATATCAGTACGAGTAGATGTAAGAAAAGACGGAATCAGTACGAGAAGATGTCAGTAAAGATGACATAAGTACGAGTAGATGTCAGAAAAGACGATATCAGCACGAGTAGATGTCAGTAAAGACGACATCAGTAAGAGTAGATATCAGTAAAGACGACATCAGTACGAGTAGATGTCAAAAAGACAATATCAGTACGAGTAGATGTAAGAAAAGACGGCATCAGTACGAGAAGATGTCAGTAAAGACGACATCAGTACGAGTAGATGTCAGAAAAGACAACATCAGTACGAGTAGAATCATCTTTTCTCCAGAGCCTCAAACCAAAATTGACCCCTCAAAATTTGTGAGCTTCACACTTTTAAACATTTTACATAAACCCTAATTTATTAGTTTTTAAAAAACAATTTTTTAATGTATTACTTCATTTCACATACTACTCCATCCATACCATATTACTCCATCACATAAATTTCAACCATCCGTTTCATAGGCAAAACTTGCCTTGGCCTTTGTCAACTTTCAGGTAATTTTCTTTAATCTTCCTTAAGTCTCATTGCTCTCTAAAAGTAGACCCGACTTTTCATACACAATTTTCATATTTTTCAATTATTCGGCTTTGCATCGCAACACCACATTTTTTTAGCTCACCTCAAGTGTCGCCATCGCTCACACTGTGCCACTTGGCACAGGCTGCGTCCTCGATGCCGCCGCCGCTGCCGCACTCACACAGTGAAATATCGCCCGCCGCCAGTTGACATGTTCTTAAGTCATTTAGAGCTTTGTAATTGCCAGCCAGCCGCGCACTCAGCTGTGTATTTATTCGCCTTAAATCCTTTGCGACTTTTGCCTTTCTCCATTTTCTTTTGCAGACATTTTACTGCTGGCTGGCTGACTGACTGACTGCCTGCGGGGCGCGGTGTGTCGAGTGTTGTGTTGGAGGCTGGTTGGCAAAACGTTGACGTTGCTTGTTTGTGGCAACATTTCAACTTTTTCAATTATGTTGCAATTATTTTAATGACTTTTGCCGCATTTTCATTTCAGTTGGAATTCAAATTTAAATGTGCACATTTTCCTAACAGAGATCGAAATTGCACAAATATGAAACTCTTACGTCTGCTTTCATTATGTCAGATTGATTCTTCTGTTTTGTTGTAAAGAAAATCATTAACGTCACTTTTCAGTGCGGAAAATTTGCTTTTGAGAGACATGAGAGAGGAGCGTATGTGTGACTCTCTAAGTGTGGGCGTCTTTGTTTATTTGTTTTGTATGTCTTTGAAAATTTCGTTCGACACAAAGCCAGAAAAGTGCAAGTGTCATCAGTTGAAAATTCTATAAATTTCCTCATTTGAAAAGCGAAAAAATTCGCTGGCCAGCGGCCAAACATGCGAGTCAATGTTTTTCTTGTTGATTTCTTTATTTGCTGCGATGTGTTGTTGTTTATGTCATAATTTCGCTGTGGATTATTGGCGTTGCGTGGGCGTCGGTTTCATCTCTTAACCTCTTTAAACATTTAGCGAAATTCGATCGTTTATCGAAAAGCGAAAAGGTGTGAAAAACAGCCCAATGCGAAAAATGGCGGGAAATTGCTAAAATACACGAGGGAGTGTGCGAACGAGACAGTGCTAGTGTAGAGTGTGCAGCGCCAAAAGTAAATAATTCTAAAAATAGTGCGACGAAATTTTGCGCCAAGTGTTGGCGACCTTTTGACATTTTCGCGTTTCAACGCTTTTAGTTATACTTAGTGCTTCTTATTGTTGTTGTTTTTCTATTTGTAATTTACTCGATTTGTTAAGGAAAAGGCTATTTTTGTTGTTTTTTATTTGTAATTGACTCGATTTGCTAAGGAAAAAGCTATTTTTGTAAGGAAAAACTCAGTTTTCTTTGTTTGCTTATAGGCGAGTGGTGAATTTTGTTGTTGTTGTTATTGTTGATAAGTTTTCTGCGAATAAAAAACTGGAACAATCCGATTTGTTTACGAAATGTAGAACAAAAATGTAAAAATTCCAAATAATCTTGAAAAACTGTTTGAAAATATTTTAATTGATCTTTTTATAGTTTTTAGGTTTTTGTTGTTCCTTATATTTTGTGTTATTTGTTTCAAGTTTTTAATTTTTTTTTTATTAATTTTTTTAAATTATTTTTTTATTTATTTTTAGTTTTTATGAATATGTTTTTAGTTCTTTTTGGAATTTCTTGTTTGTTTTTTTTAAATGTAAATTTATTTTTCATAGTTTCTAATATTCTATGTTTTCCTTGAGTTTTATATATTTTTTTGTTATTGGATTTTAATTTATAGTTTTTATAAATATTTTTTTAATTTTTTTACATATTTCCTATTTGAATATTTGTTGTTTCTTTTATTAGAAAAACAATAGCTGTAAATTGTAAAAGATTCTAGAAAAGCTGAAAATATTCCAATTGCTGTTTTCGTAATCTTTGGTTTGATGGCTTTTTTGTTTTTCAAATTTGTTTTTTAATTATTTTTTAATTTTTGTTTTTGAAAAAATATTTCTGCATTTTTGATTTGTTTTTTTTTAGTTTTCTTTGGATATTTTTTTATATTTTTGTTTTTTTTTTATAAGTGAAAGTCTGCTGCAAATAGCAAAAAACCCACACTGTAAAAGATTCTGGAAAAGATGAGAATATTCCAATTGTTGCTTTTGTAATCTATGTTTTGATAAATTTTTTGTTTTTCAAATTTGTTTTGTTTTTTATTTATTTTTTAATAATTTGTTTAATTTTTGTTTTTAAAAAATAATTTCTATATTTTTGATTTTTTCCAATCTTCTTATTGTTTTTTTGTTTTTATTTTTTATAAATTGTGTTTTTTTTTAGTTTTCTTTTTATATTTTTCTATATTTAGTAAGTTTTTATAAGTTTTATAAAGTCGGCTTCAAATTGCAAACAACAAACACTGTAAAAGTTTTTGAAAAAGTTTGAAGCATATATTTTGTAGTTGTCTTTTTTTATTTTGTTTAGTATTTTTTATATTTTTTTCTCAGCTCTTAATATGTTTTTAAAAAAGTTTTCGGAAAAAATTTAATTTGTTTTTGCTTTTCTTAGTTTTTTTTTAGTTTTTTTTTTATGTTTTTGGATTTATTTCTTTGTATTTTGATGATTTATTGAAAGTTTTATTGATGAAATGCTTAATTGTTGGTTTTATTGAAAAAAATATAATAAACAGCAACAACACCAACAACCAGTGGTTTTAATAAGAGTTTTTAAATATTTGTTTTTAATTGGTTTAATTTTCTCAAACCTGAATTTCGGTTTATTGACAGATTTCTAAGTTGTTTGCACATTGTCTGCAATTTTTGTTTTTAATTCAGACAGTGATTAGTTAAAAAAAAAATTTTTTTGTTTGAGAATAAGTTATGAAAATAATTTAAATAACTTTTATTATAAAATAATTTAATTTTAATTAATTTTAAAAAAATTTTTTTGTTTTAATTTTTTAATTTAAATTTTTCGATTAATTGTTTTTTTGAATTGTTTTCCTTGTTTTATTTTATTTCATTTAATTATAATTTAGTTTTCTTATGTTTTTTGTTGTTTTTTGTGGTTTTTTTTGTATTGTTATATTTATTTTACTAAGTTTAATTCTAATTCTTCACTAAATTAATTCTTTTTTAAGTTTGATATTAGTTTTTAATGTCATTAATTTTTGTTGAGGTGTTTTGTACTTTGGTTTGTTTTTGTTTTCGTTTGTTTTTAATATTTTTCTACTATTTTTTTGGGGGATTTTTCTTTTATTGTATATTTTAATTATTTTTTAATTTATTTTTTATTATTTTTAATTTTTTAATTTAATTTTTTTACATTTTTGATTTTCATTTTTATTTCTGCTCATTTTAATTGTTGCTTTGTTGTTGTGTTTTGTTTTGCATTTGGTTTTTTACTAAAAATTAATTATATTTTATTTCTTTTTTTAATTTAGTTTTTAATTTTGTAATTTTTATTTATTTATTTTTAATTTTAATTTTTCTAATTGTTTGTCTTCATTATTTTATTTTTTAATAACATTTAACCCTTATTCTCATACCCAAACTTACTAACGTCGTTTGGCACCCGGGGTACCCGGGTACCCATTTCATGAAATTTTTAAGTTTTCAATATTTTGTTAATTGAAAAGTGTTTATAAAATTTTGATATGATTTGTTCGCTTTTCACCTAAATAACGAGGATCCGGAAGGTAAAAAAAAAAATGTCATTATTTGTCAGTTTTTTTCACGAAAATACATCGCAGTGGGCACCCGGGTACCCGGGTATGAGAATAAGGGTTAATTATATTTTAATTAATTCAATTAATTTTTAAGGCACGTTATTTCATTGATTTGTAATCGCACTAACTTTTGTTTTGTCTTTAATAATTTTCTACTATTTATTTGGTTTGCTGTTTCTTTTATTCTGTATTTTCAATTCGATGTTTTAAGTTAAAATTGTTTTTAATTGTTTGGCAAACCAATTTTTCTTTTCTTTAAACTCATTTTAAATGCATTTTAATTTAATTCCAATTGTTCTGAATATTTGCGAAACGTGCTTACGACACATGTACACACACACACACACACTCGCAGCCACACACACTCACAAACACACAATTCGACAACTGCTGCTCGTGTTTGCTTTTATCTTTTTCAATTGCAATTGTTTTTGTTGCATATGTGGTTGTTGTATATGTTGTTGCTGTTGTTGTTGTTTTCGCTTCTGTTTGATGTTGTGGCAGCCATGGCAGAAATGTGCTGAAACACACAGCAATTTGCGGCGTTGCTTCGGCCCCCCAACTGCGAGACTCCTTGTGGCCTCACACATCGATTCGTGTGTTCAGCCGCTTCGGCATTTGGTTCTAATGGCTGAAAGCTACACAAATTTCAATTAAAATTTAAATCGATATTTTTATGCGCACAGGACGCAATGTCGCCCTGCCTCGTCACACAGCCGCCACTGCGCACCGGGCGCTGCGATAACGTTGTTGCCTTTGCCTGAAATTCCATTCAAACTCGAGCATTGACAGCAGATAAAATTTTGGGCTTCTGTTGCTGTGGGCGCAACGAATGCAAAACGCAACGACGCACTAATACAACAATAACAACAACAATCAGCAATCATTCAAGAGTCCTATGGGTTTAGTCCTTTTGGACTTGAGCCTCAATTGCTTGATGGATTTTACAATTTTTAGAAAAAACTAGTCTGACTCTTTAGTGCATTTCATTTGTTTTTAATTTATTTAAATTTGAAATTTGTTAAAAATATTTTTCGAACAAAATTGCCTAAAATATTCCAATGTGCAATGTGCAAACACTCGTCCTGAACGGATTATGTCCTCTAACGGCTCATCAAACATTAATCCCATTAGCACCGGCTTTTTCCTTCCCTCTTCCCACTTGACAGCCGCCGTGGCTCAGTTGGTTAGTGCGCGGTCCAAGCGAGTCGCATGCAGAGCGACGCTAGTTCGAATTCTGCATGTAGTAACACCTAAAAAAAAATAACGGGAAACTCGTTTTCTCTTTCGGTGGCTGTCCTCTCAGCTGGAAATGGCAAACCTCTGAGAGTAAAAATTGCCTATGAAAAAGCTCCCAACCTGCCGTTCGGAACCGGCATAAAACTGTAGGTCCCTTCCACCCGCGTACAAAATTCACACGCACAACACGGGTGGTTGCGGGAAGCTAGGCCTTAGTCTCGCGTAAGCGGGCTGTCGTGCCAATCAATTATTATTATTATTATTCTTCCCACTCGCACTCGCTCCTCTCTGTGCTCGTTGTAGGTTCATGTAAAATTCATTCGATTTGCATTCGCTTTTTAATATTCATTCAGTCATTTTTCCCCTCTATTTCATTGCTATTACTTGAATTTTTTTCTTGTTGTTGCTTTGTCTGATGTTAATTTGATTTTCATTTCCATCAGCTGTCCATACGAGGGTTGTTTGAAAAGTACGCTGCCCCATTGACTGCACTAATAATGCATCAAATGTACTGTTTGACAGGTGCAATATTTCAAAGCATTGCTGTCAGAGTTTCATGACATTCAATTTATTAGCTGCAACAATCAGCGAAAGCAAACAACTTTTCTATTTTATTGGGAAAAATTAGAAGCAATCGAATATGGAGCAGCGATTATGTTCAAACATTTTAAAGGAAAAACAAACAGTGAAGTCATAGATGAACTTAGATTCGGTTAACGATGATCAAACTCCTTCGTTAGCAACAGTGGAAAGATTATACTTCTCTTGCTTTATTTGTTCACCTTCATGCATTCCTCACTACTATTTCTTCTGTTTCCCTGTGCTATGAGTGCCAAGCAAAATGATCTACTAAGTCTGAGTATTAAAAGAATGGACCTTCTGTAGGTCGTGAAATCAAAGACGAACTTGGATTCTGTTTATGTTTATCAAACAACTTCCGTAAAATCAGAGGATAGAGTAGCCGTCTCTTTCCTTATCTATTCACTTTCTGCCATCACCCATTCCTCTCTCTGTTTTTATTCCGTTTCCTGATCCTTAAGTACAACTTACTAAGGTCTACCAAGGGCTTCTCTAGGTCTATTTTAAAGGCTTCCTGTTACATCTATCTTTCTAACAGTGAAATACAGATGGACAATAGTTAGACAGCTGAATTGAATTTATGACGAAAACAGTAAGCGCCCAAAAGTGAGCTTCTTTGCAGATACGATTTCAAACTCCAAAATGTTTTTAGAAAGATCTAAGGAAGAAAGTTCCATCAATCCGCCTGTGGACTTAAGATGAAAAACTTATTTAATTGAATTTATGAGGAAAACAATGAACGTCTAAAAGTGACACTTTTTGAAGATACGATTTCAAACTTAACAATGTTTTTAAAACGATCTAAGCAAGAAAGATCTATCAATCCACCTGTGGACTTAAGATGAGAAAATAGATGGAATTGAATTTATGAGAAACACAATGAACGTCTAAAAATGTATGTTATTGAAGATAAGATTTCAAACTTCATCCTATTGGTAACAAAGATCTAAGAAAGAAAGATCCATTTGTCCAACTATGGACTAAAGAAGGAAAATAGATGATGATGATGATGAGGTTAGATAAATTTATGAGGAACGTTGTGGTTATTCAAAAGTGGCACTTTTTTAAGATACGATTTCAAACTTCACAATATTGGTTTAAAGAATCTAAGAAGGAAAGATCTATCTAACTCCCACAAGTTGGGTCCCGTACCTCACAGTCAAAAACCATCAAAAACAATAACCAATGAATAACTGTTAACAGTCTTCAAAACCAAGTTGTAACGCAATCCCAAGAAATTGCAACATCAATTCATCACTGCTGATAAAACTTGAAGCCGTCACTACACATATGTGAGCAAGAAAGATTAAAATCATTGATGAGAAGCGGTCTGAAGTGTTCAGAGAAAGGTAAAAGTATTGCTGAGGAAATCTGGATCCACCGATACACAACCGACAAAAATGTACAGTCAAATCAATTCGTTAGTTCAATCCCTTGTTGTTGCTCAGAAGAGAATTGGGACAGTCTGAATAATCCGCAGCTGTACATAAATACCGAAAAAGTGGGACCAAAACATCTCCTTGCGCCAATTGGATGTCCAAGACATTGCCACCCTTACCAACCAATCAAGCTGTATGCTGCCTGAAAGAAGGTCATTCGCCAGGGCTTACCAAATATAATTCTTAAACAAATTATTGTTCAAATTTTGTCAAAAAAATGCATGAAAACTTACATATTTGTACACTCAAACGTTCCATGGACCGGAAATGTTATGCCAATTGATTTGATTGCTTGACTATCTTCAAGCAATAACGATAAGAGCCCAATACTTATCATTAGAAACAATGTTCTCATTTAAAAAATATAAAGGGACCTCACGTCACTGTACAAATTGTGCTATCAACTTATGAATAATTTAAATGAAAATTGCTTATTTCCTCAAACAAAAAATTGCTTCTTCATCCAACTCAGTCTACAGATCTGAAAATTTAATGCTTAAGCAGAATGAATGAATCTATGAATCAACAAAATGATTCACAATGAATCAATGACAAATCTTATAGATTTGTCCAAAGATGTGTTAAGTTGAATTTTTAACAATGTAATAACATGAGATATGAGCAACTTTGATCGAAAATACTGTCAAGTTTGATCATGCAAGTCAAACTGTAAAACTGTTGATGGCTACTTCTGTTGCCAGACATGAAAAACTGACTTAGTGATTGTAAATTTTCATGGCAAATGGAAGTTAAAAGAACTAGCGTTTGTTTTGACCACCTTTGATCATTGTCGCCATTGAAGGCATCAAAATGTCGAAACGTTGTTGAACTGAGTGTTTCAAACAAAAGGAAGACTTATAATTATGAGCTGCTGTACAAATTCTCTCCAGTTCCCTCCACTTGGTCACACCCAGCGACGATCGGAAGAAAGAAATAAAGACAAACAGGACTTATTTGAAAAATTAAATTAAATTAGCCCCAAAAAGAGTTGAAATGCAACTGTCTAGTTATACTAAAGTACCACTCCAGATATCTGCTGAACCAATGAAGATTTTAATGAAGAATTTATCTGTTCCGAGTTCTGAGTGCGCTTCAGGAGAAACCACGCCTGTTTTCGTTCTTCAAATACTTAAGTTTCTTTCAAGCTCATTACTGTGCAATAATGTCCAATTAAATATGCGGCTTCGATATTCGGCCAATTATAAATCTTCTGCTTCGGCTTTGGCCAAAACAGTCTAATACTTAAGCCGAATGTTTTCATCCTGTAATGAAAGTTAATTTACTCTGTTTCGAAATATTTTATTAAATATCGGGTAATATCGATATTTAAGACATCAAGATTGCGATAAATAAAAATGATTTCTAATCAGCGTTTTATGTCAATTAAATTGTTAAGTTTTTTTAGTTATAGTTATGATAGAGACTGAACTCTAAGACTTTTTTGTTTTTTTTATTAATTCTTAAGTAGAACAAAGAAATGCTTACTTACTTACTTACTTACTTACAAAGAAATGGACAAAGAAATGAATTAAACAAAAAACAGCTCAGTTTTGATCAGTTTTTCTTCCTTAAACAAATTTATATTAGTACTTCAGCTTCGGCTTTTGGCCGAATACTTTAGCTATGCCGAATATTCGGCGTCGATCAGACACCACCTTTCAAACTACCCTCGTATGTGCTGACAACTTGCAGTGTGCTCATCTACTAACTCTCTCTCTTGCTCTCGTTTAGCTGTCAAATTCACCCATGAAGCTGTCAAATATTTCGAACAACTTCCATTAGGCGCAACATTTCCGCTCTTTTTTCATGTTTTTTCTGAACATTACGTTATGTTTTTTCATGCATAGATAAACCATTTAATTATTGAAATTTTAAGGCTTAATTGGTTTGCGAATATTTATGAATTTTATGGAGTACAGAAGGGGGAAAAATTTTATTTAAGCCACTGGGATTTAATGTGGTGTTGAAATTCTCTGGTATTTTTGTTAATATTTTATATTTTTGTTTTGGCTAATCCAGGTAAATAGTAAAAGTAATTACATTAAAAATTTTTTACTATTTCTGAGTCATTTAAAGTTTTCAATAATCAATCACAGACATTTGTAATTTAAATTTAAACAAAATTGATTAAACTTAATCATTCAAAATTATTCAATAATCATTCAAAAATGATCCAACACTGACATTTATAATTTCAATTCAAACAAAATTAATTCAAATTAATCATTCAAAACCATTTTTACCATTTCTGAGTCATTTAAAGTTTTCAATGATCAATCACAGACATTTGTAATTTCAATTTAAACAAAATTGATTAAACTTAATCATTCAAAATTATTCAATAATCATTCAAAAATGACCCAACACTGACATTTATAATTTCAATTCAAACAAAATTGAAACACAAATTAATCATTCAAAACCATTCAATCGACTAATTCAAAACCATTTTTACCATTTCTGAGTCATTTCAAGTTTTCAATGATCAATCACAGACATTTGTAATTTCAATTTAAACAAAATTCATTAAACTTAATCATTCTAAATTATTCAATAATCATTCAAAAAAATTATCAATCACTGACATTTATAATTTCAATTCATACAAAATCAATTCAAATTAATCATTCAAAACCATCCAATCGACTAATTCAAAACTATGTTAAGTAGCATTTCTTACAAGCAAATAACACCAACTTTTGACAAATCTCCATCAAATATTCTGTCGAGTTTGATCATTCAAGTCAAGCTGTCAAGCAATAAGTGGCCACCTGAAATGTCAAGTTGCAACCGCTCGGCGCTGTTCAATTCGGTTTTGTGCACTTGTTGCTGTCGTAATTATCACTGCCGCACGTAGCTAAACGATTACCGACTACCAGCCTAGAATGGGCTGAGGGGGAGTGGCACGTATTGGCCGCGTCTATCGTCGTGCATGAGAGAAATGACACTTGAATTTAATGAGCCCGAAATGGCAATTAAAGTCGCCTCGCCTCTTGACACTCTTTGCGCCTGCCACACCCACTTTGCATTGCCACATTGTCGATTTCTTTGTGGTCTAGTTTTGTCGCAATTTGCCATTTTTGCGTCAAGCATTTTGCCTATTTTAGCCGCGTTTATGGTCGACAGAAATTTAGTTTAATTAGGCATTTGCAGGTAATTACCTCTTAATACGCTCGAATCGCTTGAGCCAACGAACGGAACCATTAAATGTTCTGGTTTCTTTTTTTGCATGAAAATTTAGTTGAACGGCTGTGAAATGGTAAATGGAGGTTAATTTGCCACTTTAAGGTTGTTTGGTTTTAAATCAAATAGTTGGGATACTAACTAATAATTCGAAAAGCTTTAAGATTAACAGTGACTGAGAAAGCTGAAAGCTGAAACCAGTCGAATATAAATGAAAATGGCAATTTTGTGAAAAGTTTTTTCAAAGTCAACTTAACTGGGCAGAACCCAGAACTCTCTTCTTTAAGAAAAAAATATTGTTTAACTCAGTGACTTTTCGTATCAATAAGATAGTTAAATAAATCTGAGCTTAATAAATCAGGTTTTTTTGTGATTTTGCTAATCTTTTTCATTGCTAAAAAGAATTCATTACTTAAAATAAAAACAAATTAAACCCAAATTTAGCACAACGCACAACGGTTTTCAGTGATGTGGAAAAACCAAAGGCACTGTGACGAAAATAATGAATGTAGTTGAATTACAATCTCGAAAAACTAAACCGCAAGCCACAAACGCAACACTAACAACAACAATCACAAACAACTATAACAACAATAATTGGTTTTTGTAGCTTAAATTGAAATTCACGCAGCCTGAGGCGGATAAATTTTGTGGTGTTTGGGCGCCAAGGATAAAGTCACACATACACACACTCATGCACTTTCACACACACACACATTGACACATGTGCTCAGTCGTTAAGTGGCCACTTTGGCAAAATCATTTGTGTCTGTGTGTGTGTGTATGAGCTTTTGGTTTTCGTTTTTGGTTACACATGAGGAGTTAGTTAAATTGGGGTGACCAGAAATTGTAGAATTGGAACGAAAAATATTGATTAGAAAATGCAAATTTTTTCTATTCAAATTAATTAAAATTTAAATATTAATATTATTTATTATTTGTTTCAACTATCCAAATGACTTTGAAAATAAGGGGACCAGCAATTATTGAATTTTTACAAAAATAATTAATTGAAAAATGCAAATTTTTCCTATTCAAATGAATTTCAATTGAAAAACCTTAGACTATCTTTGAACTTTTTAATACCTGAGCCGTTAAAGTAGGGTGACCAGTAATTAAAAATTTGAGCGCAAGCATTTTACTTAAAAAACTCAAACTTTTCCCATTCAAATGAATTCATATTGAAAAAAAACGTAAAGCAGTAAAATTAAGGTGACCAGTAAATGTATTTTTTACAAAAGGACGAAAATAAACCAAAAATAATTAAATTAAAATAAAAATTAGTGAAATTAAGGTGATCAGCTATTGAAAAATTTCATAATAATTTTGTTTATATAATTCTAAGGTTTAAAAACAAAATTTAAATCAATTATTATAACATTAAATAAAAACAGCTTTAAAATAAATGAATTAAAATTATTATAATAGTAATTAAAAATATAAAATGATTAAAAAAAGTAAATGAGTAAATAAGATGACCAACAGTTGTAAACAAATTCAAAAATTAAAACAAATTAACATTAAATAAAAAAATTGCAAATAAACAAAGAATTGAAGTAATTAAAATGGTAATAAAAAAATTAAAAATTACTAAAGACAAAATCAAATTAGTTGAATTAAAATGTCTAGCAATTGCAAACAAAAAAATTTTAAAATTAAAATTAATTAGCAATAAATAAATCAATTAAAATAATAAAATAATAATGTTTAAAAATAATTAACGAAAAAATCACATTTTTTTAAATAAAATGTGCAAAAAAATTAACATTAAAAAAAAATGAAGAATAATAATTAACTTTAATTAACATTAAATAAAAAATTAACAATAATAATAAAATTTAAATAAAATAAAAAAAAAATTAAAAAATAATAATAAAATAAAAAAAAAATAAATAATAAAATAAAAAAAATAACTAAAAACCAAATCAGATTAGTTTAATTTAGACTCGTTCTAAAAAAAATTTTAAAAAATTAAAGATAATAACGAAATTTTATTCAATTAAAAAAATTTAAATTGGTCAAATTAAAATGACCAGCAAATGCAAACAATTTTAAAACAAAAAAAATTTAATCAGTAAAAATCATTAAATAAAAAAATTACAAATAATATATGAATTGACGTAATTAAAATAATAATTAAAAATTATTAAAGAAAAAATAAATTAGTTAAATTAAGATTACTAGAAAATAAAAAAAAATTTTGAAAATAGTAACAAATAGTTCAATCAATAAGCATTGAATATAAAAATAAAAAGTAATTCAAATAGTTCAAATAATAATTGAAAAGTTACAATTATTAAAAAAATCAAATTATTTAATTATTAATTTTTAAATGATTCAATTATTAATTTAATTATTAAATGATTCAATTAAGATGACTAGCAGATAAAAACTGTTTTTAAAATAAGAAAATTATAGTTCAATTAATAAACATTAAATATAAAATTAAAAAGTAATTCAAATAATTAAAATAATAATTGAAAAATAAAAATTATTAAAAAAATTAAATTATTTATTTATTCATTAAATGCATTCAAATTTGTTAAATTAAGATGACTAGCAAATAAAAACAATAGCAAAATTATAGTTCAATTAATAAACATTAAATATAAAAATAAAAAGTAATTTAAATAACTCAAATAATGATTGAAAAATAAGAATTATCAAAGAAAAAAATCAAATTAGTTAAATAAAGACAATTGGCAAATAAATTTTGCAAATTTTTAAAATAACAAAATTATATTTAAATTAATTAGCATTAAATATAAAAATAAAAAGTAATTTAAATAATTAAAATAATAACTAAACATTTTAAAATAATAAAATAAAAAATTCAAATAAATATTAAATAATAATAATAAAATTAATATTTAATAAAATTTTAAATGGAAAAAATGTAAATAAAGCAATAATTACAAAAATAATTCAAGTAATTCAAATAATGAAAATAATAAACATTTTTAAATAATCAAATAATAAAAATATTAAAATTAATAAAATAATTATTAAAATAAATAAAAAAAAGTGAAAATGAAAAAAAAATTAACAAAGTAAATTTCAAATAAGTTAAACTAAGTTAAACTAACTAAACTAAAGTAAACTAAACTAAACTATAAACTAAACTAAACTAAACTAAGCTAACATAAAATAAAATAAACTAAGCTAAAATAAAATAAACTAAACCAATTGTAAGTTAAAAAAAAAATTTCAAAACATTTAAATTTACTTTGACTTTTAAGTGGTTATGGCCACCTAATTAATTCTGTCACACACACACACACAGTCATAAAGCCACATAAATATATGTTAGTGTGCGTCAAACACACAAGTAGCATACATTTAGGCGACTTGAAACCACACAGCACAGTTGCGGTTTTACTCGGTGGCTGTGGCTGTGTGTTGGGTGGGTCGTTGGGTCAGCTGGTCACTGGCCGCAGACGTCAGTGGCAGTGCGTTTGCTGGCATTTGAATGCGTTGGCGTTGTTACCATATTGTGACATTGGACACACTGACATGTTGATATGTTTTGGCTGCTGCTGACGTTCGTTGAAACGCGCACAACACACACAAACATTGCTCTTTGGTGCTCTGGCAATCTCCACTGTCACTTGATATTCACTTTTAATGTTATTATCTTCGTTATGCTGCTGCGTTGAAACCGCTGAGACAGCGCATACAACAACAAAAACAACCCCCCCCTGTACATAATAATTTATAATTTTAATTAGCGTTCATTGACAATCTCTGTGCGAAGCTATAAAATCAACAGTCACTTGGGTTGGCAATAAATACAACCACACCGACGCGTTGTGCACTTTTGCGCCCCCATGCGGCTTTCATTAGTTACACACAGACACACACACACACACACAGCCACACATTCAAGTGGCTGCCAAGCTTTCGCACCCACCGGCAGCCGTTGCCTTGCGTCACATAATAACGCTCACAATTTATGTCGCTCGATGCACAGTGTGCAGCTGTGCACAAAAAATAATAATAACGTCAATGTGCGACGTTGCCAATAATTTTCCATGCCTCCTCAACCCTCATGATGGCTCTCTCACTGTTCGCTGGCCAACTGGCAAACTTTATCGTTCGCCCTAACCACACTTTGCACAGTTCATTTTTCGCTTTTATCCACCACAAGCCATTCGTTATTTTCTGCGCTTCACCACACTGGCCGCTCTGGTTTATTGGCTAATATGCGCTGCACAAAACTTGGCCGCGACTAATGTTTGCCACACACCGCACACTTGCCACACCCACACCATCACACACACACACAGCACACTTTTGCATTGCAATTTGCGCCCGAAAAGGGTAAAGGTTGTGTGACCTTGATGTCAGCTGGTTCCGTGCTGCCACCCTGCAACATGTACCGTCTGTGGGCGCCTCTACAATTATAATTTATTCGACTCGCATGTCGAGAAACAAAGGCGCCCAGCACTGGACGAACGACCACAAAGGGCGCACTGGGTGCAACTTTTCTCGCCTCACTGCTGCCACGCTGCGAAATAACTGCACGGAAGTGGGCAATGCGGCAGGAAGCGCTTAAATAACGGTTTATTTTTGTTTATACAACACAAAGCTGTGTGTGTGTGTTTGATTTTCACTGCTTTAAATAGATTTCTCTCTCCATTGGGCCTTTCAAATTTCTTTTAAAGTTTACTCAATCGAAATTCTAATTTGTTTCCATTGCTCTTCTTGTTTCTATCTTTGCAGCTGATTCATTGGACGCTCGCTTGAAAAATCGTAAGTAATTCAGTCAACGCTGTTTCGCATACGTGAGCAGCATTTGCAAAGCGTTGCATATTTATTTCAATTTTTTTCCCCACTACACTTCAGTGTTCTGCCAAGACGAGCACTTGCTGCGAGTCGACTGGGAAAATTCTCGTCATGGCAATAAAATTTAAGTGGAACACTTCACCGTTGTTTACATATCCACCGGCGACCTTGATGCCTTGCTGACTGCCAGTGGGGCCGTTTAGAGGGGAAGGAAAGTTTGACATTATCAGTCTTAAAAGGGAAACTGGGTATGGAATGACCATCACTTCGTTGAGCGCATTGGAATTATGCCGACTGGTGCCAAGCTTTTCCTGAATCAATGTAGGCCAAAAGCCATTTGAAGTGGTCACTGGAGGCTTCTACTCAACATGGTTCTAGCTTTGAGTAGTCTCTGAACGTTCTTTAGATCTGTTCGAACGCTTCCTTTCTGAACTGAACTTCCTGAAACACTTTTTATGGGCTAGTTTTGGCATTGACTTCAGCTCATGCAGCGAATTTTCCTCTATCGCATCAATCGTTTGAAAACTCTTTCCGTCAAGTGGTAACTTGAATTGCGAGAATAGGAAATGTCTCAAGTTGCCATGTCCCGTGAATAGGGAGCTTTCGGAACAGTATGAACTTTGGTTTTGATCAAATAGTCGCATGCAAATCGCATAAGTTGTGTGAGTCAGAGAGTTGTTTTGGGGAAAAATCCACGAGTTAGTTCTCCATGATTTTGTTCTCTTGCTACAAAAATTATCTCCTTATTTACGGTCCAACCTGACGGAAATTCGTAGTGGACCTCACCACTAGAGCTGGCAATCTATCGATAGTTGGCCAATGCTATATTTTTAATAGTTTGAGTGAAAAATGTCGATACTAAAGGTTAATTCAAAATTATTTCAAATTATAATGTACCGAAAAATATTTATATTGAAAGCTCTTACTTAAGACTCCTATTTTGATACGTCTGCCTGTTGTTCGATATTAAAATTTTGAATTGCTTCAAGAGTACCACGCCTCTCTTCCAATGCCTATGAAATTTACCCGTTTCAATACTATGAGACTTGTAGTATTTCATAATAGGGATATTCACACCGAGCTCGTTATTTCGTAAGTTCGGTACTCGGTAGATTTCTATGTGTATTTTGTTTTATTTAACTTTTTTAAAATCACAAAATACACGCACAAAACTACTGAGTACCGAACTAACAAAGTAACGAGCTCGGTGTGAATACCGCTAATAAAAATTATAGTTATATGAACAATGCTACCCTTTGTTCAATGTCGATCAAAATTTCTTCCAGGCGAAGGCTGTGTCTAAGCAGAAAATTCGCACCGGATGTCATTCACGTGCGACTTATAGTTGCAAAGTTATCAGCAAATTTTTTTTACAAACACAGTACCACGCCCCTTGTACAATGCCCTTGAGATTTTACCAGCGGAACAACAGATCCATGGGACAACATTGTACCAAATTTCAATGCTGTACGACTTATAAATTCGACGTTATTCAATATGATAGATTTCAGTTACATAAACGGTGACACGCCTACTTGTCTAAACACAAAAAATCATATCCAGAAACCCTCTACTGGACACACATTGTCATCCATTGTGTCTAAATTTCAAACTAATTGGTCAAGTATTTTCTACTCGGAACCGCATATTAGAATATTACAGCGAAGTATCTATGGCAGCACTGCCAGCATAGAATATTCTGAAGGCATTGCCGTCACACTACAAAAAACCTGTAGTATCGATAGAGCCAAACACCCATCGTCTAAATAAAGCTATCTATAGTACCGATAGTTATGGCGGACAAATTGGCAAAGTAGGGGGTCGCCAGAGGACTCTATAGAACTGAATTGATCATAGGTGTCAGCAAAGCTCAGGATAGACATTGTGTCAAACAGGAATTCACAAATCGGGCTAACTAAAAACGGGCCAGCGCTGTTCCAATCTATTCTTTCAGGCTTATTCGATAGGCAAATCCAAGTACCTTCTGGACCTAAGAAGAAAGGACCTAAGGTTCTTGAAATGGATCCTCAGCGGGCACTGTCTGTTAAATATGCATAGAGCGCATCTGGGAATTACAGATAGCAAACTGTGCAGATTCTGTATGGAAGATGAAGAAACATCCGTGCACATTATAACTGATTGCTTCGTTCTTTTACATGCAAGAAAGCATAAACAGAAAACTGATTCAGACAAAAGAGCTTTCAAGAATCGATCTGGGAAAAATCAAGGAGTTCCTGGACAGTTTTAGGGAAGATGAACTCCTCCAATAAGAAATAAGGGATTCGACACATTACTTCTTATTGGACGCAGTATCTCGGGCAGCTGTTGCTCGACTCCCATACCTAATCTAAATAAATCGATAGTTGTACATCTCTATTCATCACAGCAATCAAGAAAAACAGTCAACAATGGCTTTGATTTTGAATCGACTCTGTCGCGGTTTTATGAGTTTTGGCTCGTCTGAGAAGCGACATTCCGATGATTGTTGATTAGTTTGAATATCAATTTATTCAGATTCATAGATCCATGTCTCGCCACCTGTAATAATGTCGTCAGTAACATTTTGGCCCAGCATTTCTTTGGAAAGCATTTCTTCAGCGACATCAATTCTATCCTTTTTTTGCAATAAATTCGGTACAAACCACACTTCAACTTGTCTCAAGCCCAACACATTGCAATTTTATTAAATTACAATTAATTATAAGGTTGCAAGAAAGTAATTTTGGTTTTGTAGCTTAAAATGAAACTAAATTTTTCTTTACAATAAAAAAAAACTTCAATCAATTATTTAAGATCTTATTACATTTTTTAAGTTTTAAAAATTGAAATTTTCGATTTTTTTTTAGATTTTTTGCACGTTAATAACTTTCAAACTTTATAAGTTATTGACCTACAAAGTGTTATTGACCTATTAGTGCTTGAAAAAACACAGTTAATTTGTGACAGCTTTCAATTATAACAGTTACAATGCAACCATGCAATTAATTTCAAATTTTCACATCATAAAACTACTCACCACACTCTTGAAACACGCCCATTGATTCTGACGGAGTTTTTGTCATTACAAGCAAATGATCCACGTTTTATTAGGTCATTACACAAATAAATATACAACTTTAAAGAAAGAAACATTGCCAACAATAACATGAAAATTCAATAAAATAAATTGAAAACACAAAAATTACAACAATAGCAACAACAACAGTAATTACAAACGAAATAGCAATAATTACCGACGATTAATTTGTTGACTTGCGCTGTTGTTGTCAACTTTATGTTTTGGTTTTGTTTTCAGTCTGCGTTTTGTGTTGTTGTAAATCTCAAAATTTTTGTTTTTGTAGCTGTTGAAATTCGCACTGTCAAATTAGTAGCAACAGAACGCAACAAAGCAAAGCCGCTTACCGCACACAACGCCGCAAGCAGAACTCACCACTTCGTAGTTCCGAGGCACAGTGAGGTCACAGTGGTGGTGGATTGGAATGGCTGCAACAACAATATTACTAACTAACAGCTGGCATAACAACAACAAAACGTAACAACAGGAGTTTTCAATTTAGCGCGCGGCAACCTACTTTGAGCAAAAAACATTCGGCCGCATCGAACGTGGACCGCCAAGTGTGCGCGTCCTCTCACAAGCCGAGCATGTTGGCCAAATTGCTTTGCAATTACATAGGCACGCACACACAAAAACATATATGTATACAAATATACACATCCCCATGCTCAGGTAGACACACACACATTCAGTGCACGTGCGACCGAAACAGAAACGAGTTTTTCCAACTTTTAGTGAAATTTTCGCACCCACCACACAGGGACTTGTGTCAAGTTTGAGATTTACACTAGTTAACAGGGATTTTGAACCTCAATAATTTGCAGTCAATTTCAACTTGTGGCGTGAAGAAAGTGTCACCATCCCTTATGCATTGGTATAGTAAGACCAATAGTGCTCTATGGTTTTTTGGCTTGATGACCCATAGTAAAAAGAAGACATCTTACAACTTGTAAGTCCTTAGAGGAAATCCAGCGCCTTGCACTAAAAACAAGTTCTGCACCAGCGATCAACAACTGTTATCTATTGACCCCTATGTGTAGCATTTGTCAACTAAATTCGCCGAAAGGTTATGGCAGTTTAGGTGCAATAGTGTCTAAGGCTTATTCAGATATATCGGATATAATATTGTGGACTACATGCTGTGGCTCTGAACTCAGACTCAGAGATAGACGGATGTCGAAAAGGCTTCGTACCGAGTCGTTATTATTATTTGTATCTTCCTTGTTCACTCCTCTCGGGGGCAGAGGACTTCCACAAGACTTCCGCTTAGGAACGACGTCTCGGAGCTACCGCTCATAGCGCCATCTATTGTATAAAGGAGGTGACAGGCAGGCAGGATGGTTGGGGACTTCGCTATAGGGAGTTTTCGACATCTTGATAGATAACGGAATGAAGAAACGGCGCGAAAAACGTATAGCAGTCTGTAGTGACAGTAAATGTCAGATTTGTAACGTGAGTGCCGCCACAGTGTGGCTTAACCCCTTGGTGCTCAAAAGCATAGCGTGATAAACGCCCCTAGAGACTAGTTCCCGGTACCAATTGGGATAATGTAAATGGGACATTACCCCTCCTTGGTGTCTAAACCTCTGCCGTACTATGGGTCCGGCACCCAGTTGTTAATGCAACTCCACGCCGAGCCAAAACTCTACCCACAAGCCACCATGAAACTCCCCGAAGCGCCGTCCCAAGATCAAGTTCGAAGACCTATAGAGTTACTGGAGCTGTTACTGGAGCCTTAATGAGGGTGTCAACTGTTACAATACTTTAGGAGAGCTAGCAACCGTCTTCCAGGCGAAGGTCTTCGCCATTCTAGAGCTAACAGAATGAATAATCGATATCGATCCTATCTGTTGGGATCTTTGTAGATCGAGATGGGATCTTTTAGGAACCCTTTGGTCTTGGCAAGAAAATTGTGTAGATCGGTAATCCATATATCAGCTTATTCAGTACGCCCATCGAAGAACCTGGCTCCATCGTCGCAATAGTGATGGACAATGGCATAACCGAGCACCTGTTGACTCCAATGCATCCTCGTCTCCACAGCTTCTGCGTAAAGATTCATCAAAGAATCCAGGAAGTTTGTGCAGGAGGTTACAAATTCTGTACTTATCCACTTTCTTGTACCCCCTACCCCTCTTTCTTTCGGTGGTCTTTTTCTGACCTTAAGTACCTAACCCTAATGGATTATCTAGTCTGAGTGCTTGAGGAATGGACCTCCTAGGGTTTATTCTCTCGGCTCCCCTCGCATCCATCCATCCAAATAAAAGACCTGAAACAAAAGATAAAAAGATTTTATAATCTAAGTTCTATTGTCTTTTGAGTATGTACGGGGTTTTTCTATGACTAAAGTATAGTTTAAGCCAAACAAAAAACAATCTATGTTTACAAACTCCGAGAGTAGCTTCTCTTTTAACTGTACAAACCTCATGATTGAACCATCTCGTTCAGGCAGCAGAATCGTCATAGACGTATTTAGGGGGCAGTGCACCCAGCGGCTTAAAAGCATTGAATGGGCTTGACAGAGCAGTAAAAGTTGCCAAATGTGTTAGGAACACGAAGCTTTGGAGACATTGGACATGTGTTCTGCTTCGGCCCCGCTATCTCAAGACAGCGCCTGGCATTCTTGGGGGCACTTGACCCCACAGAATTAGGTGGGGTTTGCCAAAACCACTCGTATTCCAACGGATCTCTACTAAAACTCACAAACCGATCTCCAACTGGATTCGCTGAGGCCTTTCGTCGCCAGCCAGTTACATCTCGTCGCCTGAGAAAACGATTGTCGTGCTATGAAATTCAATGGAACATAAGACATTCGTTTTCTGCAGCGACAATCTATCGACCTAAAGATCAACTTGATTGCTTTCGCTACGTTTGCGTCTTTCAATTAATTGACTATTGTCGAGTGTCTGATTGGCGTCAAAAAGAGTTCAATTCTGTGACCACAAGGACGGACAATTATAGGAAATTGCACAGCAGTTGGCACGCTTTGTGATTCACTTCGTTGGTAGCTTATTTTTATATTTATTTTTATTTTATTTTTATTTATTTATTTTTGCTCTGAAATTTTTTCTTGCCTCAGTTTGTTGCTATTTTTAAACAGCTTTCAAATTAATTCTCGCCGTAAATCGTGCGCCACGCAACATTTGATAATTACAAAAGCAAAAAAAAATACAACAACACAAATGCAAAAACCATAAAAACCCGCCACAATTAATATTTCGCGGCATGGCGCATCCACTTTGCTTCCACATAATTTAATGCGTTTCTCTTGCCGCAGCGCTTCGACAAAACGTTACCTTTGCTGCGCTAGCTGCTTGTTTTCTCTACAACATTTGTGGTTGTTGTTATTATGGCCATTGTGTTGTTGTTGTTGTTGTCTATCAGTGCGCCAGTATCTGAAACTGAAACCTGTAACGAACATTCCGTACGTTCTGTGCGCTTTCAAGTCCACATAGTTAGTGCGCTGCGTTCTGCTGCGCCCCTGTCAACGTTTCGCCACCAATTGTTGTTGTTGTTATTAAAAAAAAACAACAACAAATATTCGCTTTGATTGCCGCATAAAGTTGGCTGTTGTTCACTCTATTCGTTCGTCTATCGGTCGGTTTGTTTGTCTCTCGGTCTGTCTGTCTGTCTCGTTGTTTATTTGTCAGCCGTTGCGTGCATCCATTCATCCATCTAACCAACCAACCAACCAACCATCCAACCATCAGTTCAATGCGCGCCCATTTCACGTTTTATGGGGCGTTTTTATTTTTCTCTTATTCCGTTCTTCTTTTTCTTTTCTCTCCGCTCGCCGCTCATTGCTCCCGGCCATTTTTCCGCTTCCAATAATTTATTATTGTTTACTTTGTACGTGTGTTCGGTTCGGTTTTATGGCGCTTTTTATGTCTTGTTTGTGTGTCTGTATGTTTGTATGTCGGCGGCATATGTTTGTGTGCACCTTGTGAAGGTCGTTAGCGTATAAATTGAAATTTAATTCGTGTTTTATGCATTTCAAATTTTCATAGCATTTTCAGTTAATTTTTTTACTACTTTTCTGTTATCAATTTGAATTGTTCGAACTTCCACATCCATTAAAAAGAAATAAAAAATAATTCAAATACAAATAAATAAATTACAAGCAAATTGCATTGACTTTCAACTCTAAACAAAAGCGAACCACTTCCATCACTGCCAACACGGACAGACACATTTTGGAGCATAACATTAAAGCGTCTCAATGTTTTTGACACATTTATGGCGCCCGATTGTTCGCACTGAACACACCTGCCACTTCACTCCTCTATCACATAAATTCCCATGATAAATGTTGTTGTTTGTCTTGAGTTTTTATATCCACCCAAATGTTTGAAATGTCTTTCAACCTAATAGGTTTGGCAAATGCTTTGAATGTTAAGAAAAACCCCATTCTAACCTCACTTTTTTTGTGCGCTTCCTTTTGGTGCGCTTAAACCAGCGAAACCACGTGTGGCCAAAAAAAAATGTTTGGCCCATGGCCCGAATTCATTCATTAACCATTTCATTAACAATTGCGGCTACACATGCCATCAGTAATGGGCGCGAAGAAGGAACAACAGTGTCGAAAACTCCCCCCGAAACAATGCGAAAAATTAAGGAAAATGTGGAAAAGTGGCTGAAAATGAATGCTACATGCAAATGTTTAGGTATGATTAGTTCGACTGGAGAAGAAGAGAACCATGAAGCAAAATGTTGTTACGAAAATGAGTTCTTTAATCTCTGGATTGTGCTTGAAAAATAAAACACACTTCAATTACTCAGCGCAAAACGCAGTCAAAAACCAACAATCACTTTATTTACAGATTTACACTTCTTGTCTTTACACTTGTTACTACTTTGCTTGTTCAAATAAGACTTGTCCCCCTGCGCTTCGCCTGGCTGCCTTTTATACTTGTCTGGTTATCGCGCCGATTGTTCTTGCACATTCCAGTTGGACTATCTTTCGATTGTTCTCGCACATTCAACTGGCCTATCTCTCGCTCAGGGATCGGACTTTGGTACGATTGTAGTGAATCTGCTACGGTTTTCACAACATTTTAAATTCTGCTTCGCGACTCCGCTTGAGGCCCAATCTACTACGATGTTTTCCGAGGCAAAATGTGGGGAAAATGTGAACATTTTATAATCCCGGTCGCCAAAATACGTAAATTGTTGTAAGTTATTTTCACTCGCCAATGATTTTTGAGGGCGACTACCATATAAATCAACGCATGGATGCCAATTTAATTGGATTTGTCTAAATTCAAACATTCACTACGGAAATTTTAGTTTCACTATGCTTTTTGGCATTTGTCACTACGGTTTTGGATTTGCCAGGTCCGAACCCTGCTCTCGATTGCTCTCGCACATCCTTGCCATATCGAAATTATAGCAAGCTGGCCGTACTCTAAAGTGTGTGCCTAAAAGTATGCCCGTAAAAGTGTTCATGCATAGCGCAGCAACAGAGTGCCTCATCGTTACAATATAATAAAACAATTTGTCAGACTAATTATGTTGTTTTTAAACGCATTGAAGTTAATTCACTTTACAAATTCACTGAATTCAAATAGTGGATCGAAAGTTATCTATAGAGTCAGTCAAGTGACATCAACAGAAGCCCCTTAGAGCCTCCGAGTGAAAGTGCATCACATTTTTCGTACCTAACCTTCTCCAACTAGTCCGTTAAGTATCATATTAATGGATAATTTGGGTCTCCGAATAAATCTGCGGCTTGTAATGAACACACTTCTTCGTACTAGTGATCTGTAATACAGGGTGTGTCACTTCGTGCATATTTTTGCTCTATTCAAATAGAGAATCGAAAGTGAGAGAGAGCTCGAACTCTACAGAGTCAGTCAAGTAACATCAGAATGACCCATTTTGGGCCTTCGAGGAAAAGTGCGGCCTGTACTGAAGAGGATCCATAGTGACCACTGCGTGAAACTGGGTCGCTCTGCATTGAACCATTCGGAACTAACCTACTCGAGCCTCCGAGGGAAAGTGCGACCTGTACTGTATCAAATTTTTCGTACCTAACCTCCTCCAACTAGTCAGTCAAGTATCACCACAATGAATCATTTGGACCTCCGAGTGAAACTGCGGCCTGTACTGAAGAGGGTCCAAAGTGACCACTGCTTGAACCTCAAACATTTAGTAAAGTGCCATCACAATGGTCCACTTGGAACCTTCGAGCGAAAGTACTGCCTGTACTGCATTCAATTTCGTACCTAACCTCCTCCAACTAGTCAGTCAAGTGCTATCAAAATGGGTATTTTGGGGCCTTCGAGTAAAAGTGTGCTCCGAACTGCATCCAACAATTCGGACCTAACCTACTTCAACTAGTCAATCAAATGGCATCGCAATGACCCTTTAGGGTTCTCCGAACAAAAATGCCCTCCGTACTGCACCCAAAATTTCGTACTTTGCATAGTGAACTGTCTTGGGGTTTGTGTCACTTTGTTGGTGTTGTATCTCTATTCAAATATAGGGTAAAAAGTGACCACTTCCCGAACTTCAAACATCCAGTTAAGTGCCATCACAATGGCCCTTTTGGAGCCTCCGAGTGAAAGTGTGGCCTGTACTGCATTGAAACATTCGGACCTAACCTACAAGAACTAGTCAATAAAATAGCATTGCAATGACCCATTAGGGGCCTTCGAGTTAAATTGCGCGTACTGCACCCAAAATTGCATACCCAACCTACTCCAACTAGTCAGTTAAGTCCCATTACACTAAGCCATTTGGGGCCTCCGAGTAAAAGTTTACTCCCTACTGCACCCAAAATTTCGTACCTCACCTACTTTTCATAGAGAACTGTCATGGGATTTGTGTCACTTTGTTGGTGTTGTTGCTTCATTCAAAAAGAGCGTCCAAAGTGATGATTGCTTGTAGTGCCTACGCAATGACCCATTAGGGGCCTCCTAAGTGCGGTCTGTACTGCATGCAACTGTTCGTTCGTACCTAACCTACAACCTGGTGAAGTGGAATGTGAGCTGCGTTATTGCTTGCCTTGTTGTTGCTTCACTTATTAGCGCCAGTCGTAGCACTAATTTATGTGTTTTTTTATTTGCCCGCACTAAGGTATTTTCCTGCCTTCGCTCCCGATTTTGTCGTTGATAAATTATTTTGTTGTTGTTTATGCCAACATTTCCATTTTCCCCCCCAACAAGTGTGCACCGATACGAACACTTAAGTCTGTTACATAAAACCGCATACTTCATCTGCTATAACGTTGGCCGACCTTCCGTGTACGAAACCCGTCGGCCCCCTCCCCTTTCTAGTCGCATTTCTATGGTAATGTGCATGTTTGTGCCCGATAAAAGTGCCAACATTTTCCAGTTGTTCGCTGGTTTGCCAGCACTTTTGGCAACAATTTCCTTCGCTCGTTTCGTTTTGCATTTAATTTTGCAGTTTGACCTTCACTGCACGAAGGTTCGGTGGGCGCTGGGCGGTGGGCGGTGGGCGGCACAGGGCGCAACCTCATTTCGCTAATGGCCACGTTGCGGCCCACTCGCGAAACAAATGCAACACTCAGCGCCAGCTGTCACCACCTCGACAGCGTCTCGAGTGCCAATTTTGCATCATAAACAATATTTGTTGTAGTTGTTGTTGTTCGAGCCCTTTCGCTTTTTATTTGATATTTGATTTTTTTCGATTTTTATTTTTATGAATTGCAGTGCTGTGCAAACTAACCGAAGGGTGAATGAATAAAATAAAAATAAAATCTTTATTTGCTTGTAAAAAAAAGGGAGATAAAAGCGGCAAGTGAAAAAGATAGACACAAGTGGAAATATGGAAAAATCGTTGGAAGCGTTAGTTGTTATATAATATTATCCATAAACTATATACAAAATAGAGTTGGTCCAACAGTTTAGAGAAGACTAAGACAAAGATTTTGCTCATTTCGTTCACCACTCATGTTGAGATTGTAGCTTCAAAAAGTTACGAGTCGAGCTGTATGACGATTCCATACCTTTTTATTTATTTTTTACTCTCAGGTTTAAGTAATATTTGTCATTAATACTGGATTAACCATTTCATCAAACTATTTTGTATTAACTGAACAGTGAAAGTTTGATCTAATAATTGTTTTGTTCTCTTTACATTCATCATTTCATTATTTGTTAACCATAACAAAAAAATTTGATCATAAATCAATGAACACTTTACATAAGTTTTCATCAAAGCATTTCATCAAACTATTTTGTATTAACTGAACAGTAAAAATATGACGTAATAATTGTTCTGTTATCTTTACATTCATAATTTCATTAGTTGTTCACCATATTAAAAAATTTAAATAAATCCATAAACACTTCACATAAGTTCTGGAAAAAAGAAATTTAATTCAACAATTTTCGTGAAATTTAAGACTTTATTTAACAAAGTTTTAATAAATCCATTTAGGTCAAATAAGCACCGCTTTGTTCCATAACTTTTTACCATTTTGAAGCAAATTCCATTGTGTCTCGCTGGGACAACTGGGACAGTCTTTCTTTTGAGGCAAATTTTTCACCAAAAAAGTCATTTGTCATGGACAGAAACAGGTGGTAATCACTTTTTTTTGGCATTAGGCATTTTAGGAATTAACTCACACAGGGGGGTTCGGGGGTTCAAACCCCTAAACCAAAAATTACTGGTACAAAATATGGGTTTTTAATGGTATTGGACTTTAAAGTTGTACGGAAACCATATCCCCCCCCCAAAATTAAATCCTGTGTGCGCCATAGGTGCCAGGTCCAGTCTCTAAGGTGGATGCATAAGAACCACCCAAGCAAACTCCTGAACTTCTAACGAGTTGCTATCAATAAGTGTGACTTAGAGTTGTTTTGATGGAACAACTCCTCCTCTTCTATTCTCCAAAGCTGGACAATTGCTTCCTTTAGGCGGTCCAATTGTTGACAGTTCGTAGTAAGAATTTGGTCGTAGAAGAGCAGCTCACAGTAGATGAGTCCCTGCTAATTCCACCAAATCAACAGTAAAACCTTGCTGACGGTCAAACTTGGATTGGCCTTCGTCTTTGTCGGCTCACAGCACTTTGACCACGACCTCAGTCACCATCCATTTTAGAAATGGGCCGATTTTGTTATAATTTAACATCGATTAGCAGATGGAAATTCGGTCATTCGGTCTATGAGTTTTCTATGTTTGTATCCAGCCTTATCGAAGTAGTTCCAAACGGTCTTATGTGCATTGGTTAGCTTCTGAACAATCGACACAGTCTTACATGACCGTTGGATTCCATGATTTCCATGATTTTATTGACATTTTCGACATTGGAAATTCCACAACGTTGAGTATCTTTGTCATCAAAATTACCGAAAAGATATCAACGAAACCAACATTGACCGTGATTGGCTGTTCGAGTGTGAGGACCATAATCACTATTCACATTTTGAGTCACCTTTATCGAAGAAAAACTCTAAAATGTGGCGAATTTCCTTGTTCTCGGAGTCCATCTCTGAACTGCTCTCAAACCAAACTGAGTCAAGCAATCGTATAACTGTCTGAGAAGTTTTCTTAGTATGGAATCTTTTCTTTCTAACGCCTTATTAGTCGCCTTTATCAAAGAAAAACTTTAAAATGAGGCGTCTTTTCTCTTTGCTGATGTTCATGTTTGACGGACACTCAAACCAAACTGAGTCAAGCAATCACAAAACTGTCTGAGAAGTTTTCTTAGTATCAAATCCCATCTTTCCAAAGCCATAAAAACTATTCAAATTTTCAGTCATCTTTATCGAAGAAAATCTGTCAAATATGGCATATTTCCTGGTGTTAATGTTTGATACCATCTCAAACCAAACTGAGTCAAGCAATCAAAAAACTGTCTTAGAAGTTTTCTTTGGATTAAATCCCATCTATCCAAAGCCATAAACACTATTCAAAGTTTTAGTCGCCTCTATTGAAGACAAGTTTTGAAATGCGGCGTCTTTTCTCTTTGCTGATGTTCATGTTTGACGGGCGCAAAAATGAGTGAAGCAAAACTGTCTGAGAAGTTTTCTTAGTATGAAATCCCATCTTTCCAAAGCCATAAAAGCTTTCAGTCACCTTTAAAATGTCCAAGTTTTTACCAACCTTTATCGAAAAAAGACTAAAATGTGGCGTCTTTTCTCTTTGCTGATGTTCATGTTTGACGGGCGCTCAAACAAAAATGAGTGAAGCAATCACAAAACTATCTGAGAACTTTTCTTAGTACAAACTCCCATCTTTCCAGGGCCATAAAAACTATTCAAGTTTTTAGTCGCCTTTATCAAAGAAAAACTTAAAAATGTGGGCATCTTCACTCTTTGGTTTTGTCCATCTTTGAAGCGCGCTCAATCAAAACTGAGTCAAGCAATCAAAAACTGTCTGACTCTTTAGATTCATCAACGCCTACAACACTCGACTAATAAATTTTTTTAAAACCTTATTTTTATGAACAATTTTCGTGGAGTGTCATTTGTACAGCAGTCGCGAATGAATATTGAAAAAGTGTGCACATATTTGTTTATGTTATTTGCTGCATTTTTCGCCTGTTAATTTTTACGACTTGTTTCATGTTGTTGTTGTTTGTTTCATATTGAATGGCGTTGCCACCAACTGAATTGGTTGTGTTGTTGATGGTTGTGACAATGTTTGTTGTTGGCGCACGTTATACAAATATAAGCAACGTTAACGGCCACCAATCAACCAACCAACCAGCCATCACCGCTGCCGCCGCCACCAGCAAACAGCCCAACAAACCAGCCAGTCAGCCGGCAGTTGTTGACACAATTGAGCAGTGTTTACTTTTTTACTTTCGTTTGTTGTTGTTTTCATATTCGGTTACCTTTGCTGGTTGGTTATTTGCAAAGCGCCCAACATTTTTTCACACTGATGAAACATAAAAATGCAAACTGACACAGAAAGAGAGTAGGAAAAAGGAGAGGAGGAAGGCTGGTAAAAAGTGGGTGGAGGCAGCTAAAAGTTGGCGAAATGTACGCAAAAATGTTTCTATGTTTTGGTTTTTTGATTTGGTTTTTTTTGTTTTGTTGTTTTCGCTAAATTTAGGTAAAATGTTGTTGTTGTTTTGGTATTTTGTATTTTCGTGTCACGATTTGTTATGGATTTTTGTGTGATTTATTGTTGTTGACAGCAAGCGAGCAGCAATGATGGGACTGAAAATTGTAGCGTTGTTGTTGTTGTATTTGCTAAAAAATTTATTGATGTATTGCCACTCTGTGCGTCTTTGGCTGTCAATGGCCTCCAGCCATTAGTTCAAAAAATTGGCTTTCCAAAGCATGGTTTGTGATTCGATTTCGAGCTTTCAGTGCTCGTTTCCGTATGGAAATATTTCATAATCTATTTTATTGCTTGAAATGTGAAAATATTTATGAGCACAAAAAATCCAAAAAAATATCTGCAAGCAGCAGAAAATTGATGTCGATTTGAGTCCTTTCAAATGTCAAAGATTGACAACTTTCCGTATGGAAAATAGTTGGAAGAGAATTGTTTGCAAGCATTGCTTGGTTCAAAGTGCACTGGAAATCACATATTTTTCATTTTATTTTTTGTTGTATTATTTCATCTTATTTTGTATATTTTTTTACATACATTTTTCAAATCTTGTCATCTTATTTTTTATATTTTTTTACATCAATTTTTCAAATACCTTATTTTTATATTTTTTTACATCAATTTCCCAAATATATTCATCTTATTTTTAATATTTTTTTACAAAAATTTTTTAAATATTTTCTTATTATTATTTGCTTTCTTATTTTTTATATTTTCTTACATCAATTTTCCAAATATTTTCACGTTTTTTCTCTAATTTTTTTGCAAGCAAACATTCCTGAAAATCATTCAAGTGGAAGCAAAAGAGGGGGAAAAATTGAGGCCGCTATTGAAGCGAATTTAATTGCATTTATTTGTACGTGTGCGCATTTTTTTGCTATCTGTTATTGTTGTTGTTGGTTGACATCGTCATGCAGCAAATTTCGTTGTCGCCATAAAATTTAAATCCACCCGAATTGGGTTAGAAATTGGCGAAAAAAAATGGCAAAGAATGTCAGCGCCAGAACTAAGAAGTCGTAAATAAAGATTACGAAAAAAAACGAGACAAAAACACTGTCGCTGTCTCGCATGAAATTTTTGTGTGTGTGTGTTTGTGTGTTGAACGCTTTGCTCCACTGAATTCTTTAATTATGCACACGAGTTAAGTAAGAGTTTGAGGCAAAAGTTCGATGCCCACAACTGGACGCCAGCTGAACGAACGCAACTGTCGAAAGAAGTGACTGTCAAAAACAGCAACAAAACAAAACAAAAAACACATACAAATAAATCAAAAAGTGAGAAAAGAAAAACTTGCACAAACTACCCAAAAGTTTGCCAAGCAACAGCAAAGCTCAACTTTTGCTACACGCTCCCGCCCTCCGTATGTGTGTGTGTGTGCGTTGTTGTTGTTGTTGCTAGACACTTTTGTCTTAAGTGCAGTTTAATTTTAATTTCTACGTTTTCCTTCGCTTCCACTTGTGCGTCTTTGGTTGGTTTCTTCATTTACGCTAATTAAGCGCGCAGCGTTCGGCTGAAGTTGGAATAGCAAAAACAACAACAAAAACATCGACACCAACAACCAGTGCAGCACTTGCAGTTTGCCAAGAAATACTCAACGAAAAAAAGAAAAATCGCTTAGAAAGTCTAAAGTGTACTAAAAATAAATTCCATGTAAGCAGCGAACGGCTGCAGTAGAAAAGCCAACAACAAGAACAACAAAAACGAACAGTGAGCCTCAGCACAAAAAATGCTTGGGTAGTTTTGGCAAATTAAACAAACACGTCTCGCACGTCCAGAGCTGAGCCACTCCCCTGCGTCCAAAACACAGCCACTCACCTCCCAGCAACCCAGACTGTCGTAGTTTCTCCTTCCCCTCACTTCTTCGTCTCACTTCTTTCAGTTTGCCAACTATTTCCGCCGGTCTCTATTTTTTCGGTCTCCCCCCTTTCCTGCTTCGACACTTTGTCTACTACTAAGTACTACGAAATTATCACGTAGCGCCAAAATTTAGTGGTACGTACTGTCGTCTTCTCTATTCCATTATTTTGCCTCTTCTTGCACTTCTCCTTCTGCGCTGCTTCCACACTATTTTCTGCATTTCGCCAGTGCTCGATTTTGTGCTCACGGCAGCAGTCGGTGGCGAATTTGATTTTAATGGTAAATTAGTGAACGCTTTATGGCTGAGTGCAAATCTAGGACAGTTAGGTTTACTACTACACACACACACATACACATACACAGAGACGTTTGTGAGGTTAGGTTTACTGCAAGCGGAGCAAACTTTGAATATTTATTTAAGACAATTTTATGCTTCGGCTGTTGATTTTGCCCCTTTACTCTGTGTTGTTGTAGCTACAAAAGATTGTAGCTGATTGTAATTGGATGGGATGGCGCCTTCAGATATAATCAAATATATAAAAATGTATTATTCAGTTGAATTGAAGTTTTGAATTTTAAATTATTTGCACTTTTGATTTTGATCTTAAAATTTTGATTTTTTTCGTTTTTTGGTTTTTTTATTTTTGGATTTTGAATTTCTTTTTATTTTTGATCTTTTCATTTTTTAAATTTTTGATTTTATTTAGTTAATAGAAGTTTTGAATTTTAGATTACTTTTACTTTTGATTTTAAAATTTTTATTTTTTTCCTTTTTTATTTTTGGATTTTGAATTTAAGATTATTTCTACTTTCGATCTTTAACTTTTTTTAATTTATGATTTCGTAAAAATAAATCTAATATCTTTTCAATAGATGTGTTTAGTAAACTGTTTCTCGCGTTGCATAAATGCTATCGGGTTAAGCTAGAAGGCACTAAAAGTATGTGATTTCTTACTAAGAAACTTCCCAGAAAGTTTTTTGATTGCTTGACTCAATTTTGGTTGGATGCGCGTCAAAGATGGACAGACCCTAACAAGGAGGAAATACGCCATATTTCACAGATTTTTTAATAAAGACGACTTAAACTTTGAATAGTTTTTATGGCATTAGAAAGATATGATCGTACTAAGAAAACTTGTCAGACATTTTTGCGATTGCTTTACTCAGATTTGTTTGAGCGCGCGTCAAACACAAACACTTGAAAAAAACTAAATACTTTACATTTGAAAGCTTTTTTTCGATAAAGGCGGTTGAAAATGTGAATAGTGTTTATGGTCCTCACACTCTAACAGCCAACCACGTGCAATATTGGTTTGGTCAATTCCAATCCGGTAATTTTGAGGTCTAAGATACTAAACGCTCTAGAAGGCCTAGTGTCGAAAATGTGCATAAAATCATGGAAATCATGGAATCCAACAGTCATGTGAGTCTGTGTCGATTGTTCAGAAGCTAAACAATGCTCAAAAGACCGTTTGAAACCACTTGAATAAGGCTGGATACAAAAAGAAGTTCGATGTATGGGTTCGAAACCAATAAATGCACAACCTTCGAAAACTCATGGACCGAATATCCATTTGTGAATCGTTGCTGGAATTGCAACAAAATCGTCCTATTTCGAAGGCGGATGATGATTGAGGTCGTAGTTGAAGAGCGATGAACCGACAAAAACGAAGGCCAAGCCAGGTTTGACGGTCAGGGAGGTTTTGCTGTGGGTTTGGTGGGATTAGTTGGGAATCATCTATTATGAGCTGCGTCCCTACGGCCAAACTCATAATTCGAACCTTCTCTGTCACAGATTGAACCGTCTGAAGTAAGCAGTCGTCCGGCTTAGGCCCTTGGGAGAAGTTCAGAAGTTCCAGCAGCTTGGTTGAGCGGTTGTTATGCATCCAACGTATGGTTCGAACATGGCGCCAAGTGCTTACCACCTGTTCCTTTCTACGGCGAATGATTTGCTGTTGAAAAGTTTACCTCAAGAGATGTTTATAAAAATCGACTGTCCTAGTTTTTTGCCAACAAAAACGACGGTTTCTATGAGGCCTTAAAGATATGTAAAATTACCTTCAAAATGGCAGCCAAGTATCGAATAAAACTGTGCATATTTGAACTATCGGATCATTCTAATTACATATGATAAAAAATACTTAAATTTCATTCAAAAATAATAATCGATAACTATATGTTTTATATTTTTTATATAATTTATATTTTATATTTAATGTTTAAAAATTAATATTTTATAATTTGTATTTTAAATTTTACTTTATATTATATTTCATTACATTATATTTGATTTTATTTAATTTCATTTGCCTTTATTTTATTTTATTTCATTATTTCATTAAATTTATTTTAATTTGTTTTATTTTATTTTTATTTCTATTTTTATTTTTATTATTAATAAAATTATCGATTGTATTTAATTTTTATTATTTTGATTTTTTATTTATTTTATTTCATTTAATTTACTTTTATTTTATTTTATTTTATTTTATTTTATTTTATTTTATTTTATTTTATTTTATTTTATTTTATTTTACGTTATTTTATTTTTTTTTATTTTATTTTATTTTAATGTATTTTATTTTATTTTTTATTTTATTTAATTAAATTAAATTTTATTTTATTTTATTACATTTTCTTTTTTTTATTTAATTTAATTTAATTTATTTCATTTCATTTTATTTTATTTTATTTTATTTTATTTTATTTTATTTTATTTAATTATATTTTATTTTATTTTATTTTATTTTATTTTATTTTATTTTATTTTACTTCATTTTGTTTTATTTTCTTTTTTTATCTCATTTTGATTTTTTTATTTTATTTCAATGAATTTTATGTTATTGTTTTTTATTAGATTTAATTTAACTTTAATATGTTATATTTTATTTCCGTTTTTATTTATTTTATTTTATGTGGTATTTTGTCATGTTTAATTATTTTGAATTTTTAGTGTTTTTTGGTTAATTTTTTTATCTTTATTTTAATTTAGTATTTTGCATTTGTTAGAATTACTTAAATCAATTGCGTAATCTAATTATTTGATAAAACAAAAATTCGATTTAATTTGATTTAATTACATTCGACAAGCTGCGCTGCCTTAATTGAAACATTTTCCGTGCCTTTTCTCGTCTCTTCTTTTCTTCCCTTCCTTTGGTTTTTCCTTATTATGCTCCGTGTTCCTGTGCCCATTGTGGCTTTTGGCTCATTTCCGTCATTGCTGGCGGCCCTTCAGCTGATTATCCTGTCGTTGTGTTTGTAATTTACAACTTTGTTGGAAATTTTCCCCCTTTTCCAGCCCCCCCGCTTCCGCAACCATTTGTGTTCAATGCCTCGTTTCATTAAATTAATTAAATTGAATTCCAACCGCTGCAGCACTTTGCTTCTTTTTCGCTGTTATCGCTCGGTGTGTTGCCCGTCGCAGCAATTGCAAAAACAACAACAACACAAAAAAAAGATAAAATAAAGCACAACCTTTGCACGTGCGAGCGAAAGCGAACGACAATTTTCGCTGTGTTCAAAGGCGTTAATGAGCGGCGGCCGTTTTTCAACTTCACCGCAGACTTTTGTTCACTTTGCTCTATTCACCTCGTTGCTGTTGCCTTGCGGTGGTGCGCATTCGTCGCATTTGTTGTTGCACACAAAACATTTTTTGTCTGATTTGTTTTGTTTGTTTTTGCATTTGGTGCTTTCTCAACTCTGCTCACCTCAGCTGAACTCTTTTTTGTTTTAATGTTTTATTTACTTTTACATTGTTTTCTGCGGTCTTTTTTTGCATTTTTTGGTCGTGTTTTCGCGCTGACCGCACGCTCAAGTGCTCATAATCAGTCAATGTCGTCCGAAAGCGTTCGCCTGGTTTTTGCCTCACACTTTTCAGGCCGCCCACATGTTGCATTGGCTCGATGCTGCCCACTTTTTTCGCGTTTTCCCACCCGTTCCCCTCGCCATTCACTTTGACGTTTTTATCAGAAATTGTTTTGTTCGGCTTTTGTTTGGTTTGCGTTAGCGAAATGGGTCGGAAGTGGCGCGCGCCACTCGGTGGTGGGTGGCTGGGTGCTTGGTTGAACGAGCCGCATGCCGAGTGCCGAGCACTGAGGTTGGGTTCACTGGCCAATTTCACGTGGGCTGCCCTGTCAAAACAATGTTGTTTACCTTGTTGCGGTTGGTTACTTCTGGCGCTTTTGTTTTTAGTTTGTTACGGTTGTTGTTTTGCGGTGCAGTTGCTACGCGCTTCGTTTGGTTGCCTAACAAAGCTGTGGGTATTTTTTTGCAAATTTTTATTCGATGAACATTTTTAAAATTTTTAAATGTCTGAAAGTAGAATATCCCTTAATTCTTTTTTATTAAAAAAAATTAATTCAAGTATTAAGTTATGTGATTCTGAATGCTAAAATTTCCCTAAGTTGTACCTTCATTCGCGCACTCGTTGTGTCTCTGAAAGTGCAAAATTTGAAGCTCTATTCCGTTCTTTCTTTTACCTCCATTTCCTCAGTTGTGCGCTACTTGTTTATTCGATTTTATTTTCTTAATGCAGCCCGCAAAAACTGCCAACGTTAACTTTGACTGCGTGGTGTGAAAACTTCTTGCTATACTTTGCTGTGAATTGCCGCATTGTCAGTTTTTGCGCTGTGCTTTGCTTGTTTTCGTAGTCAAATAGTGCAGCTTTAAGCTTACACACACACTTACACACAAATACACTTGTAGACTTGGGTGAAATTGCAGCCCAAAACGGTGCTAACAGTCAGTTGCCGCCTGGTTGGTTGCTGCTGCTGCCATTAGTTTTTGTCCCCTTTTTTTAATGTCAACACTCGTACACACTCATACACACACATACACACCCACACATGTACTTTTACGCAATCTTACTTCACGCTAAAAGGACATTGAGAAAACGCGCGCACATTCGGCGACGCTGTGTCCTGTTTGTCGTCGCAGCTTCACTGCCGTTGCAGGTGGAGAATAGCTGAAAGCGTTGCGAGGGCGGCAGAGTGTGAGCGGCGCCTTCATGCATTCGCTGTGAGCGCATAAAGTGTAGAGCGTATAATTAAGCTTGACGCAACCAGGAAACTTGTGAAAAACTACACAAAAACAACAAAGCCAGCGGAAAATCACCATGAAAAAAATTGCAACAAAGAGAGCGAGAAAGCAGCTTTAAGCAGCACAAAACACCAACGAAATAAAAACTGAAGACAATGTCAACAAAATTCAAAAGCACCGCGAAAGCAAAGTTAATGAATTTTAAAGATTTAACAATTTCTTTACTTTTTTCTTTTTCCTTGCTGAAGCAATGTGGGAGTAAACATTTTTTAGAAACAATTTAAAGACAAGGAAAATGTTTCTTTATATAATTTATTTTAATAATTTGTTATAATTTTTAATATTTGTTTATATTTGTTTTTAATAGTTTTTGATTTTGTTTTATTTTTTTTATCAATTTCGTATTATTTCTTTATAATGATTTTTAATTGGTTTTTATTACTTTTTAAATATTGTTTTTTTATTTTATCTTTTTACTTATTTTCCTTTTTATAATTTTTTTTAGTTATACCTTTAAGTTTTTGCAAAACTTTCATCTTTAATATTTTATGATTTTGTTAAATCATTTGTTTTGAATAATTTTTTATTTATATTGTTTAATAATCTTTAAAATTTTTAAAACATTTTTTGTCTCTAATCCTGTTTCAGCTTTAATTCGGACTTGTTGTGACATTTGAACGCTCCCAACATTCACAAAGTTCTATTCTTACGTTTTTGTCTCAGCAAAGTTTAGCTTTTCATTTTGTTTTGCCACCTTTTTGGATTCTTCATTTTGTTGCCATACTGTGCTTTTGTTGTCTTTGTTGCTTTGCCAACAGCAGCACAGCTGCGACTACAGACGTCAACCGTAGTTTCTGCAACTAACAAAAGTTTTGCCACTCAAATAAACATTATTGTTTGGTTGTTTTCATTGCAATACCTGAGCGCTCAGTTGTAGTTTTGCAAAAATTTTAATTTCAACCAGATGCTGCAAGACAGCTCTCTCTTTCTTCTGACTTTCCTCTCTCTCTTCCACAGTCATTTCAAAAAGTCCTAAAATATTTCACCCATACAAGCAGCCGTTTCTTCTATCAACTTGAGATCCTTCAGTCTACTTTCAAGCTGTGCCATGTCCTCCTTGCTCCCATCTCCATGGCTGCCTTTCATCTGGCAACACTGAAGCGCTGCCATATCTGCGCGTTTTGGCAAATACAAAATTAATTTAGTTCGCCGCTTGACTTCCTCGAGCTTCTTGTCGTTGCCTGACTGACTCCCCCGAACAACTGACTGTCGTTCCTTGGCTTCAGCCAACTCGACTTGAATGCGCTCGTAATTTCAGTTTTTCTCATTGTTGTGTTGTTGATTTTTGTTGGCGTGCGCAATTAATTAGCTTAAGTGTTGCATAGGAGAAAGCAACAACCCGGCTAATAGTTATTCTAACAAAATTTTTAATTAAAATTTAAATATGCTCACAAGACGAAAGGAAAACAAGCACCAAGTTGGCAACAACACGAAGCACTTCAGGAACAACTAAACCAGCACTGATTGCTGCATCAAGTGCACTGCAATTTTTGCTGAAAAAGTATTTTCAAGTTGTCAAGTTTGCTTTGGAGTCGAGTTGGGAACTTCAAAACTCCACCATGCAACTGGCAAAGACAACTTGTACATAGTTTTGTACTTGTAAAGTTTATTGGCGCAAAATATTTTGTTGCCATACACAGACAGTCAGTCGTCGTCAGTTGATGTTTCTATAAATTTAATTGGTGTACTTTGTTCTTTTGCTGATGTTGCCGTTTTGTTTATTGTTGTTTCTAGGCTTTCAATTCATATTTGCTTAAGTTGAATGGGTTTTCACACACTTTCAGTAAGGCAAATTTCAAGTTTTCCAACTTCCTTTGCAGTTTTGAAATAAAGAGATACGGCTTTCTCATTTACAACTCGTACTTTCTCGTTTAAGATTTCGTATTTCTTATGATTTATTCAAATATTTTAATTTTCAACTCAACTCAACTCAACTTACTCATTTATCATTCAAACCTTTTAATTTACTATTTACCTGAGAATGAGCCGTCTCCAGGACAGAACAAGGATCCAGCAGAATCTGCTCAGATTTCTCCTGAGGTTGGGTAGACTTAAAGTATACTAACAAGGAACTTCAAGTCGCAGTTCAATAGACCTTTCAACACTCTGTCCAAGGCTGTTCCGACAAAAGAGAAGCAAGTTGAAGTTCTTTATTTATGTAGGGTTCACACTTTCTCATCTTCTTTTGGCCCTTTTCATCTCTTAATGTAGATTCACTTTATCTTTGAATACTTTCTTCTTTATTTGGCTAGTCCGTCCAGTCTTCAAATCACCTGGAGGCTACTTATTTCTTTACCTTTTTCATATTTTTCTCTGCATCAGATGGAATTTTTCATCTTCAACAGATACTTTATCTTCTTCTGTTGACTTTTCCCGTTTCTTTCTCCTCATCAACTAAAATTTTCTCATCTTTATCGTCTTTCGTCTTCGTTTGATCTGTTCCATGTTCTTTTCAAACTTTCTCATCTTCAAACTTCTTTTTCCCTTCAATTAACCTTTCTCACCCTCCAACTTAAACTTTTTTGGTTTTATTTAGTATTTGATCCTTTTCAAATCAATTTTTTCCTTTTCTCTCTTTTCTTGCTAATTTTCCATTTGAGTTTACACCTTTTAACCTTTTGTTTAACTTTTTCAACTTTAAGTTTTGTTTTTCATCATCAATTGAAATTTTCTTACAGCCTTTGAATGTTTTCTTAGCCTCAAATAAAATTATCTCTGCTTCAATATAAAATTTTTTCATATTGATTTGATATTTTCTCATCTTTTTTTTACTTTTCACATTCTTGGTTGACATTTTTTTATTTTTTTATTCACTTCTTCTCACTCTCTCACTTTTTCATTCTTAATTGATATATTTTCCTAAAAGTACATGAATTTTTATTTGCTCAAACAAATTTCAAAACATTTTCTCATACTTAATTGAATTTATCATTCTTTAATGAAATATTCAATTATCATAACTCATTCATTTTTAATTTCCCATTCTTAATTTCGCATTCTTTAATGAGAAATTAATTCATCATAAATCATTCTTTTTTAAATTCTCTTTTTTTAATTTACATTTTCTCATATTTAAATAACTTTTCTAATTTTAAACAAATTTTTTCTCATTTTATGTGGACGTTCTTACATTTCGAACTATTTTCCAGTCCCCATTGAAACAATTAAAGTTCAATTAAGTTTCCGTGGGCATTTTCTTAGTTTCGGTTGCTCTTTCTCACTTTAAATATATGTCTTTCCTACTAAATTTACATTTTCTCATTCTTAATAAATTCTTACTTCACATTTTCTCATATTTGAATAACATTTTAAACTAATTTTTCTTATATTTTTTTTACGTTTTCTCATATTAAACAATTTCTCAGTCTCCATTGAAAAAATTTGCTTTCAGTTACTGAGAAATTATCTCAGTTTTAGTTGCTCTTTCTCACTTTAAATATATGCTTCTCACATTTAGTTGACATTTTCTCATCTTTAATTAATATTTTCTTAGGAGAATAAAAATTTTTCTTATCTTTTTTTTACGTTTTCTCATATTAGACAATTTCTCAGTCTCCATCGAAAAAATTTACTTTCAGTTACATAGTTTCTCAGTTTCTCACTTTAAATATATGTTTCTCATATTTAATTGAGATGTTCTCATCTTTAATTGATTATTTCTTGCCTAAATTAACACTTTTTCATAGTTAAATAACTTTTTGTGATAGTCGGTGGACATTTTTTACTCTAATTTTGCATTTTCTTTGCTTCAATTGACAATTTCTTGTAATCATTTGACCTTTTCTCATCATTACCACATTTTATTATGGTGAATTGGCAGTATCTCATCTTTGTTAACCATTTTCTCATAGTCAATTGACACTTTCTCATATATCATTTACGTGTTCTTTGATTTGTAACCTTGTTTTTCTCATTTTTTTGTTGATGTTTTATCATTTTCAACTATTTCTCATTTTTCTTTGAAACAATTAACTTTGAATTGGGGCTGAAAAGTTGAACTTGTTGAAATTTAGTTTAGTTTAGTTTAGTTTAGTTTAGTTTAGTTTAGTTTAGTTTAGTTTAGTTTAGTTTAGTTTAGTTTAGTTTAGTTTAGTTTAGTTTAGTTTAGTTTAGTTTAGTTTAGTTTAGTTTAGTTTAGTTTAGTTTAGTTTAGTTTAGTTTAGTTTAGTTTAGTTTAGTTTAGTTTAGTTTAGTTTAGTTTAGTTTAGTTTAGTTTAGTTTAGTTTAGTTTAGTTTAGTTTAGTTTAGTTTAGTTTAGTTTAGTTTAGTTTAGTTTAGTTTAGTTTAGTTTAGTTTAGTTTAGTTTAGTTTAGTTTAGTGTAGTTTAGTTTAGGTTAGTTTAGTTTAGTTTCTCACTTGATTAGAATTAATTTACATTTCCTCATATTTAAAGTAAATTTTCTCAAAATCGGTGAACATTTTCTTATCTTCAATTTAAAATTTCTTGAAATAAAATCCCTAAAAAATTTCCCTCCTATTTCATTCCCCATCAACGATTCGTTTTCTAATTTCTAACTGCAGCTTTCATATTATTTACTTTTCATTTTCTGATTGACATTTGACTTGTCACACCATCAAATTTCAAATCGAAATGAAATCCCTGTAACAGTGAACCTTCAACGATTCGTGTTTAAACGCTCGTAACGGTAATTTCACATTTAACAGTCATTAAAATCGCATTTCGTAATTTTGCAACTCTTTTGGCTAATTGCTACAACAACAAATTATGTACCAAAATATATTAAAAAATCTGCACCCAACGCCAACAGCACCAACGTTCCACAGTCAGCAGGCAGCACACAGCTGCTTTGCCACAACATTGTGTGAAAAATTTTTAATTTTTTTAAAAATCCTAAAATGTTTTTAAGCGCTTTAATAAATAAATGCCCGGTTATGCTGACAGTTACTCCCTCCCCGTCCCCCACAAATCCACTTCACGCAGTCACCCACCAATCCGTTCAGTTTCATTCGCGGCGCTAATGAATTCATAATTTGCATTCGGTTTTCCTGCTCACTCTTTGTATCTCTCTCTCTCTTTATCTTTGTTTGTGTATGTGTGTGTTTGCTGAAAGTTCTTTCGAAGAAGTAATAACACGAAACAACAACAATGAAAGCAAAATTGCAATAGTGTACTTGACTCCTTTTTGCTTTGCTTAGCGCCATCCATTCTTTTTTTTCTTATGCTTCAAAGCATCCTCCGAGCATTGTTATTGTCATTTTTTGTTGTTTTTATTGTTGTTATTGTTGTTCTATACTGTTTAATCATGGATGTTTTTTGCAGCAATCTGGCAGCAAACAGCGGTGCAGTGCTTTTGATGGCGTTGCCACCACGCAGCATTAAATTTTTGCTCATTTAACTAATGACAGCAGTTTTTAGTCAAAAAACTGCAGCTTTTTAGTAGAAAGTTGCATTAAAAGCGTTTAAGGAAATTTTAATTTTTTTTAGTAATGCAATATTTTGTAAATTTCTGGCCACTCTGGCGTGCATTCGGCCTGTGTTGGTGCAATTATTTGCTCATTCGCTCCTTGCAGTTTGTAGTGCTATGAGTTGTTGTTGTTGCTAGCGCGTGCGTGCCCCATCGCCGCATCTGCATTTGTTGCATGCATCGTCCACACTCACACACACACACACACACACACACATTCCTCACACATGTCCTTTTGCGCTCAGCCACACACCCACACACAAACACACGAATGCGCGCCGCTCAAAAACTGCCTTCGAGCTTAAATTCGCACACTGCTGAATTTTCTAGCAAAAATGAATTAAAAAAACAACACAGAATAAAACCAAAAAAACAATGTGCCAGAGACAACAACAAAAACAGTGATGCTTTTTGCGCGCATTGTGCGCTGTGTGCGGCGGCAGCAGCTGCAGCGGGTGTTGGGCGCAGCGGGGCGTCGACACGGGCGCCCGTTGTCGACAGTGTGTAGTGGCGTTTAATATGCGAAGTGGCGCATTCGCGCAGACACAAAAGGAAATATGGACCATCCACAATGTTGCCCTGCGTTTCCGCCTACAACTAACACAGCAGCATGCCACTCCCCCTCGCCCCACTATTCACTATCTATTTGTTTTTTATTATCTGTGTTTGTGTGTCTGCACATCGACTGCCTGCCATCGCGTCTACTGGCCCCACTGTGCACACAGCATCCGTTGGCCACACGCGCTGCTGCCGCTTCACTTCGCCTTCATTGTAGTTTAAAAAACTTGCTATGTTTTTTTCATTTGTATATTTTTTTTTTATTTTCTTGTTCCCTGTTTTGCGAAAAATGGATTTTGTGGCAGCATAAAAGGATTTCACGTTTGTTGCTTTCACATTTTGCATCGTTTTTGCGCCGTCCTCCTCCTGTGTGCTTCTCATGTGTGCTTTTGTTTTTTTTGCCTTCTGTATTTTGCGTCGTTGTGGCCGCCGTCGTACGCGTCGTTTGCGTATGTGATGTCTCTGTTGCGGTCCGCAGCCGGCAGCCAGCTTCAGCCGCCGCCGCCAGTCGGCTTTGCAGCGCAGTGGAAATGCTTAAAGCAGCATTTATTTTTAATCTCTTTATACTTTCTGTGTAGTTTTCGCGCGTTTATTTTCTAGTTGCCAAAGGGATTTTTTTCGTTGCGTTGAAAGTTGGCAAAAAATGCTTTTAGTACGCAAAACTAGGCACAACGGCTGCGAAATGTGCCATTAAATGTTTAGTTTACTGAAACTTTAATTCAGCTTGAAATGGCTCAATGTGCTGTAACTTCTTAGCCAAAAGAGCCAACGAACTGAAATGCGACTCATCTCTTAGTAGAAGTCTTCAAATATCTGAAAAGTTGCTCAAATTAGAAAATATCGAATAGAAAAGCCGATTAGATCGAAGTTGAAGGAAAGCATTGAAAAACTTTGACTTTCTGAAAATCTTTTAACTTCTTAACCACAAGAGCTAACGAACTGAAATGCGGCCAATCTCTTAGTTAGAACTCTTCAGGTATCTGAAAAGTTGCTCAAATTTGTTGATGGGAAATCCGATAAAACAGACATTCGAAGAAGGCTTTGAAAAACTTTGACTATTTGAAAATCGCGCAACTGCTTCTAACTTCTAAACTAAGAGGAAATTTTTCTCAACTCTTAGTAGAACTCTTCAGGTATTTAAAAGATAATTTATATTTCCTGTTGGAAAAGCCGACTAAACTGAGATTTCAAGAAGTCTTTGAAAAGCTTTGACTTTTTGAAAATCGTGTTACTGCTTTTAACTTCCAAACCAAGAGGGGTCGTGAACTGAAATGTGGCTTATCTCTTAGTAGAACACTTCAGGTATCTGAAAGTTTGCTCAAAATTTTACGATATCGAATAGAAGCCAATTATGTCGAAGTTGAAGGAAGGCTTTGAAAAACTTTGACTTTCTGAAAATCGTGCAACTGCCTCTAACTTCTTAACCAAAAGAGCAAGCAACCAGAAAAACAACTCGTCTCGTAGTAGAAGTCATTAGCTATTCAAGTGCTTAAAGTTGTCGATATCCCCCGAGAAACATCATTAAATCAAAGTTTAAGGAGCAAACGTAGACTTTTTAAAATCGTTCAACTGCCTAAAACTTCTTAACCAAAAGAGCTAATTTCATCTCTTGGCCAACTCATCTCTTAGTAGAACTCTTAAGGTATTCAAAAAGTTTTTCCTGTTTGCTGATGAAAAAGTCGATTAAACTATGATTTAATGAAGACTTTACAAAACTAAGACTTTATGAAACTCGTGCAACTGTCTGTAACTCCTTAACCAAAAGAGCTAGCGGTCTGAAATACGGTTCATCTCATAGTAAAAGCCATTTGCTATTCAAAGTTATATTTAACATGATCGATATTCCGACATGACCGATTATGACGACACATCATTAAATTAGCATTTTAGTAGCAAAAGTCGACTTTTTAGAAATTCATTCAACTACCTGCAACTCCTAAATTAAGAATGTTTTTGACTTGAAATATGTCTTATCTTGCAGTACAACTTCCAAGCTCCCAATAACGGCCTTTAGTTGTCCAAAGTTGGGCTTTAAGTTGCCAATATTTCCCACGAAACATCCATAAATCAAAGTTTAGGAGCAAAATTAAAATTAGATAATTGTTCAACTGCCTGTAACTCCTTAACCAATGAGGTTCTTGACCTAAAATGTAACTTATCTTGCAGTACAACTCTCCAGTTCTCCAATAGTGGCCTCAAAGATGCAAATATCAGAAAAACTCAATTAAAACAAAGTTGAAAGATCGCTTTAAAAATAGTCAACTTTTTAAAATCTCTTACACATATCTAAACCCACGGCATTATCTAGAAAGAAGAAGAGTTGTCTAGGCAGCTTCTTGGATAATCTAGGCGATCCAGACCATAGGACTATTTACAGTATACAAGGATTTGTAAGGAGCTTAAATTGGTTCAACGAGTGAGAGGTCTCATGCTGGATTGATTTTGGCATCACAATGGTCCGAGTGGGTCCAGCCATTTCTACCTACCTACCTATTTCGCACAGCTTTGTAACCAGACAAACTAGTAGCCTGAAAACCTACCCGATAGTTTCTCACCTATCACCCATTGAATGTCTCTGATATCCCATCGAAAAGACAGGAAAATCCATGTTAAAGAGTGACTGCAGAAAACTCTACTCAACTTTCTCATAATCGATCTACTGTCTGTAGGTTCTAAAGTAAATGTGGCAACGACCTACAACGTGGCTTTTCCAGTAGTTGAAGTCTCCCATTCGAAAACCAAGAAACCCAACTGTGGTTCATCTTACAGTCTTTCCAGGCATCAAAGAAGAGCGCAAAGAGCTCTGGCTGTAGAAGTTTGCAGTTTTCCGATAATGAGTTCAAAGTTCGATTCAATAAAGATTCGAAAGTAGCTTTGACAACATATCGACTTTATCCTAGTTAAGAAAAGCATCTTTTTGGCTATGTTTTTATAGGAAAACTCCTGAAGCAGGACGCAGGAAGCTCCTGATAGAACTAGCTCAGCGGTTCAGAGTTATGGGTGCCAGGGCATAATCACATTGACGGGAACGAAAGAGCCGATGAGCTGGTTCGAAGAGGCTTCGCTCTTGATGAGAACGAGGCGCTGACGGTTCATGCCCCACTGGGCTCTATCAAAAGCGAGGTCTCGAAGGACTTCCTGGCCAAAGCCAACACTAGATGGCAGAGGACGGAATCCTATAAAATTAGCAGATCACTGTGGCCAACATAGGACAAGAATAGGAACGCGGAGCTCTTGAACAAAGGCAAACAAAGGAATGTGTCAAGACTGACGGCAGTCATCACTGGCCCCTGGCCCATTGGAGAGCACGCGGCAAAAATGGAGATTTCATACAACACATGCTGCCACAACTGTGAAAACCCGGATAAAAAGGAAACCGTTCACCATTTCCTCTGCGCCTGTCTGGCCTTAGCAAGAAGGAGATGGTAAACGCTGGGGAAACCGATATTTCAGACTTTCGAAGAGATAGCAAAGTGCAGCGTAAACTCACTACTCTCTTTCATTAACCTCTCAGACTGGATATAAGGATATATGTGGATAGATACATATAGGTCGAGATGACACCACACAATATACCTTAGGGTACCTACCGGGAAAGCGGTATAAAAACGGCGCTAACGCGCTAATTGGATGTTGTTACATCGCCACTTGAACCAACCAACCAACCAAAACATTCAATATCACTAAAGAAACAAAATTCTTAGGACATGATTCCATAGATCCATAGATGGAATATGCTTCGTATATCGGAAACACCCAAACTTTAAATGTGACTATGTGGTGCTGTCTCTTTGTTTTAATAAAACCTACGGAACCCACTTGCCAACCTGGGAAGAGTAAGAAGGGTGCAAGGGTGTCTACATTGCCGTAGATGTGTAAGAAATACCAATCTCCATTGACTCATTAGAATGCAAAGAGACTACGGAAGATGTTCGGTTTTCTATTCAAATACCTCTCAAACTACCCAATCGGTGTATTCGGTAATTTTATTGGCCGAAACCCATATTTTGCTGCCGAACCGAAACCCAATATTAGGTTGAACAACAGAAAATATCTTGCAGAAGTGCCCATGACTAAAGTAAATTTATAACTTATCTACTGATAACTTTGTTGGTTATAGCCTATAGTGGAACTGTCAAAAAAAGATATTGAAATTAGCAAAATGGCGATTTTTTGTAACCTGATGTTTGATTATCAACTTTTATGACTTGAAAGTGCGATAGTTCAACGAGTAGTGCACTGACTTTTCATGGCAGAGGCCCTAGGTTCGACTCCCAACTTGGGCTGTTAATTTTGATTGGTTCAGTAGTTATTGAGATTCAGAGGTCTTTGTTTTTAAACTTTTAGTTTTGCTTTTAGAGTCTCGTTTCAAGTCTCTATAGCGCTGTAAATTTTCGGAATTTTAATTTCGATTTATAAGCAATATTTTCAAATCTTCAATCTTCCCTAACAAATTGGATTTTCTGAAATTCCAAACTGAAAAACTCCCATAATTCAAATCTAAACTCTGCTGTCTATTTGTTGCTACTTTTAAAAACATTTTCATACAAATTTATGCAGCTTCCCTGAGTGTTGTTGCTCCTCATTCCGCTACAGATTTCAAATTGCAACGATTTGCCGCGACTGCCCGCTGCCAGACGACTTGCGCTCGTTGCACACACACACACATACACACAACAGCATCAACTGGCTGTCCGTCCATGTTGTTGGCTGCTTTTGCCGTTTTCTATACCATTTGATGCCACACTGTCTGCCGCGCAGTGCTCACTAAAGCTTTACAACACATTTGGAATTTGTTGTTGTAGTAATTTAAAACTGCGCACCACACAATTTGCCCTTTTTTCGTTTATTTATTTAGGCATTTACATGTTTTTATTAACCGCAGCGCTGCGCAATTGGAATTAAAATTACGTATACGTCACGTTGTGCGTGCGAGACGAGGCGAGTGCATAATTTTTCACTTTAACACAGCTCAGCACTTTTATTAACTGTCACCAACACGGGAGCTGTTGCAACACACATTGTTGGCGATTGTTGCTGGCAATTGCCGGCGCTGCTTTTGTGTGCAATCGGCATTGCTCATAGCCGCACTTGACGACTTGATGTGTGTGTGTGTGCGCTGTTTTCAATTGAAAATGCTGCTACGGCCATTTGTTGTTTGTTGTTGTTGCTGCTGCTATTTTTCTATTACATTCAATATTCCTTTTTTGCATTTATTTTATATTTTTTGCACGATTTTTTTTTTTATTTGCGCTCATTGTAATTCTGTGCTCGTCTGCTTGCGTCCCTTCTCGCTTTCGCCGCATGCTGCATTTGTCAGCAAATTGATTGCGATTTTTGTTGTTTTATTTTGCGCTCTACAATTCATATTTTTCATTTGTATTTGCATTGCGATCGATCGATTTACTCTTTTATGCGCCGACAAATATGCACAGACGACGATGCAGCGGCAACGGCAACGCCAGCCGAGTGGAATCAAATGAAAACGCAATGAAATGTTTGAATTCGCTTAAAATAAACAACGAGCGTAGTTTCACATTATTATTTTTCTTGTTGGCATTTCATACTTTGGCAACTCTGCTCTGGTGTGATGATGGCTCTGGGATTTGTATTATTCATGTAAATTTCATTTATTTTATTTTTTTTGTGCTCGCACTTTCGTCTTTGCTCTGTTTCGGTGCACATTTCACATTGGCCCACGTTCGCATGCAGCCTTCGAACTGGCTCTGGCCAACACTGCGATGTGTGTGTGTGTGCCACAAACACACACACACACACACAGACATTCCCGCCGGGGCTTTTGCTCCTTGATTCGATTGCAGCGACAAACGTTAATTGGATTTTGTCATTCATTGCCGCCACTGTTGCTCCTGTCGGAGCTGTTGCCGGTAGCAGCTTAATTCCCGCTTTATGTCATTTGCTTCTTGTATTTGCCTTGTTGTCAGCTGATTTCAGCTGCCATTCGTGACATTCGCTTCATTACAGTTCGACAGCACAGCTCGGAAAATCCACTTTGGCATTCATTCGAATTGATTTGCACTAAGCAACACCTGCAGCCTTTAAAAATTCATGCAAAACTTTAAAGAACTCAATTCCAGTTCCAATTTTCAGTTTTTCGCCTGAAAAATTCTATTAAACTTCACTCTAAAGAATTTTCATGGCGTTTTCAGGCCACAATGCATTACATGCCCGAATGCCTTCCGCTGCAAACATGTTCACAGCCAACATAAAAATTCTCATATGTGGTCGAGAAGAAATAAAAAAAATAAAAATATGTATTGAAAGCAACTTGTGTAAAAGTATACGAAAATGTGCGACATCTAGGAATATTTAGTTGTTCACAAGTCACACAGAATGCGGCACGAAATGTGCATTCGGTCGCTTACAAATAGAAATCGCATTTCTGTTGATATTTCCGAAATGCCAAATGCACTGAACGAAATTTTTCAGTGAGCGATACAAACTTATCTATAGAACGTCGAAAAAGGGGATTTAAAATAGTTTTTTCTGTAGCCGGGACTGGGATTGGATTAAGCAATTAGACGTTTCATGGTCAAAGGATTGGAATCTCGGAACACCTAGAAAGCTGGCTTGGGACTACAAAGTCTCAAAATTCTGGGTGAATGTAATCAAACTTGATAACCTCGGCTCACTTCGAAAACTGGATTGGGATTACCAACTCTCAAAGATTTGGATGAAGATAACCAAACTAAATAACCTCGGTACACCTCGAAAGCTGAATTGGGACTACCAGCCGTCAAAGGATTGGACGCAGGTAACCTATCTGGATAACCCCGGAATACTTCGAAAGTTGGATTGGGCCTACCAACTCTCAAAGGTTTCGATGAAGGTAACCAAACTGGATAACCTCGGAACACTTCGAAAGCTGAATTGGGGCTACTAACTGTTAAAGGATTGGATGAAGGTAATCAAACTGGATAATCTTGGAACACCTTGAAAGCTGGATTCAGACTACCAACTGACAAAGGTTTGGATGAAGGGTTAACCCTTTGCAGCACGGTGGGAAGACGTATATCCCACCTAGAATACTACCACTTATCTTGAAAAGTTTTTAACAGATTGATACAAAAATTGGTGTCCAGGGGTTTTCGGGGTCGCTGATCACGAATTTATTATCAGATTACCAAAATTCAAAATGGCGGATCCAATATGGCGGACCGAATTAGTGAAACTTATTCACATCTGTATGAAAATTGGTATACGGAGGTTTTCGAGGTTGCTGATTACGAATTTGATATCAGATTACCGAAATTCAAAATGGCGGATCCAATATGGCGGACCGAATTAGTTACACTTATTCATATCAATATGAAAATTGGTATACGGAGGTTTTCGGTTTTTTCACTAATTCTGTCGGCCATATTGGATCCGCCATTTTGAATTTCGGTAATCTGATATCAAATTCGTAATCAGCAACCTCGAAAACCTCCGTATACCAATTTTCATACAGATGTGAATAAGTTTCACTAATTCGGTCCGCCATATTGGATCCGCCATATTGGATTGCTGAATTTCAAAAATTTGATTACATATTCGTGATCAGCGACCCCGAAAACCCCCAGGGCGACTATTTTCATTGAAAAAAAGTTATCTGAAAAATGTATGCTTCAAAGGGTTAAGGGAAACTGGATACCCTCGGAACACCGCGACAGCTGAATTTGGTCTACCAACGTCAAAGGTTTGGATGAAGGTAACCAAACTGGATAACCTCGGAACACTTCGAAAGCTGGATTGGAATTCCCAACCGTCAAAGGTTTGGATGAAGGTAAGGAAACTAGATAAGCTCGGAACACATCGAAAGCTGGATTGGGACTACCAACTATCAAACTATTGGATGAAGGTAACCAAACTGGATAATCCCGGAATACTTCAAAAGCTGGATTTGGTACTGCCAACTGTCAAAGGATTGGATGAAGGTAATCAAACTGGATATCCTCGGAACACCTTGAAAGCTGGATTCAGACTACCAACTGACAAAGGTTTGGATGAAGGGTTAAGGGAAACTGGATACCCTCGGAACACCGCGACAGCTGAATTTGGTCTATCAACGTCAAAGGTTTGGATGAAGGGAACCAAATTGGATAACCTCGGAACACCGCTGGATTGTGACTACCAACCCTCAAAGGTATGGAGAAGGTAACCAAACTGGATAACCTCGGAACACCTCGAAAGCTGGATTGGAATTCCCAACCGTCAAAGGTTTGGATGAAGGTAACGAAACTAGATAAGCTCGGAACACCTCGAAAGTTGGATTGGGACTGCAAACTGCTGACAGTTTCGATCGCCTTAAAGGCAGCCATTAGCTTTTAATAACATAGCGTTCCTTAGGGTGTTCGAGAGGAAGTTGCTATGTAAAATCGTTGGTCCTGTTCGCATACGAACGAACAACGAGCTGTGTAAAGGCATGGACGTAGCACAGTGAATTAACATCCAGCGGTTACGCTGACTGCCGTTTGGACGATGAAGTTCCGGCGGGGAAGACGTTCCATGCGTTAGTTGAAGGTCGTCGACGAAGAGGCAGGCCGTGCCTCCGGTGGAAGAGCCCAGTTGAGGATGCCTTGGTGTCACCAACTGACGTAGAGAAGCGTACTGGAGATAACGTTTGTGGCAGACCGAAACCCGGTAACGGGTTATTATGGTCAGTTAAGTCGTCAGTAATTGAGTATTAAACTGTAAGTCTTGGTCGAAGAACTCTGAGTTAGGTGACTGCCATTACTTGACATGCAAGCCTCAGGATACATACCTCGAGTCATCACAAGGGACTTAGAAGGGATTAGAGCTTACGAAAATGAATATAGCGTCACGATCTACCTGCCACTTCAGGAATTTTACACCGATTTTGAAGCAATAACGAATGGAACCTTTCCAAACAAGGATCAACAGAGAACTCTTTGTCTCTTTCGGTTTGGAATGGCAACAATTCGCATTCTCACAGAGGTCTGAACAAGGTCTGACTGCGCCATCGGCATTTTTGCAGCAAGCCTTGGTAAGACTACTGTCACAGCTAAGAGGATGAGGAAGAAATTGAATATGTGCAACACTTTCCATACGAATGAACTGCGCTTCAAAGCTACCAAGGGGGCAGAATGCCTTGGTAGCTTGGAACTTGGAAATGGTCCGTGCCAGTGAAGGTCATTTCTAGGATCGTTCGAAGCTGAGGTTGGTTTCAGCTAGGAAGACGGAGACTTGTCTACGCTCTCGTCGGTCACCACAATGCATCTTTTGAGGTCTCCGAGTGCACTAGTCGCGCAATCGGTCAACTGCCTGTCTCACCTAACCTCACTTTAGTGAACAGCTGCAGCTAATACAACGTTTTTGTTTGATTTTACTAAATTTTTCATGCAGCAATATATTTTTATTTTGCGTGTATTTGTAGTACGAGAGACACTTCTGTGCACATAAAAGGATATTACACGAGACTCTCTGTTGACGTGCACAGCAGCGCGAACGCCCGCAGCGAAGACCAGTGAAACGTGTGTGTGGGTGAGGGAAAATGCGCAGGTGTTTTTAATGCTCAATTGAGTCTATTGGGAATTTTTCTATATAAATAATGAAAATAGCAAACACACACACACACACACACATACAGATGTGGGCGCCTATTCGTGGCGAGGATGGCGCAAAATAAAATGTCATTTGTTTTGAAAGTAAGCCAACCAGTCGGGCAGAAAAGCAAAGAAAGCAACGCTATAGCAACTACAACAAAATAAAAAGTGCCAAAACAATAACAATAACAACACAACATGAATAGCAGCAACAACGAACACCTCGCCATAGACGCACCGAACAAGCGTGCAAATAACACATTTCCACACACGCCCACACATATACACACACACACACATACACATACATAAATTCACAGGAACAAATATGGCTACATGCGTTGTTGTTATCCTTTGGACTAGCAATGCGGTTGATTCCTGACATGAAGCATGTTTGAGCATATTTCCACAACCAGCAGCAACAGCGAATACAACAACAACAACACTAAGCAACAACAACAACATTATTGCATAACACAAGTGTTGTTGCCTGTTTAGTCGTCGCAGTCAGCAAGAAATATCATAAAGCTGCCATTTTTACGATGCCCCGTTCGCATGGTGCGACTGCCTTTGGGCGCATAAACAAAAACAACATAACAATAACAACAATAACAACAACAAATATTTCATTTATTGAGATGCAAAGTATGATTAGGTTAAAGATTATCGCCGTTTTCCTTCAGCACGCTTCGACTTTATGCGACCCAATTGTTAGATTGTCGCTGCCTAAAGTGTATTTAGCCGCAGTGCTTCCTGCTCCCTTCACACTTCCCCTCGCCGCCACCCTCTCTGACTACTATTTGCAAAATTGCCTGTATGCGAATTATTTTGGGCTGCAAGGCGTCTTGTCGATTTTGTTGCTGTTTATTGGTTGACATTTCTGGTTATTTCAGCGTTGCTTTAAGGGGGTCGTCTAGTGTGAAGGCCGTATTTTTATGCCTTTTTTGACAGTCATTATTAAAACAACCGTTCAAGTAAAATAACTTTTGAATTTTATTTCTTCTTTGAGTACATATCGACAAAGTTTTATAATTATTTGAAGCCAATCTATTGATTAGTATCGGAGTTACACCACTCAACAGGAAGACGTAAAAAAAAAAAGTTGCTCCACTGCTGCCATGATTCTGGGCGTTGTGATTATCTGAAATCAAAAAACCAAACGCCATTTCATTCCTGAGACTTCAAACTGCAAATTGAGCTAAAAGAAAGTTCGAATTCCAAAAAAAAGTATTTTTTTGCCTAAACATAAAAAAAATATGAGTTTTTCGACTATTTTTCACGTGCATATAATTGAAGAAAAAAAAAGTAACGAAGCAATCTTAATTCTTTTAGCTTAATTTGTAGTTGGACATGTACTCAAGATGGTGTAAAAAGTTGAGCATTAATAGTTAAATAGTTTTTGAGATATCGTGGCAGCAGTTTTGAAAAAACGTGTTTTGAGAAAAACGCGTTTTTAAGTTGGAAGTTGGAGGTATGCGCTCCGCATACCTACTCCGGTTTACAAGTGCAACTTGATAACGGCTTCGAATTTACAAAAATCCATTTATACACGTCTTCTAAACATGTTTTAGAAGTGATTTATGAAAAAAAAACAAAAACGATTTTTTTGACCCGTCACACTAGACGACCCCCTTAAGGTTTTTCGTGACATTTTTCCTCCTTCTTTCTGTGTACTTACGTATTTTTATGGGCGCTTTAAGAGAAGCTGTGGGTTTTACATTTTCAAAAGAAAAAGATTTGTGCACTTCTTTTTGGGTATCTTTTTATTTTGTATTTTATATTCAGTCAACAGTTGAGTAATTACTTACAGACTATGGAATACAATAAACATTTCTAATAATTAAAGATACTAAATAAAGCTACTTTAAAGCTTCATTGGCACTAAAATCTAAGGCGGATACATCTGGCTACTGGTTCATTGATCTTTAAACCACTGAAAACATTTAATAATTAAGGACACCTAATCTTACTACGCAAGAAATGATATACGAACATGAGACAGAGGAAAGTTCTCCGCTCACTGAGGCACTGAAAACCGCGTAATTTGTATCTTCATGAATATGAAAGGAAACCATTTGGCGAGCACATTTTCCATAGAGTAAATCTTGTAAATTACCGTGGTCCTAGTGAGGCTGTCCTCGCATTGAAGATAGCAACTAAGTCTTTGATTTTCCAGCTGGAGCAATATGAAGAGAATTTTTACAAAAGGTGACCTAAGTACTTCGAGAATATGAGACCATCCAATCCAATTCCATTCCATTCCAATCGTCTATGAAAACACCAGATGATAGCGAAACTGCTGAAAAATCATGATTAAGGGACGAATGAGGCAAGCACAGTTCTTAAACAGAACTGCTGATAGTTAGACCATCGACGTCGGTTTGGGAGGACGAACTGAACTGTGGAGAATTGGCTGACATTGATAACGCCCCAAAATCCACTGAGGTTTCCATACTGAAACTGACTTATCAGAGCTTATCATTCATTATTACTTTGCGGTTAGGTAGGAAAAGGTGTGTGCGGTTCAGACACTGCACTTTCGCTCGGCCAAATTGGCCTAATGCGGTTCCCTTCTTAAATGGTTCCGGGGCTAACTAGTGAGTCTCCATCCGGGTCAAACCAAAGGAGAGCAGATCTGGAATTTCAACATTTGCCGCGCAAGCCAGGTTCGCCTCCAGAATACGGAGTCGCCGTTCCTGCAGAGTCTGGCAGTGACACAAAAAGTATTGAAATGTTTCTACTTCTTTTTCATCTCCGCATTTTATGGAGACATCACTGGACGAGAGGTGCCATTTGATAAGCATTGATAAAATGACGCAGTGTCCAGTGATGATTCCATCGAGCTATCTAATAAAGGTTCGACTCAGGGACAGTACAAATCGCGTTTTCCTAAAGGAAAGGGAAGCCCACAGTGGCCGGTATCTACTACAATCCCTTCTGTTGCGCCATGAGAACTCGATGTTCTTTTTGCTCAACCTATAAATATACTGTTACGAAAATGACTTCTCTTTGTTCGTACCTGGATTGTGCTTGAAAATAAAACCACTTCAATTATGCAGCGCAAACACAGTCAAAAACCAACATTCACTTTATTTACAGATATACACTTTGCTTGTATCTACACTTGTTACTACTTTGGTCATTCAACTAAGACTCGACCCTTTGCGCTGCACACTGCTGCTTTTTATACTTGTTTTCTTATCGCGTCGATGTTTCTTGCACATTCTAGTTGTACTCTCTATCTCGATTGTTCTAGCACAGCTCATCACCTTCGCGAACCATCCTCGCCATGTCGGAATTATAGCAAGTTTGCCGTACTCCAAAGTGCATGCCTAAAAGTATGCTTGGAAAAGCATACATGCATAGCACAGCACAGAGTGCCTCATCGTTACAATACTTACTCCTACTTCGGCGTAGGAAAGGCGACCTCCTTTCTTGTCATCTCGTTGACTGCTTCGTTCCCTGCTAGTTTGCGGTTTGTAAGGAAACTTTGGAAGAATTGTAGTAAATGGCCATTAATAGCAAATTTACTTAGTTTATATTAAAAAGGTCAAACTTATAGAAAGCTTTCAAAAAATCTGTATAGTTTACGATTTGGCTCAGATTTTAAGCACAAAATAGCTGAAACAACCTCATCAAAGGTAATGATGCCTTGAAATTTAGGTGATTGGAAGCTGGGATTAGGTCATTTTTCATAATTCTCATGGACCTAATGGAAACATTTTGCAAATGATTTCAATTTTGAAGATATTCTTCACAGCTCTTAGGCTCTAAGCCATTAAAACTGTGTTCAGTCATGATTCCGATCTCTATCCCCTTAAATAGTTTGTTCAGTTGGATCAAATCTTTAGATCCACTTCTACTTACTGTTCTAACTTTCCATAACAACGCGTTAACGAGTGACGGCAAAAGTTCTCTCCAGCCGCCTCTGATCTGACCCCAGAAGATGATAGCGCGTCTTCAACTTGGTTCTTCAACCGGAGACACAGTCGCCCTCTACGCCGTCAACCTTCAACCACCGCATCGAACACCTTTTCCTTCTAAGATTTACTCTGGTCATGGTTCGAATATGTTTTACCTGTATTAACAGTCAAATGTTGTTTCCATGAGTTGATTTTCCACCTCTTTCAAGTCCCTGTTTGATGATTCACTGCCCCGGCAGATCAACGCTTCACATTGGCTCACTTTCATCGCATACATTTGATACTTTGATTGCTCCTGTTTGGTCCTCAATGTTCGCTTTATTAATTCAATATTTTTTTACCACATTCATCCAACGTTCCATTTGTAGTCATAAACTAAATGTGTGTTTTGTTTGCTTTCTTTGCAGACAGCCACCCTCACTTGTGCCGTGTTGCGTCTTGAGTTGCGCCAGCAACGTCTCCGGCTCCGGCTTTGACGAAGGAGTGTGCGAGGTATAAAATTCACCGCGCGGTTTTTCTTTCCTGCGGCGTTTTGCTGCCGTTACCGGATGAGTGCACAACGGAAGCGGAAGTTGATTTCGAGCGGAAGAAATGAAGTACGTTTAAGTGCGGCTCGAAGCGAAGGACATAATATGCGCGCCAGCAGCGCGCTGCAGATTCGTTAGGACAACGGCAACGAGTGCAGAGAAATGCTGCAGCGCACGCGAAGACATCGCAAGAAACGACGCCAAGGGAAACGGAAAAACGTGAACAATTTAAAGCTGATTTGCTGGCGTTAGCAACGATTCGCGCACAACGTGTGTAAGACAATGTTGTGGAAAATTTAATTAAAGTGAAAGGAAGCAGCAAAAAGATAAAACAAATCAACAACGTAAAAAAACATAAAAAAGAGTGCAAAGTGGCAGCGAAGAAGTCAGTGTGGATTTGGTGCCGCTTAAGAAGTAATTTAATTGAATTAAAAGTGCCACACGAACTGAAGACGACAGCAGCAGAGCGTCAAGTGTTCGGTGTGTGTGTGTAGGTGATTGAAAAGCAGACTGTAGCGCCTGCAAGTATGCCACAGCGGCAGAGTGAAAGAAGAGTGTCAAAGTGAAAGAAAGGCCAACGCAAATGTTGACAATTTGAAGAATTTCCACTTAATTTGCATTGTTCGAGTGGAAGTGAGTCAAAATTTTTTGTGAACGCCTAAAAGTATGCTACAATAGCAAAGTAATGTTTTTAATGCATCAACAGTGTGTTTAGTGACTTGAAATATTGTAAACACAATTTTTTCTTATGTTGACCTTAAAAAGACAAAAAGCGCCTGAAAGTATGCTAACAAATCGTTGAAAAGTTAATGGTAAAGATTTAAAAACACAAAGCAATTGTAAATTCTTGGCAATATAGAAATTTAATGAATTTTTGATGGCGCCTAAAAGTATGCAGTGAAAGTGAAGTGTTGAAAAGTGTGTAAGCAAATCGAATTCTGTGCTTAAACAATATAAAAAGTATAAAAAAAGGACAAAAAGTGTGTGTGAAAGTGAAAACATTAAACGTAGCGCCTAAAAGCAGACTTTACATGCCAAATATTTGGAGTATATAGTAGAAATATTTGGGATTGTGAGCAATAAAAATACAAACTGTGCAACTTTGCTCTAAGTTTTGGCTTCTAAAAGCTTCAACTTGAGAATTTATTAGAAAATTAATTTTTCCAAGTGGTTGTTCGCCTAAAACTATGCTCTATTAGTTAAAAGTGATTTGACCTACAGAAAATTTTATCAAAATGGAAACCTTGAGCAGCGATACTGCAGCTGACTGTCAGTCGGCTGCCGCTGACTCGACCACAACCACAGCTCCGGCCGCGTCCAGCGAGCATTCGAATGTGCGCGCACAGCAGCAGTGCGCCGAAGCATCACAGCAACAACAAGTCAGCTCGACCACTGCAGTGGCCGCCATAACAATAACTACAACGGCAGAAAGCAGCGCCGCCACTGTCAAAGGCAGTTCGCCGCCGTCGGCTACATCAACCAACAATAACAATAAAATTAAATCACAACAACAACAACAATATCATCAATTTCGCGCACCACAGCAATTTGTGCGACATCGACGCGCTGCTGCCGCAACGCTCACCAAAAAGAATAAAACCTGGAATAAGCGACAGAATAAAACGGCCAAACAACAACAGCACAATTTGGCCAGCTTAGCAGCGGCCGCCGCTGCGGGCGCAGGTGTGCTAATTGTTGGCGGCGCTGGTGGCGGTGCGGGCTCGGGTTCAGCTGGCGGGGGTTTGAGTGGCGGCACCAATCTGTCCACCACCAAGGCTGACCTTGAGAACATACAGAACTTCAAGAATCAGCTGGGCGGCCATCACTACTACTCGCATCATGGCCATCGCGGCGGCAATGGCGGCGGCGCAGACGGACGCACCGCTGGCAACGGGCTGCCGCCGGCCTCGCTGGCCGGCCTCGAGAAACTGGGCTACGGTCATGGACACCTGAAGCAGCAGCTGTACAAGAAAATGCTGGCGCACAGGTGAGTTGGCGCAAAATTGCACTGAACTAATGTCTAACCGATTCGTGGATTCTTTTCAGGGGCGGCGGCGGCGGCCATCATCATCACGTGCTGTGTGCTGGCGCTGCGCACAACACGCTCGGCGGCATAGGCGGCGTTGGTGGCGGCAGCACGGGCGGCAACATAAGCTGCTGCCAGCTGAACGGCTGCAGCGGCCAGAACGGCAAAGATGCCGCCGGCAATGTGGGTGGCGGCGGCGGTGGCGGCGGCAACAACTCGATCTCCATCTCCAGCAGCGCCGCCCAAACGCTGCACTACTGCTGCGGCCGTTCCAAGTTCTTTCTGCCCGACAAGCGGCTGCGCAAGGAGATCATCATACCGCCAACGAAATTCCTGCTCGGCGGCAACATTTCGGATCCGCTCAATCTCAACTCGCTGCAGAACGAGACTTCCAACACGTCGTCGAATACGACGCCGGCCACCACGCCGCGCCAGTCGCCCATCACCACGCCGCCCAAGGTCGAGGTGATCATACCGCCGAACATACACGATCCGCTGCACCTGCTCGACCCCGTCGACTCCATGGAGTACGAGAAGCAGCTGACGTCGCCCATGAAGCGCGGCCAACGCGGTGGCGCCCACAAGCATCCGCACCACAAGCATCGTCACCGCAAGAATCGCAAACCGAAGCGACGCCGCTACGAGTCGTACAACTCGGTGTCGTCCACGGGCGGCGGCCCCGAGCTCGACGAGCACAGCACCTCCTCGCTGGGCAACAGCACCGTGTCGACTGAGGTCTCCACGACGCTTTCAATTTCATTGTTGGACACCAGCAGCAGCACCACCGTCAACAACAACAATAACAGCGCCACTCAGTGCAGCAACAACAACAGTGCTGGCGGTGCCAATGTGAGCGCAGCGAGTGGCGCGCTCGCCGTGGCTGGTGGCGTGGCGCTCGAGTTTCCCCACGAAGAGCGCGAAGAGAGCTTGCTGGATGCGACCGCGTTCTTGCGCTCTGCGGAGGAACGCGTGGAACGAAACAGGTCGCCGCTGTTGCTGAGCGCAGCAGCCGCCAGTGTCGCTGCCAATCTTTCCGGCGAGCTGTGCTCACCACTGGCGGCGTTGGCCGGTGGTGTTGCCGGAGCGACGACGTCGGTGCCGAGTGTGGTGGGTGGGGGCGATGCGTTGCCGCTCGAGCGCGCCAGCCGTGATTTGCGTTTGGAATTGAGCTCGACGACGAGCAGCACGTGCGGCAGCGTGTTGGGTGGTGGTGGCGGTGGTGGCGCGGCGACCGGAAGAAAGCGAAAGATAAGCGAGAGCAATAACTCGCAGAAAAATAAGGTGAGCGTTGGTTGAAGACGTTGGGGTGGTGGGGAGTGGTGGCGACAGTAATGTCGATGAAGACGAGACGGGGGGTGGGGACTAATTGTTGTGATTTTGTTTTGCTGTTTGGGTGTTTGTGTTTCGTTGGCAAGTTTTTTTGTTGTTTTATTTTTTTGTCGGTGGTTTGTTTTCATTGTTTTACAGGGTAACGTGTGGGGATTAGTTGCAGATTAAATTTAAAATAATTTTTGAAAAATTAAAATTTTTTTTCAAAATCACAAAATTGCCACACCTATTTTTTTTCATTGATTTACAGGGTAACGTGTGGGGATTAGTTGCAGATTAAATTTAAGATAATTTTTTAAAAATTAAAATTTTTTTTCAAAATCACAAAATTGCCACACCTATTGTTTTTACTATTAATTACTATTAGTGTTGAGTTTCTAATTCCTTCTTCTTGATATTTAACAGAAATTTCATCGCCTCGATTCCATGGACAAAATAGTCAGCCCCGTTGTGCCGCAGCCTGGCGCCTGGAAGCGACCACCGCGACTGGCAGCCAGCGGCTCGCGTAAGCCGTCTCGTCGTTCGACTTCAATCAGCGAAACTGAAGTGCTAAGTCCAGCCGATGAGCTGCCCAGGCCGCTCACTTTCGAAGGTAAATGCGCAGCTTTCACATTCAAAATCAAAACTAACTCAATTTTCTTCTTCACTCCACAGCCGAAGTGTCGCGCGTCGATACGCCCGATTTCAATAAGCTGGAGACCAATTCGGAAGCAGGTCTGGGCAGTCCGCTGAGCACCACATCCGTTGCCACTTCGGTAGCTCCCGGCGAGCAGGAATCGCTGGCCGACAACAGCGTTGGCGATAATTCGACAGCCACCACTGTTCAGGTCGAAGACAACAGCACCGTCGCCAACGTGAACTCTGGCACTGTTGCTCTGGCTGCACCTACCGCAGCCACCGGCGCCATTGTAGAGCTAACAAAAATGCCAAAATTCCGCGCCGACGGCATCAAATATCGCTACGGCAACTACGATCGCTACGTAGGCTTTCGGCATCTCAACGAATTCATGGACGTGCGCCTGCAAGTGTTCCAGCGCCACATCGAACTATTCCAAAACAAAGACATACTCGACATTGGCTGCAATGTGGGTCACATGACCATAACGGTGGCGCGCAATCTGGCGCCCAAGTCCATACTGGGCATTGATATAGATCGCGAGCTGATTGCGCGTGCGCGACGCAACCTGTCGCTCTATGTGCGCATACCGCCCGTGGCGGCGTTGAAAAAGGAGGAGCCGGCAGCAGGCGCTGTCAAGTGCGTTGAGCCGGAAGCTGTACAGGACGCAGCGAATGCCAACAAAAAGCCCAAAAAGACGCGACGCAAGAAGCGCTCCGCATGCGTGTTACAGCCGCAACAGCTGCAGCATCACCTGCGCCATCACCATCACCACTTGCACTATCACCAACAGCAGCAGAAGCAGCAGCAGCTGCATGTGCCCGCCACCGAGCTGTTTCCCGTTTCGTTTCCGCTCACCTACGGCGGTGTGCCGTGCGCGCCGCCCAACCTCGACGCGCACTCACACTCGCCCGGCGGCTCGACCAGCACGCCCGGCCATGCCAGCGCCGGCCCAAAGCCCAAAAACGACTTTCCACGCAACGTGTTCTTCCGCCAGACCAACTATGTGCTCAAGGACGAGTCGCAGCTGGGCAACGACACGCAGCAGTACGATTTGATTTTGTGTCTGTCGGTGACAAAGTGGATTCATCTGAATTTCGGCGATGCTGGACTCAAGTTGGCGTTCAAGCGAATGTTCAATCAGCTGCGACCGGGCGGCAAACTCATTTTGGAGGCGCAAAATTGGGCCAGCTACAAGAAGAAGAAGAATCTAACTGTATGTAGAGATTGTAATTGAATTTTGTGAAATTTTTCTGAAAAATAATGTTTTAAATTCCTATTGTAGGAACAAATCTACCACAACTATCGCAATATCGAATTCTTTCCGAACAAGTTCCACGAGTATTTGCTGAGCTCCGAGGTGGGCTTCAGTCACAGCTATACGCTGGGCGTGCCCCGGCATCTGAACAAGGGCTTCTGTCGTCCCATCCAGGTAAAGTCATTTATTCGCACTGCTTCCACCTCGAACACATTGCTTGAACATTTGTTTGTCTGCTTGCAGCTCTACGCCAAAGGCGACTACACACCGAATCATGTGCGCTGGAGCGACGCCTACTACCCGCAGACGCCGTACGAGGCGTATCGCGGCATCTATGCCACCATGCCGCCGCGTCCCGCCGGCCTCATTTCGTACGCCATGTCGTCCACGCGCAGCCAGGCCTACGACACGCCGCACTACACGGGCGGCACATCGGGGCCGTACAGCTGCCGCCAGACGCCCATGTACCAGCCGACGTCGCAGTACTACAACCCGCTCGAGACCGACTCGTATCTGCCCTCCTACGACATGGAGTACCTCAATCACATGTACGTGTTCGCCTCGCCGTTGTATCAGACAGTGTGGTCGCCGCCGGCCAGTCTACGCAACAGCTCCTCGCACACGCCCGTCTTTGGCAGCGTGCGCGACGCGGAGCTGGACGGTGACGGCAGCGGCGGCGGCGGTGGCGGCAGCTATCATCGACACGTCTATCCGCCCAACGACGACACCTCGTCGCCGAATGCCAATGCGGGCGGTGCGTTCAGTTCGATACGCGATGCCGACACAGACGACTCGAACCAGCTGCCCGCAAGCAATGTGCAACATGTGTACGCGACCAATTGCGGCGAGAGCTCGTCGTCGCCGCAGGTGCATCACCACGACTCGGAGACAATTGACGAGAGTTTGATGCTCGACGAGGAGTTGCCGGTGGGAGTGGCAGTGGGGAGTGCGGTCGTCAACGTCTGCTGCGATTTGGCCGAAAAGGATGACTAGAATAGTCACTAAAAAAACACTAACAACAGAATTCACAGGGAAGGACACCGGTTTTTCCGAAAAATGAAGGGATTCACAATGGACCCAACAGGGTCTCCAAGTGGAAGTGCTTGCCGCACACACCCCTTCCGTAACCTAACCTAACCTAAAGAATTCACTAAAGACGCTTATGAGAGGATTTTTGAAAAATTTTGAAAGCAAATGTCTGCAGGTTTTGCTTCGTGTTTGAGCATAGACGATTGATGGAATTTAGTTAAATTACAACTACAATTAATTGCTTAATAATAGGAATATTTTTGTAAGCTGTCCATAAGTCAACTAAACTAGAGAGCGTCGCGACTCGAGTATGAAGAAAACAAAACAAAACAAAAAACAATTGGAAAAAAAGCGAAAAAATTTGAAATTGCAAAAAGTGTAACTACAAAATTTAGACTTAACGCACAGCTGCAGCACAGCTATAGGTTAGCGGTAACTAATAGCCACTTGTTTGTATTTATTACACTCTAAATAGTTTGCTGCAAAGGATACATTACATAATTAAGGCGTGACGCGACAGCAAAGTGAAATTCTAGTTTATGAACATTTTCAAACCCGCTGTACACATCTTCTTAGTGCACTTTTACGTTTATAGTTTGTAAATTTCGACATAGGCTACAGCTAATTTTTAATTTAAAACGTAGTCCTAACTTGACTCCTACATTTCGCTGCTTACTCCACTTACTGTTGCTTACATATGTATATGTGTGAGTGCATATATATTTGAGTTTATAGTTTAGCATATTTCTAGTGTTATGAATATTTATAGCTTTTGGTGATTGCCAACACTAATAACAAAAACAACAAAAATAGCAAGAGCACACAAACGAATTCACGCGTAAGTGTAATTAAGCCATTTTACTTGTAAGCGCATCGCTCGCAGTGCTAAACCGCGACCAGAGTGAATGTGTAAAATAATAAAATAAAGCAAGAGACAAAAGCGCATACAACTTAAAGTAATTTAACTTAAAGTCAACTAACATCAAACAAAGTAAAAGGCATTTTTTTTTGTAAATTTAATCGAAACCTAAAGCGTAATACTTGTGTATGAATTTATTAAATAACTCTCTAGTGGTAATTGAATAAACTATGTAATAATACATGAAATGCAAGTGAAATGCGAATGAACATGTCATGAATATTCAATAAAAAATCATAATAATACAATAACTGAATGGTGAGTTTTTTAATGGACACTTTTTATTTGTTTATTTATTGATAATTTTATATTTTTTAAGCACAAAAATTTAGAGTATTGTGATCAAAATTGCTCTTTTTCATGAAAATAGTGAATTTCTGAAAGAACAATTGTTCATTGTTTATTGATAATTTTATATTTTTTAAATTCAAAAATTTGAATAATCTGAACAAAATTGTTCGTTTTTATGGCTGAATAGTAAAGTTATGAAAGACAAATATTTCATTGTTTATTTATTGATAATTTATATTTTTTAAGCATACAAATTTTGAGTATTGTGATCAAAATTGTTCGTTTTCATGGCTGAATAGTGAATTTCTGAAAGGAAAATTTTGCATTGTTGGTTGCTTGATAATTTTATATTTTTTTAAATTCAAAAATAAGATTAATGGGGAAAAAATTTTATGGCTGAAAAGTTGATTTATAAAAGGAAACTTTTTCATTTTTAATTTCTTAATAATTTTTTAAACCTAAAAATGTTTTCTAATGCGAAAAAAATTATTAAAAATTATTCTATTTCATATCTGAATAGTACATTTTTGAAAGAAAATTTTTTCAATTTTTTTTATGTGATTTTTGAAAGCATAATTTTTTATTGTTATTTTATGGATAATTTTATACTTTTCAAACATCAAAATTTTGAATAATATGATAATTGTTTGATCTCAATTTTGATTTATTAATTTCTTGTAAAATTTATACATTTTTAAAACTCAAAATTTTGACCAATATGATAAAAATTTGTCGTTTTCATGACTGAAAATTGAATTTCTGAAAGGGCGCTTTTTATTTGATAATTCATTCATTTTTAACAATCGAAAATGCTTGTCTAATGTAATGAAACTGTTTCGTTTTTGTATCTGAATAGCAAAATTTACTGATAATTTTATATTTTTTTAACCTCAAAAATTTTACTAATGTGATAAAAATTTTTCTTTTTTATGGCTGAAGAGTGAATCTTTGAAGGAACATTTTTTCATTGTTAATATCTTGAAATTTTTGTACTTTTTTAAACACCAAAATTGTTACTTATATGTTAAAACTGTTTAGTTTTCAAAGGAAATTTCTGAAAGGACAATTTTGCGTTGTTAATTTCTTGATAATTTTATATTTTTTTAAACTCAAAATTTTTACTTATATAATGAAACTGTTTCTTTTTCATTTCTGAATAGTGAATTTTTGAGAGAAAATTTTTTCAATTTTTTTTAATGTGATGAAACTGTTTCGTTTTGTTTTAGATTTTATTGAAAGAAAATTTTTTCATTTTTGTTTTGTGATGAACCCGTTTCGTTTCGACTGAAAAATGAATTTTTGAAAGAAAAGTTTTGAATTTTTTATTTCTTGATAATTTTATACTTTTCAACTAACTAACTATTTGACTAATATTGTTTGCTCTTAATTTTGATTTGTTTATTTCTTGATAATTTTATATTTTTTAATACTCAAAATTTTGACTTGTATGATACAATTTTTTCGTTTTCATGTCTAAAAATTGAATTTCTGAGAGGGTTTATTAATTTATTGATAGTTGTATCATTTTGAATAATCGAAAATATTTGTCTAATGTAATAAAATTATTTCGGTTTCATATCTGAATAGTGAAATTCGCAAAGAACTCTTTTGTGGCTAATTTTCTGATAATTTTATATTTTTTAACCTCAAAATTTTAACTAATGTGAAAAAAAACAAATGTTACATTTTTTATTGCTGAATAGTGACTTTTTTTTAAGGAACCTTTGTTCATTGTTAATTTCTTGAAATTTTCGTAATATTTAAACCTAAAAATTTTGTTTTATATGTTAAAACTGTTTCGTTTTCATGACTGAAAATTAAATTTCTGAAAGGACATTCTTTCATTGTAAATTTTTTTATAGTTTCGTACTTTTTAAAATTTTATATTTTAACTAAAATGACAAAAATTGTTTGCTTTCATGACAAAAAAGTGAGCTTTGGAAAGCACAATTTTTTATTTTTAATTTTTCATAATTTTATATATTTTAAACCTAATCGTTTAACTAATCTGATAAAAGCTGTTCGCTTTCATACTTAAATACTGAATGAGGCAGCATTTCTTAAACAGTTTATTTATAATTGAACACTCACAATTTTCTACATCATTCACTTTCATTGGTTTGTTACGAGTGCTGACAACGCTATCAAATATTGCCACACGCTATCTAAAGAGTTCCCCACACTCTTCAGATAGTTAAGTGTCTAAAATGTTCCCCTCACACTTCAGTTAGTGTGCGCACTTTGCTACATTGTTAAACTTCTCAACAAATATTTAACTTGTGGCCGCATTGAAATTGTGATAACAGCGCTTAGGTGTCGCTAGGTGAGCCTCAAAAAAAGCTCCAATGCGTCAATACAACCAATTTCTTGCGCCTGTCTGTTCGTAACTAATTACCCATTTAATTGTATGAGTCTCATTTCATTTCTACTTATTGTCTGTAATATATTTCTGCAATTCCACTGGCGCCGCCCACAATCTATGAACCAAAGTATTGCAAGGTTTTCATGTCATTTTTCACTCCACCAGTGCCAGCGCACCGACCAGTTGTTCGCCAACGCGCAGTGTGCGAATTCAAATGACGCACACAACACGTTCAACGTTGGACGAGCATAAATCGTTGTAAAAAGTGTTGGTGTTTTTTTTCTGTATAGAATAATCACTGATAAATGTGAAAATAAGCGACAATTAGCCATAAAGTAAATTGCTGCATACACGCCTTGTGCTCTCAGTTTAATTGCCCAAATTCCTAAGCGATTTTATGGCTGCTGTGCCTTCGAAGTGAGTCACTTGCGAGTAAATTTTTGACGCTCGACTACAGCAAAGTTTTAGTTTGCCAACAGCGATATAAATCACCGCATCAATTTGTATGTCACATTCTCAGTGAAATGTGCAATTAAATTGTGGACGAAGAGTGTTGTGTCGCTGCACTTTTAATTGCGTCAATCATACGTCACGTGGCACGTTGCACGTTGTGTTGTCTGCTGCTGATCTCTGCCAAGAAAATTGCATTGCATTGCATATTTCTGAAACGAAAAAGTGTTAACTGATTCACATTGCATTGGATGTAAAAACAAGCATTATTCAAATTCATACTGAAAGATAGCTGACAGTGTTCACTAAGCAAAGTCTGAGTCGCTGTTGTGCAATGCGCCTAGAATCTTTATGAGTTCGTGAGAGCTGTCAATCGAAAGCGCGATGCTGGTTTGCACTTTTCCAAGTAGTTGTTGTAATAGCTTCAGCGAAGTGTAACATTTTGAATATTTATAAAAAATCAAACACGTTTTGCATTTCGCAAAACAATTTACTTGGAAATACGTGAATGAATTATTTGTTATTCGAAAAACTATTTCAAACTAAGTGAGACTTGGAAATATAAGTCTGTAGCGCATTATTTTCTATAATTTAAAAAAAAATTTACACTTTGCTGAAATCATTTACTTGGAAAAACCTGCATTAATATTTTGCTATTGAAAATTTGTTTCGAAAGAAGAAGAAGAAAACTTCAGTGAAATATACAAAAAAATTAAACAAAATTTACACTTTTCTACACCGATTTACCTGGAAAAACATGAGTTAATATTTTGTTTTCAAAAAATATTTAAATAAAAAGCGAGGGTTTGACATAGAAGACTTTTGCTAATCATTTTATTTTATCATTTGCTTTGGAAAAAAATAAAAAAAGCGACTCATTGACATAGACGACTTTTGCAAAGTGTAAAATTTTTGTTCTGTGAGTTATTCATTTGATTTGCAAAAATATTTAAAAAAAAACGAATCTTAAAAAAAGTAAAAATATGCAGTCGTTTTTGTTTTCTTTGGAACGATTTTGTTTGGGTATACAGATTTTTCAACTATTCACAAATTTTCCTGAAGTTTAGTTATATTATATAGAAAAAAATACAAAAATTGAGATAACATGGAGATTCTTCTCCCTCTGAGGCTTCGTTTTCTCTCTCTGACAGACAGAAAGTAAGAGGATATGGCTATAAAACAATATTTTAAGTTGAAATTACAATGTTTTAAGTCTCAAAACTCTACTCCACTAATTTCAACTAAATATCTGAGCTTTAAGTTCTTCAATTCTTGTTCAAAATGTTGAATGACGCGCAGTCGGTTATCAAAGTCTTCAGAACCTAGTCTACAAATTCCAACTCAATATCTCAGCTCCAAGTGAAACTGAATGTCTTAGGTCCAAGTGCTTAAATTTCTTCAAATTCCAACTCACTATCTCAGCTCCAAGTGTCTCAACTCTTCTTCCGAATGTTGGACTCAAAATCGGTTATTTAAGTAGAAAAGAAAACCTATTCTACAAATTTAAGCTAAATCTTTTAGTTCCAAATGCTTCACTTCTTGTTCTGAATGTTGAACACAAAGTCGGTTATCAAAGTAGAGAAAGCCTGTTCTACAAATTCCAATTCAATATCCCAGTTTCAAGTGCTTCAATTCTTGTTCAGAAAGTCGGACTCAAAATCGGATATCTAAGTAGAGCAAACTCATTCTACAAATATAAACTGAATGTCTTAGTTCCAAGTGCTTCAATTTCTACAAATTCCAACTCAATATCTGAACTCCCAGGGCTTCAATTCTTTCGAATGTTCGACTCAATATCTGTTATCAAAGTAAAGAGATCCTACACTACAAATTTGAAATGAATATCTTAGCTCCAAATGCTTCAATTCTTGTTCTGAATCTTGAACACGAAGTCGGTTGTCAAAGTCTTCAGAACTTAGTCTAAAAATTCAAACTCAATATCTCAGCTTCAAGTGAGCTTCGGTTATCGGTTATCTAAGTAGAGAAAACCTACTCTACAAATTCAAGTATCTCAATTATTTTTCTGAATCTTGAGCACGAAGTCGGTTATCTAAGTAGAGAAAGCCTACTCTATAAATTCCAACTCAATATCTGAACTTCAGGTTTTTCAATTCTTGTTTGAATTTCGAACCCAAAATCGGTTATCTCCAAACTCGGCATTAAACTTTAGTAATCATGATCACAATATATACAAATTTTCTTCTTTTTATAAAGTTTTTGTAAGTGATCTTGATCACAGATATATCTACTTTCTTCATAGTAGCCACAGCGCCTTCAACACTGAAATGATCCTAAGACTGGAAAAGACTTCGTTGCGTGATTTTGTTTTATTGAATACATTTTTTTAAGAAAATTCCCGAAAATTCACTTTTACTTTTTTTAGAGCCAAATCAATTAAAAAAAAAATTAAAGTTAGGTTAGGTAAGCTGTTTGTGCAAATCGACCTCGTATAGATCCTGTTGGTTTCCTAACGGTACCAAATAGATCTGTTTAGTGATCGGTGAAAATGTGGGTGTTCCTAGCAAAGCTCAGCAATGACTTAGTGTTTTACTTGGGGAACCCATCCAACCCAGAGAAGGTCAGGGCCCGAAGTTGGTAAGACTCAGTCTAGAGATAGTCGTACAAAAGCAAAAAAAAATGCTCCAAGGTTTCCCTGACACAATTTTTTTTGCACTTTTTGCATTCGTTGTGCGATAGCAGACAAAAATTATTGTTAAAAAAAATATTTACCTTATTTGCTTAAAGAACATCTTTTCATAGGTTCGTTAATCGACTCACATCCGGATTCATCCAGGGGCGTATAGAGGATTTCATTTCCGAGAAGAGGTAGGTGAGGTTGCTTACACAACTTTTGAGCCCAAAACTATTTGAAACCACATTAGTCACAAACAATTTTCATAACAAATAGATTCAGAACAGAACAGCACAGATTTAGCCAAAGCACCTTCAAAACACCACCAACTTTAAAGGTTCCAATCCTTTTGCTTTTTGTTTGCCTTTTTAATCCCCTAGGCATCGTTAGATTTCAAAAAGACTAAATACTTTGCATTGGCTATATGAATCGATTAATGTTCCGCCTGGGTAGATGATTAACTGATGATTGCTGACTCCATATAAAAGCGAATATTTCCCATTGAATGCTGAAATCGTGATACTGTTGTTCATAATTTATTTAGCCTTTTTTAATTTATTAAGCCTTTTTTTAATTAAAAAATCAATTGCATCATATCAGCAAATAAACACAAACACAGCAAATCTTTTATTATTTGTACTGTTTGTCTGATCGTACAATCAGTTGCGATACGACTCTGCGTTGGCTTCAAATTACTTTTCACAATATTATCAACGTTTGTATTTATTTCTTGATAACACATTATCTAATATTATGTTTTTTGTGCGCTCGTGTACATTAAATTTCCATTAGTACTTTGAATAATTTTCATAATAATGAGTCGCGTTGAATTGAGTCAAGTGCAAGACTTTTCCTGCTGGCAATGCTGCACCACAGTTAGCTGATAACATAGTGAACGGCTTTGCGACAGCACAAATTACACTCGCGCGCCGCTACACAACAAAAGAAGCTCTAATTTCTAGCCATGCTCGACGAATGCAATGAAATGTTTGCAATTTGACAACTGCTGTCACAATTCGAAGTTCGAAATGCGAAACTGCAAACAACAACACAAAAGCGGAAAGAAGTAGTGAAGTGCAGAAAACTCAAAAAGCAACAGAACAGCCAGCAGCGCGCCAACAATTCTACAAAATAGTAACAAATCTCGGGAAAAGTGGTTCGCAGGGGGCCCAAAGGTGTAGTTGGGGTTTGTGACGGTGACGCATTTGCGCGCCAGTTGCCGATTGGAATACCAGTTGCTGGAGTTTCGAGTGAGTGTTTAAAGCAAAACTGTGAGTGGCAAAAGGTAGAGCTGGAACATTTTAAGTGAAAAAAATACAAAATTCATTGTGTAACAACGAAAACGATCACACCAAGCTAAGCTTAAAGCTGATTGCGCTGGTGAAATTGTGGTTTGTTTGTGCCGGAATGTGTCAAGTGGCCGCAGGTGGGCGTCAAGTGAAATCGTCTGTCTGGGGGTCAACGCGATAAGGCGACAATTGGCGCAATCGTCGGCAATTGGATTGCACAGCGCCAGACGTAAAGATAAAAAGTGCTGATGCAAAAATGCCACTTGTTGTTTGATCACCAAATGAGGCAATGCGGTAACAGTGAAAAGTGGAGGTTCCCCTCGATGACTTCATGGCTTCCTTTGTTTGTTTGCGCATTGCATATAACAAACACACGCACACACACAAGTGATCGTCCATAAATTAGCCCATCTTCGTTGTTCGCACCGAATTCGCGCGGCAGAAAGACACATCGAACACGCTAACCAAGTGGCCGGCTGAAGTGAGTGGCAAATTTTTCTTTCAACTTGAGCGCTGCTGGCAGATAAATTTGTATCTCACATTAGCATACATAATATTTTTACCTACATAAATGTGTATTTTTAATATTTTTTCAAAACATAAACAATTAAATAATTAAATTATGCGTAAAATTTTAGAGATTGCCAAAACAGCAACAACAAGTCAGTCCACATGTTCATGGGCCGCTTGTTTATTCTTAAAAGAGCACAAGGTCCACCATCGCGACTGGTCCAGTAGGTTCATTCGCACTCAGTCGAGTGTCCACTTGGCATTCTGCCGTTCGTAATAGCACACAAGTTGTACAAGTCTGTGTTTGTGAATGCTTCTCAGTTCGCCGCACGACCTGTGCAATAAAATCAAATAACAGCTTTCATGATCTTCAAAGTTTTGTAGCCGCTTGCGTCAACTATTGAAAAGCGCCCAGTGCGAATGTTTATAACTCGGAGCTCTTCACTTAGGCAGCGACATTTTGATGGATAAGTTAGATAAATCTCTGAGAGTAAAAGACTATGAAGAAGCTTTGGAATCAGCACTACGCACTTTGTCATTGCAATAAAACGGCTTATTTAAGATTGGTTTGAGAGGTCTTTCCGCGTAAAGTCTAAGAGTTCCATTCAAGGTTTAACAGTGGATTTTTTAAGGCCCCATTAGTCAAGAGATCGTAAGAGTCCTGTCGTAAGAGTCCTGTCACAAAATTAAAGTAGGTTAGGTTAGGTAGGAAAGATTTGGTCCTACTTAGATCGTACTTTCGCTCGAAGGTCACAATGATCCATTGTGAATGCCATTTTTTTTCCCTCTGGAGCTGTTTCACACAGTTTCAATCTGGGCTGAACTACAGCAGATCCCAGATTTTGTGCGCTTCAGGAACCTTGACCCCAGGGTATAGAGTTCTGTTCCTGTAGAACCGTTGTATCGTTTCTACCTTCTCTTCATTTCCTCTACTTCGACAAACATCACTCGACGAGAGGTCGATGTGATCTATACTCATCAAATAGCACCTCTCGTCTTAATAGCCCAGTGTCCGATGATGATTCCAACAAGGTGCCGAATAAAAAACGAGTTTAAATTCTAAGAGTCTAACCTTAACTAAAGTCTAAAAGTGAAACCTTTTAAGATCCAAGGTCATCTAAGGTCTGACCAGTTTGAGGTCAATACCATCTAATATCTAACTATGAGCATTATGGAAGTCTAAGAGTTCCATATGTGGTCCCTTTAAGACCTTTAAGTCCCGCTTGAGGTCTAACTGTAGGTCTTCTTAAGATATAATGGTCCAATTGGCTATCGTTAGGGCTGTTTAACATTTATTGATGAGCTGATTTAAGGCTTAAAGTAATAGGTGAAGATTCTCTGGGTTCCAGGACACAGAGGAATTAACCAAAACGATGATACGGACAGCCTTGCTAGAACTACGGCAGCCACGACCCCCCTGGAAGCGGAGCACTTATTGGACTGGGCAAAGTCACCATAGCAGAGTCACTAAGACTTGAGGAGAAAAACAGGAACTTAAAACACTGGGCTAGTGCGTCGGGTCTTAAGCAGTCGAAAATCTTTAAAGGTCAACATTTAGATGTTATAACACCAAATATATTGAAGAATGACAAACTAAATAAAAACCAGCTTAGACAGGTCACTAGTCTTCTAACTGAGCACTGCAGACTGAGGAAACATATGCATACAATCGCGTTAGAACAGGTTGACGTCTGTAGACTCTACGGAACAGCAGAGGCAACCTTCGAACACATTGTACTACACTGCGATGCGGCATGTCGAAGCAGGATCCGTTACCTGGGCGAGTTCTGGCTTTCAGAAAAGAACATTAAGCACTTTAACCCTCGTGAGTAACTAAGCTTCATTAGGTCGTTGGGGAAGTTAACAACTTGTAGGGGCACAATAAATCTCCATTAAACTCTATTCTAAGGCCTAAAGCTCCATCTAAATTTTAACCGTATACTCCTTAAGGATGCTTAATGTTCACTTATTTGTGTGTTTAAAATCTAAAGGTTCCTAAGTTTTAAAGATACCTACAGTTAGACCTTAGAGAAACCACAAGTTTAAAAAACAAAGTTAAACTTAACTAGGATATTCAGGTCTTTGATCTAATCGAAGTTTAACGAACGTTGACTTCGAAGGTCTTATAATCCTATCTTCGTTTTAGCTTCGGATTTCTTAGATTTAAATAAGATTTTAAGAATTTCAATTTAGTCGAAAATCAATAAACGTTTACTTTTTAGACTTTAGAAACCTATTTTGGTTCCAGCTATGGATTTTTTAGACCCAAAGTGTTAAGGTCTTCGATTGACTACAAACTTCAACAATTATTTACTTTGAATATCTTAGAATCCCATCTACGCTGTAGCTATAAATTTCTTAGACCCACATAGGATTTTAAGACCTTCAGTGTAGTCGCAACCTAACAAAGATTTTCTTGGTTTTAGCTTTGGGGTTTATAGACTTAGGACTTAGGATTCTTAGGACTTAATGTACTCAGTGTTCCTCAGGGGTTTTTAAATTCTAAGGGTCCAATATAGGGTCAAAGCTTTGTCATTTATTGTTAGTTTCACCTAAGGCTTTACTGAAGATGTCTTTAACCCTTTCGGGACTACTGGGATAATACGTCCCAGCACGTTTTTAATGCCCCTCGAAACAATTATTCAAATCTTTCGACCCACGCAAAATCCGTGAAGAAGTTTTTGTATTATTGAACGTTGTTCGTTTTGCAAGGATTCTAATATAAAATCATTTTCAAATTATTTCTTATGTATGGAAATATATTCCTATTGGGTGTTTATGCTTTCTTTGTGATCGCTAATCGTGTATCTCAAAAGTTGTACAAGTATCTCGCCCAAAACTCGCATACATCCACATCCAGCCAGCCAACTAGCCGGCCAGCCAACCAGCCAGCCAGTCAGTCTGCCAGCCAGCAGTCCGATTCCGTCAGTCCAACCACATTGATCCGGGGCGCTTAGCACAACTTCGGCTTCGGTTGTTGCACGTTGTGGAGCGGTGGTTCGTCGTGTCGCGTTTGACAGCCGATCGATGCTGTGTGCGCGGAGTTTCGCCAAAAGCCGAGCTCCAGCACAAAGAAGTGTCCAAAAAAAAAGCAACAAAAATTATTTCTACAAAATTTTATGTAGTCCAGCAACAACAGCTACAACAATAACGCAACATTGCAGCGTTGAAACGTTTGGATTTGGATCGCGCAGTCGCTTCAGAGAAGCTCACAAATCGCGTTACTAAGCGTGCAGTGTTGGACTTGGATTAGTTTTCTTTTTAATTGGAATTGCAGAAAATTCATACTTTGCAAAAAAATTAACAATTCAATTGAAAAAAAATACAAGTGTTGCTAGTGAAAATATCAAAGCAGCGATTAACTCTGATTGCTGCAATTAAGTGGAAAATAAAGCAGCAAGAAGCAGCAGCCGACAGCCGAACGACTCTCACAACAGTTCCAGTGCCTGCAGCGACCGCTGCCGCTCGCTCGTTCGCTCTCAACTCCCGTCAAAGTGTAGCAACTGTGCATTTTTTACGTAAGTACTTTTTGTGTTGTTGTAATAAGTTTTACTAAATCATATTGTTGTTGTTGCTGTTTGTATTGTGTATGTCATGGCGCAACGAACGCCTAATCTTTGACTCCCTGACTGCGAAATTCCCTGCGCTGATTTTGTTGTTGGCCACATCGGCGACACAAATGCCACTTGGAATGCTTATCGGCAGCGGCCGGGGGTGCTCGGCCAAGTGTTGCTGTTTCCATCAGACGGAACCAATAGGTGAAGCGGCTCTCGCTTTGAGTGATTTAAGTTTTATGATTTTTTTTGCTACATTTTCAATGGAATTAAATTCGTTTGCAACTTCTCACGTGGTGTCGTCGCGTGGCACGTTTAATGAGCGTAAATTTGAAATGATTTTTGCTGTGTTTGGGGGGGGAAGGTTTGGCTCGACAATTGGCCCAAGTTTGTGGAAGCTCCATGAGCGAGTTGTGACAATTACGTATTGAAATGTGGATAATAATTTGATTTTGAGTTAACTAATTTAAAAAAGTTTGAATGAATTTGGTGTTTTAAACACTAAAAACTATTCCTAAGACACGTGTGAAGCCAAGAGCTCATTGTTGGTTGCAGTGGCGTACACAGGGGGAGGGGTTGGGGGCTCAAACCGATCCTCAAATACAAAAACTCCTGGTGCAAAATACGGTTTCCAATGGAGTTGAGCTTAAAAGTTGTACAAAAACCCCTTGCTCCCCCCAAAATGAAATCCTGTGTGCGCCACTGGTTGGTTGGTTAAAATAGCAGACCCACAGTGAAGCTACTAAGAGTCTTAATTAGGAAATAAGCACCGTTTTAGTGCCACTTCCCCACAGCGCTAATAAAAGTATCCAAGCCTTCTTCCCAGACCCACTGACGAGCTATTGGCTCGATCAGCAAGGAAGTATTTCCCCAAAAACCTGAGCCTCGTTCTAGCCAGAACAGGACAGTGACAAAGAAAATGTGCAATCGTTTCTCTTTTTCTGGATTCCCACAACTCTAGCAATGGGTATTAAAGGAGATTATCAGTCTCTCGGTTTGAGTCCCTATGTTCCAGTGATCGGTGAAGAAACTCGCGAGACCTGCCCTCTTTGAAATAGCGCCAAGTCGGCTGCGAGATACAACAACAAGTTAGTGACTTCCATCTCCGATTGATTAAACGAAAACAATGCAGGTAGGAGCCTCTATTGATGACTCCCAAGGAACTGGAACTTTTAGGACCTCAAGTGATTGTTCAGAAGAGGCACCTGAGCGCACTAAGCTTATATTTATCAAGAGCTTTTTATCTCAGATACACTACTGAAAAAGATAGATTCGAAAAAGGTACGATCAACCCTATTTCTAGATAGAAGTCGCTTCAGAATTCTATGTGGCGCCTTAAGTAGGACACTTCCTTTGTTAAACCCATCTCAGCAGATTCTGTAAGACAGATGACGAGACCCAGCGCTGGCACATAGGCTTGCAGGTTTCTAAGGAAGTATGACCTAAATCTTCACAGACGGCTCTAAACTTAAAAATAGAGTCGGGTGTGGGGTTTTCTGCGACCAATTAGGGGCCAGTATTACTGCTCGTCTCCCTGACCACTGTAGTGCCTTCCAAGCGGAGACCATGGCAATACTGCTGGCAGTGGATCGGTTGCAATCGCAACCCCCCCATTCCCTCGGCTATATGTATTTTCTCAGAGAGTCAGGCAGCAATCAAATCCTTGATAGGTACATATACCTCTTCCAAACTGGTTGTACAGTGCCGTGCCGCTCTGAATGACTTATCGGAGCATGCTAGGGTTCACCTGAGTTGGGTCCCAGGGCATAGTGGCATCACTGGCAACTGCGTGGCAGACGAGTTGGCTAGAAAAGGCACTGTACTTCCAGCACCTACTACGCAGTGTAGCATCCCCCTTGCGACCGTCAAGTTGATGGTCAAGCAGGCTTATCTCCGCCTGGCTAATCGATTCTGGGCGGAGGAGAACCTCTGTAGGATCTCCAGAGAAACCTGGCCGTCGCTTAACCATGGCAGAACACGCGAATTACTGCGACTAAAGCGGAATTCCATCTATTTCACAGTCTCTGTGCTGACGGGACACTGGACGAACGGCGCACACGCCCGGAGACTCGGTCTCCCCTTCAACGACCATTGCGGCAGCTGCGACGATGCGAACGATGAGGAGAGCATTGAGCACCTGATGTGTCACTGCCCAGCATTAGCGAGGAGACGACTCCGGGTGCTGGGAGCGCCGTTCTTCAGCAACTTGGCCGATCTTACAGGACCCAGCATCGGCCGTATCGCCCGATCGGGATGGCTCCTGCCCAACACCCGGGAGGGTGTGCAAACCTGAAGGGCGGCCACGTCCTTCACGTGGTATCACAACGGGCCACAATATGGCCTACGTTAGCTCTTCAAGCTGCCACCCTAACCTAACCTTACCTAACTTAACCTATGACCTAAATGATGAGAACTTGATGTAAATATCGCTGAAAAGTTTGATTCAATACTTGAGCACATAAAACTCCAGACACACATAAACTTTCAGGTTGTAGTGTGTAAGACTCACATCCCAAATCGTAAGCATTGCATTACCTAAAAAGAAAAAGATTGGCATCTAGTGTTGCTTGGAATACCCAAGGTTGTCAGAGAAGTCGAAGATGTGCTGAAGACATCTGAACGGATTGGAAATTTTCTACCTTGGAATAGCTTGAATGATCCTAAAATAAAATCACTGGATAGTTTAAGCTGGAAGTCATTTGTGCAAGCTCGTCGGTCTCTGGGTTTAACTTGGTTTCGGATGTAAACTGAGGTATATTACTATACTTAACTGCCCATAACGACCAGTTACCGGATTATGGCTTGCCGTCTGTCCAATCTCCAGGACCGTCGCGTATAACCAATACACCGAAGAAAGACAATAGAGCCTCGTAAGAATCCTACTTCAGTTTATTATCAAATTCAATACACTTTCCCCACTATCATTCATTAATTTTCGATAAGGCTAAACGTTTTACCAAAGGTTGGAATTCAAAACTATTTTCTTATTGACTGGAAATTTCAATCCACATATTATTTGTCAATAATTACCCGATAATCATGACTTAAATATTATACAATTAATTAAGGAATTCCTTGACTAGGTTAGGTTAGGTAAAGGAAGTCCGTATGCGGCACAGACCACACTTCCACTCCGCAACCAAAATGGCTTATTCTGAATCCTTTCTTGATCCTCATCTGGAGCTAATCTTAATGCAAAGCAAATTAGTTCGACCTCTTGAATGAAGGAGAGCATCTTAAAAAAAATTCTGTAATTACATATAATCATCCAAGAAAACGGCAAAAACTAATTGGTTTTCTTTCAATTCTGAACTTAAATGCCTTAAATGATATTTCTAACATATTGCTGGTTCAAAAAGGTTGAATAACTGATTTATGATTACCAATGATATATTTGTTGTCATTTAATTACTTAATCAACTAATTAGTTTACTATTTATTATGAATAGTTCAAGAGTCGACTACAAATGAGTTAATTGACTAAATTACATAGTTGATTACGTTCACATGAACTGAACACCAACTGAACCCAAACAAAGACTATCATTTTAATAAGTTTCAAGGTCAGATAATTGGAATTAATAGAGGTTTAAAATTAAACGCAATCCTTAAAAAAAAATTGCAAATCCTCTATAAAAATGTGAAGATTTTCTCTGTAGGTCTATTCACTTTAATTTGAAAGCATCGATAGAAATTGAAGTATGAATGATTAATTCATGATTCCAATATGCCAGCCGCAACAAAACCAACCTTGAGCGCCCCATTTGCCATGAAGCGTGCACGTAGTCTTTACAGCTGCGGCACCCTGTAGGCCGCGTATTCGCTACCTGTGCGTCTGGTGTGCCACTTATTGAAAATTGCGGCCCTCGAACATAACGCGCGCAAGTTTTCGTTTCGCATTCGACTTCTTGTGGCTGAATTATAATTCAAGTTCGTGCGTACAGTGCGCGCTGCCAAAGAGAACGTCATGTAAAAAGTAAAAGATTAAAAGTAAAATTGAAAAAAAACAATGTTCATTACTACATAGATATACATATATATTTACTAGCATGTATGTATATATGTATATGTCCTTATGTAAATGCCAAAATGTGCACTTTGTGCGCTGATAAGGCGCCGCCTTTGACAATATAACACAAACACCAAAACAGTCTATTGTTGTTGTTGTGGTAATGATTTTTAGTGGCACATTTTAGTTGATGTTTTTTGTTTTTGGTCTCATATTAACTACTACACTAAGTGTTTGCGACTATCGTTGTTGTTGCTGCTTGATATTGCCCCCATAAAATAATTTGTTAATATTTTTATTAGGTTTGGTTGTTGTTGGTTGTTTTTAGTTGTAATTGTTTTTTTTTCTGTGCGGTTTTTTCCTCCTGATTTCGACTGACGTCGCCTGCCGTTTTTTTGCTCTCTACTCATATTCGGTCTCTCTCTCGTATTTTTACTATTGTTGCCGTTATTGTAGCCAGTGACCCGTTATAAGCGTGGGTGTGTTTTTCGACTGATGTGGTTGTTTTTGTAAACATTTGTTGTTGCGGTAGGCGCGTTTAGTATGATCGGCAGTACTTGTTGTTTCAACTCACCTCTAGTAGCGTTTTAGTTGTTACTATATATCTATCTATCTATAAGTCGTTATATCTGTGGTCAAAAGCAATAACCGCCTAAGTCGAAAATTGCTGTTTCGAGCAATCTTGCTTTAAAGTTTTAGCGCGCAGTGTGTTTGTTATGGGAATGCGATTAGGTTTTTATTAATAACTTTTTTAATTTTAAAGTTACAAACTCCCCGATTTTACACAAACGTAGAGCACAGTCAAGGGAACGTGGTGGCATCCATAACTCAATTTCTTCTTAAGTCGACTTAAGCGGTTATTGCTTTTGACCACAGATATGCCGTTATATTTTGTTTTCTTAACTAATAAAAGTTTTATTTATAATCAAATTAATTACTATTATTAAAACTAACTTAAACTTAACTAAATTATCTATCGTTATTTGGCGTTATATGTAGCTAGTATTGCTGTTAGTGGTGTTAAGTTTTGAAAAACAGCATATTTGCATTCCATTAACCGTTATTTGACGTTATATTAGGTTTAATTATATATAGTATTTTAATTTTTAGTCAAATTAATGACTTGCGTTTATTTTAAAGGTTTTTGTTGCTGTAATTTTAAATTAGCTAACGTTATTTTACGTTATATGTAGCTAACATTGCTATTAGTGGTGTTTAGTTTTGAAAACAACATATTTGCAATGAATTTATTTATTTTATTATAAATTTGAGACCGTTATTTGGCGTTATATATAGCTGGCATTGCTGTTTTTGGTGTTTAGTTTTGAGAGAAACACCTTTTGCGTCCATTCAGTTCAAGTTTTTGGCTTTTGTTAAGAAATACATCGTTTTTATTAGTCGTTATTTGGCGTTATAGCCTGTCTGAGCTTTTATATTCTAGTTGGATAGTTGCAAAATGCATTTCGACTTTTAATATGAATCCGTTTGCTGTATTGTCAAAGTTTGCTTAGTTTTTCGACAGTCGTTATTTGGCGTTATGAGTTGCATTGTATTTTTAAAAATATTTTAGTTCATTTTTATTGTTGATACAGTTGTTTTTGCTGGTATTATTAGGTTTTTTGAATTTTTTGGATGCCGTTATTTGCAACCACAGCTCGTATTCTCATTTCTAGGAAAGCAGTTATGAGTTTTGCTCATTTTTTGTCACTACTTTAGCTGATTAAATTGTTAGTATGACTGTTTTTGCAGTCTTTTGTATGTTTTTAGTAATCGTTATATACATTTAAAGCTTAAATTCTAATATTTATATTAGTAACTTTTAACGATTTCTTGCTAATACTTTAGTAGTTATATTGTGACTCATTTCCAATGAAGTAGTTATAAAATTTGTTGATTTTTTGTCAATATTTTAAGACTGTTTTTGTTGTTTTTAGTATGTTTTTGGCTGTCGTTATATGCATTCACAGCTGAAGTTCTCACATTTTCAATAGTAGTTGCTGGCAATGGTGTTTGTTTTAGTATTTTTTTGAAATAACATTGTAAATATGACTGTTTTCGCTGTCTCTGACATTTTGAAGACAGTTTTTGGTTGCCGTTATATGAGCTTTTAGCTTATATTCTAAATTTTGCCGTAATAGTTGCTGGTACTGTTGATTCAGCGCTAATATTTTAAAAGTTTTACTGTCTGTATGACTGTGTTTGATGCCGTTATTAATTTGTTAGTCGCTTATGAGTGCCGTTATGTGCATTGATAGGTTTTCTACTAATTTTTTAAGTCGTACATTTGTCGAAGTCGAGGATTTATTGTTCTCGAGGATTTATTTGTTCTACTGTTGTTTTAGTTACATAAATCACCGTTTTTTAGATGACTTGTTGACCGTCATATGAAATTTTAGTTTATATTCTAAATTTTTCAGTAATAGCTGTTGTTGTAATAGTTATTTCGTCGGTATGACTATTTTTGATGCCGTTATTAATTTGTTAGCTGCTTATAAGTGTCATTATGTGCTTTTATAGGTTTCTTACTAATTTTTTAAGCCGTAGATTAATCGAATTCGAAGATTTATTCGTTCTGCTATGGTTTGAGCTACATAAATCACCGTTATTTAGATGTCTTGTTGACCGTTATATGAGCTTTTAGCTTATATTCTAAATTTTTCAGTAATAGTTGCTGGTACTGTTGATTCAGCGCTAATATTTTAAAAGTTTTACTGTCCGTATGACTATGTTTGATGCTGTTATTAATTTGTTAGTCGCTTATGAGTGCCGTTATGTGCATTTATAGGTTTTGTACTAATTTTTGAAGTCGTAGTTGTTGTTTTTAGCCCAAATTGTCTAGGAAGTTCGAAGATTTATTCGTTCTGTTGTCGTTATAGTTACAAAAAACACCGTTATTTAGATGACTCATAGACTAGTAGCCATTATATATAATATTTAGTCATAGTTTTTTTTTTTAAACTGAGTTATTAGTTGTTTCAATAAAATATATCGTAAAGTACGACAGGTTATGTTAAATCGTAGACGTTATTAGTTGTTTTTTCTTACTTACTCCCTATCGCTAACTAACTATCGCTCTACCAGCTGTCGTTAGTGCTGGCTTTTCTCAACTTTGTTACCGACTCTCATTTATCATATCAACACTTCATTCAAAGCTTCGCTTATTTCTTTACTTCCGCTGTTTCGCTTCATTGGCAATTTTGTTACTAAACCGGGGCACTTCCTTCTTTCTTGATTGCTTTCAGCACACTCCCCCTTCATTTTAGTTTTTTACACGCGCAGTTTTTAGTTGTATTTGTATTTATATTTCACCTTCAATTTTCTCTTTAGTTTTGCTTGCCATTTTCGTTTCTTTGTTTGTTTGTTTTTCGGCGACAACTTTAAACAACGTTTTGCTCTTTCCAACTTTTATCGCAATTTCAAAGTTAACAATCGCCAACAACAGAACCAAGAGTCAACAATAACAACAACTACAACAACATCTACCGTTAACGTATTTTATATTTTTATTGTATTTTTTTTCAAGTATTTTGTTGTTGTTCGCCTTCGTTTAATGTCGTCGTTGACAGCGACCGCAACTGCGGCAACGACGTCAACGTCGACAATGTTGTTTTTGTCGTTTCTGTCGTTATCGTGCTTTTTGCTGTTCTTGTCATTGTTGTTGTTGTTGTTGTTGTTGCGATTGGCCAACGCTAACTGCTTGGGGCTTTTAACCGCTTTTAAAATTTTAGTTAATATTATTAACCAAAAGTCGGTCTTCCAGCGCAGTTCGGCGCTCGGCTGTGTTGTTGGCGCTCTCTCTCTCCGTGTGTGTGTGTGTGGGTTAAGCGGTGCGTTGTGAACGCATGGTTGTTGTTGGTGTGGTTGTCGGTCGGCAGCTGTGAAGCAAACTGAATGGTCGGTCGTTCGATCAGTTGAACGTGTGTGTGCAAATACGACAAGCGTGGCTTGGCCCGAGTCGGGAGTTGCCAGTTGCGAGTTGGGGGTGGCACCCGGTGCCAAGTGGCCGCTGAGCCGGTCGATTCGAGGCGGCTGACGCGCGCGTTGAACATTGGAGCTGTTTGTCTACTTTATTATGAATGGCTGTTAATTGTTGTTGTAAATGATTATCTTTACATAAAACATTTATTGCTGCCACTGCGTACGTTTCAGTCCCTAAATCAATCAATGACGAAGCAATCAAAAAGCATTGAACGTGAAATGTTTTGCGCAAAACTAAACTAAACTGAACGCATTGTTGGAAGAGTTTGTGTGGCAGAAAAGTTGCAATACTTCGAAAAGAGTGTCAGCGTTAACACCTGAGAAAAGTAGAACGTAGCCGTAGCCAGCTGGCGAAGAGAGCGTGAAAAAAGCGTCCGAGACGTTTGTGCGACTTGGCGACTGTCTTTCAGCGCCATCGCCGTTATTGCAATTGTGATAGTCGTAGTTGTTGTCGAAGCGTTTATTGCCACTGTAGCTGCTGCGGCCAGAATGATGGCTCATGCAGCGAGCGTTGTTGTTGTTGTTATTGTTTGCAGTGGCCTCGGTGTCTACGTGTACAAAATATGAATTAAAAAAAAAGCATTGAAATCGACACAAACCGAAATTCGTTGGCATTTATAAAGTGAAAAGTCAATAATGGCACAAAAGAAGTTTTAAAACGGTAACGCAGAGAATTTTAAAGTGTTGGCCCATAACGGCATTTGGCGGCTAGTAGGGAGTGGAAAGAAGTGTTTAAGTGGCAAGAAAACGACAAAAGAAAAGCTTAAAACGATTCTTTTGGATTTAGTGGAATAATTTTTCAGTTTGGTCTGATTTTAGATAATTTGTTTGTGAAAAACGAAGGTTTTGACACACATTGAAAGTAGTTCGAAATTCTGCTTGTGATTACAAAGTGGTCGATTGTTTAAATTTTTTTGTTATAAAATGTGTTGAAAAATGTATACAAATTTATTTCGAAAAGTAAAAAAAAAAAGTTTCATAGAAGTTAACAATTTTTTTTTTAAATAAAAGATGATTTGAATGCTTAAAAAAATTGTTTGAATACGTACGAAAATACATATAAAAGTTAAAAAACATATATAAAAGTTAGAAAAAGTAATAACGACGTGTCATAGAAAAAAATAATGTTTGTAAAAATAAAATGCAATGTTTTGAATACTTAAAAAGTTAATTTGAATACTTCAAACATACTTGTAAATGTTAAAAAAGAAATATAAAAATTCAAAAAAGTAATCAAAGTTTCAGAGAAATAAATAACTTTTGAAAGAATAAAAAAATGTTTGATAAGAAAGTAAAAAGTGTAATATAAATGTTTTATAAAATTTAATAAATGTGAAAAAATAAAAGTTTTTTTGAAAAGTTGTTTGAAAAGTAAAAAAGTACCAAAAATTCATAAACTTTAATAAAATAAAAAATATATAATACTTAACAGAACAACATAAAACTGGCTAAAAACAAAATATTTTTAAATATTTAAAATAAATATTAAATTTTTTCTTTAACAAAAAAATTATTTAAATAGATCAGTTTTTACTTTGGGGTTAAATATGAAAATTTTATCAATACAAAAGTTTGTGATTTATGATAAAAACAATTTAAAATTCATGAAATACAGTTTTAAAAACTAAATTGTTAAACAAATAAATACAAAATAATTAAAAAAAAATTATAAAAATTAAAAAAAGTTTTTTATGTCTGTTCAAAAAATTAGTTCTCTGAAAGTACAAACAAATTAAAAACTTACTTTAAAAAAATCTATTAAATTGTGTCATGATTTCAAATCAAGTTGTGTGATAAAATTTAACAAAAAAGTTTTCTTTAAAAAAAAATAAAATGTAGATATTGAAATAAATAAAAAAAAATAAAATTTAAAAATTGCCAAAAACATTTGTGTGTCATTTTGTTGTTGTTGTGTTTGTTTTGTTATTTGCTTGAAGAATATTGAAAGATTTATGAAATGATTAAAGTTTAACAAAAACAAAAAAGAATTAAACAACATTTCGATTTTTATATTTGTCGGTTTTTTTTTTGCTGTTTAGTTAAAAGAACAACTACTAACATTTTTTTTAAATCGTAAAACAATGGAAATTTTAATTCAAAAATAAAAAAAACAAAATTAAATAAAGCAAAATTAAATAAACTTAAAAAATTAAATAAATAAAACAATAATAAAAACAAAATTAAAAAAAAACAAAAAAAATTAAAAAAAACAAAATTAAAAAAATAAAACAAAATAAAAAACTTAAACATAAAAAAAACATTTGTGTGCCAAGAGTTAAGCAACGTTAAAATATTCAAAGTGTTTTTATGTTTGTGATATGTTATTAAGTTAAAAAGTGTCGAGAAATGTAACTGTAGTTAAGAATAACTTAACAAAAACAACAACAAAAATCCTTTAAAAACAAAAACTTTCAAGTTTTTAATTTTGATAAAGTAAAAAACAGACTTTAAATAATTAAAGTTTGTCTTGTGTTTTGTTTTGTTAAAAATAATAAAAAAATTAAATTAAAAAATTAAAAAATCAAATTAAAAATTATATGAAAAACATTAAAAAATAAAAATAAAAAAAAACTGCTCAAAACTAACAAAAAACTTCTTAAATTGAAGAAATTGAACTTTTGGTTCTTGGTTTAAAATTCAACAATAAATTCTTTCAAAAAATTTAAAAACAAACATAAAATGTCAGCAAAATGCAGACATTTCAATTTTTACTTTCGATTTTTTGGTTAGAACTAAAAAAAATTGTACAAAGAATTCAACAAAAACCCTAAAAATAAGCAAAATGCAGAAATTGAAATTATACTTTTTTGGTTAAAATTAAAAAAAATAGAAAAACAATAAAAAAGTTATAAATCAAACAAAACGCAGAAATTGAACTCTTGGTTCTTGGTTTAAAATTCAACAATAAATTCATTGAAAGAATATAAAAAACCTAAAATATCAGCAAAATGAAGAAATTGAAATTGAAATTTTTAATTGTTTGATTACAATAAAAAAAAAACGTTTCTAAGAATTAAACAAAAAACTTCAAAATTCAAAAAAATGTGGAAATGAATTTTTTATTTTACTTTTTATAAAGAAAAATTTTTTATAAAATTTTTATAAAAAAAAGCAACACAGCCATATAAAATTTTGACCTCAAAAAACGCCGAAAGTGCCGGAGTTCGAAAAGTGTGACAGTGTTTTTTTTCAAATATGTATTGATATTTTCTTCAAATTTTGTAACCCAATCCATGTTTAACCCTTTGTAGATAATTTTTAAACACAACTGTGGTAGTGTTCAGTTCCTGTGCAGCTTCAAGCCAAAACCAGGGAGCAACTTCCCAATAACGAAATGATATTTTCATAATCCTAAAAGCAACCAAATTCTAGTCTTAAACACAAATCGCCACAAAAGCCAACAAAGTTTAATTCAATATTTACTCAAATATTGGCACAAAATTTTAACAACGCAAAATATATAAACAGAAAAACAAAACTAAAAAATGGATGATAGCCGTCTGCACGAAGTACGACGTCATCGTCGCAGCATTTCGCAGCTGATCGCCAACATGGGTAACAACACTACATGCATTTGTTTCTTTTGTTAAATACATTTATACAAAATTTGTTTACAATAATTATAGCATATTTATTTTTGGTTATTTGCCGGATTCAACATGAACTCATAGGGTTTTGGTTTCGAAGAGCTGCGGCTCTTAATTTTGTTATTAGCATTTTTTTGGTTCCAAGAAATTCCACTTCAATGAACTCATTCGCGACGCGCGTCAAGTTCTGTTCAGCTTTTGTTGTTTTTGTTTTGCCAATTGTGACGATTTCGTCACTGTTGCCACAACTTGTTCTGGTTTCTTGCTGTAACGCTTCATTAATTGTCATTTGATTTAAAAAAAAGGAAAAAATGAGAGCGAAAACGTGTTTGACACACTCAAGCGAACAGCCAAAACAATACAATTTGTATAAAATAAACAATTACAAAATGATTTTTTTTTAATAAATTCTATACAGCAGTGAAATAATAAAAAAATATTTAACACATTTTTTGTGCAGCTGTGAAACAGAAACAACCACATAAATAAAGTCGAAATAAAATTATTTGATTCAATCAGTTTTTTTCAAGGCACGTTTTGTGGATGGCAACGACTCTTTTTGCAAAATTTTTTAAGTAAATATTTGAGAATTTTTTTGTTTTTTATTTGAACTTGAAATATAAAGTTTGTAGATTAATTTCTGTAAAAGAAAAAGTCGAGAAACCTGTTTCTGCTAAGGAATCATTTGAGAAAACAATTATTAGAAAGGCAGGTAGAAGTGAGAGCTTTGAGAATGGAACAGACTTAGGCTTAATTAGGCTCATTGTTGTTGGGTCTCAAGCCAAATTGAACAAGTTTTGATGTTTAAATACTTCATGACGTCAATCTCTGACAGCAAATTTACTAGAGCTGTGACAAAAGCGCTTATGAGTTCCAGGTCACAAAGACATCCCGAGAAACTGTTGGTTAGTTGAAATTGTTCAGACAAAGCACAACCAAAAAACTTTGCACTCAACTCTACGCTTCCATAATTAATTATAATGTTTATTGTAATTAATTTTAAATAAATAAATAAAATAAAAATAAATCAAATCTTCAAATATTCGAATATCTTCTTCAATCTCCCACTGTTCTTTTGGTTTTTGTTTATTTTTTTCATTTATTTGCTTTAATTTGAGATTATTTTGTGTTGTTGCAATCATTCGTTCACCTGTTTGCTTTGCTTTTTATTCAATTAAACTTTTGATTGCGTTAAAAATTGCTGAAATTGTTGAATATTTTTCAGTGCTCCATGCAAAAATGCTCTCTTCGATTCCATGACGCGGCCACAGCTGCACATGTGGCAACATTCAGACAGATTTTTGGCATATTTTAGTTTCGCTGCCACACACTTTGACATGCTCGATGGACAGGCAATCAGTTAGCCTCGTTGTGGGTGTAAGCCACCCACTTCGAATGTTTGAAAGTGGCTCAGAGTCGCTTTGGGGCAACTGGCGCCCTGCAATGTTTATGTGCAGCAATGAAGTGTTAAGTGGCGGAACTACAAAACTAATGTGTCATAAATTTACAAACAAACATATAAACACACAATTACTGACAAACTGACAGACACTTTAATGCACTTTACTAGTCTTGGGCAGCCAAGAGTTGGTTTTGAGTGGCCAACATTACATGACGAGGGGAATTTCTGTGGCGCATGTTGGTGTTGTTGGTGTTTTATATTTTTGACATTATCAGTTGAGCTCTTTTTTGAAAACTTGTACCATTAAACTGTCGCTTGTGTCAAGTTCTTTCTCCCATAAAATTATCACTTCATGGCGAATTGGTTTTTTTTTAAATCTCATAAACTGGTTCTAAATAAACACGAATGTGTTTACTTTTCTGCTGTATAAATATTTTTAAAATTTTTTTTATTAAGCCAACTACTTAGCACTATTTTGTACAACAAAAAACAAACTGTTACTAATGGCCTAAAGTCAACACTCGAGAAAATTCGAAATTACAAATTCGCCGAGTTGACAAGACAGAACACATTTCTCGCTGACTTATGGTCTCAACTTTGTTGCTTGATCTATGAAGACTACACAGACTTCATAGTTTAGTTGTTTGTTTGGGTTTTTGTTCCAACAGTCTGTCTTCAATATTCAAAGACTTTTTAAAAATTTTTTTTCAAAGCCATAAAACTGAATTGCTGAGAGAAAATATTTCGGTTCAATTTAGTTGTACGTCAGTTCTTTTCTATTTCCTTAGTATAATTAACAAAATTCTACTCGATTATTTTAAGTGTCTAATTGATTCTTTTCATACTAAACTTGAACTCTGAACGTCAACTGTGTTTTTATCATGAAAACTATTAGTCTTAATTAACACAATTAGCTGTGCTGCTGGATGATTTCTAAAGCTTCACAAAGCAACACGTGGTAGCAATTAAAAATTCGCACAGAAAATTGTTGAAAAACCATCACAAATGGGAGAAGAAACATGAAACATTTGCTCAGGGAGGCAAACTGCAGATGGAGAAGCTTAGAGAAGATGCCGTAGATGCAATTCAGCGAGATGAATTTTCTCTACCCTAACTATAGAACCTAATATCTGATCAGATCGGGGCAGACATAGTCAGATTAAGTGCTGTCTGAACAAATCAGATGAGAGTCAAAAAGTTTTTGATTATCTCTGCAGGTGCGGGAAAATCGCTTTTCACAATTCTAAGTAAATTCTCAAGCATTGAGATACACAAAATAGATTCCTTTCGGAAGAAAACGAAATGGATATAACTTTTCCAAACCCCTTTTGAAGGTTAGCCAAGATTTCATGGGATCAAAGTGGCGCTAAAACTGTAATCGTCGTTGAAGAATTCAGTCGAATTTTCCTTTACCCCTTTAACTATGGAAAAGTGGTAAAGGAAATTAACCACAAATTTCATTAGATCCCATTTTTTCATGCTTTCGACACAATCTTTTCTATAAGTTCGTTGATTCTATTAAATGATTGAATAAATTACTTAGTTTTACTTAGACAACTAATGTACAACAACTTTCGTATCTTCGTATAGAGTATAGAAAAAACATGGTTTCTCTTAAAGAAAAAAAGAACTTTCGTATCTTCTTGTAGAATATAGAAAAACCATGGTTTCTATTAAAAAAAGGTAAGACATGACTGTAATTGTTTTCTATTGGCAAAAGGTATACTTTTTACTACTTATGTCACCTATGGATGGAACCACTGTGTTCCCCAAAGGGTCTCCGAATGGAAGTGCAAGCCAAACACTGCCCTTCTCTGACCTAACCTACATCAACTTTACTATTGATTACTTGTGGTTATCGAAACTATAATTTCTCTAAACTATAAATTTATTTGTCACCTGACCAAAGTTGTTCCAACCGATTACCTCATTTGATTGTTTTTTGTGTGTATGAATATTTTTTTTTGGGCATGTAGAAAGAAAATCACCGTCAAGTACCCAACTTCCTTAGTGTTTTAACAGTTTGTTGACTCTGTCACCATTGTCGCAACAAACGCGTTTTTGCATTGTTTGCACAAAGCATTGTGCCTTCTTTGTACCTTCTTTGAACTTTTTTCTCTCTCTTTTCATTTTTATTTTAAATTTCATGTAGACATGTGTCATCAGCACATAGTCAACACAACAACACACTACAGTTGAGAGAAATATGAAAAACAATAAAAGCAAAAAACAATCAATGACAATGAATGTTACGACAAAACTTAAAAACCCTATCGAATCGACCAATCAATGCAAAGTGGTGACTAAGGGAAATATTAATTAATTTTTTTTTTCAGTGTTAAGAATAATCTAGATTTAGATTTAATTATTATTTTTATTACTATTTTTTTTTAATTATAAATAAAAAAAATAAACTGCCAACTTACTTCAACTATTAATCAAAAAGCATTTTAATCAATAGTTGATTTTTAATTGACGTCAAAGTTACGTCAGTGTTAAGTATAGTTTTCGTAGCTATAGATTTAATTTTTATTTTTTTTTAGAATTTTTTTAAAATAGTGGACATTGTAGTCAAGTGTGAAATAAACTGCCAACTTAATTCAAATATTAATCAAAAATTGATTTTATTTAAAATTTGACGTCAAATCACGCTTAACATGCAGTATTACCAGATGGTTGGCTTTCAAAATTCCATTTCTCGCCCACATAGTCGAAAAATCATTAAACCACAACTCATTTCAACCAGTGTTGCCAGAGATTGAGCTTTAAAAACTTCAATTCTATCCATAAAATGGACTTTAATCTCGCTTTATATGCAAAATGTTTGTTAAAAATTCCGATATTCTTAAAGACAAAAATAAGAAACAAGCTTAGCTAAATTCTTGAATAATTAAAAGAAAAAGAGTTCATTTATTGTTAAGTTCAATGAAATCTTTACATTTTTTACTAAATTTTTCAGTAAGTCAAACAAATTATTTAAAAATTTGCGTAAGATTGAAGCCAGAATCAACTAAACTAAACTGAGTCTCAACTAAACCTAAACCTTAAAATAAACCAGAACTAAATCTAATTAAACATAAACTGAACACAGAGTAAACGTGAACTAAGAGTTAAGTTTACCCGAGTTGAATATGAATCAAACATTAAAAAAACCGAAGATAAGCTTAAACTAAATCTTAACTAAATTTAAAATAAACCTAAACTCAACTCAAACTAAATAAACCTAAACTAAACCCTAGCTAAACCTAAACTAAGTAAGTAAACTAAACGCATACTAAACCCAAAGTAAACCTGAACTAAACCCAAAGTAAACCTGCACCAAACCTGAACTAAACTAAACTAAACCCAAACTTAACCTGAAATAAATCTAAATTAAACTTAAACTAAACCTAAAGTAAAACTGAACTAAACTTACTGTAAGTTAACCCAAATAAACCTAAACTAAACCCAAGCTAAACCTAAACTAAACATAAACTAAACCCAAACCAAAGCTGAGCTAAATCTATTTAACCTAAAGTAAACCTGAACTACACTTTAATCCCAAAGTAAACCTGAACTAAATTAAAACTTAACTAAATCTAAAGTTAACCTGAACCAAACCCAAACTAAACCTAATCTCAGCCCAAAATTAACTTAAACTAAATCCATCTAAACCTAAACTAAATCAAAATTAAACCTAAACTAAACCACACTAAACCCAAAGTAAACCTGAACTAAACCTAAACTGAACCCAAAGTAAACCTGCACCAAACCGAAACTAAACTCAAACGAAGCTTAACTCAAAATTAACCTGAAATAAATCTTAATTAAACCTAAACGAAACCTAAACTAAGCCTAAAGTAAATCCTTAAACTAAACCTGAACTAGACCTAAACTAGCTACGTCTAAATTAAACCTAAAGTAAACCTAAACTAAACTCAAAATAAACCTGAACTAAACTTAAACTGAACCCAAAGTAAACCGGCACCAAACCTGAACTAAACTCAAATTAAACTAAACCCAAAATTAACCTGAAATAAATCTAAATTAAACCTAAAGTAAACCTATATACTAACCTGAACTAACCTAAAGTAAATCTGAACTACACCTGAATTAAACCTAAAGTTAACCTGAACTAAACTAAAACTTAACCCGAAGTAAACCTAAAACACACCCAAACGAATCCAAAATTAATTCTGAACTAAATCTGGACTAAACTCAAACTAAACTAAATCTAAAGTAAACATCAACTTCAAACAAACCCAAAGTAAACCTAATCTTAGCCCAAACTTAACCTAACTAAACTAAATTAAACTAAACTTAACTAAATCGATCTAAACCCAAACTAATTCTAACTAAACCTAAATTAAACCTTAACTAAACTTAGAAGCATCGAATATAATTTCTTTCTTTGAAGTATATTTTTGCTCGTTCTTCTTCTTTAAACCAGTCACTTTTCATTCTTCATTCAATTTCTTCTTTTTCTTACCCTCTGAGACCCACAAACCCTTCGGTCCATTTCCAGCTGGTAGTTGCCGAAATATGCGTTAAGTGTAAAAGTTTGATTCGTGTTAATAGTGGCAACTCTAATACTAATACACAACAATTCGCTTGTCAACATTTCTAGCACACTGTCAGTACACATTTTGACAGCTGTCACACACACGTGCGCGCATATTGCATATTCCAAGCGCGCCACACTGACCTGCATTACGTTTGTGACACATTAATTACCACTTGAAATCGTCAATAAATTCAATTAGTTCATTCAATTCATTGAACATTACAAGCCACTGACATTTGTTGAGTGTTGCCAACTGTCAGCATCAGCTGTGCTCAGCTGTTGGCGGCTGCAGCAAATGCTTAGTCAAAATATACTAAACCAATTTTTGGTTTTTTTAAATACCTTCTTGCCACTCAGACCGACAGACATACAGGCAGCTGTTCATTGTGTATTCCTGGTTGTTGGTTTTTCACGCTTCGATGCGCTTTTGCGATTGAAAAGCAAAAAAGACACAACTTTATTTCCCAACAATTGGCCTTCATTCGCGCGAATTCAAACAGCTGCCGGTGGTATTTGTTTTACTTTCGCGGTAATTGCAAGGCGATTTGGTGTGGTGTGGTGATTGGCACTGGTGTTGTTGTTATTGTTGTTGAATAGTATTGTTATTTGGACTATTGTAAATAAACTATTCGATTCATGGCATCGTTGTTGCTTGCGAATATTTGAGCCACGTTCTGTGAATGTTTGTGTGTGGGAGTATTTTTAATAACACGTTGGATGACCCGAATTCGCATTTGAGCTCATTGACTGAGTCAAGAAGAAAGTCTAGTTTTGAAAACTTTAATAAATGTAATCAAAATTGTAACATAGTTGAGTTTAAGTTAGGTTTTTGAGAGCGAAGTATAAATTATGACAAAGACCTGGACGCCTTGTCAGTAATTGAGAGAAAGAGTAACCGTTGTAGATACTTGGTTAGTGCCGTGGATGGATGGTTGGTGCTGTGGACGGCTGGTTGGTGCCGTGGATGTGTGGTTGGTGCCGTGGATGTGTGGTTAGTGTCGTGGATTAGTGAAGTGGGAGTCAACGAATTCAGATTTCGAGTCTTTACGCCTTTTGTTAGTTTAGTTTATGAGGTTTATATACAAAAAGACCAACAGCACAAAACTCACTTAACTAAAAATACATTAGATTCTTTCAAATTTGATTGAAGAACATGTTGAACTGATAGTCATTTGATGCAACAATTTATGTCTCAGATTTTCGACCTCAGATTTTAGTATTTAGATCTTTAGACCTCATTGTTGATTGATGCTCTAAGACAAGCCGTTTTACTTACTTTTATCAAGTTAATTCAGTATCCAACTTGTTCTTTTAGTATATTGTTCCTAGGTCACCTGAGATTCAGTGGTTAGCGCTTTGGATCACTTAAATCTTTGGTTCAAATCGTGAATCGCACATTCAAGTCGTTGGTTAGAATTTCGACCCAGGGAAAATTAGACATAATCAAACCGACGACTCTTACTTATTTAACTGGGCATAATAACCCGTTTTAGGGTTACAGACTGCCGCAAAAGTTCTCTCCATTTGCTCATAATCTTTCCTTCCATCGAAAACACGGTCTCCTCACTTCGACGTCGAACTCCAACTAACGCATCGAGCACCTTTTTCGTCTTAGCTTTCTCGTCCTATCTATAAAAAGTTTATAATCTGACATTCAAAATTGGCATAAAGCCTTCCTTCTTTCCATTCAACTACAAACAGCAAGTTAAGTTTTTTTCCTCTTAAATCTGTCGTCCATAAAATATCCCCATAAATCCATTATACTTAACTTTCTGCTCTAAACTGCTTCAATCAATTAAATCGTAAAAATCATAAAAATTTGCTTCACTTGACTGACTGTTTGTGGACTTTTATCGATCGACGGCAATTCAAAGTTTTGTTTTTCTAGAATTTTTCGCGCTATTTTGTTCCTGTCAGCATTTAATCGACAACTTAAACACTCTATTTATGATATCCTTATCACTCGAACGTTGACGTAAATAAGAACTCATGCAGGTGTGGCAAGTTATATTAAATCGAAGATAGCATCGCCAAAAGTACGAAAATTGTCCAAAGTTCTTTTCTGTTCTACTGCTATCACTCGATTCAAGCTTTTAATTTAGAAATTTTAAGCCAAAAAAGACGATACGCAGTTGTCACAAGTAGAACAAAGAAATGGTACTTAAATGGTTGGCTTAATTTTTAACCGACAGTTTTCTTTAGGTTACTGATAACCACAAGTGTCATGTCACTCAATTATCTTGACACACATGACTCCTTAAGACTCAGAATCAATTGGTCTCAAGAAGGAAGGAAACCCGATCCCTAAAAACAGATATTTAAAACTCGATCTGTGCTTTCATGCAGTAAAATTCTGAAACTTGAATGGAGTTTTAAAATTTCAAGCCTGACTCATAACAAAATGGGTTTAGTTATACATTTTTGCGTCTTAAGTCCAATTTAGCTGATCTCATTCTACACTTTTACTTGTTTAGTTATGGGGATCTCAGATTTTAAAGCCAGCTTAACTCAACTGGTAGTCAAACACTATCTCACGCTAAGCTCAAACGTTCAGGTCTGTTGATTCACCAAATACAAATAACACGTCAGTTGTTAGGGCTAACGAACTGTATTAGCAACACTTGAGATAACATCGAAGACAAAAGCTTGCGTGTGTTTTTCATGACTCGCAGTGTTATCAGACGAATATTGCGTCTAAATACAATAAACTTTGCACAGATATTATCTTTAAGCTTTATGAGGTGTGTTGAAATTTTAAGAGTCATAGAAATCATTATGCCGAGCCATATTTTCAAGTGCGCATTGGGCTTTCAAATAGGAATGTTTTTCAGTTTGAAGAGTCAGTGAATCTCTAAATAAGACTGTTGTCCCGCAGCTTTATATTCACCTACATTAGGTTTAAAGACATAGAAGCATTCTTGAGACCTGTAAAGCAGACAAGCTCACTCGACAAGGATCTACTGAGCAGATTGACAAAGATGTCATAATTCGAGGATACTCTCCTTTATGCTGTAAGCTCTATAAAGAAAAACAACTTTAGATGGCCAGAAGACAATTTCTGTATATTCGCCTTTTTAAAGAACTTACTTAACTAACCATAACAATCAGTTATCGGGTTACAGTCTGCCGCAAATGTTTTCCCCAAGCACTTTTGATTGGATACCAGAAGATGATAGACCGTCCTCAACTTCGTCCTTCCATCGGATGCCTTCACCAACCTCGTCGAAAATCTCTTTGGTCCGCGCTTCATTGTCCCATTGTTTACAGGAGACATGGCCAGGCCAGCACAATCGCTGGATGTTATTTCGCTGTGCTAAGTCCATGTTTTGAAACAGCCCAGCTCTTTTAAAGAACTCTTCTCGCTGAAAAGGGATCAGCTGACAGTCATCATAGGTGTTCTGATGAGTCACTGCCTTATAGGTTCCCATGCAAAAAGATTGGGATTGTTTTCGAATGACGAGAAGAAAAAGGATAATTTACTCCACTACTGCACTTTTTTAGTAGAAGAAGGTCTACTTGGACAGCTTCTTCTACGACCATCTAGACCAGTGATATTCGCGAGTAACAGAATGGGTCGTTTTCATGTAGACTTTCTTCATTTGGCATTCGACTTGGCAACTTTATACCAACGTGTAATTTCGTTTCGGTGTTTACTCCATGCAACTTTGTGACATGATTTGTTCTAATAAATATTTCTTCTTCTTCTTGACTGTTACGACAGCCCGATTACGAGACCAAGGCCTAGCTACCCGCAACCAACCGTGTTGTGCGTGCGAATGTTTTTACAAGGTTGGAAGGGACCTACAGTTTTATGTCGATTCCGAACGGCGAGGTGGGAGCTTTTTCATAGGCAATTTTACTCTCAGAGGTTTGCCATTTCCTGCTGAGAGGACGGCCGCCGAAAGAAAAATTTTTGTTTTTATTTTTTTTCCCGGTGTTAACGCAACGGAGTATTGAACTCGCGGAGTCTTGACTCGCGGCCCAACGCACTAGCCAGCTGAGTTACGGCGGCTGCCAGTAACAGAATGGGCCGTTTTAATGTAGATTTTCTTCGTTAAAAGATCTTTTGACGTGGCAACTTTATATTTACCAACGTGTAATTTCCTTTCGATGTTAACTCCATGCAACTTTGTGAGTTTCTTCGTTCTAATAAAGATTTCATATTGGAGATACAGATGTAAAATCTTTTGATCAGAGATGATCTGAGTTCTAAAGGGGTTGGGGGATTTATAATAAGTTAGTTTAGTTCTCACACCAGAGGCCCTCGCTTACTTCTATCGATATTCACTTGAAGCAGATGAGAATTACAGGAATCGCACAATTTCGTTCTTGGCAGGCAATGGCAACCGCTTTTCGGAATCGGCTTTCAACTGTGGGTTCCGAGGTCTGAGTAAAATGTGTCGCAAAGGGCATCTATGGCCCTTTGGACCAGTCTATCTACTCAGCTTTCACTTCATTTTAAGCTCTCAATTAAATTTCTTCCAAAAAAGCAGCCATAATCCAAGGAACTAATTTAAAAAAACTCATCTCACCTCAAAGTCTTTATTATCGCTAACCGAACGTCTACAGAAGCAATTCCCTGCTCTTCAAACCCAACGAATAAAAAGCGCTGAAAGTCAATTGAAAAGGTCGACTTACATCTCTGTGTATCCGGCCGACTATTTGTAACGGTTGACACTTGTCTTCGCCGTATTTTTTATCGCATTGGCGCGTAAAAATGTTCCACCACATTTTACGCGCACAGCGCGAAGCTTTGACGCAGCGCAATTACGCCAACAACTACGCGGTGGCGCACGCTATCAGCAAATCGGCGAGGAATCGAAGTGTGGGGTTAGGTAAAAAAATGTTTAAATGAGATTTATGCAGGCAATGTGATTACTAACCGGAATTTCATGCAGGCAACGCGGTAGCAGCTGGTGTGGGATTAGTTGTGTCAATGATGTGTCGATTGTATTAGAACAGCTGTTGGCATTGTGGATAAAAATAAAGAGGGAAATATTTATAATAACACCGAAACAGAGGCGCATGAAGATTTTTGTTTTGGGGTTTGTGTTTAAGGGTTCTGGTGTGAGAAAAATTCATAAAATCCATTAAAATTTGTTCTTCGTTGAGGAGAAAAAAGGTTCAGTAGATCTTATTAAACTGAATTAATAGGTAAACTAATTAAGTAGGGTTGGATCAGAACTTTGACGCACCCGAGCTAGGAATTGGATTAAGCAATTCAAAGGTCTGTTGAAACGTCAGTGGAGCGGGGAAAGAAAACGCGATTGGTGCTCGGGTTTGGGGTGTGTTTATTCATGGGCGTCTGAATATCAAATGACAAGTGGTACAGTAAACATTAAACGATACAAACGGCCGAAGCCGGGGAACAGAAAATAAGGGGAAACATGAGTACAAAAGGACATGAAAAGGAAGGGATTAGAGGTGGAATCGACAGATCACTAGGGAAAGCACTCATTTAGCCAGTCTGGTTGACATATTGGTAACCTCAATGCATTTTGATGAGGGGAATGGAAAGAGGATCACAAGTTTAAAGGTAACACTGGCCAGTAAAGCGGAAAGAGTTCTAAGTCTAAATCGGGAAGTCTTAAATGGCTTATTGCATTGAGAATGTGGCATAACCTCGTAAAAAAAACTGGCAAAACCAAACCTGTGCTTTGAGAATGACCGCCTTACGCATTGGTCACGAGTGTCTGGCTCTGACGAGTAGACGAATGCATACTCTGAGAAAACTGTATACAAAGGAAAGCGATTGGAGGATCGTTAGTCACTGAAGTCTACCATTCAGAGGCAAGTGGATCTCCTGATGGTTCGATACAAAGCTTATGAAGACGAAAAGGAAGGTTTGAATCGGTAAGAATCAAGGCATTGTGTTAAGGGGAACGGGAGTAGAAATTGTGGGCAACGTAAGCAACGTTTAAAGGTTACACTAGGCAGCAAAGCCCAAAGGGTTCTTAGTCTAGACTGGATAACTTTTAAAGGTCTAACGGCATTGATAGCGGGATATGAAAACATCAAAAGGCATCCAAAACGGTTAAATCTTTTTGAGAAAGTTACCTGTACTTTTCGAGAATACCCATCATACACATTGTGTACGAGTGCTGAGCTTTGATAAGAAAAGACATGTTCATTCTGAGAAAACTGTTCGTAAAAAAACGATTTATGGATCATTAGGGATTGGATATTTTCCCCAGCACTTATGATCTCGATGGGTTCAAGGCAAGAGTCCATAATCACTTCACTCATAACCCTATCTCCTAACCTTTATTTCCTACTTGAACCAACGCAATGCTTCGCATTAATAGGGGTCATCCCCTGCGTGTTCGTGTTAAAACAAAAATCTACTTGAACTAACGCATGACATGACATTAGAAGAAAAGTTTATAATTACAGGAGAATTCCAGATAACTAGAATCAAAGTAAAAGGGTATGATAAGGGGAGGTTTTATTTAGTAAGAATCCGACATACTAAGGAATGAGAGGAATGGAATAAGGAACTATGGACCAACGAGCAGCGAAGCCCCAAGGGTTCTCAGTCTGGATTGGAGAACTCTTAGATAGCTAACTGCATCGATACTGGAACATGAAAGCTTTAAGAGAAACCTGGAGCAGCAAAAGTTTATTGAGGGAGTTCCTTGTGCTTCGAAAATTGTTTATCAAGGCTAACTGCACTAGAAACGGGCACGCAAGCCACGAAAGACATCCGATACGGTTTAGTCTTTTTGAGGGAGGAGTTACTTGTTTTTCTCTGACTCCGACGAGTATTTAGAAGAATGTACATTCCGAGAAAACTGTTCGTAAAGGCTTAAATCGCTAACTGCACTGATAATGGGGCAAGGAAACTTTGTAAGACACCCGAAACTGTTAACATTTATTAAACTAGTTATCTATGCTTCGAGAGTCACGCCTTACGCCTTATGTGTACCAATGTCCGACTTTGACAAGTAGAAGAATGTACATTCGGAGAAAATGGATCATTTATTACAGAAATCTAATTAAAATAATGGAGTGGAGTGGAGGCTTACTGAAGAGCAACCCATCTTGAGCCAAAAAAAGTGCAGAAAATGGCGATGGATAGGTCACACACTGATAAAACCACCCGACAGCATCACGAGAATGGTACTTGAGTGGAAGCCGCAAGGGAGAAGCAGTCGCGGTAAAAGAATACCTGGAGAAGTTCGACTCTGCGTGAACTAGCCGTTGTTAAAATCACATGAGACGGCGCAAAGACTGTTGTGCCCAGAATCCTGTAAGATGGAAGAGTCTTATGGAGGCCCTATGCTCCCGAGAGGAGTGAACAAGGGGAAACAAATTGAAATAATGCACCATAAAGTTATTCCAAAGGAAGTTGAAGACTGCGACAGAGTTCCTGATGACTAGACACGCACTCTATGGAAAAATAAGGAGAGGTTTCAATCGACGATGTACCTTCTAAGAAAATTGTTCATAAAGGAGAATGATCTATGGATCATTAGTCACAGAAATGGACTTGAAATAATGCGTCTCGAAGTCATTAAATGGGAAGTTGATGATTGCCAGAAATCTCCCGATCGCTGGCTCGAAGTTCTTGCGAATAAAAATGGGAACTCTTATCTCAAGAATCTAGCGTACTGGTGGACATGGTTTCAACGGTATCTACGAAGACTTTCACAGATACTTCAAACTGCTATAATAACTAAAGTCTTCTATTCTTTGATTCCTCCTTTAACCTTCAAGTGAATGAATCAAGCACTGCTTATGAACTTTTCAGTTCTTTCTGTTCCTAGTTAAAGTCAGAATTTGTCCTCCAATTTGTTGTGAACAACTACTTGTACATATAAACGTTCCCTCCCTCCCTCCCTCTGATTATGGTCTCCTAACATAGATTATTAATTTGGCTCCGGCAATGCGTGGGTTCCACTGCGCCAATGTGTGGTTTGCTGATGTCAGACTTAATTAAATTTGATTAATTTCAGTTTTTTTGCCATCTATTTTGATATATCTGGCAATAGCCAAGTTGTTGTTGTTGAAATTTGTTCGCTAGTCAGCTGCTCGATCATACGGCCCAACATGTCATGACTCAAATATGCTGCAGCGATATATTTTTACATATTTTTTGGGTCGAAATTGTGCGTGCGTTGCCTAGCTTTGCTTTTTGCTTGACGTCTGTTGCGTTCAGTTAACAGTTGCTATCACAAAAATTATGATTGTATATAGACTTGTGTACATGAAGAGCCAACTGACACTTGATACACAAAACTCGTAGAGTCACAGCCACATTGAACGTTGAAGTCGCCCATTACTGCCTCGACCACTTATCGCCGCCATGTCACGTGCTAAATATTGTTTTTCATTTTCTGTTTAATCTCTTCTCTCTGCAATGCGCTCAACTGTTTATACATTCGTAGATTTGTTTGGCTTTTTTTCGCATAAACATAAAAAATTATAAATAAAACTATGAAATGACACAGAGTTGGCGCATTTTCCATGATGTTTTTTGTTTTGCTTTTATTTTTTTAATTACTGTTTTTATTGTTGTCATTGCGGTAAATTTTAATTTATGATCATTTCGATATTCATGGCTTGTGGGTCAAGTTCAACGTTGCTGGTAGCTTCGGTTGGTTAGTTCGTTGGTTGGTAGCGTCATTTTGCATTTTCTGAGCTGGTTTTGCGGCACATTCCATCTTGTTTTGTTTAAGATTGCTCGCGTTTTATTTACTTATGTCTTGCTGAGGTTATTCTCAAGTCACGTATAGACACGAACGGTCATTGAGCGACAAATCGAGCAGCTGCTGGCGATTCGAAACGACGCTGCGGAAAAGCGATGTCAATGCGCTGACCTCATTTTAAAAAAGTTAGTGGGTTGAGTCTGAAAAGTCCCTTGGTTGGTTGGTTGGTTTCAGTGGCTATGTTCCGATATCCAATTGGGGCGTTGACGTCGCTCTGATACCACTATTCCCGGTAGATACTATATGGTATACTAGCGTGTTGGCTGCGGGACTACGTGACCTCTTCATTCAGTCCAAAAGGTTAATAAAAGGCGAGTAGCAAGTTTTCGATGCACTTTGCTATTTTCGTTTTCCAGGGATATTCCATATCCTTCTCGATAAAGCCGAACGGCATAGAGAAAGTAGTGAACGGGTTCTATAACATTCGGGCTCTCACGGCGGCGGCAGCTGTTATTGAAGTGGATACCCATTATAGTCGTGTGCTCTCCAATGGGCCAATGCCCTGTGATGACCGCAGTCAGTCTTTCCATATTCCTGCGGCCCTTATTTGAGAGCTCTGCAGTCCTATTCTTATTGTAAACCAGAGTGATCTGCTGATTTTACAGTATCCCATTCTCTGTCATTTAATGTTGGCTTTAGCAAAGAAGTCCTTGGAGACTTTGCTCTTGATAAATCACACTGGAGCGTGATCCGTCAGCACCTCATTCTCCTCGAACCAAGCCAGAGCATCGGTTCGTTCATTCTTGTCAATGTTATTGTGCCCTGGCACCCATAGCAAAGTAACTCTTAGCCGATGGGACAGTTCTGTGAAGATATCCCTGCATTCCTCCACTAGTTTCAACGATAGAATCGAAGAGTCCAGCGCCTTTATTGTAAATAGGCTTTCGGAAAGTAGGGTAGTGTTTCTTGAAGAATATGTCTATCAGTGCCATCCTGCACGCTTCTTCTATACCAAGCACCGGATAGAGGTACTTAGACGTCCCTTAGGTACTTGAGTCCTTATAGAGACTAAATCTTTATCTTTTATTTCTAGTGGAATTTTTTCTCTTTTATTATCTACAAGAAGAATTCGCTGTGTCGAAACAGAGACCCAAGACCTTATGAGGTTTTATCTTGTTTTGTCTTCTGATAAAAGGAAAGAATGAACATCGACGAAAGTCAATCGCACTCAATGTTGTAATCTTTATTTCGCCCACTATTTATTCATAGGAACAAAGAATTTATGTCTTAAGGGACCAGATCAATGGGGTTTCCCAATATTTTAGGTTAGGTTACAATAGGGCGACCTACACTTTTACACGGAGACCTAGTTGGGGCCATTGTAATTCCCTTCAGTTTTGGAGGGTTTTCCCATGCATGGAATATGACTTCGTTTAAATGACTGTCGCGCTTTCGAATCGGTGGAACTAATCCGAGAGATTCAATTTTCCATGACTCTGCTGCATAGATTGGGCTGAGCAATGAGCAATGGTCCGGGTTACGAGGGTATCGGTTGACCGCTAATTTTTGGCATGGATCTGTGACTTCAGAGAACTGCACAAGAAAAAAGTCTAGTGAGGTAAATTTGTACGGCACGTAGAATAGAATATAGGTTAGGTTAGGTTAGGTTAGGTTAGGTTACGGTAGGGGTGTGTGCGGCAAGCCCTTCCACTCGGAGACCCTGTTGGGTCCATTGTGAATCCCTTAATTTTTCGGAAAAACCGCTGTCCTTCCCTTATCTGTTTGGATCCCTGCAGATCCAAACGGAATCTTTTGGGAACCATTTGGTCTTCGCGAGGAAATTGTGTATATCGGTTATCTGTGCATCTGCTACTTCCGCGATCCCGTCAAAGAACCTTGCCCCAAGAGAATAGAATATAATTTAATAAAGATTTGTTGCACTGAGACCAAAAGTTATCTATTATGCCTCCTACAATTTGTTAGAGAACACCCCCTAGACTGAAGCGAGCTAATAAGGCTTAGTAACTTACGAGAGTTTACGAGTACGTACCTGTTTTAGCTGGTCCTTCCTTAAGTGTGGCAAGTAGCGCCGTCACAGCGCCTGTTTGGTATCACATTCTGTGCACGTATCTTGATTTCGAGGCCAACGAAAAGGCAGACAAGCTCACCAGAGCTGGGTCTACGGTTTGCTTCGTGGGACCTGAACTAGCAATGAGCTGCAGCGTATCTCTGAGCACAAGTCTGCATTCAGTCGAAGATGTTCACTGACTCGCTCAGACCCAACAGAACCAGCTATCTATTGGGCTTAAGGAAGAGTGATTTGAGAACTCTCCTACGGCTCCTCCCAGGGATTATTCCTTTTAAAGAGTACCTCACTAGAATTGAAGCTAAGACTCTAAGGCTTTATACGATATTTGCCTTTGAGGACGACGAAACGTAGGTGCATTTCATATGTGAGTGAGATACTATGTGAGCTTTCGGGCACCACAGACACATGTGCGTTGACAGTATGATCCTTCGGGAGAGTGAGCTCCTGGCCATAAGGTATCGAACGTGTTTAGCTTTACGAAAGCAATATTCCGGCTAACCGGAGCCTATGGGAACTTTCTTATAACAACTGCAGACCTCACAGCAACAGATCACTGAAGACAGGTCCTGTCGCGGCAAGAAAGGAAGGTTTTCTTCTAAGCGTTCCGAAGCCCAGTCAGCAAACAAACAACGGTCAGTTACTTTGAGCGCCTGAGTCAGTTGGATCTTGTGTACAGCAACTTATAGCAACTGCAAACCTCACAGCAACAGGTTACTGAAGACAAGTCCTGTCTCGGCAGGGAAGGATCAGTTGGATCTTGTGCGGATATAGCCCCAAATTTCAATGGAAAAGTCGCAAAGTTGAAGTGACTGCCTGGGGTTCCCCTACACACTTTCATACTTTTCACTTGAAACCAGATCTAAAGCTTCTGCTGCTTAGTTCTAATTCAGAGTAAGGTTCCAAGTTCTCTGAAGCCTCCTACACCGAATTCAATTGAATGGAATTTAAGTTGGATTCCCTGCCTTTGTGCTTCGGCATCGCCGCTACTCGCGAGTAGGTGAGTGGACATCATTGGTCTAAACGTAGCTTAGAGCTGTCAGTTCTGCTCAGTTTGAAGTTGAGGTGTTCACGAATTTTTTTAATAAGTTGATACCTTCTTCTGCACATTTCTGTGTTGAACCTTGCAAAATGAGCCAAGGAAAAGCCCAGAAAATTTGCATTATCAGAGGCGGCTCGCCACTTTATTGCGGAAAGACATAAACCCTCAAATAAAGATAAAAACTTGTTTGTCTAAAATTGAAAACAAATATCCATAAAAAAATTTCATTAAAACAAAAAGAAAGCCACATGAGCGACCACCAAAATTTGTGCCTCTTGAAAGTTGATAAGCAAAGCGCTTTGGTTTGAAAAATAATTTTTTGCAAGTGGTGGTATAAATAAATGAAAGCAAGTGTCACTTCTGATTAAAGTTGAAGCGAAATAAAGCTTTTGAAATGTTGAGATAATTACGAGACGCTTAGCTAAATTTCGTAATATTTATTTGTTTGAAGTATTCGCATTGACAATGTGGATTGGAAATTGCATTATAAGAAAATTATATACACAAATAATGATTTTCTATAAAATGTGCTCATGCCATGTTCTCATCTTTCCCCACTTGCAGACGAATTCGTTGACCGCGACACGGGCCTGGTGAATCCTGCACTGCAGTACGATGATTTAGACTATCCGCACCTGTACACACAATTCAACATTGAGTCCAGGATGATGGCGAGCAATGTGGGCGCCCAGCCGCCCGCCTACGCCATCAAGGCCGAGGACAGCATTGACGGCGATGGCAGCGGCGACGAGACGCAGCGCGTAGAAGACGGCACACAGCCAGCTGACGAGGCGGACGATGAGCGCGGAACGCGCTGCCTGCCGGATTTTCAATTCTCCCTGGTCGAGTCGGACTACGACGAGACGCTGGCGTTTCCCGATTCGGTGACAATACTGTCCAATGTGGGCGACAAGCCGGTACTGGTCGAGCGCAAGGACACCGACGACGATGACGACGAGTACGATGTCAGCGCCCAGAAGCTGGGCCACCTGGCCGAAATACCCTTCAGCGCCGTCTATGCGGCCGGCGTCAAGTTCAACTCGTTCCAGCGCAAAGTCTTCATACCGAGCACCGAGATTCAAGTGCGCATCATAGACAACGAGCGCAGCATCACCACCCATCTGCTCAATCCGAATTTGTAAGTGCGAGTAGACTGCAGACTGGTCTGTTGGCAAAGTATTAATGCTTCATTTTTGCAGATACACCATTGAGCTGACACATGGCCAGTACACGTGGACCATTAGGCGCCGCTACAAGCACTTCAGCTCGCTGCATCAGCAGCTGAGCTTTTTTCGCACCTCGCTCAACATTCCGTTCCCGATGCGCAGCCACAAGGAGAAGCGCGCCACCATTAAGCGCGCTGCCATTCAGATGGCCAACGAGGCGCGCTTCAAGCCACTGCAGGCCATCAACAGCGTTGCGCTGAGCAGCACTCTGGGCACACCGAATGGTGGCAGCAACCTGAACAACAGCACCAGCACCTCGGCGCTCAATGGCAGCGTGAAGAAGAAGAAGAAACGCAAACTGCCGCGATTTCCCAACAGGCCCGAGTCGCTCATCACTGTCGAGTCACTGCCCATGCGCATCAAACAGCTGGAGGACTACCTCTACAATTTGCTCAACATCAGTCTGTATCGCAATCATCACGAAACGGTAAGCGGGCAGCTGGCATTTGAGGTTGGTTAGCCCTTTTCCATCAACTCTCTGCGTCTCTGCATTGCAGCTCAACTTTGTCGAGGTCTCCAATGTGTCGTTCATCTCTGGGCTGGGCATCAAAGGCAAAGAGGGCGCCATACAGAAGCGCACCGGCTCGACGCGTCCTGGCCAGGCGGGCTGCAATTTCTTTGGCTGCTTTCAGCAGAAGTGCTGCGTGCGCTGCAACTACTTCTGCTCGGATGTGCTCTACGGCAAGTGGCGAAATCGTTGGTTTTTTGTGAAGGAAACCTGCTTTGGCTACATACGCCCAACTGACGGTGTGATCAGGTAGAAGTTCGTCCCATGCAGCAAGAAACTTGGGCTAAATTTGTGACTGTTTTGCAGATCTGTGATATTATTCGACCAGGGCTTCGACGTGTCCACGGGCATCTATCAGACGGGCATGCGTAAAGGTCTGCAAGTGCTCACCAACAACAGGCACATCATACTCAAGTGCTGGACGCGCCGCAAGTGCAAGGAGTGGATGCAGTACCTCAAGAAAACCGCCAACAGCTATGCGCGCGACTTCACCTACCCCAATCCGCACATGTCGTACGCGCCGGTGCGTTCCAGCATCCAGGCGTCGTGGTATGTCGATGGCTCCTCGTACATGGGCGCTGTGGCCGACGCACTGGAAGCAGCAACAGAAGAAATCTACATTGCCGACTGGTGGCTGAGTCCGGAGATTTACATGAAGCGGCCCGCCATCGATGGCGACTACTGGCGTTTGGACAAAATACTGCACCGCAAGGCCGTAGGTTTCCGATTTGCCCAGAGCGCGCAACAACTGAGTAACATTTTGCAATTCACTTGCAGTCTGAAGGCGTGCGAGTTTTCGTGCTGCTCTACAAGGAGGTCGAAATGGCTTTGGGCATCAACAGTTACTATAGCAAACAGCGGCTGGTCAGCTTGCACGAGAACATCAAGGCGAGTTCGCTTGAGTCAGATTGCTGAGCGTGAATCTATCTGATTGATCTTACTTGACTTTCAGGTCATGCGCCATCCGGATCATGCGCGCGCCGGCGTCTTTTTCTGGGCACATCACGAAAAATGCATTGTTATCGATCAGACATACGCGTTTCTGGGCGGTCTCGATCTGTGCTATGGTCGCTGGGACGACTATCGGCATCGACTGACCGACTTGGGTAGCATTTCCACATCGTCGGTGTCGGGCAGCACGCGCCGTCAGGGCGTCTTCTATGCCAAGGACGACACAGACTCGGCGTTCGGTTCGCGCAAGTCCTCGCGCAATGTCAACATCAACACCGATCTGCAGAAGAGCGAGCAGGCGGGCGGCTTTCTGAATGGCGAGGAGGTGGTGGAGCTGCGCTCGCTGCAGCCCGGCGACAAGCTGATGATACCGGAGCTGCTGTCGTCAGGCGGCGAGGAGCCCATTGCGCTCGAAGGCATGAAACTCAACACGCCCGAAATGGAGCGCAAGAATGTGCTGGAGAAGCTGAAAACGAACGCCATGCGCAAAGGCAAAGACCTGGTCAATCGGCTGACCATGACGGAGAACGAACGGCCCGGCGACAAGTCGCAAGATGCCAAGCAGATGGTATTCACCATCGACGAGCTGGAGAAGGGCCGCATGGGCGGCCTCGAGGATCCAACGCCGTTTCAGACGCAGATTCTGAACGACTTCTACGGCCAGGCCAAGTACTGGTTCGGCAAGGACTACTCCAACTTCATACTCAAGGACTGGATGAATCTGGATGCGCCGCTGGTGGACATAATCGATCGTACGACGACGCCGCGCATGCCCTGGCATGATGTGGGCATTTGTGTGGTAGGCGCAGCGGCGCGCGATGTGGCGCGTCACTTCATACAGCGCTGGAATGCCATGAAGCTGGAGAAAATGCGCGACAATGTGGGCTTCCCATATCTAATGCCAAAGAGTTACCATCACGTGCGCCTGAATCCGAACATTGTGCTGAAGCGACCGAATCGCGTGACGTGCCAACTGCTGCGCAGCGTGTCGTCGTGGAGCTGCGGCTTCATCGAGCAGGATCTGGTGGAGCAGAGCATACACGACGCCTACATTCAGACCATCACCAAAGCGCAGCACTACATCTACATTGAGAATCAGTTCTTCATCACAATGCAGCTGGGCGTGACGGGCGCCTATGGCAATGTGCGCAACCAAATTGGCGAAACGCTCTTCAAGCGCATTGTTCGCGCGCACAAGTGAGTACAACGAAATAAGGTTTATTATGGAAAGAGTTGAATATGATTTTTGTGCAGGGAGCGAAAAACCTTCCGTGTCTATGTGGTGATGCCGCTGCTGCCCGGCTTCGAGGGCGACGTGGGCGGCAGCACAGGCAATGCAGTGCGCGCCATTACACACTGGAATTACGCCTCCATATCCAGGTAAATGATCTTCACTACATTTTCCTTCTGAGTGTGACTAAAACTTTAATTTTTCACTTGCAGAGGACGTTCCGCCATTCTGACGCGCCTTGTGGAGGCAGGCATTGCCGATCCCGGCGAGTACATATCATTCCACAGTCTGCGCAATCACTCGCAGCTCAACAATGCGCCCATCACCGAGCTGATCTATGTGCACTCGAAGCTGCTAATAGCCGACGATCGCATTGTCATCTGCGGCTCAGCCAACATCAACGATCGCTCCATGATCGGCAAACGCGACTCGGAGATTGCGGCCCTAATTTGCGACGAAGAGTTCGAGGACGGACGCATGAATGGCAAAAAGTATCCGAGTGGCGTTTTTGCCGGTCGACTGCGCAAATTTCTGTTCAAGGAGCATTTGGGTAGTGCAACCAGAAAGTCGTTTGGTTCGTTAATTTAACCTCAACTTTTCTTGCAGGTCTTTTGGATCCCGATGCCGATCGCATGGCCATCGATGTCACCGATCCGGTGATAGATCAATTCTGGAATGGCATGTGGCGTCGCATTGCCACACGCAATACGGAAATCTACGATGAGGTCTTCAAGTGCATACCCAACGATTATGTTAAATCGTTTGCCGACTTGCGCAAATATCAGGAAGAGTCGCCGCTGTGCAAAACCGATCCGGAAATTGCTGCCAAAAGGGTCTTGAATATTCAGGTAAATTGAAATTTACGAGATTTTACTTGAACCAAATTTAAATTTTCAAATTCTGTTGAATAATTGCAGGGATTTTTAGTCAACCTGCCGTTAGAGTTTCTCCACAAGGAAGTGCTCACGCCGCCCGGCACCAGCAAGGAGGGCCTCATACCAACCTCAGTGTGGACGTAAACTTCAGGGCCTTTTGATTGTGTATTTTTCTAATGTTTTTGTTGTACGTATTGTAAATTAACAAAGTGCTTTATTGTAAGTGTGTAAATCGAGTTTTATATAGAATATCGAAATGTGTTTTAGGTTAGAATAATTGAATGTATATGTTGCGACAGTATTTTAAATGCCTATATACTATGTATGTATGTTTGTACACCATAAGAAATAAAGTATAGACAATTTTTACGATATGAAATTTAAGCATTTTCAGTCATCGAGTTTCTTTGAGGTTAAGTTTGGCCTTGCAAATGTATGAATTAGTTCTTTCTTCGGCAGAACGAAGATAAGATCCTGGTATCAGTGCAATGTCACTTCATTCAATCATCAATTCTATGCATGAATTGCCGTTACAAGTCAAAAATAGCGCCAAAAGTTCTTATTACATGCTGACATACGTTCCACAGCTGCACATTTGACAACTAGATGGCGCTTCGAAAGCGGTTGACCAGAAATCGCTGTGGTGCGAGCAGCATTGCCAGCTGTAAAAAAACCAATTGTGATACGAATTTCGCTCTTTGAAAAAGGTAGTAAAACATACAAATGTAGTGGAGTGAGCAAAAAGCACTGAACGCCCAATGTGGGGTAAAGCGCATCAAATGCAAAAACACAAATGGGCCGAAGAGAGCGCAAAAAAGCATCGCTGGGCGTTTGGCAAAAGTGCAAAGCAATGCAGAAAACTGCAAACAGTGCGTCGTCTCAATTCGTGCGGACTGGAGTGCGATCGCTTTGGCCAATAATAATAATAATCGTTTTGTGTGTTTTTAGTTTTTACTGAAAAGAACCAAATCAAAATGTTATTGTGGACTTTTGGTTGAAAGCAAACTTGAGTGGAATTTGTGTATGAAGAGGCAAAAGTGACGAAGAAGGCAAATAAGTGTGTTGCAATGTTGTTGAATGCAACAACAAACAAGAAAACAAACATGCAACAACATGAATTGTGATTTACGGTGCAATGGTCCAACAGTTGCAAACAAATTTTGCTAAAATACAAAAACAAAGAAAAACATGAATTAAAAGTGATTTGTGCAAAGCAGCGGATGATTCCAGACTTCTAAACAAGTTGTGGGTTTTGTAAAACATTAAGTAAAAGTAATGGAAAATATGTAAAAATTTATAATAGAGAATAAGCAAAGAAGAGTCATAAGAGATAAGAATGAAGGTAGCGGCATAGAAAAACAGTGATTAGGTGAAAATTGATTGTAAGGGGGAAGAAGGGAAGGAAGGAATATGTAGATGAGAATGAAAATCATAGCAGCCGGAATAATGAAACAAGCAATGAGCGACTGCAGTGAACAGTGAAAGAAGTTAAAGACATAGAAAAAAACTTACATTCCTATGCAATGAAAAGTAGAAGAAGCAAAAGACGAAAAAACAACAGGTAGATGAGAACGAAAGTTATAGAAGCCGGAATAATGACAGAAGCAATGAACGACTGCAGTGAAGTGGAAGAAGTAAAAGACGTATAAAAGAAAGAAGGAATGCAGTGATGAAGAAAGACAAAAAGGTGAAAGAAGAACAGGTGGATGAGAACGAAAGTTATGGAAGCCGGAAGATTGACAGAAGCAATGGACGACTGCAGTGAAAATTGGAAGAAGTTAAAGAAAGTGAAAAAACGTGCATTCCTATGCAATGAAAAGTAGAAGAAGTAAAAGACGAAAAGATGAAAAAACAACAGGTAGATGAGAACGAAAGTTTAAGAAGCCAGAAGAAGAATGACAGAAGCTACGAACGGCTGCAGTAAAGAATAGAAGAAGAAAAAAAATAGATAAAGAAAACGTAAGACAGAAGTTTGAATAGAATGAACGACTGCAGTGAAGAGTGGAAAAAGTAAAAGACATGTAAAAGAAAGAGGGAATGCAGTAAGCAGTAGAAAACGAAAGACGAAAAGTTGCAAGAACAACAGGTATATGAGAACGAAAGTTATAGAAGCCGGAAGAATGACTGAAGCTATAAACGACTGCAGTGAAGAATACAAGAAGCACCAATGGGATAAAGAAAGTTAAGACAGAAGAGAAGCAAACGAAGAAGAGATGAAAGAACAAATGAAAGATTGCAGTGAAGAGTAGAAGAACTAAGCGATGGGAAAAGAGAACAAATGAAAGACTGCAGCGTCAAGTATTGTATCTACTAAGACAGAAGACTGAGAAGACTAAAGGATGAAAAGGTGAACTGAGAACGGAAGCTCAAAGAGAAGTTTCTGCTATGGTAGAAGGAAAAATGAACAGAAGAAAAGCAAAAGAACTGACCAAATGTGAAAAAAATTGTAGACTGGAATCATAGTCCAAGAAGGAAAAGGAAACTAAAGCGGACGGAGAATGAAAGAATAAAAGAAAGGGAATATTCAAAGGTTCAAATTGTTTAAGAAAAGGATATATCGTCTTCCTTATATAGAAAATATAGAAAATAAATATAAAAAAGAAAATTTGATGTCAAAATGTGATAGAGGATTTAAAAGAAATTAAAGAAATTTGCAGTCGTGATTTGCATGTAGAATTAAAAAAAGTAAAGCAGTAAGACTTAGTATGATGTCGGTGAGAAATAGAACGCAATTGGGGAAGGAAAACAAAAGAAGTAAAATAAAGTAGATGACGGTAAGCTGGTAAGGATGATCTGAAGAAAGAACATTAGGGATAAAAGAACATTAAAAGGAAAGATTGACTTGCTTCTTGATTGACTTGAAGAAATGGATGATAAGAAAAAGCTAATAAGAGAAAGGAAAGGAACAGGTTAGAACAAACAAAGGAATAGGTTATGTTAGGTTAGGATGAGAGGTTAGAAAGCTCACATAAGCCGCATTGGATTCGTAGTTTAGCACAGAAAAAAACTACACAGTACAATAATCCGAATAGACTCAGTGCTCTGGAAGGCTTTGTAGCTTTCCACTCTGGATTATACCCCACGCGGGTGAAAGAGGGAAACTATTTCGAATTTCTATTTTTGGCAAGTTTATTTTCTGTCAGGTTCGTGTGAAAAAATTGGCTGATCAACGTATAGTATAGAGAGACCAACTCCAGATCACCACCCCTCTTAAAGGTTTAAGATGATTTTTGATCGGTGATTGACAAACTCGCCAGGGCCTCTATAAAAGAGAGCCCTGAGGTAATGAAGTCTGCTGTGTTCCAACGCAGAAGAATTGTACATTAGATGCAGAATGTTCGCTTCTTTCTGAGCAGAGCCGCAGCTGCGGCAGTTTTTATTGAAAATTGGATCCAGCCGCTGGGCAAAAGGGCCAATGATAGGAAGAAAGGTCCATACGTATTGAGAACATTGAAAGAAATGTCAAAGGAGGAAACTTGTCATTCATAGGACATGAATTATGAGAAGACAGAAATAAGCAAATGAAAAATAAGCTTTTTTTCAATCAAGAAGGCAAGATTAATGGTTAAAAAAAGACAAAAGACATTGTGAGAAATGTGAGAGAAAACAATAAATTATGAGAAAAGAAATAAGAGAAGTGAATAAGTGAATAAATACATAAATACATAATAAATAATAAATAAGTGAATAACTAATAAGTGAATAAAAGATCGATCTATAAGATGAAAGAATATTAACCGAAATGTGGAAGAAGCCCCTTAGCATTTATAGAAAATTAATTAAAAATATAGACATTGTGGAAATTTGGGGCGAAAGGAAATAGAAAAATTACCAATGCAAAGGAGAAAGTGAAATGACAAATAGAACAAAAAGACATTGGCAAAAATTTAGAATGTGAACGAAGAGAAAGATGAAATGGAAGAAGGGAAGCCGAAAGGGATTATAAAGAAAGGTCATTAAAAAAAGACGAAAGAAAGAAATTAAAGGATACAAAGAAAAAGGATATTGGGACAGTTTAAGAAGAAGGAAGACATCAATAGAACAATTGCCTGTTACAAGAAATGAAAAGGAAAGTCAAAAGAAAAAAGACAGAAAAATAATGTGAAATTCGAATCAATTGGGAAAGGATTGGAAAGAGAATAAAATATAAAAGAGTAAAATTGAATTATATATAATAGAATAAAAAAGAATGGAATAGAAAAGAGAATAATGAAATGTAAGATAAGAGAGGAAGGCTTTTAAAAAATATTTAGAAGGTGTAAGAAAACATTAACAAAAAAGGGAACATTAGTAAAGATGGAAGAAAGGAATTAAAGGAACTAAAAGAGAGAAAGAGAGAGTAAAGCATAGGAACGGCTTACAGAACGAAAAAAAAAATTAAACAAAAAAATTTAAGTAGGAATAGAACATTAATGGAATGCAAAATGTAAGGTAAGAATAATGGGGAAACAAGGAAGATTAGGAAACCTGCGGATAAACAAAAAGTAGATTAGAAAACTTGTGTACGAAAGAGGACATTAGCCCTAGAAGGGTAACCTTCGTCGATTCGACGAACTCCACATGCATTTGTTCATATTTCTCCTTATTCTCCGATCAGATGGCTTTCTCTTTTCGTGTGATTTCAATTGGTAATGTGCTTTATTGTGCGAATTATTTACAAAGTATAATTATATAAAGAAGTTGTTGTTTATACGACTTCTAGTTCTTCCAAAAATCGAAGCTGAATACGACTTCGTCGGTTCGACGAAGATTACCAACAACGTATGTAAAATATGATTGCCCTTCTAGGGTTAAGAAACATTTAGAAGGTGTAAAAACATTCATAAGAAAGGAAACATTAGTAAAGATGGAAGAAAAGGCTAGTGGAAAGGACATTAGGGCTTACTTGGAAATTAAATCATTAAGAGGAAATGAACTAAGAGAAAGAGAGAGGGAGTAAATAATATGAACGACTTACAGAACGAAAACAAAAATCTTACAAAAATTCAAAAGTAAGAATAGAACATTAATGAAATGAAAAATGAAGAAATTAATGATAATAGAAGGAAATAATGATAGGAAAAAAAGAAGACTAGAAAACCTGTGGAAAAAACAAAAAGAAGATTAGAAAACCTGTGGATGAAAGAGGACAATAAGTAATATAAATAAATAAATGAAAATTATAGAATGATGTGAATGAGTAAATGGATGATGATCATAAAAAGGAAGAAGAGACAGGGAAATAAGAAGATTAAGAAACCTGGAAGAAGGGAAGGGTATAGAAATAATAAAATAAAAAATAATCAAATGAAAGTTATAGAGTAATAAAACTGAAGAATTGAATGATAATAAAAAAGAAATAAGTGGATTAGCAAAAGTATTAGTAAAACAAAATTAGTAAAAAACTAAAAGTAAATGACAAAAAACTTGTTTAAATTGTAGAAAGATAAGAATTTGAACCAGAAAGCAAAGATAATAGCAAGAAGAGACATTAAGGGGAGAAAAGAACAATAACTGAAGAATAAATTAAAGGCAATTGATAGATTAAGCCGAGTAGAATTCTTTGCAGAAGTATAGGAACTTAGAGCTTATAACACGGTAAGAGGAAGAGTGTAAAAGTTTTAAAGAAAGAAGTAAATTAAGAACAGAATATCAGTGGGCAACGTAATGGTAAAAGTGCGATCAGAGAAACAGAAGGACTACAGAGAACAGAACAATTTACATACATTTTTGTGTTGTCTAACAGTTGGTTTTACGAACATATAACAAATATGATAAATGCCGATATGATAAATGATATGAAAACGAAAATGAAGTGAGCCAACATGTTGCCGATAGAGAGAATAATGCAATAAGCTCAAACTAAACACAAAAGAAACACAAGAAAGCAAAGGAGAAGTGCCAAAGTCAGATAGATAGATATATATGTACGTGTATATCATAATTTCAGTATACACACAGAGTCGCGTGTGGCTGTTTGGTTGATGGTGTGCGCCTGCAGTTCTTGCATGTTGCGGCGCCGTTGCGGTTTAGACCGACCGACCAACCAACCAACCAACCGACCGACCAAGCGACAGCTGGATAGTGGCGGCGCACTGCATGGCAGGAGGCACGAAAGACGGAAATAATAGCAGTCGCGGCACAACGGGAACCCTTGCGCACGCGAGCCCAGCACTCGGCGTCGAACAAGCGCAAAGAATTGGCTTGAACACTGCAAAACCGCAGACGAAGTGCAACATGGCCGGCAACAGACATTAGCCTCGGTCGCGGCGCAGGAATGACCGGCCAGAAGAGCGGCTGCGACGAGTCTTGTCGCCGGCACGGCACACGCAGCGCGACGTGCCAAGGCGAACGTTATAAATAGCGCGAACGAGACGCGTGCACGGTGCGAGCGAGAGCGCACTAAAACAAGCAAGTTTTTGTGCGAGCACAAACGTCAAATGAAATGTCAAACAATGCGATAAATACAAAAAAACATCAGCAACAAACTGCTTTTGTTGTACATAAATACAACAACAACAATGAATACAAACTTGCATAGCTGCTTTTTTGCACTCGACGCAGCCCAAGAAGGCAAAGCAGAAACAAACACAAAAACAACATAAAAGACAAAACGAACCGAGTAACAAACAAAACAGCGCAAAGTGTAAAAATGCAAAAGTCAACAACAGAGCCAAAGCGGCAGCGACTTTGAGCGGTAATAGAGCGAATGCAAGCGAAACAAGCAACAACAATCGATGAGAAGAGCAAACGAGAGAGCGTCGCGTTTTGTGTAAAAATAGCACACGAATGGCAATGCCCTTCTATTTGTGACTTCCCTGTACAAAGCGAACAAAAAAAGCAGCACGACACAACAACAACAACAACGATAGCGTTAATAAAGCCAGAACAAGTTGCATCACACGCTCCGCTCACTTGTTACCGACGACGTTGGACGTCGTAATGCGACTCTGTGCTGCGCGTTGTGTTTGTGTGCGTGTGGCGTAATAAAAGCACGTGTTGCCGATTGCAGTCGTCGAGAACGAGAGCGAAAACGGCCGCCGGAGCGCGCCGAGAGTGCAAAGTGATACGAAACGAATTACTTAGATGTGGTAATAGGCAAACAGGTTAAGATACTTGCGAGCAGGACGGGGGGAGACACGCGCGCAGCGAAACGGCTCCGGAGTAATGCACTTGTCAGCGCGTTTACCGTTACTTCAATAATAACCACAACAGCTGTGGTCCCAACGGGGCAAAGAGTTAGAGGCTGCAACCGACTTGAAGTTGGAAGTTCTGTGTCCCACTGGGGATCAACGGAACGCGACTCGATTCGTATTGTACGCCGACGCCGATAGGAGATTTGTCATAGCTTAGCGTCACATCAACTAGTGGACTAGTGGGAAACTTCCTTGCAGCAGCACCAAAGTACATAAACCGAAAAATTCCAACCACGACCAGCCTGACGCCGCGACTACTTACTCGCCTCGAGTCGGCGCTAAGAGCACTCGAATGCAGTTCTCACTGTGTGTTCGGGACAAAAAACCAAAACTTTTGTTTTCTTTGCTCATTTACAATAACAACAACAACAACGAAAACAATACAATTGCAGCCAACACATTCGCTGGATTGCACATTCGGCATTGTACATCGTGGTTGTTGTTGGCGTCGTGGTCGCCGCTCGTTTTGGCCGATTCGTTTTCGTAATCGTTCTCGTTGTTAAAGCTTGTCGTGTGCGATCGTATAAGCGATTCGTGCCAGTTTGGCGCGTTCGTTTTTAAGCGGAGCGATTGTCGTTTGCTAAAGTTCATGTGCGGCATTCGGCGCAGCAGCTGCACCAGTGTTGCCACTGTGTGCTTGGAACAGAAACCGTCGAGGCTAAAGTTTTTGGTATCTTGGGTCTTTAGGCTGAGTTGAAAGTGGAACTGTTGGATTTCTTGGGCATAATCACTTTTTCGTTAGGAAACGACTTCATTCGTTAATACACAGGCCTTCTCAACTTTATTACGAATTTGACTTTAGAGCATGAAATATCTAAGAAAAGTCGTTAACTTAAAGAAAAAAGGTGTATTGTGATTTCTAAACCTGCCTGAACATTTTCAAGTTCGAAAGAGACTGCGATTCGTGCCTTCTTGGGTTTCTCTTCCCTGAACGAGAACAAACCTTTTTAACTTCATTACGAACTTGATTTTAGACGATGAAATATCCAAGCAGAATCGTTGCCTTAAAGAAAGAAGGTTTTCTGTGATCTCTAACTTACCTGGGTCACACCTTTTCAAATTCGAGGTGACTTTATTCGTCCCTTTTTGGGATTCTCTTCAATGAAACAACACTGACAATGAAATTTCAACGTAAGAACTTTGAGTTAAAGGAACGAGTCGCTGTGTTAAGCGATTTTTAGGCTATTCTAAATCGCACACTCGCAAGTTCAAGAAGATCACAACGGCCCATTCTATGATTTTCCGTGCCTTTCTACCCTTCCCTTCCCTCCAATTCCAATTGGAGAGACTTACAGAAAGAGTGCATGGATTTAAAGTAAGAACACAACATCCTTCACTCCATTTCCATTATGATGTTCCTTTCCTTTGTGCGAACCTGATCGTAAGGAATGAAATTTCCAAGTGGAAAGATTTGCAGAATGAAGGAGTGGATTTAAAGTAAGAACACATCATCTTTCACTGCGGTGCTGTATCTCGCTGCTGGAGATGACACCTAAGTCAGTGTTAGCTTGCTATCAGGAACGCCAAACACCTAAGCCAACAATAAGTCCCAAGTTTTCTTAGGGTTGTGTGCCTAGGGAACGTCATCTAGTAGCAAGTTGGAGGCTAAAATGGAGCAATGTGGTCTCAGTGTACAGTACCTCATTGCAATCTTAATCTGAAGAAAGAAAGTACTAACTCTGAGCTTGTCCCTACAAGATTTTTCATGCGTAAAAGTACGATTTCATAGATTGAAAGTTCTTTAGACAAGGAAATTAAAGCAGGTAAGGGGTCTCTATGCCTACGCTTGACTTTTTAAGAGACATTGAAATTTTTGCTAACATAAGACGGGTGGTGGTATGTGGTCTCTAGGTTCATGCTCATAGGTGTTACACGAAGCGGTATCGTTGAATGAGTATGAATCAGAATGGTATGTGGTATCGGGTCTTCGATTAACCCGAATAGGAAGTAATACTGTTTTCTACGTCTGTGCTCCTGCGATCAAAGCTCCACATAAACACTTACTCCGCTTAGTTTGAGATTCGTAATAGGAAGGGTAACTTAAAGGGTAACTCGTAGCTGATTTCTAGAGTGTGGGACTCTTCTCTGGTTCTACGATCTTTAAGATCGATTTGGATATGGCCTCTGAAGTTTAGTACTATACGATACTATATGATTCTATCATACCGAGACGAGTTGAAGGCTCTTGCTTTATGTCTCTCTGATTTGACTCTACGTTAAGTTCCAGAATAGGAGTTAACAAACTGTGATCTCTTCGGAACTGTTATCTGTGGTTTGTCCCATTCTTGAACACACTTTTCTTCTTCTACCCGCTTGGTGTTTGTCTCCCCAATCGATTAGCAGCGCATTAAATAATCCATCAAAGCCCCATCATCGAGTTCCGTTCATTGTTGGCGCAGCTTGACGTCGACTGGCAACACTTGCGGCCGCACGAATTTGCACGAGTAAAAGTCGCGCTGCTTTTGTCGATTTGTTTTTTTTGCGAGGGAACGCACGAGCTGCAAACGAACGAGACGAGTAACCGAACAAACAAAAAGCTGCCGCGACCGCTGAGTTGAACGCGTTGCCAGTCGCGTCGGTTTCAGTGAGCGTTCGCTTTTCGAATAATACGCAGCGCACGACTGTGCACCAAATGGCCGAGCGGAAGTGAATGAACGAACAAACGGACCGAACAAACGAACGAACGGAAGTGCGTTGATTGTGCGTGGCCGCCCGCCCGCCAGCCGTGTGTCAGTGTGTTCGTGTGCGGTGCTGCCAAGAGTGCGTTGAGCGTTTGTTTGGCGCGTAGCGAAGCTGCAAGTTGCGGCCATAACACTACGGAAAGTGCAGTGAATTAGCAGTGAACGAAGCGGGTCAAAGTGCGATGACGGATCGTGGAAAGCGTGAGCACAGTAACAGCACAAAAACGATGCGCTGAGAATGAAAAAAAACAACAACAGTGTTGAATAATTTTATTCAAGTGCAGCAATTAAAATGCCATAATTATGGTTACAACAATAACGACAACAGAAACAACAACGAGAACTTGAGCTACCGTTTATTTTTTTTGTCGTAACACTTGTGTTGTAGTTTTTGTTTTTGCTTTCTGCGCGGCGCGAACAAGTGTTGGATAAGCACGTACTTGACGGCAACAACAACAACAACAACAACAATAACAACAACTGTGTATGTAAAATGCGTGAAACGTGAGACGGGCGTGTGACTGACTGACTGCATGACAGACCGAATGACAATCAATGAGTGATCAAAGTGAAAGAAGAAGTTTGCACTGTAACAGAGTTTAGATAGAGTGAGCGAGAGAGATAGAGATAAAGAGATAGAGAGAGAGAAGCAAAGAAGAGTTGAAAGTTGATAGAAGAAGTGAGGCAGTGAAGAAGAAAAAGATGAAAAGCATAACCGACACAGCTGCGCGGTGAATTCCCTTTTGAGCGTTGAGCGCGTGTGACGATTAATAGCTACAACAACAAATAACAAGTGTAAAAAAATGCTTGTGAATTTGCTGCGTTATTAATGAAATCACAAGCAATCCGCATCGGCTGCATTTGCATAACCGGCTGACGCACTCGATTCGAGCGTCCGCCGCCTGAATTATGCGTGTGAACCGCCTAAGTACCGTTGTAAATCAGTTTACCTGCACTCTCCACAGAAACAACAACAACAACAACAACAACAACACCATTAGCAGCAACAGCGGATAGTTACCCGAGCGGCACATTCGACGCGCCTGTCAAATACGAACTCTAAATGACACTGCACCCAACGTCCAACTACGCGTCTGTGTTTGTGCGTGTGTGCGTGCGCAAAGCTCAAGCCGAACCGGTTACTTGTTGCCGATAGAGCGAGAAAAGTCGAGTTTTCGGCGATCCGCAGTGCGTGGCAAACAAGCACCAAAAACAAAACAAAAAAATAAATAAAAAACAACAATCCGCGGCAAAGTTTGCATTGCCGACGGCAAATGTGTTAAAAGTGAAAAGGAATTTTGTAGTGAATTTTGTGCGTAAAGAAAAACATTTTCCAGAACGAATGTAAAGAAATCATTGAGTGCAGTTAACTAACCTCAAAAGTGCAACAAAAACCGAAGTGATAGAAAAGGAAGTACAAAATTTTGTTTAAAAAACTGTGTCAGAGTGCAAATACAACTGTGAGCGGTTCAAGTAAAAGAAAATTGTCGCACTCGAACGAAGCTCGGCACGCGTCGGCAGCAATTTAACGCCGCAGCCAACGCAGTCACATCCACCGCCGCGTGCAAAGGTGCCGCTGCCTGGAAATTCACATCTACGAACGGATAATGCAAATTATGCATAATTTTGCCACAATTAGTTGCTGAACGAGTGCGCAGAAAATGCATAAAACTGCACTTTGCACATTGTTGAGTGGCTGCCAGATGTGGTGACACAGTTACAGTTATTCAGCAGTGTCAGTGATGCCCATTCAGCTGCCGCATTCAACCACTTGCAAACATTTGCACTGACTGCGAATTCAGTTCAAGCCGCTTTCAGCGCAAATATCCTTAACATTAATCGTACGCTGGTGCACATAACCTCACAAAAAAAACAACACACTCACCCACACCCAAACACAGACACACACACATAAAGCTGCAGCGAACGCAAAATCGCCTTTAAAAAAAGGAAAATCTACGTTGAAAAGGGGTGAAGCAGCATAACCAGCAAAAGCAGCAAACGATGTCGTCTGCTTCGGCTACAGCCATTAAAGACAACAACACTGCCGACAGCAGCCTTAGCGCTACAGCTAAAACAACAACAGCAACAGTCAGCATTAGCAACACAGCCGCCCTCGGCGCGTGCAGCATTTCGACATCTGTGCCCGTCTGCGCTGCAACAACAACTGTCAGCAAAAGTAGCAACAACAACAACACACTCTCGCTTTTCGATCAGTTGAAAAACAGCGTCAGTCATAATTTGAATTTTGCAAAAAGCTGCAGCAGCCGCATTGAAGCAGCAACAACAAGCGGCGCTAGTTGGCGCATCAGCGACAGTCAGAAACGTGTGGCCGCCCTCAGTGCCGATTGGCGCACAATCAACGAAGATGACAGCAGCAACAGCAGCAGCATTAGTAGCGACAGCGACAACAGCAGCAGCAGCAACGGCGGCTGCAACTTTGGTGAAAAATCAATAAAAGCCTGCTTGAAGCGACAACAACAACAACAGCGAAGAGTAGTCGCAGCCGCAATGCCGTTGCCAACAATGTTGACAATTGTCAACGACAGCAGCAGCCACTTGACAGATGAGTGTAGCAGCAGCAGCAGCCACTCGACAGCAGCAAAACTGCTACCAAATACAACAACAAAAACGACAACATTAAATACGCCAACAACAGCATCGATAGGTGTCAAAGCGATTGGCAGCGTTGCAAGTTTTGCGTCGCAACAAAAACGCAACGCAAATATGAACAGGTCAACATCAGCAACAACAACAACGACCACAACAACTGCCATCGCCACGATGTCAACAACTACAGCCACAACAACAACAATAACAATGTTGTCCTCAACACCATTATTAACTGCAACATCATCGTTGGCAGCCAACGCATTGTCTAACAACAACAATAAGTCACTTAATGCAAAAGCAAATACCAACAATGTAAACAACAGCAATAGCAACAATGCTAATAGTGCTACGGTCGCTAATCAAAATGCTAATAGTGTGAATAGCAAAAGTGTCGCCAACACCACCAACAATAACAGCAATAATAACAATAATAGCAATAAAACCAACACTAACAATGTGTCAATAACAGCAGCAGCAGCAGCCAGCTACCAGCAGCAACAGCAACAGACAAGTAAAACATTTCCCAAACCCGCGTTGCCGCCACCGTCACTTACCGGCAACAATACCAACAACAGTAGCAACAACAACAGCAAAAACACTTACCCCTCGCTGACCGCTAAGGCGGCTGCTGCTGGCTCCGGCAGCATCGGCATAGTGCACGGCACAAAACGTGCCGCACCAACGGCAACAGTTGCCAAATTTTCGGCACCTGCCAGTGTGGCACCGTTGACGCAACTAAAACAGCAACAACAACAATCAACAACAGCAGCAGCCGCGCATATTTTCGGATTACCATATGCGGCGGCGAGTGCTGCAACAGCGACAACAACAGCCGCAGCCATCGGTGGTCACAAAATGGATACAACATTACGACCTCAACAACAACAACAACAGCAGCAACAACAGCAGCCATTACATCCACCGCTTGCACACCCCATCACAATGGCCAACGGCAAAAAGTCGCTCGCCAGCGACGCGGCCAGTTGCATCGATGGTGTTGCCAGCAAGAAGAAACGCTGCGCCGATCGCTATGACTCATCGGAATCGTCAGACAGGTAAGCTAAATGTTCAACATACATAGAGATAAGTTGCAAGCAATGTAACCAAAACTTGATGACTTGCTGTCTGATTGACTTTGAAAAGATTATTCAGTTGTGTGGCGACGATCTGTTGCTGACAACTATCAGCTTATGGGACATTTTGGTTTTCTTTGCTGAAGAATCGCTAAGGATTTTAGCGAACTTTTAGCCATTCAATTACTTTATCCATGTGGCCGTTTAGATTGGCATGGGATAGGATAGGGATATGGATAGGGGTAGGGATAGGGAGAAGGGATAGGGGCAGGGACAGGGACAGGGACAGGGACAGGGATAGGGATAGGGATAGGGATAGGGATGGAAATGGAAATAGAGATAGAGATAGAGATAGGAATAGGAATAGGGATAAGTATGGGGATCGGGATAGGAATGGGGATGGGGATAGAGATAGGGATCCAGATGGAGGTGGAGATATCGATAGAAATAGAGATAGAGATAGGGATACGAATAGGAATAGGGATGGGGATCGGGATAGAAATGGGGATAGGGATGGGCATTGGGATCGGGATGGGAATAGGGATAGGAATTTCTTTCTTTGTCTCTACACGCTAATCCGCGCTTCGAGTAGTCTATTATTTTCTTTGGTGGATAGGATAGCATAGGATAGGACACATAAGAGGCTGTTGAGAAGACAACTGCCAACAGAAAGGCTTCTCTATTTGGTATGCATTGAATAAGCAATAATTTTACTCTCAGGAGCATATGGCATACGAACCCATGAACATTTTAACTTGTGGTCCCACACATTAACTTAAGTCTTCCATGGAGTTCCTCCTTGAAATTTATAAAATCCCATAACATTACAATTTCTCGCTTCAATCCAGCGCCACGGCCACCCAACTTTGAGATCCAACGCACTAAAGACGCTCTCACGTTTAAGTTAAAACTTTCAAGAAATTAAAATTTTCTCGCTTTAACGTCACGCAAATCAATAAATACGACACACCTGTGCCAGCAACACGCATCAATATTCTAAATGCGTATTGATGGCAGAGCTTTTAATTCGAGCAGTTGATTTAATTTATAGCCAAATTATCGGCATCTTTCCACGCGACGGGTCCACATCTTAGCAACTTTCGGCCGGTGAGAAATGCAAGAAATGGCTTCCATTAGTTGCGCTCCAATAATGAAAAAAGGCCCCAGTGTTCAGCGTCCAGGCAGCGCCGTGAAAAGCAAGTGTAAACCAATTTCAATACAACGCTTTACAAATGCAACAACAAACAAAAAAAGAAAAGAGGCGGCGAAAAACGCCGATGAAAACCGGCTGAACTGCACAAAAAGACCACACGAAAAAAAAACGTAGACAAAACTGTCTAAAACTTAATTTCCGGCCATTAATTTGATCAAAAAAGACGCGCCGCCCAATAATTTTAAGCGCACGCCGAACGCTGTGGCACAGGGAGCGGCAAAACAAAAATAAAAACACAAATACAACCACTGCGTGGCGAACGAGAGACAAAGACGAACCAACGCGGACGCTATGAAATGACATTAAGCGTTGATGAAGCTGTGGAATTTCTCGCGCATTTTTCCCGCCGGCCGACTTTTTCCCGGCCATGCCGGCGAAGGCCATAGAATACTTATGGCATTTATATTGTTTTCTTTCTCCCGTCAGCTGGTGTGTAAAAGCGTAGCGAAGATTTGTGAAATTTGTTTCAATTTATCAATGCAACAAATTTTAATGAAAATATACAAACCATTCTTAATGGAACATTGCGAACAACAACAATGGATAGAAATTGGGGGGAATGATGTGAAAAGCTCACTGAGGCATTTCAAGTTAATTTCGTAAGTGCATTACGTGTTGGGATTTTGAAGATATTTACTTATGCTTTTCGTTAAGTGAGGAGAAGTGAGTCTTGTAAGTAACAGTTTTAGATAAGAAACAGTAGAGAGCATAGTTGAAGATGTTTTATAGAAATAAGTACAAAAAGTCTCATACATATTGTGAGTGAATCGAATTAAATTTCTGCTTTTATTGTTACGTTTTTCTTTATTGAGTTGGCATAGATAGTGCTCAGAAAAAGTCAGGCTACAGCTTAATTGAATCTACTTACGAAAAGGCACTTATGTTACGACTCCTTCGTTCTAAGGAGCTCTCACTGGTGTCGCTAAGGACCCAATAGGGTCTATGCGTGGCCTACCTGGCCAGCCAGCTAACCTAACCTAACCTACGCCTTCTTCGATTGAGTGTTGTGTACACTCAAATTGTGTAAACTCAATCTTTGGTACACTACCTAGATGGTCAGAATGTCCCTTAATTTGGTAGAAGTACTGTGTCCTCAATATACCAGCAAGACTGCACAGATCTTTACTAATTCGATGAAAGCACTCCTTCCTGGGTACGGCACTTCAATTACCCAGATTGCTGTATTTAGTTTGATAGGAGTACCTTCCCCTTGGTACTTCACCAATGTGGCTTATATCTTCATTAATTCGATAGAAGCACTTTTGTCCCGGTACTTCAGAAAGACTCAAATTTCCAATAATTTGAAATAAGTTTGATTAGATGGATCGGCCCCTGAATTAGATAGAAGTACTCCTGCTTTAGTCACTACTCCACTAAAACTGCTAAACGGTTCACTAATTCTATAATAGAATATTAAGAGCATCAAGATTCCCATCAGGATAGGAGTCCTGTTTTTGTGGTACTCTAGTAAGATAGCTAAGATCTTCATTAATTCAATAGAAACACTACTTCCTTGGTACTTAACAAAGACTTCTGACATATCCAATAAAATCATGATGCTCTACAAAGACCGCTGAAATCTCTACTAATTTGATAGAAGCAGTCTTTCTTCGAGATTATACTAAAATCATCACCAACTTCATGGTACTCTATAAGAACTTAACTGACTTCCTTGATACGCTATTAAGCTCTCCTTTTACTTCTTAGATACTCAGCTAAGATCCTTACTAACTTTCTCAGTACGCTACTTAGATTTTCACTAATTTCCTCGCCACCGCATTAAGATACTATGCAAGGTAGGTATGTAGAAGTAGCTGCCCCAAGGCGAAACCCACTAAGGCCATGAATCACAAACAGTCAAGCTTAAGACCGTTCACTTAGTGAACTTCTCAAAAAGCCTTGGAAACTGTGAATAGTCTTATCGACCACATCCCCTATATTATCGAAAAATAAGTTGCCATCATAAGTGAAAGAGTATACTAAGGTCCTTACTAACTTCTTTGGTAGAGTACCGAGTAGGAAAGACCTCCACTAATAAAATACAACTACTTCGTCTTCGATACTCCACTCAGACCTTCTTTTATCAGAGTTCTTCTTCTTTGCCTACGTGTAGTCTATTGTATCTATTGAAAATATAATGGCTACGCTAGCAGCAGAAGTTACTATGAAACATATGACATCTGGGAAACAATTCCTTCGTGTCAATTATTAATACCCATTGCTGTGAACGACAAAGAACGACACGGTGGAATGGGAGCTGGGTTCTGTAAAGTTTGAACGGTTATTCCGTATATTCCAATAGATTACTGTGACTTTCATAAAGGTTTAATCATAGCTTTTACACGCCAGAATAAAACTTTTGATGATATGTGAATAATTGGCTTGCTGGCACGGAGAACAACGTCAGATTTGTCGGAAGCTCAGGTTGGTTTTACACACTACTGAATACTGGCTAATAGGAAGGTAGGGAGGGGTAACTGGCTGACCGCGATGGCCACACATGTACCCCTATTGGGTTCTTAGCGATATGAAATGGAGATATGAGTTGCAGTTGTAATTCGTAAGAACATGAATATTACTGGCAAAACTGAGCCGAGACCTCTGTCTTAGCTACAAAGACACCTCGTCTAGTTGGATAAAAGAAAGTTTCCCGTACTCTCTTCGAGCTTTACAATAGACGGCAAGCAGCTTGTTTTACCTAACCTATGCCTTACTTTTGTTTTTAGTAAAGTTACTCTCTATCGTTGATTAAGTATCACGTTTACAGCTTTAGTGACTTCGGTTTAACGACGATTTTGATACAATCTGCTTGAAACTGCTTAGCTTTCTATGAGGAATACTAGGGGTAACTTCGTAGGGGAGACTAGCGACAGGCAGGCATTTGTCTTCTATGTTAAGTCAAGACTTGTACTCGAAATCTTTTACTTGGGAATCTTGTTCAGCGTTTTACTAAGTAAACTAAGTTTGGTTGTCTTAGTTAGAGACATAAAATAATAAATATTTCAGAGCAAATATCTTTTTTGTAATAGCTGAAAGCTATAGTAGCTTCGTTAGTGTAATAAGTTCTATGGAAATGAACCTATCACTGGGAAAAACTGACAGCTATCAGCTTTTGTATCAAATCAAAACCTACACTTCATGTTTACAAGTGTAAATCGCAGCTTTAAAAACTCGTTTAGGAGAATGAGATGTAAGAAATTTATAAAAGTGGCAACATTTTTTCTGTACGTTACTTTGTAGTTTGGCTGTTTTTGTGTGTGGGCGGGTAGCTGACTAACAGCAACCGAGATGCAGTCAGACAGTCATTTCCGCGTGTTGTGGTTTTTAATTGGGAAGAAGGCAGCGAAACGTGTGGAGAGGGTCGGGTACGTATGACTGCTAGCCGACTGTTGGTTTGAATAGAAATTTGTTTAGGGGCGAATTGCGGCGGTGGGGGCCTAGTCTGGTCTGTATAATTGCGGAAATTTGTCTGCAATCGAAAGTGTTTGTGGTCAAATTATTTTGAAATGCATTTACGTTCAGTTTTATTGATGCAATGCGGAAATTTGCAGAGGGTAGGGAATGATTTTATAAAGTTTATGGATAGAAGATGGCAAAAGTATGGATGCTATAATGATTCTAAAACTTTTTGTCTTCACCATATACATATATATTTTTTTTAACTCGAACAAACGCGCAGGGGATGACCCCTATTAATGCGAAGTATTGCGTTGGTTCAGGAAGGATATAAAGGTTAGGAGAAAGTGTGTGTAAAGGAAGGAAAGTGTGAAGGAAAGTGTGAAGGACTGGTTATGGACTCTCGCCTTGAACGCATCGATATCATAACTGCTGGGGAAAATATCCGCAAGGAGACTATCCATCCACAAGCACGCTGTACGGGCCAGAAACGAACTTTCTCTGTAGTGCGTAGCGCGCTGGAACATCGTTTCAACGTGGAATGCATGGGCGCCAGTGTTCAAACGGGTTGTCCGGGGGAATACCCGGAGTGATTGCATCATGCTGCTCATCTCCACTGAGCAATTACCGAAAAAGTATCGGTAAATCAGAAATCAGAAATATAGCTGGATGGTTCCCTAACGGTGGAAGGTGCCGGGATTGGCGTATATGGGCCGAAGGTATGATACTCTGCATCTATGGGCAAGTACACAACTATATTTCAGGTGGAGATATACGCAATTGAAAAGTGTGCTTTCTTAAATTTTGTGAGGAAATAACGGAATTGGACGATAGATATTCTTTCCAACCGGCCATCAAGGCGTTAAGATCATATCAGATATTCTCGAAACTGGTGTCGGAATGCCTTGAGAAGCTAAACAAAACTCTACTCCCTTTGTCGGTGAAGAGCCAGAAACCAGAAAAGACGAGATAATTTGCACAAACAGATAATTTCCATGCTTGTCAAATGGTGCCTCTCGTCCAGTGATGTCTGCAGAAGCTTTGGAGATGAAGAAATAGAGGAAACGATCCAACACTACCTGTGGCATTGCCCGGGTCTGCAGGAACGCCGTCTCCACACCCTGGGTTCAAGGTTCCTGGCAGACTTGGCTAGAGTTAAAATTTCGGATCTACTCTCCTTCATCAAGAGGTCGAACTGGTTTGCTCTGAACTGAGAGCCATTGCTTAGCTCCAGAACTTTCCAAGAAAGGATTCACAATGGGCCATTTTGGCCTCCTAGTGGAAGTGCGGCCTCTGGGTTGCACACACCCTTCCCTACCTAACCTACACTTGCACGTATTGATTCGTGCAAGAATATCAACCAGGCTTAGAACATTCCAAAGGGATTATCGGGTCATATAAAAATAAGAGATTAGAGGAATGTATTAGTCTTTGAAAGAATAATCTGAGGATTCTTACAGACTTCCTGACAGGACATTGCAGGTTAAACTATCATCTAGCTAAACTAGGAGAATGTAGGAGAGAAGCACCTGAGGGTTTTACTCACGACTGTTTCGAATTGGAATTCCAAAGAGATATTCTAAAATTCCTCTCGGATGCTGGACCTCCAAACGAACTGTGAATCCCTGAAGATGACACAATCGATTTTTTAGGTCACAATGCCTAAAGCCTTCATCACACCTAATTTATTTTGCACCTGGAACTCTCTTACGTTCTTTTGCTTTGCTGTGATTTTGTTCATATTTGTGCGCTGCAATTGACGGCTTGCATCATCGTTTGCTTTATGAGTTATGAAGCACGTCAAAATAGCCAAAGTCAATAAACAAACCACAAAGGCTGCAATAATTAACAAAAACAAACAGCAACAAACGCAACAAAAAATTAACCAAAGCACACAGAAACGCGCTCGCTCCATCAATTTTGCATTTTAATTAATGATCCAACCTAACACTGACCGCTCTCCCCCCAGTCGCCCCTGCTGCCAGTGCTACCAATCGCCCACATCACCTTCAATCGGTTGAATATGCAAATTGCAATTAATTTATGCCTCCGCTTTGTGCTTTTAATTTACAAACAACGCGCGCACAATGCGCTTCCACGCGGCAGCGTTCACACGGCCGGCGTGCATGTGTGTTGTGTGTGTGTGTGTGTGTGCGAAATGTGTCAATATGCGTTGCCGTTGTACGACGCTGATTTTGATCTCGTTTTCAAAGCATTTGCTTTTGTTTTCTTCTGCTTCTACGGTTTTTACACTTTTATTACAACAGTTGTGATTTGCTTCGTTCAATTTTTATTGCTCGCACACACACACACATAGAGAGAGAGAAAACACACTCATGCAGTTGGCCCCACTGACAGTTGGCTGGCATGATTGTTGAGATTTCGTTATTGACTGTTTGATGTGCTTCGAAATGTGCCGGAAAATTATCTATCTTTGGCCGTTTATTTGTCTACCCACGCTGCCGCCGTACCCCGCCCCGCCTCCTCGTAGGCATTTCTCAGCTATTCCATTTTTCGAGTGTGTGTTTTTGTTTTTGGTTTTTTTGTGCCCGGCTTGCGGCGCGTCTCTGTTAGATAAATGATAAACGTGGCCTCATATTTTTGTGCCGCGCCGGCCGTTTTATTTTGCCTGCATGTGTGTAATTGTGTGTGATGCGGCGGTCACTGAACTCCTGACGTCACAGCCCTCTCGCATTCTGTCTCTCTCGCGCTCACTCGTTGCTTGTAAATTGTTCGATTGTGTGTTTGTAATTTCTTCATTGGCGGATTGATTTGCACAAACGGGCCCGTTTTGGCGCCCTTTTTAATGGCGCTCTTTAGTGTCTTGCCTCATCCCCTCCATCACCTTCTCTCTCTCTGCTCTTTTTCATGTAAATTTCGCATGCGCCGTTCGCACGTGTTCGGCTGCTTCGCACTCGGGGCGCCACTCAGTGTGGCTTATGTGCTCACGGCCCCCTTTCTCCTTTGATTTTACGCTTATTGTTGTTGTTAATGTTTTGTTGCTTTTTGCTTCAATTGTTGCTAATTTATTTGAATTGTTTTTGTAATTTTGGCTCATTTCGAATGCTACTAATTTAATTGTTGTTGTATTTTTTTGATATTGACTTTGCTGTTTTCTATTTTGTTTTTTTTTGTAGTTTTCTGTTTATTGATGATTATTTGAAATTTTTTAAAATTTGTTATATTTAATATTTGCTACTGCGCCATTGTATAACCATTTTTTTACAATTAAAATTCATATAAAATAATTCAAAAATATTGAACAACTTTTACCATCAAATAAGTTGTGTCTTTTTGAAAGTTTTGTTGTTATTATTTGAAATAAGTAGTGAACCTATTTAATTTGCTTGATTTCTCGAATTGTTTTGAGAAAATTTTTCAAGGAACTGCTTAATTAAATATTTTGAAATATAAATAAATAAATATTTTGCCAAATTCAATCCTCAAAAAAAGGCTAGAAAAGTCACTAGGTGAGCTGACATATTCTCTCTGATTATAAAAATACAAATTTCGGCAGATTTATTAAAGCTTGTAAAATTAGTTTTTATTCGAATTTTTTTTAATTTTAATTTAGTAGAAATTAATTTTAATTTTTTTTATTATAAATTAGAAATTGATTTTTGTATTTCTAAATGAACATTAAGAGTTCGTAAGTGGTTTGTATTTTGAACTAAAATGTTATCTTACTTAAGGTTTAAGAAATGGTTGGTTTGAGAAATAAGAAAAAATAGAAGGAAATATTAAGTAATACGATCGCTATGACCAGCATCTACGGACTTATAGAGATTTTTACACAAAAATTTGTGGTTTCTTGTATGGTTTCTGTAACTGCAATCGTTTTTATCAGCAAAGGGTGGGAGATTGATCACAATATCCAAATGTTCTTTACAAGTTAATGACCTTTAGCCCGTATTCAAAGATTTATAGAGATTTGTACACTGGTTGATACCTTAGAATTCTTGGTGTTTTATGAGTTGGTAAGCTTTAACCAGCATCTAAAGTCTTTAGTGATTTGACATCGTTCTTTTCTGAACTTTAAATCTTTAATTGATTCAGACCATAGAATCGGCCGGGTCTTTGGGAGTTGATAAGCTTTAAGCCAGCATTCAAAGATTTATAGAGATTTGAATCATTTATTGGGACCATAGAATCCTCAGGTTCCTTAAGAGCTGGGAAGCGTTAGCCAGCATTCAAAGTCTTATAGAGATTTCTATCATTGATTGGGACCATAGAATTCACAGGTTCTTGAAGAGCTGGGATCTTTATTCCAGACTTATAGAGATTTGTATACCGCAACATCTTTTATTGATTGAAACCATAGAATCCACAGGTTCTTTCGGAGCTTTTACAGATTTATCTACTCTTTCATTAATTCAGACCATAGAATCCACAGGTTCATTAGGAGCTAGGATAACTTTAAGTCAACATCCAAAGTTTTATAGAGATTTGTATACTCTATGTTAACATCTTTCATTGAATGAGACTATAGAATCCTCAGGGTCAAAGACTTAGAGAGATTTGTATCATTGATTGAGATCATAGAATCCTCAGGTTCTTTACGAGTTGATAAGTCTTATAGAGATTTGTATACTGTAACATCTTTCATTGATTGCGGTCATAGAATCCTCAGGTTCTTTACTAGTGGGAACTTACTTACTGGGAAGCTTTAGTCAACATTCAAAGACATAGAGATTTGTATTTTCTAACATCTTTCATTGATTGAGACCATAGAGTCCACAGGCTCTTTAGGAGCTTTTACAGATTTGTATACTCTAACATCCTTCATTGATTCAGATCATAGAATCCACAGGTTCTTAAGGGAAAACTTTAAGTCAGCATTCAAAGTCTTATGGAGATTTGTGTACTCTAAAATCTTTCATTGATTCAGACCATAGAATCCTCAGGTTTTTTACAACTTGCTTAGCTTAAGTTAGCATACAAAAATTTCAGTACAACAAAAATTTCAGTACCAAAAGTCAGTGTTGTTTGGAAGGTTTCCATGGGGAAAATCATTCGGCTTAGTCTCTTAAGTCTTCAATTAAGAGAGATTGCCACATTCAAATGTGCCTCAAGAGTTGAGATGTTTTAGAAAACATTTAGAGACTTGTATGCATTTCTATACAAAAACATTTATATTTCTTTCGTTGATTCTTCTAGTCTATTTCATAAAATAGTCTAGTCTATTCCAATAAATAGTATATTTAATATAGTCATATATTCTTTAAAGACAGAAGCACTTTTAATACGCTTCAACCAGCATCTACGAGCTTGTTGACCTTTATGTGTAAATATTGAAACTTTTACATAATTTGTGAAGGCAAAATCATACGATTTGTTCTATTTTCGACACACTGACGAAACATAAGAAATTAGCATTTCACGGTCAGCAGACGAAGGCTTTTGTAAATCTTCTAGTTTCAGTTCTTACATAATGCAGAAATTTTTTGTAAATCTTCTAGTTTCAGTTCTTTAAGTTCTTAAGTATTTAAAGTTATTTTAAGACTTTATTAAATCAAACTTTCTCGTTTCGTTCCATCCTGTAAAGACAGTTGAGAGATCTGTGTATTTGTTGTTGTTGTAATTTCGAAATAGGGAACAAACCATCACAATTTTACAAACCAGAAATCGTCTACGAATTTTTTCAATTATTTTTTCAAATAATAAAGTTACAGTAAATATCTTTTACGCTTTGTCCAATTTGACAGAATTTCAGCTCGTCGACAACAACAACAACAGAAAAATTAAATCACTTCTGCTTTATTGCCATTCACTTCGAGGTCGAAGCTGAGTGAATGTGGCGCGCGCGGAGCATCAAATGTGCCTAAAATAGGTCAAAGTTTTGTTTATTTCTGTTTTGCTGATTTGCTTTGGCGCTATTTGAGGTTATTTACACAAAGATAAACTGCTGTAAAGTGGCAAAAAAAATTTGAAATAAAATTGAGGTTAGAAAAAATAATTTTTTTTGTTCCTTCAATGAGAAAGCAATGAGTCATGATGTGTTTTGTGTGTTTTTATGTCAATAAATGAAAAACACGAAAACAATTAATGTTGAAAATGATTGATTTTGTTCATTCAAATGTTCATATTTTCTTTTAAATTTATTCATAAAAGTTGTAATTATTCTAATGAGCTCCACTTCAAGTCTTCTAACTGTTAAGTTCTTCATTTTAATTAAGTCAACTGTTGCTGTTCGCCCTGAACTCTCCAATTTGTGATCTGCTTACAATGTCTGCAATTGTCTCTTTCTTTTTTTTTCAATTAATTGTCGCCAGCTTTAAGCCACTTTTAATTAGTGCATAATTATCAACAACACAACGACATCAACAGCCACAATGAACGCGTAATAAATGAGCGCAATTACTTTAAATGCAGCAGCAATAATCATCCACAGTGGATATAAATCTCACCTTCGCACAATCACTCGGCCGACCCATCACTGTCGCACGCGCCTCCGCACCCGCATTCGCTTCTTTGTGCTTCTTTTCAATTTCCGTTGCGCTTGCCGGCACACTTTCACACACACTCACACCAACACACTCACACATGTGCACACTTAATTTTCATATTAAAAATACCTAAATGGGCGCATTAATTCACACATGAGCCGCCCACACGTTTGTTTTATGCTGCGGCTGTTTCGCTTCCTTGCGCCCTCCAGGGCTTCTCACCCACCCATGCCACAAGTCAAGGTGAGCACAAGTGCGCAAAAATGCACGAGAAGAAAATGAAAAGACATAAAATTACAGCACTTTATGTGGGTTGCAATATGGCGGCGCTGGAGCCGGCACTGGCACTGGTGGGTGGAGTGGGGCAGTGCGGTGAAAGCTTTGCATTATTGCTTCACCTGTGCTTCGCTCTCGGCTGCGTTTTCATTTTGCACTTGAAGTGGTTTTTATTTTATTTTCATTTCATAATTTACCTCTGGGAGGCTTTGTTCTCCCATTTACAAGTGTTTTTGTTATAAATAATATTGTTGTTGCTGCCATTGTAATGTTGAAAACCTACAAGTGTTGGCCACTTATGAAATACTGAACATGCAATAAAGATAACAAAAGCTACAAATCATTGCTTCTAATAGACTAAAATCAGTCAGTCAGTCAGTCCTGGTAACTGGTAGTCAGTGGTTGGTCTTCAAAGCGTTCCCTTCAATGAATAAACACACCACAACAAATTACTTTGTTGTATAGAGAATGAATAAATTTGTTTCACTTTGTTTATTGAAAGTTAGCAGTAATCTAAGAATCCGTACAAATTCCTAAGCAGAGTCGAGTGTAATTGAAAAAACAGTACAATCTAACCTCAAATTACAGCATAATGGATGTATTTCTGTTTGCATAAGATATTTGTTGGACTGTTCTAACAAACAACTCAGTAATTTGTTTCCATTTTTCTTTCTAAATCAACTTTTCAAACATATTCAGCGAAGCATATCAATAGTCAGTAAGTTGTTTTCCATCTGCAGAAAGCTTAGAAATGCTATACGTCAACTGATGATGAAATTCGTACGATTGTAGGTAACATCTGGACGTTCAAAACCTCTTCGTCCGCCAAGTTCTCTTCGATGACCAAATCCAAAACGTAAGAAGTAGTAGTAACAATATTTGGTACGTTGAGGTACGATGAGGAATCATCTCCAAAAGGCTAAGAAATTCGTCCTAACATTTAATACCTCTTTTCCAACCTATTTCTCTTACGACAGTTGATATGCTGTTTTTCATCTCCCAATAGGTCCGAAATACGTCAACAGAGGAGGAAATTCTTCCTAATGAAGCTAAATTTAACATTCCATACATCTTCGTCTGCCTGGTTCTTTTCGTTGACCCAATCCAAACCATAAGGAGTAGTAGTAAATCATCTCCAGAAAGCTTCAGAATAAGTCAACTGATGGAGGAATTCGTATTTATGTAACACCTTAGATAACACCTGGACGTTTAATACCTCTTCGTCCTCTTGGATGGATGGATGTGAGGGGGAGCCGAGAAAATAACCTTAGGGAGGTCATTATCTCAAGCATTCAGTCTTTATAGCCCCCCTACTTAAGGTTCAGGGAAAAGGTTGATAGAGGAGATGGGAATGGGGGGGGGGGGATAGAGAAGGGTGTTCGTCCGCTTAGTTTTCTTCATTGACGAAATCTAAAACATAAGGCGTAATATACATGACTGTCGATATGCTATTTCTCATCATCCAAAAGGTTGGAATTACGTTGACCGATGAGATTCTTACAACAAATGTAGGTAACTCCTTATCAGCCTGTTCGGACTTGTCTTATCCGGCGCTTTCCCAGTTGATGGATAGGTTATCCTTGGTAACATAGAGCTGGCTCTCTGCTGCACAGTACGGTCACCTGGATAACTATCTCAATGGTGGTACAGAATTAGGTTGTCACTCGCGGACCAACCTTGCTAGGAAAGAATACCGAATAGAAAACCATGGCAACCCACTTAGATTGGTGGACAATGTGGCCTCGCTAGGGGTTATACAGTTCAAGTGATTAGCTTGTCGTGAGAGTTAACGTCTGATGGAATGGACACCACACCAACGTATCGAAAAATGCCAAAGGGTTAGCTTCGTCAAAAACGAGTGCAGGAAATGAGCAAAGCATGGCGCTTTGGCAAAACCTTCGAACACATTCTGTGCCACTGTCCTGCCACGGCTAGATCTCGCCTTGCATGTCTGGAAACCCCTTACTCCCCTAGGTGAGGTGACGTCCATATGTTTGATGTCAAATCGCTGTTCGAATTCGCCAAAAACATAGGCATCCTGAGGGATAACTATTTCACCAGTTCCTATAAGGAACTCTACCTGGTACTGCTAGGGATGCAACATGGTCTACGAGTAAGTGTAGCCTATTCGGCTAACCAGTTTAACCTAAACTAGCTTCGTCACATAGTGCAAATGAAGTCTCAGTAGCTGAAACTATGATCCGTCATAGGGTTGAAGCAGAAGGAAGCGATATAGATGAGAAGAAGAATGAGTCTGAATAAGATCTTTGTGAACACGATCTAAGGATTGGATCTTTAGTCGATAGTTACATGGAATGAAAAGACCAACTGTAGGCCGTCTAAAGCAGCTTTAAAGGTGCCAATGGACAGTGAAGCTGAATTAACTCTTATCCCTGATGGGAGAGTTCTTAGATGGCTGGTTGCTATTTCTCTTTATCCCTCAAGTTCTCAGCATGGGCCAAATTTTCCTCAAAGCTCAAAGACTTCTGTCCCAAAGACTTCATCGTTCCACTTGAAGACATCACAAAACCTCAATGCTGTGCTGGCCTCCTGCACGTGTGCGGCCCCCGACAGCACCCAGCACTGCAGGTTTAAGTAGTGCACTGCTCTCCTAGCAACGTCAGCGCCCTCACCCCGCTTTTTTCACCTTCACTCTTCTCGGCTGCATTCTTATGAATTCATTTCACTTGTACGGCAACGGCTGCGCTCGTTTTGTTCTCGTTGCGTTTTACTTTTACGCTTTTCAAAGAAAACGCCATGAAAGGCAGCACAACAATAGCAACAACAACAACAATAACAATAATGAATGTAAACAACAAAAGCTGAAAAGCAAGTACCCATTTACGAGCGCACAACAAGAAGAAGCAACAGCAACAGCAGCAGCAGCAACTGAACAGTGGAACGCGGCCGCCAAGAGCTGTAGAATTGCATACGTCACGACCCCGCGACCCCAACGCGCCCATTCGCTGTTGCGCTACAAAACAATGACCTCAACGCACACGCGTACTAATAAAAATTTTGTAAATGCTGGAAAATAGTATTTAAGGTGCGAGAGCGACACATGTTGTGTTTAATTTAAAAATCATAAAAAAATAAATGACAAAAATGTATGAAATATATATTTTCAATCTAAAAAGATTGAAAATATAAAAAATTTAGAAATATATATTGTCGGTCTAAAAATATTAAAAATATAAAATATTTAAAAATATTACAAAATAATAAATAAATTAAATTAAATAAATGAAAATAAATAAAATAAATTTATAAAATTAATATTTGTTTATAAAAATGGAAAACTAATATAAAATTACAAATATTAAAAATAACTTAAACATACTAAATATATGTATGAAATATAAAAAAAACAAACAAAAATTATTAAAAATTAATAAAAATGTATAAAATAAGTTTTTGAAATAAATATGTTCGGTTTAAAAGCGATTAAAAATTTATAAAAATTTGTAGATATATTTTAACAAAAATTACAAATAACAAACAATTTATGAAATAAATATTTTCGGTCTAAAAAAAGATTAAAATATATTAAACACAAGTTTTAAATTTTAAAATACAAGTTAAAAGGTTAAAAAATCTTTGGAATGTATATTTTTGGTCTAAAAATATATTTAAAAAATTTTAAATATTAAAAAAAAATCAAAATACTATAATTAAAAAATCAAAAATTAAAAATTATGCACAATAAATAAAAAATATGTAAATATGAAATATGTAAATATTTTCAAAATCTATAAAAAAATTTATAAAATGTTTATAAAATAAATATTTTTGGTTTAATATTAAAAATATTAAAAAAAAACTGTTAAGCAATAAAATAGAATTCAAAATAAAAAGTCTTTGAAATAAGTTCTTTGGCATTTTGACAAAACAGCCTAAGTCTAATTTTCAAAATGTTCAGGAGAGCGAAAAAACGGATAAGGTGCAGACCAAATCTCATACAAAACTCGAGACAAGTTGAAATTATACACGTCATATCTCTGTAACTAAATGTCATAGAAACAAACCCATTACACCAAAAGAAGTGTCTTGAAATTGTCTCTTTATGATTAAAAAATTAGAAATTTGTCTTAAGTCGACTTAACCCTTTGCAGCACGGTGGGAAGACGTATATCCCACCTAGAATACTACCACTTATCTTGAAAAGTTTTTAACAGATTGATACAAAAATTGGTGTCCAGGGGTTTTCGGGGTCGTTGATCACGAATTTATTATCAGATTACCAAAATTCAAAATGGCGGATCCAATATGGCGGACCGAATTAGTGAAACTTATTCACATCTGTATGAAAATTGGTATACGGAGGTTTTCGAGGTTGCTGATTACGAATTTGATATCAGATTACCGAAATTCAAAATGGCGGATCCAATATGGCGGACCGAATTAGTTACACTTATTCATATCAATATGAAAATTGGTATACGGAGGTTTTCGGTTTTTTCACTAATTCTGTCGGCCATATTGGATCCGCTATTTTGAATTTCGGTAATCTGATATCAAATTCGTAATCAGCAACCTCGAAAACCTCCGTATACCAATTTTCATACAGATGTGAATAAGTTTCACTAATTCGGTCCGCCATATTGGATCCGCCATTTTGAATTTTGGTAATCTGATAATAAATTCGTGATCAGCGACCCCGAAAACCCCCAGGGCGACTATTTTCATTGAAAAAAAGTTATCTGAAAAATGTATGCTTCAAAGGGTTAAGTGCTTTTGTCAACAGTCCACAGAGTTTATTAAATAAATATTGTTGGTCTGAAAAAAAATAAAAATACCTTAAAAAACATTTATAAATATAAAAAATTTAAAATTTAAGTGAACAGAATTTATGAACTTAATTTACGAAATTAACATTTTCGGTCTAAAGATTAAAAGACTAAAACTATATAAAAAATTAAAAAATATTAAACAAAAAATAAAAATAATTAAAAATGTATGAAATAAATATTTAAAAAATTACAATTTGAATTACAAATATATTTCAAAAAATTTTAAAATATAAAAAAAAATAGCAAAAAATATAAAAAATGTTTAATTTTCAAAAAGTATAAAAAATTCTCCCAAAAATTAAAATTTTATTTAAAAATAAATTTAAAAAATTTTGAAATATAACAAAAATATATAAAAAAATAAAAACAAATATAAAAAAAATAAAAAAAAAATAAGAAAAAAAATATAAAAAATTTTTAATTTTTAAAAATTATAAAAAATTCTCCCACCGAACCAACATTTTTTCACTGGCTTATTGTTAGTCGAGTGGGGCAATTCTATGAAGCGTAGCCAGAACACGATTTCTGTAGAAGAAATAGTCGCACAACAAAACAACTGCAACTATAACAACAACAACAATGCAGAAGTGAAACGAGCATGAACACATAAAAATCAATTCTCTTAAAAGAACAACAACAATGACTATAAGAACAATGAGAGCAACATAACAACACTTGCAGCCACGAAAAAAAATACTTGAATTTTCATTGCTGCGGTAACAACAACAATATCAACAATAGCAACAATAACAATTACAGCTGGCAGCAGCAGCAACCAATGCTCGTACCAACAGCAGCAAAGCATCAGCAGCAACACTTGGTTACTTCTTAAAACTGAGCGGCAATAAGAAGAAGAAAATTAAGAAGAACAAGAATACTAATAAGAAGAAGAATAGTAAGAGGCAGCATCAGCAGCAACATAAGAAGTAGCTGCTAGCCTTAGGTTGGCATGTGTGTTGGCTGTTGCTATTGTTAGTGTTGTTGTTGTTGTTAGTATCAGTCTTAGTGTTGTTATTGTTGTTGCGTTGTTTCTGCTCCATTGCAACATCGACGCGCATAGCAATAAGCATACAACAATAAAAACAACACAATACAAAAAACGAAAAAAACGAATCATAAATAAGCAGACTGCTATCAGGAACAACAACAACAAAAACCACAACCACAACTTCCAGTTATACACCGCGTTGGTGCTGCAGCCTTGCCTTGCCACATGGCCAGCAGGCACCCAAACATACTCACATACTCACCCATATCCACACACACTCACATACTCACACACACACACTCACACACGACTGCACAGATTTCGTCTTAAAACTCGCCAGGTTTGCTCCCTGCGCCTCCGACTTTGACTTTGCTTTTCTCCCTCTGCCGTCTTGTCGCTGTCGCTGCCACAGACCGTTGTCGACTTGCCATCGCTGCTGCTGCTGGCGTTGCCTTTGCCTTGTTTTCGTTTCGTTTCATGTTTTATTTTTATCCCCCGGCCTCGCCGATCTCCTCACCGCATTAAGCACCACTTCATCGCATTTCAATTTCGTTTATGAGCAGAGTGTCGAATTCTTGATTATGAGCTGCACATGCGATTTATGCGCTCCACTGCTGCTGCTGCTGCTTCTTGTTTTTCTTGTTCTTCCTTATGCTGTTCGCATTGCTCATATCCGCAGTTCTGGGTAACTGCTGACGACAGAACTACACACAGTAACACATTTAATAAATTTTTGCAAAATTGAGAGTAAAAGTGGCATTTAGCTCAAATGAAATGTTGACATTTCGATTATTTTCGCTTTTGAAGTGATTTAGGTTAAGTGCGCGAGAAATTATTTTATAATTTAATTTCTGCAAAAACTTGAGCGATTAGTTACTCGGGGAATTTTTTAGAAGTCGAATATTTGATTGAAGTTGCTTATATTTCGGGTAACCCAGCAATATTCAGGAGCGCTCTTAACAACCAACACAGCTTCACATGTCAGTTGGGTTTGAGAAAATATTAAGAAATACAACTTTAAGAAATGAACTAAAACTTTAAGAAATTTAAAGATGTAAACTTTTTCTGGTAAAACTTAGTTTTACGTTTCTTAGTAACTAGTGTCCGAACGAAGGTGGATTTTTGGCCGAGGCCGAAGCAGAATACTCATAACTAGCCCAAGCATAACTAAAATATTCGGCTGAAGCCAAATACTTGACATCTCAGTTGGGTTTAGGAAAGATTAAAAAATATATTTTTTACAAACATTGTTTTGGTTTCAGAGAACTTTTGCCAGAAAACCTTAGTTTTGCGTTTATTACTGTCCGACCGAAGGTGTATTTTTGCCGGAGCCGAATATTAAGAAATTTATTTTGTTCAAACATTTCAGTTTCAGTAAACTGTTGCTGGCAAAACTTAATTTTGCGTTTATTAGTTACTAATAACTGACCGAAGGTGGATTTTTGGCCGAAGCCGAATATGCGGCATAACGAAAAATTTGGCCGAAACCAAATACTTCACATCTCAGTTGGGTTTAAGAAAATATTAGGAAATTTATTTTGGTCAAACAATGTTTTGGTTTCAATGAACTTTTGCTAGTATTATTATTTAAAAAAAATTTTTTTTTTTTTAATTTTAATTTTATGTTTGTATTATTGTTGTTATGTTTCCAAAAATGAGAAAGACATTGCATTTACTTTTTGTTCTCCTCAAGTTATTTACCTTCGGCTTCAGTTTTGGCCGAATGTCTGTATTATAGCCGATTAATCGGCTTCAGCTTCGGCTAATATGTCACCTTCGGTCGGGCTCTTTTTGAAATAGCAAATTGAATTAAAGGACAAAAACCTTCGGCTAAAGTATTCGGCTATTTTGGCCGAAGCCGAAGTAGAAGTAGAAGATGGAGTAGATAGATTCGGTCGGACACTATTAGTTACTATTGGGTTGGCAAGAAAGTAATTTCGGTTTTCACAAACAGCTGGCGTTAGATTTATTTTAAATGATTTATGTCAAAATGTCTGTTGTGACATTTGTTAGCTGTCACTTATAGTTTACTTTAGAAAACAATTGCGCGCATTTTTAGTTGTAGCTTTTAATTAAAATTAAAACTTTCTTCTTTTGACATTTGTTAGCTGTCACATTTAGTTTAGAAGCAAATTGCGCGCATTTTTGGCTCAGTGTTATTTAAAAATTTAATGCAAAACCACTTTTAATTTCATAAAAACAAAAAATTCGCTGAGGCTCATAACGAGATATGTGGAGTTTAAAGTTTCGTTACAAAAAAATACAAATAAAAAAAATGATTTTTTTTTAATTTTTACTTAAGAATCCACAGTATATCTACAGTAGACCAAATTTTGACACGGCTTCATATTTCTTCATAAATAGAAAAAAACGTGACAGATATTTTGTCAAAGAGTTTCTCTATTGCATTAACCCAACACCACTCAAATCGCTCTCTTATTCATTGAAGTGCAGCCCACACTTTCGATCACTTTTTTACGATTCGTTACCACACTGGACACTACAAAAACTGTCAGTTTCCTGTGATTTTCTTATTTATTTTTTATTTTTTTTGGAACCTCACCAAGTTTGAAACTATTGTTAATTAATCAGGGTTGATTTTTTTTAGGCTTTGTGACACAAATTACAAATCATTTTTCCAATTTCTCTCTTTTTTTTGTCATGCAAAAGAGAGGCCGTCAGTCTACCTGGTTCATTCGAACAATTTGACTATGAAAGGACCCAGTTTTTTAGAGTTTTGTTTTATGACATCAACCATATTGTTGTGGCTGTAACTAAAAATCGAATATTTTTCATTCACTTCAGCTAAAATATCATAACTCATAACTCTTCCTCTTCATAAATCCCCGCATAACTTCCTCACTCAAAACCCTCTCCTCTAACCTCTAAACCCTTTCAGAACCCCCTTCGGAATTGCGTTCCTCGTATTAAGGGGAGGTTCTCATTCAAATGACTAAAAGGTAAGCAAAATTTGGAATTTTTTTGTGGGCCAATAAAAAACATAGGAAAAAACAGTTTTAGGATTCAAAAAGCTTATATTTTCGTCATTATTTACAAAGTTTTTCAAGACGAAAAAACAAAATGGCGCCCGTGGTGACGTTCCGTCTAAGATGCGGTTCGCGTGGAATAACAAAACTGCGTACAGCCTGCTGCCTCAGGATCGATCTGAAACACAAAACCAATTATAAGGCTCGAAAGTAGGATACTTTTATTGGAGGAATGACTTAAGAACGGGTAAAAAACTTAAAATTTGACATAATGGTGCGATCTCAAACTTTGAAATCGATTTTTTAGCCCTTTTTTTATACTTTGAAGCTTCACAAAAAATAGTTAGTACAAAGAATTTGTAGATTTTATAGGTCATTACTCCAATGAAAAGGGTCTTCTTTCGAGAAAACAAAACATGAAGTCTTTCAGTTGAACCGTTTTCAAATGAGATTGTACGCAGTTTAGAAAAATCATGTTTTGAGATAAACGCTTTTAAAGTTTTGAGCGCGCGTTCCGAGCCGAGAGCGCCCCATGGCGGGATGGCCTGTAGAAACTTTTCTGATGCGCGGATCGGAAAACCGCAATATAGTAGACACTAATACCTTTCAAAAAATGTAAAGAAAAAAAATCGAATTTTTGAAAATTTTGAATGAGAACCTCCCCTTAATAGAAGTTATCCGTGTGTCTCTGTTATGCCTCTTATTTTTTCTGCTTCTTCTTTATTTTCTATTTAAAGATATAACATTCAAAAAACGTGTATACTTCTCTTCCTTAAACTTAAGTATTTAGTTTATTAATTTCGTATTATTTCTAAAACTTTAAACTATTCTAACGACCAACAAAAAGATTTATTCGTGTGACCGTAGAGGGTTCAGACATCCACAAAATAGCATCTTGCCATATGGCAACAAAATAGCGAAAGGGTTAACAGATTATAAGTGTTTGAATTGATTTAAAAAATTAGGGATTTTTCACTCCAAGATGACCAACTCTCTGGTCGATTTATCAAAGTCAATGGAAACTAAATCAAAGTCAAATTTAATTCTGGAAATTTTTCCACGTCAAGATTTCCAACGTTTTGGCCAACCCACCAAAGTTATTGACCACCAAATTAAAGCCACCATTGATAGTTAGATAGTTATCTAACTGGGCGGGACATTGCAGACAGTGTTGCCAGATCAGGAAATTTTCGCCTAGATTTGAGAGATTTTTGGCCTTTAAGGAGAATTTTTAGGAGGAAGAATTGTTTGGGAGAAAGTTTAGGAGATTTTGATTTTAATTCATTGGAAATCATTAGTGGCACTGAACTTTTGAATATTGAAAGCGAAAATGTTCAATATAACAGTGTTGCCAGATCAGGAAATTTCCTCCTAGATCTAGGAGATTCTTAACCTTTTAGGAGAATTTTTAGAAGGAAGAATTGTTTGGCAGAAAATGCGAGATTTCGTTTTTGATACATTGGAAATCATTAGTGGCACTGAAGTTGTGAATATTGAAAGCTAATGTGTTCAATTTAACTTAATTAAATTTTATGCTTCAAATTGTACATTTCTTGGAATGAATGAAGGAAGTTAATGACAGCCAATTTCAAACTGATCGACATTTTTATATATTTTGTTTCTGTTTAGTTGTTGTTCAGATGAATCTGAATGAATAAAAAGGCTGCAATAAAAAAAATTATATATTTAATTAATTTTAATTTATAATGACAAAAATTATTTAAAAAAACTTTAAATTAAATTAAAATTAAAAATTAAAAAAAAAAATATTTATTCGATTTTTAAACTGTTTGAGAGGAAATTTCAGTACTTTTTTAAGAATTAGAAGAAAGTATTTTCAGGTATCTGGCAACACTGATTGCAGAGGTTAAACGTTTGACATAAAATCCCCATTTTGAGATCCCGGAAGTGTAGACGCCTCCTGATCTCCAACTGGGATTCTAATCATTACAACAGCAATGTCGGCTTTCACCAAAAGCATTTCGCATTGCAAATTTCTGCTTCAATTCCACAACTCACTGTGGGACTCAGTTTGATTGGGGAAAGAAGGGGAGTTCAACTGATTGCTTCCTGGTTATAAAACTGTATCAATTCTGTTGACAATTATTTTTCGCTCTCGGCAGCGACATCAAAGCGGCAACGCTGTTCGCCGCATGAAAGTTTTCTAATTTATTTTTCCGTTGGTCTATTTTTAATAATTCATTATTAAACCATTAAACTGGGCTGCGCGAGCAGGCAACGAGGACAAGTCAGCCACGAAGAAGAAGCATTCGCGTTGTGGTGGCTGTGGCCAATGGCCGCTGCGACATGAAAGTCTCATTAGCGTTGTGCACGTTTTGCATTCGCATTCATGCGTGGCAGCTTTGGCCGTTTGGCTGTTTGCCGCTGCATTGCCGCAAGTGTTGCTGTTGCTGCAAAATACAAATGAAAACAACAACAACAACAACAACAATGAATACGAAACAAAGCAAAACAGCGCCAAAGAATATGAAAAACCAACTGCGGCTCTCGACAGCAGCTGGAAAAACAAACGCCTGAACGGCACAATAGCCGCCAAAACAACAGCAACAACAATGGCAATCAATTAGAGCTGCATTGTTGTTGTTGTTATTGTTATGATTTTTCGCCTCGTTCGCACAGAAATAGCAACAATCAACGCACAACAACAATAATAAATACTAAAATAACAACAACAGCAACAACAAGAAATGAGTATTAATAATAGCAACAACAACAAGAACGGTAATAAAAAAAACAAAATCAACTATTCGCTTTGGCTTTGACTACTGTTGCCGACGTGCTGTTGACTTATGTCAGCTATTGTTGTTGTTGTTGTTGTTGTTGTTGTTGTTGCTATTGTTATTGTAAATTAATCATTTATAGAATGAAATATGTATGTAGCAGCGCAAAGCCAGAAGCAGCCGCGTATAAAATCCAATAAGTGGAATTTGCAACAACAAAAAATACATTGGCAAAGTTTTTTTTTGTTTTTTGTTGTTGTTGCCACAACGAAACAGTGCAGTGCCGCTTGAAAACTTTACTGTCCGTTGCTGATAAGAGGCTCACAGATTTTTATAAGAACGTTTCTTGGGGTGGGAGGGGGGGGGGGCTGAAGGGAAAAAAGTGTTTGGCGGTGGCGCACAATCGGCGGAGCCTCTAAAGCTTCAATGCTCCAGTAACGTAATGAGGGCTTAAGAAGTAATTGGACGGTTTTTTTTTACTTGCGTAACATATCGAAGTGAGTGGCATTGATTGTTGTTGGAGAGATTAATTTGGTCGAGATTATTGAAAGCTAATGATTTGAAGTGAAGTTTCTGAACCATTCGAATGCATTCTCGAGGCTGCCCTATTAAAGTCTCTCACACTTTTTCAATGAATTCGATTCATCCTTTGATGTCTTTTAGATCTTCTCGAAGAGTTAAGATTGTTGCATAAACTTTGGTCAAATGTTTTTTAGTTTTCCTTCCCATTCTGAATGGCAAATTGAAAGTTTTTTCATAGGCAAACAATTCATTTAAATTCATTGAAAAAATTCACACAAATATTTCACTCAAACTTACAACAAATTTTTTAATCAAGTAATTTACTTAAATATCGAACTTAAACAGTTCAAGCAAATATTTTACCTAAAAATTTCATGAAAATATTTCACTCAAATTATGGACTCACATATTATACTGAAAAGTTTACTCAACCTTTTCTCTCAAACAATTCACAATAAATATAATGACTCAAATATCTCGCTCAAATAATTTAATCAAATATTTCACTCAAAAAATGTATTCAAATAATTTAGTAAAATATTTCACTCAAACCATTTACTCACATATTTCATTTGAACAAACCTCACAAATCTTTCACTCAAATAATTTACTCAAATAGCTTCATTCAAATAATTAAATACTCAATTCAAAAAGTTCACTCAAATATTTTACTTAAACGAATCATGAAAATATTTTAAACAAATAATATACTCAAATATTTCACTCCAATAATTCAAATATTTAATTCAAAAAGTTCATTTAAATATTTCACTCAATCAAACCATGAAAATATTTCAAACAAATAATTTACTTAAATACCTATTTCACTTAAACAATTCACTCAAATATTTAGTTCAAAAACTCATGCAATGGTTTCATTTAAATAATTCATAACAAAGTGAATTACTCAAATAGTGCACTTAAATAATTTTCTTAAATATTAAACTCAAACAATTCACTCAAATATTTTACTTAAAAAATTTCTCTTAAACATTTCACAAAAGTTCACTCAAATGTTTCCCTCAAGAAAACCATGAAAATATTTCAAATGTTTCTCCCCAACTATTAAAATATTCAATTCAAGAAGTTCTTTGAAATATTTCACTCAAACAAATCATGAAAATATTTTAAACCAACAATTTACTTGAATATTTCACTTAAACAATTCACTCAACTATTTCGTTCAAAAACTCATGCAATGGTGTCACTAAAGTAATTCATAACAAATTGAATTACTCCAATATTGCACTTAAATAATCTTCTTAAATATTAAACTCAAAGAATTCACTCAAATAACAATAACAATTCACTTAAAAAATTTCTCTCAAACACTTCACAATAAAGTCAGTGAGTCAAATATCTCACTCTAATTATATAATCAAATATTTCGCTCAAATAATTTTCTCACATATTTCCCTCACATAAATATTTCACTCAAATAATGTACTCAAATATTTCACTCAATTCATTCAATTCAAATATTTAATTCAAAAAGTTCATTAAAATATTTCTCTTAGGTTAGGTTAGGTAAGACAGGCGGCTTGCTGGTTCTCAGCAAGTACGCTCGGAGGCCCCAAATATTTCACTTAAAGAAATCATGAAACTAATGAAATTTAAATGTATTTAAATATTTCACTCAAACAATTCACTAAAATATTTCGATCAAGAAAACTGATGCAATTGTATCACTCAAACAATTCATAATAAAGTAAAGTACTCAAATATTACACTTATTTCAGCAATATTACACATAAACATTTTTATGCACATTTTGTACTACAAAAATTCACTCAAATCTTTCACTCAAAAAATTTACTAAAAATATTTCACTGAAAAAATTTACTCAACATTTCTAACAGTTCAAGAAAATATTGTTCTAAAAAAATTCACTCAAAAAATTTACTCAAAATATTTCACTACACAAATTTGCTCAAAATTTGTCGCTCAAATAATTCACTCAAATATTTCATTAAAACAAGTATTGTACTAAAAAATTCACTCAAATCTTTCACTCAAAAAATTTACCCAAAATATTTAACTAATAAAAAATCACTCAAAATCTTTAACAGCTCAAGTAATAATTGTACTTAAAAAATTCACTCAAATATTTCACTCGAAAAATGTACTCAAAATTTTTCACTCAAACAATTCAGTCAAATATTCAAAAACAAACACATGAAATTATTTCACTCAACCAATGCACACAAAAATTTCACTCAAACATTGAACACTGTCCGCTCAGCATCCACACGCTCGAACATCGATAGGTGGGCGTTGGATACAACCATTTTGTCACATTTCCACAAGACATCTAACTAATAAATCAGCATGACAGTGTGAGCGCGAAATTACAGCGTGATAACTCACATAACAAAAAGCTCGTTGCGGTGCGACAGGCGCAACGGCCAGACGGACAGTTGTAGCCACCTCGCGTTGTCGTGTGGGAAAATTGAATCTTTTGGAAGGTGTTGCCGGCGCGGTCACACCTTCGTTGCCGTCAAATGCCAACAACACGACCGGGAGAAAACGCGCCCGAAACCTACTAACCAACTAACAACAGCCATTACAATAACAACAACAACCACACGGCACAATAAAGCAATATGCAACGCCTATCCGACGGTACAATAATTTCACATAATTCCAGTTATTACACGATAACCACTTTAAACGAGATAAATCACGTGGGCGATTGCACAATGCGAGGCGTGTGCGCGCGACTATCCGAAAGCAAAACACACGAATCTATGCGCACATGTGTGGCTATGTGAGTGTGATTGTGTGTGTGTGTAGCGCAGTGAGGTAAAACGGCAATTGGCATGGCGAGTCGATGGATGACTGGAGCGTGTGACACAGGTGGGCGGCCAGTGGAAGTGTTGCGCTACAACTAAATATATGTGCGAGTATGTTTGCATATATATGAGTGTGTGTGTCTGTGTGTGTGCCACATTGGAGCAGTGGGGCACGCGCGCACCTTCGAGCTGCCAACAAATGCAAAAAACTTGCCAACAATAACAAACGACAAACAACAACAATAGCTGAAAATCAAAAGAAAACAACTGCACAAACGTCAACAACAAAAGCAACAACGCATAGTTGCAGCAAGTCAGCAACAAAGCAACAACACATCGGCATTGAGTGCGCATATCGGAAAAGTATCTCACAGCGACGCGTTGCGGAAAATAGAAAGGAAATCGCAAAGTCGTTAGCGGCAAAAAAATGCGCCAGCAAAAATAAAAACAATAACATTCACAACAACAACACTAGCAGCAATAACACTAACCGTAAGCGATAACAATGGCGTTGCCTAACGATTTTGTAATAAAGTGGCAGCGGAAAAGATAGACTCAGACTGCATAAACGAGCGGAAGAGCCAAAGAAAAATTACAACAACAGAACAAAAAAGGCAAACGGCAATCGATATGTAACACTCGTCGCACCGACGCAGACAAACGCAGCAAAATGCAAATTTGAAATTTCTGCCTCGTTTGCCGCTGCAAAGTCTAATGAGTTGTTGTTGTTGCGTTTGTCAGTCTGTCGCAACGATACGTAGGTGTTGCCAAAAGTGCGCTGAATACGCAGAAAATGTGTTTCAAGTCGTTGGGTGCTGGTCACCAGGCACTCGAAACATGGTTGGTAGAAGTAGTTAGTAGTATTTGTTGTTGTTCTAATGGTTAATGTTATGGCTTTAAAAGTAACAAAGCGAGTAAAGCGACGAAAGAAAAGATTGTTCAGAGAATATAATAAAGTCAGATAAAGCTAAAGTCTGGTAGAGAAATGGCTTGGAAAATTAAATGCAGCACGTAAAGTTTGGCAAAAAAGATGTGGAGAAAGGTAACTGCATTGAAGACGCTTACAGGGGGGCAAACTTAAGATCTTACAAGCCTTCTTATGAACATTTAGAGTCTACAAATTAGTGTGTAACAAAACCCAAGTTTCTATAGATGGACGTGAAGACAAAATTCTGGTCTTCTAAAAACCCCAGTCCGATTAAAAACATCCCCTATTCTTCCCTTTCAAACCTCTCTTTCTCAGCACAACTACCACATTTCGTGCTTAATTGGAAACGGTGTGAAGTAAGTAGAGAGGTTCGACCACTTTCATTACGTAATTGGATAGAGAATCATGTACTATAGGGGTGATCGACCAATAGAGTCTCGAGCATTGTAAGAGATGTTCAAGGTTCCATGTAGAGTATAAAGGAAACGGAAACCGAGGAGTGGGAGACTACTGACGATTCATAACCTTTTCTTGAGAGCAAAAAAAGAGTCTGTTAAACTTGTTCAAATGCACTTGGAAAGTGTTCCAAATAGAAACAATCGACCATCACTAAAATGTACTTAGAAAGACTAAGTAGAAAGGATCTTGTCTTAATGGATTCTTAAGGATGACGAGAGACAGTTAATCGCCAATTTCGGGATCCTTTTTAATCGAAAGACCACGTAAACGCATCTCGTCTGCAATTGAAAAGTGTCTCAAATAGATACAATCGAAGTCTCTTGTTCATAGTTGGAACGATTCCCATGCGAATTCAGGAAGTGTTCTTAAAGAAGACTGAAGACAGTGATTCGCTTCTTCCTGAGATGCTTTCTGGCTTCTTCCTGAGATGCTTTAAAGTTAAAATTTCCTACTATGAATGACAAACATCTCTCCTCTTCTCCGTATTTAGAAATGGTACAAAGAGTTTCATCGGACTTTCGACGGGTTTTAAAGGAAGAAGAGAGACCGCTTACTGTCCCTTTTTGAGACCTCTTGGAAGTCCAGAGTACTTTTTAATTTAAACGTTGGTACTTGGGCCCCTAAATATCGCTTGTCTGTATTTAAAAAGTGTCTCAAGTAGGGACAATCGATGTCTCTTGTACGTTCTTAAAAATGGTTCCAAGTTAAAAGAGTCCCCGAACCTGTGAATGATTGTAAAAGAAGAGAAATTACAGTTGATTACCTTTTCTTGGTACCATCGCAAAATGCTGAGTAGATACGTTTTGAATTGAGTGTTTCTACTTGAGAACATAAACATCTCTCGTGTTTTTGTTGGAAGGGGCCCCAAATAAAAAAGTCTGTGGTCCGAAAGGGTCTCAGTAGAAAGGTTCTCGTTTGGCCTTACGAAAAATTCTGAAAAAGACGATAGTTAATCCCTCCTTCTTCGGAACGTTTTGATGTTTGGAGGAGAGACATTTTAGCTCGATTATTCCTATTTGGGACCCCTAATTGTCGTCTCTATTTCTAAAGGGGTTCGATCAGAGACAATTAAAGTATTTTGTCCGTACTAGGAAAGGGTCCCAAGTAGAAAAGGTTTCATCCAGATTTGCGAACCATCTCAAAATGCTAAAAAAATACCTTATGAATTGAGTGTTTCTACTTGGGACCATAAACATCACTTTTGTTTGGAAGGAGCCCAAGTAAAGATGTCTTTTTTGGCCGTCTAGGAAAGGGTCCCAAGTAAAAAGGGGTTCATCCAAATTTGGGAAGTTTTGGTTTTTGGTGGTCTGACGATTTCTTTTACTCGTCATTGGTCACTTATCAATAGACTAGACTAGACTAGACTAGACTAGACTAGACTAGACTAGACTAGAGTAGACTAGACTAGACTAGACTAGACTAGACTAGACTAGACTAGACTAGACTAGACTAGACTAGACTAGACTAGACTAGACTAGACTAGACTAGACTAGACTAGACTAGACTAGATTAAACTAGATTAGCACAGCGTTCAATGCTGAATTATGGTCGAATCCCTTTTCCTTACTGGAGAAGTTATTTCCCTCCAATGTTATCCAGAAACTACTTAATTTTCTCAGATCGATTTCTGACAACTCTGTGATTCTCAGAGTCCTCCCCGAGTCTCTCTTCTCGGAGAGTTCTCCCCGTCATGCATTAAAGTTTCATCCTGCTCAGATCCAGAAGGAACTTGGAAATATCACAACAGAAAGAAAAATATGACATCGAGAGTTCATTAAAAACTTCACTGCGCATCTTTCTTCACTTCATGTTGTCTGTCTTTCTTCGAGGCAGACAGACAATGCTGCCAACTGGGCACATTGCACTTTCGAGTCCTCGCCGATTGCTATTCATGTCTTAAGTAGATTTTTTTCAAACTCATTTTCAATGCACTCAGCAAGAACTTGAAATAATAATTCATGAAGTTTTTGCTTCATAGACCATTTTAATTGCAGAGTTTCTAGCAGCCTTCAATTTACAAAAAAAATTTAAAAAAACAATGCGTTCACTATTTTCTAAGTGACGACTGACAAACGCTGCGTAAATATTGAATACTAACGAGTGTTGAAAAATTTACGGCACGCACGCAAAAAACTACTTTCTAAAACTGAAATGTTTGCTGCGAAAAATGCCGCACGCGCCACTTTGCGCTCCTCGGGCGGCAGCGTCGAGCGCCCATTGACGCCGAAACGTGCCCAAGTGTGTTGCCTACTTTTTGCGCTGCAGCACTGAAAAACTTCATTTTTTTGTGCCACTGGTCCTTGCTGCTCGCTGCCCTGACTCGATATTTTTTTGACGCTCTGCTGTGGCTGGTTGCGTGTAAAAATTCTAAACAAACACGTAAAACTCTCGGCCACCGAAAAAAAAGCAAACGAAAACAAAAATTGCACTTTCACACATGGACTCATGGACTGTGAGTGTGAGTAAATGTGTGTGTGTGATGTGTGAGTGATGTGTTGGTATGTGTGCGCAGGCATGCACGGAGCGTAGCATAAGTGCACACAAATTGCACTTTTATGTGGTGGCGCGCGCCACGTCCGCCACGCCGCCAACCGATGGCCCACAGTTTTTTTTATTACTTTTTTTATTACATTTTTTTTTTGTTGCTGCAAATTTTATTACTTTTTGCAATTTCTTGGGTTTTTATACGGGTGTTTTTGCTGTTGTTGTTTTTGCTAGCAACCACAGCGTTCAGCATGCAACGAGTCTATTTTGTTGTTGTTGTTGTTGCATGCAACCATGGCTTAACAATGATTTGCAGCGTTGCACAGGAATGCAGCGCGCATTGGTGTGGCGCTGCTGTAGTGGATTTTGTGCTATTTGCACATAGTTTAGTTGGTGTTGTTGTTGTTGTTATTATTGCTTTATATGTGTGTTTGTGTTTGTGTGCATATTTCGAGTAATTCCGGCTGCTATGTCAACTTTGGGCAGCCATGTGTGCTGTTGTTTGCTTACTGCCGCCACCTCCTTCCAGCACGCCCCCCCTGCGCTGCGTTATTTTTCACGCACGATTTTTTTCCTGTTGTTGTCCTAACGAGATTTACTACTATTTTTAGTGCACTTTTTTTGTGCAGCACTAAGCGCATTAAATTTCACGCAGTGCAAATTTTGCAAAATGACTTTAAAATTTATTTCTCGCTTAATTGAATTTCTTTGAAATTTTTGCCACATTTCGGTAGTCAAGATTTATGTATTTTTTGTTTGTTTGTTTGGAACGAACTCTCAACATTTGCATGTCGCATTATGTGCATTAAGTCGACTTGTTGAAGGTCCAAAGCCGAGAATCCAAACCCATAAACTGGCAAGTGAGTGTTTTGTCTGTCCAGCTGCCGTTCCAACTTCTAAATTACTAAAGATATGGTTTTCATATTTGGCTTAAAAACCATTCACACATATCACAGTTCAGTGCATTGTTAATTTATTTTTATAAAAAATTTAAAAATGTTAAAGATATGATTTCGTATTTGGCTCGAAAAGATTTCACACTTCACAATTCACTGCATTGTTAATTTTTTTTAATATGGAAAAAACTCCATTTTTATAAGCAAACGTCCTTGATTTGTGCCAAATGTGAAAAAAATAAAAAAAATTTTTTTTTTTAAATGCGCAAAACCACATCAAAACCATCAGCATTAAAAAATCATCAAGAAATGGCAACAAATAAAGAATAAAGACAACTTTAAAGTTGCAAAAACCAGCAACAAATAATCGGCTTAAAAAATACGAGTTGATATATTATTTTTTGAGAGACATTGCGACAGCGTTGCATTGTGATGAAGTTGTCAGTGTCGATTAGTCACAACTCATTGCGGCCAATAAATGTAAAGCAATCAGAAGAAGAAAAAGAAGAAGAAAAAGCAGTCAAAGTAAAAATAACAAAAAAAAAATTGAAAGCAACAAGTGTTGAGCATTTAATGTAGCGAAATTAAAAGAAATCACAAAATAATTTAAAGTATTTTTCTCATTTCTCTTCTGAAATGCCGACAAAACTGAACTCAAAGTGGCCACACAAATCGTATTGAAAAAAAGTTGAGCTGAAATGCTAAATTGAGTTTGTCTTGTTGCTGTTATTGGCTGCTTGTTGTTGCTATTGTTGTTGTTTTTTCTGCTGTTGCTATTGTTGTTGTTATTGTTGCTGCTGCTCGCTCATGTTGATGATGTTGATAACCTTCTGACACCGCACACGGCAATGATTTCATTTCGTGCTATGAAATGCACTTTGATATTGTTGATTGATGGCGAGCAACATTATCAACAACAACAACAATAATTTGCGCGTCACCACTGACACATTGACGAGCATTGAAAGCCATAAAAAGAAAAATAAAATGGCATAAATAAAAAAGCAAAATCTGTTAATTTTAGTTCAAAGCTGTGCGTTGTAGTTTTTGTACTTTGGACAAATACAACAATAACATATTTTTTGCCATTACGAAGTTTGAAAAGATTAAGAACAGATTTTATTGCCCGAAGAACAGCTGTAATTCATTTGTTGTTATTGTAGAAAGTAATTCAAAAGCAAATCTCTTTCTTCTCGGGCTTTGGCTATAAAAATTAAGTTTATAAGACATAATTGTTGTTTTTGTGTAACAGTTGAAGAGTTGGATTCTTAAACCAGCAGAACGCTCTGGCAAAAATAGGTTTACTGGGCCAAATCGGTGCAGTAATTTCAAGAAGAGAAGTAATTTTCAAGAAGAGAAATGCATTTCTTCTTTAAGGAAAAGAATGCTTAAACCTTACATTTTAAATTCATTTGGTTAGCAGAAATCGGGCAGATATGGTTTTTTTATGGTTTTTGTTTTACGGATGGACTGATGTGTGTTGAGGTCATTGATAAGTGTTAACCCTGCCATGCCCACTGCAAGGAGAATAAAAACAAAAATATGAAAATTTTTAACATCTCTGTACTGGCTCTGACCCTGGGAATCCTCTCTTCACAAATCTTAGTAAACTCTCAAGCATTGAAACACACAAAATATACTTCTTTCTAAAGACCTCGAAATAGATTTAACTTCTTCTACCTCTTTTTAACCCTTTCGCAACGAATCAAATAAAAATATATAGATTTTTAACATCTCTTACTTGCTCTGGTCCTAGAAATCACTCCTTCACAAATCTAAGTAATCCACCATTCAGTCGGAATTCCCTTCAACACTTTAACCAACTAACTACTAAGCAAGTCAACCTGAAGTCAGTGCCAATGAAAATTTCTCAATTTACAACATAACCTCAAATGAGCAACTTTTGAATGCTTCACAACGACTACAACTTGAAACTTTGTAGAATAACTTAAACAACTCGCATTCAATGAAATCTCAGCACTTTGACAGCGCGTTGCAATGATTAGTCATTGTGCAAGCTTCACAACAAAACGACATCTTTTCTACATTTTTCTCTCTCACATACACACACACACACACACACACACATCATTCTCTCTCTCTCTCTTTGTCTCTCACACACACACAAATCAAAGACGTCGAATAATATCTCAAACTTAATCACATTTCCGACAAGTTAATGTTGTGCGCCACTAATAAATGTTGCACATTATGACAGCAGCACATGGCTGCAATTGTTGTTGTCTAAATATTGCCAACAGTCGACAGTAACAAAGTAAAACGAACAAAAAAAAATTGACAATGACAATTTTTATAAATAATTAAACCTGCGTCGGTATTCATTAGCAGTGATTTATTTAATAATGCATTGAAATGGTTTTATTATAATAACAACAGTAATGAAATATTATAAATTGTGTACAATAACAAAAGTAACAACAAAATTTTAATTAATTGTGAACAAAAATTAATGATAGCAAACTAGAATTAACAACATGGAAATTATTACAAAGTAAATGTGACAAAACTATAAATTAAACAAAAATATATACAAAACAAATTTAAAAAATTAATATTTTTTTAAATTAATTTTTTAATAAATACATAAAAGTTAAAAAAAATTTAATTATTAATAAATAAAATATAAAAAAATAGTTTTTAAAAAATAAACAATAGGGGTATTCACACCGGGTTCGTTTCTTTGTTAATTCGGTACTCGTAATTTGGTTTGTATGCGTAATTTGGTTTTGTAAAAGAGTTGAAGAATCAAGCAAAAATAAAAAAAAATTAATAAGAAACTACCCAGTACCGAACTAAATTAGTAACGAGTTCGGTGTGAATAACCCTACTGACTGTGGATTGGAGTAACATAAATGCTGAGCGCGAACGTGACTGGCAATAAATAGTTGAGCGCACTGTTGAATTTGTATACTATTTGACTTTAATATAAATGTTTTTTTTATGAAAACGCAAATAGTTTTGCAGCATAACGTTAATGTAATTAAATTAGTTAATTATGCATTAACACAAACATTTCTAGTTTTAGGTACAAAGTACAAAAAGTGAAATGCAAAAACTATTGTTGAAGATTTTGCATTGCGCAGACAAATGAGTTTAGTTTATTGGTCACAGTTTGTGTCATTACGACCACTGTTGAACCTATAGTTGTTGTAAATGACAAGTCACTCTCTGTTGGGTAACAAAGCTGAGATTATCGAGCTGTAGGGATGAGAATGAGACCTCAAGGAAACCTGAGTGACAGTTTTCAGGGGTCACTCATTTTAAAAAACCCACCAATCCCCGTTTTCGTCTGATTTGGCACCGACGTTCTAAGGGACATTCCAACCGATGATCTAAAACATTAATTTGCCATATGGATTCCGCTATTGCCAACAACAAAATTTGTTTTTATTTTTTAAGCTAGGAATCGAACCTAACCTAAACCTCTGGTATGAGTAAAATGGTAAAATTTGATGGGCGTTAGATAAGGGGCGTGGCAATTTCTTGTGACTCCTATTTTCCGCGTAACTCTGGAACTGTAGCTCTCACATTAATGAAACTCGGTGGCACTCGTCGACTGGAAAAAACGGAAGGACATTGAGAAGGCATGAAAGGGGCATGACACCGCCCACTAAGTTAAGTCGCTCGAGAGAGTTCAGGCATTGTGCTACGACAGCCAGTGGTGAACACAAGGGGGGGGGGTGTCAAACCTACTCCAGACACAAAAATTGCTGCCGAAAAATATGGTTTCAAGTGCTATTGAGCTGAAAAGTTGTAAGCAAATCCCCTTATCCCCCTAAAATGAAATCCTGTGTGCGCCACTGACCACAGACATATCTCAAGGTTTCCAATACACTCTCCTATGTATCGACTATATTTTCTAAAAGAGGCGATGAGAGCGACATGTCGGCTGTATTCCTATGGATACTGGCACGACAACAAGGGCTCGGGTCATAGAGAAATCTTCAAGAAGTTGTCAGCGCAATATCCATTGTTGCTGGCCCCTAAGAATTGCCTAATGCCCGTAGTATCCTTTGGGAGAAACTTTGAAGTGAGGTTCCCAACGCGCGGCCTATGGGACAACTCAGAGGCCATGCTAGGGGATCTGACGAAAATGTTCTTCACTGACGGATCCAAGACCGATAAAGGAGCTAGGTGGCACCTCGATGTTAGTGTCAACTGCTACTACTCACTAGGTGGGCTGACTACCGTCTTTCAGACTGAAATCTTTGCCATTCTGAAGGTAGCGGAATGGATAATCGGGAGGAAATGGTGCGGAAAACATATAGGAGTCTGTAGTGACAGTCAAGCTGCACTTAAGGCAGTGGAGAAGGCGCGTGTTGCCTCTAGGATTGTCCAAGAATGTAAGATGAAGCTAAAATCAGTCGCGAGATGTAATAAGCTCCAACTTATCTGGGTTCTGGGACACTCCGGTGTTCTAGGTAACGAAACTGCCGATGAACTGGCTAACTGTGGATCAGGGTGCACACCCATGGGACCAGAACCAATAATCGGCACCAGTCTAGCAGGAACCCTGGACTGGATCAAGTCCTGTGTAAATAACCCCCATAGAGAACGTTGGTCTAGCTTGGGAAGCTGTAGAACTGCCAAGTGTTTTGTGAAAAGCCCGAACAGGAAAGCAGGGAATTTCCTCCAGAAGCTGGGAAGGAAAGACCCTCGACGAATGGTCGGGTTAATCACAGGACACAATCCATGGGGGCGACATATGGCCAAAGCGAAGATCCGACTTGCGTGTCTTACCTGGAGGAGGTGGATAGTACAGAGCTTGTCCTGCCTTCTCTAGAACGAGATTGCGCACGCTGGGTTCAGATGTTATGAGAATGGATGAAGTTCATTCTCTCACCCTGTGTGATCTCCTGAGATTCATTAATGAGTCTGGGAAATTTGCACAGGAGAACTCATAACCCTCTCTCCCTTTCCACTTACTTTCTCTTTTTCTTTTCCCATTCCCATCTCCTCTATCAACCCCTTTTCTGAGCCTTAAGTATAATGAGCTATAAAACCTGAGTGCTTGAGGTAATAACCTACCTTGGGTTATTTCCTCGGCTCCCCTTCATATCCATCAATCCATTCCATCCATGTATCGACTGAGTATCCGAAGAATCCTAATTATCAGCCAATGTTCATACTTGTCAGTTTTGTTAGCTTCTTGATTTGACTGGAGCTCTCAGAAGCTCGTTATTACTTTTGGTATAATTTAATTTATTAATTTAATTATTTTATTTAGTTTCTGTAACTAACAAAATTTCTCACCCATTGAATTGTATTAAAATACAAATTATTAGTAATTCAAGTTTAATTCAAACTCTTATTTCATTCCTTTTTATTTGCAGGTAAGCTTCGAAACCATGCAATTTCAGTGAGTGTGAGTCAACTCTGAGATGATTTTCCTGTTCAAAAGCACAAATGCCATAAATATGTTAATGTCGAACACGCCTCTTTCGAGTAGGAACCGCACTGATTCTCGTGAGTGCATTATTTCAGTTGATGTAATTTAATTAATTCATTTTTTTTGCGGCTTGTAATTGAAATTAATCGCACATTTTATGATTACGTAAATCGCTGCCCGTTTGCTGGCCACACTTACAGACATTCATGCACACATACATACATACATGTGTGTGAAAAACACACATACATGTGTGTGTGTGTTTGTATAAAATTACATAAATCGCTGACTGATGTGTTGTACGAAATCGCACCACAAAGAAGAATGGAGAAGCAACGCCAATTGTTGTGTTGTTGTTGGTGTTGTTGGGCGCTTAATTGTTGCAGCAAATTAAAGCATTAATACATGAATTGAAATTTAATCACTCAATTACTTACATTGATGTGCGCCATTTGCTGTAAATGTGTGGATTTTGAAAAAAAATTTTATTATTATTTTTTAATGTTTCAATTTGTTTAGTTTATTTTGGTGTTTAGTTTCATTTGTTATTTTGCAATTTTTATGTTTAGTGTTTGGCAATTTGATGACCATTTAATTTGTTTAGTTAGTTTAGTGCAACAATGTCTCAATTAATAGGAAATTTGCGACTTTTTAGGAGTCTTTTTAGCCTTTTTGATTTTGAAATGGTTTACAATTAAGTTAGTCCAATGCAAATTTTTGGGTCCATATTTATTTCGATTTAATTGAAAATTCCTGTTCCCTCACTCCAAACGCTTCCCGAGCCTCCTGAGTGCAATTTATAAAACCATAAAAATTGCTCTGTTTGAGTGTTGGCTCTCACTTGAAAGCACATGTGACATCCGCCTAGAGCGCTTCAAGTCCATAATTTGCTTCGAAAACCAACTTCGTAAATGCCCCAAAACCGCACTTTAAGCCTTTAAAAGCTTTTTTCTGTTACTTTTTTTTGGCGCCCATAAAACGACGCCTGAAAGTCGAAATGGCCAACCGCACAAAACTGCCAGCAGCGCGACACTTCAAGGATTCGAGGCAGCAAGCAATGTGTTCTGCCTGTCTGCTCGATGTCGTGGCGGCGACAGCAACATGTTGTATATAATTTTAACAGTTGTTCTTCAACAGCTTCAGACTGCCCATAAAAAACTTCTGTGTCCAAATTGCAGGCAACCCAAGACGCAATCGAAATGTGCAAATTTTTAAGGCACCAAAATAAAGCAAATTCCTGTTTCGTGTATTTCGAGCGTTAGCGGAATTGAAGCTGCGCTGCGAACGCCGGCAGCAGTCGTCGGTCCCTGTGGAGCTCTTTTTTCGGTAGACATGCAACAATGTTGGTTGCCGCGCGCATTCTGTGGCTGCCACAAATAAGCAAAATAAACGCCAAGCCAAGAGTTTCGAGTGAGACCGAACGAGCGAGAGTGAGCGAGAGCGAGAGAGGCCGAACGGCAGCAATAAGCGAAAAAGTTTGAAAACGGAATTTTTATGCACCGTGAGGCGGCCGAGCGGCGCAGCGTCAAACCAAGTGGCAGACAAACACACGGCGGCAGACAGCTAATGGGACAGACAGCTAACCAAACGTGCGGCATGAATCGTAATGAAATGGGTTTTGAAAAGCACAAAAGGGGGAAAACGATTCGGCAGACGGCCCGTGGTGCTGGCCGCCGAAGGAAGGAAAGTATTCGTATGAAAATTTTCGTTAAAAATGCAAACAATTCGGGGGCAGCGACCATTTCTGGAAGACATGCAAAATATCCACTAATCCGGATAAAAGTTGTGTGTAAGAAAGTTTAAAGTTAGTACAGAAATAGAAAAAGAAGTAGAAAGCAGACATCATTAGATTTGACTTTGGTAAAAGTTTAAGTATGAAAATGGGCAGAAATAATGCAGATGAAACAGTCAACGATACCCAGAAAGATATGTGGAGAGTTGCAGTTAGAGATGGGTTAATGAAAAAACTAATAGGGTAGAGTCTGTCTTGCAAGCATCCTGGACTGAACCGGATCCTGTGTAAACAGCTTACCTAGGGAACCTTAGTTTAGGTTGGGAAGCTGCAGCACTGCAAAGTATTTTGTGTTAGGTCCAAGCAGGAAGGCAGAGCTATTCCTTCTAAATTTAAGAAGGAAAAATCTTTGCCGGATCGTGAGACCCCGGGACACACAATCAATGGGGCCACAGGACACAATGGGCATCATTGAGGATCCAACTTTCGAGAGCACTTTCTCTGTATATGTCCCGCCGTCGCTAGAACGAGATTGCGCATTTTGGGTTCTCATGTTATGAGGATGGACAAGGTGCATTCTCTTACTTATCTCCTGAGATTCATTAAAAAATCCATGAAATTCGTGCAGGAAGACTTGTAGTCGCTATCCCTTCCCTACTTCTTTCTTTCTTTAACCTCCTCGCCCGTCACTCTTCCCTATCACGCTTTTCCTCTCGAGTCTTAAGCACAATGGGCTGTGTAAGCCGAGTGCTTGAGAAACTGGACCCTCTAGGATTCACTTTCTCGACTTCCCTCATATCTATTCCATTCCAATAGGGTAGAGTGAATACTAATTTGGATTGAAAGAGAAAGCGAAAAGGTGTAAAGCTAGTTCAAGCTGTTCTGTTGAAACTGCCTTCTGTTGAGTAGTTTTATCAGTCGAGATCACTCTATGTTACTCAATTGCCTATCGACACCATAGTAGCACCTATAGACAAGAGTAATCCTTTGCTTTATCTCCAGGCTGACATCATTCCTGCTTCTTGTGGCGGAGCCAAGGTTAAAGAATTCCTTGACAACTTCAAAAGTATACCTCTCGGGCTCGACGTGAGACCCCAGTCGCTGTGAGTCACTCATACTGTACAGACAGCATATACTTCGTCTTGGTTTTATTTACTACCAGACGCATTTCGGCAGATTCTCTTTCGATTCTCGCAAAAGTAGCGGTAGTATCTCCTTTGTTTCGCCTAAGAACTTCAATGTAACTCTGTACCCTTTTTGTGAAGGTTGAGAATGCCGATCGTCTTTGGAACGGAGAAATTAAATGCGGGTCGGGGTATGGTGAGATTTGTTCGCAGAAAGTGGAATTGCAAATGGTTCAAGAAATACTAAATTTGCGACAGAAACCGCTTAGATCGAGAAGCAGTAATAGCAGTAACATAAGTATAGAACCAGAACAAAGGGATTAGAGATGAAATCGAGAGATTAGATATAAAACCGAGAGATAACTAAACACAGCACTCATTTAGCCAACGGTCCCCATGGTGAAATTAAGGTGGTCGCACGACAAAAGATTACCCTGTCTGGAGCATCGAACGGTATCAAATGGGTCGAATAAATCACATCCAACCCTGACAGACTTGGGTATATTGCTCAACGTCGCTCGGCAAATCTCACGAGCTTTGCAGGGATATTAAGCACCTTCCCCATGAATCGCATTGTCCGGAAGTGACCTCTTCGATAGGCGGTTCGTTAGGGATACCAAGTTCAGACATTACACCACATTATGAAATATGGAAGTGACCTCTCCCTCGATAGACAATTCGTTAGGGATACCAAATTCAGACAATACACCGCGTTGTCCGGAAGTGACCTCTCCCATCCATCCGCTAGGCGACTCGTTAGGGAGGGCAAGTTCAGCCAATACGCCACAATGTCTAGAAGTGACTTTTTGGACCCATTCGATAGGCGATTTAATAGTTACACATAAATCGCATTGTCTGGAAGTGACCTCTCCGACCCATCCGATAGGCGATTCGTTAGGGACACCAAATGGAAACAATACACCGGATTGTCTGAAAGAGACCTTTCCGTTCCAATATGCCGCATTGTTTAGAAGTGCCCTTTGGGATCCTTTCGATAGGTGACTCGATAAGGACACCAAGTTCAGACCATCAACTGCATTGTCCGGAAGTGATCTTTCTGACCCATTCGATAGGCAATTCGGGATACTAAGTTTAGAGAGTAGACCGCATTGTCCGGAAGTGACCTCTCCGACCCATCTGATAGACGAATCGTTAGGGATACCAAGTTTAGACAATACACCGCATTGTCTGGAAGTGACCTCTCCGACCCATTCGATAGGCGATTCGTTAGGGATACCAAATTCAGACAATAAGTCGCATTGTCTTGCAGTGACCTCTCGGACCCATTTTATAGGCGATTCGTTAGGGATACCAAATTCAGACAATAAGCCGCATTGTTTGGAAGTGACCTCTTGAACCCATTCGATAAGCGATTCGTTAGGGATACCAAGTTGAGATAGTAAGCCACATTGTCTTGCAGTGACCTCTCGGACCCATTCGATAGGTGATTCGTTAGGGATACCAAGTTAAGAGAATACACCTCGTCGTATCCATTCTCTATTGACCTCTTCGATTCATTGGATAGGTGATTTTTAAGGGGTAAAACGTTCAGAAAATACGTCCCATTGTCTGGCAGTGACCTCTCGGACCCATTCGATGAGAGATTCAATAGGGACACCAAACTCAGGCAATACCAAGTTTAGGCAACGCGTTGCATTGTTCGGAAGTCACCTTTCAGACCCAATACGCCGCAGTGCTTGGAAGTGCCCGTTCGGGTCCTTTCGATAGGTGATTCGATAAGAACACTAAGTTCAGACTATCAACTGCATTGTCTGGAAGTTACCTCTCCGACCCATTCGATAGGCAATTCGTTAGGGATACTAAGTTTAACTAATACGCCGTATTGTCTGAAAGTAACCTCTCCGACTCTCGTTGTATCCATTTTCTATTGACCTCTCCGACCCATTCGACAGGCGATTCGTTAGGAATATCAAGTTCCAACAATACGCCGCATTGTCCGGAAGTGACTTCTCCGACCCATTCGATAGGCGACCCATTATTGGGCCATCGAATGCTGCCTTGTAAACGATAAGAAGAGAGCATCGATGAGTATCGATTCGACTTTCATGGATCTAATCCAGGAATTGGCGTGTTGTGAATATCTGATCGATGGTGGACTTTCCAGTGTAAGGGTCCCATCAGCGCTTTAGTGAGTCTCTTCAATTTAATGAATATCTGGGCTGGAATAAAGAAAAAATACTTGAAATTAAACTTGAGAGAAACATAAAGACTTATGAATAACACGAAAGCAAAGACCCCACTCTGGTTAGTTGCTTGGTTTGGTGATGGTGTTTTGTGAGAATGTGGAGTGCAGCAATGGCTTCAGACATCTGAAGTTGATGCTTGTTGGCGGAATTGTGCGCATCGGCGTTGCCACATGTGCGTGGGGAAGAATTTCAATTAGAAAGGTGGAGTCTCAAGTAGTTGAAAAAGACCGAAGGCAGCAATGATGAATGATGAATAGGTGGCATTGTGTGAGGGGGAAAGTGAATGAAATTGTAAAGAAATTTTAAAAATGTAAAGCTTACTGGAAATACTTTTTCACTGACAACAGCAACAAGCTATGGCAATAATCGGAGTTATTCAACTGTAGTCTATAAAAATCTTATCAGCTTTAGAGGCGCGTAGGAAAAACGATCAAAAAGAACTTAAGAAACACGATTAACACGATTGGTTTGGCAATTTTGCAAACTATCTGTGTGCTTTTTTATTATTTTTTTATTATATTATTATAATAATTTTTTAATTTATATTTCTTTTTCAAGATTAAAGCTAAAAATATTTAAAAAAAAATCAAACATTTCGTCGAATCGTTTCGATAAGGCAAAAGCACAGCCGTTGTGCCAACAGTAAAAAAAATGCCCCAAAAAAAGACGAAGTAAAAAAAGTGCCGTTCAAACATTTCACGCGCTGATAAGCTGATAAACAAAAAACAACAACAAATATATTTATGAAAACGCACAGAAACCCAGCGTGGAGCATGTCAGCAGGTCGTAGACAATTCAGATTGTCAGTTGTCATTAACACCCAGTCGCCAGTGTTGCTTGTTGTTGTTGTTGCTTTGACTCAGCGGCCCATTGCGGGGTGCGATGAACATATTTTATGCTTCTTCTTGCTGCTGTCATTCTTTGCGTTGGTCTGTTTTTTTGTTTTTTAAATATTACTTTGAAAGTAATTAATATTAACGGCGCCCACACACAAACACACACAAACGCACACACACACACGCACAGAAGATTATGGCTCATTAAATTTACAGATACTTGAAATGCGTTCGGTTCGTATTTGGGGGCCGCGCGTATTTTCTATGGTTTTCTTGGCTTTTTCCGCTCGTTAGGTTTTCACTGCGGCGCGCCGTCTCACTTATTTTGCTGGCGGCCGGTTGTTTATGCTTTCCTTTTCCGATAAGAATTGCAATGCTTACCAACTGTGCACCGGCTCCGAGTTGGCTTTGTCAACGCACCGAACAGCGCTGACCCCTTCGCCTTTGTTTGTACTTTGTGTGCGCCTGTGTGCGTGTGTGTGTGCGTTGGCATTGTTTGTTTATTTGTTGACTTTATGGCTCGACAAACAGCGCGTCGGTGGCGCAGCAAATGTGAAAATGCGCCCAGAAAGCAACAGAACCGTATTGACTTGACGTCTTTTCGCTTTTGACGCCTCGTCATTGGGTTCAGCAAGGCTTTGTGTTGCTGTTTGTTGTTGTTTTTTTCAATTAATATTGTGTTCAAGTTTTGAGTAAAGTGCATTGGACCTGACAACACGGCACGGCGCAACGTGTTGTGTGCCGGAATTTTCGCGCCTTGCAACTAAATCCACACACCTTGCCGACCCTCGGCTGAACTTTTTCGTTGTTGTACGCGTCGTAATTGGCACCACAACCGACCGACCGACCGACCAACCGTCGCCGTATCTACCCCTGCGGATCTTGCGCGTCGAGAGACGAAAAATGGTGGGCAGTCAGAGTCAACTGCACACGTCACATCGGTTATAACGCAACGCGTCCATACCTGCGACACACTTTAATAATACAACCGCAATAAATTTATGACAATTGCTTTTGGCACTTGTGATTTGCCACTCCACAAACAAAAAGACAACAACAATTTTTGTTACAAAAAACCAGCAACAAAAATGCTGAGAAAAAAATGTAAATCGAAAAAGGAGATAAAAAGGCAAACGCAACAGGCCAACACGGCAACCCCAACAGAACAACGACAGTCGCACACCTATGATTATATAGAATCAACCACCGAAAACAACAACGAAAAGGGCGACTCACCGTTTGTCTGTCTGTCTGTGGGTCTTTTGAACCTGTGTACACGCCTGCCACATATGCTCAAATTTTTTTTGTTTTTGTGCGCGATCCTTGATAAACTCTGTGTCATTTAATTGCTGACTTGAACATTATATTAACAGCAACAACTACAACAATGGCAACAAAAAACGGAACAAGCATTTCGCTTTTGTTTTCATCAATTTGCTAACAACATAATAATTATAATTTGTATGTTGTGCCGAGCTTAGAGGAAGCGGCTTGCCATGGCCAAGCGGCGCTTATCTGATAAACATGACAGAACAATGAAGGACACAATAAGCATGGCACGAAGGACACTGAAAAAAGAGAGAGAAAAGGGCTTTAAAGTGAGAGTGAGATTTAGAAGGACCGAGAAAGAGAGACAGATAGAGGGAGAGTGTTGGGGAGAGAGGGGAGATGAGAAAATGTAAGAGTTGCTATAAGAGATTAAATTATTAACAGCGGTTACTGTAGTTAAAGTAAGTTTCAGTTAGCGTTGACTGATAGCCCAGTCAGTGCGCAGTCAAAGCAATGTCGAGCTGTCAGAAAGTCTTCACAGTTGTGGAAAACTGCAACACTGTGTTGGGCTTAGAGGAAGCGGCGTGATAAACGTGACAGAACAGTAGAGGACACATTAAGCATGACATAAAGGACACTGAAAAGACAGAGAGAGAAAGGGCTTTAAAGTGAGAGTGTGTTTCAGAAGGACAGAGAGAGAGATGGATGGAGGTATAGTAGTGGGGAGAGCGGTAGATGAGCAAACGTAGGAGTTGCTAAATAATAAACAGCGACTACTGTTGCTACAGTTGGTTTCGGTAAGCGCTGACTGATAGTCCAGTCAAAGCGCAGTGAAAGCAACTTCGAGCTTTTAGAAAGTCTTCCCAGTTGTGAAAAACTGCAGCACTGGTTTCTGTTGAATGAATGAATGAAGGACACAATAAGCATGGCATGGCATAAAGAATACTGAAAAGAGAGAGAGAAAAGGGGTCAAAAGTGAGAGCGAGATTCAGAAAGACATAGAGAGGGAAGAGATGAGCAAATGTAGGAGTTGCTATATGACACTAAATAATAAACGGTCACTACTATAGTTAAAGTTAGTTTCAGTTAGCGCTAACTGCTAGACCAGTAAGTACGCAGTGAAAGCAATTTCGAGCTGTTAGAAAGTTTTCATAGTTGGGGAAAACTGCAACACTGTTTGCTTTCGGCGTGATTAACATGACAGGACAATGAAGGACACAATAAGCATGGCATAAAGGACATTGTGAAAAGAGAGAAAGGGTTCAAAAGTGAGAGCGAGATTCAGAAGGCCATAGAGAGAGAGGCAGATGGAGGGAGAGTATTGAAGAGAGGGGAAGATGAGTAAATGTAGGAGTTGCTATAAGACTCTAAATAATAAGCAGTCACTACTGTAGTTAAAGTTAGTTTCAGTTAGTGCTGACTGCTAATCTAGTGAGTACATAGTACAGTACACAGTGAAAGCAATTTAAAACTGTTAATTTCAGTTAGAAGAGGGAGAAAGAAGGCAAAAAGGTTTAAAAGTGAGAGCGAATTTTAGAAGAACAGAGAGAGACAGATCGACGGAGAGTATTGAAGAGAGAGGAAGATGCTATAAGACACTTATTTATAAACAGCGACTATTATATAAAGTTAAAGTTGTAGTTAGCGCTGACTGCTAGACCAGTGAGTGCGCAGTGAAAGCAATTTCGAGCTGTTAGAAAGTCTTCACAGTTGTGAAAACTGCAGCAGGACGATGAAGGACATAGTAAGCATGACATAAAGGACACTGGAAAGAGAGAGAAAGGGTTAAAAAGTGAGAGCGAGATTTAGAAAAACAGCGGGAGAGAAATGGATGGAGCGAGAGTATTGGAAAGAGTAGGAGTTGCTATGAGACATTAAATTATTAATAGCGCCCATTCTAGATAAAGTTAGTTTCAGTTAGCACTGACTGCTAATCTAGTGAGTACACAGTGAAAGCAATTTAAAACTGTTAGAAATTCTTTACAGTTGTGAAAAACTGCAACACTGTTTGCTGTCACTGCAATAACACTGTGTTGGGTTTAGAGAAAGCGGCGTGATAAAGGACACAATTAGACATAAAGGACAGTGGAAGGAGCGGGAGAAGACTTAAATGAGAGCAAAATCCTGGGGCTCATTGATATAAAGGTAAAAAGAAGGGGGAGATGAGGAAATGTATAACTTTTATGAACAATAAGCAGCTCTGAATAAATTAGCAACTTCTGTCAAAATAGTTTAAGTTAGCGCTGACTGCTAGCCCAGTCAGTGTGCAGTGAAAGCAAATTCGAGCTGTCAAAAAGTCTTTGTAGTTGTAAAAACTGCAACACTATTTGCTGTAATTACAACAACACTGGGTTGGGCTTAGAGAAAGCAACGTCATAAAGAACACAGTAAGCATGTCATAAAGGACATTGCAAAAAGCGGGAGAGGGCTTAAATGAGAGCGAGAGTCAAAAGCATATATTTATGAAGAGAGAGAGAGAGGGAGAGAAGGAGCTTATAAGAAGATATAATGAGCCACTGAATACTAAGCAGCAACTTCTGCATCCAAAATTAGTTGCAGTTAGCGCTAACTGATAGCACGCCAAGTGCAAAGTAATAACAGTTCCGAGTTGCTAGAAAGTTTTGACAGTTGCACAAATCTCCAACACTGTTTGCTGTTACTGCAACAACACTGCAAAGCATCAAATTCAAAGCGGAAAAGACAAATTCTTAAAGTCATCAGCCGGCGCCTGACCCTGTCGGCAGTTTGTAGCGCCACTGCAGCGCATACAACATGGCAAAGAATGACCGTAAGCCGTCGGTAAAACTCATCACACAAACACACAAACATATATATGTATTTTCATATATATATGTATGAGTCTACAACAAGGGGAATGGCACTAACGCGTTGGCACTGTCTGCCGTTTCGTTGGCACGTAGTCGCTTTGCCTCTCTGATTCGGGTTAGGGGTGGAGTCGAAAAGTCACGCAATGCCCAACATGCACACAGCAGCAGCAACAGCAGCAGCAGCTGTGTGATGCGCCGCCGAAGGAGGAGCGGAAACAACAGAGACCGCAAGAAAGGTGGGGTTTCGGCCGAAAGACTGGACTGGACTGTAAAAGAGAAGGCACGATTTTTTCGTTTTTTTGTAGAAGCGTACAAAGTGTGCAGTGGCTGGCTGACTGGTAGCGTGTGGAAAGGAAGCAACATTGAGGGCCAAGTCACATGTTATGGCGACGGCAGCGGGCATGTTGACGATGTTATGGAATCATATTTTTGAATGCTGAATATTATGTTCATATTGCTGGAAAAGAGTTGTGAGTTTAATGCAAATTTTATGTCGGAGATACAACTCACAGAAATAAAGCCGGAAATGGACATGAAAAATGTTGACGAAAATGATTGAAATTGTATGAAAAGGGACATAAAAGTTGAGGTGAAAATCATTGATTTTTTTGTTGTACTGAAGTTATGATTGATGTATCTTGACATAAGAAGCAAAAAACCTAAAGTTTCACATGAAAAAAAGTTTAGAAAAAAAGTTCAGACAGTTGGAATGGGAGATGTGATTATGGTTAGATGGAATGGGATTGGATTGGATTGGATTTTTTGTCGGAGATACAACTCAAAGTAATAAAGCTGGAAATGGACATGAAGAATTGACAAAGATTGGATTGGATTGAATTGGATTGGATGGTTGGATTGAATTGGATTGTATTGGATTGAATTGGATTGGATTGGATTGGATTGAATTGGATTGGATTGAATTGGATTGGATTAGATTGGATTGGATTGGATTGGATTGGATTGGATTGGATGGTTGGATCGGGTTGTTGAAATTAAAGATGTGAGAATAGGAAAGGACAGAAATTTAAAGTCGAATAAGATAAGTTGAGGTCACTGTCTTAAGCTCAGATTAAGTGCTAGAAGAGACACTTAGAGAAGCTTATCTTAATCTTAATCAATCTTAAAATCAAAGAAGGAGTAAGCAGAATCTTAAATAAGTAAGAAGAGAGCATAGTTTTGAATAATTTTTTAAGGAGAGAAATTTGTTGCAAGAACGAAGAGAGAAATCTTTATTTTAATTTTTAACTGATTTTAATGCCCTTTCGGTAGCCACTTTAAAGCTTTTCAATCTTGAAAATATGATCTTTAAGGGATTTAGTCTTTCTTAAAATTTCATTAAATTGTTTATTGAGAGGTTGAATTGATAGATAGAAGAATCTTGAAATCATTAAAAAGTTCTTCTCCATTTCAAATCTTGTAAAGAACTATCAACTTTCACTTTCGGGAACTTATGATCGGGTCGTTGAAATGATAGATGTGATGGAAGTTAAATTTAAACTGATTTTTAAGGGATATTGAGGCAAGTTAAGGCGATTGTTTGAAGCTCAGACAAATGGCCAGAAGGGACACTTAGGTTTCCTACAGTTTAAAGATTACATATTCAATTCGAAGTAGGAGTAAGTAGGGTTTAAATAAGTAGAAAACCTAATAATATTTTAGAAAAATTAAACGTTGTGTTTATGAAGAGAGAAACCTCAAGAGTTGTCGAATTTTCATGGGTTTTCGATGATTATTTCAAGCATTTCAATTTTGAAACTATGAATTGTCTTTCTTCAAGTTTCATGGAAAGTTACCAACTTTCATTTTTGGGAATTTACGTTCGAGCAGTTGAAATGAAAGATGTGAGAGCAATTGAATTGAAGTTGACATTTAAAGGAAAATGAGGCCAGTTGAGAGGCCTATCTGAGACCCAGACGAATAGCCAGAAGGAACAAGAGTCGCTACAAGATAAGAGATTAGATTAGAGATTCAAGTCATAGTTAGAGTAGTTAAGGTTAGGTTGAAGCGGCTATCATAGTAAAGTAAGAGAATGTAAGAGGTTAAATAAGTAGGGAAGGGAATGAGTTTTTAGAGAAAGGCTCATAATGAGGCGAGCAACCTTAGACTGTGTTTGATTTTTTAAGGTTCAGTTTAGCGATTTTCAGACGTTTTCAAGCACAATCATCTTCAAGCCGGGGTTTTCAAATACACTGGTTTGAAGAGAGAAACCTTAGACCTGGAATAAAGAGAGAGAGAAATCTTAAACTGTGTTTGATTTCTAAGGTTCAGTTTGGTGATTTTCAAACATTTTCAAGCATATTCATCTTCAAGCCAGGGTTTTCAAATAGCCTTAACAAACCTGAAAGCGTCACTATCTTCAATTATTTTCAGGCATTTCAATCTTCATATCAGGGGTTTCAAAAAGCCTGGTCTTTCCTTAAGTTCCCTGGCAACAACTACCAGCTAGAAACCTTTAAAAACTTTGCCAACCTCCTCTCTAAACAAACTTCAAAGTATTTCACTTTTCAGCCTTTGAAAACTTTTCAGACTTCCTAAACAAACTCAATGACTTCACAATTTCATTAGACAACTCTGTCGCCCCCATTCGATGTAAAGCATCGAGTTCGCTAACACAGGTAGATCCCGTCCGTAGAGGCTTCTAATATCTACATTGTTGTTGCTGCTGTTTTAATTGCTATTCTCCAATGCAGCGCCCGAGGTATTGTACGCTGTCCGCGCCGTCTTTATGGGCTGTTGAATTCTGTTTCGCTGCACAAGTGCCGCACACCATAAAACCGTTGCAGCCATTTCCTTTCGTTTATGTTGACTCTGGCGTTTACGATGCTTTGGTGGTGGCAATGTTTGTGTTGCATGTTTTATGAATGCGCTGCCAGGGGGTTGTGCCCAGCGGAGGACACACCCGTTTCGAGGGCGTTGCTACGCGTTATTCGCTGTGTGCACAGCCTCCCACATGAGCAGCCACGCAGAAACCATTCGCAGGGATTAGATTGGAAGCGGCGTTATGGCGGCGCATTTCGTCTCTTCTGTTTAGTGCATTAAAGTCACACTAGATGGCACCAGATGTGCTGAAATAACTTTGACTTTGACAGTCAAAGAAATGAAAGTGAAAGTAAAGTCAAGAAACTAAGTGGTGACATGAATTTGGTTGAAGTTTTTTGGGAAAGATTCGAGATCTCTTTGGGATAGTTATTGGGTTCAGTGATGGGGACAACGATAGGGATAAGGATAGACAGAGTGGTAGGCAGAGTATAATGTGAAGTGATGATAACGAGACAGGTAGATCCGTATGTATAAGGTAGGTAGGTCTGTAGGCAGTAGGGATGTCGGTACGTTGGTAGACGTGTAGCTCCGAAGACAGTTCACCGAGGTCTTAGATGTTCATTGTGATGCCACAATCATTCGTACCCAGATCTCCTACTCACAACACCAATTTGAGCTCCTGAGAAGGTAGATTGCAAATAGTCTTATAAAGAAAAAGAAGATACCTATATGAGTCCTTCTTCCCCTAAAGAATAAAGAGTATAGTAAAAAACATAGAACATGAAGTACATTTTGTGTCCCTTCCTCGTCCCTACAACTCCTGCAGAAGTCATTGGAAAGCAGTACCACTCTTCTTGCATGGGTTTTTATGGGACAGACCCATTAGAACACTAATCATGGTCCTCAGCTGGTCAGTTTTTAGGGAGAGAAGTTCTCTAGAGTGACAGGGATTTAAAGACGTCCAAATTTAGAGTCCAGTGATTTTGGATTTTCCTTCAGCCCATCTAAAGTTAGTCGCTTGAATAAAGCATTAATAAATACAAAACCTACAATAGTGATAGAGATAAGGGTAGGGCCAGGGATAGTGAAAGGGTTAAAGGTAGTGCAAGGGATGGTGGAAGGGTTAAGCGTAGCGCTAGGGATAGTGGCGTGAATACGGGTAGTGTTAGGGTTAGGGTAGTGATAGCGATAAATATATATGTATGGGTATGGGTAGCATTATCATTATCAACAATGATAATGGTACGTATGAGATACAAATAGGATAGGTACCAGATAGAGATAGCGACAGGAGAGCATTACTTTGGTCTGATAGGGAAGGGTATCAGATTCAAAATTAAGGGTATCTCAATGGACCCAACAGAATCTCCGAGTGGAGGTACATGTTGCACACACCCAAACCCTATCTGTAACCCACCCTAGTAAAATAGGGTGAGATAGAATGCGAAGAGATGTTTTTTAAGAGATAGACAAAGTTGTTATAGGATAGTACTAGTAGGACCTTACGTTCACTCTGTATTTTGAAGGTTTACCAAGCAGAGATACTGGGACTGATGCATGCATTAGCATTGAACCTAATTGAGAGTCAGGTGTTGAATAAGGCCATAATTATCGCGTTTGACGTTAGGGGTGTGCATACAGCAGCCGACAATAATCTCTAAACTGGCTCTTGAATGTGTTCAAACACTCAACAGATGAGCCTGTGGTAACAATGTAACTCTGATATGGGTCAGAGGACCTTTTTTACAGCTCCAAATAAGCTGCTGATGGTGGTGATGGTATAGCTAAGAAAGGGGTCCGAGCAAGATATCCGTGTATCCCAGCAAACATTTGAACCAAGGAATTCGTGAGTCTGGGGCCTGGGCGACGTTGCGTGAGTGCACTGTGATAGTTGCACAGGGTGAGATGACCACTGAAGGCAGTCCAACGGGAAGCGATACCTTAAGAGTTTTTACTTTTGATTGGGGACTCTTGGATGACTGACTGCTTTGATAAAAGCGTAGGGTAACTTCAGAACGTACTTGGCACGTTTAAGCCCTGTCGATGGAGTTACCTGTGAACGGTCCTTAGAATATGGTAAGACATTTGTTAGTGCTAAAGCTTGTCTTTGATGTCACCTGTAGACTGTGTTTCGAAGATGACAAGACATCCACGCACATGGGGTGCGAGTATCTAGTTTAGCTTTATAACAGGGAAGGAGCTACGAACTATTAGTAATAGAAACCTACTAGAGATAACGCATGACATAATGTTTGCTAGGGAGGTCGATGATCCTGGCAGTTCTCCGGCTGATCCGGTAGAAACTTCATTGGTAGATAAGAGACCCACTAGTTATGTGGTACGCTTCGGCATATCCTCGTACAGGAGGTGGTTTTTAGGCGTAGAGTAGAGTAGAGTAGAGTAGAGTAGAGTAGAGTAGAGTAGAGTAGAGTAGAGTAGAGTAGAGTAGAGTAGAGTAGAGTAGAGTAGAGTAGAGTAGAGTAGAGTAGAGTAGAGTAGAGTAGAGTAGAGTAGAGTAGAGTAGAGTAGAGTAGAGTAGAGTAGAGTAGAGTAGAGTAGAGTAGAGTAGAGTAGAGTAGAGTAGAGTAGAGTAGAGTAGAGTAGAGTAGAGTAGAGTAGAGTAGAGTAGAGTAGAGTAGAGTAGAGTAGAGTAGAGTAGAGTAAAGTAGAGTAGAGTAGAGTAGAGTAGAGTAGAGTATAGTGAAATTTGAGCAAGGAAACTTTGAGTCAAGGTTGGTTTAAGGTTTGTTTATTGCAGTTTGAGGTTATGTGAGCCTCGATTCGCTGTAAGTTATATGCCACAACACAATGAATTCGCTGAGCTCCTCGCTTTTACGTTCCTTTGTTGACTTTTGAAGATCGGTGCATGGAATTTTTTGATGCGTTCGCCGCAGTGGCGTTGCCACATTTCAGTCATAAAAATGCTTTTATAAATAACATATTTTCTGTTATTGCTCGACGGTAATTGCCGTTTTATAGTTTACAGCCCGATGGTTGTGGGCAGGTTTTTCTGGCCGTCTTACTCATCGGCCAACTTACTGTCGAACGCAACAATAAAAGCGGCCAATCAAAGGAACTGGAGGACATTAAGTCCTGCTCCACATGTACTTCAGATGTACTGCACTGCTGTTGTTGTTGTAGTTTTTTATGAAAGTGTGAATTAAACTTAAAATGAGTGGACAAAGAGTGTACAATCACAACAACAATAACTACAATAAAAAATAACAACAAAATTGATTGCTTCATTAAGACGTCACACACATGTCGCTGCCGTCGTTTGTTGCATCTGTTGTGTGTGGTTGTGGTTGTTGTAGTTGCTGCTGCAAATATTGTTATAAAAAATTAACAACAGCAACAACGTAAGCGCGCTGCGTTATTTTCTTATTTCTGAGCATTTTTACAACTGCAACAAAAATGAAAAGTTCAAAGGAAACGTGCCGCCATTTGTGGCCATTTGCTGCCCGGCCGCTGCGCTCTCGTGTCTCGTGTCGTTTCGGGTCGAGTGGCATAAAATTGCAATCGGCTGTGGTTAGCTGCACTGGTAGGTACGAGTAAAGCAGCGTTTCCAGCCCAAAAAAGTGGATTTTATTTTTGGCACTTTTGTTGTTGTTGCTTGTTGCTGCTGTTTGCATGGACCAAAAAGTGGAGCAAATGCCACTTTGCCAGCTGAGCAACGTTGGCCGGTTGCAAATTTTGTGGTTTCTTTTATTGTTTGCACATAAAATTTGCGTTTAATTGACACATTAAAAGTGCACCAACAACAAAAAGAGAACTGCACAAACTTGACGTTTGTGCTTGACAGGCGACGGTGGCGTTGGCTGACACTTTGAAGTGCAGCTTTGAGGGCTTTTGTGACTGAAATAAATTTGCACAGTTCAATGTGCTAAGAAATTTCAGACAATTTAAGTATTTTTTCTAAGAAAAACCATACAAATTTCAAGACCATAAACTGAATTAATTTTAATTATTTTTTTAAATTTTATTTCTGAAAATTTTGTGTCCCTTTGCTAACACAATTTTAAAGGATTCATTTCAAAGGAAAACCCATACAAATTTCAAGGACATAAATCGAATGAATTTTAAATATTTGAAAAAATTTTATTTTTGAAAATTTTAATTATTTAAAAAAAATTTATTTTAGAAAATTTTGTATACCTTTGCTAACGCATTTTCAAAATTTCCACTCCAAAGAAAAACTATAGAATTTTCAAGGTCATTAATCGAATGAATTTTAATTATTATTTTTTGTAATTTTATTTCAGACCTTTGCTAACTAATTTTCAAAACTTTCACTCCAAAGAAAAACCATACAAGTTTCAAGGCCATAAATCGAATGAATTTTTTAATTTTTTTTAATCTTTATTTTCGAAAATTTTTTGTACTGTTGCTCACTCATTTTCAATGTTTTCACTCCAAAATTTCTATTCAGCTTAGACCAGAAATTTCTGCTAACAACGCACCGCAGTTCCCATCGTAAAACGCTCGTCTGTCCACTAAACACAAAACACCACTCGCTCAATAAAATCGATTGTAAAAATGACTTTACTGCGGCATAATTGCCACGCCCACTTGCATAGAGCAACAACAATCAAGTGCACATAAATCCCGCCCACAGCTGCTTCGCATCGCTTAAGTCCACCAAATCCCAGTCAAGTGGCATTAAATAACAAAAGCCACTCAATCATTGATTCGTAGCGACCACAAACAACAACAACAAAAACCACCACAAAAGAAACCCAATTCACTTGGCTTTAAAGACTTGACTGAGACAGCGGCAGGTAGAAGACCATTGGTGGCTGCAGCTTCAAATTCAAGCAGAGCTGATTTTTTTTATTGTTGTGTTCGATGCGTTAAAGCGATTTAAATTGTCCGTCCGTTTGTCTGTCTGGTTGTCTGCTGCGCTTGAGTGCGTCTGCTCGGCTGCAAGGCAGCAGCGACCTCGTCATCGTCATCGTCCTCATCATAATCAGAGTTGGGGCTTTTGTCTGCGCTCGCCACCCCTCGCCCCTCGACTCGCCGATCGCTAATAAGCGCATCCGAGTGCTGCTTTAGAGCTAAATTTCATTGTTATTTTGTTGCTGCCGCTGTTGTTGTCGTTGTTAATCCTTCAGCTGCCCAAAAATATGCGAAGGTATTCCAGCGCAACACACACACACACACAGACACATCGAAAACACACCAAATCAAGAGCAAAGTGTGAAATTCTCAGAATCAACTGTTGATTTCTTCCAACTTTGGTGCTTTCGAGTTGCTTTATTATTGCTGCTTCATCCCGTTTTCTTGTTGTTGTTTTTGGGTTGAAACAGTTTGTGAACTTTTCCAATGTCATCACATGGCTCCGCATAGCTTTGCTGCACAGTGAGGATGCAAGTTAGGAGTCCAACAGGGGCGGAGGAGGCGAGAGATGTGTGCAGCTTAAAGATTTGTGTGCGTGCTGCAAGTTCAGTTCAGCTTCTTGTTGCTTACTGTTGTGTTTAGTTTATTTATGTAGTTTTTTTTGTTATTATTGCCTTAGATTCAGTTGCATTTTATCTAAAAGATTTACGTAGTGGCAGCGACCTGTGTTTGCTGCTGAATCAATTCTACCTGTAAAGGCAGCACATTGCTACCAAAACAATTTAGCTGACCATTTGTCGGCAATTTTTGGGAATTATTTGAGTTGTTTTGATAGAAATTTAAATATAGTTGGTTGAGCAAATTTGTCACTAAATAGGTTTAAATAAGTTTGGCGTCATGCTTGATATGATTTTCGAAGGATTTTCATGTAATGAGTGAGTATCCTTTAGCCATTAAATGTAATTCATGTCTTTCAGTACTTAAATATGTAAAAAACTTATGTTTTTCTATTGTAATAAAATTCCAATAAATTTAAAAAAATATGTTTTTCTAATTTCTAATAAAAGTTAGTTAAAGTAAGTTAATTTCTAAAAAGAGTTCTAATAAAATTGTCAGTAATTCTATTGTAATGATCTCTGAGTCTGCATTTATTGGCCCTGAGTCTGTCTGTCTCTCTCATCTGCGGCCATCAAAGTCACTGTGGGCCACAAATGGGTCACTGTGACCCAGTAGCGTGCGTAGCATGTTGAGAATGGCTGCATTTGGATGAAACTTATGCTTCCTTGGGAACCTCCTCTAACCTAGGTCGTCTCTGGTAACTGCTCACAGAGCGGAGCTCATTAGGTCAGTGGTACCACAAGATTAAGTCCGCTCAGTTATTGAACCAGTTGGAGCTCCTTACGAAGCTTAGTAGAGTGTGAATAGTGCCATCGGGTAGATCCCATAGATTATCGAGAAAGAAGTTCTTCTTATCTTTTAGACCCGCCTTCCCCAATTAAAGGAGTTTTCTTCTTTAAGTCACCAGGTGAGTCTTTCACCTGAATTTGCTTTCCCTTTCTAATCCGTACGGCTTCGAAAAAAGTTATTAGAAAGTAAACCCAAACTTCTTGCGTGAGAGCCAATTACACAGCGGTCCATCAGAACCCTAATCCTGGTTCCTTTTTAGTGAGCGAAGCTCTCTAGGACAACGGGACTTAAAGTCTGCCTAAATCGGCGCGCGGTACTGCCTTCAACCCATCTTTTGTATGTAAGTTGTTTGTATAAAGCTTGTATGAGTAGAAGGTTGGACAACAGAAGCGGTGTATACGACGTGCAATGCCACTCCTAGGCCCTATTGGGTCCGTGTAAATTCTCTGCATTTTGTATCCGGTGTCCTTCGCTGTTCCGTTGCGTTCCCAGTGTGTGCGACATGTACTTCCACTCGGAGACTCTGTTGGGTCCATTCCCTTGCTTTTAGATCCGGTGTCCTTCTCTGTTCCGTTTGGTTCCCAGTGCTTGCGACTTGTAGTTCCACTCGAAGACTCTGTTGGGTCCATTGTGATGTGTGTCCTTCCCTGTTCTGTTGGGTTCCCTGTAGATCCAGACGGGATCTTTTGGGAACCATTTAGTCTTGACGAGGCAATTGTGTAGATCCATCGAAGAATCTAACTTCAAGAGTCCGCAACCGTAGTTCCTGCAAAAGAAAGTGGCATAGGTTGTCGAATGATTCCACTACATTCCCATTCTGAATGGTCCGTCGCCAGCCACTATTTGCATTACATTCATCAACGGTTTAGTGCCTTTTGTGTGTCGCGAAGCAAAAAAGTGAGTATGAAGCTTACAGTTTAAAAAATGATACCGTTGCCATTTGTTGGCGTAACTGTTCAGTCATACCCTTTCGACCGAACCCATCTGGAATGTCCCTATGTGCCGGAACCCAGCATACAAGTACAAGTACCTAGAGTACAAGTTTAAACCGCAATAATGGCTTTCTTGACCCTGTCTAGGATATTGAGTTTCCAATTGAGTTCTCTGTCTAAGACAGACTTGGACATTTAGCTTTGTTCGGCTGAGCTTCGAGTATTTGTGATTGTGACATCAAGATCGATGGCTTTTGGTATCACAATGAGTCTTCGTGGCCTAAGTGGGCATCGGCTTGGGACAGCTTTGAGTTTTCTGTAAGCTTTGACAGAGAATTTCAGACCGATCCCTTGCAACAATGGTGGTTCGATTTCTGGTATTCGATGCTTGTTTCTGAAGGAGACTATTTTTGTAAAGATACCTTCGTGAAAAGGTCTTTCAAGACTTCTCCTCCTTTAAGAATTGTTGGCTGAGCTTTGAGTGGTTGTTCTTCCGTCTTGGGATGGCTTTGAGTTTTCTTTCTAACACAAATCTTATTTAGCTTTGTCAGGGAATATCAGAGCGATCCCTTGCAACAATGGTGGGTCGATTTCTGGTATTCAATGCTTTTTTGTGAAGAACACTAACTATGTTTTGCAAGGAGACATTCGTGGAAACATCCTTCAAGACTTCTGCTCCTTAGAGATTAAAAAGGGAAAACAGTTTTTTAAAAACATCGCAATGCAACTGGCCACCTTATTACACACATACATACACGTATCGTTGGCCATTGTATGGTTGCGTGTGTTATTGTGTGCCATTTCATCCTGAAGATTTTGTGTGTTATTGCTCGAAATGCTTCTTCTTCCTTTTCTTTTTCTTGTTGTTGTTGTTGTTTTGTGTTATTGGTCTATGCCTCGAACTCTGACTGGCTGTTTGGCATCTTTGGCCGCTGCTGGCTGCTGGAATCGTTTCTTATTGTTGTTATTGTTGTTGTTATTATTGTTAAACTTGTTTGAAATTGTTGCAGACACTAGACGCTCGTAAATCTACTTAAAATTGTTTTCTTCACTGCTTTGCAGCTTATTTCCTTTTTTTAGTTTTTCACTTAGCTGCCCGAACGTATCTTTGGCTTTTATTGCTGCTGAGTTTATTTGTTGTTGCTGTTGTTGCTATTGGTGTTTTTGTTGTTGTTCTTGTACGATATGTTGGCATATGTTTTTTTTGCATGCTCTTAAATAATTAAGTTACTTCATGGTAGATTTACATCAACACCGACAACAACAACAATGGCAACAAGAAACAACAGCAAACAACCAGAACAACAACTGAAAACAATCTGTTGACAAGTTCTTAGAATTTGTGCTGCTTGGTCTGTGCGCTTTGTCGCTCTTTGTCATTTGTTTCACTGCTGTTGTTGTGCTATTCGTCAGCTGGTAACAGCAGCAGCAGCAAGAACAACAACTAAATAAAACAGCGCATTTCATTTACAATCTTGTGCGATCTGTTGCGCTGTTGCGAGTTTGTTCGGTCGGCTTTTATGTGTTTTGTCTGCGCGGCGAGACAAAAATTATTTATTCAAATCTTGACGGCGGCGGCGCTACACGGCGGCGTCGGCGACCGCAGAAATAGCAAAAGCATTAACAGTAAGAAGAAGAAGAAGAAGAAGAAAGCTGCGGCATCGTCAATGAGCGTAGTAGTAAATTTGTTATTGTTGTCGTTGCTTTATGCGAAACTGTAACGACCTGTGATGGGTCGCTCGCGATAGCCAAAGTTGGTGGGAAGTTCGCGTTGGCCGACTTGTGTGCGCGAGAATTTGAGGTTATAAAAGACGGCCGCAGACGTGCGTGTTTTATGAATACTTAAGCGCTGATCGGCAGCGGATTCCGTGCGATTTCCAGTGAAGTTGACCCAAGTTCTGTGAACAGTGGCAAAAGTCAAGGTTGTGCATTGGGGTCGTTGAATTTTTAGGGCAATTGAAGGGAAAGAGTTGAGGTGTTCGATGTGGGAATTGAAAGGGACAGCCAAGGGTTGTGAGTCATTGAAAACCTTATTGAAACAGCTAAGCTGACCTGAGCTGTAGTGTTCTATAGAAATGGAGAATTGAATGAGCTACATTAAAAGCAAATAAAAATTAGCTAAATTTGCTGGGATCTTATAGATGGACTGCTTTCATTACTGTTTTCCCTGTCGACTTCAAGATGGATGAAAGTACAGGAGAGGGTCTTTCCTTAGAAACACAACAGACCCCAAAGCCGCCATACAGACTATTGTAAAGTGTTGCCAGATCGAATATTTCACCTTCAGAGTCGGCAGTAATTTAATTGAATATCCAACTTGTTGTTTTGAAAAACATCTGTCAAGGTTTTAGAAAATATTATGGTTAGTTATTGTATGAAGAGGCCAATGAAACGACGACGCTACGCTACGATTGAGAATATAAAGGCGGCATCGAAGAAGGAGCTGAACATTATCACAGAAACTGAATTTTTGAAGTGCTTCGAGGATTGGAGAAAGCGTTGGCACAGGTGGAGAATATCTATTTTGAAGGAGACAAAATAGACATTCATGACAAAAAATAAATAATTTTTGAAAAAACACAAACTTCGCGATATTTTTTGAACAGACCCCGTATGTAGTTTTGGTACCATTCACTTCCACCAGGCACTTCCACTGGAAGACCTGACAAAGGTCCACTGTCCCTTTATTTAGGTGAAGAAATATCCAACACTCTTTTAACCCGGATTCAGCCAATAAACCAATTCAAGTTCTTGATGAAGTTACTATAGCCAAGTTTGATAGTTTAGCTTTCGCTTTGTTGCTCAGACCAGACGGAGCCTTAAACCTTGATATGTCTGTGGGAAAGACTCTGATATGTTAAACTCTAATGAATTCTCACAAACTCTAGAAAAACTCACTTTTGTTTCTTATCAAAATACTTCAGAATTTGTAAAGAATTTGTGCCTTACAACAACACATTGTGAGTGTTGTAAAATGAGTGAGAACCTTAAGATTATATATGTAAAATAAATTTGATCAACTCGGTTATTGATCTCAGCTTTTCGAAGATTTCTGTCCCACTTACAGCGCAGGAATCGGCTATATAGTGAAATCGAATCTAGTACACAAAAGACGCATTTGACATCATCGCGTGGGACTAAACGTTACGGCCACTCTATTCATGAAAAAACCTATGTGTGTACAATTCTTCAGTGAATTCTCTGTACGGTAGCTGGTTGGAATCATAACCGGTCTCTGTATTCTTGAGGTTATGCTCATTAAACGACAAAATTTTTCCCGTAACAAAAAAGCAGAAACGATACAAAACTTTGTTGCTACTCTGGGAACAAGGTTTGGTTAGGTTAGGCAGGGAAGGGTGTTTGCGACAGGACCGCACTTCCACTCGGATGCTAAAATGGCCCATTGTGAATCCCTTCTTATGGTTTTCTGGAGCTAACCAACACTCTCAGTCAGGGGGAAATCAGTTTGACCTCTTAAAGAAGGAGAGCAGATTCGAGATTTCAACTTTGCTGAAATTTCGGATTAAGTCTACTTCATCAAGAGATTGAACTGGTATACCTAGGATTGAGACTAATGGTTAGTTCCAGAGAAGAAAAATGAGGAAGGTAGCTATTTAGTCGCTACACAGATATTTTCGGACCTAACCTAACCTAACTATGTACTTTGATGACAAGATTTCTGACTATTGTTGCAAAAGAGGAAATCTCGGATTTAGTCTCCTTTACGAAGAGATTCATAAGGTTTGCCCAATTGAGACTCATGGTTAGTTCCAGAGAAGAAAAAAGGAAGACAGCTATTTAGACGCTACTCGGATCCTTTCCAACCTAACCTAACCTAAAAGACAAGATTTCTAAATATTGCTGCAAAAGCTGAAATCTAGGAATTAGTCTCCTTTACAAACAAATTAAACTGGTTACTGTCAGAGTAGAAAAATAAGAAATTCATGCTTAGCTCTTTGGTCTCTAAAGTCATCCTTCCCCACCAGGGGTGGATTTAGAGAAATATTTCGGGGGTAGTAATTCTTTAATATTTATAAAATATCAAAAATGCCTTTTAATTTGTGTGTAGTTCCAAAGTCGATCCTAATATTTCGGGGGGTTTCAACACCCAAACCCGCGTCCTCCCTGAATCCGCCACTGTTTTCAACCTAACCTTACTTTGTGTCATGTTACTCTCTTGAAAACAATATTATTGCTGTCTTTAGTCACGCTTTGCTTTTTCACTCCACTGTCAGCACAGTTGCCACACATTGTTAATACCGCCAATACTTCATTTCAGCGAAATGAACGACCCCAGTGAATTTGCCACACTTGCTGCGACCATTTCGCTATCTTTCGAAGAGTGCAAATGGCACTTGAGGCAATGATTTTTAGTTAATGAAATTTGCTGACCCACCGCACCGATAAACACACACGATAAGCAACAACAACAAATCGAGTGCAGGAAGCGAGCGAAAGCAGTTAGCGCCGCCCGGCCTATGGGTGCAACGTTGAGCTGTCTGTCAACCTGCCCGACCTGCGTCCAGAGGCCCCGAACCGCCACAGCCACAGTTCAAGTCGAAGTCGTAGTCGCAGTCAGAGAAGCAGGAAGTGAATTGCCAAGCAGTCAGCCAGTCAGCCAGCCAACTTGACAGCGACGTGTCCGCGTGTCGGACTAACTGGTTTTTAACTTTTCTAGCTGCCTGTGTGTGCGCGCGCCCCAACTGAATTCTAATGCGATTTGGTCCGTCCGTATCGGCCGTTTGGCATCTTTCGCATGTGGAGGAACATTCTAATGGCAACGTGTAGCCATGCTCAGTTGCCCACAAATATTTACAGCCCTACGGCTGCTTACAGTTTCTCGTGACCGTCGAATGCGCCCGTGAACGAACAGACAGACGTGCGAGCGGCTTCCTTGCGCTAATGATGGTCTCTTGCGCTTTAAATTAGTTTTAAATGCTTAAGTGTAGCCGACGTTGAAAACCTGCAAGACTGTCATAAATTATACACTTCTTTGCCGCAAATTCCCCCAAACCCCTCCGTCCATGCTGCTGCGATGCGGACATTTGGACATTTACAGCGACAGCGACAGCGCGAGCAATGTTTTGCATTAGTTTTCGAAATTAATTTCTATGTAAGAAGAAGAGGAAGAATTCCAGCAATATTAGCGTTGTAAGTTGCGGCGTAGTTGTTGTTACGCTTAGTTGGCTGACGTGTGTGCGTGTGTGTGTGTGAGTTGATTGCGTGTGTGCGTTCTAAACGCAAAAGTAATAGAAAAATGTGTTTTATTTGTAATGTTTTCTTACGATTTTGATGCCAACACAAACCGGCATATTTGTGCTCCCATCCACCTCTCTCTCCCTCGTCTCTCGGCTGTGGACTGCAACAAGCCACACAGCGAGTGCGGTTAAAGCTGTGGCGACGCTCGGACAGACAAAATGCCTGGAATGAACGATAGAAATTGTGTAAAAATTAAGCAGAAATAACGATGAATTAGCAGCGCAACAGGTTTATTACTCATTGTGCGCCTCGCGTACGGATTGTTACGTGTCTGATAAGGCCGCGTCCGAGTCCAATTACGGGCCGCACACACCGGAGTGAAAGACAAACAGCGCGTCTTGTGTTGAACTTTGCGGAATTTGAGCGGAAACGCTAAAGAAATTTGTGTTGTTAAGAGCCAAGAATTGTCAAGAAAATGTACATGAAAGAGGAAGAAGAAGAAGAAGTTGTTTGAAGTGGGTCTTAAAAAGGGTCTGCAAAGATATGAGTGAGAAAGCAAAGTCTTCAAGCATTGAAACTACTCACTTTCTCAAAGGTTCTAAGTAATGAAAATATTTGCAATCATTGTTGCCGTTGTTGTTGTTGCTTGACTCATCCAATACGATGCGATACAATGACCTGCGAGGCGGCAACGTTGCTAATCGGTTGAACTCTGCTGCTGCGCAACTAATGATCATTGAATAATTAAACTGTATTTTAACGCCTCATCAATCAAAGTCAATAACGATTTTCATTAGTGAATCAAATTAATGCAACAAATTTTGTACATTTCGTGTAGAAAACAGCACGTCAAATGGCTACCAACAGTGCGAATTTTGCATGACTTGGCAAAAGTAAAAATAAGAAAAAATAATTTTGCCAAATTCTGCTGAATGTAGTTGAAACTGTAGTTTTGAGAACGAACTGAAAGCGATTTATATGATCAGCCAGTAAAAAAAAAACCTAAAAAAGGAAGAGACTGTCCTTCAAGCTTTCAGAATGAGATCATTCAGACCTGTGGCGCACAGAAGATATCATTTGTTGGGAAGAGAAGGGTGGGGTATAATAACTTTTGAGCTCAATACTATTTTAAATCATATTTGTCACCCTGAATTTCTGTAACAAACCGATTTCCAAAGATTTGTATTTAAAGGTGCTTGAACCCCCGAAATATCCCATTTCCGTTTTTTCATTTGTACGAGAGACTCACTATGAGTCTTTAACAAGAAGTCTTTAGTCTTAGTTTATTGCCTGAAATTATTGTCTCTTGCGAGTTGGATATTCTTTAACCTATAAAAAGTGACAATTGGGCTTTTTAACGTAACCTTACATAACCTAAATAATAGTAGGAGATAGTTGCATATTCCTTCACCCATAAAAAGTGACAACTGGCCTATCGAACCTTACCTAACCTAAACTATTGATAAGAGATAGTTACATATCCGTTAACCTATAACAAGTGACAATTCTGTGGTCAAAAGCAATAACCGCTTAAGTCGACTTAAGAAGAAATTGAGTTATGGATGCCACCACGTTCCCTGGGCTGTGCTCTACGTTTGTGTAAAATCGGGGAGTTTGGAACTTTAAAATAAAAAAAGTTATTAATAAAAACCTATTCGCATTCCCATAACGAACACACTACGCGCTAAAACTTTAAAGCGAGATTGCTCGAAACAGCAATTTTTGACTTAGGCGGTTATTGCTTTTGACCACAGAATTGGTCTTTCTAACCTAACCTTACATAACCTAAATTATTAGTAAGAGACAGTTTCACATTCTTTCGCCTATAAAAAGTGACAATTGGCCTTTCTAACCTAACCTAACATAACCTAAATTATTAGTAAGAGACAGTTTGACATTATTTTGCCTATAAGAAGTGACAATTGGTCTTTTAACCTAACCTAACATAACCTAAATGGTTAGTAAAAGACAGTTGGACATTCTTTTGCCTGTAAGAAATGACAATTGGTCTATCTTATCTTGTTTAATCTAATCTAATCTAATCTGAGACAATTGCATATTCTTCCATCTATAAGAAGTGGCAACTGTCTTATCAAGCCTAACCTAAATTATTGGCTACACACATTTGCATATTCTTCCATCTATAAGAAGTGACAATTGGTCCATCTAAATTGATCGAGTTTGCTTTCATTGTGAAATTAGTTTTGTAATTCTTTTTATTACAAATTCCTTACAACTGATTCATTGTTTGCTGTGCTCAGACGTGGGTCTTTCTTATTCCCAGACTATATTTAAAGCCAAATGACATTGAATAACTGTGCGTTTAGATTGCTGTCAATGATATCAATTGAATTATTCATGAGCCCATATGGGAATGAATTTCAATGGGAAGAAATTTGAAGTAAAGAACAACTTCAAATTTGAAGGGCATATAGTTTTTGTTGTTCTCCAACAATCAAAAAGACAGTTTTGGTAACATAGTTGATTCAATAAACTATTAAATAGTTTGAAGCAAGTTTCTAGGAGTGGGAAGAGTTTTTAGTCCAAAAGGAAAGTAAAGGAAAAGTTTCTGCGCCTTTCAAGACTTGGACTACAGATTGTCTCCTCTGATGGTTCTCTCTAAACTAAGACAAACATTTCTGGGTTCTCTCTTCTTTGACAACGACTTGAAAGAGTTTCTATGTTCCAGAAATTTCTATGTTCTTTCTTTTTCTAGGTTCTTTCTTCTTCGACAACTTGAATAACTTCAGTTCCAACCAATTGACTTGTTGTTGCTCTTGAACTCGCAGCAAGACAGATTACTCTAACCTTGTAGTATTACAACAAGTCCATTTGGAGGCCCAAGTGTGTCGCGTGGCAAGTTCCATGCCTAAAGAGACACTTTAATCTAACTTAACTGTTATTGTTTGTTACAAAAAATAGTTTACATGATTGATGGCCTTGAAAATTACAAAAAGAGAACCCTGCCCCGGTTCTCCGCTGACTGGTTGTCAACTTGATTGGGTTCTGTTGGTTGTGACAAGAGCTGCCACCTCGTGAAGGCCGTGAGAGGACATGATTTATGATCTTAGACACTTTTTTTCCTTGTTCACTCCTCTCTGGAGCATAGGGCCTCCACAAGACTTAGGCACTGGCCTAACCTTATTTGATTTGTTGGATCCTACTGTCGTTAGATGCATTTGCTTTGAAGTGTAGTCATTTCCTATAACCTAAAGTGGATTCTAAATTAGACCCAATGGACAAACAGAAGTCTGGGTGCCGAGCCCAACTCTTAGATTCAAATCCTTAAAAGATTTGAACACTCTAAACAAGTTTTAAATCTCAAAGAAGGAAAAAAAGAACTTCATGTTCCCAAACTTGTCAGATTCTTCTTCCTGTCATTCAGGGGAAAACCCTGAATAGTTGCCACACTAAAAGCAACTGAATTCTCTACGATTTATCACCGTTGTCGAATGCTAAATATCAAACATGCATAATTAATCTTCGGTCGTAATTGCGACGATAATCGCCAAACCAAGACACGTACGACAACAATTTGCATTACCAGATAATCGCCGCATGCGGCAATTCGTCGAGTAGAAGAAGTGTTGGGAAAATGGCGACAAATGCGATACAAAATGTTTAATGAATTCTCACCTTTCGCCACGACGATGTAGGCAAAGCAAGGCGACAGCATGGACGGACAAGCAAGGAATGCAGCTGAGGGCGAGGCAGCGCAAACAGCTGTGCGAACAGCTGAACGAGTGTCAACTCACAATTGCAAAACTTTTATAATTCATTGACAAACACAACTCAGTGTTGGCACCTACTGACAACAACAATAACAACATGCAAAGTGCTAATGAACTGGGAACACGCCTTCGCCGACAAACACAAAAGTTGAACAGTCAAAAGTTGGGTGCGAAGTGATCTGAAATGGTGTCGAGAAGTGTCAGAGGGGAGAAAATAATGATTGTGTAATAGCGATAAAACAAGACACCAAAGGCAGAGCGTTAGAAAGAGTGCGAAGAAAAAGTCTTGTAGACAACAACAAATTTAACAAAATACAAAACTGAAATACACAAACGAATTTGCTACAAAAAAATATGCAAAAATTATGTAAAACGTCTTTAAGCTAACAAACCCAACATTGGGGTAGTCTTGAATTAAATTAGAACCCAACAACAATAACAACAACAACAATAATACTACTAAGCCTTATGGCAAGAATGCGGGGAAAAACTTTTTTTAGACAAGCAACAAAAAAAACAACTACAATTTATTGACACTTGCTTAGAATTTACGACTTGAATGCGTCGTGTGCGAGTAGCGCCAATTAAAAGCAGCACACAACAAAAGCAACAAAAACACACCAAAGCAAAAGTTTGTCGGCAATCACGTAACCGGAGACGGGGAGAGGAGGGCAGCAATAAACATGAGCATAGAAATTTATGCAGACAAATCGGCTGTGTCGAGGGTTAATTTGTTTTCGAGCAAAGCCGAACCGCTACAAAAACAACAAATAATAAAAATTCAAAATACTAACATGAAATCTATAGAAAATAGAAAAATAGAACTTTAAAAAATAACAAAAAAATAGCAGAAAAATAAAAACAAAACAAACAACAAAAAGTTCAAAAAACCAACATGAAATCTATAGAAAATACAAAAAATAGAACTTTTAGTATAAAACTAAAAAAGCAGAAAAATAAAAACATTTCAAGTCAATACAAATAAATAAAAAAATAAATTCAATTGAGTGTTATGCAAAATTGCTTTGAAGTTCTTGTTGGTTTCTATATTTTTTGTGTTTTGGTTTTTGTTTTTAATATAAAAACAATAACAATATTTTTACAATTTTACTGAAATTATTCCCAAAGTGTATTGGATCCATTGTGAATTTTTTCATGTAGGTGAAAGAATTTCAAACTGTCTTTTAAAATAATTGCAATCAAAAACAAATTCTTCTTCTTGACAAACCAATCCAATTGTGAGTCCTTTATGTGGCTGCAGAATTGTTTTAGTCTTAGTCTAAGTCTTAGTCTTAGTCTCAGTCTAAGACTCAGTCTCAGTTTCAGTGTTTCAGTGTTAGTCTTAGTCTTAGTCTTAGTCTCAGCTTCAGTCTTAGTCTTAGTCTTAGTCTTAGTCTTAGTCTTAGTCTCAGCTTCAGTCTTAGTCTTAGTCTTAGTCTTAGTCTTAGTCTTAGTCTTAGTCTTAGTCTTAGTCTTAGTCTTAGTCTTAGTCTTAGTCTTAGTCTTAGTCTTAGTCTTAGTCTTAGTCTTAGTCTTAGTCTTAGTCTTAGTCTTAGTCTTAGTCTTAGTCTTAGTCTTAGTCTTAGTCTTAGTCTTAGTCTTAGTCTTAGTCTTAGTCTTAGTCTTAGTCTTAGTCTTAGTCTTAGTCTTAGTCTTAGTCTTAGTCTTAGTCTTAGTCTTAGTCTTAGTCTTAGTCTTAGTCTTAGTCTTAGTCTTAGTCTTAGTCTTAGTCTTAGTCTAAGACTCAGTCTCAGTTTCAGTGTTTCAGTGTTAGTCTTAGTCTTAGTCTTAGTCTTAGTCTTAGTCTTAGTCTTAGTCTTAGTCTTAGTCTTAGTCTTAGTCTTAGTCTTAGTCTTAGTCTTAGTCTTAGTCTTAGTCTTAGTCTTAGTCTTAGTCTTAGTCTTAGTCTCAGTCTTAGTCTTGGTCTTAGTCTTAGTCTTAGTCTTAGTTTCAGTTTTAATTTTTTTAGACGAAAAGACATCAAAATATCTTCAACAACTGTCCCTTCAATTTCCCATTCATTTGCAAAAGCATTCATCATGATTGCTTGCAAAAGTAAATATTTATTCTCTAACGACTCTTGTTGTTGTTCTAATGTCAGGCATTATTCATTGTAGAAGGCTGCCACTGGTCGCTCATAATCAATCAACAATGGCCCAGACCAGCAAACGAGAAACGTTATTCCTTAGTCGTCTTACTTGTTGCCTTCTTATCTGTCCGTCTGTTTGTCTGTCTGTCAGTCATTCTGCCTATTTATCCAACGCATCAGACAGCCATACGTTCATTTGTCTGTTGGCCACTGTCCGGCCGTCGTCGACCAATGCATTTTGCAAATGTTGCAGCCTTTGCTTGCCTCCGCCCCACAATAAATCTTCCGGCTTCTTATGTCAACATTTTTAATGACTTGTCAAATAAAGCAGAAAGATAGCCAACAACAACTGCAACAATAAAACACAAGAAGCACACAAAACACAAAGGAATTGTGTGCAGCAAAAGACAAAGAGAGAGAAATTGAAATAAATGCAAATAGCTTGAAGCAAAGTAATGTCAAATAAAAGTTAAAGTTAAATATTTAAATGAAAATTCATTCAATGGAAGTCAATAATTTAAATAAATAAAATAAAATAAAATAAAATAAAATAAAATAAAATAAAATAAAATAAAATAAAATAAAATAAAAATAAATAAAATAAATAAAATAAAATAAAATAAAATAAAATAAAATAAAATAAAATAAAATAAAATAAAATAAAATAAAATAAATAAAATAAATAAAATAAATAAATAAGATAAATAAAATAAATAAAATAATAAAAATAATAAAATAAATAAAATAAATAAAATGAATAAAATAAATAAAATAAATAAAATAAATAAAATAAATAAAATAAATAAAATAAATAAAATAAATAAAATAAATAAAATAAATAAAATAAATAAAATAAATAAAATAAATAAAATAAATAAAATAAATAAAATAAATAAAATAAATAAAATAAATAAAATAAATAAAATAAATAAAATAAATAAAATAAATAAATAAATAATAAAAACCAAATAAACAAATGAAAACTAAGTAAAATATGGAACTAAATTTTTTTAAATAAATACATAAAATTTAAGCCATTAATGTTTGTGAAAAGATTTCTTGCTCATAATTATTTGTCAACTGAATAAAAGAAAATAATGAAATTAAAATAAAAACACAAATCTTCTGTCAAGAGAGTCCAGCAAAAACCTGTATGGCGAAATTTTTCGCAAGAACGCAACAACGACGACGGCGCCGTCAGCCGATGCCATTCACCTTGGCCAACTGACGTTGATTGGGTGTTGGTCAATCGAGGTGGGTGAGTGGGTGTGAGAAGGGGTGTAGCGGGTCGGGGGCGGCATGTAGGGTGTTTTACGTGCGTGTCTGAACATTGATTTTTGTTGGTTGGTTGCGTTTAAAAATTTAATGCTGTCGCTTTACTCATTCATTGTGGTAAATGTGGTTGTTGTTATTGTTGTTGTTGTAGTTGATGTTGTAAATAATTCATTGTGTATGCAGGCGACGTGCGTTGGTTGGGCGTTTTGCTGTTTGTTTATAGCCATTGTTGTTATTGCTTTCAAGTAATTTTTATTACAAATTAATTCATTATGATGAATTCACAATGAGACACACACTCACACACACACACATACACATACTTGGCGACTTACAAAATATTTACATGTGTGCCCAAAGCTGCCACAACTCGAAGCTCTACGCTGCCACAAAAGTCTGCTGCCAGCTGTTTGAGCACCACGCCTCTGCCTAATTAATTATTACTGTTGTTTATTGTTGTTGTTTTTGTTTTACTCAAAATGTGCGCATTAAAAAGTCAACAATAAATTCACGGTGACACATCAATTTTAAGGTCGAATGTAACCGGCAAACTGCCGCCGTTGCCGTTTATTATTTATGGCCGCTTCGAGATTTCTTTGAGATGTTTTGCATATTTTTTTTATGCTTTGCATTTTATTGTTGCTCTGAGGAATTTTTTTGCTTTATTTGATTTTTATTTATTTCTTATTAATTTTCTTACTGCTGAAAAGCGTGACAAATGTGATTTTTTTATGGTTCGAGTTGCTCACAAAAAAAAAAACAAAACGTTTAGGCTTTGCCTCGATTTTGATTGTTCGTGTGCCAATCAAATAAATGATAATCGCCTCGTAATCATTAGCCAATTTTTTTCATGCAATCATTAATCAAATTGTGCTGGAAATACAAAGCAAAGATTGCTAGGAATTTGAAGAGTCGAGTGTAACAAACAGAAGTGATGAGAAAAATTATTTTTTTTTTAATTCCTTCGAGCCCATAAACTGTCAGCAGCAGAGAAATGAAATTGAAATCTGTCAAATGTTTACAGAAGCAACTATTTGATTGTTGAAAATAGTCTTCAATCATAGTAAAGTAAATCGCTTCAGTCAGTGGAGACTGTTGGCTGCCTCGCTGTGTGCTTTCAACACTCAGCACAATGCACCAACATATCTGCCCATGTTTACCGACAACTTTATGGATCACGATCAGCTTTTAACGCCAATCAATCGATTGCTTACTGCAACAATTCGTTGCTCACGACCATCTTTTGCACAGTTCAACTGCCACCGCGAATGGCGCCTCGAGTGAATGATTTGTGTATTTTGCCTGAGTTGTAATACAAAAATTATTCATGAGACCAGCAGGTGGCATTTTCATTGCTGACAATTATCACATAAACAATTAGCTGCATCGGTTGCAATTAATTTGCGGTTTTTCTGTTGCCGCACTTAGCGAGCAATTAGCCCGTTGGTTGACTGACTGTAAAAGCTAATAAAACAGTGGATTGATGAATTGATTGATTCCGTGACCGGTGCACAGATCGCATTTCATGGGAAAATCTAGCTCGAACGTTCATTGATCTGATTACATAAATAAAATGTAATCATATTCAAGTTCAGGTATAATTGGATAAGATTCTTGTATGACTCATGAAAATCTTAGGGACTCTACAAATGCACAGGGAAAATTGTTCTACCTTCTAGAAAGTTAAGAAACTTGTTTAAGAAAATAGATGAAAGATTCATCAACTGGTTTGTCTGCCAAGTTTTGTAAGGGATTTTCAAATATTTCCGCAATGGAATTTGTATTTTCCAAGACTTATTTACCTTAATATGACTCAGAGTTAAAATTTGTTGTAAAATTGTAGAAATTTTAATTAATAAATGGAATTGTAATGAAAATATTGCATTGTATTGATAAAAATTCCCATTCCCCAGAGTATTTTTCTTTTATAGGAATATTTGGTTGTCATTCATTCCTCAATTCCCCAGTCGATTACAGATTGGCTGGAATTTTTTTCTTGCAATTAAATGTTGAAAACTACAGCGGGTTACAGCAAAACTTATTAAATGTTGTTAGAACTGCAAAACGAAATCATTTACATCTCCGGTAGCTTTGTTGTCTTGTTGAATTTTATTTTATAAAATAATCGATTCACTATTGAATTATGTATGGAACAATTTACCATCGAACTATTCATTATCAAATGTTGTTCCATTTATCTATGTGAATTAAATAATCTATTCGAATAGTCTCTCTCCTGTATGTCAAATTCGCTCTCTAATCTTTTGCTATTCAATCATCAACTAACTTCTAGTCTTTCATCAGAATTTGGTAAAATCATTTAATGTGAAAACATCTGCTTTCAAATCTTCTCATAGTTTTCGACTTCTCATAGTTTAGTATTCAATTATCTTTTGCCAAATATTCGAATTTCTATCATTCCACAGTTGACAACTTGCGTATCCAAACCTTTACCCTGAAACCCTCTACTTTTTGTTATCTTCAACTATTGAATCATCTTCCATCAAACCCTTTATTAGATATGCGATGACAATCTACCGTATAGAATCATTTCATATCGAATCATCTGCTTTCAAGTCATCTGATTAGTATTTAATTTTCTGCTGCCGAATCTTTTACTACGAATTATTCAATCATAATGGTTCCTCCATTGAACACTTCTGTATTCAATTCTTTACTCTGAGACCTTCTATAATAATTTTTTTATCTGCTATTGAATCATCTTTGTTGGGACTTACCAAAAACCGACAAAGAATAGTAATCAACTTTTATATAAATTCAGGTTTTATTTAGACAAAAATGTATGTCGATACACGAGAGGAAAGTCGGAAGCAACAAGGCAAAAAAAGAGAAAAACGGCATGTATAAAGAAAGTTACATAGGGATGCCAGATCATTAACAATTTACATTTTATACCATATCGACATGTATATTGTACATATATATCCAACAACCTTCCATCAAAACCTTTATTCGATTGCAATTCATTGTATGGAATAATTCATTTCGAATCATCTGCTTTTAAATTATCTGATAGTTTAGTGTTAAATTCTGCCAAATCTTTTACTACAAATTATCATTATTATTATTATTATCATTACGATTCTTCTATTCAATATTTGTGTATACAATTCTTTACTCTCAAACCATCCCTTTTTTGTTAAATATCTATCAGATCGATGATCGAATCATCGTATCGAGTTATCTGCTTTCAAGTCATCTGATAGTTTTGTGTTCAATTGTGTTCCAACGAATCTTTTACTATCGAATCATAGAATCACTATCCTTCCACTATTGAACACTTCTGTATTAAATGTTTTGCTCCCAAACCATCAACTTCTTGTTAAATATCTATCAAATCGTTCATCGAATCATCAATTCAATTTTATTTTGCTTAATCTTTGCTAATGAAGTTGTCTCCTATGTAATGTATCTCTAAAAGAATTTTCTTTTATTGAAGCACTATCGATCCACTACTAAAGACTTATGTGTCCAATGCTTTACTCTCAAACCTTCTACTTTTACTACGCTTACAATCTTTGATCGAAATTCCTAAATATCAGACCATGTGATATGAAATCATTTACCATGATCTGACTTGCTCTCCAATCTTCTATCGCTCCATGTTCAATTAAGTATCTTCTACCGAATCATTTACTATCAAATCATTTGCTAATGAAGTTATCTTTTGTTTAATGTTTCTAAGAGAATCGTTTATTTCTGAATCACTGTTGTGCATGTAATACTTCTCTATCGAATCCTTTACGAATCTTTGAAACGAATCTCTCTCTCTCTCTCTCGACTGAGTCATCTTCCGTTAAGTCGCTTTCTACTTAATTATCCGCCATTTCTTTAACTATTCGCAAATTGACTTCTTAAATCATCAACATAATTTTATTGACTCATTTCCCACCGAACGATTTCCTTTTGAATAGTCGACTTCCTTAAACATTTTTCCCTCTTGAATCATTTTTAACAATTCATTTACCAGCGAACCATTTTCTTTCAAATCGTTAACTTTCTTGAATAATTTTTTTATGACCCATTTAGCAAAGCTTCCTTCCGAAGCATCACCTTTCTTGAATCTTTCCCTTCTTAAATAATTTTTTAATGACTCATTTACCACCGAATCATTTCCTTTTGAATTGTCAACTTTCTTGAATTTTTCTCTTCTTGAATAATGTTTTACGACTCGTGTACCACCGAACCATTTTCTTTTGAATCATTAACTTTCATGAATAATTTTTGTATAACTCATTTACCAACGAACCAATTCCTTTTGAATCGTATTTTATTAATATTGTTTTCTTGAATGAATTTTTACCACCAAACCATTTTCGTTCGAATCGTCGCCTTTTTTTGAATCATTCTCTTCTTAAATAATTTGTTAATGACTCATTTACTACCGAACCATTTTCTTTCGAATTGTCGCCTTTCTTGAATCTTTTTCTTATTGAATCTATTTTAACGAACCATTTACCACTGAACCTTTTTCATTCAAATCCTTAACTTCCTTACATTTTTCTGTTTTTTAATAATGTTTTTATGACTCGTTTACCACTGAACCATATCCTTCCGAAGCATCACCGTTCTTGAATCTATCTCTTAAAAAATTTCTGTATGACTCATTTACCACAGAGCCATTTACTTTTGCATCGTCAACTTTCTTAATTCTTTTCCTCTTGAAAAATTGTTTAACGACTCATTTACCAACGAACCATTTCCTTTCAAATCGTTAACTTTCATGAATCTCTCTCTTCTTGAATTATGTTTTAACTCATCATTTACCAACGAATCATTTCCTTTGGGGTCGTCGCGTTTCTTTAATTTTTTCTTCTTGAATACATTTTTAACGAATCATTTACCAACGAACCATTTTCTTTCAAATCGTTAACTTTCTTAATATATTTCTTTTTGAATAAATTTTTAATGACTCATTTACCAACGAACCATTTTCTTTCAAATCGTCACATTTCATGAATCTTTCTCTTCGAATCGTCAACTTTCAATGTTCAATCGAAATGCTTATTATCGATGATTCAATGCCTCGAATCATCTTCCTTTAAAGTTTTGTATCGAATACTTTGATGTCGAAATGTGTATCGTAGAATTATCAGTGATTTAGTCGCCTTTCTCGAGGCGTTAACCATCGAACACTTGGCTTCAGTGTTGCCACTTGAAAAATTTTTTTTCGACCAAACTTCCCACCAAATCCGACCACAATCGACTAAATCAAAAATTTGCGTTATCTTTAAAGTCATTTTTAAAATAAATTTTGTTTTTTATTAAATTTCTTTGTACTAATGAAAAGCTATTCATATCACAAAACGGACCGAAATTCGTTTAAGCAGATCAGCGGACAAAAGTAAAAAAATCTGACCAATTTTGGTCCGAAAAGACCAAAAGCGGCAACTCTGCTTGGCTTTGAAATAGATGAACTTATTCATCGAATACTTTTTTATCGAATCGTTTGTCATCGAATTATCATCTGATGTCGAATCATTTGGTATTCAATAATAATTTCGACTTATTATCGAAAACTTTGCTGTCGAAGCCTTAGAAATTGAATTATACGAAATCGAATCATCTGCTTTCGAATTGTCTGCTTTCTATTGAATAGTTTACGATATATTTATTTATTTTGGAATCGTTTATTCCCGAATTATCAGTGTTTAAATCTTATTGGGAAAATTTATTCATCGTTTAGTTTTTATTTTGTATATTCTTTTTATTTTTTATTTTCCAATAGTTTATTCCTGAACTATCAGAGTTTGAATCTTATTTGGACATTTTTTTTTATCGTTTAGCTGTCTATTTTTTATTTATATTCTTTTTATATATTTTTTATTTTCCAATAGTTTATGCCCGAATTATCAATGTTTGAATCTCATTTGGAAACCATAAACTTTGGAATAATTTATTTCCTCAATTATCAGTGTTCGAATCATGTTTGGAAAATTTATTCATCATTAAATTTTCTTTGGAATAATTTACAACTACTACTGCTACAACTACAACTACTACTACTACTACTACTACTACTACTACTACTACTACTACTACTACTACTACTACTTCAGTATTCAATCTTTTCCCAATGAACTGTAATTTATTGCACCGATTCTTATCACATAATCCAGGCAATTTATGTGAATCTAATGCTAATTTAGTTAATTATATTGAAACCTATTCAATCGAAGCTCAAAAGATGGGCATCACCGAGTTGGATGAATAAAATGAAATGCAAAGAAAATGGTGTCAGAAAAACTTTGGAGCACATTATTTCATCTAAAAGAGAAACCATTTCTTTGGGTTAGTTGGGGCTCCTCTCTTTGTTCTTCTTTCGTTCTTCTCTGAGTTAGAAAAGCTCAATTCTCAAGTGGCTGCTGAACCTTGAAGATGGGGAAGCACCCATATTCTTACCGATTATCTTTATTCCTTCTTCAATCATGTTTCAACGGATTATCTCTGAACGTTTCAACAACTATTGAACACTTTTCTATTAAATTGTTTGATCGTTGACTGTTGCAAACTTTTCTATCAAATTGCTTATCATGCAAACTATCGGTTCTTGAATCAGTGTTGCCAGATGCCCGAAATGAGTTTCTCCTAAATCTTAAAAATAGCTGAAATTTCTTCCCGAAAATTAAAAACATTTTTAAGCCATTGCTAACGGGTACCAGTTCCGCAAATACGATTGTTATAAAATTTCAAACACGACCTCGAATTGACCCAAACTGATCAGAAACAAAATTTCAGCTTTCTATCTCTGCACGTTGCTGAGATATTCATGGGGTATTTTGTACCCATTAGGCAGCAATTGTAGCTTTTTTCCATACTTTTTAAAGTGATCAGCTAAACATGTGAACGAAAGATGTATTGTTTGCAGGTGAGTTAGGAGGCAGATGTTTGTGACGTTCTAGGGCCACATTTTCCACCTCCGGAAAATTCCCAATTTTTGGAGTCTGGTAACTCTAGCTAGATGGCGGAACTTTAGGGAGACCTCCACTAGACTCAGGTAGTTCCATCTTTACCCCAACCATTCCTATCAATGACTTTGAGATATCTCTACCACGAACTTTTCTGTGATTTTTTTAAGTCAGTTTTCATGGGTAAAATTTTACCCATTAGGCAGCAATGGGTTGAGGCTTCAGTGATGATGAATGAATGAATGATGTCAAATGTCTCAAAATCAAAGTCTCCTAAACAATTCTTACTCCCGAAAATTCTCCTAAAAGGCCAAGATTTTCCTAACTTAAGTAAAAAATCTCCTGATCTGGCAACACTGTCTTGAATCGTTTCTCAACTCAACGTCTTCTAGCAAATTGTTTATTATGAAAATAATTATTTGTTATTAAATTGTCTTCTAACGAATCGTTTACCATCGGATAAACCGTTACCCACAATGACATTTGCACAGTTGCATCAGCAGTGCATGACCCAGACAGTGCACGACCACGCCCACTAAAAAAAATTCCACAAATGCACAACGTCAAAATTTTAAATGGAAATTCTTCAACCAACCAGTGGAAAACACAGAATTTCTGCAACGTTGCACAAAACAAAAACAAAATAAACAAAACCTAACCTCACAATTTTTCTGCTGTCAACGCACTGAACACATTCCGTATGTTTCCTGTATGTGGATATTTTTGTTGCTACTTGTTTTGTTGTTGTTGTTGTTATTGTTGCTGCTGTTGTTATTAAAGTTGCTTTTGTTGTAAGTGTTGTTGTATTTGTTGCATTTGTTGTTGGCATGCAGCTAATTTCTCATTCATGACATGTTGAATGCGCTTCAAGCGAATATGCAATTCTACACACACACATGTTGAGTGTATGTGTGTGTGTATGTTTTGCGCAGCAACGCATTATAAAGGCATGAAAAAAAAATCGCTTGTGCTGCGTTGCCAACACTTTTGGCTAGAATGTAATTTTCGTGGCTGAGTGCCACAAAACCGTTCGTTCCAAAGGGGGCAATAAATAGTAGCAACAATAACAACAACAACAATAACAAGAACAACAATAACAACAGCAGCAGCAGTATGTGTTGCCATGTGTGTTGTTGCTGTTTCTTGTGTTGTTTTTGTTGCACTCTAAAGACGTTCATCAAACGGCGCGATGCTGCCGCTGTTGCTGCTGTTGTTGGTTGCTGCCGACATGCCGCCCAGGCCAACAATCCAACCAACCAACGTATCCGCCAGTACACCCGTCTGTGCGTTTGTCTGTCCGTGCGTCGCTGTTGCTCCTTCAAATGGAACACATTAACGTGCCACCGCTTTGCATTCCCACTGCCACATGGGAGTAACTGGCGTTTTTCCCTCGTTCTGCACGCACACACACACACTCGCACTCGTGTGTTTAAATTTGTGTAAATTTTAATTTGAATAGTTTATCTTTAAGATTCACACAAGAATTTACTATCTGGCTTTTTCATCTCGTTAATTTGCTTGTGTGCAGCGTTGTTGTTGAGTGAGTGCGGGGAGGAAGGGAGTACGCGAGTGGGGGAAACGCTGGCGTGCTGCCGTTGTGCATTTTTTAGCTCGCTTTAATTTGTGTAAATTTACATTTTTGTGTAGAGAACAAAGTGCTTTAAGCGTTTAAGCGTTTCAAAGCTGGCATTGCCTTGATTTGAAAATGCTTCGAAAATGAAAAAAATATGCATATATTAATTTAATGCGATTTACTTGAAACTAAATACGTTCTTTTTTAAGGTTTTAGTATTTTTTATTATTTAGTTTCCGTATAGTTTTTTACTTTTCATGTTTCTTCTAAATGGTTTGTTGTTGTTGCAAATGTTTGATTTTTAAAATTTTTTTAAGGTATAAATTAATTTTGATAAAAACTAAATTTTTTGAGAGTTTTCTATTTTTTTTTACTTATTTAGTATTTATATATTTTTTTGAAATTTTTTTTAAATCTTTTTATGTTACATGTTTTCTCTTGCTTTATATTTTCTTATATTTCTTCAAATTTTTTTTAATACTTTTTAAATTCACTAAATTCTTTTCTAACTAAATTTCTTATTTCATTTTCGTTTTTTGAGATTTTTCTTTTTTTCAATTCCATTTTATTTTTGTTAGTGTATTTTTTTTTATTTTGAAAAATTTTTAGAATTTATATTTTGTTTTTTGTTACTAGGTTTTTTTTATTATTACCGGCGAAAGTGCACTGCGATCTAGAAGATCTATTGTGCCCCCTTCATGGCCTTTACAGTTCGTCTGTGAGTCCAGTATCCAAAAGGAATCTTAGTATATTTGCTAAGCCTTTGGAAACCCAGCCCGATCCTGGTATGTGTATTGCAGTTTCATTATCCTGCACACAGAACCTACAGAGCTCGTTCACCCTGATACCTAGTTTGATTATATGATAGTTCAATCTACAATGCCCTGTCAATATACCTGTGAAAATTCTTGGATTATTCTTTGAGAGACTCCAACATTCCTCGATTCTTTTCTTGTTATAAGATCCGTTAACCATCTTGGAATGTTCAAGACCTGGTTGATTTTCCCAGTATTGATTCCGGATGGTTATCTCGTTTTTCCTGGAAAGGATGGATAGTGCTCCTTTGCCTAGACCGCAGAAGGGTTCTGGGACGACGAAAGGGGTAGACGCCCCCCTTCTTGCAAGTTTGTCGGCCTGTTCATTCCCATCAATACCGGCGTGACCCGGGACCCTAGAGGTCCCATACCTGATTGTAACGGCCAAACTCATTCAGCTTCTCAAGGCATTCGGACACCAGTTTCGAGGATACCTGGTAGGATCCTAATGCCTTGATTGCCACTTGGCTGTCTGACAGGATCGCGATCCTACGGTTTCGGTATTTCCTCACCAGATTGAAGTGAGCGCATCCTTCAATGGCGTATATTTCCGCCTGGAAAATGGTGTTGTGCTTTCCTGTAGGCTCCGAGTATCTAATTTCCGGTCCATACACCCTGTACCCTCCTCCGTTAGAGAGCCATCTGTGTACCAGGAAATCATGTACTGATCTATCAGATATGTCTCTGATATACCTACCCACCTTATTTTATTACTTACATAATTCTGTTTTATTTAAATGTCTTGGTGAAAACGAAGCTTCAGACTAATTGTGTCTCTCGGTATTGCAATCTCGGGATACTGGTTCGTAAGAATATCAATCTTCTTACGACTCAGGAAACCTTCGGCCCCGATATTTACGTCAGTCATCCGTAGGATAGCCGTCTTCGCCTGGGTTTGTATATGTAAGTGAAGAGGTGTAAGTTCAAGAAGAACCTCCATGGATACTGTCGGACACGTTCTCATATCCGCTGTTATGCACACACATGCCAGTCTTTGGAGCTTGCTGAGAGCCCTGATGGTGGTCAGCAGGCTGGTTCTACTAACCCAGACCGCTGAACTACGTTTGTCTTGGTTAACATTTTTTAAATGATTGTTTACTTTTTTATTTATACTTTGTTTTAATTTTTTTTTTAATTTCGATTTAAAGAAAATTTTGTTAAGTATTTGTGTTGTGTGCTTGTAAGGTTTTTTTTATTTTTTTTATCAATTATTTTTTTATATGTAGTTTATAATAGGTTTTTTAATAATTTTAGGCATGTAATATGTTTTTTTGCTATTTAAATTTTTTTTAATTAAATAATTATTTTTGTATAAATAATGCAGTTAGTTTTTAATATTTAAAAAATATTTTTGTACACTATTTTCTTAATTCTGTTTAATTTTATTCAGCCTTTTATATTATGTTGTTGTTGTTGTTTATTTTTAACATTTTTTGCCTATCTTGTTTCCATCCAGTTAAATATTATTTTCTTAATATAAAATAATATTATTTTAATTTTTTTCATTGAATTTTTTAATGTTTATTTCCCAATTCCTATGTTTTCTATATTTTATAATTTATTTTTCTTGTTTTTGGTTTTTTAATATTAATTTTAATCTCTGGATCAATTATTGTAGCATATTTAATTTTTTAGTTTTATTTATTTTATTATTTAATTATATTTTTTAATATGTAAGTATTAAATTTTTATATTTTTTTTGTATTGTTTAATATTTTGTATTTCTTTAAGTGTTTTTGCTATCGTTATAATTTTTAATAATTGTATCTAATTATTTTATGAAATTTAATTATTTTGTCCTTAATACTTTAAACATTCATTTGTTTTTATTTTTGGTATTTCAAATTTACATTTTTTCTTTTTAATGATTTTTGTTATTTTGTGTTGGAATTTGTAAGGGAGAGGGCTGGGTTGTGAACCGGGTTTTGTTTTTTGGCTCTAACTTTTCTCAGAATAAAGATATCGAAAAATCGAAGATACCGTTGGAAAGGTAAATATAAAACGCTACTTTTTTATGAAGACGGATTACTGTTTTGATTGATATTTAACTCTCTACGTCCAATTTTCTAAGGACTTGATTTTTCGCTTTTCCAAAAAAGTGGCTGGGTTGTGAACCATCTGGAAAATCCCTATTAAAGTCGGAGAATACGAAGAAAACACCCATAATTTTTAAGTAAGTTGAGGATTTATTTAATCAGGAGGCCTCAAGAGATGAAAAAAAGTTATAATGACGCCACTTAGGCCAAAAAATCGCAATGAATGAGAGTGCTCAATTTTTTGAATTTTCATCCTAATCGGTAACGCAATGTTTGCGTGTGAAATACGAATGCGTTCTCGCATTGGCCCACTTCAAGTGTACTCAAGGAAATCGAGTGAAATTACATAAAATTACTTTATTTTAATATATCCGTCCATATTTGACAATGTTAGAACAAATGTTGTACGAAATACAGGTGGTTCATAACCCAGCCACCTCAGTGGTTCAAAGCCCAACCACGATGCCATTTTGGAAACTTTAAAATAAACGACACTTCCAATCATAATTCGACATAAACAAATATTGCATCGTAAAATAGAATCAAAACACTAAATAAACATGTATTACACTGAACTTTTTGCAATAACTTCAGTCACTTGGATAGCACTTTAAAAAAAGCAAAAAAAATTTTCGCAGTCGATTTTCAAACACGATGTCTTTCAAACTCGATTGCTGCCACAAGCAATACGTGTTTGTACTTCGGTTTAACCACAAAAGCAGAGTCATATCAAAAGACAAACTTGACAGTTGAAAGATTGGCGATATGTCAATTAGTGAAAGAAAAAACCGTAATGGTTCACAACCCAGCCTGGTTCACAACCCAGCCCTCTCGCTTATTATTTCTGTTTTCAGTTTTTTTTTAATTGTTAAATGTTTTCAATTTGTTTTAATTTTTCTATTTTTAGCTTTTCCACGTATTTTTTCTACTTGTTGTTTTCAATTTCTTCTGTTTTTTCGTAAAACAGAATTTCGTAATTTTTCGTAATTTAATATTTGCACTGAATTTCAATCGATATCGAATCGACCGCGCTGCACTAATCAGCCTACAAAAATATCTCACGCCAGCATCTTTACTGCTTTTCTGTGTGCTGCTTCTTCATTGTTTCGATGCTGGTCGCAGTGGCGTCTTAAGGCGACTCTGTAAATACTTCCGTTCTCAAGGATTTTCCGCCAACGGCGTCAGCCACACAGTTTGCAAGATTACGTTGCGGTTTCTCGCTTATCGCATTTTTTTGCGGCACGCATGCGACAACTACCTGATGTCGGCCGTCGCGTCGGCTGCAACGTTGCACATGCGCGGCCACTGCCACTGTCTGACACTTGGCCGGGTCTCAGCTGCGGCCAGTGTGCGTTCTTCTTCTTCCTCGTGTTCGCTTCCCTACGACTCATTGTCAGTTCGACAACCTCGACTCTTGTTCTTGTTGTTATTGTGTTTTGTTTTTATTATTGTTGCTTTGGTGCGCGGTTTGCTGCATTCATCTTAAGCGCATTAGGGCATCCATGGTTTTTGTTGTTGTCGCAGTTGGTTTGGTGGTTGCTGCATCGAAAATTTCCCTTTTTGCTTGCAGTTTTTTCTGGTTTTTTTTCATTATCTCCTTCGGCTCTGGACCACTTTTACTGCCATTATCTGCTTACTCGACTCCCCGTCGTCTTGTCACTCGTATAGTGTTGTTGCTACGCTGTCGGTGCTGCCGGTGTATCTGTTGCTGGCTGCTTGCTTCGTGGTCGACTTTGACCAACTTGCCGCATTCGGTGGCATAAGCACATAAACACATACATACACACAAAGTCAGTCGTAGTTGGCGCAAGAATGCACTGCCTGCAACGTATCTGTTGCATCTGTCGTGCTTGTTGTTGTTATTGTTGTAGTGTGGCTGTTCTGGTAGGTATTTGTTGTTGTTGTTCTTGTTGCTTATTGTTTCTGTTTGCAGCAGACAATTGAACTTTGTGGTTGTTGTTATTGTAGTTGTTGCTGTCGTTTTGGTTTCCCTGATTGTTGTTGTTATTGTTGTTGTTCATATTATTGTTGCTATATCTGCTGCTGTTTGTAGCAACAACTGAATGTTGTGGTTGTTGTAGTTGGCAAAATTATTGTTGTTGCTTTATTTATTTTGGTTTCCTTGTTAGTTGCTGTTGTTGTTGTTCATATTTGTTGTTGTTGTTGAGTTGTCGCCAGTTGAGTTCATATTATTCCCAAATTTATGGTATTCATGTTGTTGTTGTTGTTGCTGCTGCTCCTGTTTCGAATGCTTCTGTTATGCTGTTGTTGTTGTTGTTGTCATTCTTACTCTTTTCTTATAAGGTTACGGGTTTTTGTTCCTCCTCTTTGTTGTTGCTTTTGTGTTTCCCATTGCAACCATTGTTGTTATTGTTGTTGTTGTTGCTTTTGCTGTCTACCATGCCGCATGCAACAGGCAGAGCAACAGTCATTACATTAGGTCAGTGTTCGCTGTGTGCACACATGTAATAACACTAACAACAACAACAACACTGACAATAAGAACAATGAAACAACTGCAAGAAGACAAAAAAAACACCAACAACTGCCATTGAAATTGTTGCCACATTGCAACACAGATTTGCTTATCTTTGATTGCTGTTGCCGTTGCTGTTGTGGAAGAAGAGACGCAGTGAGCGGCGAAGGGGGCAAGAAAAAAACCCAACAAAGTTTTTATACGCTGCGTGCTTGTTGTTGTTTTTGTTTGTGTTTGCTGTGTATTGGCATTTTAATGAGAATTTAAATTTTTGGCCGAACGAACGAATTTGTTGCACGTCGCGACGGTTCCCTCGGCGACTTGTGTGCAACATGTTGCTAACATTTTGCAAAAACCCAAATTTGTGAAATATTTGTGCAATGCTGCAATGTTGTTGTTGTCGTTGTTGTTGTTGTTAACAGAAAAATCACAAAAATTGCATGCAGCGCACGCAGCAAGTGGCAACTTCCGTGCATGCAACATGCGGTATTGTGGCTTTCGGCTGCTGTTGCTATTGCTGTCACTTTGACATTTCAATGCAGAAATGTGCGTGAGCTGTGACTGTTGCCCGCATTGCACATTAACTACGAGTTTGTGCTGCGCCCGTGGAACATGCAACATGCAACATGTGGGCATGCAACAGTTAAGTAAATGCGAAAAAAACTGCATAAATTACACGCTGCCAGCGATTGCAATTGCAATTGCATTAACAATCACTAAAGTAGCAACAATAACAACAACAATAATGCAAGAAAAACGACATCAACAACAACAATGCACAGCATGTAATGAAAATGCAGAATTTTTCCACACAAAGCACGCAATGCCCCACAGGCATGTTTGGTTGCACAAAGCGAAAAGCAACAACAACAAAAAAATCAACAACAACATTAACTCAAAATTTATTTTACTTTCTGGTTGGGTTTTTGTAAATTTTTTTTTATTTTGTTTTAATTTCTTAAAAATTTCTGTGCGCACATAGAAAATGGCTAATCAAGAAGTGTGACAGCAATAACAACAACAAAAACAACAAAAAACAACAACAGTAGACACACACTGACAGCGTAAATGCAGCTGCAAAACAACAACAATATTAAATGCCCATAAATAAAATGCAAACCGTGGTGAATATTAAGAATTTATTTGTGTTGTTGTTGTTGTTATTATTGTTATTATGAATATTATTGTGGTTGCATTCGTTGTTGTTGTCGCTGAGTAGCTGTTTTATTTGTTGTTCTTGTTGTTGTTATGGCTTTTGCTGTGCACATACGAACAACGGTTCATTGACCAGCTGTGCCACAACAACAAAAACAACAACTATGACAATAATAACAAGAACAACAACCACTACTGGTCCCATACGCACATCGCTTGCTAAGAGTAACCACCTGAACAACAACAACAACAACAACAACTCAACTTAATACTTACGGCAGCAATGGAATAAAAATTAACTTTTATGTTCTTTTTTTTTATTTAATTTTTATTTTATGCATAAAAACTTAACTAATTCAAATAAGAGAACGTCACCAGGCGCAAAGGAATGCAATAAAATTCAGACGTAACGGTAAATCGCGTTTAGTATATGTTTGTATTTGTTGCTGTTGTAGGTGTCATGGTTTTAACTTGTGTTTTAAAAGATTTTGTCTACGTTCAGTAAACTTTCGAATATAAAAAATATATATGAGTTGTAATAAAAAAAAAACGAAAAACATTGTGTTTTCAATAAATGACTTCAGTAATCTACATCTCGCGTTGTATAAGAGTGATCGGGTGACGTTAAATGTCGTTAGAGAAATAGGAACTCGTACTAAAAAACCTCTCAGACAGTTTTATGATTGCTTGAGTCAGTTTTGTTTGAGCGCTGGTCAAACATGGGCATTAGCAAAGAGAATAAGCGATAAGAGAAGAGAAAAAAACGTTTAAAAATGTGAATAGCCTTTACGACTTTAGAAACATAAGATTTCGTATTAAAAAAACATCTCAGACAATTTTATGTTTGTTTTGTTTGAGCGCTCGTCAAACAGAGAATTTATAATAATTCAAGAGAATTACAGTCTTTTCTTGATAAAAGCGACTAAAAGATTAAAAAATGTTTATGACGTTAGACAGATAAGATTTCATACTAAAAAAACTTCTCAGACAGTTTTATGATTGGACCACCCAGTTTTGTTTGAGCGCTGGTTAAACATGGACATTAGTAAAGAGAAAATGCTCACAATTTATAGTCTTTTTTCGATAAAGACGACTAAAAATGTTTATAGTGTTTATTGTATTTATTTATTTATTGTTGTATTAGGTAGATACGATTTCGTGCTAAAAAACGTTTTTGACAGTTTTGTGATTGTTTCACCCAGTTTTGTTTGAGTGCGCTTCAAAGATGGACACTAGCAAAGAGAAAATGCGCCACATTTTACAGTCTTTTGTCGATAAAGATGATTAAAAATTGGTAAACATTAGTAAGTTAAGATTTTGTACTAAAAAGACGTTTTACACAGTTTTTTGATTGTTTCACCCAGTTTTGTTTGAGCGCTCGTCAAACATGGACAATAGTGAAGAGAAAATGCAAAAAATGCAAATTTTACAGTCCTTCCTCGGTAAAAGTAATTGAAAATGTGAATAATTTCTATGGCATTAGAAAGATAAGATTTCGTTGCTAAAAACACTTCTCAGACAGTTTTGTGATCGCTTGAATCATTTTTGCTTGAACTCGCATCAAACATGATCACCAGCAACAAGGCTTTTTACAGCTTTTCTTCGTTAAAAGCGACTGAAAATATGAATAGTGTTTCTGATTCGGATACAGTAACAGGCAATCGAGCGTCATTTTGGTTTTGTCGACTCTGTGCCGGTTGTTTTGATATCAAAGATACGCCTCGCTCTGGAAGATCAATCAAACAGTGGCTAACATTATGGAAATTCTCAACTCCGAACGCCTTGTAAGCACTGTTTCAACTGTCCAGAAATTAAACATTGCAAAAACGACCGTTTGGAACAACCTAAATAATGCTGGATACAAAAAGGAGCTCAAGGTATGGGTGTAGCTTCATCACCCACTGTCCGGTGTTCTCGAAAAGCAGGAGACGCCTTTTGGGCAGCGGTGGACTGCCTCTCCCCGACCTTCTCATGGAAACCAGACAGTTCGGGGGGAGTGTGGACCCCTTATGCCTTCTACAATTCTTTTCCTTTCTCCGACCATTCTTCTTTGGGCAAAATACAATGATCCCCATGGACAGAGTACTATGAAAGGCCTTTCTGTCGACTTTACTCGCAACATGATCGACGAATTTCTGAACCGAATGATATCAGAAAGGATTTCCAATGTGTTTGGTAGAATTGACATGGAATCATCATCTATGAGTCATACAGTCCAACTCTTTGGATCTGCCGTGTCAGCAATTGGACCGTCTAAAGGAAAAAGTCGCCAAGGTTTGGAGTATAGAAGGGGAATTGTGGACAACACATCGATACTAAGTCTCCAGAAGCTTCAGGAACTTAGTTGGGAGGTTCTTATGCATCCATCTTAGAAACTGGACCTGGCACCAAGTGAAATCTACCTGTTTCTGATTGAAGTGAATGGCTTTGTTGGTGAAATACTTGCAAGAACAGGTTTCAAAGACCCACTGTCCACATTTTTTCGTCAAAAGGGACAACAGTCTCAGTTGCTGGTCTCTCAAGCCTCATAAAAGCATGAGAATAATAATGAAATCGCCTTCAAAACGGTGCATATTTTACCTAAGTCGGATGGTTCTAACTTTTTTAAATAGAAAGACCGACTGTCCCAGTTTTATGTATCCATCTTAGAAGCTGCACCTGACACCAAGTGACTTCCACCTGCTTTTGACTACAGTGAATGGCTTTGTTGGTGGAAATTTTCTTCAAGAGAAGTTTGCTAAGACCGACTGTCCCAATTTTTGTTGTCAAAAGGGTCAACAGTCTCAGTTTTTTGTCTCTCTAGCCTCATAGAAGCATGAGAAGCATAATGGAATAACTTTCAAAATGGTAACAAGTTATCGAACAAAACGGTGTATGTTTGAACTAAATTGGATCATTCTATCCATCTTCAAAAGCCTTAAACTCGTGATCGCATATTTTGAAAGGTTTTTATGACCTGGAGACTTGTCTTTGGGGTTCTAAACTTTTAGGTTCTTGGTTTCTTTTGGTACTTTGCAATTGTGTGGCAAAGTGGGGTCCTCATAGTTTCTCAGAATTAGATTTACTGAGTTCATAGTTCATCAGTTGGGCGGTTTTTTGTGTTGAAAATTTACTAAGGGATTCTCCGGGTCTTTCAATCTTTAGGGAGTTTAGATGGTTCATTAGTTGCAGCCTTTCATGTATTGAAAATCTTTAGGTTTTCTCAGAGTCTTTCGGTTATTAGGAAGTTCAGACAGTTCAGTAGTTGTGTTGTTTTTTATTTTGAAAATTTACTAAGGGTTTTCTCAGAGTCTTTCGATCTTTAGGAACTTCATACAGTTCAGTAACCTTGTTGTTTCTTGTATTGAAAATTTACTTAGGGTTTTCTCAGAGTCTCTCTCGATCTTTAGGAAGTTCAGATGTTCAGAAGTTTTGTTGTTTCTTGTATTGAAAACTTACTTATGGTTTTTTGTTTTAAGTCTTTTGATCTTTAGGAACTTCAGACAGTTCAGTAGTTTTGTTGTTTCTTGTATTGAAAATTTACTAAGGGTTTCTCAGATTCTTTTGATCTTTAGGAACTTCAGACAGTTCAGTAGTTTTCGACCTGTAGGAAGTTCAGATAGCTCAGTACTTTTGTTGTTTCTTGCATTGAAAATTTACTTAGAGTTTTCTCAGACTCTTTCTATCTTTAGGAACTTCAGACAGTTTAGTAGTTGTGCTGTTTCTTGTTTTGAAAATTTACTTAGGGTTTTCTCAGAGTCTTTTGATCTTTAGGAACTTCAGACAGTTTAGTAGTTTTGTTGTTCCTTGTTTTGAAAATTACTAAGGGTTTTCTCAAAGTCTTTCGACCTTTAGGAACTTCAGACAGTTCAGTAGTTGTGTCCTTTCTTTTGTTGAAATTATTAAGGTTTTCTCGTCTTCTCGTTTTCGGTCTTTAGACGACAATTTGGTCCATTCCGGTCTTTTCCAACTATTCACCATCTCGCCACTGTTCACCTTAACATCAACACTTCTTCTTTTTCTTAAGCTTTATTTTACATTAAATTTGCCTCAACTTTCATGCTTTAATTTTCATATTTTCCGCTTGTTGTCGGTTATTTTTTCGCCGCTATTGCTGCGGCACCGTCGAACGTCAGCTCAGCGGTGACGTTTAAGCAAATTGCTGAAACGGCAAATTGTCAAGTCAGAAAAATGCTTCCACTTATTAGACAAACGCCGCTAATCGCATTTCCGGCAGTAATTAAAATTTGCGCCTGCTCGACATCGCCTCAGCAATGGCCACAGATGGCCGACGGTGCGGCGAAGGTTAAAGACAGACGCACAGCGGAACAGGTTCGAAATGTATGGTGGAAAATTGCTCGCTGCCATTTTCAATTTATTTTGATTTTAATAAAATTATGCGCTCAGGCTATAAGCAATTTCCGCCGTGCAATTGCAACACAGCACCAACCCGAACGAAAATCAGCAACACGCAGCACAAAACGGGGGACTGGCGGCCGTCAAGGAGTTACTGGCTGCAACAGCGGCGAGGGGAACTTAATTCATATGTCTCTGTATGTGTGTGTGTGTGTGCTGTTTGCAATTCTAAGCGCTGCAGTCAACATAGCAACAACATGTTGGATTGAATGGCCGGGGGGTGTGGCGCTGTGTGCGTGTGTGTCTGCTTTCCTGTTGCGCGTTCATTCTCTCAGCCGGCCGCACTGTCCGCGAACGGCGAATGCACTTTGCAGCGCAAACACTTCCGCATCGACGTTCGACCATATTCCAGCGCAGCCAACATTAGAAGAGAAAGAAGAAGCAAATGCCGCCTAAGTAGCGGCCAAATACCAAAAGCAAAGCGAATAAAAACGTAGCGAAAGGCGGCCGGGAATTGCCGCTTGGCGCTGCAATCAAAATGCGCCGAGGCGTAACGCTGCTTGGGGAATGCCGCGTGCGTAGCGTAAAGAATGAGTGAAAAAAAACTTACAACAAAAACCATAAAAATGGCGCCAAACAAATAAAAATATGAAATTGTTGCAAGTGGGAGAGTAGTTATTAAAAAAAATTATAGTAATAATAATAAAAAAACCCTAACCTATAAATAATTAAACTGCCGCATTCAAATGTCTTTGTTGGCTTTTGACTTTGATTAAAAGTAACAACAACAACACGCGTTTATCACTGCGGATAATTGAAATTATAACAATAGAATTCTTGAAATTGCACAAAAAAAAAAAATTTTAAATTCCATAAACTTTCCACGTTAACCCTTCAGTGATTGAATGCATTTCTTTCAATATTTTGTTGAGCAACTATTTCCTTGTTCTCAACGCAACTTTTTAACTTCTCACGCACTTTAAACCTTTAGCGCTTAAAAGCTTTTTTCAAATTTTTTTGAGCAACTTTTTGGTTATTTTTAATTTTTTTTAACAAATTTTTCCTTGTTTTCATCGAAACTTTTTTAATTTTCAGGCATTTTAACCCTTAAGTGTCTGTGCATGCTTTTTTAATACTGTTTTGAGTTAATTTTTCCTTGTTTTCAACGCAACTTTTCAACTTCTCAGGCACTTTTACCCTTTAGTGCTTGAATGTTTTTTTCAAATTTTATTGAGCAACTTTTTGGTTTGTTTTTTATTTTTTCAGTAACTTTTTCCTTGTTTTCATCGCAAGTTTTTAAGTCCTGACGCACTTTAACGCTTTAACCCTGTAGTGCTTGATTGCTTTTTTCCAATTTTTTAGGAACTTTTTCCTTTTTTTTATTTTTTGGAGCAATTTTTTCCTTGTTTTCAACGCAACTTTCCAACTTTTCAGGCACTTTAACCCTTTAGTGCCTCATTGCATGATTTTTTAATACTTTGTTGAGTAAATGTTTGCTTCAATCAACGCAACTTTTCAACTTCTTACGAATTTTAACCCTTTAGCGCTTGAATGCTTTTTCAAAATGTTTGACGAACTTTTTCCTTGTTTTTTCAGATTTTTGTGAGCATTTTTTCCCTTGTTTTCAGCGCAACTTTTTAACTTTTCAGACACTTTAACCCTTTAGTGTCTGAATGCATGTTTTTTTAATACTGTTTTGAGTAAATTTTTCCCTTAACCCTTAATGCTTTTCTGCAAATTTTTTAAACAACTTTTTTGTGGTTTTTTGTTTTAATTTTTGTTAACTTTTTTGATAAGTTTTTTCTTCTCTTTCAGCGCAACTTATCATTTACTTACGCTCTTTAACTCTTCAGTGCCTGAATGCATGTTTTTTTTTACTTTTGTTTTAGTAACTTTTCCTTTGTTCCGAGGCACTTTAACCGTTTAGTGCCTGAACGCGTCTTTTTTCAATATTTTTTTGAGTTTATTTTTCGTTGGTTTTAGCCACATATTGAAACTTCTCACGCACTTTAACCCTTTAGTGCCTGAACGCATTAAATGTTTTTTCAAGAAATTTTTAAAGCCTTTTTTTCATAGTTTTTGAAAATTTTATAATTTATAATTAATTAAAAGAATTTTTTTAATGAAATTTCAATATTTCGAAAATTTAAAAAATTTTACATCATAGAACATTTTGGCCGAATTTTCTGACATCAAATTTTGTTTCGGAAAACCTTTCTGCAAAACGCATGTTTTAATAATATTTGAAAATTTTGTAATTAATAATAAATAATACAAAAATTTTTTATTGAAATTTCAAATAAGATTTCGAAAATTTAAAACATTTTACATCATAGAACATTTTGGTCGAATTTTCTGACATCAAATTTTGTTTCGGAAAAGCTTTCTGCAAAAAACATTTTTTCATAATTTTTGAAAATTTTATAATCAATAATTTATTTTAAAAATATTTTTTTTTTGGAAATTTCAGTATTGTACATCATAAAACATTTTTGTGGAATATTCTGACTTAAAAAAAACTAAAAAAACTTTTTGCACAAAGCCTTTGTGCATAATTTTGGAAATTTTTATAATTGATAAAAATTAAAAAAAAACTTTTTTAAAAAAATTTCAATATAAGATTTCATAGAACATTTTGGCCGAATTTTCTGATATCAAATTTTGTGTCGGAGAAACTTTTTGCAAAAAGTGTTAAAAAATGTGCGTTAAGGTGTTAATGGTTCTGAGGCTTCTGTCCCCTTCAGCCTTTTGTCCCTTCTGGATTCTTCTTCTGATGCTTCTGCCTTCCCTTTCATTTGGTTTAGTCAAGCTTCTCTTCTCTTCTTCTTATCCTTCTGGCTTCACTTCCCTTTCTTTTTGCTTAGTTGAGCTTCTGTTTTATCTGCATTTCCGGCTTTGACATCCACAAACCATGAAAGCTTCTTAATTTACTTTCTTCTCGTCTCGTCGCTTCATTTCCCCCTCACACCACGGTCGGGACTATTCAACGTCGGCTGCTGCTGTCGCCTCATCCAATGCTGACGTCTTCTGTCTGTTTAGGTGCTCCTTACGTTCTTTACGCACGTTGCTTGATTTTCATACATTTATGAAACTTCTTTTTATTTTTATTTTTCTTCATGATAATCTACGACAACGCCGACCAACTGTGCGCGGTCCCTCATAAACTTGGCACGCACGCAACACGCCCAACGAATACGCGCCGCACTTATGGACTCCACACACTCTGCCCGCAGTTACAGTTACAAGTGCAAGGCACACAAATGCTCACACACACACTCATATTTATTAAAATTAATGAAAAAATGCATGCACACACACAGAGACATTTGTGTGTAATAATATTTCATAATCGTTATAAATTGTGTGGTGGTGCCAACAGCAACGCACCGCTGCCGCTGCCACTGCCACCGCTGGCTCTATTCTTCCATCCATCCTTGCTTCCCTCCTGCCTTCCATCCTTCCATCCATCCATCCATCCATCCACTCACTCATCCGTCCATGCGCACAGCTGTCTCTCAGCTGCTTAGCGCACTGTCACTGCAACAACAACAACACATATACACACCGGCAACCGCACAAACCGGCTGTCGGGGGCATGGCCCGCGCAACCGGGGCCAAGCCCCAACGCCGAGCTGCGCAAATTCTCTGGTTTCTTGTCGTCGACTTTGCGTTGGACGTTGCTCGTTCGGCTGGTGTCATTGTGCCTTTGATTGTCGGCACAGTTAGCGGCAGTGTGTGTGTGTGTGAGTGAGTGTGTGTGAGTGTTGACTACACGCCCGGTGCGTGTGCACCGCATCAGCTGCACGCTGTGTTGTCCCCTTTTGCGTTGGGCTGCAATAGCAATTTTCAATTTATCAGCTTAGCGACATTTGTTGTTATTGTTGTTGTTGCCTGGCTGCGCTAATAAAAACTGCATTAGCTGCATGCGGCTCGACGACAAATTGGCGAAATTCCATTCGATTCGATTTCGTGTGGCATCTTTTCTTAATGTTTTATGAGACAAATTTTATAGATAATTTTCCTCTTTATTGTTTTCCTCATAAGAGAATGTTGTTGTTGTTGTTGCTGTGCCTATTGAATGCAGTGAAAACTTGAAAAGTGCTGAGAGCAAAAGTGCGTAGAGTTTTTGTTTGGTCAGAGGTTTTGTGGTTCTATCACTTAAAAAAAAGTGAGGTTAGGACAGAACAGCTCAACTATGCTCGCGTAGGCCAAAGAAAATCAGAGTCGGAGACGCAACTAAAATCGTTTTTGATGTTTGTTTGATCAAAATTTGTCAATCTTTCTTGTGCTCTATGAATCTTCTAGAGTTTTTTGAGCATTTTTAAACATAAATCAGTGTCTTAGATGCGCTTAAACCATTGTAAACCATAAGTCAGCTTTCCCTCTTACTCTCACAAAAATCTTTTTTCAAACATGTGTCATGCAGAAAACAGAAAACAGAACAGCTCAACTATGCTCGCGTAGGCCAAAGAAAATCAGAGTCGGAGACGCAACTAAAATCGTTTTTGATGTTTGTTTGATCAAAATTTGTCAATCTTTCTTGTGCTCTATGAATCTTCTAGAGTTTTTTGAGCATTTTTAAACATAAATCAGTGTCTTAGATGCGCTTAAACCATTGTAAACCATAAGTCAGCTTTCCCTCTTACTCTCACAAAAATCTTTTTTCAAACATGTGTCATGCAGAAAATGCCAAAAATCCCCGAAAAAAAAACAACCAAAATGAAGTCACTCCAGAACTTCAGCATTTCTCCGCCCCCACGCACCACACTTTTGTCATCCATCTCTCAGGTTTGTACAGACTTGTATGCAATTTGTATTGCGCAAAGTTTGAAAGTTGCTACAATTTGCCGGTTGCCAAATAAATCACATCGCTGCTTGAAGGGGTGAAAAAGTGCCGCGAGCAGTCAATTTCGAGCGCTTCCAAGCCTTTCACATCTTTTCATGTGCCGACATGCAAATTTGTTTCCGACTAAGCAACGACTTGCAGCTGTTTGATTGCAAGTCAATTTGTTGGGTGTGAAGCACAAAATCTCACACTTCCGATTTCAGTCTAAAAATTTCAGAGTTTTTCAACTCACTTTTAAAGTCTCACACTCAAACTCACAACTCGCCTGGTTTCACAAAATTTGCTTGTAGACTTCATTAACATATTTTGCCAAATTTTTTGTAAGATTTCAAAATGTTTATAAGCTTTGTTAAATTATCTAAAACAAGCCACATTTACTCACAAATTAGCAGCGTTGCTTACTCAACGTCAGGGACTTCTTTACTGGTTTCCAGTCTTTGGGATCTTCACTTTGTGCCAGTCTCTGCCTCGTAGAAGGGTTGGCGTCTTCGCTCCGCCACTTTTGTCGCAGTTGATGCCTACTTTACTCTCATTACTCTTCTTCTTCTTCTCACCAAGTTAAACGCTTACTTTTTAATTAAAACCTAAACGCCTAACTAGAAAATATCGCATGCGATTTTTTTTCAACCTAGTTGCCATTTTTGTTGGTTTACTTTATCCAGCGCGCAACTAAGCTTCGGTTTTTGTTGTTCTACTGCGACCTGTCACTTAAGCCTTTCTTATACTGATCTCTTATTGTTGCTGTTGCTGTTGTTGTTGTTTCTTTAAAGGGGGACCTGTAATTGGAAGAAGTGTGGGGAACAAAGCGTGAAATTGAAATAAATGGATTAAGGGATTATTACCAGTTAAAAAAGGGTAAATGTTTTTCTGCTGCGCGCATTGTTGTTGTCATGTAACACAACACATACATATCTACACAAACATATACATATATATATTTATATATACATCTATATATGTGTGCAATATATCACTGCGTGCTCGAGGCATCACCGGCACGTCTGCAATTTATTGCCTCGCAGCCTCGAAAACCATGCACGACAATGCGCCGTCCGTTCCATTCCGTACTGTGCCGAGCGTTGCGTTGATTTGATAAGAATCACGCTTGGTAATGTCTTGGCTACGCTTCCTCCTCCTCTTCCATCTCTACACATAAAGTCAGCCTGACTTCAGCGGAAAACTGGAATAAGAGCCCAAGAAATTGTAGACGAGCACTAAATTGTTGTAGTGTCTGGTGTGGCTACGCACTGTTGCCAGCATGTTTCGCTTCATCAACGCACAGCGAGTGAGTTTAGGTGTTACGTATATGTGTGTGTGTTTGTGTGCGCTGAGAAACGATGGCAGGAATTCTGTGCACAATGGCGCTGCTCGAATGCAGGAAATCCCCGCTATTTATACCTTAAATGCCTCGCGGGCATTTCGTTTTCTTCGTTCATAGAAAATGTTGGAAGGGAATGCTTTCATTTTCTTGTTGAGGAATTTTTAAAGTGTTTTTAAAGACAGTGAGAATAAATCAAATAACTCGAGTAGTGGTAGAGAAAGGTCCTTGAGAGGTCCTTGTCTTGTTTGACGTTTAGGTATAAGAGAAAAAAAGCCTTCTGTTAGAGAGGTTCCTGTCTTCCTATATGAAAAACGAATACTGGTCAAAGCTTGATGAGATCAAGTGCCCAAAGCTGCTGAGTCGATAGAGCCGGTCAAATTCTTTGAAATTATCGACTCCTGGGTTTTATTAAATAATCAAATGTCCACCAACCAATGTCGATAGGTTAGGTTAGGTAAGACAGGTAGCTTGCTGGCTCTCAGCAAGTACACTCGGAGCCCCCAAAGGCCCATTCCAGAGTCGATAGAACCGGCCAAAATTCTTTGATTGTATCAGCTGTTGGGTTAACTTAAAGAAATTCAATGCCCAAAACCTGATAGAGTCGGTCAAAATTCCTTAAATCTATGAGCTCTTGGGTTTGTCTCAAGAAATCAAATGCCCATAAGCTGAAAGAGTCGATACAGCCGGTCAGAATTCCTTGAATCTATGAGCTCTTGGGTTTGTTTGAATAAATCAAATGCCCAGAAGCTGAAAGAGTCGATAGAGCCGGTCAAAATTCCTTCAAGCCATTAGTTCTTGGGTTTGCTTGAAAAAATGAAATGCCCAAAAGCTGATAGAGTCGATAAAGTAGGTCTGGATTCTTTGTATCCATCGAGTCTTGGGTTCGCTTGAAGAAATCAAATGCCCAAAAACTGGTAGAGTCGATAGAGCTGGTTAAAACTCCTTGAGTCCATCGACTCTTGGCTTCGCTTGAAGAAATCGAATGCATAAAAGCTGAAAGAGTCGATAGAGCCGGTCAAAATTCGTTGAAGCTATCGACTCTTGGGTTCGCTTGAAGAAATCGAATGCGAAAAAGCTGATAGAGTCAATAGAACCTGTCTAGATTCATTGAATCCATTGAGTTTGTAAGACTATGAGCACTTTCTCAACCTATTGCGGCCATGGCTTCTCCGAGAGGACTTCACTTTGGCCACGGTCGCCCATTGTGATAACACAGTTGATCGAACTCAAATCCTGTAACTCGCAGAAGCAGCTTAAAGCTTCTAACAAAGTTAAGTAGACTGTGAATAGTTTCATCGGTTAGAATCTCTTGATTATCATTACCCACTTGAATTCGCCCTCTAAAGAATAAAAAACAAATACATAAAAGATGAAGTACATGTTTCTCTCTTCCTCGTCCTTATAGCTTCTACAGAGTTTATGACACCCATTGGCTACAATTTGGTCAAAACTAAAGTGGATTCTGACCTTTAATGATGTATTGAACCGAAACCAGTTGGAGCTTCTGACAAAGCTAAGTAGTCTGTGAACAGTTCTATCAGCTAGATTCCCTAGACTAACGCAGAATAAGTAACTAAATGAGTTCTTCTTCAAAAGATTACAGAATAGGTACATAGAAGATGAAATATATTGTTTTTCTTCCTTGTTTTTGGAATTCCGGAGTTCCAAAATTCACGACATCAATTGAAATCGGAACCAGTTTTAGCTTCGGACAAATTTAAGTAGTCTCTAAATAGTCTCACCGGCTAAACTCTCTTGAGTCTAGAGTCTAGACTATTGAAGAAAAAGTTACCCAATTGAGTTTTCACTCGAAAGAGTACAGAACATTACAAAAAAGACGAAGTACATTGTTTCCTAATGCTCGGTCTTAACGTTCCTGCTGATAACACTACACCAATTGACTTTGATTAGATCGGTTGTGGAATGGTCTCCTTGCGGATATTTTCCTCAGCACTTATAATCTCGAGAGGTTCAAGGCAAGAGTCCATAACCACTTTTCTCAAAACCCTGTCTCCTAACCTTTACATGCTTCCTGAAGCAACGCAATGCCTCGGATTAATACGGGTCATCCCCTCCGAAGATCGAATGTGTCTTTTAATGATTTATTGAACCAAAACTAGTTTAACTCCAGACTCTGAATAGTCCTTTCGGCTAGATCCTTTAGATTATCGAAGAAAATTTTACTTATATGAATTCCCTCTCTAAAGAGTACAGGACAAGTGCTCGTAGATTGTTTTCCCTTCCTCGTTCTTGCAGCTCCTGCAGAATTCATTAGACCTATTGGTTTTTATTAGGTGTGGTGACCCTTAATGACTTCTTGCGCCATCTTCTAGTGCTATGTAAGGATTCTTAAACCTATTGTCTAAAGGATACTTAAGAGTTCTTGCGTGCTTAGGAGATTTGTGTTCTCCTCTACCGCCGTTTATTAGCCACCGGTAGCGTTGAGTGCTTCGAACCAATGCATTACAGAAGAGAATAATGTCTTCCGAGGGTTCTTCTTTCCAACAGTGTCTCCGGTAGGCACTTCTAAGGGCTTATCTCCGCGTACGAACCACAGACATTGGATAGTGGGTAGGTTAGCTTCTCCTCTTCTTCCCTATCTCCCATGGGTATAGTACAATGGTCCAAAATGGACTGATTGCTGTGGAAGGCTTGTAGCCTTCCTGTCCACCCTCAAGAAAAAAAAAGGTTAGCTTCAGGAGATACCTGGAACGGTTAAAGAGAGAGTTGCCTGTTGACTGTGCTTCGAAGATGATAAGACAGCCTCGCACTTTGCTGTCAGTGTTTGGCTTTAGCTGGTAGAAAGGATGTACATTTGGGGAGAACTGTTCCTACTCGTAAAAGATAACAAATTGTGGACCATTACGCGCAGAAATTCACCAGAGACAACTGTGACTGACTAAGATGGAGGTCGATGATTACCGTGGATCTTCGGACAACTAGTCTTGAATTTTCTCGGACGAAAAGGTATCCAAAGTGGAAAAAGATCCAAAGGGATCTAAAGTCGGTAACGTGTGACTGATTGGGATGGAGATCGATGACGTCGCAAGGACATAAAGGACGAAAAGATATCCAAAGTGGGAAGGGATCCAAAGAGATCTAAAGTCTGCAACGCATGACTGATTGGGATGGAGTCGAATGGACATAAAGGACGAAAAGGTATCCAAAGTGGGAAGGGATCCAAAGGGATCTAAAGTCGGCAACGCATAACTGACTGGCTAGTCATGAACTTCATGGGGACAAGAAGGCATCTAAAGTGGGAAGGACTCCAAAGGATTCTAAAGTCAGCAAATCACTGAACTGGGATTGAATTTTTTTCGCTAAAAATTGTCAATTGGCTAATCAGATAGAGCGAGGAAGTGAGGTAAAAAGAGGGTACAAAGGAATCAAGGCAATAGAATGGGATAAAACGATGTCAAGAGAGAGAGAGAGAGAGAGATAAAGCGGAGAAGAAGAGTTAAAGAAGGAACGCTTCAGGAATCAATGAATCAGAATGTGAAAAAAATGAACTCAGTCTTTTCCAAGTGAATTCTGACGATTCGCTGAGTAATGAGCAGCTGACCAGTAACTCGGATGCTTCGACTCTCCTTGAACTGTTGCACCAACAGTGGTTCATAGTGTTATGGTGGTTGTTGTTGTTGTTGCGACAATTGTTGTTACATCACGTTGCAATCTTCTTGAAATCCTTTCTTGTTGGGGCCGCATTCGATTTACGGTAATTCGTGTTCGTGCATCTTCGAGCCAATCTAATTACCTGAACCACATTTAATGCAACAACAACAATAACAATAACAAAAACAGCCTTAAGTATAACGTGACCGACAATTGTGCAGAGTTGAATTGTTGTGGCGGAAATTGATTTCTTTAATGACAGCTTTGGCATTGGTCGGATTTCGTTTTGTTGCTGCAGGGGAAAATGCGAGCATGAAACAAAATCGAACAAATGAACGTAAAAAGGAAAAACCATTTGAGTTTTTTGTGCCAATCGACTGATTGACAGTTGGGACTGGGTAATCTTTACCCAAGGGGGATGCGTTGTTATGGCGCAACAGGAAGTAAAATCTTAGCGAAGTTGAAAGGAAAAGAACAAAAACGCGAGGAACGTAGAGGAAATGTAAAGAATGAGACGAAAATTAAAGCACAGATAAAAATATAATAAAAAAGAAATTATAGAAACTATAGCAAGGCAGCCAATTTGAGGTTTTTCTGAGCGATGAAAAATGTGCAGCAAACTATAGAAATATTTGTCTGTCGACACTCTCGCAGCGAACATAAATTTCCACCTTAATGACATTTTCACGGCGTGAGGCCATGCCACATGCAAATTATAAATCACCATTTATGCACAACAAAAAAGAATGAAAAACAACAACAACAACCACAAAATGAAAAACAATAAAGCAATGCAACAAATTAATGGCCCATTTAGAGAGAAATAAAAAATAAAAAAAATAAAAATGAATTGAAAAAAATAAACGGAAACCATTCATTAGTGTGGCAACATTGGCCACACAGCCACACAGCCGTCGGATGCAGCTTCGAGCGTCACAAGTCACTTTTAAATGTTGAAGGTAACAAATATAAAGCCACAAACTTAAAGCGACAACAACAACACGAGCAACAACACTTAACACAAAACATTTAAAAGAAAAAAAAGTGGTAAGAAAAGCGAAACTTGTTATCGGTTTTGCTGGCCGTCTGTGTGGTTGTTGTTCATATTGTTGTTGTTGTAGTTGGGTCTTTTGTGTGTTGTCTAAGCAACAACAGTGAATTATGGCTAATTACAAAGTTTTAAAAGTCCGCCTCAAAGCATTCAAATGGGCGCGTTGCCTGACGCCGCCACACGACTGCAAAGCAAAGCGAAGCTGTCGGTTGCTGCTGTTCGTATGTGTGTCGCTTTGTATGTTTGTCTGCTGGTGTGCGTGTTGCGTGTATGTGTGTGTGTGTTGGTAATGCGCTCTGAATGATGAATAGTTTCACAGCAGCAGCTCCAACTACAACAGCAACAACAACGCAGCACAGTTTCCCCATTGACTACAAGTCCGACCGCAATCAAAAGCAGCAACAACAACAACAACAACAACGAACAACGACAACACAAAAAATAAGCCAAGTGTCAGCCACTTTACTCCGCTACACCACTTGGACAGCCCACTAGACCGCAGCCAAACAACAGCAACACCAACAACAACAATCAAACATATAGCAGCACCAAAGCCCAGTCAGCATCGGTGCCGTCGCCACACTTACAGCAACAATAAAACCATCCCCCCGGGGTGCATCAATGCGGTCTTTGCGCATATTTTTGCTGAATTGGTGCTTCTTTCCGTTGGCGTTTTATTGTTGTTGTTATTTGCGTTTTTAGTTTTTTTCCTCTACTTTTTATTTATGTGTTTTTGTGGAGCGTACGTGCTTGAAATTGTTGTTGTTGCTGTTGTTGTTGTTGTTGGCTTTAGAAATTCAAATCAAATTTACAATTTCGTTTAAAATTTCATGACAAAAATAGTTTGGCGTTGTTGTCAAGATTTGAGGTTAAGTTTTATTGTTGTTGAAATAGTTTGTAGCATTTAAAAAAAGTTCACTATTTTTCTGTTGATATTTTTTTATACGTTAAAATTATTATTGTTTTCTTCTGTAGTTTGCATACCGATTTCTTCTTCTTCTTTTTCTTCCACTTTTACTTAGACTATCAGTTCTTAGGTTTCATTTCTAAGACCACTAGAACTAGTGAATACTTACTTTTTATACAATGCTTCTTCTTCTTCTTGACGATCTTCTGAACTTCATCTGACGATTTGAAGACAATTTTTTTTTCCATTCTTCTCGTTTTTTTTCCATTTCATTCTTTTCTTTTCATATCATATCATATCATATCATATCATATCATATCATATCATATCATATCATATCATATCATATCATATCATATCATATCATATCATATCATATCATATCATATCATATCATATCATATCATATCATATCATATCATATCATATCATATCATATCATATCATATCATATCATATCATATCATATCATATCATATCATATCATATCATATCATATCATATCATATCATATCATATCATATCATATCATATCATATCATATCATATCATATCATATCATATCATATCATATCATATCATATCATATCATATCATATCATATCATATCATATCATATCATATCATATCATATCATATCATATCATATCATATCATATCATATCATATCATATCATATCATATCATATCATATCATATCATATCATATCATATCATATCATATCATATCATATCATATCATATCATATCATATCATATCATATCATATCATATTTTATTTTATTTTATTTTATTTTAGTTTATTTTATTTTATTGTTTTGTTTTTTAGTTTATTTTAATTTATTTTATTGAATTTTATGTTTGTTTTTTTTTTTTTAATTTATGTTATTTTAATTAATTTTATTGTTTTTATTTAATATTATTTTTATTTAGTATGTGGTTTTATTTCATTTGATTTTGATTTACGTTTTTCATTTCTTTTCCTTTCAATAAGAAAGGAACATAGTATAGGGTGTTTTTTTTAGAGGTTTGTTTTTCGAATAGAGATAAAACTGGCATTTTGTGGTCAAATCTGTGGTCAATCAAATGTCATTTATGTTCAGTTTGGTTTGCCATTTCATCATGAACAGGTTGACAAAAGAACAACGCTTGCAAATCGTGCAAATTTATTTCGAAAATAATGGTTCAGTTCGCGAAGTTTACCGCAAGCTCCGTCCATTTTATGGTCGACATCGTCCATCAGAGCAATTAATTCGGTTAACCATGGATCGTTTTCGCACTACGTTTACTCTATGTGATAATACGCATCCGCAGAGACGTCGAACAGTGCGCACCGAAGAAACAATTGCCGCTGTATAGCAAAATGTTGAAGAGGACCCGAATGAATCGATTCGCCACCGTGCACAGCAATTGGAGCTGGTTGAAAATTGGACCTGTAGAATTGGCTTTATTCGAGCCAGCCGCGGCGGCCACATGCCCGAAATCATATTTAAACATTAATGGCATAAAATTATCCTTCCAATAAAGCCAAATTGATGGACATTAAAACGATTTTCTTGTGTTTTAATTCAATTCGAAGTTCTATACCTCTAAAAAAAACACCCTATACTAGTTCCTAACCTCACTTACCGGAAACCAACGTAATATTTCTAGATCATTGGGATCGCATTGAAAAACAAAACTTTTTTTAAAAATCGAATCTGTTGCAATCTCTCTTACTTCCTCTGCTGACGACCTTTTATGATTTTCTTTCTTTCCGCATGGAAGTCGAAACTTCAACCTTCAATCCTTTGGTTTTTTTTGCTTCCACTTTTACACTAATTACAAATTTTAATTATGCAGAAATTGGGCATGGCCCTAGTAAACTCTTCTATGAATTTTCTCTGCTCAGGTATGTCACTTGAACTCCAGTTCAACTTGTCCTTTGTTAGTCGTTTGGCGGCGCCATTTATCTACTTTTTTGCTTCTAATTTTTGCATTTTTGCGTAATTTTCCTGGCATCTTCTTCAGCAATTCAACACCTTTTAGTTAATGCATTTTGCACTTGTTTGCACTCAGACTTTGAACTAACACATACACACATTTTCTTCTCTATTTGCAGGTAAGCAATTGGCACCTTTTGTGCACGCTACAACAACAACAACAGCAACGTTAAAGTTTGCTAGACGAACGAGGACCGTGCGACGAAGACAAAGTCAAAGTAAGCTGAAGTGAAGTGAACAATAATGCGCCGACGGCAATGCATCCAGTCCAGTCCATTCCATTCCATTCAATGGATGCACCACTTCCTAATGAGCGCTAATTTGACACACAAATAGACACGCACACACAAACATCGACACACCGACACCAGGTAAATACATTAAAAGCTGTCGAACATTGGCGCACAGCGTGTCGGCGTGAATTTGTTGCCGCTACCGACCGGCAGCCAACAGTTGCGCGCCACCTGCAACTGGCAACTTGCCGCAACCGACGATGCGCTTGTAATGCTATCCTAATTGTTGCCGCCTTGCCGGCGCCCCCTCCCCCCGCCCTGTCACGTATTCGCCGCCCTTTGTTCGATGCAACAACTGGTCCGCCTGGCTAGTTGGCCGTTTGTCTGCGCACGTCTAGACGCGGCTTGGGAACTGTCGTGTCGCCGCTTTGCGCTTTGTGCTCTTTAGTAAGTTTTCAGCTCATCTTGTTTTTTTTTTCAAGTTGGCCGCCTCACCGCTTTTTAACGCATCCGTTATTAGTGGCCGTTGTTGTTGGCGTCGGCGTCATCGTTCTTCACCTCATTTAATTAGCGAATTGCAGCGCCATTGTTGACTTGGACGTCTCGTCTGCGATTCTAAGTTTAACGTTTTCCAACTGCGCTTTTTAACAATTTTGTACCATTGTCTTTTTTGTTGTTGTTACTATCTTTTCGATGCGGCCAAGTGTCTGTGACCCATAAAAGTTTGCGATAATGATGCAGACAAGTGTCCAATTGGGAATTGTCCTGCTGTCCAATTGGAGGCGGCTAGTGTTTGCTTTTGAAGGAGTAAGAGACAAATTCTATTGAATCTTTTGTGTCTGAGATTAAAAATTATTAGAGGAAATGTTCAGAGGAGTCGTTGTTGGTTGTTAAATCTAACAATGAATGAGATTTATTAAAAAATTAAAAAGTAGAGATTGTGAGAATTCATAATTTTGAAGCTCCAGGTGGAGCTTTACGGTAATTTTCATAGGGAATTCCTTACTATTATTATTATTAGTGGGGATAGTGCACCGCAACCTAAGGATCTATTGTGCCCCCTTCAAGGACTCACAGTTCATCTGTGAGCCCAACTACCGAAAGGAATTTTAGCAGATCTCCTATACCGCTGGAGTTCCAGTTCGCACCTCTGACGAGGTATTCCCTTAGGCCCTTCTTCCGATCGTGCATAAGTACAGGGCATTCTCCTAGTATATGCATTGCAGTTTCATTTTCCTGTGAACAGAACCTGCAATGTCCATTTGCACGGAGGTTCTGGGCCGACGAATGTGGTTGAGGCGCCCCTTCTTGCAAGTTCGTCGGCCGCCTCGTTTCCTACTATACCTGCGTGGCGAGGAACCCAGAGGACCCATATTTGATTGTGCAGACCTAGCTCATTAATCTTTTCAATGCATTCTATCACCAGTTTCGAGGATACCTGGTATGGGCTTAGTGCCCTGATTGCCGCTTGGTTATCAGACAGGATTGCAATTCTCCGATTCCGGTAGTTTCTCGCTAAGTTGAAGTAAGCACACCTTGTAATTCCTTGCTTCTGTCCGTCTATTTCAAAAGTGCGAATTACTCACTTAGAGATGCCACGCTTCTCTGGGTTAGATGGGATCTCCAGGTACAACATTAAATAATAGTCAGCGTTTGACTGCGTATCGTGACGGTCATAATGTCTCTTCGGTCTCGTTGCGCTTTGTGCTCCAAATCGGTTGCCAAAGACTGCCTATCGTGTGCTCTTTGTAAGTCAGTCTTCCATAAATCGTGTTGCAGTAGTTTGGACCCGCGTGTACTTGACGTGATCCAAAATAATGCTAATATTGCATTTAATTGTGATACCTGCATAAATTCAAATTGGCATGCCGTTGTTGCCGCTTTGATTGCCGACGTTAAGGAGCTCAAACTTCTCATTTCTTCTTTGCTGCCTAATCAGTGTACCAACAACGTTCCCATTGGTGTTGCTGCGAACTCAGCTGAAGTTGCTAACGGTATTTCTCTCGCCCAATCTGATGTTGCTGCTGCCAGCCTGGCTGATGCTGGCTCTCACTCGCTATCTACTCCATGCAATCCCACTGCTGTGGACGCTGCTGCTTACTCCGTTGTTGCTGCTTCTTACGCTCCGAATTCAGACATGCTGCGCGCTCCCAGTCCTACTGTTCGGAATGTTGCTAATCCCGGTGCTTCTGCTGCCTCTCCGAATGTTGCACTGCGCCCGTGCGCTGCTTTGACATCTGCTCGACCGGCGCCGCCAGATATGGCGTCGCTCTCTCATCACTTGACCTCGTCTATGTCTCAAGGCCATTGCACGCAACATTCGGGTGAGCCTACTACTCTTGAGCATAGCGCTCCCACGCGGGACTCACTGTCTCCTCGGAACTCCGACTGGGTTACAGTTGCGAAGAACAGGAACAATAGAAAGAATTGCGTGTTGTTGGATCTAATGCTAGCATGGAGCTTTATGTGGCTGTTCGCTTTCGATGGTTACATTTGTCATCGTTCCAACCATCTGTCACGCCTGATAACATCGTTGATTATGTTGCGAAACATTCTGCTATCGACAAGAAGTTATTAACTTGCTACAGACTAGTGAAAAACGATACACCAATTGAATCTCTTAAGCGCGTTAATTTCAAACTTGGGGTGTCAGACCAATCGTTTGCAAAGCTATTGGCGGCTGAGTTATGGCCCGCCAGTGTCACGGTTCGGCCTTTCCGGTTTTTTCAAAAACAAATAGCTCACCCAAATCCAGCCTAGCTGTTGCTGAAAATTCCAATGCTCAATCTATTCGTATCTACTTTCACAATGTATCAGGAATGAGAACTAAGGCGGAGTCTATACGTCGGCTAAGTTCCCACTCGGAATATGATATATTTGTCATTGTTGAGACCTGGCTGAATTCGAATTTCTTTGATTCTGAATACTTTGATTCAAATCTATACGACGTCTATCGCAAGGATCGTGATGCTATTAAGACCCTATGTACCAGAGGTGGAGGAGTCCTAATTGCTGCCAGTCGTAAGCTTCGATCATCGCTCATCCCACTCCTAAATGATGACTCTCTCCTGGACCAGCTATGTGTGCGTGTGCAGGGTTCGTCGTCCGCACTTCTGGTATGCGCGTCTTATATTCCACCGAACAGCAACGATTCTCTTTATCAATCCCATGTTGACAATATTTGTTCACTGTACAATAAGTTTGGTAGTGATCAACTTTGCGTCCTTGGTGACTTCAATTTAAACAATATTTCTTGGTCACACTTGAGCAACTCCTGCACTCTAACGCCCGCAAATGTCAGCAGTGCCACTGAGCTGTATCTTATTGATAGTTTCCTGAATATCGACTTATCTCAAATCAATGGCATAACAAGTAAATTAAATCGTATCCTAGACTTAGTTTTTGTATCAAGCAATATTAATTGTAAGCTTGCAGAATGTTTTAATCCTATTTCTCCAGCTTGTATGCATCATGCTCCGCTAAATATCGACATAGAGTTTTATGAATTTTTGAATATTAAGCCTACAAATCTTAATGTTAGCTTTAATTACAACCGCTGTGATTTCCGCGCTTTTAACGATTGCTTACTTAGCCTGAACTGGGTTGACTTGTTCTCTAACTCAGATGCGGCTACCTGCTTTGATATTTTCAAAACGAAGGTGTTTGAAATTTGCCTTCAGACTATTCCCACTCATCGTAAACAAGTCTATAAACGGCCGTGGTACACTAAAGATTTGAAACATCTTAAAAATTTAAAAAATAAGTTTTATAAGAAATACAAGTCAACCAAAAGTTCCCATTACTTTACTACCTATCAATACTACTTGGAAAAGTTTAATTGTCTTGATAAGTCACTTTATAAAAGCTATATTAATAAGTATGAATCCAACATTAAAAATAATCCAAAAGCCTTTTGGAGTTTCATCAAATCTAAGAAATCGACATCCAGTATTCCTAATTCCCTTTTCCTAGACAATAAAATCGCCGGCTCTGCTGAAGAAGCTGCAAATCTGTTTGCTGAGTTCTTCAGCTCTAATTTCGTTTCTGACGCTGATGTTATTCTGGACAGTCCACTATCTTTTAATTCCTCCCTTTCTCTGGGGTCTTTAACATTGTCTTACGACGATATTGAAAATGGCATCTTGAGTTTGAAATCTTCCTCCCAAACTGACGCGGATGGTTTTTCGGCTATTCTCTTTAAACAATGCCCCTCCCTCATTGAGCCATTACTACATATTTTTAACAAGTCGCTAGCTTCGGGAGTTTTCATTGAAGCTTGGAAGAAAGCTACCATTACTCCAATTTTTAAAAGTGGTAATAAAAATGACGTCTCGAATTACAGACCTATCTCCAAGCTCACTACAGTCTCAAAACTCTTTGAGGGAATTGTCAAGGAAAAACTTGTCCCTGTAGTACGCAATCTGATTTGCCCTAATCAGCATGGGTTCGTAAGTGGCAGATCTACAGTTTCTAATTTAGCAGTATTTACTGAGGATTGTCTTGCAGCTTTTAAGGACGGCCATGAAGTGGATGCCATCTATACGGATTTTGCCAAGGCCTTTGATAGAGTTTCGCACAGTATCCTTGTTTCTAAGCTTGAACGCCTTGGTATCCACTCGTCTTTTCTTAAGTGGGTCGGGTCCTACTTATCGAATAGGTGTTGTACCGTTGTAATTGACAACACTCCTTCCATGCCTTTTGTGGCCTCCTCTGGAGTCCCCCAAGGCAGTATCTTGGGACCACTGCTCTTCGTCCTGTTCATTAATGACATCGGCTCTTGCTTTCTCTCAGCTAAGTTTCTTCTGTATGCTGATGATCTGAAGATATATATTATCAGAAGGTCGCCTTCTGATTCTGTTGCACTGCAATCGGACCTTGGTAATCTTCACGGGTGGTGTGAACAGAATCGTCTGTTTCTTAATATCAAAAAATGCTTTCATGTGTTATTCTCCAGGAAGGATAACCCTACGTATAGGTATTTTACTATTTCTGGCTCCACTCTTGGGATGATGAAAGAGCTTAAGGGAAGGCTCCCCTGGATTTGGGCAAAAATAAGGCAAAGTTTGTAATTTTTTTGTGGGATAATGAAAAGGCGTACAAACTTCCGGTTTTGACTATTAAATTCGTCTATTATTTAGGAGTTTAAAAAGTTAAAAACTTGATGAAATTCAAAATGGCGGCTACAAAATGGCGATTTCCGTAGGCCTCTGCGCGCCAAACATCGCTCGAGAACTGTAATCCTGCAGCCTCTTGTAGTGGACTGAAATCAAAAAGCATTGTCATTACTTAAAGATAACAAAATTGTCTGTGAATTGAACCAGACTCAAAAAATTGAAACGAAAAATTCTTGCACAATGAATATTTGAAGAAAAAAGTTAAATTTTTTGCACCTTTTTTTAATTTCAACCACATTTAAAAATTAAAAATAAATAACTATTTATGCAAATTGTAGGTTCAAGGCATACAGAAAATCAAATACATTCGAGCAGTTTTTAGATGAAGAAAATCGGATCATTAGATCAAGTCCGGTGATTTCAGTTAGATTGGAAAAAATGGTTTCGAGATAAACGCGTTTGAAGCAAATTGGAGCAGTGGAGCGTCCCGTAGCGCGCGTGAGACAGGTGTGTTCTCCCATGAAAATACGCGTCGTATCAAAAAATCCTTTTACACACATATTCTACATATAGGTAGCCTTCGTTTTATGCAAAAAAAAAAAACCATTTTTCGGTCCAAATCCAGGGGAGCCTTCCCTTAAGGACCTTGGTCTATTCTTCGATTCGAAGTTGTCCTTTTCTTCCCACATTAACTTTGTCGTCTCCAAAGCATATTCCATGTTAGCTTTTATTCGTCGTCACTGTTCTTCTTTCTCCGACCCATATACTCTTAAATTACTTTACTCCTCCTATGTTAGGTCTAACCTTGAATATGCCTCGTTTATTTGGCGTCCTTATCATGCTTCCCACATTAACCGTATTGAACGCATACAAAAAGTTTTCTTACGCTTCGCCCTTCGTTCCCTCAACTTTTATGATCCTATCCCATCTTATGATTCCCGCTGTTTGCTTCTCAACCTTAAATCACTGGAAGGCCGGCGTTCCTATCTGTCTTGCTCGTTCATATTCAATGTCATAAACGGCGCTGTTGACTGTCCCGAGTTGTTGCAAAGAATCCCATTCTCTGTACCATCTCGCACACTCACGCATTTTGAATATTTCAATGTTGGGTTCTGCAGATTTAATTATATCAAAAATGATCCAATTACTAGAGCTCTTTGCAACTTAAATTCTGTTCCTGAACTTGATCTCGCGCTTCCTAAAAGCTTAGTCTTAAGAAACTTAGCTGAATTTTTTAAATGAATTGTTTGAATATATATTGTTATTAGTCTGTAAGAATTGTTTATTCATTGACTAAATAAATAAATAAATAAATAAATAAATAAATAAATAAATAAAATAATCTCGAGGAGCCTCTTGGGGTTCAATGTTTTTGTACCCAACAAGTTAAGTCAATGTTGCTAAATGATTCAATGACATCTGAGATCATAATTAATTCATCTTGTCTTAAAATTAAGTAATGAAACTCACGATTTAAATTTATTCTGAAAAATTCTTACAAATTTTCAAATTTTCACTCCGATTCTTCATCAATTCGTTTCGGCTGTGGTTCAAAATTTTCGCTGACAACGTTCAGTTCAGTTCGATCTTACCGATCATCATAATTATGCCCCCAATGATGATTATGTGTTAAAAATGTTTGGAAACTGGCTGTTTTGCCGTAATTGTTAAAAAAAATAAAAATGTAAAAAAATTGAAAATAATGTTTTTTTTTGTTTACCACAACGTAAACCATTAATGCGAGTCGAGGAACAAAACGAACAAAAAAACGCGAAGTAATTACCAATAATAATGCCACCAGTAATGACAACAACAACAAACGGTAACAAAAACAAAATAAAATCATCTGCTGCAAAACAACAACAATAACACCGAACGGCAACCAGCCACAGTGGGAACCAACGAAAAAAAAAAACAAAAAAATTCATTCAACAATAACAACAACAACAACGGGAATAAAAGCAACAAAATCGAAGAGAAATGAAAATGCACAACCACAGTAAAACAACAACAACAATAATAACAAAAACAATAAAAGCAACAGGCAATGAAAGTGTGAGGCTTGCAGCAAAGTCAGACAGACAAACAGTCACATCGACAGTGGGAGAGATGGACAGACAGACGAACCGGACAGACGGACGAATGGCCATACGCGTTTAAGTAAATTTCACATGCTGGTAAAATGAACCTGCAGCCCGGTTGCATGCAGCTCCGAGTGGCATGCGGCCATATCGTACAACTACAACAACAACAACAACAAAGGCAACATGTGAGCTGCCGGTCTGGTGTGACAGCAACGGCAACGGTGGCGATGGCGATGGCGTTGCCATGTGATATCCCATTTTTGTTGTTGTTGTGTTTATTGTTGTTATTGTTGTAGCAGTGCGGTGCGTGCGCTGCAATGCGTTGGTCATTATTTACTCATCGATTGCGGCAGCAGGCAGCCAGCCGGGCAACGAAGCAGCGCACCAGGCAGCCAAGTGTGGCACAACTACATACAAACACACAGCGATACACATACAGACACATTTAAGCGCGCGTGCAGTTTGTGCGGCATGTGGCACGACGACGATTGCGGCGCGGCGGACGCATTGTGGGCAGTCAAGCGTCAAGCGAGCCGGCAAGCGAACGAGCAAGTGAAGCAGATTATGGGCGTGCGGACAGACACACAGACAGACGGACGGACACATGCAGGGGATCCCTATGGATGCAGGCCGCATTGTACAATGCAGCAGTGTATGTATGTGTGTGTGTATGTTTGTAGTAAAAGAACCAAAAACAAAAATGCAGCAACAAACATTAATACTCGTTAGCCACAGAGTGTTGACTTGTAGCAGAACAAATGTGTGTTGAGCGCTGGTTGGGTGCGGTGCGGTGCGGTGAGGTGGCGACTGGGACTGGAGCTGGAACTGGGTAGCGAAAGCGCCAAACCTAAGCAAGTCAGGTGCGGGCGGCAGTGGGCATGTGGCTGTGGAAGGTATGCGCCAACGTTGTGCAACACAGCATGGACAGACACACCGCGAGACGGACAACGGCAAACGGACGGACGCGCTTTGGGACAGACGGACAGACGTGCAGCACGATTGCGCCTAATATCAGCGCCGATGCTTTTGTCATTGACCTCACTCACTGTGCTGCACGCAATAACAGCACCGACCATAACAACAACAACAACACTAAGAACTAACCAACAACACACAAACATACAGTGGGCACTTGTCTGTCCACTTGCTGCGTTCGCGTAGGCAGTTCGTGAGAGAATCTCCCCTACACAGCAAGTTGCAACATTTAGGCGCACAGACAGACAGACGGACGGACAGACGAACGTGCGGCCAGCCGCAACCGAAGCGAGGGAGCCACTGTTGTTGGCACAAGTGTAATGGGCCAAGTGTTGACTTGCTGTGTAGTGTGCCTTCTGTGTGTGTGTGTGTGTGTGTGAGTGCGCCTAAATGAACTTATAGCTCTAACTGCACATATTTATATACACAAACACACCCACACCCACACACACATATAGAGGGACACGCATGCAAAATTAATGCGCACTGCCAACGTTTATTCACTGCACTGCACTATGCGTCGTCTGCCACTTCACCGCACCGCCGCCTTCCTATTTGTTGTAGCAAAAAAAAACATTGTTGTGACAAAGTGCGCTCGCTCGCCAAATGGCGGAGGCGTCACAGTCGGCAGGGCAGACGGTAATGGGCGGCAATCGCAATGGGGTCATAGATTAAATTTTGACTTTTATTGTAATTATCGGCATTGGCCCCAAAGTCGCCTAATGCATTCGTGCGCCATCCTGTTGGTGTTAACGGCATTTCAACCTCACACATACACACACACAAACACAACAATATTTAGTCAATTTATTATGACTGTCCGTGGGATAGTCGTTCAATTTGTGCTTTTGTTTTCCGCGTTTAATGGCAACTTTCATGTTGGCTTTTTTTCCGATAAACTCCCCAATGTCTCATTAATGCTAATTATTCGTAAATTCAGTTCAATTAATTTCAGACTTTGTGTTTTAACGCAACTTTAATTTTATATAATTGTATTGCCACTTAAAGGTTGGAATTTTGGTTGAATAAGCTTTGTTTAATTTGACTTAGCTCAGACTTAGCTCAGACTTAGCTCAATAACAGACTTTCAAACATTCAAGGACCGTCGAAATCCTTTTCTGAAAAGCTCCACTCTTATCTAATATTGAGTTTGCTTCACTTCTGTATAATCGCTTTCCATGTGACAAATTCCTAAGAGTTAGAAATGTTAGAAATTTCTTATAAATCCCGAAACTCAAATAAATGAAGATCCAAACAGCTCAGAAACATAAACAACTGTCGCAAATCCAACGAAAAAGAGACACTTTCCTCCAATAAACTAAAAAGCTCAAGACATACAATCAGCTCAACTAATCTGGCAGTCTTTACAGAGGACTGCATTTCTGCATTTCAAAAGGGCCTCCAGGTGGATACAATCTACAAGGATTTCTTTGACAGGGTCTTGCACCAGATCCTACTCAAAAAGCTGGCCAACATGGGTTTTCACTCGGTCTTTCTGGCTTGGATAAAGTAATACTTGAGTAATCGTAGGTGTGTGGTAGGAAATTTTAGTACCAATTTTGAATAAGTACGAAATAAACACTTAAACACATTTTCAGTTTTGGCTTAATTCTGGCGTTCAAGTTAATTTCTGAGCTTTGATGTATTCAGAGACCTACAGTAGAATTTTATGGCGAATATTTTCGTGATAAATGTTGTTCTTAAAAAGTCCTCTTTTACAGGACATTTTTGGTCTTTTAGAAAAAAGGGTCAAATTGACCCATAAAAATAGGAGCTACAGGGTTAAAATGCTCCACAAAAATGTTCTTCGTAGTATTTTACATCAAATTGCTGAACACATCATATACCTAAAATGTGAGGTTACATGGTTTTCGTATGCCGATTCACCTTAAGAATGTGCAAAAAGGGGAAAACTTTGACCTCCCCCTAAAAAAAAAATTCAGATGTAAACTTTCAAAACGCCGATACACGTATATTTTTGTATTTGTATTTTAGTATTTTTTTCCGTTGTCAGAACCTTCTTATTTTCAAAAAAGTTTGATTGTGTTGTGCAGTGTTATTAATAAATGAAATGAAATGAAAATGCATTGAAAATCAAATCAAATCCTTTTCTTTTTTGAGAACATTCAATCAGCTCAGAAACTAAAAATCCATTGAAAATCAAATCAATAGAGACTCTTTTCCCTGAATCTGTAAATAATTCCCAGTAAATGCCAAATAAATCCATAAAAACGCAATTTTGTTTCCAGACTGATTTCAAACTACTTAGAACCTTCAAAACACATCAAAAGATCAAACTAAAAGACTTCTTTCTGATGCCAGATATCTTAATTTTTTCAAAATATTTCTTTTTGACAAATGCCTAAAATCTTAATTTTGTAAATTATGCCCTCAAAGTTCAGACAAATTCTCCGTAAATGCCCAATAAATTCACCAAAAACCTGAAAAGTTCATTTTTCAGTGCTCAGGGGTTGTGTCGACTAGAGACAATCAGCTTAGAAACATTAAAAACTTTAAAAATTCAAACATTAGGAAATTTAATTGCATTTCCGAAATGTTTTTTTTTTGAATAATGAAAATCTTCCCTCGAAATTATAAAACTCCTTTCAAAAAATGGTAAATAAATTCACAAAAATTCGAAAACTTTCCAAAATTATCCAATCAGCAGATTTATAGTCAACTTAGACACTAAAAACTATTAAAAATCTTAAACTTACTGATCCCATCTGATTTTCAGAAATTTTAAAAAACTTTAAAATATTGTGTTCTGAAACTCCTTTCGAAAAATGCTAAATGAATTTACAAATAGTTGAAACGTTGCAATTCAGTGGTCTCGCATCATCTAATAGCAGACTTTGAAACAGCTGAGAATATTAAAAAAAACTGTGTCCAAATGTCGTCCAAACCACTCAAAAAGTCACAAATTGCAGTGAAACCGATGCCTTCTAATTTGAAAATTTTAAAGTTGGTTCCTAGTTGGATTTTCAGACAAACTTAAAACACTGAGAATCCTTGTCAATCATTGCTTAGGATTTTTAACGAAAAATTTACCTTCACATTCACCGACAATCAACTTTGACTTAAATTAATCTACCGATAATCGTTCGCGAGAAGCCTCGTCAATCGTTGCTATGGATTTGTAATGAAACATTTTGAATGAAATGGTTTTCTAATAAATAATGTATTCTCACATTTCCAAATAATCAATTTTGACTTAACCTATCGAAAATCTTTCCTAAGAATTGTAATTCGTAACAAAAAACTGCAAATGGTCTTCTAATGGGAACTTTCTTCAAACTTATCTTCACATGCCCAGACAATTATTTTATTTAACTACTAAGTTGACTTAATCTAACTAAATCTATTCGTAAATTTTCTTTCTTTAAATTCAATAAATCGAGAGGTTCAGATTTCAGGTTGTAAAATTCAAGTCAACAAAAAAATTCACGGGAATATTTTTATGTCGCGACATACTTCATGAATCTCACAAATCTCTGTTCAAGTTTCGAATTCAGGAAATCAGTAGATTTGCATTTGGAACTCAAGTTAAGGGCCATGAAAATTTGGAATCCAAGACAAAAATATTACAAATTGAAGAAGATATACTATTTCCTATTAAAAGATATACTATCTTCTACTACTTTATATCAATTTTGAAGATGATATACTATCTCCTTTCAATTTCTATGAGAGATTTGATTTCTTTAAAAGCGCAATAAATGCCTTTAAAACATTTTAGCTCCAACTTGAGACTTCAATATGTTAGTCGACATTTTTAATAGCTAAAAATGCAAAGTTAAACTTTCAACTGAACATTTCAATTCGAATTTCAATTCCCGGAAGTGAATTATGCGCCCAGAGTTGCATGTGGCTGTGCACTGTGGCCCACAGTGTAGATAACTGAAGGTGATTGAAAAGTCCATGAAGTGTGCATTGTTCAGGGCTCAGTGAGCCAAGTGTTGATAACGCATAACAAAAACAACAATAACAACAACTCATAAGCAAACAACAGTTGTGACTGATAACAGTCAAACAGTGTGAAAAGTGGGCCCAGGGCCAAAGAGCGCCCAACACTGACGTGAAAAGAGAGAAAGAGCGCACTGAAATAATGCCAACTTGAGACTGGCGGCACGATCGAAAGAGCGAGAGAGAGAGTAATAAGTAAAATTATGCATGAGGGGCCAGGGGGCGTGTCACAATGAAGTCTCTTGTGTTGGTTTTATTGATAAAAATAAAAATAAAATCACTTGGGAACAAAAAATACAATTTTTTCTGTGAATCAACGCTGATAACGTCAAAAGTGGTTCACTGGACTACAACAAAAAAATTAAATACAAATGAAATGAAAAAAAATGTATAACAAATAACTGAAGCAAATAGATTGTCACAAATGCGGGCAGGCGGATTGCATTGACACAACGTCAGAGGTTGACAAACTGGATTTTGTTGTTGTTTTGTTGTTTTTTGTTCAGCGTGTGGGAACGTCAACGATGACGAAGTTAACGTTGATTGTTGGTCTGGGGAATTGTTGTTATTTTAATAATAATTATTACTTATTAGTAGTGTTGGTGTTATTGTTGTTGTAATTTTTCGTTTTATTATTGTTTACTTTTTTATTGACTCTTGACTTTCTTGTCAGCAAGCTTTGACTGTTGATGTACGATGTACAAGTTGCCAATTCCGGAAGGTGGCAACGGTTGAGTGTTGATTGTTGACTTGGTTGGTGATTGCTTGGTGAATCGAGTGCGAGCGTTTGAAAAGCGATAACTAACAGGTGGTGGTGGCATTGCTTGGTGCCAACAATTGATTCCTTTGTATGTTTGATTTTGCAAAAGGCAACAAATGATTGCAACTGCTGGGGCTGCAGGTCTGTTGAGCTCTCAGTGTGGTTGTCGATATTTACTGCCAGTAAATTGGAATTGGCTGATAATGTTGATTGGTAGATATTAGTTATGATTAATATTTTTTTATTTAAAAAAACTTATCAGTGTTTTTAGAAATTAATGGAAATATTTTTACTTGAAATTGTTTTTGCCTTGAACCTCTTTTGGCCTTTTCAACTTTATTCACACTTCCCTGTTTCATGCTCCTTTAAGTTTATATTTGTTTGTGTCTCCCTGCACTATTTGCGGCATTGTTGAGCTGTCACTTTGATCTCTGGCGTTGCCAACGCTTATTGCTTTTTCAACGACGAAGCAGCAGAATGGCCATCACTGCTTTAAGCTTTTGCTTCACCTCTGAGCCCATCGATTTCGTCTTCGAGCGAGCGAGCCGTCTGTGCTTTGTCGCAACGGTTCGCTGGCTCCTGGGGTCCATGGCCCCAGGGGTGCCGTCTCAGTCATTCAATAATGCAGCTTTACAGCCCTTAGCCCCCAACCTTCCATTAGTTTTTGCTTTCACCTCCCCTGCCCCAAATAGCCGCCAAACACTTTCTACTGCCAGCGTTGGGCATTTGGCTGCTTGACTTGGCTCGGCTTGTTGCCTGTTCTGCCATTTCAATTTATTTATTTGTTCATTTCGCAGTGTTTGTTTGTCCATATTTCTCTGCTCCGCTCCTGCAGCATTTTCCGTTTGTCATTTATTTCGTGTGCTCCACTATTATTCTTGTGCCGCGCCCTCTGCCAGCTTCTGTCAGCTATTTCCTTTTTCCTTGTGTTTTATTTTGTTTTTATTTAATTTTTTCCTATTTTTTTCTTGTTGCTTGTAATAAGCTCTTACTTCCGCTTTCATTAGCTTCATTTCGTTGGCTTTTTTTCAATTTCATTAAATTTTTCCATTTCACCTCTTTGTGGCTGTGGCGGCGATTCTGTACGTGTTTTCGCTGTCACTTTTTGCTGTCGATTAAGTTTGCCCAGTGTTGCCACAGTGGTTTTCATTGCATTGCACCTCGACACTCGACACTCGATTGCATGAAAGCAATTTTTTACATCTGCGCCTCGTTCTCGCCGTCTGTCTGTCTGTCCGTCCTTCGCACTGTTTCTGTTTGTCTGTGGTGTTGCGGCTGAAAATTTAATGACTCCAAAGTTGTTGTAGTTTAAATTCTGGCAATGAAAATAATTCATTTTATTTCAACTCAATGCGCAATTTTTTGTTTTTGTTTGGCTTTTATGCATTTTTCATTGCTGGGCAGCTGGAAAAAGTTTGTATTGTAAAATTTTATAGAAAAAACAGTTTTGTAAAAACTTGCATTATAATAAAAAACCACTTGACAGCCACTTGAGACAGCTGGCAGCGAATTCGAGCACAAAACGTCAACGAGTGCCAAAAGGCTTTAAAGAAAACAATGTGAAAAAAGGGGAAGGAGGGCAAAAGAGGCAGAGAAAAAAAGAGGGATGTGAACAAAAAGGCACAGCGCAAAGGTTAGCAGTGAAGTGAGAATCTATTTATTGAAAGCAGCACACAACCAAAGTTCAGAGCAGTTCAGTTTGCTTCTTTTGATTGATTTAGTTTTACAAATTGGTCAAAATTACAACATTTTTGCTTTGAAAAAGCAATGCTTTAAAAATTATTTATAATGAAAGAACTCATTGGAGTCTTTTTGACCACCTTGGGCATTCTAGTGTTAAAACAAAGTGGCAAGCTGCTGAAAAGAAGGCAACGTTACACACTTTCGAGCTTTATTTCAATGTCTATATCTGCTTTTTTAACAATTGAAGTCATTTCGTTACCACGAAATGCGAACTTGTTCAACACTCAAGAAATATTGCACAATGCAGTTTACTTCTTTTGATTGATTTTGTTTTACAAATTAGCAAAAATTACAACATTTTTGCTTTTAAAAAGCAATGCTTTAAAAATTCTTCAAAACAAAAAACCTAATTGGAGTCTTTTTGACTGCCTGGGATATTCTAGTGTCAAAAAAATTTAGCAAGTGGCTGAAAAGAAGGCAACAGTACACACTTTCTGGCTTTATTTCAATGTCTATATCTTTTTTTTTAACAATTGAAGTCAAAAGTTGCTCTTCGCTACATCCAAACTACGAAAAGCGAACTTGTTCAATACTGAACAAATATTGCACAATGCATTTACAAACCATTCCCAAAACCCCGAAAGTATTGTCACCCATTCAACACATCCAATTTCAACTTCTTAACGCCCAGTGAATGCCTCTTTTCCCGCTACTCATTGCTCAACACGTCATTTCGTCATACCGGCAACTCCACCTTTCAGTCACCGCTCGCTTCATCATCATCACAACCGATCAGCGCAATAAAATCACCTTAAATCATTTGCTGATTTGTGCAAATTAAAAAAGCAGCAACAAAAAAGTTGTAAAAAACAATTCACAAATCACACACAAATGAGCTGCAACAAATGAGCAACGATTAAATATTCGTCGCACTCGACTCCACGCGGCCAAGAACAGAACGAAACCCACAAACAAAAAAACATTCTCCAATTACGCTGCAATTTGTTGTTGCTTTTAATAAACCGTAAAAATGTTGCAAAATTGCAAAAATTACTAGAACAACAACAGCAACAACAACAGCAATAGAATGAATTATTGCCTTCCGCGCGGCCTTCATGGCTAATTTTTCGCCTTTCTATTACTCAACTCCGCGCTGCGCCCCTGACTCCACTGGCTGCCGCAATGCCTTGTCTGCTCCAATGCTGCATTATGATTTTATGGAAATTGTACAATAAAAAAGTTGCTAATTCATTTGACTTTTGCATTTTGCTTATGCCAAGCGACACAGCAATTTGACTTTGATTGCATTGCAGCTGATCGCTTTGGCTTCGGACACTCGCAGCAGCTGGAAACGCCAAATGTGCTGAGAACAAAAATTGAACTGTGCAAACGGCAAAGGGGTAGATAATTTTATTAGAACAACAACAACAACAACGACGATTATGAGCAATTACAACAATAACAACAATGCAGACATGAATAAAGCCGCATTGTGAGTAGAAAATACATAATTTTTGGGTGCAAAAAAATGCTGACAGTAACAGCAACAACAATTAGCGTTAGTTTTGCATTAATTGGCAACAATAACAACAACAACAACAAGTACAGTGTAATAAGAGTAAAACAAAAAAGTGTGCATAGCAAAAAAAAACTGCAAACTATAAAATTTGCAAAGAACAACAAAAACAGTCAGTACAAGTTGGAATAGTACAACAAAAATTAAAAAAATGCATAGAAAAAGACAAGAAATAGCAACGCTACAACAACAACAATATTTGCAAAATTGCAAAAATTTGCAAATAGTTGGCAACTCTAACAACAATAGCAACAGCCACACGTGCAACAGCAAAGAAGGTTAATCGAAAGCAACAACAACAGCAACAACAAACCACAAAGGTGGCGCAGCAAAAAAAAAAACCTGATAGCAACAATAAGAACAAAACCAGCGCTCGCTGCAGCTAAATTGGTAGGAATAATAACAACAACAATAATGGAAATAACAATGGTAAAAAACAACAACAAGAAGAAACACAAAAACCATAAGAAAAAAACATAACCAAAGTGAGTAACAAACAGCATCGTCGAGTCTAACCAAAGCTAGAGAAATATTAACAACAACAACAACAGCAACTACAACAACGGCTATTAGTGGCATTAGTGGCAAGCAGCAACAATTTCCACAATCATAGCACCAACAACAATAACAACAACAAAATAGTGAACGTGCGACTGTCGGCGTATCTATCCAACCATCCGTCCGTTTGTCTGTCAGTCCGTCCGCCCATCGTTGCTGACCTTGAAGTTTGCAAAAATCTTTATTGTTGCGAATGCAGCAATGCCATTTTGCTGGGAGCAGCAACACACCACTAACAAAAAAATGTCCAAAAAATTAAAGGAAAAAAAACAAAAAGTAGATAAATGTTGAAAAATTATAAAATTTTGCGTGGCTTTTGTCTAACAATGGACAACAAATGTGTATTCATTTACAACAACAGCAGCCGACGTCATTGACAATGGCAACATTTGCGAATTTGAAATTTGCAAACCTCAAGCAACAACAACAAGAACAACAATGAAAAAATTAACAGCGCGCAAAATTAAACTTTAAACTTCAGTCAGAGCGGCGGCAAAAAAAATTGCAAACCATCACAACAACACAGCTGCAAAGGTACAAGGTTGCTGCTATTAGATACAACAATTGCTAAAACAACAACAACCAGAACATTAACAATAATAACAACAACAACTAAAATGGCATTTGCCGCTTTGCAATTACGCAATCATTGTTGCTCATACAACTGCAGTCGAATGTTATTGCCAGCGATTGTTGTTGTTGTTGTTGCTGTTGTTATTGTTGTCATGGTTGTTGTTGGCGCATTGCGCGTGCGTGTGTGTTGCGAAAAGATTAAATATTTAGCAAAAATTTCGTCATTGTAGTTGATGGCAGATTTGTTGGGGTACGAAGTGCTGCAACAACAACAACAAAAACACAACAACAATAACTATGGTGCAACAACAATAACAAATCTATGCAAAACAATTACACTAACAACAACATTGACATATCTAACAGCTTTGGTTAAAACAACAACAACAATGCTAGCACCAACAAATGCATTAAGAACAACAACAAAAATATGCTAAATGAAAATTAGGACTTAGGCAGGCAACAACAAAACCAAGTGTGCCATAATAGAAGACAACAAGCAGCAGCAACAACAACAACAACAACAACAATCAAGTAGCAACAGTAACAACTCAACTTGCAACAAAACGCAACAACTGCTGCGGCGACTGCAACAATCGCCACACAGCTGCAGTCAACATTACGATTTCCGCTGCAGCAATTGAAGTATAGCAACAACAATATCTAACAATAACAACAACAACAAAGTATGTAGCAATCAGCAAAACGGGCGCATGTTCGTTGTTGCAAAAATACAACAAAAAACAAAACTGTGAACATGAAGATTTTTGTTGCAATTTTGCATGTGGGCTGCGGCAACAATTCTGGCGGCGGCTGCCAGCTTGGGAAACACTTGAGCAGCAGCAACAACAACACCAACAATTGCATTAAAATCATAAAGTGGAAGTTGAAGCGAACGAATTGCAGCCGAGGCGCTCGTTCTATGCGCGTCTTATTAATTTCATTAAGTGGCACAATGATTGATTTTATGCGGCACTCGTTTGGGGCAGCAACGGAACGCGGCGCGCAGCAGAATCCAGTGTAATAAAAATGCTCAAGTTGAGCATAAAAATCTGCGCCAATCGACAATACGACGAATCGTAAACGACACAAATAATCGTAAAAGTTTTCGTTAAATTGCAGCCGACAGACGGCCGGCCGGCGAGAAACGTATGCATTGTTGCTGCCTTTATTTGGGACCCCCACTCTAAATGCCCCCACGCACACGCACGCACACACACGCACACACACACACACGCATACGCACACATAGAGTGACAGAAGCATGAGGGGCGCCAGAGGTAGTGTGCAACACGTGTTGGCCGCCGCATGGGGGACTTTAAGAGGCAAATGTCGAGTCGTTCGAGTGGTCTGTCAATTGTTGGCTTAAAATAGTTGCCTGCATTTTAAGTCGATTCGAGTGCGTAGCCCATAAATTTTGACTTTAAGCTGATGAACATTTTGGTTAAATTCTTTCTGTGAAATTTTTAGGAATTGTGATGGTTTTGTTAGAACGAACACTGGCTGGATTAAAAAACCAGGTTGACTATTTCACCTGGAAAGCCTTTTGGGTCCATTGTGATTAATGATGCTCCCGATGCCCGAAAAGCTTGTTGGGACTATTGTGATTCATGCTTTTCCACATGGAGACCCTGTTAGGTCCATTGTGATTCATGCTTTTCACAAAGTATGAATCTTGGGTCTATTGTGATTCATGCTCTTCCACCCGAAAAGCTTGTTTTGCCCATTATGATTCATGCTTTTCCACCCGGAGACCCTGTTAGGTCCATTGTGATTCATGCTTTTCAACTCCGGGACCCTGTTGGATCTATGGTCATTCATGCTTTTCCACCTAGAAAGCCTGTTTTGCTCATTATGATTCATGCTTTTCTACTCGGAGACGGTGTTGAGTCCATTGTGATTCATGATCTTTTACCCGAAAAGCGTGTTGGGTACGGTGTAATTCAGGCTCTTCCACTCGGAGACGCTTTTGGGTCTACTGTGATTCATGGTATTCCACCCGGATAGCCTGTTGGGTCCATAGTGATTCATGCTGAGACAGTGTTGTGTACAGTATGATTCATGTATTTCCAATCGGAGGCATGTTGGGTCCATTGTGATTCATGCTCGGAGACTACGTTGAGTCCATTGTGATTCATGCTCTTCCACCTGTGAAGCATATTGGGTGCAGTGTGATTAACGCTCTTCCACTCGGACACCCGGTTGAATCTATGGTCATTCATGCTTGTCCACCCGGAAAGCCTGTTTTGCCCATTATCATTCATGCTCTTCTACTCGGAGACCCTCTTGGCTCCATTGTGATTCATAGTATTCCATCCGGAAAGCCTGTTTGGTTTGGTTTGGTAGTGATTCATGCTTCTCAACTCAGAGACGGTGTTGGGTCTATTGTGATTCATGCTCTTCCACTCGGATACCTTTTTTGGTCTATCGTGATTCATGGTATTCCACCGGGAAAGCCTGTTTCGCCCATTATGATTCATGCTCTTCTACTCGGAGACCCTTTTGACTCCATTGTGATTCATAGTATTCCACCCGGAAAGCCTGTTTGGTTTGGTTTGGTAGTGATTCATACTTCTCAACTCAGACGGTGTTGGGTCCATTGTGATTCATGCTCTTCCACTCGGATACCTTTTTTAGTCTATTGTGATTCATGGTATTCCACCGGGAAAGCCTGTTTTGCCCAATTTGATTCATGCTCTTCTACTCGGAGACCCTCTTGGGTCCATTGTGATTCATAGTATTCCACCCGGGAAGCCTCTTTGGTTTGGTTTGGTAGCGATTCATGCTTCTCAACTCAGAGACGGTGTTAGGTCCATTGTGATTCATCCTCTTTCACTCGGAGACCCTCATAGCTCCATAGTGACTCATAGTATTCCACCCGGAAAGCCTGTTTGGTTTGGTTTGGTAGTGATTCATGCTTTTCTACTCGGAGGCGGTGTTGGGTCCATTATGATTCATACTATCATGCCTCTTTGGTCCATTGTGATTCAAAACATTTCACCCGTAAAGCATGTTTTGTCCATTATGATTCATGCTTCTCAACTCAGCGACGGTTTTGGGTCCATTGTGATTCATGCTCTTCCACTTGGAAACCTTTTTGGGTCTATTGTGATTCATGGTATTCCACCCGAAAAGCCTGTTTGGTCCGTAGTTATTCATGCTTTTTCACTCAGAGACCCTGTTGGGTCCAGTGTGATTCATAGTTTTCCACTCGCAGGCTAAGTTTCTAAGCACAAAATGACGTGAACACGAACAATTTCAAACTAAACTGTTAAATTTCATTGAATGCAAATATAGTAGATTGATTTTTTATTTTTGGTTTTTCATTGCGAAACGCTGCGGCGCCAATAAATGTTGTCAACTTGGCGCAAAAATCTGGCACGCCTCAGTTTTGTTGCTGCTAGTGTTGAAAATGAAAACAAAAAAAAAATGGCAACTCCAACAGAAATTTTGTCATGAGCGCCAATTCAGAGTGAGTGAGTGTGTGCAGTGACGCACATAGGATTTTATTTTAAGGGGGTTTTGTGCACAACTTTGGAATTCAATGCCATTTGAAACCATTTTTGAAACCCACAATTGCTGCAAAAAACAAAAATGAGAGCTAAGAGGAGTTTCAACACCCAAACCTTCCCTTTCGTCCACCACTGTATGCAAACACTTTAGTCAGCAATGTTGTTATGAATGCAGAAAAGTGTGAGCAGCGACAAAAATTGCAGCCAAAAATGAAATAAAATAAGTAAAATCATGTACAAATAAATAAAAATAAAGTCACACAATGCAATCAGAGTGCAGCAGCAAAAAATCCGAATAAATGACACACAAACATATTCAATCACAGAAAAAATCTGCACTCGCATAAAAAATATGAAAAATTAAACAAAACAAAACATAAAAAAACGCCAACGAATTCCACTTGAAACGCTTCCCCCTCCGCACCCGCATTAAAGCCACGAATTCGCTCCCCACGATTTGTCACCACCCACTTCAACGTTCGTCGTTCCCTTGGCCGGCCGGCCGGTCCCGCTGCCAAACCCACACGGGGGCAGCAATCATGCTCGCGACATGCAATTTATGTGCATTAAAATGCAGTTCATGAATTTCAACGCGTTCTGTCTCTCTTTCTCTCCCTCTCCCTCACTCTTACTGTGTCTCTGTCCCTTCTCTGTTGAGTGAGCCGTTCCGTACAAACTGTCGCTTTGTGCATGAGGGCTGCTTGATAATAACAACAACAACAACAAATGACATCAGCAACAACAATTATGACAGTAGCTGCAAAAACAACAATACTTGGATTAAATTATGTCTATGCAAAAGGGTAACTTTGATGTTGAGAGAGAAAGAGAGAGAAGGAGAGGGGCAGAAAGGGATTATTTTAAATGCTTTTAGCGACCTTTGTGGGCGTTAACTCCTAAACCAATAACTTTTTAAACTGAACTACAGCGAGCGAAATGTTTGCTTTGTAGAAACCCATAAGTAAACAATCTCACTTCGACTCCGATTGTAAGAGAGACGCGCTCTGGTGGAAATTTTCAATCTTAAATAATTTTGTATTTTTTGCATTAAAAATTTTGCCGATCGCTGAATAAATCATTTAAATCGGTTAAGTAGTTTCCGAGTTACAATGTTTTCTTGCTTACTTTACTACATTTACAAGTTTCAACCAATTCCATAGAAAATGGTCAGTTTTGTATGGCAGACCCCTTTAAAGTTGTAGATAGCGACTAGGTTTGTATGAAAAAAATATTCAGAAGTGAAAATAAATGGGGGTCAGTCTAACATTTGATACGTCTGGGACCATCCTAGGAGCAGTTAGAGCCTATTTTATAAAAACCATCATTTTGTATGGGAGCCTCATTCAGGGTTGGACGTAGGGTATAAATATGTTTGAAAGTAATGTTCAGTAGTGAAAATTAGTCAGGGTCAGTCATAGAGGTTAACCCTCTAAGAGCAACTTCTGAGTAGCTGCGGAGCAATTTGTCCAACTTCCCGGTTATTTTGTAAAGTTTGACCTCGATGCGACGCCATTAAACCCAATTCTAGCCCCAAAATTGTTTGGCTCATGTACTTTTTTACCAAACCGCATAAAATGAGAGGTTCTTTATCACCGAAGTCGAAAAAATTGTGCACTTAATTTTGTCATGGAAAAGAACGTAGATTACATGACATCCAAGCTTTGCTTTGATAAGGTTTATCATGTCTCAATCCAATCTAGAGCCGAATGGGAATTGGGTGCCCGTTCCTCAAGCGGTAATGTCCATATATACATGAACGGATCCAGGTTACTTGACAAGGTAGAGTAGATTCTAAATTACTCCAAAGTGTAACATCTCAATTTGAAGCTCTGCCTGCCAGATTGCTGTGGGGTAAAGGTAGGAGATATCCTGATACCATTGGACAGCCAGTCGACTCTTAGAGACCTCTGGATGCAGGTTTTCTACCATCAAGAACTATTTTGAGTCGCAGCAAATCTCTTAACAAGACTTTTCGACAGCTGCGTATGCTGGGTTTCAGGACATAGTCACATTACAGGGAACTGTAACTTGATTGACTGGATAGGACTAAGCAGATACTATCCTGAGCCACTTCTATTTCGATATTCTAGCAGATCTAACTGATAAGACTATTCACAGTCTACTAGACTTCATAAGGAGCTCTAACTGGTGCAATGAATGAGCGAACTTGAGCTCGATTGTTTGTGGTATCATAAGGGAAGGTCCCTTGTGATAACTAAGTGATGTTCTAAGTGGGTTAGACCTTGAGGCGACTTCTATCACCCTACCTATCGTATCTGGAAGAGGGAAGACTGACCTGAAACTTCTTCGAGAATCTAAGAGATCCAACTGATAGGACTACTCACAGCCATTACACTTCGTAAGGAGGTCGAACTGGATCAATGAGTAACCCAACTTAAGCTCGATTGATTGTAGTATAACAATGGGCCTTCATGGCCTAAGTGGTCCACTTCTATATACCCACCTATCAAAATTATCTAGAAGAAGGAGGATTCGAATGGTTGAATGAATAAACGAAAATGAGTTCGATTGACAAAGTAACCTTTCACATGGAAATAGAAGATGCTCAGTGGTGATTTCTACTAATGCCTTTCTGCCGACCTGACTAGAACCTGTCCAATAAGAGCTGAAGAATCCCAAAGCTTTTTTTCAGTTAGAGCAAAACTTCTATCACTTTAATATTCTATAAGAAATTTGATAGGTTAGATGTGACTAGACAGCTGGAAAAAACTTGAAGTATGTGGAAGGAAATGCTGGAGCTCTGCAGAAAGAAGTGGCGTTCAAATTTTGCTCGTGTTCATTTTTTCTCAAAAGCCTACAGGGCTCGTCATGTCGAAGTTCAAGTTCGTTTGCTAAAGTTCCAATAAGTTAAGGTCCGTAAGTAAGAAATTTCCCTAATCCAATCAGGGCTTTGAACCGACCTGCGTCAAGTTTAGGGGTCTGTTCAATGGACTTATTCTGTCTGCCTAAGGAACGTCTGAAACATCTTCACAGAGACAAAATTGAAAGAAGAGCTTGAAATCCGAGGTGAGGCCCCGGACGTGGAACTAGGTAGAGTCCTGTGGTTTTTGCATAAAACAAAATGGATATAATAGAAATGTTATAGTCCAAATACAAGTATATTCGAGCCGTTCCTGGACACTGCGCCATTGGATCCATGCTTGTCAAATGGTGCCTCTCGTCCAGTGATGTCTGCAGAAGCTGTGTAGATGAAGAAGAATTGGAAACGATCCAATACTACCTGTGCCACTGCCTGGCTCTGCAGGAACGCCGCCTCCGCACCCTGGGGTCAAGGTTCCTGGCAGACTTGGCTTGCGCCGTAAAAGGTGAACTTTTGGATCTACTCTCCTTCATGAAGAGGTCGAACTGGTTTGCCCCGAACTGAGAGCCATTGATTAGCTGCAGAACTTTCCAAGAAGGGATTCACAATGGGCCATTTTGGCCTCCAAGTGGAAGCGCAGCCTCTGGCTCGCACCCTTCCTACCTAACCTAACTTAAGACTCACAGAATATAAACTTCATTGGCACAATAACTCAACTAAAAATTGTGAATAGAAAGAAAGTTGTCTGAGGTCCCTTAAGTTGCTGTTCCATCTTATTGAAAGCCCATGCATAGATATTGTACAACAACAACAAATTCAGAAAAATCTTAATAAAGCATGCAGCTCGTGTTTTGTTTTTGTTGTAACGCCAATAAAAACTCAACGTTGTTGGACTCATCTTTTTTTGGGGAACCAAATCAGACGCCACCAACCAACCAACCAACGAACCAAACAATTCACAGTTCTTCTTCTTCCTCTGGTTGGCATTTTATTTCGCCAATTTTTGTCATTGTTGTTGTGGCATTTTGTGCTGACAAAATGAAATCATAAAACATTTGCGTGCGCGAAAAAACCAATTGCAAACAATAACAACAACAAATGTCAAGCATAAAAAACAGCAAAGAACGAGTAAAAATTCACAAGTGCCCATATCGGTTTAGCTGGACGTGGGGTGCAACGGGGCGGAGTGCGGCTCGAGAGTGAACGAGTGAGTGAGCGAGTGAGTGAACGGTCGCATTGCAAATGGAGTGTGATGTGTTGAAGGGTAGAAAGAAATAAAGAAAGACGAAAAAACAGTGAGGTTATGTTGCAGCAATTGTGCTAGTGAGTTGTTGTTGTTATTGTTATTGTTGTCATGAAAATGTAGGAATTGCAAAATTGAAAGCGTTTTAACACTTGAGCTGTCAACAGGGCGGAAATTTTCACTCACCAGCGGAGCAACGAAGTTTGTGAACTGAAAATAAAAAACACAAAAACCACAAAAAAACAAATATGCACAGCAACAACAACAATGGCTTGAAGTCAAAGTAATGTTGAAGAATTTTTGTTGAATTGTCGCCAATTCAAGCATGTGCGGTTGCCAGGCTGTGGGCGGCCAGCGGCGCATTGTTAGGGGTTGAACTCAACAAAAAATGTTTGTAAGGTTAGGAAAATGTTTATGGATCATTTTTAAATTTTTTAATATTTATTTTACTCTATGAACATTTGTTTGTAAATGGGAGACGTTTGTTGCCAGTGAAATTTTTGTTCTATGTTTATCTATGTTTGACCAACTTTTTACAACGACTGTAAAAAATTGTTCGCATGCAGTCAGTAAACGCTTTGCCAAAGTGTGGGAATTTCAATCCAAACTCGCCTCTCCACTCAACTCTCGTCGCGGTTCGGCTCGGCCTTATTATTTATTTACAATTTCTGAAAGTGGTTTTTATTGCGGCGGTAAATCTCGAGATTTTTTGGCCCGCATGATGCATTATGAAATTGAAATTTGGAATTGGTTAAGTGCCGTTGCAGTATTTGCTGGTCTGATGAAAGTCAAAGCATAAATTTTGAGCTCTTTTAAAGAATGAAAATGAATTTTTTAGGACTCTTCAAATCCTAAACGAACGATTCTCATTACAAATTTAATTGCTTCTATGTCTGAATGGAATATTTTATTTTGTATATTAGAATTCTTTGAGATTAATTTTAGATCAGACTTTCAAAAAGTCTTCCCACATCGATTTTCATCAAACATCTTTCATACTTATTAAGTGGTCTACTTGTTCATCACGAATTGAAATGCAAGTCAAGACCCCTTGATCTTTCTTCTTAGATTCTTTAAAAATTCTTCTTGATACAATTTTCGATTTTTTTTTATATCATAAGAAGTCTTCCGACAATGATTTTCTTCAAAGCATGTTTGCCATTTTCCACACTTTCCTTCCTCTTGTTCACTTCAAATCGGAATAAATGTCAGGGCCTCTTTTTCCTATATGTGATTTCTTTGCAATTTAGAGTCTTTTAAGATTCATTTTAGTTCAATTTTAGATCTTTTCAATATTCACAAAAAGTCTCAAACATCTTTCACATTCTTCAATTTGTCTCTCTGTTTACTTAAAATAAAATTAAGTTCCTTTTTGGAACAATTTTAGATTTTCTAAACATCACAAAAAGTCTTCCCACATTGATTTTCCAGATTGTTCGCTTGTTTACTACGAATGGGAACAAAGTCAAGGTCTCTTCTTCCTGTACGTGGATTCCTTGTTATTTAGATTCTTTGAAGAATTGATTTAGGTAAATTTTAGGTGTTTGAAAAATTCACAAAAACTCTGTGCACATCGATTTTTTTCAAAACATGTTTTCGACTCGTCACACTTTCCGCTTGTTTGTTTCGAATCGGAATACTAGTCAAAGTCTCTTCTACCTTTATGAATATTCTTTGTAATTTAGACTCTGTTAAGATTCTTTTTTGGTATAATTTTCGATTTTTTAAATATCATAAAAAGTCTTCCCATCTCGATCTTCCTCAAACATTTTCACATTCTCCAGATTGTCCGCTTGTTCCCTACAAATCGGAATTCATGTCAACGTTTTTTCTGCCTCTATGAATATTTTTAGCAATTGAGATTCATTTAAGATTCTTTTTAGTACAATTTTAGATTTTCTAAATATCACAAAACTCTTCACATATTGATTTTCCTGAAAACATGTTTTTCACTCGCCACAATTTCCGCTTATTTGCTTTGAATCGTAATACGAGCCAAGGTTTTTCCTTCCTATATGTGGATTCCTTGAAATTAAGATTCTCCTAAGATTCATTATAGATCAATTTAGATCTTCCAATATTCAGATGTTGTGGTCTGAGTCGGAATACATTCAGACCACAAGATCTATTCTATCTTTTAGAATATTTTTTGCAATAAAGATTCTTCAAAGATTCAATTTAGTTCAATTTTATCTCTTAAATGTTTTCAAAATGTCTTCCCACATTGATTTTCCTCCATTTTTCCGGTCCGAATTGGCAGAAGCACCAAAGGCTGCCTCATCTTTCAATCCGCAACGTCTATTGTACCTCTATGAATCTTTAACTTTGTCGGAATACATTCAGACCACAACATCTATTCTATCTTTTAGAATATTATCTTCTATCTTTTAGAATATTATAAAGATTCTGCAAAGATTCAATTTAGTTCCCACATTGATTTTCGAATCGGCACAAGCAGCAGTAGAAACAGCTCTCTCAGACTATTCTGACTATTCCTCTCTTCCATCTCTATGAATGTTGAAGTTTTTTCCCTTTGTAATTAACATTCTTCTAAGTTTAATTTCAGTTCAATTTTAGATCTTTTAAATATCCACAGCAACTCTGCCCACATCGATTTTCCTCAAAACATATTTTTCATTCGCCGCATTTTCCGCTCGTTCGCCACGATTTGAAATATACATGTCAAGGTCTTGTTTTGAGGCTTTCAAATTCTATGCTAACCTGCTGCTTGTTCTTGTTGTTGTTTCTTGTTGTGGTCGGAAAAGTCATTTTTGGCCATCACGTTTTCGTTGCCATTTTCCCAGCACAACACGACACAACTTGCAATCAGATTGTTGTCTCTTAGATGCAACGTTGTGTTGGACCTCACTCGATGACCTCGCTTGCAGTTAAAACTTGCACAAGCAGAAGCTGCACAAACAAGCAACAGCTGCCACAGCATTCGGATCACTGTTTACTAAACTTTTTTATAGTCAGACAAATGAAAAAAATCACTCCACAACAAAACATCAACAACACTGCTATTTGCCAAAGATTTGCAAAATGTTTGTTGCTTAGAATTTGGCAGCGGCAGCCAGTCGCCGCTATGTGTGGCGCGCCACATGGGGCACGACGAATGCAAAACACGCGAGTCATAAATGCGCGTTGGCTGCCAACGACATAAAAAGCCATGTTTCGCCGCGTAAACGTACCCAAGGACCCAAGGTGGTCGATACATGGAGGGAGGGAGGGCGCAGAGGCGGACACGAACAAGAGAGAAAAACTAGTCACAGCTGCAATTGAAAACATTTAGTTGTTGAATGAACGGTTGAATGTTGGTTGCATAAGTGGGGACAGGCAGGTGAATGGATGCGCCAATGGGTGGAGAGTGGTGAAGAGATGGATGAAGGTGTTGGCAGATGAATGGTTGGATGGAACCAACTAGTTGAATGGTTGGTTAGGTGGAGTAATGGATCGATAAATGTGTGCGAAATGGTCGGGTGAATAGGTGAACGGATGGACGGAGGGTAAAGGGTAAAGGGATGATGAAGCCAGGGGTGAGATGAAGCTTTCGAAGATGGACAATAAATGACTTTTGGTAGATGAACGGCCCTGCTGGTGGTTTGATGGAAGTGAGAGTTGAATGGTTGACCTAATAGTTGGACGGATGTATTGATGAATAATGGATTCATAAGTGTGTACCTCATAGGTGAACTCAGAGCTAATTGATAGGCAGATAATTAAAACAGAAGTTGGAAAAAAGCTTCAAATAAATAGATGAAAGAATGGGTAAAGGAATGGATCGATTTACTCGTTAGTGTGTTGCCTTGTTCGATGAGTAGATGCTTGATGACGAATAGATGAACTTATAGGCCAATCGGTAGACAAACATATGATGAAGCGTTTGTTAGATGATCCGATTAGTTAGTTGAATCGGTAGATCAACGATTGGGTGTGTTATGGTCCCATGAGTAGAAGAACAAATCTACAGATTGAAGGGCAGATGAATCGGTGGCTTAATGAAAGTAACAGATGAATATAGGTGGGTGAAAAGATGAAGAGACATCGATCTGACAGAGGTTCTTTAGATAAGTTCGCCCTTGTCTTATGCATCATAAGCGCATCACAACGGAATTACCAGGTCGTAATGTATAGCACCGTTTTATAAATTGAATCTACTTAAGTTGAATGAAACGAACAGTTGGTTGAATGGATAGAGAGATAATTGGTCAGTCGGGTGTATGATCTGAAGGAATGAAGGAATAAATAGATTATTAAAGAATATAGATCGATCTGACATAAATAGATTCAATAGACGAAATCTATAAGAGTCATAATAGATCAAACTGTTCGCAAATCTAATCTAAGCTTGGTGAAGATAACTGTTGACTGATTAGATAGGTGAGTGGGTTAACTAGATAAAGAAAAGAAAACGGTGGTGAATGGGTTGCACGCTAAGTAATCCACCATCCAGCATCACCAGAATGGTGCTTGACTGAAACTCCCAAGGGAACAGAAGTTGCAGAAGACTGAACAATTCCTGGAGAAGGTCGCTGTCCTGGAACAACTCCTAATCAAGTAAAATGAAGAAGCCTTATTGAGGCCCCATGCTTCCAAACGAAGTGAATGAAGAGAAGTGAAAGGAGAAGAGAGAAGTAGAAGTGAGAAATGAGAGAAGTGAAGTGAAGAAAAGAGGAGAAGTGAAGAGAGAAGGTGAAATGAGAAGTGAAAAAGTTGATCCAACAGATCTATGAACTAAAGAAGTTGAAGGCAGATAAAGCAGTGCCTATAGGAAGTAAACAGATTTATGGAGGTATAGGTAGATGAATGATTGAGGGATGGCAGTATAGATGAACAATTGATAGGCAGAATAAGCGATGATTAAATGAAAGATAACTAGAATGTAGGATGAATGCAGAATGAAGTGATGCAGTCCATTCTAGAAGAAAGTGTTTGAGGTTTTTAACAGTCAAATGAAGAGTATATGAGTAGATGAATAATTGTCTGATGGTCTAATATTGAACGAACCCATTTGCCAGTCGATTGATCGAACAGGGTGTGAAATGGTTGGCTAAATAAATTGAAACTTGGACGAATGGGGTGGGGACAAACTTGTAGTCAAACTAACAATGAAGCCCATTATTGGCTGAAAGGATAAGTGGAGGAAAGGGTGTTAGATGATCGAGTAAACATAGATGATGAATGTGAACGGGTGAAGCAGGTGAAAAAATGAAGGACGATTGGATAAATATGCATAGAACATGATTGTATTTAAAAGTAAACCGGTGGAAAGCTGAAAGATGTGAAGTTGAATATAAAGGACGATTGTATAAATAAACTGGTGGACAGATTAAGGACGATTGGGCGAATGTATAAAAAAATCAATGGAAAGTTAAAGGATGTTCAAGGAAGGAAGGAAAGTAAAAAATAAGGGAAGGAAAAAGTAACCCGTAAAGTAAACAGTGTACAGACGAAAGATAATAAGATGAATAGGAAAATGGAATGTATACACAAACCAGTGGAGAGTTGAGCGATAAGAAAGTTGAGTGATAAAGCGGTGCTTAGAAGAAATTAATAATTGGATGCGAATGGGAAAGAGCTAGATGAGTGAATCGATAAAAAATGAAGGTAACAGGTTAATGAAGGAAAATACAGACGAATATGGCTGGGATGGATACATTTATATTCAGAAACACCATGGATCGAGGCTAAAGAAGTTCTTTCTCTTTTGGACTGGTTTGAATGGATAAACTTGTATTAAGAAAGACCACTAATGAAGGTTGGAGAAGTTTTATCTCTTAAATTTATTCGAATAGATAAATTTGTATTTAGAAAGACCACGAATGAAGGTTAGAGAAGTTCTATATCTAAACATAGTTCAGCTAGAAAGACTACGAATAAAGGTTAGAAAAGTTGTATCTCTTAAAATTTCTGGAATGGATAAATTTGTACTTAGAAATACCACGAATGAAGGTTAGAGTCGTTCTATCTCTGAGATTGGTTCGTTGGGATAAACTTGTTTAGAAAGACCACATATGAAGCATAGAGTTGCATCTCTTAAATTGAGAGAGATTGAATAGACGGATAAATTGTGAACATATGAACGCATAGGTGGACAGTTGAATGACGAAGCGGTGATTAAATATATCAAATAAATGGATAGAAGGGTATTTTCATGGTCGGATAGTTTAATTGGCGACTGAGTAGGTGACCTTATAGATGAATCGTTGAGCAGACGAATAAAGAGTGATTGTTTCATGGATGAATGAATGTAATGATTTGATTGATTAAGAAGAACGAATAAATCTATGGAAAAATAGGAAAATTGTGGAGAGTGAAGAGTCAAATAATGGATATGAATGGATAGAAAAAGTGGACAAACGGTAAGAGCGGCCAGATAATGGAAAGAAATCTTTGGATGAAGACATACATATGTATAAGAAGGAATATAAAGGCGAATAGATTGGAAAGTGAATTGAAGATTAGTTCGTACAAAAATTTATGGTAAACTCAAATTGAATTGACAAAGTTTTGTCATAAATATTCTACTGATTGGGCGAATGTGAAAAATACATTTGAACTGAGAAATGGAAAGAACGAACCAAGAAGCATGAAACAATGATTGACCCTATGAGTTTATGAACAGATAAAGTAGAAAGAGAACAAAGAGAGAGATCAACCTTTGGATTATTGCCATCAATTTATTTATTATAGTAATTAAAGTTTTCAAAGCATGAACAGACAACAGACAAATGGACATGAAAAATGCATAAACAGCTAAACAAAACAGACAAGCGATAAAGATAACAAAGATGAACAGATAAAGTGGATCAAGGACGAATCTAAAGAGAGACACACACAGAGTCAGACATAAGCAATAAACAATTAAATAGATAAATGGGCGATTTCATTGAAGGACAACAACAAACACAGATAGGCAATCAGTGGACCGACAGTTTGACTCGGAGTCGGACTCGAACGGTTTGAATGCGTTTCGAATGGCAACAATGTGAACAACGCAGCTGGGTCTCTGTGTGACTAATTTTTTGCAGCAATCCTTGCGTCTTTCTAACCCGCTCTGGTGATTTGTTGTTGTAATGATAATTGTTGTTGTTGTTTTAGTGTTATTGCTGCAGCATTGAACCGGTGCTACATGGCTGCCAGTTTGGCTTGTTGCAACTGTTGATTGTTGTTGTTGTTTTTTAATTGTTCAACTTGCTGCAGTTTTATTTGCCATCGTTGTTGTTGTTGTTGTTGTTGTAATGGTGGCAGCTGTTGAGGTTTTTCTTGCTGTTATTTCTTGTGAGCTCGTTTTTCTTTTCTAGTTTTTGTTGTTTTCATTTGTTGTTGCTGTTTTTGTGACGGGCTGTCGTTGTTGTTATTGTTGTTGTTTTTTATTATATATTTACTGATAGTTTTGGTTCTTGTTGTTGTTGTTGTTGCAATATTTTATTTTTCAGTTTTTCACTTACAAGTTTTTTGTTGTTGTTTTTGTTGTCAAATTTTTTTTTTTGTTTTTCATCTGAAATTAAATTTTTCATTTGGCATTTTTGTTGTTGCTTCCGAGTGTCCAATATTAAATTTAGTTGTAATTGTTCTTCTGGTAGTTTTTCTGGTTTGGCGCTGCGGTTTTTTCGCACTGTTGGAGTGTTGGTTGGTTGGTTTTCGTTGTTGTTGTAATTGCTGTTATTTTGCCATTGAAGGCCGTTGTCAAATTTTGAAAGTAAATTTTTTATGTTTACAAGGAAAAAATAAACAAGAGAAGCAAATGTCCACAAAAACAACTTAAGTCATGAATAAAGTATAAAAATACAAAAATACAAAACACAATATACAAAAATACAAGTTGAGTTGGCAGAATGAAAAGTTAATTGTGCACTTTTCATTTAAAGTTCGACCAAGTAAGAAGTTTTACAAATTTTGACAGCAAGAAAGCGTAGAAACCGCACAACTAAATGGCAGCAGTTAAGTTTTTAAGAGAAATAGAAGGAATTGCAAGGAAAATGAAAGCCTTTCTATTTGTTTTATGGATACAATTGGCAACTTGCCATAAAAACTCGAACCCATAACATCAAATTAAAAAATATCTTAAAAATGAAATGGTTGATGTTGAAGAAAAAACCAAGTCAGATAAAAAACTAAAGAAAAGTAAACTAAAAAACTAAGTCTCTAGCAAGGGAGATAAAAAACTTGGACAGTGGCCAACGCGAATTGCAGACAGTCGCGTTCATTGGTTTACTCTTTCCTGCACAAAAACAACAAGTAAAAAGTAACAACGAAAAAAATTTAAGTTAACCGCTTAAACTAACTCTGAAAAGTTGCCAAAAAACATAGATTTGGGGATTAAACCGTGGAACTTGAACTCAAGTTCCACGGTTTAATCCCCAAGTCTTGGCTAATTTTTTTGTACTCAATTTACGGGAGGATATTTCAACAGACAGTTTTAATCTGGGATTTTTTTAATCTGGTCCACAGTCCTGGGATCATAGTTTCACCGATAAAAAGTATAAAAGCTTCTTTAAAATTAATTTGAAAAAGATACTCTCGAGCGTGGTCAATGTTTTGGTATTGAATGCTTTAATCGTTACTGATACTATTTTCTGACATACTCAGTCGGAATCTTTTTTGAACCTTACTTCATGTCATTTGACCTCACCAAACATATTCTAAACAATCATCACTAAAAGTTGATCACAACATGGAAAGTCTCTAAATAACCTAAGAAACTTAGAAAACCTAACCTAAAGTGCCTCACTAACAGCAGTTTTGTGAGGTCTAGTAGTAATTTTTCTTACCCCAACTCCACCCAATCTAACCTAAACCTAACCAAATGTCTCCTAACTTCATCAAGCTTCCGTTTAACTAAGTTTTCCTAAATAAAATGAGAGCATCAAAAAAAATTCGATTGAAACTCAGCTGAAATCTTTTCCCATCTGAACTTCACCTAATCTAGCTTCATTCAAATTCACCATACCTCATCAAACTTCACCTAAATTAATCGAAGCGAAAAATACTGCAGGATTAGTCATTTTGCTCCTCATTAACATAAACTTTTGTGAGACCCAACCGTAGTTATTTCTTATTCCAACTTCGTTTTTCTAACCTACATTTAACCAAACGTCTCCCAATTTCATCAAACTTTAATTAATAATAAATCAAATTTTGCATAAGTTAAATCAGAGCATTGTTGTTGAGCAGAGTTTTATATTCCTATCCGAACGACACCTTACTTCATCAAACAAAAAACTAATTGCTTTTTAATTAAATCAAAATATAAAACAAATGCTTCGAGATTGAACGCTTTGGGTAACATTGGCTTTAGTGAAGCCGAGTTGCCAAACTTTGCCAGCTTGACTTTTACTTTTCTAAACTCAACATAACCTCAATAAACTTGATCTAAATTAACCTTTTCTGGACTATTTTCTGACATATTCAGTCGGAATCTTTTTTGAACCTTACTTCATGTCATTTGACCTCACCAAACATATTCTAAACAATCATCACTAAAAGTTGATCACAACATGCAAAGTCTCTAAATAACCTAAGAAACTTAGAAAACCTAACCTAAAGTGCCTCACTAACAGCAGTTTTGTGAGGTCTAGTAGTAATTTTTCTTACCCCAACTCCACCCAATCTAACCTAAACCTAACCAAATGTCTCCTAACTTCATCAAGCTTCCGTTTAACTAAGTTTTCCTAAATAAAATGAGAGCATCAAAAAAAAATTCGGGTGGAACTCAGCCGGAATCTGTTCCCATCTGAACTTCACCTAAGCTACCAGCAGTTTTGTGAGGCCTAGTAGAAAGTTTTCTTATCCCAACTTCACCCAATCTAACCTCAACCTAACCCAATGTCTCCTAACCTCATCAAGCTTCCGTTTAACTGAGATTTTCTAAATTAAATTAGAGCATCCAAAAAAATTCGATTGAAACTCAGCTGAAATCTTTTCCCATCTGAACTTCACCTAATCTAGCTTCATTCAAATTCACCATACCTCATCAAACTTCACCTAAATTAATCGAAGCGAAAAATACTGCAGGATTAGTCGCTTTGCTTCTCATTAACATCAACTTTTGTGAGACTCGACCGTAGTTATTTCTTATTCTGACTTCGTTTGTTAACTTAACCTTGACTTAACCCAACGTCTTTCAATCTCATCAAACTTTAATTATTAATAAATCAAATTTTCAGAAGTAAAATCAGAGCATTGCAAATACTTCTGGATTGATTGCTTCACTAAAACCAGCTTTTGTGAGGCGAACGACACCTAACCTCATCAAACATCAAACTACTTGGTTTTTAATTAAATCAAAATATAAAACAAATGCTTCAAGATTGAACGCTTTGGGTAACATTGGCTTTAGTGAAGCCGAGTTGCCAAGTTTTTCTAGCTTGACTTTTACTTTTCTAAACTCAACATAACCTCATTAAATTTAATCTAAATTACCCTTTTCTAAGATAAATTGGCCCATTCAATACGCTTAGGGGTTGAGCATTTTATTTCCTACCAAAACGAGCTTTTGTAGTGCCCAGCAGTCATTTTTTCCTAACCTAACTTGAACTAAGCTAATCTCAACTAAAATTAAATTTTACCTAAAGTAACTTCACTTTAGTTGAATCGCAAAACTCTTAGAGATTGAACATGAAAACCATCTTTCGAGGCGATCAGTGGTCTGTTTTTCCTAACCTCACTTCAAGTAATCTAACCTCAATCTAAATTACCCTCATCAAACTTTACGTAAACTAAGTAACCTCATTTTAGTTGAGTCAAAGCATGAAAAAACACTAAGAGATTGAACATCACAACAAGCTTTGTGGAACTCTGAAGTCATGTTTTCCTAACCTAACTTCAATCTAAACTAACCTCATCAAACTTTACCTAAACTAACCTAATTTTAGTTGAATCGAAAAACGTTTAAAGACTGAACATCAAAACTCGCTTTTGTGGCGCTCAGTGGACATTTTTTTCCCAACCTAACCTTAACTAATCTAACCTCAATCTAAATTTACATCATCAAACTTTACCTAAACTATCTTCTGATCTTTTAAACTATCTAATCTTAGTTAAGTCGGAACATTCAAACAACGCTTAGAGATTGAACATCAAAACCAGGGTTTGTGGCGCTCAGTGGTCCTTTTTATCCTAACCTAACTTCAGCTAATCTAAGCTCTATCAAATTTTACCTAAACTAACCTCATCTTAGTTAAATCGAAAACGCTTAGAAATTGAACAACAAAACTAGCTTTTGTGGCGCTCAGTACTAACTTGTTTCCTAACCTAACTTTAACCAACCTAACGTCAATCTAAATTAACCTCATAAAATTTGACCTTACTTAAGTCAGAACATTCAAACACAGCTTAAAGATTAAACATCAAAAGAAGCTTTTGTGGCGCTCAGCGGTCATGTTTTTCCCACCTAACCTCAATCTAAATTAACTTCATCAAATGTTACCTAAAGAAACGTCAACTTACTTAAGTTGAAGTATTAAAAAAACGTTGAGATTCGTCAATAAAAAAGCTTTTATGGCACGCAGTGGTCATTTTTTTCTTAACTTCACTACACAACTTCACTTTCATTCACTTCAACTTCAACTAACCTAACTTAAACAAAACTTAACTATAATTAAACTCACTAAATCGAAGCATTCAGAATGTGCTTCGGATGTCCACGCTTTAGAATTGGGGGTTTTAATTTTTCCAAACATAACCTAACTTCAACTAAACTAAACCAAACCTAACCTAAACTCGACCAAATTAAATTTTATCAAATGTCCCCTTAACTAACCTAACCTAACCTGAAATTTGGTTGTCGAATAGTTGAAACCATTCAAGAAAACATTTTCTTAAGTATTCGTGAAATTTTCTTCAAGCTTGGCTTCAACTCTCATCTGTTCAACTTAACCTGCAATCTGCTGCAACTCGCTTCATGAAAAATGTATTTGCATTTTTACCGCAGTTTGACTAACATTTAATAATTTAATAACTCACACTGTTGAATATTTAGATTTTCATCATAATTTCAGTGACTTTGTAAATGTTGCATGCAACAAAAAAGTGGCAGGCAGCGAAATTTCACGCTATGCGCCGTCACAGCAAACAGCCGCAACGACGACTTGACGTGGCATGGCAAGGAAACGGAAGTGTCTGCTGATTAGCATTCAACAAAGTTGCAACATGCAACAACAACAACAAATATTAAAATAAAAATGAAATAAATATGCAGCGAAAAACTGAACACAAGTAAGGAAAATTACAAAAATTGCAAATAAGCGAAAAGTGGCAAACACTAAAAAATAAAGAAGTAAAAAGCGCAGCGGAAAATTCTTGGAGAGAAGAAAAACAAAAAATAAAAACTAAAAACAAATGAGAAAAGCGCTAAAGTGGCAAAAACAAATTTGAAAAAAAGAACAAAATAGCAACGCAACAGGAAGTGGCGGCAAAAGTTGGAAAAATGCTAAAGGAAGACATAAACTGATGGCGTTAAAAAGGCGTCAAAGGGGGTGGAGGAGCGGGGGTAGCAGTGTACCAGCGGCTGCAAAATTCCAAAGTGTTGAAAAAGCAAAATAAGCAAAATTTAGTTAGAAAAAAAGTATAAAAAGTGCAATTGTTGTGCTTGTTCTGCAAAAATATTGCAAGCGCAGGGTTGCATTTTGAGTGGAAAAAGCTGCAAAAAACCTAGAAAGGCAAACAACAATAAAAGCAAAAATTGTACAAATAACAACTACAGTAATAACAAAACAACGACAACAACAATGGTAATAAGAATCTGCAAACTTTTGCAATAACCACAAACAACTTTGGCGATTTCGTGCAAAAACCAACACAACAACAAATGAATTTGAGCAACAAAAACAAAACGCATTGGCGAAACTGCAAAAATTGCAACAACTCGGCAAAAGAAAAGAAAAATTCAAACCAGCAGTTGAACCACTGACTGACTGACAAATTGAAAAATTGAACAACTGAACGCAACGCATTGACGCCACATGTGGCAATCAAATGAAATGTGCGCTGCAATCGAGCCGCAGTGACTTTTAACTTAATTTGCATTGCTCAACGTTTGCGTGTGGTTGCCACGCCCCCCTTGTGCGCCCGCATCGTCTTTGCACCGCTGGTGACTTTTATTAATTTATGCAAATCAATTTAGGCGGCTGAAAAGTGGCAGCAGGCAGCAGTTTTCAACTTTTGCATTTGCATTTTTGTGTGCATGTGTGTGTGTGTGTGGCAAGTTTGTTGATTTATGCCAACAAATGCAGTTGGCAGCGGCGGAAGTGAACGCGCGAGGTCAGAGGGCAACAAGTGAAACGCGCCAATGCAGCAAAAGGCAACGCGAAGCAGCAGTTAATTAAAATTTAAAGTCGCAGTCGCAGTCAAAGTCAATGCAGTCCATGTGGCAGCAACGTGTTGCCGAGACGCTGGTTGGTCGCCCGGTTGTTGTTGCTGCCAGCGGAAATGGCAAATTTACATGCCGGCGCTGCAGCAGCGTAAAAAAACTAAACTGGAAACGGTAAATAACTGCAAATTATGGCCTGGCATGGTCACTTCAAAAGCCAGTAAAAGCGTTGCAAAAAAAAAAACGATTAGAAGCGTTATTGGCAAAAATTGCTCGCGCTGTCAACACGAACGCACATAAATATGCAATTTGAAGGCGTTTGTTTGCATTGGTTGCATGCCACAAAGTGCCAAAGAGCTACGAAGTGACTGACAAATGCAGTTTACAACAACAACATAGAAATACTGCCCAACTGTAAAAAAGTCAAATTAATTAGTTAAGTGTTTGCGCCGAGGTGGCAACTTTAACATCAACAGTTCGCATGAGAACAGCTGATCAGTTGAATGCACCGTTTAAGCGGTCAGAAGTGAAAAACAATTGCGAAAGGCAGACTTGGAGAAGGAGAAACATTTTATGATTTAATTTTTTTAGTTGTTTAAAAAGTTGTCCTGGTTTTTTTATGGAAAAGTCTGAAGATTGATACCAAAGTTCAAAACAGGGAATCTCTCTAGAAGACAAATTTAATTGAGTGAATATTTGTTTTATGCTCCAAAAGTTCATTCTACTCTATTGTGTAATATTACACCAATTTAAAAGGTTTCAAAACCTAATATTTTGGTCAGCAGTTGTTCTTTCATGATAAACTGCAGCTAAAAAGTGAATAGAAGATCAAATAGTTTCCAGTTGTGTAAAATTACACTAATTTAAATCACTTCAGAGTTCAATGTTTTGGTTGAAAAAAGTCTTTTCAGCATCGATAGAAGCTGACAAATGAATAAAATATCAAATTCTCTCCCATTGTGTAAAGTTACACTTACTTAAATCACTTCAGAGTTCAATATTTTGGACAGAAAATGTTTTTTCATCATCAACTACAGCTGAAAAGTAAATAAAAGATCAAATACTCTTCGGTTGTGTAAAATTACACTAACTTAAATCACTTCAGAGTTCAATGTTTTGATCAGAACATGTTTTTTCACCGTCAACTGCAGCTAAAAAGTGAATAGAAGATAAAATAATCTTCAATTGTGTAAATTTACACTAATCTAAATCACTTTAGAGTTCAATATTTTGGTCAGAAAATGTCTTGTAAGCATCGAGAGCAGCTGAAAAGTGAATAGAAGATAAAATACTTTTCAATTGTTTAAAATTACACTGATTGGAATCACTTCAGAGTTCAATATTTTGGCCAAAAGATGTTTTTCATCATCAACTGCAGCTGAAAAGTGAATAGGAGATGAAACAATCTTCATTTGTGTAAAATTACACTTACTTAAATCACTTCAGAGTTCAATATTTTAGTCAAAAGATGTTTTTCATAATCAACTGCAGCTGAAAAGTAATAGAAAATAAAATAATTGTCAATTGTGTAAAATTACACTAACTTTAATCACTTGAGACAGAAAATGTCTTTTCACCATCAACTGCAGCTGACAAGTGAATAGAAGATAAAATACTGAAATACTTTGCAGTTGTGTAAAATTACACTAATTTTATTCACTTCCGAGTTCAATATTTTGGTTAGCAAACGTTTTTTCATCATCAACTGCAGCTGAAACGTGAATAGAACATAAAATAATCATCAATTGTGTAAAATTACACTAATCTAAATCACTTCAGAGTTCAATATTTTGGTCGGAAAATGTCTTTTCATCACCAACTGCAGCTGAAAAGTGAATAGAAGATTAAATAATCTTCAGTTGTGTAAAATTACTCGAACTTAAATCACTTCATAGTTGAATATTTTGGCCAGAAGATGTCTTTTCATCATTATTTGCAGCTGAAAAGTGAATAGAAAATCAAATAGTGTCCAGTTGTGTAAAATTACACTTATCTAAATCTCTTCAGAGTTCAATATTTTAAATCAATATCAATATTTTCTTTTGGTTTTTTTCTTTTTATATCTGAGTAAATGTTTTCCTCAACTTTTTCTTTCCTGTTTACCCAAAAACTTCATGTCACATAAATTTTCCTCAATATTTTTGTGTGTGTTGTAAACATGAACGCATCGAAATGATGACTTGTAAGTAAACTCATAAATTTTGAAACTGATACTGAAACACCAACAGTAATTTAGAGTAAAATTACATCCGTTTAGGATGCAACAAATTGCACTGCGGCTACGAAAAATTTCGTATGCACACGGCGCGCGTCAATTTAAATTAAAATTTGTGCAATAAAGGTGGCAACTGCAATCAACGCTGAGTGCTTGTAATTTATACAAAAAACAACAACAACAAAACTGACAACATGTTGCAGGCAATTATCGCGCATCTTGTTTCGAACAAGCAACCAACAACCAAATTGGAATATTTGCCAATATTGACAGCCAAGCGGATTGGCAACAATGCAACAACAACAAAAACAACAAAAAGCATTAAAATCGACAGTTGCAAGTTGTGCTGTGCTGGCGGTGCGGTGCAGCCGGCCTGTCTACCTGTCCGTCCGGGCGTCTGTTGCTCACTCAGGCGGTGCGTGTGCGTCAAAAAATGTCACAGTAGCAACAACAGCAACAACAAAAAAATCACACTTTTTTTGCGCGCGGTTTTACCTTTTGCACTTTTCGAGTGATGGATAGATGAGCGATGCATGAACGATGGGATGTGGAGTCGAGTGGGGCGCCGCGACAGAGGGTGGACGCCGGACGGACGGACAGCTTAATGCAGCTGCCTTAACCGCTGTGCGGCTGCTTGTTTGTTGCTGTCGTTGCCATTACATTTACAACAACAATAAATTGCGTGTCAATTTAATTCGCATTGCATTAATCATGCAGCAGCAACAACAACAACAACCACAACAACAACAACACGAACCACAGTGCAACGTGCAACAATCCACCAGCCACACAGCCACTCGATGCGGCCCAATAAACGCAGCCGCAGACGCCGACACAAAAAGTGCGTCGTCTGGTTTATTGTTGTCGTTGTTATTTTTGTATTTTGGCTCTTTGCATGTTTGGCTGCCGCTGCCGCCAGGTAGTCGATGTCTGTGTGCGGCGGTCGCTGTCTGCTTCATTGTTGTCGCTGCTGTTGCTGTTGCTACAGTTGTTGTTATTGTTGTTGTTTTTGGCAATCACACATTCCCAGCTGCAGCCAATTGTGGAAACCTGTTTCAGCCGTCACAGCTGTTGGCTGCACTGGGTCGGGGGCAGTGGGGCACGGCCGGCTGCTGCAGACTGCCACACATGCAACATGCGTTTTTATTGTCGTCTCGCATGATTCATGCCTGCGCTGCTCGTGGCCAACAACAAACAACCAAAAAACGCCAATTGACAGCAATGCTGCCAATTCTTTGCGAATTTAATTTGCCTCAAAGCCAAAGAGACTTTCTAAAAATTCAAAAAAACGCCACAACTTTGGCGTCGATAATTTTCAGTGCAAGTTTTTGCGTTGACAACAATTAGCATCAATAAGTGTCATTAATTGTGTTTGAAAAACTGATGCGCTGTCAAATTTGACAGGGACACATTGTAAAGAGGCCCGAAAGCCTGAAGCTGCTACTAAATAATTGATTTATGATTCTTTATTCGAGCGCAGACAGATGAAGTGGGTTTTGTGTGCTTCGGGTCCAGACAGGTTCAAGGCCCTGAAGTGAGTGAATCACAACACGCTTTCTGATTCTTGCGAAACAAAAAATTAAGGCATAGGTTTGGTTAGATTCGGTCAGAACAGTTTAAATTAGTTTTGATTAGAGTGACAAATCAAAGAAGCTCACTTAGCCCACAATTAGAACTGTGAAGAGACAATCGAAGATTAATTTGATTGCTTTTAAGAAGATTGCTTTTTCATCGGAAACTCTGGGCCTAAAAATACACATGTAAGAAAAATTGTCTCCCTCACAGTTCAGATGTCACAGTTGACTTACTGTAAAACAGCAGAAGAAGAAAACCGTATCGATTCGTTAAAAGTCGATCAATTAGTTAATTAATTTCAACTACGTAGACAATGAACAAACTCCCAAAGAAACAACAATGAGACAAAAACTGAAGATTGTTTGAATATTTGTTTGAATTTTATAGTTTTTTGCGTAAAAATTTTGAGCCGAATGCAATTCAAACCATATTTTGTACCAGAAATCTTTGTGTTTGAGGGGGGTCGACCCTCTCTGGGTGCACAACTGCATCTCTATAACTAGCCATGATTTCATTTGGGGGGGAAAGGTGAAGGTTCCATGCAACTTTTGAGCCCAATACCATTTAAAACCATATTTTTTACCCGCAGTTCTTGTGGTTTGAACTCCTCCCTTCCTTTCAAATGTTACGTTTTTTTCATAAACTTCTAACAAATGTTTTTGAACACTGGTTGATTTTCGAACATTGAAAAATATCCCTTGAATTTTGTATAGTTTCGAGTACTTTTCCCAAGCCTGAAGTCAATGGCTCCACAAAAATCTCGATTCTTTTAACTCTTGTTTAACCCTGTCAGAATTTGATGTAAAATTAAATACTAATTATATCTCATTTGAAAATTTGTCGCCATATTTGAAGTCAAAACCTCATTAAATCATGTCTTTCCATCCAAACTTTCAACCCATAGTTAACATTTCAGATTTTTATTTAGCAGAAACTTAAAAACATCGAATTATTTCTCATTTGAAGTCAAGAAACACATACAATAATTTTTCCCCAAACAAACTTTTAACCCATTGTTGACCTCGTCAATTTGATTGTGAAAAAGTGAAAAACACATGTCACATTATTTCTCATTTGGAGTAATTTTGCCATATTTGAAGTTAAAACCCCATTAAATCATGTTTTTCCATGCAAACTTTTAATCCATCGTTAACCTTTCACATTTTTATTTACAAAAAAATAAAAAACATCGAATTATTTCTCATTTAAAGTTCTTTTACAAAGTTTGAAGTAAAAAAACTCATTAAATAATTTTTCCCCATTCAAACTTTTAACCCATTGTTGAACCTTCAGATTTTTATTTTAAAAAATTAAAACCCATATGTCAAGTTTTGTTTTTAACTTAAGTAGTTCTACTAAGTTTGAAATAAAAAAAAGCCCATTAAATCATGTTTTTCCATTTAAACTTTTAACCCATTGTTGACCTCGTTAGATTTTTAGTTTTCCAAAAGTGAAAAAATTCCACGTTATTTCTTATTTAAAGTAGTTTTACTAAGTTAAAAAAAAATTCATTTAATCACATTTCTCCATACAAACTATTAACCCTTGGTTTACTTCTCTTGTTTCCAATTGTCAAAAAAATGAGAAACACGTGCCGAATGATTTCTCATCAACAATACTTTCACCAAGTTTAAAGTCAGTAGGTCCATTAGTTCACGTTTTTCACAATTTTTCCATACAAATTCTTAACCCATCGTTGACCTCGATAGATTTTGATTTTCGAAAAAATTAGAAACAGATGCCAAATGATATCTTGTTTCAAGTGCTTTTGCTTGAAGTCAAAAACCAACCAAATAATTTTTCTCCACACAAACTTTTAACCCATTGTTGACGTCGTTAAAAAATTTTACTTTTCCAAAAGTGAAAAAAATTTTCACAAAATTTTCTTATTTAAAGTAGTTTTACTAAGTTTGAAGTAAAAAATTCATTAAAACATATTTCTTCCTTCAAACTTTTAACCCTTGGTTTAGCCCGTCAGGTTTTGATAAAAAAAAAAAAATGAAAAACCCTCTCATTTGAAGTGCTTGTACTGAGTTTGAAGTCCAAAAATCCATTAAACCATGTTTTTGTATTCAAACTTTCAACTAATCGTTGACCGCGTTAATTTTCAAAGAAGTGAAAGTACCTGTCGAACTATTTCGCTCTCTCTCTCTCTATTTGGAGTAGTTTAAACAGATTAAAAGTTAAAACCCCATTATATCCGGTTTCTTAATACAAGCTTTTAACCCATCTTTGACCCCGCCAGATTTTGATTTTCGAAAAAATGAGAATCAGGTGTCAAATTTTTTTATGTTTTAATTGCTTTACGAAAGTTTTTTTTTTTTTTTTTTTTTTTTTTTTTTTTTTTTTTACATCCCAAATTGATTACATCTGCCCGTGGGCACTTAGTAATTGAGTTAACAGGGGTGGGAAGATAGTTACTACATTAAATCAATACTTAAGTAATATGTTTAACGATTTTGAGTACATTATTAGGTTTATGTTTTAGTAATTTCTGCTATTATAGCGCTTGTGTCTGTTAATGCTGTCGGTGTAGTTCTCTTCAGTCTTCTCTCCTTTGTTAGTTCCATTTGAGGTATTCGTTGCACTTCTTTCTTTGAATGGGTTAGGAGTCTAAGTGCGTGCTTGGTACTGCTTTTCTCGATTACGTCTTTGACGGGTTCTATGTTTAAGTCGCGGTGGATATCGTCATTCGTTATATACCAGGGTGCATTGGTGATAGTCCTTAAAATTTTTGATTGTAGTCGTTGGATTATTTGTATGTTTGATTTGCTGGCTGTCCCCCATAGTTCTATGCCGTATTTCCATATTGGTGTTATCATCGTTTTATATATTAATAGTTTATTGAATAGCGACAGTTTTGAGTCCTTGTTGAGTAGCCAGTACAGTTGTCGGAATCGGTTTTTCACTTCGTTCCTTTTCTGAATTATGTGGTCCTTCCAAGTCAGCTTTGCGTCAATGATTATGCCCAGATATTTGGCTTTTTTGTCTTGTGCGATTGGTGTGTTATTAATTGTCAGGATTTGATGGTCATATTTTCGGTTTGTATAATTTACTTGGACAGTTTTGTCTGCGTTTACTTCAATTCCCCATTTCGTGAACCAGGTCATCGTTGTGTTGATCAGCTGCTGCAGCTTCAATGAAGCAACGTTTATGCTTTTGTCAGACGCTATTAGAACAGTGTCGTCGGCGAAAGTGGCAATCATTCTGTCGTCCATTGGATTGGGTATGTCATGTGTATAGATGATGTACATATATATATATATGATGAAAGTTAAAGTCAAAACCAATTAATTCATATTTTTCCCATACAAACTCTTAACCCTTTTTACTGAATTTGAAGTCCGAATACCTATTGAATCACGTTTACCCTTACAAACTTTAACCCATCGATGACCTCGTTAGATTTTGATTTTTCGTAAAAATGAGAAACAGGTGTCTAATTATATCTCATTTCAAGTGTTTCAACAAATTTTGAAGTCAATCGCTTCAAGTTTTTGTATGGTCTTTTTTTATACAAACTTTAATCTGGACCCCATTAAGTTTTCATTTTTTTAAAACTACAAAAACTAACACCACTTTAACCCATGTCTGGCCCCTTTAGATCTCCGTTTAGATTTTAAAAAATTCCTTCTCAGCGAAGGGTTAATTTTTAAAGTGGATCTTAAGTGCAAATATCATGTTTGTAGCTTCAGCAGATAGAGTTCGACAATAATGATTTAGTCAGCCAGTCAGTACAAACATTTCATGTACTTGGATTCATCTCCCTCAATGTCTGCTTCTTCTTCTTCTTACGTTGTAACATTGTACCACACTTTATTAGAAATCCTATAGCCACTTAAAAAATACAGACACTCCCAACTAAACAATCTCCAAAAATAAATTGAAACATCACTCTCTCCGTCTCTCTCTCTCTTACTTTCAATTCGTCTTCCAAGGAAATTAAATACATTTTGCTTTAATTTAAATGTGCAAGTATTTGATTTCAATCGAATTGGGCACTTGCGGTTGCCACGACTGTTGGCCTTTTAAATTATCTTCGGCTTTAAGTGTTTGTCTTCGACGAGCGCGCAGTGCAACTGTCTTGTCTTGTCACACTGAAATTCTCCCCACCTCTGCACGCCTTCTCGAACACTCAAATATGTTGCTTCTAATTTCAATTGACTTCGCCAACAAATAACGCACACACTCACACACATCTATAAATCGAAATAACAGTAAAAAAAGCGTAGAAGCAAGCGCCAAGCATCATTCGCCGCGTGCTTTGCTGCACACATATCAGATTTCGCCCACCCTTCGTTGCCGTAGATTGTCTGCGCCTCGGCCACCCGTCAGCCACCCGCCCACTTCTTTGCACTTCTCCCGCACCCAATCTTCATCTGACACCAGTCTTCGCCTCCTGCTCCGCGTTCATCCCACTTGCGCCGCAGCGACATGCCGATTGTTATCATCATTTCGAAATTACTTCAACTTCAACACACCGAGCCGAGCCGTGCCGAGCCGTGCACCCTACACGACCGCATATCAACTTTCCACCCCCAACCACCCGAACCAACACTCACTCCTTCGCGTAATCTGCCGCTCTGCTCACCTCACCTCGACTCGCCCCGCCTCGCTCGTGGCTGCGGCTGCCAGCGCGCACCACTGACACCCCATAAAATATTCAAGTTAACAACACTGCCAGCTATTAAGGAGCTGAATGAGCATTTTCGTCCTTTCTGCGCTCCTGTGCCTCGTCGCTGCGTTGTCGCTGTTTGCTATTTTTGTTTGCCGCCGCGCTATTTGTTATCCTTCTGCTCTCGACCGCTGCCGCCAGCCGCCCAGCCAGTTGGCTGCAGTTATTTATTTCATTTTGCCTGCTTTCCCTCTGCGCACTTACTTTCTCCTTACGTGCGCCGCATATGTGCCGTCGTCATCCTCGTCGTAGTCGTCTGTCTGTCTGTCCGTCCGCATGTCCGTCCATGGCATCTCAATGGCACACCATGCCATGCCGTGCCGGCTCGTTGTTCCCTTTGTCGTCGTGTACGTGCGCCGTCTTCCTTCCTTCCGGCTTCTCTTCTTCTTCTACTTTTTTCATATTGTCGACGGCTGCTCATATCCTTGCAGGCTGCTTTTTCCCTTTTCTCTTAAAATATTTACTTTTTTTTTTTATTTAAGGATTTTTGTATTTGGTTCCGTGTCTGTTTGTGGCATGTGGCGCTGATAAGCGTCGTGTGCGAATAGTATTTGTGCCGTGAGCGGTGTTGCCACAGTTTCGTTTGAATGAACTCTCTTGCAAAATATGACAATTTTTAGGAAAATGTGTTTTTGATGAAAATAATTGAAAATTAAAGAAAAAAAGATTAAATAAAATAAAAAAAAAATTAAGTAAGAAGAAATTAACTTTTTCTGATAGATGTCTTTAGTAATTCGTATCTCGCGTGATATAAAAGCAATTGGGTTACATTGGATGGATTTAGAAAAATAGGATTTATATGAAACAAACTTCTCAGACATTTTTGTCATTGACTCTGTTTGGAATTCATTCATCAAAATTCGCATAAATTCATTATTCTATGTTAATGGATAACTTTAGTAATCTTCAAATCGCAACAAATAGGAGCGATCGAATTAAGCAAGATGCCGTTAGAAAGATAAAGTTTCGTAATAAAAACACTTCTCAGAAAGTTTTGTGATTGCTTGATTCAGGTCTGTTTGAGGGCGCTTCAAACACGGACACCAGTAAAGAGACAATGCGTCACATTTTACAGTCTTTTTAGTTTTGTCGAATCCGATACGGTAATTTTATTGTCAAACATGCATGGTCAAACATTGACCAAGGTCAATTGTCAAAAATGTCATTTAAATAATGGAAATTGTTGAGTCTAACCATCATGTAGGCACTGTTTCGATTGTCCAGAAGCTAAATATTGCAAAGAAACCCGTTTGGTGTAAAAAGGTTTCAAAATAATTTTGAAAATTTATGAAAAATTTATTGTTTTTTAATTTTGTTTCTTAATTTTTCTTAACTTTAATTAATTTTTGAGTTAACTAATTAAAATTGAAAAATATGAATTTGAGTCACCAAAAAGATTAACAAAAAATTGTGTTTACTAATTTTTTTATTTTTTGTGAAAAAATGTTGAAAATTTTTTAAAACTTATTTTTCTTATGTAAATTTATTTAGCAATTCTTTTTAAATATTGTTTTAATTTTTTATGAACAAAAAAAAATATATTTGTTCCTAATTTTTACTAAGTATTTAACTATAATAATAATAATTGATTGGCACGACAGCCCGCTTACGCGAGACTAAGGCCTAGCTTCCCGCAACCACCCGTGTTGTGCGTGTGAATTTTGTACGCGGGTGGAAGGGACCTACAGTTTTATGCCGGTTCCGAACGGCAGGTTGGGAGCTTTTTCATAGGCAATTTTTTACTCTCAGAGGTTTGCCATTTCCAGCTGAGAGGACAGCCACCGAAAGAGAAAACGAGTTTCCCGTTATTTTTTTTAGGTGTTACTACATGCAGTATTCGATCTTGCGTCGCTCTGCATGCGACTCGTTGGACCGCGCACTAACCAACTGAGCCACGGCGGCTGCTATTTAACTATATAAAGCTCAAAAATATGAATTTAAGTCATAAATAATTATTATAATTGTTTTTTTTTAATTTTTTTATAATTTTTGTTTTTATAATTTTTTTATTTTTTTTTATGAAAAATTTAAAGTGTTTAGTTTTAAAATAATGTTTTAGTTTTTTATCTTTTGATTAACTAATCTTTAAAAATTTATTAAAATAATTAAAAGAAAATTTTCTAAATAATTTTTAAAATATTTTTGGTTTTAATTTTGTTTTATGAAAAGTTTTTAAAGTTTTTTAAATAATATGCTGTATTAAAAAAGATTTGATTTAACTGTTTAAAATGCAAAAATACGAATTTTAGTCATAAACACACATTACAAATTTATTAAATGTAGAATTTTTTAAATTTTTTTAATGAAAAATTAAAACTTTGTCTGTTCTGGGGTTAAATGGGTTAATTAATGTTTCTCAGTTTGAATTATCCAAATTTTATCTTAAAATTTAAGTTTGAGTCACTAAAAACTTATTAAAATTTTGTTTTATAAAAAATTTGTTACACAAGTTTTTAGGCTTTTTTTTAATAATGTTTTATTTTTTTTTAATGAAAAATTTAAAATTTACTGTAATTAGCTGATGTTCCTCAATTTTAATTATCCAATTTTAATCCGAAAGTATAAGTTTGAGTGGCCAAAAATTATTTAAATTATATCTGATTTTGAAGAAAAATTTAATTTTTTTTTAATAATGTTTCTAAATATAATTTATTTTTTAATTTAACAATTATAACTAAAACAAAATAATTTGAGTCATTAAAATTTCATTCAATTAAAAATTGTTTAAATAATTTTTTAAAATATTGTTCGCTTAAAATATTTTTTATGAAAATTTAAAACTTTAATTTGAATTAATTATTAATTAAATTAAAATCCAAAAATAAGATTTAAAAATAATTTTTTTTTTTAATTTTAAAAACAATTTTTTTTAGTTTTAATTAATTTTTTATTCAACTTAATGAAATCCAAAAATTAGATTTGGAGCCATCAAAGTGTATTTATGTGTAATTAAAAATGTGTTTTAAGTTTTTTTTAACATTAAAACATTTTTTTCTAAGAAAATTTTTCGGCTCTTAGATAAGGTTTTTAAAATTATCCAATCTAATTATCCAAGTTTAAATTTTGTTTGGGAAAGATTTGAACAATTTTTTTTTAAAGATTAGTGAACACCCGATATAGTAAACACCTCGATATAGTGAACACTCAAATTTTGATATGGAGCCTCTAAATATTGAAAACAATTTTAATCAAAAAACAAAAAGTGTATTTTGAGCAAATAAAACGAGTTTTTGAACAAAAATGTTAACCTTGATATAGTGAACAACCTCGATACTGTGAACAGACCTTCAAATAATTAGTTTATCATATCCAGACACGACTGTAATTTGTTTATCCAAATTTTTTCGCAATTGAACAAGTTTTTCAAGATTTTTTGAAATTTTTTTTTGTAATAAACAATTATGTTGAAGGACATTGTTTTAAAATAATTTTTAATATTTTTTGAATTTACAAAACTTTTTTTTTTAAATAATTTTTCCTAAATTTACATACTTTTTTTGTAGCTAATCAAAATCCAAAAACATGATTTTTCAGCATATTTTCAAACTTTTCAAATGTTTGCATCTGGCAACTCCATTGCACACTTTCAATTTAACTTTCATTGCACTAAAAAGTTGTTTGTGTTTGTCTAAAAGTTGAGAGGTTTCCTTTTGGGTGCTTTCGCCGCCCGCATCCACGTTTGCGTGTGTGCATAGGGCGCGCTATGGTGGGCGTGGCACCGACACACAAACGCTTTCAACATGCCGCGAAAGGCGTTAACTTTATTGCGCAAAGATTTCGGTTTCGTTGCCCCGCGACACTTTCGCCGCATTCTCGACCCTACGGCCCAACGAACCGACTGCCTGTACGCGGCACTTTTCCGTTGCTATTTTTACTTTTAGAACTTTTTCAACTTTTGCTGTTCTCGCTCTATGCCATTTCGTTGTTCGACGTCGTTGTTGGCCGTTTGCGTTGTATTTGTTTTGTGTGTCTAGACGTGACAGCGGTCCACCTTGTGCACCGTTTTACTTTCTGCTACTTTGCTATTTTTACTTTCTACTTATTGGCGCCCTTTGTGCCACTACGTTCTCGGTTTTGTTCCATGCGGCTTCATAGTTGTTGTTTTTACTTTTTGTTTTGTTTTTGTTTGTGTGTGTGTGAGTGAAACTTTTACCATTACTCCCACCACAGCACCAAAACACTTTGAGACTTGGCTGCGCGGGTTTCGGTGGTAGTTACCCCTCGGGATAACTGTAAACATAAAACTACAAATATAATAATAACGGTAAATGAAGAGCGACATTACTTCCGCCATCGATATGAGACGCGTGTGGTTGCTCCTGTGTGTGTGTGAGGGTTTCTGTTTGACTTGGCGTCTGTTCGCGTGATTTTCTGCCCCTGCGCAACATTTCAGCGCCCTAAATAAGCCACTAGCTGCGCCAGAGTGTTGCCAGATTGATGCAATTTCATATTAAATAAGTTTCAATATAACTGAGTTTGATTTGGGAGTCAACAAACAAAGTCGAATACAAGAAATTTGCTTTAAAAACAATTTTGTTTTACTTTTTTTCACCTTTTGAACTCAAAGCTTAGGATTTTTGACAGCTTTGACATTTCTGACAGTTTTCTCATTTTATTGCCCGATTGACGCTCCCATTCGAACGCAATTAGCATCAGTTAGCTGAACAAATCTGGCAACTTTTGTCACCCTTTGCCCATTGCCGCATCCTGTGAACACAACTTAAGGACTCACAGCCCTCCGGTGTGTGTCAGCTGAGCGCTTAATTTAATTTCGCTGCGCCTGTCATGTGATTATGGCTCATATGTGTTCAGGGAGCGAGCAGCTCTTAAAGTTGTTGGTGTTGTTGTTGTCACTTTCTCATTGTTGTTCTTGTTGTTGCTTATAAGCTGCTCACTGACTGTGTGCGGCTGCAATTGCTTACAGCGTAATGGCAAAATGACGCGCCGCCTTGTCTCGCGCCAAACTATTAGCAGGACGCTGTCACAGTTCGACGGGGGTGGCAGGGGGCGGAGCAAATGTTTGCGCACAAATTACAGCGAGAATTACAAAATTTTTAATTATGAACTTGTGTACAATTAAATTTTCCTTTTCGACTGAACTTCGAGTTGTGCTGAGACGAGCTTCACTCCCCCGTTCCCGTTCCTTGTTCGGAATCTAATACTTTCTGGCGGCTGCAGTAATTGAATTTGCCTGTAGGAAGAATTTCAAGTGCCTACTTGCCGCCACTCGTCAGTGGGATCACGCAGCTGCAGTGATGAGCAGAATTTAATTTATTTATATAAATTTTTTTCATTTTGGTTTTTAATGAGCAAATGTTTTGTATTTGCGTTGAAAATGGTTAAAATCAAATTGGTTGCCCTTCTTGTGATGAGTTGAATTGCGTTTGTATGACAAAATATTTGTTAAGAATTAATTGAAAGCTTTGAATTGGACATTGAAGTTCAAATTAAAATTAGCGTCAAAACAATGTAAAAGTGTGAGTTCCATATTTTCTTTAAAATGGTCTCATTTATTAATCTTAGAATGAATAATGAATGAATGAATAATGAGTAATAAATAATAATGAATATTGAATTTTAATAGAATTTATTTCAAAATTATTCTCAAATTTTACCCCCTTGAATACTGAAATTTAATATCCATTTTCTTTTCTATTTTTTCAGGTGAGTTCAACAACAATGCACTAATTCTTTGAAATGTTCTAAAGAATATTGGAAAAATTCACTTGTTGGTAAGATTTGTAACGCTTACATGACGATTTTCATTTTTAAAGGGGGAGAGCGGGTTCCATACATAACTTTTGAGTTCAATATCATTTGAAACCATATTGGCCAACCAAAACCTTGCTTACAAAAAGATTTTTGGGGGCTTGAACTCTCCAACTTCCTCCCCAGTTGTGGGCTCCACGGACGAGAATGTAATGCAAGTTTAACCCGAATTACGAGTATTTTATGAATGCGCTCTTGAAGTAACATTTTTGGCCGTTTACTGAAGAGCTTTCGGAGCAAATCTCATCTCTTAAAGCTGAAAATTTACAGTCGCATCAAATGGATGTTTCCGGAATGTTAAAACAAAAATCTGTATGCTTTATCCCAATTCCTAATCTATAACTTTTTCCCTATTCAATTTAATACAGTCATACAAAAATCAAAATATTGTTGGTTTTTCATTCTTCTGATACCAAAAGTTGGTATTAAAAGTTGTAGGATCTTATTAAAGTCTTTAATTTTCAAAAACAAGCTCTAGGATTCTTAATGATAGAATGTTCCAATTCAACTTAACGACTGGACCAGATTTGTGCAAAGGTACAGCAAATTATAAATGATGGTTTCTTTTTTTATTCTCTATCCAGAATATTAAAAAAAAAATCCTAATTCCTATTCTAATCGATAACTTTTCCCTTGTGAATACAAAATAATAAAATGAAAAAAAAAAAATCAAAATATTGTCAGCTAATTTTATTCTGATACCAAAACTTAGTAGAAAAATGTGTAGGGCCGTGCTGAAAATTACGTATTGTTAAGACTGCTAGTTCTAGTGGGCTAGTACGTATCTCTGGATTGCGTAATTTGAAAATAAAACACACTTAGTTTCTCAAACGCAGTCAATAAAATAAACCAACAATCACTTTATTTCACAGATTTACACTTCACTGTCTTTACACTTAAGTATTTGCTCAATTACTCCGTGGGGCACCTTCATTAGTCAAAATCACACTGACTCGCTGCGCCGCACCCGGCTGCCTTTTATACCTGTCCGGCCATCGCGCAGATCGTTCTCGCACATTCCAGAGTGGACTTAAGGTTTCCATGATGATCGCGACCATCATTGCCAGGTTGGACTAAAAGTTTCCATTATCGCGGCCATCATTGCCAGGTTGGACTAAAAGTTTCCATTATCGCGGCCATCATTGCCAGGTTGGACTAAAAGTTTCCATTATCGCGGCCATCATTGCCAGGTTGGACTAAAAGTTTCCATTATCGCAGTCATCATTGCCAGGTTGAATGATGGCACGGCTCGTAACGACAGGGTTGCTTTGCACAGCGACAGACTGTCTTACCGTTACAGTATTAAATGGATCTGCCGGAATATTAAAAAAAAATCCTATTTCATAAAATCATACAAAAATCAAATATGGTCGGTTTTCTCATTATTTTAATACCAACAGTTGGTACAACAAGTTATAGGACCTGAGTCGTTAAACGCTGAGAATTAATTAAGATTTAAATTAATGAATTAAATTAATAAAAAACATTGATGAATTAAAAAAATTCCAATTCCAATCTATAACTTTTTCCCTATTCAATTCGACGAAATGATACAAAAATCTAAATATTCTCAGCATTATTTCTCTTCTGAAAAGTTCAAGAAAAAGTTGGTAGAAAACGTTGTAGGACTTTACCCCAGCCTTCCTTTTTTAATAAACAAACTCTTAGATTCTAGGTGATAGGATGTTCCAACCACCTTAACCAGGACCAGATGGACCAGCTTTGAACGAAGTTCAGAATGTATTCTACACTTCTGTATATGTGATTGTATTTTTATTGGTCATCGATGAGCCTTTTTGATAGCTCAAACTATGACTCGCTGGTTAGTAATCGAATCATTAATCAATGAGTCTCAAAAACTCCTAAAAAAGCAACCCAAACTTTGGTAAACTTCTCATGGTAGTCAAGGATCTTTAATATTTTTGGTTTGATACCTGGAAATTTTGAATATTTGTAGTTCAATATAGAGATTCGGATCAATATATCTGCAAAGTCGTTTTGTAGGATATGTGATACAAAAATGCAATCTTAATATTGCCCTTTTTCCTCAACCGAGCAATGACCACTGAATAACTCACAGTTGAAACAAAAAGTAGTTCCAGTCTTCATTTCACACCAGACAAACAGGTCAAACAATTTTCTTAAATCAAAAAACTAGTCGGTTTTAGGAGTCAAGCCGGGACCGCTAAAAACCGTAGAATAGAAAGAAACATTACAAATAACTTGTCCACATTTGCAAGTGACCACGCTTGACACTACAAATGCGCCTTGGAATGGAAGTTTGAATCTATTGGTTTGTTCCATTGTAGTTTGGGCGAAAATTCCGTTAAGTAGATAAAAAGGTTCAAGCTAATTAAAATCTCACAAATTTCTACTAAAAATGGTTTCTCTTTTCTCCTCTGAAGTTGGTTGGTTTCATTGAAATATGAACGAAAAATCCGCTAAAGTTAGCAGGTTCAAGCTGATAAAACTTCACAAATTTGTACTAAAAACTGGCTCTCTTTTCTCTTCTGGAGTCTATCTCTAAAGTCTAATATACAATTTGAGATATTTCAGACTTAAGCCTTATTTCCCCCAACTATTTATGTTGTGTGTTCGACTTTATTGAAGGAATCAATAGTTTATATTTTATTAGTTTTTATTATTATTAAAAGATGCCAAGTCCCCAAAGGGAAAGATGGCGCGGGAAGCATATAGGAGACTGTAGTGACAGTCAGGATGCACTTAAAATCCTGGAGAACGCGCGACTGACATCAAAGATTGTTCAAGAATGTAAGATGAAGTTTAGGTCAGTTGTGCAACATTATAAGCTACAACTTATGTGGGTTTCTGGACACTGTGGTGCTTAACCCTTTCAGTCACAATGTCCAATATATTGGACTACAGCCCATACAATTCATACAGCGGGCTATTATTTTCATGTCGGAAAGGGTTAACGTAACGAAACTGCCGATCAATTTGCTAACTGTGGATCAAGGGACAAAACCAATAATCGGTACCAATCCAGCAAACATCCTGGACTGGATCAAATCCTATCGAAACAGCTTACATAGAGAATGTTGTTTTAGTTTGGGAAGCTTCAGGACTGCCAAGTTTTTTGTGCTATGCCCGAGCAGGAAGGTAGAGCTATTCCTTCTGAATTAAAAAAAAAAGATCTTCCTGGATCATCGGACTTATCACAGGACACAATCCATGGAGCCAGCATATGGTTACAATCGGAATTATCAAGCACAGAGCATTTTCTCTGTGTATGTTCCGCCTTCACTAGAACGACATTGCGCATTTTGGGTTCTAATGTTATGAGGATGGGCAAGGTCCATTCTCTTACCCAGCGCGACCTCCTGAGATCCATTAAGAATCGTGCAGAATGACTTGTAGTCCATATGCCTTCCCTACTACTTTCTTTCTTTGACTTCACCCACTTCACTTTCCTCTATCACCCTTTGCCTCTCGAGTCTTAAGCACAATGTGCTTGAGAAATTGGACCCTCTAGGGTTCACTTTTTCGACTCCCCTGCACAAAAAAAACAAAAAAAAAAAATTGTTGTGCTGTTGCTGTCGCTTTCATTGTAATCAAGTAGCCGACTACACGGCCACAGTTGGCGTCAAAACCATCTTGTAGTTGTGTGACCGTCTTAAGACTGTCGGCAATGTGTTCGGGCCATTAGTCGACACAATGCGACACAACGACACTTTGATTTGCGACACTTTGATGCTGTTTAGAAACGACACATTGTGCGCGATCTCCATTCACAATCTTTTGGTTTGCTTTCTTCATAAATGTGCCACCGGTTATCGGTTAGCGATATCCGCTAATTGCATTTGTGTTACCCTGAACCTGGTTGCAGTGACGGTACACATGGCGTGGTTGGGTTTCTTTCGTTTTTTATTGTCAACACGTAGACGACTAAGAAAACGACGGCAGCTGGTCACATGAACCGAAACCAAATTTATGACTCTAACGGTAAACGGCAGTAAAAACGTAGTGGCCACAAATGAACAAACAGGAAAAGGTAGTTGTAGAGTGAAAGGGGAAAGAGGATCATAAAAATAAAGAATCACTGAGAAAGTTTACGATGGAAAGTTCTACACAAAATTACAAATTCATAATTTCCAATAAATATTTGATTCATTGTTGTTGTTGTTGTTGTTGTTTCTGTTGTACGCAAAGACTTTAAAAAAGGGAAAAGAAGAACTTGAGTTCAACACGATTTTTGTTTGTTTATTTTTTCGTTCAAAACATTTATAAATTTGTAAATGCGATGTTTGTTGTTGTATTTAGTGGGTTTAAGTGTTTTGGTTTTATTGCAAATAAATCATATGTGAAGTGCTATAAAATCAGTGACAACTGACTGACCAATTAACGGCCGCGGTTCAATAACATTCAATAACAACAACAACAACCCATTTTGTTGTAGATTTTTTTTTAAAAAAAAACAACACTGACAACGAGTGCAACGTAGTTGGCCACCTTATCAGTCGTTGCCGCCGATGGCAGTCAGTCAAATGTGTCACTCGAGCTGGCACACGTTCGCACATAAACACACACACACACACATACATATATATCGAAAGCGAGTCCATGCTGCATTAATGTCGCGTGTCATTTGCAATGAAGTTGTCAGCAACAACAAATTATGTTGCACGTATGTGAGTGCAGGCGGCAGGCGAACACGACAGCGCAACGCAACGCAACGCAGCGGCACTGACGACAGCAAGAGCAACAACTTGTTGACATGAATTATTTACATGGTCGAGCGCACAGCTGGTCAACTGGCCGATCGAATGCACATGCAATAATAACAACAACAACAACAGCAACGGCTATGCCGCGAAAAATGCGCGCAAAGGAAAGCCAAAAACAAAAAAATTAAAGCGGCAGCCGACAGTAGCGAAAATGCAACATTTCAATTACAGCAACAACAACAACAACGAGATATCAGAGTGTCGAAAAAAAGTGCACGCAGAAAACGCAATCAACATGCAATCGACAGCGGGACGGACGTGTGCCAAAAATGGTCGAAGCGCAGACGCGGCGCGTGTTGCAAGTTGTTGCACGCGCCACATTTTGGTTGTAAAACCGCGCGACGCTTTTGCTCGAAAGTATGGCAAATGAAAACAGCGATAAAAGCGAACGCATGCGCACAGTGTTGCTGTCGTTGTTGTTGTTATTGTCAGCGTGTGTCATAATGGCAAACAGCATTTACAATAACAACAACAACGAAAGAAATAAAAACACACGCATAATGCAGAATGCATGAAAAAGCGGCTGCTGATAATGGTAGCAACAACAACAACACTATACTTAAACCACAAACACAAGGCGCATCAAGACTACCAACAACAGTTTGAAATCAAGTAAAATAAATTGAAAAAAGTTAAAGAATCAACAGCATAACAACTACAATAACAAAAACAACAACAACAAGCACAGCAAAGCATAACACTGACATGACAGCATTGCATTGCAAGCAACGACAACAACCTAAGACAGTCATTGCTGATTTCCGGTAAGCGCTGACTACAACTTCGCCCTCTGTTTCTTCCTCATCTCCTCAGCAACATTGACTCCAACTCTTGGGCACGCCTTCAATTTTTGTCACTCCTTCATATTTGCTTGATGGAGTCGCTTGCTGTTGCTGACAGCTTACCAGTGTTGCCACCAACCTAAAAGAACTTTGTTCTCAATCTAAACAAAATAACTTCTTTTTTTTTCTTTTTCTTACAAAAATTCTTTCTTTTTCTTACAAAAATTGTCTTATAAAAATGTTCTTACAAAAATTTATAAATTACAATTTAAAAAATTTACTAAAATATTGTTTTCTGAGTAATTATTTTCATTGTAAACTAAAATGTTACCTTTTCTTTCTCAAAGAAAATTTGAAAAAAAATAAAACAAAATAATCAAAATAATTATAATAAATTAAAAAATAAATAAAAAATATATTAAAAAATTAATAAAAAAGTACAATAGAATTGGATAAAAAACTTATAACAAAAAACTTGACTGGAAAGAAGGCTATTTCGGTTTTCACAAATAAATGTCATAAGGTTTGTTTTGAAAGAATTTCGTCAATGTTGACATCTGACAGCTGTCACATGACTTTGCACTTACCAAATGACAAATGGCGGTGATCACTAATTATGATGACCGGAAATTTCTTTATTCAAAGCTTTCTAATGAGAATAATTATTTCGTTGCCAAAATTGCTTTTGTAAACTTTCTAACTTACAAATCCGTACCACTCAATAACGAAAATATCATAGATTTCGATGTCGCTTCAATTGCTGCTACTTTGTTATTCAAAGATCCCACTAAAGACCCGAAATCTTAAGACGCCAAGATTTCTCTAAATCTAAGAAATTCCTTAAATGTTCCTTTAAACAATGATTTCTCGAAATTTCTGATGGCGAGATCACCCAAATCTAGGAGGAAATCTTTTTAATTGTTTTCTAAACAATTCTTTCTCTAAATTCCTCTTAAAATAGGTCAAATTGTCCCAAATCTAGAAGGAAATCTCTAAAATTATCTTGTAAACTATTTTTTCTGTAATACTCTCCCAAGTCTAAGAAATCTCCTAAATCTTTTAAATTTTCTCTTAAACAATTATTTTTCTAAATTCCTCCTAAAAAGCTGGGATCCTTCTAATTCTAGGAAGAAATGTCTTTTCATATAAACGATTCTTTCTCGAAATTCCTCCTATAAAGCTGCGATTCTCATAAATTTAGGAAAAAATATCTTAAATTTTCATCTAAACAATTCTTTCTTTAAAATCCCTCAAAAAAGCTGGGATTCTCCTCAATCTAGGAAGAGATTTCTTAATATTTCTTCCGAAGAATGTTTTTGTTTTAATTCTTCTAAGAAACTGGAATTCCCCTAATTCTAGAAAAAATTTATTGAATTTTCATCTAAACAATTCTTTCTCTAAATTTCTCCTAAAAGCTGGAATTCTCCTAAATCTGGAAAGAAATGTCGTAAAATTTCTTCTAAACAAATCTTTCTCTTAATTCCTCCTATGGAACTGGAATTCTCCTAATTCTAGGAAGAAATATCTTTTCTAATTTTAGGAAAAACTATCTTCAATTTTCATCTAAACAATTCTTTAAAATCCCTCAAAAAAACTAAGATTCTCCTCAATCTAGGAAGATGTCTTAAAATTTCTTCTGAAGAATTTTTTTTTTTAAGTTTTTCTAAGAAACTGGAATTCCCCTCATTCTAGAAAAATGTATTGAATTGTCACCTAAACAATTCTTTCTCTAAATTTCTCCTAAAAAGCTGGAATTCTCTTTAATCTGGAAAGAAATGTCTTAAAATTTCTTCTAAACAAATCTTTCTCTTAATTCCTCCTATGAAACTGGAATTCTCCTAATTCTAGGAAGAAATGTCTTAAATTTTCATCTAGACAATTCGTTCTCTAAATTCCTCGTAAAAGTCCCAGATCACCAAATGTAGGAGGAAATCTCTTGAATTGTTTTCTAAAAAATTTTTTCTCTGCATTCCTCCTAAAAGGTCAAGATTCTTCTGAATCTAAGAAATCTTTTAAATTTTCTTTTAAACAATCGGGTTTCTAAAGTCCTCGTAAGAGGCTGAGGTCTACCAAATCTAGGAGAGAATATATAAAATTTCCTTTGTAACAATTCTTTCTCAAAATTCCTCCTCCGGGATTGTGCTAAGTTAAAGAAGAAATCTCTTACATTTGCTTCTCAACGATTTGTTCTTTTAATTCCTTTTCCGAGGCTGAGATTCTGTCCAATCTAAGAGGAAATCTTTCAAATTTTTCGAAATCAATTTTTTTCTAAGATTCTCCTAAATCCTCCTAAGTCTCTTAAAATGTCTTCTAAGCAAGTCTATCTTTAAATTCCTTATAAGCCGCCAAGATTCTCAAAATCGAATGGAAAAATTTACTAATCTGGCAACACTGCTACTGACTGCTAACTGCGAGTCTGTCCTTCCGTGTCGCCAGCTCACGTCCTGACAATGCGTTGCTGTCGCAGTTGTTGTCGCTGTCGCTTTGCATTTTGGCCAGTCGGCGGCTGCAATTTATTGCGGTTGAATGAACACGCCCGCAAGCGCAACAACAACAAGCATTACAAAATAAGCAGCTTTAACTGCAACATAGACATTAACAACAACAACAGCCAAAAGCAAAAAGTTACTTGTTTCTTTGGCTTTAAGAAAGCTGCAAATAATTTTTAACAAAAACAAAATATTTCGCTGCCACTTCGTCGCGCTGTTGCTTGTCGCATGAAATCTGCGCATTTGTCTTAAGTGAAAACTTTTGTAAATTCTGACATTCAAAATGTGTCGTCTGACAGCGCGTCTGCCTGTCAACTTGCAGTACGCGACAATTGTTGCTGGCGGACAGGCGCCGCGCACAGCCAACTCGCGCGGGGCCGTTGACACTTCGTCGGTGACAACGTGTGTTGCGGCGTCAAATCGAGTCAAATGTGCAGTGACAGCAACTCATTGGTTAATGATGGCAAATTGACACAAACGATACAAACGACACAATAGTCAGTGTTGACAGTCGCATGAAAACAACATTCTAATGGCTTTAAGGTGCCATGCACATAACCTCACTTTTGCTCCTCCCACACTTTCGCCGCGATATCGCAACACTATGGGCGAAAAAATATTAAATTTCCTTTAAGCTGCAAATTTCATTTTACTTAATGCGATGTCAGTTGTGCGATGCTGTTTGATATTTCACTCTGCGTGTCGTCCCATCCGCCCCTCCCTCCACCACTTCGGCTCAATGTGAACCCTTTCTTTTGCATTATTTTTTTGTCGTTTTTGTTGCTGTTCGCCCCTTTTTTGAGCGCAACCACTTGAGTTAACATAAAAATTGAAGCCTGCAATAGAAGCGCACAAATAAAAAGAAGAAGAAGATGAAGCAGCAGCAGATAAGCGCAAAGATGGCAAAGGCATAAAAAATGGGCACTGAGGGCCCAGGCAAGCAATTTTCTCGCTTGAAAAGTGTTGCAAGAAGAAAAAAAAAACCAAATTTGATGAAAGGGGGAAACCTGAGCAGGCAAAGGGGCATAAAAATTCAACAATAATGACGATAGCAATGGTGATTATGATTATTGTTGTTGTTGTTATTTCGCTGCATGTGGTGGGTGTTGCCCTGAACGAGGCACGAAGCACGAAGCACACAGACAACGCGAACAACATTGACGATGCCCAGGAGAAGTGTGGACTTTGATGGGTCTAACAATAACAACAACAATACGCAGCAATAACTACAACAAAAATTCGAATTTAATAACAAAAAATATAGCAATAATTACAACAAAACATTAACTACAGCGAAGTGTAATTCAACTGCAAAAACGCTTTGAAAAATGCTGTGAAATGCACAACAACAGGTAGCAACGAGTTAGAGTGAGAAGGTGCAATGAATGAAAGCGCCAAAGTTTGACAAGTTTATGGAAAAGAGATCAAGCATTGAAGTGACAGTGGCACTTCATAAGAATGACGACAGACGACTGTAGACAGCAGCCACACAAATCGTCAGCACATGGCATACTAATAATAACAACAACAACCAAAGCACATCAATCAGCAACAACAGTCAGCAAAAGGATAAAAATACAATAAATAAAAATAAAAAAAATGTTGCACAGAAAGAAGGCAATGAGCGTACAGAGACGCGTCAAAGGAAGTCGACTGACACGAACACATTACGTCGAGTGAGGCAAGTGAGGCGTAAAAGCAAGTCAGCAAAGCTCTCTGTGTGCGAGTGTGTGTGAAAGTGTCTGACTGCTTCATGTCGTTGAAGGCGTTGGCGGAATATTCCAACTGCGGCAGCAGGGAGAAAATGGCAAAAATGGTAGGAAATAAAAGAGGTGATGACAAAAAAAACAAATAAAAAATTATGCTCGGGCTTTGCATATATTGTTGGCACAAACCCACACACACATACGCACACACTTAAACATGCATATAAAGCGTTCGTAAAGCATGCTTTTAGGCGCTTTAACTGTAACGATGCGCACGCTTCCGCTAACAACGGCCGCTGGCGCACTTATGTGAGTCTTTATGTGTGTGTGTGTGTGTGTGTGCGTGTCTGTGCAGTGTTGCATGAATTAAGGCAAATTTTTTTAACATTCCTTTTGCTGGAAAATGGAGCTTTTCCTGCTTGAATTTGTCACTTTTACTCCTGTTTTGTTGACATTCAATGTTTTGTGCGCGAAAGCAGTGGCAGACATTGAGATTATAACTTACACATTTGTTAGACAAATAAACTGACAGCTTATGCCTTGAGTTGCTTAAGTGCTTGCAAAGCTTAGATGCACTGATGTGTGATTTTAAGTTTGAAATTTGTTTTTTTTTTTGCTATTTGTGGCAATATTTATTTTTGTTTTATATTTGAAATGTTTTATTTATTTTATTCTATTAAGTGCGCAAGTTAGTTCTTGCTGTTTGTCAATACATGACTCCAGCAGTAACAGCTAATTTACTATTTCTAAGCTATTTCTAATATTCAAAGCGTCATGAACCAAGTTCAGAAATTTACATAGTAAACAAACCGCTTTGCCACATTAGTTATTTTATTTTTCCGTTTTATACTTTTGGGTGTGTGGAAATGTCGAATTTTGTGCTAAATAATCGTCATTTGAAGTGTGTTGGAAGTGTTGATTTTCTTCTCTGATTCGAAGAAAATGGCATTTGAAACGCATCGAGACCTCCAAAAAGTTTTCGGATATGTTGCTCTGAGTGAATTTTGCAGTGATTAGTTCCGTCGCTTCAAAGACGGTGATTTCGATGTTGATGACCGTCCATGTAGAGGAACTTCAAAATCCTTTCGAAGACGCTGAGTTGTAGGCATTGCTCGATGAGGATTAGTGCCAAATGCATGGAGAGTTTTTTTCAGCTTTAGCAGTTACCCGTCGAACCATTTCCAAGCGATTGGATGCGTTGGGTGGGAATATTCAAACGCAAGAAACTTGGTTTCCTTATGATTTGAAGCCAAAAGACGTTGAGCGTCATTTTTTCAGCTGAGAACAACTGCACAAAGGTAGTGTTTTCTTCATAGCATCGTCCGGGTGATGAAAAATGCATTCATTAAAGAAACCCAAAGGAACAAAAACTTGAAGACTGCCCAGTCATGCTTCTACGTAGTCGGCTCGGCTGATTATTCACTGCTGCGAAGGTTGTGCTACGTATTTGGTGGCATCAGGTCGATGTTATTTATTTTGAGCTGTTGAAACCGAACGAAACCATCACTGGGAATGGTATCGAACTCAATGGATGCGATTGAGCCGAGCCGAGAAACCGAGAAAAACAGCCACAATACGCATAGAGGCACGAAAAAATGATTCTACTGCATGACAACGCTCGACTTCACGTTGCTAAGCCCGTTAAAACCTACTTGCAAACAATCATCCCATTTGATTTCTACCTCACCCGCCATTTTTGTTTTGTTCACTCCTCTCTGGAGCATAGGGCCTTCACAAGACAGCCTTGTGTTGGTTACGTTAATCAGTTGTGTTGTTCTGCCAGGGTAGGTGATTGGCCTGCCGCAGGTAGTCCTAAGTAATGGGGCCATCTAACGCCGCTCAGGAACGTCGCCTCCGCTCGTAGCGCCATCTGTTGTGAGGAGGTTACAGCAGAATGGTTGGGGACCTCGCTAGACCTCACCCGCCATATTTCCCAGATATTGCGCCGTCTGATTATTACTAATTCCGTTCGATTGCACATGGTCTGACTGATCAGCAGTTCCGTTCATATGAAGACATCACAAAATTTTGACTTTTGATTCGTCGATAGCTTCAAAAAATGAACACTTCTACCGTCAAGTTATTCGAACTTTGCTAGAAAGATAGGAAAAAGCTGTAGCTAGCGATGAATGATTCATTTGTAACAACTTTTTCAAAACAAAGCGGAGTTTAATGAAAGAAAACATCGAGAACTTAGCCAAGATAGACGAAATCCTTGATAATTTCAAAAGTATGCCTATCGACCTCGGTGTGCGACTCCAGCCACTGGGAGTCTCTTTACTTCGTTTTGCCCTCATTTACCGCCACACGCCCATTGGGATAGATTCTCCCCTTCGATTGCCTTCCAGCAAACCGCTAAAAAGATTAGTTTCCGTTTTTCTTAGCTTTCATTTCCTGTCGGCCTTAATCTTTCTTTCTGCTTCAGAGAATATGTCAAATGTCTGAACGCTTCTTATTGTCTAAATTACTTTAATGCTTCTAATGCAGTGATGGCCATTCTGCTGCTCACGTGAGGCAGAGATGTCGGCGTTTCTACTGTTTTAAATTCGCACACATGCATCGGCGTCGCGAGTAGCCGATTGGCCATCACTGTTCTAATGCATTTCACTTTTTATGCGAAAACTTTTCTCGCCAGCGAAAACGACAAGAAATGGCAAAAATGAAAAGACATGAACCAGTCAAAACAAGAAATCATTCGCCTCGCGTTCATGATAGCAAATATTATCAGCGTGTGTAAATAGTCATTGTATTTTTTGTTTTTATTGTATTTTCTACAAGGACCTTAGGATCATTTCAATTGGCCATTGCCAACACTTTCTGGACGCTGTGGTTATCAGTTTCGTGCACTTCAGGTAGCCACCGCTGCCGGTCAGCGTTGTTTATTTTTGGCCAATGTTGTTGTTGTTGCCAATAGTTGTTAAATGGCCGCACTTATCGTAGCATGAGACTTTTAAATCCCATAAAACGTGTCCACGAAACAGAATTCGGTTGGAGCGTCTGTTCAATGTGCTCACTAGACGCTTTTATGGTTTCATTGACATTTTCAAATATCTTCTTTTTCGTTTGGCTGCTTTCGGCAGCCAGACACATGCGACCATGTGTGACTATGTGCATGTGTGTGTGTGTGTGAGTTCCCCCTGTTACGTGTCCATTCTGGACATTTCAAAGAGCCAGCAGTCAGTCAGTCAGTCAATGTTTGACTTGACTTTGTGGTCATTGTTGATTTTTTCATTTTAATCGAAATGATTTTTGAACGTTTGTTTATTTTGTGTCGTTGTACTTGTTGCCTGTTATTATTATTATTGTCTTTATTGCGTCGTATGGCGTTTCGTTTGTTGTTTTGACAATTTTTATTTTGTTTACAAATTCGCCGTAGCAGAAAAAGTCGTGTGCCGTTTTCAGCTTCTTTTCACCCTCCAACATTTTGCTTCACTACACATTTCACTTCGTGTGCGATTTTAATTTCACCGCTTTGTTTATTTTTGCTCGAAAATCCCATTGCTTGCAACAACCAAAGTGAGGTTAGAACGAATGCCAAACAATTCAATTTTCTTACTTTGACTTTAATAACCACAACTCAACTTTTTGCTGGGTTTTCAGCGTTAGTTTCAACATTGACAAAAACATTAATTTATCACAAAACTTGCAGTGTTGCCGCCCAGTTTTATTAGCTTCGCAATTTAATTGCGACGCGTTCGCCGGCCCGAATTATGCAAATTAATTGCGCCATATAAACAATCAACTCACTTGACAGCATTGTTGTTGTTGTTGTTGTTGGTTTTTGTTTGCCAGTTGTTGTTTTTGTTGCTGTTGGCATTATTGCTTTTATTATTGTTGTTAGCGCCAATTCCGAGTAAACGCCAATAAACGATTCAGCGCAGCTGCGGGGGCCGGACCGACTCGGATGATTTATGATCCATTCGGCGTTGGCGCTCAGAGTGGAAGCGGCTTTGGAAGTGAATTGTGCTGTGCTCGAGTTGACAGCAGCAATGCTTGCGGCGAGCACTGCGGCAACCAATTGACACTGTTGCCATTGTTTCGCACAATAATTATTGCAATTTACATATTCGAGTCGGTTGCAAACACTTTCTTTGCTCTCTGGCCACGTTATGAGTACTGAAATAATTGTCGAATTGACTTGAGGAAGTGTGCGGTTGACGCAGTGTTGAGCGTGATTAATGATTGACGGCGAGCAGATTTGCAGGTGAATCAGACAAATGTGCCAATTTATGGTTGAGCGCACAGCTGGATCTCTATAAAATAGAGAAAATATCTTTAGATTTGATGGAAAATGGGTGTAATGGAAGGAGGGGAGAAAGGAAGTTTTATTCGTAGCAATTGAGGCACTTTTCCCATTGGGGACCAACAGAATGAAAGCAGCAGAGCCTTTTAGTGTCGATTCTTGCAGTCCCAAGGGACCGAACACATTAAAGACGGCAGTAACAAAGACACACAACTTAAAGATGACTCCAAGATATCAATTTCAATCGTTGCCGTGTAGTCAACTATCTGATTACAATGAATGTGGTAAAAACAGCATGGAAAATAGATGCAAAGGGACGGAGGAAGGAATAAAGGAACTTTTTATTCGTTGCTATTGAAATATTTTTCTTCATTGGAGACAATGAGAAGGAAAGCAGGGCCTTGCAGTGTTGATCCTTGCAGTCCTAGGGGCCCGAACACATCGAAGACGGCAGCAAAAGAGACAGACAACTTCAAGATATCAACTTCAACCGTCGCCATGTAGTCAACTATTTGATTACACTGAACGTGGCAAAAACAGCGAAGAAAAAAATGTATTGCAAAACATTCATTGGAGGAAAGGAAAGCAGAACCTTGCAATGCTCTTTCAGTGATCAGATATTAACTTCAACCGTCGCCGTGTAGTCAACTATTTGATTACAATGAAATTGACCGAAACAACATAGTAAATAGATGCAATGGGACGGAGGAAGAAGTGAAGGAAGTTTTTATTCGTTGCTGTTGAAACGTTTTCCTTCATTGGAGACAATCAGAAGGAAAACATAGCCTTGTAGTGTTGATCCTTGCAGTCCCAGGGGCCCGAACACATCGAAAACGGTAGCAACAGAGACACAGAACTTTAAGATGGCGTAAAATGTAACCGTCGTCGTGTAGTCAACTACCTGATTACAATAAAAGCGGCAGAAATAGCATGGAACAAATATGCAATGGGTAGGAGGAAGTTTTTATTCGTTACTGTTGAAACATTTTCTTCATTGGAGATCACCAGAAGGAATGCCGACCCTTAGAATGTAGATCCTTGCATCCCTTAGGGCCCGAACACATTGAAAATGACAGCAACACCCAGCTTAAAGATGGCACCAAGATATCAACTTCAACTGTCGCCATGTAGTCAACTGTTTGATTAAAATGAAAGTGGCAGAAACAGCATGGAAAATAGAAGCAATGGGACGGAGGAATGAAGGAACTTTTTAGTCGCTGTTATTGAAACATTTTCCTTCATTGAAGACAATCAGAAGGAAAGCAGAGCCTTGTAGTGTTGATCTTTGCGGTCCCAAGGGCCCGAAAGTATCCAAAACAAGACACAAGATGTCGTTGGTTTCAACCGCTGCTGTGTAGTCAACTATTTGGTTACAATGAAAGCAGCAGAAACAGCTGAAAAGTAGATGCAATGTGATGGAGGAAGGAATGAAGGTTTTATTCCATTAAAATATTTTCCTTTATTAGAGGCAATCAAAAGGAAAGAAGAGTTTTGTAGTGATTAATCAAATCCTAATGCCATGAACACATCAACGATGCCGGCAAGACAGCCACACAACTTCAAGATGACGTCAACTGTAACTGTTGCCTAAAGTCAACAACTTGATTACAATGAAAGTGGCAGTAAAAGCATGGAAAAAAGATGCAATATGATGGAGGATGGAATGAAGTTTTTATTCCATTAAAATATTTTCCTTCATTGGAGACAAACAACAACAACACATTGAGGACGAAAGCAACATGTAGACACATCTCCAACCGTCAACTTCAATCGTCACTTCAATCTTCGCCGTTTAGTCAACTATTTGATTACAATGAAAGCGACAGCAACAAGTTCGCAATAAAGTTCTTATGCCCTTAATCACTCAACTCTGTTTGGTGGTCGTGTAGCCGTGTGGTTATCGAAATAATCGTCTCCACAACAAAGTTGCGGTTCTATGTTTTGACCGAAGCGGTCGTATCGCTGCTGTCATTCATGTGTTCAGAGCATAATGCTGCTCTTGTTAAATGCCAAAGCACCGTTAATCCCCAGCAGCTCCAGTTAAAATATAAAATCTGAAATCAAAAGAATATGAAACATTAAATATGAATAAATGCAACAAAAATTAGAAAACATACCAACTTCTTCTCAAACTCCATAAATATGCAAAAAGCCTCAGTCGTTCCAGTTCGTTTGCCATACACAGCGTCGTCGTTGCAAAAGTTTACACCCAGCGATTATTGAAACGCAGACGTTGGCATATTTAATTTTCTAATTTCCACAAAACAGCACAAGTGAATGCGCAGCGCCAAGAAGGCAGGAGGCGTGTCATGGGCCAACACGCCCCAAAACACAGCAAATTGCTTCAATTCCGCTGGCGCACAGCCGCACTTTGTCACTGCTGCCAAGTGGCTGTTGGCAGATTTCTTAAGTGTCTTGAAAGTTGGCTGTCTGCCCCCCCTCCCCTTCCCCATCTTCCAATTCCCCTGCATCGCTCGCCAAGTAATTTGTTTTCGCTTGTGTAACCCACTCTTCTCATAGCATTGTTGTTATCGTTGTTGTGTTATTTCGCCTGTTGTTGCGTGCAAATGCGATTTTTCACTTGACTTTTAATTATGTGCGCGCTCGCCGAATGCCCACCACACGTCACGCCGCCGCTCCCTGTCGCCCCGCCGCTGCTGCTGTCAAAGTCAAACGAAAGTGAGGTTATTTCCGTTGTTTTGCGCCTTTCTCCCTTTTTCGATATGATGCAAATTTTCGCCTAAAACCCTTCAAAAGTCTGTAAAAAAGTTTAAAAAGTTTTCATTTTGTTCTCGACTTGCCGTATTTGCAATTTTTTGTGTGCGCTGCAAACACGGCAAACAGACCCACAGACAGCCACCACAGCCGCCGCCGTCGTATCCTTCGGCTGGCAGCTGGTAATGCGTTTGTTGCTCCAGCACTTTGACGCCGCGTTTTCCAGGGCGACTTTTTGCATAACTCAGCTTAAATTATTTTTTCCGCTTCTTGTCGCGGCATCACTCGCATTCGGCCACAGTTAACATTGGCCGCACATCCTGGCAGCACAATTCGGGCGGCGACTCGGCGTTTAGACGCACCGATGCCTTTCGTTAATTTAGTCACTTAATCCTTTTGGCAGCCCCGCTTCTGCTGCTTCCATCTGGCAGAGTTTTTTCGATTTTTAATTGATTTTCATTGAAGCAAATGTACGCGGCGGACCTTTGCTTTTACTTTTTCCCGTATTTTTTTGCTCGTCTTTAAGACGCATTGAATTTTACTTTGTGTTCTTTCGCGCAACAAACGAGTACTTTCGGTGTTGGATCCTTTTTGCATATTAAATGTCATCTTTGTCCGGTTATTTGCTCGTTTATTAAGAATTCATAACAAACACGTAGACAACCTGTTTTGAAGGAGGAATCACTTTAGTGAAACAAAAAAATATTAAATAAAAAAAGATGGCAAATATAAAACATGAAATACTGTACGTAATTTATAAGAAGTAGGGGATAGGTAGGAAAGATTAGACAAGGAAGGTAGGTAGGTAGGAAAGATAAGATAAGATCGAACTCAAGTTCGCTCATTGATTCAATCAGATTGAGCTCCTTACGAAGCTTAGTAGACTGTGAGTAGTTAGTACTATCGGTTAGATGCTCTAGACTATCGGTTAGATGCTCTAGATTATCGAAGAAAAAGTGGCCCAGGTGACTATTCCTTCTTAAAGATAATATAGGTAGATAGGTAGGAGACTCCTAGTAGGAGTCCCTGCCACAAGGCGTAGCCCACTTAGACCAGGAATGTCCATTGTGATACCACAAAAAATCGAGCTCAAGTTGGCTCACTCATTGAACCAGTGGGAGCTCTTTACGTAGCCTAGTAGACTGTGAATAGTCAGTCCTATCGGTTAGATCCTTAAGATTGTCGAAGAAGAAGTTGTCTAGGTGGGTCTTCCTTCTTCTAGCTACTATAGGTAGGATTAGCTGCCCAAGGCGTAGTTCACTTAGGCCACGAAGGTCCCCCTGATACCACAAACAATCGATCTATGTTCATTCATTCATTGAACCAGTTGGGGCTCCCTACGAAGTCAGTCCTATCGGTTAGGTACTCTAGATTATCGAGGAAGAAGTTTTCCATGGGAGTCTTCCTTCTTCTAAATAATTTAGTTAGGTAGGTAGAAGTGTTTGTCCCAAGGCATAGTCCACTGCCACGAAGATCCCTCCTGATACCACAATCAATCAATCTATGTTCATTCATTCATTGCACCAGTTGGGGCTCCTTACGAAGTCAGTCCTATCGGCTAAGTACTCTAGATTATCAACGAAGAAGTTTCCCATGGGAGTCTTCCTTCTTCTAAGTAATTAAGGTAGGTAAGTAGGTAGAAGTGTCTACCCCAAGGCCTAGTCCACTTATGCCATGAAGGTCTCTCCTGATACCACAAACAATCGAGCTTAAGATCGCTGACTCAATGAACCAGTTCGAGCTCCTTACGACACTTAGCAGACTGTGAATAGTAAGTTCCCCGTGTAGAGTTGCCTGATCTCCCATCGGACGCGTCCCCAGGTGGCGGATAGGGGGCCTTTGGTGGACAAACGACGTCACTTCGGTACCCTTGGAGGAACAGAATCATGTCTGTTGCGTCCACCACAATGATGGTATAGAGTTTGGGTACCTACCGCCGACCAAACTGGCTAGGGAGGAGTCCCGAACTAAAACCATTTATTGGCAATGGACAACGAAATGGATACTATTCCAGGTGGAATCCACATAGGTGGCATTCCACCCGCTTCGGCAGCAGGGGCAAGGATTCCGGAGGCCCCAACCATTGCTCAAGTCTCCCGCCTTTACCAGAGGGGGCGCATCCTGGAGGAGAGCGGGGTCGTTACTATGATCTCCTCTTCTTCAGAGAAGGAGGATTCCAAGGAGCCTGAGGGCCTGCGTCGGGAAGTTGCCACGGTGGCTGAACGACCTCCCAGTGGTTCTAAGGAATCAATCAAAAGGAGCAAGTCGAGGAGGATCAGAAGGAAGTGGATGGCTATGCGCCGGCTTGAAAAGGCAGGTGACACGGCCGGCCCTCCGGAACCCGTGCTCTGGTGAGACCTCCACTGGATCACTGCCCGGAGACCAGTTGGGGACTAGTTTGTTAAATGGTAGTCTCTCCATTGCCTACGCCAGAAAGAGAGGACACCGACGTCCGAACACTTTTTATGGTCGTTTTGGCATTTGATCGAACTAGTAGAATGCCGATAGACTGTGATTTTGGTTCATGTTGTTTGGTTGTGACTGTGAATTTATTAATTTACGGTTCCATTTAAACGTTCCCATAAATAATGTGTGTTTCGTTATTGGGGTTTTTAAGCTTTTCACACCTTGTATTAGAGTTTTTTTACTGCAAAGCGAGAAAATTGGGATTGAATCTTTAGCTTCTTGTGACACTGGACTTCTGGGCGATTGGTTTCTTCCAATTGTTGACAGTACAGAACCGAATTTATAGTTTCCTCTAAGAAGCTCATAGTAGATGATTCCCTGTCAGTGCCACCAAACATACAGAACAACCTTGAATCCCGAAAATCCTGGCTTGGCCTCAATAGTTTTCGCTCGATTCGGCGATCCACTTTTCATTACCAGTCGCCACTCGCTTCAGAAATGAAACGATTTTTTTGCGATTCGTATGGGGAACTTAAGTCCATGGAGTTTTTTTACGTTAACTTGTGTTGCCAACCATACATCGAACTTATTTTTGCATCTAGCCGCATTCAGATTCCATACGGTTTTCTTTGGCTTCTGGACAATCGAAACAGTGCTCACATAATAGTTGGACACGACTATTTCCATGATTTTATGGATCCTTTAGACAATTGGCTTTTCAGAGCGTGGTGTTTGACATTAAAATCACCGATCGGATTCGGTAAAACCAAATTTACAGATGATTAATTGTTACAGACTCAGGACTGAGACACTATTAAAATTTTCAGTCACTTTTATCAAGGAAAGACTGTAAAATGTGGCGCATTGCCTCTTTACTCGTGTCCATGTTTGACGCGTCCTCAAACAACACTGTGGCTCAGCAATCACCAAACTGTCTGAGAAGTGTTTTTAGTATGAAATCCTATCTTTCTAAAGCCATCCAACGTAACCCGATACCTTTTGTACTAAGCGAGATACGGATTACTATTATCTTTTACTAGATTATCTTTTAGAAGAATAGCGATGTTATGTGAATTTGGATCGAGTTTTAAATAAAACTGAGTGAAGTAATCGCAAAAGTGGCTAAGAAGTATTTTTAGTATGAAACCTTACCTTTCTAAAGGCATCTGGCCTCATTCGATCGCTACTATATAATACGAGATACAGATTGTTAAAGCCATCGATGTAAATGGAACAATGAATTTATGTGAATTTTGAAAGAATTTCAAACAAAACTGAGTCAAGCAATCACAAAACTGTCTGAGAAGTATTTTTAGTACGAAACCTTATCTTTCCAACGGCATCTCGCTTAATTCGATCGATCCTATATAAATCTATATAAAGATTACTAAAGGCATCTATTGAAAAGTAATGGATTTCATATAAAAACCCGCACATACTCGACAAATTTCCAGCCAATGTCTCATTGGTCCGCTCAAAGTTCAACAACATTCTTATGCAGGTACACAACAACAAAAACAATAAGAAGACAACAACACTAGCAAGCGATGCTTGGTGGGGGGGAACTGCAAGCGAAAATATGCCACACTGCAGACCTCAAATAAAAAACCATATAAAACGTACAAAAGACATGAAAGCCAGAACAGAAACATGCCGGACGATGGCATAACAGCAAAGTCAATTCAAACCAAGAAAAAAAAACACACACATACGACAACAACAACAAAACTGTATTCACAATAAAACATAAAAAACTAAAACAGCGAAGAGCAAAAAACTAAACGAAAAAAAGGCAAATAAATAGAAATAAAAATACAAAAGGCAGCATTCATGTGAGACGAAAAAAAGGAAGAGAAATAAAATCGTAAGAAATGAAATGAGATGAAATTCTCTGGAGTCCTTTCCAGGAATTATGCCTGCAGGTTAGGCAATTGAGTGCGTCAGCATAAAGTAAAACAAAAACAAAAACAAAACAAATGCAAACCAGTTTGGAGCAAAAGGAACGGTGGCTCACGGTTAGTCGAAGCGAAGCGAGACGGCAGAAGGACTGAAAGACTGCAAGACAGACCCAGTTTCCATCAGGAAAGTTGGCTGTCTACGCGATCGTTTAGGCAAAAAAATTAATATTTCTTTCAGATTTGAAACACCAAAGACGGTCTCAGCTGTAGTCAGAAAAGTGTTCATGTAAAAACGTCAGTCAAGAAAAATTTTCCATGGTAACTTTACTCTGATAAAGGCACAACTGAAAGTAACAACAAAACGAGCGAGAGCAGAAAAGTGGAATACAAATAAAGCAAAAACCGTAGAGGAACCAAAATAGAAGCAAAAAAGAAAACAAAATCAGGTTGCAGAAAGAATCTGCAGAAATTTATGGATTTGAAAATGGAAACAAACTAAAGAAACTAAAATGAATTAAGAAAACTCTACAGTAAGAAGTGACAGAGAAACTAATAAAAACAAAAACAACAACAATAACAACAACCAGTTCTGAAGCAACCAACTCGCCCACTTGGCGCGTTCATTGCTCGCTGCAACGCTTTCGTTTTTATTTGTGTGCTTCTGTTGTTGTTTTTGTTGTTGCTTTGTTTAGCCTTTTCTGACCGTCGATAAAGTGAAAAAATTTTAAACTTGAAATGGTTAGAAAAAAGAGCAAAAAGAAATCCATTCCTTTTTCACTTTTCACACAATGCTCCATGTTCACACAATTCTCTCTTTTCTCTGCAGCGTTTCATTGTCTTCTGCCGCTTCTATGTTTGGTTTAGTCCAGCGATGATCTTTTCAGTAGTTTAGTAGAATCACTGGTTTCTTACTTAATACGGTTTTTCCTCAATAATGCAAAAACAGTGTTGCTTCCTGTACATTTTACGCCCACAATTCCTGAATTTCTCACATTTTCATTTCCATTCGTTTTCCTGTCTTTAATGCTTCTTCCCTCATTTGAAGTCAGACGTCTGTCTTGTAGTTATTTTAGCGTGAAATGAAGTTTTCACTGGCAACAAACAAACTAAAAAGGAAAAGACCACTCAATCTCATAAAATATTACAACGCTTCCTGCTGCCACTTCAACAGTTACAAAAACGACACTTTTCGCGCTCTCAGCTCCATTGCATCAATTGGCTGCAAGCACATTGCTGTTGTTGTTGTTGTTATTGTTGCCGCTGGTGTTGCGCTGTCATTGTCGCGACGCGCAGCAATTCATTTACGCTGCTCATTTGTTGTTCTTGCCACCGACAGATCGTCTCGACGTGCACCTGGAAGCGGCTACCACTGGCTGTGTCTCTGCTTAGTTTTTCCCTTTGCCCGGGGATGCAATGAAAACATTGCAGCATGGCGCCTTACAAGAGCAAAAACATGAATCTATATAAATAAATAAATAAATAACTGAAAAGAAAAGAAGCAACAACCCATAAATGGCAAACAAAAACGCAAAGAACACAGTCAGTTAGAGTTGCCTGAATGCCGTTCAGTACGCTGCCAACAGATGATTGAGTTTTAGGTCCTCGACAAAAAATGGAAAAAAATAGTAAAGAAATACTTGAAAAGAACCGTAGTTACGCAAGGGAGCATGAACATAATGTAATCCGAAACCAATCAGTCAGACAGCTGCGCAGTTCTCTCTGCTCAAAAAAGGAGCACACAGGCGGCTGAATAAGCCACAACTCTGAGAAATCTTAGCATCGTAACCCGGTGAACTGGAAGATGCCAATCAAAAATATTACAGAATTACATGTAGATTGTAGATAGATTAATATGAAGATCCTTTTCGCGATTCTAGGCCTTCTTCCCATTCCCAGCCAATTTTTCCATCTTTGCATTGTACTTCCTTCTTCATTAGTCTCATTCTTTTATCCATACGTCACAGTTTCAACAAAATCTTTCCTTCTGTGTAATATAGGGTGTTTTTTTTAGAGGTTTGTTTTTCGAATAGAGATAAAACTGGCATTTTGTGGTCAAATCTGGCAACTCTAATGTCATTTATGTTCAGTTTCGTTTGCCGTTTCATCATGAACAGGTTGACAAAAGAACAACGCTTGCAAATCGTGCAAATTTTTTTCGAAAATAATGGTTCAGTTCGCGAAGTTTACCGCAAGCTCCGTCCATTTTATGGTCGACATAATCGTCCATCAGAGCAAAATCGGTCCATCCATCGGTTAACCATGGGTCGTTTTCGCACTACGTTTACTCTATGTGATAATACGCATCCGCAGAGACGTCGAACAGTGCGAAGAAACAATTGCCGCTGTAGAGCAAAATGTTGAAGAGGACCCGAATGAATCGATTCGCCACCGTGCACAGCAATTGGAGCTTTGTCCATCAACTTTAAAAATTGGACCTGTAGCATTGGCTTTATTCGAGCCAGCCGCGGCGGCCACATGCCTGAAATCATATTTAAACATTAATGGAATAAAATTATCCTTCCAATAAAGCCAAATTGATGGACATTAAAGAGATTTTCTTGTGTTTTATTTCAATTCGAAGTTCTATACCTCTAAAAAAACACCCTATAGCTTTGTTAACTTTAAATCGAATGTGTCTTCCACCTTTGTATTTTAATTTTTTTTCCATTTTTCTTTATATTGTTACGAAAATCCAAGTTCCAAGGTTCGTTTGGATTGTGTTTGAAAATAAAACAACTTCAATTATTCAGCGCAAAACGCAGTCGGAAACTAACAATCACTTTATTTACAGAATTACACTTGTATCGTATCTACACTTGTTATCCCTTTGCTTGCTAAACACAGACTCGACGCCTTGCGCTGCCACTGCTGCTTTTATACTAGTTTTCTTATCGCGCCGAAGTTTCTTGCGCATTTCAGTTGTACTTTCTATCTCGATTGTTCTAGCAAAGTTCATTAGCTTTCGCGAACCATCCTTGTCATATCGGACTATCCAAGCGAATTATACCAAATTTGCCATACTTCAAAGTGCATGCCTAAAAGTATGCTTGGAAAAGCATCCGTGCATAGAAAAGCATTCAGCATCGTTTCAATATCTATTTTACTTCTTTCTACCTTATTGATTAATCTGTCGTTCTACCGATGAGATCTATTCCTGCAAGCCATGCTAAAATCATATGATGGCACCTCGGTTCAAGTTTCGTCAAAAACACTCATATTTTAACCTACCACTACTAAAAGCTCTAAATGGATCTCTATCTGGCATCGCTAAGGATCTAAAAGAGGTCTTTGTGAGGCCGATTAGCCAGACTTCCTGTCTTCGAATTCCTATTACCTGCCTTTTGATTAGCCCCATTGTTTTTTACTTTTTTTACATCTGCCTCTTCTTACTCTTCGCATCCAGTTCCAGAGGGGAGGACGTCCTCATATTTAGATATGTTTCTCTTCTCCTTCTTTAAGTCGAAGCAACCTAGAACCTACTTCTATTTCTATTTCTTTTCTTATTCCTATATCTCCCCATCTCCATCTCTGTCACCATCTTTTCCTCCTTCTCCTCAGCCCTCTTCTTAAGATCTCCTTCTATTTCCATTGTTTCTTCATTTTAATCCCGTATTCCTGTCCCTATTCCACTCGCTCATCGTTCCTCTTCACTTCCACTCACACTTCTTTTTCTCTCTGTCTTTTTTTCGCTTCTCTTTCTCTCTGTCTTCTTTCCTATTGCATTCTATTCGGTCAACTCCAAGATAAGGAATATCTGATAGTAAATTTATAACTCAAAAAGATATGTGTCCTCATGGTAGTACGTAACGTATAAATTATTTACTTTTTACTAGGAACAGAATAATTACGCCAATTAGTCATGAGCTGTGAATAAGTAGGATCTCTTACATCTCTACTCTACTCCTACACTTCCTCTACTTCTACTTCTTCTTCTTCTACTTCTACTGCTACTTCTACTCTACTCTACTCTACTCAACTCTAATCTACTCGACTCGTCCCGACCTGACTCGACTCGTCCCGACCTGACTCGACTCGTCCCGACCTGACACTACTCGTCCCGACCTGACACGACTCCTACCGACTTGACACGACTCGTCCCGACCTGACACGACTCGTCCCGACCCGACTCGATGCGTCCCGACCTGACTCGACTCGTACCGACTTAACCCGACTCGTTCCGACTTGACACAACTCGTCCCGACTTGATACGACTCGTCTCGACCTAACACGACTTGTCCCGACTTAACACGACTCGTCCCGACCCGACTCGATGCATCTCGACCTGACTCGACTCGTCCCGACTCGACCAGTCTCGGCTCGACCCGTCTCGACTGGATTCGACCCTATTCGCCCCGCCTCGACTCGACTCGACTCGACTCGACCCGTGTCGACTCGATCCATATTCGCCTCGACACGACCCGACTATCTCTTTTTATATTCATACCAGTAAACTAGTTAAAGCTTTCCATCCTCCGGTCTATACTCCTCTTCTTACTATTTTAGCCCGTCTTCCTCTCTCCGTATCTTTCTCTCTTCCCATCCTCTTCTTCCTTCATACCAGTAAACTAGCTAAAGCTTTTCATACCCCGGTCTATATTCCTCTCCTTACTGTTTTGGCCTGTCTTCCTGTCTCATTCTCTCTTTTATTGTCCTCGTCTTCCTTTCCTTTAACTATATATTTCTCTCCCTCTGCATTTTCCGTTCTATATCCTTCTCCATACTCTTTTACTCTTCTCCCTTTCTATGTTCCTTGTTCACTCCTCTCTGAATTATAGGGCCTCCACAAGACCGCCTTGTGTTGGTTATGTTAATTGGTTGTGTTGTTCTGCCAGGGTAGGTGATTGGTCTGCCGTAGGTAGGACTCCTCTTGTTGTCTCCTTCTATTTTTGTCCTAAGAAGAGAAACATTCTTTTTCCTGTCTATGCATTCCTCGCTGTTGCTTTCATTCTTTCGTTTTTTCTCGCTTTCTATTTCTTTTATCCTTCTCTGTTTCTGGTGCTTTCCCTCTAATTCTCCCACTCTTTCTCTTCCTTTTGCTCCCTTCAGTACCTTAAACACCATATAACCGACCTTATCAATGCCCTATCGGTATCGCAATCAATTGGTTCTCCTATTGCCCCAACCACAAACTGTTGGCCTGTCCAACTGTCTTCGCAATGCAATAGGCAGACACCAATTTTTCCGTATGAGAAACACGAATCGCCTTGAGCTTTAATTGTCTTAACTGCAATATGTCAATAAAGAAAAGTCAATTGCCTGTGAAAGACGGTAATATATGTCTTAAAAGCAACAACAACAACAACAACAAGGTGAGAACAACAATAAACCGAAATCTTGTAAAACCCTTTCGAAAGCAACGAGACTGCAATGCGGCCGTGGGTGGAGTCGGCCTTAAAAGGCGCTTACACAACTTCGACCGACCGACGATTAACACCCTTAAGGGCGAACGTGGTCCATGGCTGGTTGGATGGGTGGATGTGCCAGAATCGAACGTGGATACTGCGGCAACGATTAGAGGATGTGAGCGGCACGCGGCCGAGAGGCATTTAACCCTTTCCTGGCCACATGGCAAAGGACTTGTGCAACCCTTTCCCCATAAATGCCACGCAAGGCAATAATTTTCGCGGTTAACTGCAACTTGTGGCACTGTTTCCCACAAGGCAAGAAAAAAAAGACTTGGATTCGAAAAAGGAATCAAGGAAACCCGTTTTTGGGGGACGGGGAAAATGTGGAAATAGTTCCATCTTCGGCGGCACGAGGGTGGGTCGACTTTGTTGCGGTTGTGCGGTGCTTAAGGCCGCAAATAAATTGGACAGAGCAAGCGAAATAATGTTATTGTTATTGTTGTTGTTATTGGGGCAGCACAACGCACTGACGCAACAACAATGCAACAATTGTTGACGTAATTATGGGTTGGCGTACGAGGCGGCGCGCTACCGGAAGTGGCAATGCGGCGACTGTCAAGTCACAATAACCGTCAATTTTCCGTATTGCTTTTTTTTCTGCTGTATTTTCAATTTCTCAGGGGGTAGTTGTCCTTTCGAAAGGAAATTCGAAACTGCTTTTTTTGTAGAAATTCGCTCAACATTTGGCTGCCATTTGACGTTTGACTGCTGGCTGTCAGCTGTTTTTGACATGCGTTCCCCTCACCAGTTGCCACAGTTTGTTGCAACATCAAAGCCATTTGCTTTCTTTCTGTGTGTGTGTATGTGTGTTTGTGTTTATAAAGCAAATAGAGTTGGAACTAGAAAAAGCAAATATGAAGTCTCAGCATAATTTGATGACTTTTAAATTTTCCAGACTTTTATTCCCCAAACTCGTTCACTTTCAAGTGTTAAAATTCCAGTCCGCTCCTGCGTGCTTTTCGAACTCTTTAGCTGTTGTTAGTATTTTTCGGGGACACTTCTGGTGTCTGCTGTGAATTTTACAAGCCATTGATTTTTATTTGATTGCAGAAATAGCAACAACAAGGATGTCGCCGCCGCTGCCGCTGATTAGAGATGTAAAGCAGCGCGTGGAAGGGTTGCAAGTAATGTCAGAAGAAGAATGGGCTGTCTGTGCTACGGTCTGACTGTGTGGCGTCTGCAACGCGATGCGTCGCCTGCCAGGTTTTAAGTTTGGTAATGCGTCTTTCCGGGAGAGAGGAAACCAAACCTTATCGGCAGCAGGAATGCAAAGTCAGAAGGCAATCTCGGATGCAGTCCCCAGTGCTTTCGTTTTGACAACAATAACAACAACCAGAGCCGGCAAAGACAACTATTAGACACCGGAGATAGCAGTGTGAGGCGTTTGATTTCGAAGCGCATTTGTTGTATTTTATTTTCCTGTTGGAATCAGCAGACGAAACGAAGGAGTCAAGCACATAAATTAAATGAGAAGTTAGAGAGGAAGTGAGTTCAGGGAATAGATTCTCAAAGTATCTATCTACCTATCTATCTATCTATCTATCTATCTATCTATCTATCTATCTATCTATCTATCTATCTATCTATCTATCTATCTATCTATCTATCTATCTATCTATCTATCTATCTATCTATCTATCTATCTATCTATCTATCTATCTATCTATCTATCTATCTATCTATCTATCTATCTATCTATCTATCTATCTATCTATCTATCTATCTATCTATCTATCTATCTATCTATCTATCTATCTATCTATCTATCTATCTATCTATCTATCTATCTATCTATCTATCTATCTATCTATCTATCTATCTATCTACCTATCTATCTATCTATCTATCTATCTATCTATCTATCTATCTATCTATCTATCTATCTATCTATCAATCTGTCTATCTATCTATTCTCTCTGCTTTTCCCTCCAAAATTTTCAATTTTTCAAATTTTTGCACACTCTTCTTTACAACCCCCCATTAAACTTCAACATATCATCCCCCCTTTTCGCGGCACCTCCCCTCCCCCGCATTCCAACCGCCCACGCGCCAATTCACCTCAACCGCAAGTGTCAAACTTCATTAAAAATTCCCTGACAACGCGCGCGCTTCTTCGTTTTTTTCAATTTATCTATTTGTTGTTGCTGTACTTGTCTGACAGTTTATGTTGGTGGCGGCTTTACTTTTTCTTTTGTTATTGTTATTGTTATTGTAACCGATGCGCTTCAACAATTTTCAACTTTGCTTTCAACTTTTCACGTTAATTCGTAATTTAAGCCAATTTTGGTTGTAATTGTTGCACTTTGTTACAGCTGCTGTTTGTTGTTGTTGTTGTTTTTGTTGTTGATATAATGCTTGAAAAAAAAAAGTTGTGTCTCTCAGTCAAGCAGCACAAATTGACACAGCGACACGCGACAACTGCCGCCAAGAACAAATACCGTTTAGTCACAAAGCGCACATCTGCGCAATACATAGACATTATATACATAGGTATACATATTTACCTATGTACAAATATAAATATGCAGACATGTATTTATATATTCGTCGGCATTCAAACAGTGTTAGCGGTCGAATGCACAAAGTGCTTTCGCCTTGTGTCAACTCTGACTGTCGCATTTAACATGCTTTCGCTCTTTTCGTTTGACAGTCGACATGTGATTGCTACAGTTGTTGCTGTTGTTGTTGTTGTTCGCACCACACTAGCCGTCCCAATGTGCTGCCAATATGTCACATCCCACACACGTACACGCACACACATACAAACACAAGCACAATGCGAGCACTTGATTTGCTTGAACACGCCCCCTTTTTCGGTTCACATTTAATTAACTTGTTGCAATTAAGTTGACAGTTGTGCGCTTTAAATGTCGAACAACGCCGAAGCAGCACAAGTTGGGTGGTGGTTTCAAAATGTTTCGAAAGAAGGAAATACTCAATTTTAAGGCAACTTTATAGTCCTTGAATAGGAGATGTCTGCCTGCATTGTGGCTTCTTTTACTATTTTACTTCTTTTTCTTCACATTCTCTTTTAAGTTCCTTCTTCACTTCTTTTAATTTTAAGCCAACTTCGTTGTCCTTGAATGGGTGATTTCATCTTCCTTTGTGGCTACTTTTACTACTTCACTTCTATTACTTTTTCTTCCCTTTCTTTTTTAAGTCCTTTCTTTTCTTCTCTTTGATTCTCATTGACCTTAAAGCCTTTTCTTTTCTTCTTTTGTTCATTTCTTTTCCTTTGAAGCCATCTATTTTCTTTCTCTTTTTTTTCTCTTTTCCCTTAAAGCCACCTGTTTTCTTCTCTTTCCCTATGAAGCCACTTATCTTCCACACTTGTTCTCTTCTTTTGGTGTCTTCAGCTGCTTTTATTCAGTAGTTTACTGCTTCTTTTTCTACTTTTCCCACGACATTTTCTTTTACAACTTCATTTCATCACTTTTACTTATTTTACTTGTGAAGAACTTTGAAGAACTTTCTGCCTCATTTTGTACCATTTTGTTATTAATTTTATATCCCGTTTTTTTCACATCGTAACTTTCTATTTCTTCTACATGCTTTCTTCTTTCCTATTTTGACTTCCTTTCTCAATTTCTTTCTTTCATTCTCGCTCTTGACATTTTCCTTTATCTTTCTCTCTTGATTCTTTTTCTCCTTTGCATCTATTTTCCTCTTTGTCATATCTCCGCAGTCTTAAACCCATTAGAGCATAACGTTCGATAAATCGGACGCCAAACAAATTTTTAGTTTAGGAGTTATATATATTTTACTCAAGGTTTATCCTTTTAAAACAGTAGTTTAATATTTTAACTTTATGCACTAATGGGTTAATCTTCCTTCTTTTTCTCACTACGCATCTTCAACATTTTCTTCCCATGTCCAAATGTTGCTTCTTCTTATTTTCTTCTATTCCCGATCGCATGTTGCTTTCAAGTCTCTACTTGATCTTTTCTCACCCTTTGCTCTTCCCTCTTCATTATCTTGTTTTTTTGCGTCTATATGTTTCCTTGTCATCTTTTCTCTGTCTTAAAACTTCAGTACTTCCTTCTCGATACACACCTTTAACATTTTCTTCCTATAATGTTTCTTCTCCTTATCCTCTCCCCTTCGCTCTCTCCCCTTCGAATCCCTTCTATTGTCCCAATTACTTGTTTCTCCTTTCTTCACTAAACATCATCAACTTATAATTCTGGGTCCCTTTCTTTCTCATACTTCTTGACTTCACGACCCATTCAAGTCCCTACTTAACTTTCTGTCATACTTTCCTCTTCCCTCTCGATTATCTTTTTCCTTTGCATCTATTTTTCTCTTCTCGGTCTTTCTCCTTCCCTACTTCCTGCTTGCTTCACATCTTCAACATTTTCTTCCTATAATGTTGTTCCTCCTTATGCTCTTTTCTTCCCCCCTACTATCCTTTTCAAATCCCTACTTTAATTACTTGTTCTTCCTTACTTTACTCTACTTCTTCAACTTGCTAATAATTCTGGCCCCCCCTATACTTCACTTCAGTCCTCACACCACGTGATTAACAGTCCGACTCCCTCCCAGTGGTACTTAACGCCCCTTCCGCCAATCGCACCAACCCAGCAGCCGAGTTGCATTCCGAATACACTTCGGGTGTATTTCAACTGTCCGACTGTCTCAATGGGCACTGAATTCGGTTGCTGTCGGTGCAGTTCATCATATGTCTGTCGCCACTGTCGTCAAAATGCTGTCCTCAGTGGCCAACAGCGACGATGAAAGATTATGCAAATTTTTGACAGTCGCTCGCAAGGCGTGAATGAGCTTGAAAGTGGGGGGGAGCTGCCTGTTTCGGGCACTTTGACAAATTGCACACATTAACGTTACTATTTCCGGCTGTCATTCACATTCCAAGCGACTATAAAAATGGCGCCAGAAAACATTTCAAAGGCGTTTCACATCGCAGGATAACGAAACGAGCAAGTGCAAGGATTTTCTCAATCAGCGCCAAAGAAAATGTTTGCTTGACTCGCTTAGCTGCTCATAAAAGCCCATTACGGCATGCTTAACCCGTTAGTGACTGAAGGGACGTTTTCGTGATTTAAAAAATGTATATAGTTTTGAAGGTTTTGGACTACTAAACAACGGTTTCGGTACAAGAATATTGAAAGGAAAATTTATTTAATTGACATTTCCATAGGAGTCATGATTCGTTCTTTGTGTTTTGCTGACTTCAGGCATGGTCCATTAGACATCACGTGACTCGACTTTTGAGTTCTATTGTCCCAAATTCTTCTACTCGTGGCAAAGAAAATGCACTAAAGTTCTCCAGAATAATTCGGAGATCGTAGATGTAATGAGCTCAGACATTCTTTTCCTCTAAGGCCTTCGAGAACAATTCGAAGATCGTAGACGTAATGAGCTCAGACATTCTTCTCACCTTTGCCACAAACTCGCACTACGGTCCTCGAGAACAATTTGGAGATCACGGACGTAATGAACTCAGGCGTTCTTCTCTTCTTCTCGTTGCAACAAAATTGAGCTTAAGTCCTCGAGCACAGTTTGGAGATCGCAGATTTAAAGAGCTCAGACATTCTTCCTTTTCTTCTCAGGTCTTCGAGAACAATTCGGAGATCGTATACATAATGAGCTCTTCTTCTTCTCTTTGCAACAAAATCACGCTAGAGGACAGTTTGGAGATCGCAAACCTTATGAGCTCAGACATTCTTCTTTTCTTTGCATCAAACTCGCTAAACTAAGGTCATCGAGATCAATTTGGAGATCGTAGATGCAATGAACTCAGACATTCTTCTTTTCTTTGCATCAAACTCGCACTAAAGTCCTCGAGAACAGTTTAGTGATCATAGACGTAATAAGCTCAGATCTTCTTCTTCTTCTCGTTGTATTGAAATCGCGCTTAAGTCCTCGAGAACAGTTTGGAGATCGTAGACCTAATGAGCTCAGACATTCTTCCCGTCTTCTCTTTGTCACAAAATTTCACTATAGCCCTCAAGGGAGATTTTATGATTTTCAATTTTCATTGTATGGATCAGTTAATTATAAGTTCCTCTAAGAAGCTACCAAATGCGCCGACGTCATGGCTTATGGCCAATAAAAACACGTTACAAGAGATCACAGATGACGGAAGCAGAACGTGAAATGTGCCCAAAGCAGAAACAGTAAAGCAAGAAAATTCGTAAACAAAGCAAAGACCGAAAAAACAGCTGTTGAAATTCTCGTTATTCTGAAGGATTGGTAACAGCAGGTAGCAACCTGAGCCAATCACTAACAACAACACAAACACAACCAACATTAGAACGTCAAAGGACAAACCAGCTGAAGTACGAAGACTGGAGTTGCACTAGCAAATTGAAGCCACAACCCAACGCATGTTTACAAAGTACTAAGACAACAACACCATTTCAAAACATTACCAATCAAAGCTGAAAATACAAAACTAAAAACGAAAAAGAGATTAAATCTTGTTGGGAATGAGATTTACTCGAAAAAAAATCATCTCGAATACTTTGAGAAAATAAGATTTGTGCCGCTTGCAACAACAAAAAGCACTACTGGGGTTTCAAACAAAACACACCAAATATTGTTAAGAGTCTTCAAAAAAAGATACGAAAAAAATGTTAAATACATTTTCATGCGCTCAGCTCGAACAATCAGCTTTTCAATATCGTTCAATATATGAAAAAAATTTACTGAAATTAACAGCAGCTGTGCGCCGATCAACTCATCATTATTGTTGCTGTTCCTCTTAGTGCTCAATGGCTCAATAAATGTCCCCGAAACCGCGTGTGGGGCAAAGAACGCAAAGAATTGAAATTTTCCAAATTTTATTCCACACAACACGAGGGTTGCTGCTGCATTGCACGATCATCATTTCCCCCCTTTGTGTGCCATTCTCTAGAATCGTTTTTGTTGTTGTTGTTCGTCCGTCGAGTTGTACGTTGTGCGGGCTCAGGTGTTTCCCTTTTTATCGCCACGCCTATCAGCTTCTGTGTGTTTTTAATTTCCTACTCGCAGCGAGGTGCATAAATGTGTCAGTTAACTATCTTTTCCCCCCTTTCGTTTCATTTCAATTGCTTCTGTACTTCTGCATTCTGGCAGTAAAATCCGGTTTTTGAATTTTTCATTATTTTTCATTATTTTTCTTCTTCTTTTATTTTTGTTTTTGTTATTTTTTGTGCTCTCTGACAGCTGTTTCTTCATCAACTTTCCTTGCGGCACCTGTCCTCAAAAATTTCCACGTCTGGCTTGTTCAACTGTTTACAAATGGTGCCTGCAGGTTTCTGATTCTGTATTCAATTCAATTACAACAAAATCGTATATCCAAATCATATCAAATGTCAGCAAACGAAGCCATAAAGGGTACCTAACAATTTTTTGCAAGGTGGCAAGATGGAAGAATGCATTTTGCTCTTTGAAACAAATATCGGTTTCAAAGAGCTGCGCAGCTGATTTATGCACTGAATTGGAACTCGAAATTCTAATCTGCAGGTTCCCATGATGATCAAAGTTTCCTATATTCCAATCAAAACCTTTTGAACCTTTTGAAAAGCATTCAACTGCCTTTAGTTTCTGAGTTAGAAGGTTTGATAATCTGAAATAAAGCTTATCTTGAAGTGTATGTAATAGAACAAGAGAAGTTCTCTGAAAGACGTTTATGTCTTACGGTGAACTCTATTAAATCGATGTTGAAGAAAGATTGTAAGAAAATGCAACTTTTTGACAATCTTTCAATGGTTAGTAGCTCATAAATCAGAAGGCCTAGCAAAACTTGAAATATGAATTTTCCTATGGAAAAACTCCAGCTATCCATTAATGGGCTCAAGGTCAAAGATACTTAAGAAGAATCCAGAAAAGCTAGCGAGAAGAAATATAACTTGCTTCGAAGAAGAACTCTCTAACTATTAAAAACTTAGTTTAAAGTTGCCAATATCCGAGAGAAAACCCAATTAAATGGAACCCAAATTATAAGATGAAGAAAGTCACACGTTTGAAAACCGTTCAATGCCAGAAGAATTCAATAACCCAGAAGAGCCTTTACCTTATATACATAAGTCTTTGCCTTCTCTGTAGGAGAGTTTCCCAGTTAAAATGTCAAATATTCCAGGGAAAACTTGTTTAAATCCAAGTTGAAGGGAGACTTTGGCACAAGTTACCTCTTTCAAAATCGTTCAATGGTCAGTAACTCCTTAACAAGAAGGACTAGGGACCTCAAATACACCTTATCTGTAGTACAATTTCGCAGCTATTCAAAAAATGGTTTCAAAATTTCGAGAATTACAAGTCGAAGGGAGTTTTTGAAAAAAGTTACCTTTTTGATGGCAACGATCAGTAACTCCTAAGACAGATGTGCTAGATGACCTAAAGTATTTTTCTAGTAGAACCTTGCAGATATTTCAAAATAGCCTCAAGAATGGTTGAATCTTACTTTAACCCTTTCCTTCCCATGGTAGCCATATGGCTACCAAATTCAAATTTGGAATTTCGATGTATAATTTTCGATTTTTCCCCATTCTATGAATTGTATCGCTTAAAAGAAACATTGTTCTGAGCTTTTTCAGCAAAATATGTAGTTTGTGTTTTTGGGAACATTGAAAATTGTTAACATTTGTGCAACGGTTCCCGCTCGACAGGGCAGCAGAATTAAATGGCAAAAATGTAATATTGCTCTATGTTTAACAAAGGACACAAAATAACTCTAAAATTCTAACAAATAACTCTAAAAACTTGTAAATAAAGGGACATTTTGTTTTCATATAAAATATGTTTTAATTTTGCTTCATAAAAGCCCAGTGTAGTCTAGTGTAGTATGGCTACCTCCTCCTCGCACCTCCCACTGGAAAGTCAAAACCATTTTAAATATTATGCAAAATACTTTTAAATAGTTCTCTCGTTTCAAATAACCAACTTCCAATTTGTTTCTATGGCTATTTCATAATTCGGGAAGGAAAGGGTTAAAAGTGACTTTGAAAAAAGTTACATTTCTAAAAATCGTTTTACGGTCTGTAGCTCTTAAATCTAAAACCCCGAGAAGGTCTAGTGGCCTAAAGAATTATATTATCTTGTAGTAGAACTCTCCAGCTATTCAAGCGACATAGATATACCTGATATCATACATCATATCATATCATATCATATCATATCATATCATATCATATCATATCATATCATATCATATCATATCATATCATATCATATCATATCATATCACATTATATCATATCATATCATATCATATCATATCATATCATATCATATCATATCATATCATATCATATCATATCATATCATATCATATCATATCATATCATATCATATCATATCATATCATATCATATCATATCACATCATATCATATCATATCATATCATATCATATCATATCATATCATATCATATCATATCATATCATATCATATCATATCATATCATATCATATCACATCATATCATATCATATCATATCATATATCATATCATATCATATCATATCATATCATATCATATCATATCATATCTTATCATATCATATCATATCATATCATATCATATCATATCATATCATATCACATCATATCATATCATATCATATCATATCATATCATATCATATCATATCATATCATATCATATCATATATCATATCATATCATATCATATCATATCATATCATATCATATCATATCATATCATATCATATCATATCATATCATATCATATCATATCATATCATATCATATCATATCATATCATATCATATCATATCATATCATATCATATCATATCATATCATATCATATCATATCATATCATATCATATCATATCATATCATATCATATCATATCATATCATATCATATCATATCATATCATATCATATCACATCATATCATATCATATCATATCATATCATATCATATATCATATCATATCATATCATATCATATCATATCATATCATATCATATCATATCTTATCATATCATATCATATCATATCATATCATATCATATCACATCATATCATATCATCATATCATATCAAATCGAAGCGCCAACCATTTGAAATCTTTGCGCGCGCAAAGCTAATTAAAGCTTCAAAATACCAATAAACAAAAAAGCAATTTGACAAACTATTTGGTTAGTGCGTTTTATTACTTTGTAGTTGTTGCTGTTCAAGTACATGTGTGGTATGCAATTTCGTATACTTGTTTTTTTTTGGCTGTTTTCGGTTCAAGTGAAAATGCTAAGCGTGAGAACTTTTATTTGCACGACACTTATCGCAGCTTGTAGCTGCCTACATACCATGCAAACAGCTCCAACTACATACATATACATTTATATATATATTTGAGAGTCTATGTATTCATATGTAGGCATGCAACTGCCGCTGGCAGTTAAAGTGGCATTAGAACGAACGCCGAGTGGTATAGAATTTCTGGCATTTTTTTTCTAAATTTTTTTTCTGAAGCTGAACACACCCTGCCGTGAGTGTTTCGTATGTGTGTGTGTGTGTGTGGTCTCTGTTTTCCACCGCTCTTTGCTTGTAAAATACAACAAACAACAAAACGAAACATAGAGTAGGAGAAGAGAAAAAAATCCCAAATGGCCAAAAAAAATCCCACTTTTCGCCGTCCAAAATCGTCCTTTTCGTATGTGGATTTGTTGCACCTGCGCACTGAACACGCAGCGGAGCGGAAACTCACTTCGGAGCGTCTGCAAACGCTGCACAGCGACAATGTTGGAGAGTGAATTTGTTGGTTCGAGGAAATTTCGATTTTCACTTCCTATATACCAAACGAAATACTGGGTTTTCTCACCTTCAACTGGGCGAAAAATTTGCTTCGTTCTTCCTTTTGCTGTCCTTCCCGTTCCTCAGTTTCCCATCTACATTTTATTTTATTTGAGTGTTTTTTTTTCTGGCTGGAAAATGCATATTGAGCAGTAAATGGAAGAGACTTGAAGTAAATATAGGAAGTATATAGGATATTTTACAATAGGAAGTAGACGTGGAATATGGAAAAATATATTTGTTTACTTGTTTATCTATTTTTATTTCCTTTTTTTGTTTGTAATTTCATTTCTTTTTACATGAAAAAGTGATAATTAATTATTTGTATTGCAGTTTCCCTCTCCCTTTTCAAAATGAAATTCTTTTTATTTTTTGTTGTTGGTATTAAATGTTTTTGTAAATGAAGTTAGTTTTGTTACTAATTTTTATTTCATATAAAATTTCATAATTAATTAATTATTTATTATTAAATATAAAATTGTGTTTACTTTTACTAATTATTATTTTTTTGAATTTTGTTAATTTTTAACTCTTTTTATTATTAATTATTTGTAATTAATTACACTCTGCGTGAAAATTACTCTCAAAAATTCCGACATGGGGGGGTCTTACTGAGTAACTTTCTATAGGTATACTGAGTTGAGATCCACCAGGCGTTTGGCTGGATTGGCTCTAGTTTAAGAGAAATCCGACTTTGAAGTTTGCTCTTTTTAGTCGAGTTCGTCGCTTAAGTCTTCGAACGTGTAAATGCTAATAGGTCCTAAATCGTTCCAAATATCGCTTTATTGTCTTTGGCAAGTTTGTAGATATTTTAACGACTAACAAATTTGCTTAAGACACCAATCCATAAAAAATACATTCAAACTGTGTTTTCAACAAAAATGTCCCAAAAACCCAGCTTTATAGGGAACCCTCGTGAAAAAAATAAATGAGTATCCCTTTATATAGAGGGTTGGCTCCTGCATCTAAAAAACTAAAAATTTTGTCTGGGAAACGCCAATAAAAGGCGTGGCTCGGCGTCAAAGTTCAAAGTTTTTATCAAAAAAACTTTAATAATTTTTTTGAATTGAAATTGTTTTAATTATTGATTGTTTTAAACATGAAAAAACCTGTCATTTTAAATTAAAATAACAAGTTATATTTATTTTTAATTTTATACAAATTTAATTTAATATTACTTTTAATTCTGAATATTTAATTTTTTGTATGAAATTTTTTAAAATTTTTATTTAAATTTTTTATTACTTAACTATTTTATTTTCATTTTTATATTATTTTCTTTTTTTTTAATTTTGGTATTTTTTCCTTATGTTACAAATTAAGTAAACAAATGTTTTCAACAATATTTTTAATTTATTTATTCAATTTGGCCTTGAAAAATAGTAATAGTCAAGAAAGATTTTGCTTCAGAAGGTGTTAAATAAAATACTTTAATGAAGTAATATCTCCTCCCTTGGGCAGAAATCCCCCTTCCCCTACCAGCCTGTGGAAAACCTCTATCAAATACCTGTTCCTTCCCTCCTTCCGACCTCTCTCGGCGCCGCTTTTCGTTCACACGGGTCAAAGTTTCGCGCCACAGCAACAAATAACCAATAATGGCCCATATGACAGCTGTGTCTGCCAGCGCTAAACGTCGGCGCTGTGTTGTCCCGGCCCGCACCCCAACTGCTGCTCGCTGTGTCCCCCCAGGCAGCAATTCGCATTGCCAAAATTACGATTCACGAAATGCCCGAAATGTCATAGAATCCGCGCCAGAAGTACTTCATAACTCATTATGCCCGACTGATACGAATCTTAACATACCAATTCACATTTCCACAAACACACACACACACACACGCACACACACATAAGCACACCACCAACACACCAACACATACGCACACTTGCATGCAGCACTGTTTCACTCGTTCAGTTGTTCGTGTGCAGCACGTTGTCGGTTGTATTCTATAATATTTATTTTTTTGTTGTTTTTGCTTTCAACAAACGACAACATAATGAATACTTACTCGTATTTCCCTTCGCCCCCCTTGCTCACACCAACCCACCACAGCAATGTATTCAATGTTGTTGGCACTGTTACCTCATAAAATTATGCATTCAGCGACCGCCCGCAGTCCGCGTTGCCGCCGCCGCCGTCATCGCCCGCCCATTTGCCGCTACGCGCGCTCTCATGCGCCGCTATTCATTGCGCTCTCTTTAATGTTATTGAACTGAACTTGACATTTTGCACTCAACCACACACACACACACACACATGCACGCACACACTGCTGCACATATGCGGATATGGTCGGAAGAGGCAAACGCAGGATACACACCGGCCAGGCGGTCGACCTCATTCATGTTGGCCTGCAGCCGTTCCCTACCTACTCTCCCCTGCGCCGTCCATAGCGATGGAGCGACCCGATTGCATGCCAAATGAAACAAATTAAAGCCCAGCACAATGGGGTCGCCCATTCCAACCGACCGACCAACGGGCAGTTTTACCCAAACTTTAGTCAAACGTTTCGCTGCCGGCCGAAGTTTTTGCGCGCACCGAAAGCTGTCGGCAATACGCTCGTTTGCCAACGAACAGCTCCAAGCATGCGGACCCCCCAGTGCCGAATGCACGCGAAAGTATTTTTCAGCTTTCGTGCCGGTCGTCGGCGCACTCGGTCGCTCGGCCTCTCGAGGCGCCCGGGCTCGCGGCCAAACAAATTTTTGTTTACCGACGCGATAGATGCTACATACAGACAAATATATATGTATATGTACATATATAGTCACATACTACACGCACTTACGTACATATGTACGAGCACAAATAGTTTGTGGTTTATTGCTGGCAAAATATTTGGCCGCTCAATTTCGTAGAGTTTTGTAATTTAATTAAGAAAACTTTGAGAACGTGCCGAGCATCAAAGGAACGCAGAGAGTTTAACTTCAAAGACCGTAAAGATTGGAAAGTTGAAAAGTATCTAGAAGTGAAATTGTTACTGCACCTAATAACGCTTCTTTTTTTACTTGTAACCACAACCAGTTATGAGATTATGGCCACAACTAGTTATAGGATTAGAAGATATCAAGGATATCTCTAGCAGAAAAATCACGCAGCTGCTGGCAGTTATCGAAGCCTCGAACTGGCTTTGAGCAGCCAGGGTTCTACTTGGGTAAATAGCCGACACTTGTGTACCTAAGCTGTCTTTGCTACTACCCAGACAGTGGATCGGGACATCGACACCCTAACCAACCAACCATGACATGTTCGAAACCTCTTTCCAGACACTTGCTTCAGTCACAAAGAGCGATATAAGTAATCTTTCCAACGTAGATAGGATCTCCTTCTAAATCGCAGACCCTCAATTACCGCATTGAGCTTCTTTTTGCTAAACCTTCGTCCACCTAAGCTGTCTTTGCTATTACCCAGACGGTGGTTCGGGACATCGCCACCCAAACCAACCAACCATGACCTGATCAAAACCTCTCTCTAGGCCCTTGCCTTAGTCACAAAAAACGATATTAGCGCTGCCTCTACGTAATCTTTCTAACGTAGATAGAAACTCCTAAATCACGGACCCTCAATTATCGCATTGAGCTTCTTTTTGTTAAAGCTTCGTCGACCTAAGCTGTCTTTGCTTCTACCCAGACAGAGGTTCTGGGCATCGACACCCAAACCAACTAACCATGACCTCTTCAAAACCTTTTTCCAGACACTTGGTTTAGTCACAAAGAGCGATATAAGTTATGCTTCCAACGTAGATAGGAACTCCTTCTAAATCGCGGATCCTCAATTACCGCATCGAGCTTATTTTTGCTAAAGCTTCGTCGACCTAAGCTGTTTTTGATACTACTCACACATCACACACCCCCAGACGGTGGTTCGGGACATCGACACCCTAAGCAACCAACCATGACATGTTCCAAACCTCTCTCCAGACACTTGCTTCAGTCACAAAGAACGATATAAGTAATCTTTCTCACGTAGATAGGAACTCCTTCTAAATCGCGGATCCTCAATTACCGCATTGAGCTTTTTTTTGCTAAAGCTTCGTCGACCTAAGCTGTCTTTCCTTCTACCCCGACAGAGGTTCTGGGCATCGACACCCAAACCAACCAACCATGACCTCTTCAAAACCTCTTTCCAGACACTTGCTTTGGTCACAAAGAGCGAAGTAATCTTTCCAACGTAGATAGGAACTCCTTCTGAATCGCGGATCCTCAATTACCGCATCGAGCTTCTTTTTAGAGTAGAGTAGAGTAGAGTAGAGTCGAGTAGAGTAGAGTAGAGTAGAGTAGAGTCGAGTAGAGTAGAGTAGAGTAGAGTAGAGTAGAGTAAATTGCGGCCGTCAAAGTTCTTTCAATAGCATCTGATTTGACACCAAAAGATGATAGGACATCCTTAACTTGATCCTCCCATCGTAGTCACGGTCTCCCTCTTCGTCGTTGACCTCCAACCGCCGCATCGAACAGCTGTTTCGTCGAAACTTCATCGTCCATAAGAGAGATATGGTCAAGCCAACCTATGTCCTTCAATGTTCTTTCATCATAGTGTACCTTGTTTTCAGAAATTGCTGTGTTCATGGGGCACCGAACATGTTGATACACATTTCAAACGGGTGGAAACTGTGGTAACACAACTCACCTTGTAAGTATGTCTCATACAGCGGCATACACACTGGAACTGAATAGACAGATACATATGTGGAAGTTTATCCATCGAAACGAAGGGGGTTTCCCAATGGACCCAATATGGTATCTGAATGGAAGTTCATACCGAACACTCCTCTTTAAAAATCTAACCCAATCTAAGTGGAAGTGATATCTTTTGGACGAGAGCACACTTGGACCAAACAAAAAATCAGACCTTTTGTAGGTCTTTTATAAGTAAGATCCTTCAGGATCTGATAGTGTCAGTCTGATAGTTTTAGTCAAAGAGAGAAACCCTTCTTTCATGTCCTGCAATGAACGAGCAAACTTGTCATGTGAACATCCTGGAAAGCCATAACAAAGCAATGACAACAATCGTAACGACTCACGCGTCACAAGTTGACTAAAGTTAAACGACATTTCAATAGCCTCGTTCAAACATAACCTCACATTTCGATCAAGTGATAACGACTCCCAATAATTCGTGCAGCCCAAAAAATTGCGCTGACAAACTCACCATTTATGATGGAAATTCAACGGCAACAACTGGCGCGGCTGTGCCAAAACAAGCTGGAATCACCGCAGATGTTATCGAGAAGCACGTCGCGCCGTGTTGCTCGGCGTAAGCCTTAAATTGCCAAACACGCGTCGGCCGGTTTGGCACGCAGCGTTGCAACTGGAATTAACCTCACAAAGTGGAGAACGACGAACCCCTTTCGGTCGAATGCAACGCACAACCCCCATGAGAACACGACGCGTCGCATTTGTGCGTTTATAATTTTTTTATTAAAAAAAAATTCGTTGCTTTTGTTGTTGCTGGTCACTGTTGGTCAGTGACCAAACGAGTTAAGCTGCTTTCAGTTCAGTTTCAGTTGTTGTTTTTTTTAATATGAATAAAATATTTGTCTGAAAACGAGTTTATGCTTTTGATATCGTAAAATTGCAACTCATTACATGGTTTTAGGAAGGGGGAAAACCCCCTTTTTGATGCGCCTGCAATTGTGTGTTGGATTCCCTGCGGATTTGGCGACGGCTGTAGGCAACAACGACATCAAGTCTGCGTGGCACTTTAAAACCAAAAACAACGATAACAAAATGTCGACTGACTGAAGTGAGATTTTTTTTTGTGTGTCAAAACCAACAACAAACGCAAACTGTGGCAATTGATTAAAGGATTAGGGGTGACTACGGGAAAAAAAAAAATTTGTAAAATAAGAAAAAACAAGCAACAACAAATCACGAAAATCTTGCAATGTGCAACGTGGCACTCCTGCTCCGCCCTCCGTCGACTTCTGCTGCGTCCTCACTGCCACTGTTGTTCGCTGTTATGAATGTATAATTTCATCAATTTCAATGTTTTTCTGATTCGCTTCCGTGGCTCTTGTTGTTGTTTGGGCAAGTGTTGCACCCCGTTTGTGAAAGCCGCATCCATCCATCCACTCACACTAAGCGCTGCTTTTCACAATTCATCCACTCAGCCGAACCAAGAAAAGAAACAAAAAAACGCCAATACGAGTACAACCAAAATAAATAAAGGAGTTTCACTTTTGTTCGTTTTGCTGTTGTTGTTGTTGTTTTCGTTGTGCACTTACGCTCATTTAGCGACACGACAGCGCTCGCGAGCTGCATTCGGGGTGACAGGGCGCCGACCATGTTCGGCAACACTTGGCCGACGCACGCACATCCGGCGTGGAAAATTGCGCCCAACTTTAGCCCTCCGCCCTGTCACACCAGTCGCAGCGACGCAGCGTCACAGCCGACAGTGGGTGGGCGCCGAGCTCGTGGGGTGACGCGGCTAATGGATCAGCCATTGTCGCCGGAAGTTGCTGGCCAATATTTAGATTCGCATTAGTCAAGACGCGACCGAACGGAGCGGGGAAGCATCCCTCGTTCTGACTTTATGAATATTTACGTTTTTATTTGCGCGGCTTGTAATTTAAAACTTGATTAAGGCGTCGCTTGTCCCCAGTGCGCACGCACTCGCTAAATTTTTTTGTTCAATCTGTGTGTGTGTGTGTGTTTGTGTGCGGGTTTTTGCTTTCTTTTGAATTCATAAATATTCCATATGCGGCAATATGTGGCTTTTCATTATAATTTACGTGTATGTGTGTGTGTGTGTGTTTGTGTGCCCATAATTAGTGAAGTCATTTTTTCGCCAACATTTTAATGAGGTTAAGTTAAAACCAAAAAAAAACACTCTAATTACCGTCCACCAAGGACCCAGCTTAGTGCCATTCTCACCGCATTGCAAGTCCCCTTTTTAATTAAATTTAATTTTTTTCCAGGATTCGCCTTATTGCAGTACCTTCATTAATGAACAAATTACATGTGTCTACATAAATTTGAGGTTATGTGTCTGCATATGAATGCTCACTAATTACAACATCATTTGATTCAATTGTAACGGGCTACAGATTTAAGGTCTTACAGGAGGTTTCTATATGAATCCTTGTTTGCGTACGCAAGAAGCATCTGGATTCTCGTTATGATCAAAAGGCAATAAGGGATAGTTCTGATGAGAGCCGGTCAAAAGAGAGAGAGAGAGAGACGGTCAAGAAGGTTGTAACCCTGGCGCGGGGTTTATGACTAAATAGTTGCATTCCATTTTTTCCAATACTCTGTAGGAGAAAAGAATGCTTAGCGTATACTTTCTCCAGTTGGTCACATCAAGTGATTTTAGGGCGTCTTTAACTGTGTCCTTCCACCGGAGGCACGGTCTCTCTCTTTGTCATCGACCTCCAACTATCGCATCAACCTACAGTTACTGTTTCCATACGGCAGACATGGTCAAACCAACGTCAACGGTCATAACAACCCGTTACCGGGTTACGACCTGTCGCAAAAGTTCTCTCCAGGCGCCTCTGCTTTGCATGTACCTTCTGCAGTTGGTCACACCAAGTGATGTTGGGACATCTTCAACTGAGTCCTTCTACGGAGACATGTTCTCCCTCATCGTCGTCGATCTTCAACTACCGCATCGAACACGGAGACACGATCTTTCTCTTTTTCGTCAACCTCCAACTATCGCATCGATCTTCAACTACTGTTTCCATACGGCAGACATGGCCAAACCAACGTAACCTTACTTAACTTCACTTGTCATAAGAACCCGTTACGGGTTTACGACCTCTCCTAAGTTCTCTCCAGGCGTGTACCTTCTGCAGTTGGTCACACCAAGTGATGTTGAGACCTCTTCAACTGGGTCCTTCCACCGGAGCCGCGTTCTCCCTCGTCGTCGTCGATCTGCAACTATCGCATCGAACACATTTTTTGGCAGAGCTTCCATACGGCAAACATGGCCATGGATGTTAATTCGCTGTGCTACGTTCATGTCTTCAAACAGCTCATACAGCTCGTTGTTGGTCTGTATTCGATAGTCATCACCAAGACGAACAGGGCTCAAGATTTTGATCAGCATCTTCCTCTCGAACACACCAAGGGCCGCTACTTTTCGTTTCGCGTCAATGTCCATGTTTCCAGGTGAAAGCGACCCTAAAAGCACCTATTCCCAAGAGTAATCCATCGCTTTATTTCCAGGCTGACATCAATAGGTAGGTAGACGAGTTCCTTGACAACTTCAAAGGTATACTTGTCGACCCCGACTTGAAACCCTAGCCGCTGCGAGTCCCTACGTGTAGACAGCATTGACCCATTTTGGCAGATTCTCTTTCAATTACCGCAAAGGCAGCGGTGGCATCTCGCTTGTTACGCCCCATGTAGTCAATGTAATATTTATAAGGAGGCAAGGAGCTGGAGTCTCTTTTGGAGCATGGTACCACTACGATGCATACCGGCCTTGTGTAGAACGCTCTCCATGGTGATGTTGAAGAGTTCGTAAGACGAAGGATCGCCCTGTCTGAAGCCTCGAACGGTATCAAATGGGTCGGAGAGCGAACTTTGCAAGGATACCAAGTTCAGACAATGTGGCATACAGGCGATCCCTTATCGGGCTATCGACTGCTGCCTTCTAAGCCTTCTGATATAGAGATAATGGGTATCGATTTGACTCTCATGGGTCTTTTCAAGGATTTGGCTTAAAGTGAATATTTGATCGATAGTGGACTTACCAGGTCTAAAGCGGCATTGATAGGGTCCAATCAATGCCTTGGTGAGTGGCTTCAATTTTTCACATAATACGCTCGTTTGGACCTTTGACGCGATGGGAAGTAGCCTGATACCCCTTGTTATTAAATCGCCTTTCTTCAACACAGGACAAAAGGCAATTTATTCTATATAAATCTTCATAAAAGAACCCATCGATAAATTCATGAATTTATGAATAGCCATGAGAAAAGGTTGCAAGGTCTTCGAAATCATTCTCGCTGGGAGCTCCTTCAATATGCTGTTCTATACTGGTTGCAGTTTCGCACACAAGAGGGGGTTTGGGTGTTCAAACCCCTCAAACATTTGTTTGTTATAAAAGTTGTATGTGGGCAAATATGGTTTCAAAAATTGCATACGGAGCGTCATTCCTCCCAAAATGAAATCCTTTATGCGCCGCTGGCCGTTTGCAACATTAAACCAGAGCCCAGAGTCCTTTCAACAAAAAAATGCGAATAATTCAATAAAAAGCGAAATGTAATAATTTTCATGAGTGCACATTGCCCGAATTGTGTACCCGAGGGCCGATGGCCAGTGCGACCGAGCGGCAGACACAGCGCGCACCCAGGGCGGCTGGCAAGCAGACTTATGGACAGACAAACGACGGCCCGCTTGTCAACACGACATGCACACTGAGTATGACAACAACTGCAGCAACAACTAACTAGCAGAACAACAAATACGTGTCAAGCCAAATAACAACCAACAGCACTGAAAAATATCAACTTTCGGCTGGTCGACTGCACGCGGGCCGCTGAGACACGTGCGGCCGCGTGGTCATTAATCCGCCATCGAGACGCGCCGCTTAAAAGGATCGCTGCGCGCCAACGGGCCAAATTGCTTGCGGCGATGAGGAAGAACGATAGTGAGAGGGGATGCTCACAAATGACTCGAGTGCGATGCGCTGATGTGGAGTGGCACAAAGTTTGCCTGGCGATATGTCGTCGAGCAGGACTTGTGTTGCCTTGGTGCCCCCTCTGAGCTCATCGATGTCCAGTTTGTTGTGAAATCTCCAAATAATCGGAATTTATGGCAGTTGATAGTGAAGCATCCCCCCTCCCCACCATGTTTAAGATATGGTTTTCATCCACTTGCTGGTGTTAATTTGCTTCAAGTGAAACTTAATGGAGATTCTGGCATTTAGTGGAGAATGAGAATGGATCAGTGGCGCACACAGGGTTTAATTTGGGGAAGGGGCTTCCGGTACTACTTTTGAGTCTCAAACTGTTCGAAACCATATTTGTTTCCAGCAATTTTTGTGTTTGGGGAGGGGTTCAACCCCGCAAACCCCCTGTGTGTGCCACTGAACTGGATATATTCACTTTGGTATTGAAAAGTTCAGAAGAGGACTTGATTGGTGTAGAAAAATATTTATAGGGATTGTTCCAAAAAGCTTCCCTCTCTTCTTTTCCATCCTTCTTGTGAAGTTCAGAAGAGAACTTGATTGATTTAGAAAAATATATATAAAGACTGTTCCAGAAAGGTTTCTTCTCTCGTAAGAAAGGTCCAGTTTTTCTTTGACATTTCTTATAAGGAACGTGTCGAGTTTTAAGAGAAAAAGATATCGATTGTTGCGCCACATAAAAACTGTACAAGGAGTTGCCATGAGTTGAAATCTTAACTTAAATTCTAAGAACCAAAAATAAATTTGATTCCTGGTTCTATTTAAGAAAGGTCCAGTTTTGCTTTGACATTTCTTGCAAAGAAAGTGTCGAGTTTTGAGAAAAATCCATATCGATTGCTTTTCCCCATGACAACTTTAAAAAGAGTTGCCATGAGTTCAAATCTCAACTAAGTTTCCAAGGACCAAAAATAAATCTGATTCCTGGTTCTATATAAGAAAAATCCAGTCTTTCTTGGACATTTCTTATAAGGAAAGTGTAGAGTTTTTCGTAACCGTGAGAATCGCTATCGATTGTTGTTCTACATGAAAACTTTAAAAGGAGTTGTAATGAGTTGAAATCTCAACTAAGATTCCTAGGATCAAAAATAAATTTGATTCCTGGTTCTATATAAAAAAGTGCAGTATCCATGACATTTCTTGTAAGGAAAGTGTCGAGTTTTGAGAGAAATCAATATCGATTGCTGTTCCCCATGAAAACTTTAAAGATAGTTGCAATGAGTTGAAATGTCCACTAAGTTTCTAAGGACCAAAACTAAATCTGATTCCCTGTTCTAAATAAGAAAGGTTCCGTTTTCCTTTGACGTTTCTTATAAGGAAAGTGTCGAGTTTTGAGAGAAATCAATATCGATTGCTGTTCCCCATGAAAACTTTAAAGATAGTTGCAATGAGTTGAAATGTCCACTTAGTTTCTAAGGACCAAAACTAAGTTTGATTCCTGGTTCTATATAAGAAAAATCCAGTCATCCTTGGACATTTCTTATAAGGAAATTGTAGAGTTTTTCGTAACAGTGAGAATCGCTATGGATTTTTGTTCCACATGAAAACTTTACAAGGAGTTGCAATGAGTTGAAATCTTAACTAAGATTCCTGGGACCAAAAATAAATTTGATTCCTATTTCTATGTAAGAAAGGCCCACTTTTCCTTTGACGTTTCTTATAAGGAAAGTGTCGAGTTTTGAGGGAAATCGATATCGATTGTTGAGCCACATGAAAATGTTAAAGCGAGTTTCAATGATTTGAATGTCCACTAAGTTTCTAAGGACCAAAAATAAATGTGATTACTGGTTCTATATAAGAAAGGTTCAGTTTTTCTTCGACGTTTCTTACAAGGAAAGTGTCGAGTTTTTTTGTAACAGTAAGGTTAGGTTAGGTTGCGGTGGCTGCCTCTATAAGAGACACACTTGGAGGCCTGAAAGGCCCATTGTGATACCACATATTTCACCCGTTTTTGAACTGTGTATGCAACACTGTTTTTTGCCAACATATGTTACAGCACACATTTCAAGCGGATGGGGAAAGGGGGGGAGGGGACCTACAGTTTAACGCCGAATCCGAACGGCGATTGGCAGTTTTTCGTTCACACTTGGAGGTTTTTGCCATTGCCTGCCAAGAGCGCACTTGTGTGATTCTTGTAATTCTCATTCCCTTCATGTGGATAGCGATAGAAGTAGATGAGTTGTGATTCTTGTAATTCTCATTCCCTTCATGTGAATAGCCATAGAAGTAGAAGAGTTGTTCACCAGCCCGAGCCAGGAATCGAACCTGGAGTCTTTGGTATGAGGAGCCAGCGTGCTACCCGCTTGACTATCGAGGCCGACTTTGTAACAGTAAGAATCGATATCGATTGCTGTTCCACATGAAAACTTTAAAAGGAGTTGCAATGAGTTGAAATCTTAACTAAGATTCCAAGGACCAAAAATAAATTTGATTCCTATTTCTATGTAAGAAAGGTCCAGTTTTCCTTTGACGTTTCTTATAAGTGTCGAGTTTTGAGGAAAATCGATATCGATTGTTGAGCCACATGAAAACTTTAAAGTTTTGAAATGAGTTAAAATGTCCACTAAGTTTCTTAGGACCAAAAATAAGTTTAATTCCTGGTTCTGTATAAGAAAAATCCAGTCATCCTTGGACATTTCTTATAAGGAAATTGTAGAGCTTTTCGTATCAGTGAGAATCGCTATGGATTGTTGTTCCACATGAAAACTTTGAAAGAAGTTGCCATGAGTTCGATCTCAATTAAGTTACTAAGGACCAAAAATACATTTGATTCCTGGTTCTATATGAGAAAAGACCAGGTTTTCTGTGACATTTCTTATAAGGAAAGTGTCGAGTTTTGAGAGAAATCGATATCGATTGTTCTGCCACATGAAAACTTTGAAAGAAGTTTCAATGAGTTGAAATCTTAACTTAGATTCCAAGGACCAAAACTAAATTTGATTTCTTGTTTAATATAAGAAAGGTCCAGTTTTCCTTTGACGTTTCGTATAAAGAAGTGTAGAGTTTTCCTATAACAGTAAGAATCGATATTGATTGTTGCTCCACTTTAAAAGGAGTTGCCATGAGTTTAAATCTCAACTAAGATTACAAGCACCAAAAATTAATTTGATTCCTGCTTCCATAGAGGAAGAGACTTTGGTCTTCACGTAGCGAAAGAGTTAAGTATCAAATGCTGTCTGCAATCAATGCTTGAAGGCACAAAAATCCGCTTAAGCTTAGCTTACTTAACTCATAATTGCTGCAAGTCTCAATATCGGCGTCAACAGTTTCATTGACATCCAAGCGGCAACATTGGTGGCACAAGTTTATTAATTTATTAATTGCCATGTACACTGAGTGTTCGCCAACCCCCACCCTTCTCCTTCCCTTTCTCACCCCAACTCTCCGGCACAACTTCACTTCGGTCTTCAGCCACAGAAACCTTAGATGAATTTCAATTTCGCCACCAGGCTGCAACAACCCCAAAAGGGACAGAAGTTGTTGTTGTTATTGCTCTTGTTGCTGTTGTTGTTATTGTCGATATGAAACTTTGCTGTTACGGATGATGGCGCGAAATTCCGTTGGTTATGTGTGCCCCAAAAGAATGAAAACTTAATTACACGTCGTGGCAACAGCAGCGATGCCAACATTAAAATTTTCAAAATTGCCGACGGCCAACCATCGCTGCGGCCTATCGACGTCGAAGGTCGGTTGCGACCTGCGCAACTTCTTGGCACGTTGCCCGCCTTGCGTTCGGATGCCAGTCGAGTAGTATGGAAAATATACAAAACAACAACAAGATTGTAAGCAAGAGCAGCAACGGCAGCTGTAGCGGGCCCCCAATCGACGAACGGGCGCACATCTGTAATTGACAGCTGACGCGCGCAACGTTTTCAGCCATTTTGAAGTAGTCGTGTGTCGAGTGGCGACAGCGGCGAATGCTGGCCGCTGCTACATGAAAAGTGGCGCAGTGCTGTTGTGGCCAAGTGGCGTCTCTGAGTTGAGTTGAGTTGAGTTCATTTCGGCAGCAACATTCGACGACTGGCAACATTTCGAGTGCTTCGATTTTATTAGATTTAGTGTGGGCGGATGAAGGGGAGGGGGCGGCACAGTCACAGGTGGCAGCGATTTTTCTGCGGGGTCGTGCAGAGCTGTCGTCGTCGTCATTTGTAATTCACCGCCATCACGGCCACTTTAACGGGTGTTAATCAAAGCGTAGTTAATTGCACGCCAAGCCGCGTGCTGCCCTCACCACCGCAGCCGTTTCCCCACTTCCAGTGTTGCCCACCAACCCACACAACACACTGCAGTCAGCAGTGATTGAGTGAGTTTGGGGTAATTTGTTGAATGAAAGGTGGATTTTTAAGGGTTTCTATGAGTTCATTGTTATTGTTGTTGTTATTGTTGTTTGGTGGCATGTTGCATATGTCTATGAAAGCCAATAAGTTGTAGTTGTTGCATTTAAAGATGTTTAAAATTTCATAGTTTCCATTTCTACGCTCAACAAATATCAAAATTGGCTTTTATAACATTTAAGTAATTATTGTTAAATTTCCGGTTATTATTGTTGTTGTTGCACTTGTTGTCACTGTTACGCTTAATTGTGGCTTCCATATTCATTAAGTGGTTCGTGTTGTTGTTTTTTTCGTATCAAACTCCCTTTTCTTGTTCCCCATATGGCACCCTTTCTTTGCCATTTCTCTGTTTCCCCCTTTTGCTTTTGTCTTTTTCTTTACGCTGTTGTCAAAGGGTCACCAAAAGTTCGACCCTGAGACTTTGCGTGCCATGCGCCACTTTGCCACTCATGCCATTTCATGCATTTGTCTGTTCCTGTACTTTGGACAATCTGTTTCTGTATGCGTGTATGTATGTGTGTTAGTTTGTTCGAGTGTATGTGTGTGTGTGTTTGTGAGTGTGTGACGGCGCCTACGCCCACCGGAAATTTTTCATAAAAACTTAATTGCCTATGTAACACTTAAGTCATAGTTGGGCGTCAAGTGTGGGAACTTTAATTATTACAGAAACAAAACAAATGCATGCAAAGACAACAACACAGCAATGCTGAGAAGCATTTGAAATTTTCAAAAGCGTAAAGCGAAATAACTTTTGTTTCAAGTTTAGAATTGATTGACTGTTGATTCTTATTTCTTTAAAAATGAGATTGGCAAGAATGTTATTGTATAAGAGCCATGATTGCCTATTTGAATGGAATATAGACAGAAGACATGTTTTTCCAATAGAACGCCGATACAGTGTTGCGAATAACGACAAAAATGTCAACATTAATGTAATAATTACATAAATCTTAGTTTGAGGTTTTGTTGTAAATACTTCAAATAGTATAAACCTCAAGTTTTAAGAAAAACGATTGAAAAACTTAGAAGTTATGAGCTCATAAAGTAAGCTTGTACAGTTGGGAAAAAAATTGAACTACTAGAGATACACATTTTTTTCTTTCACTTTGGGCTACAATATTTCAAAATTAATTGTGATTGAATGATTGATTGAATGATTAATAAATAATTTAATTAATGATTGAATGAATGAAATTATGAATAAATTAATCTCAGATTCGACAATACATTTTAAATCTTTGCATTGTAGAAACCCAAAAGTTGACAGCCTTACAACTTTGTTTGTATGGGAGGCGCCCTCTGGTGGTGAACTTTTGAACATTTATTATTTTTGTATTTTTTTGCACTCAACAATGTTGCCAATCGCTGAATAAATCACTCTAATCGGTTCAGTAGTTTCTGAGTTACACTGTTTTCTCACTACATTTTCAAGTGCGAAGCCAATTTCATTGAAAACGGACAGTTTTGTATGGCAGCCCCCTTAAGAGTTGTAGATAGCCATTAGGTTTGTATGGAAAAAAATATTCAAAATGGAAAATAAATAGGGGTCAGTCTAACACATGATATGTCTAGGGGCAATCTGGGAGCAATGGGCGTCCTTTTTATGAAAACGATAGTTTTGTATGGGAGCCTCATCAAGGGTTGGAGATAGGGTGTAGGTATGTTCGAAAGAAATAATAAGATGGAAAAACTAGTGGGGGTCAGTCATAGATTTTAACCCTCTAAGAGCAACTTCTAAGCAGTTATGGAGCAATTTGTCGAATTTTTACTTTTAATTGCTATTGGAATGAGCCCTAACCATTCTAATTTTGCGCCAATTTCATTGAAATTTTGCACAGTATGTTCTTTACTCACACAATAACTATACTCATTCCATTTATGTAAGACTACTTCTTATATTTTTTTACTCCCCCATATGAACTCGTAACACTGTGCAACCACAATCAAACAGTCGACTTATTGTAGGAAACATTTGGTAACTAGCCCCCAAAATTGTGCTATTTAATGCTTGCTGATTATTTTTCCGGAGCTTACATTTAAAAGGATTTCCTAGTTTTTATTGAAACATTTTTCATCACAGCAAAAAAAACGCCCCAAAGTCTGCCACAGCTCAATTCGCTGCGGCCAGTGAATCACTTCAAATTACTAGACCACTTAAATTGCGCGTTCGTGCGTAATATTACGCAGACAATGCTTATTAATCAGACAACGTTCAGGATGAATGAAAGCCGCTGTGCTATAACTTGAATCCTGAACATTTCTGATTTTTGTTTTCTGTGCCTAATTGGACGCCAAACAGGCGTTGTTGTTGCTTTTCGCTTGGGGGCGAAGTGAAGATATTTAACTGTAACTAGGTTGTTGTTGCCAATCTGAGAGTATCTAATGCACAGTTCGTTTCACTCAACCCACCCAATTTGTTGCTGTTGATTTTGCTCATTAAGTCATGGCAAATAATTTTGATTACATGTAGAAATTCGTATTTGCCTCAAAGCTATGCGAACCGGAACTGCCAAAAAGCATTGACCCCGCGCTGACAACTATTTGCTTTCGATTTCAACACTGATTCGAGCGAGTAAATCAAATCTAATTGAGTGCAACTTTAACCCATTCTTGGTTGCTAACAGAAATTCACCACTTTCTTACTTTGTGTAGTAAACCTTTTGATCAAACAATTATGAGTTATGAAATGAGTTATGAAACAGTTTCTTCAGAGTTATCTCCACTACAAGCAACAAGCAACACACAAACGTATCTGCAATTCTGGGCCCAAAGAAAGCCTTTCTTTAGCAACATCAATCCGATGTTGTTTCTGCAACAAATTTCTTGAACTCTCGGCGCTTCAACTCGTCCTGATCCAAAGGGGACACCAAGATCGGCTGCTATCTCCTTGATATCCACACGGCGATCTGCGAGGATAGTTTTATTAATTTACTTATTTATTTATTAAGTCTTATGTACATTAAAATAACTTACAGACTAATAGAAGATTTTGAAAATATTTCTTTCTTTTCTTCACTTTTTCGATGTTTTTGTCAGAATTACTGGTGGATGAACCACTGTACGTCTCGCCATAACTTTTCAACACTCTCCCCACAGACCACCGTTAACATTTTCAACACTTCCGCATCCAACATACAATTTCAGACAAACCCTTTGTTCAATTGAATTCGACATTGTACAATTTTTTTTTATTCCTTGTTCACTCCTCACTGGAGCATGGGTCCTCAACAAGACTCTTCCATTGTACACGATTCTGGGCTGTTGTTCTCCAGGTGTTTTTTGGTCGACCGCGACTTCTACTCCCTTGCGGGTTCCAGTCCAGTGCCATTCTCTTGATTCTGTCGGGAGGTTTTCTTGGTGTAGGACCTATCCATTTCCATTTTCTACGCTTTATTTGCCTCAGAATGGGTTCCTCATTGGTAATCTTCCACAGCGCGTAAAGTTGTAAAATTTGCAGAGCAACAAATACTGACTTGTTATGAAAGGTATCACTCACATCCCGATCCCGATCAATCTAGAATTAAAAGATTTTGGAAGATTTGATTAAATAGGAAATTCTAATTGTTTTAATCAGGGAGTAAGCTTTTTGAGGAACAATTAAACTTACCAATACATACATGCTTTAAAAAAATGACTTTCTTGCCTTGGCAAACATTATGTCGCCTCAGAATACAAGTGTCGCATGTTCCACAGAGTTTAGTAGCACATACGACATTTGTTTTCTAAAGAAAATAAAAACACTTACTTTTCGAAATTAACAAAAGACCAAAGAAAATAACTTTTTCGAAATTAATAAAAGACCCATGTGCTTAATTGATTGGTAATTGAAAACAATCTTAGTTCTGGAATAGATCGCATCAATCTTTTTAATAAAATAGATTTTCCTATTCAAAGTTGATTGCACACTTTCAGGGATGAATAGAATATATTTTGTTCAAAAATAGGTGTTTACACCACTTTTCAAATGGAATGATTTGCTAAGATCGAAAGATATCGGAGGATGTCTTTACATTATTCGAAAAAAAAACACAAAATTCTTAAAAAAACACAAAAATCCAGGAACACACTTTCAGATAGATTTGTAGATATCTTTCTCTAAGTTTTACCAATTTTCAGATAATTTTGTTTTTACTTTTTTTAATATTGGTACGAAAATCCAAGTTCGTTTTCCAAGGTTCGTTTGGATTGTGTTTGAAAATAAAAAATCGTCAATTATTCAGCGCAAAACGCAGTCAGAAACTAACAATCACTTTATTTACAAATTTATACCTGTTCTACTTTACACTTCTACTATTGCACAGATTGCCTCATCGTTTCTATATTGAAAATTTTAGCAACTTCTTGGTAACCATGAATTTTTAAGATTTTTTTTACTTCATAGACTGAAAAACAGAAAACATGATGGAATTTTTTTTAAATTGCGATTTTGATTAATTGTTTGCATATATATATTTTTTGAGGTTTTCTTAGTTGGAGTTCTAACTTTAAAATTTCATCAAAATCATTAAATTCTGGGACTATAACTTTTTTGAATTTTTTCTATGAATCGAATTACTGTGCAGTGGCCTGAAATGGTTTAATCTTACGACCTTTTGTGTGGTATTGCAAATAGTAAAACAAATTGTTAAATGGGTTTTTTGCTAGAATAACAAATTCTTGTTGGCATTGCGCTTCGTTTTATGACGAATTGGGGGGCGGGGAATCCATCAGTCGCTTAGCAAACTTCCATACAACCGAACATAACCACACTTATTGAGCGAACATACGTTGCATAGCAGCAGCACGTGACCAAATTATCTGACCAACTCTCATTTCACCAACCATTTCATTCGCTGCTGTTGTTTTTGCCGCTGCTGGTTAATTTTCCAGCAGCATCAAAAGCAAAACAAAACGCGCATAGGTCGACAACAGCCCTGGATGGATGTGGTGGGCTGCAATCAGTTTCCTGTCTGTCTGTGTGTGTGTGTTGATTGCCGCAGCGCACATATTGATTTTAGGCTTCGTGCCGCGCGTGCTGTGCAACGCATGTCACATGTAGCATGTCGCCTGCTGCCGCTGCCGCTGCTCCCACTCCGACTCCGGTTGATCCCATTTAAATCCGCATATAAATTACCATGACCACGTACGCAGAAAACCGATGCGAAACCGACGGCAGCGCACACAAGACGCGCGAACGCAGCACAAGTCTCTCGACCAACTAACCAACCCCACAGCGACCAGTCGACTTGTTTCCTCTCGGCGCGTCAGTCGCATCTCTTGGCTTGGGCTGTCGTCGAAATGTCAACAGTGTCACAGATTTTAACGCTCCATCGGTCACAGCCGCCACGTAACGCACAATGCGCAGTGTTGCTTCTTACTATTCTTCTCTTCTGTTCTTGTTGTTGTTGTTGTTTGGCTGTCATGTGGGCGATATTGCAGCAGAAGCGCGCATTTAATTTCTAATGTGATTGACATATTTGGGTGGCATTCTTTTTGTAGGCAAACAGCAACGCTTTGACGAACGGACGAACAGACAGACAGACAGTCAACTTGAAACGTGTCCTTAATGGCAATTTGAACTCAACGCAAATCCTGCTTAAGTCCATCAAATGTAATAACAACAAATGTTACACCAATTTGTTGTTGTTGTTGTTGCATTGTTGCAACCCGCATTGCGTCGCTGCTATTCACTTCAATTTGTGCCCAGTTCCGGCTGTAATTTGCCTTTGCAACAACAACAACAATAATTCATACTTATTGCAGCATCAGTGCTGTCTTCCCCTTTTGTACATCGGCGTCGCACCACAACTGTGTGAGGGTAAAATTTTGCAAATCCATTGTGTCACTGTTGCCGCTTTAAAGGCCGTTCACGTGTCCTTCATACCCCTCGACTTCCCCTTCTTCCCATTTCTAGACGCTTTTTGTTTTCCGCACTGCACGCTTCGCTCGCTTTTATTTTGCCACTTCCGCTGTCGCTGGCCCAGTGTCTCAAGTTGTGAGCAAAAACTTCCTGTTTGATGCCACACCTCATTGGCCGCAATAGCAATTGGCCAAAAACAACAACAACAACAACCGCTAAGCGTTCGCATTTCGCACGCAATTCAATTTTGTTTTCATTTTGTTGTTGTTGTTTTTATCTATCCGACAAATCACATTGCCATCGAGTCATCATTGTTCCACTGTGCCACACATAACATGGAAGCAAATCAATTCGAGCCACCAGCAGCATCCAACTCAAAAGCAGCAACAACAATAACAACAAAAACAACAAAACACCATAAACCAATTTTTGCGAAATTTTCCAATTTGTTTAGTGCATTTCATGTCTCGTCGTACGTTCGTTTGTCTATTCTCCCCCACTTTACCCCAAACTGTGCAAAAGTTTTCCGCCCAACCCCGCCTTCCGCCTGCTGTGCCATCTGACATGAACTTTTGTACTTTCATTGATAAATTGTTCAATAAACTTGTTTCGTAACTGATTTTGATTTCGTTGTGGCGCGTCGTTGCTCCTCGCTCTCGTCGCCGCTGTCCGCTGTCTGCCATGTTGGCCAAGTTTATTACCAACACAAACACACACACAGATACACACACACGCTCTCACACCCACACACATACAGCATGAATGTAGAAAAGTTTATTAAATGCTTTAAGTGTTCGTTCATCTTTCGTTCGCATTCGTTGGCTCGAAACTTTTACCAATAAGCACTCAAGTGTGCGCCGCGAATGTTGACCGTCGTTCATTTAAGCATTTTAATAATTCAATGGGAAGTTGTGCCGCCGCGCATCCATTTCCGAGTTACACAATAAGCAACTTTTCGCCGAGCGAAAATCAATAAACACTCCATTGTCGCGCACCAATAAAAATCTGCTGGCCGCTGACTGTAGCCAATGAGCAAAAGTTGAGCAATGCTGGCGAAAAAGTTGTCGAGAAAAAAGACACCTGCTGACCTGCTAAATCCAAGATTGGAGTCGAAGTCAGTTGATTCAACTGTGCGATTGATTATGTCACGCAAATTGAATCGGTGTGAGTATAGCAGATGGCACAGAGTTCAAGAAAAGTGATGACAAGGATGTCAGAATGTGGATGGGGATGTGAAAATTTCCTAGTAAGCAGATACGAAACAAAATTTTGATTGCGAATGCGGAGCTTTAAATGAATGCGAGTCCCTGGTTTAGATAACCGCATTCTGCTGTAAAAAGTCATATTGTCAAGTGTTAAATTCTTAATTAGGTTAAGTCAACCCTATGGCCAACATAAGTCAAGGACTGTAAAGATCTGCTAAGGTCCTCCAGTTGTTGATGGCTCACCCTAATTTGAGATTAGACAGAGTGATGTCAATCTCCTCGTGGCATCTTTGCTAAGGTTAGTGTGTCCTCAAATCTATCCTTCTCCTGGGAACTCATTCACCCTGTCATACATGGCAATGAATCCGCTCATGAATTGGCGAGGGAGGAATCCGCTATGACCTCACTACCTGAACGGGTAGCACCGCTTTTAAAAGACTCAGGCAAGACTATGGATTCATGGTTGGATCTAACTTTCTACCTTAGTTAGATTGCCAAAGGTTTATGCAGTACAAGGCAGCCGCTTTTCCACTCAAAGGCCTAAAAACAGAACATTGTTAGTCCCTTCTTATGGATAAAGAAATATCCAATTGCTTTCATGCTCAAATTTCAGTCGACTTCTGAAGAAGGTCCACTCTCAGCCTCTTCATGCAGTTGAAAAATATCCAACTTTCCTTTAAACACTAGAACTTCAATCAATAAATCTATTTGACTGCTTAACGAATATCTAACTATTTCTTACTTACATTTTAGTTAATAAACCAATTCTTCCTTAAATTTTTGATGTGGGTCCACCTCGAGTCCATTCATTTAGATGAAAAAGTATCCAATTGTATCCTAACCATGTTTCAGTTAATAAACTAATTATGGCTTAATGACCCGAATTTCACTAAATAAATGAATGCCTCTTTCAATGCATCAAGACTGATGAAATTCTATTCTAAATTTCTTATTGATGGAAGAATATCCGACTGTTTCTAACAAAAATTTCAGTAAAACCCTATTGTTAGTCCTCTCAATTAAAATAGGTTAAGGTCTTACTTAAAAAAATTCCAGCGAATTGCAATCACTTTTTCTTCCAATTCCTGCTAAAATCCCATTGTTAGTCCTTTCACATAAAATAGATGAAGGAATATCCAACTGTTTCTTGCACAAATTTCAATCAAAATTTCTCATTTTTCTGAAAAGATGCACAACTTTTAACAGAATTCCAATCAACAAACCAATTTGACTTCGTAATGAAATTTTGCAGATTCATTAGTTCAGCTTCTGCTGCATTAATCAGATTAGACGGGAATCTAGATTACAAAAAACAACAATGACATTCCTCTAAATTTTTAATAATTTGCCATTTTACTGTCGTGAGGTCGTAGGTGGTAAGAAAGGTAGGAATACGTCCAGGAGGGGAAGCAGGTGGACCAAGAGGTTGGGGTTGGCTGCATTTATGAAAGCTAAAGACTCCAAGAAGTGTTCTCCGTTTCTTCTTCATCAGCATAGCTTCTGCTGATAACATTGGACAATAGGTGATATCTTTCGAGTTTAGACCACATAAAAACTGTAATAAGCAGTCGGATGGAAGTACGACTTAGCAATAACACATAGTTGCCTTAAGGTACACTTCGACTTAACTTCTTAATTAACACTTTACTTCATAGTTTAAATTCTTATTTGAAATTCCTTAAGGTCTTTTAGACAGTTTTTTCTTTAGTTAGTATCATGTTTAGAGTTCCAAGTAGGTTGATAGGTAGGTCTCCCCTACATGATAGAGAATACTAAGCATTGGAGTCAACTCGCATCGTCAGGATACTAAGGATCCGATGAATTTCAGTCTTGTCTCCAACAGATCAGTTAGGGATCCAGGTAGAGGCGTGAAGCCCGGACTTGGGCAGGGTAGGTAGGTAGGACGGTAGGTGTGGCTGCCCTAAGACGTACACACATAGGCTATGACGGTTATTGTGATACCATATGTGGCCAAGCAAAAAATCTCTCACTCCTTGAATCAATTGGAGCTTCTTACGAAACTTAGTATACAGCGAATGGTCCTATCAGCTAGATTCCCTAGACTATCAAAGAAGGAGTTGCCTAAATAGGTCATCTGTCTTCTGGATAAAGCACTTATTCTACTCTTCGACAGAAGTCGTTTGAAAATAGCCCCAACCTTTTTGCGTGGGTGCCAATTACGGATCATGATTCTGATCTGAGCTCTGTTGAGTAAGAGGAATTCTTTAGAACGTTGAAGGTTGGGAAGGGTAGACCTTGGTCTGTACTCGTCGGCTGCTCGTCTGACGTATGGTTTGAACCTACGAGACGCAGTCAAGTCTAACTTAAGCCGCACCAGTCAGCATGGCCAAGCCGAGTGTTCGTAATGAAGCCTTCGCACCACGTCAAGGTGACTAACGTCGCGAAAGAAGTGTACGAGTGTCTCGCATTCATCTTCCAAAAGAAATATGGGTCTCCGATCTCGGCCCTTGATTACTGCCGTCAGCCTAGAGACATTCCTATGAAAATTTAGCAGCGAATCGTTTGATCTAAAGGAGTTGTGGTGTGACTTAATCTGTTATGGTATGCATAGAGCGCGACAGGGAATCACGGACAACGAACTATGCAGATTTTGTATGGGAGACGAGGAGACTTTTGTACACATCATAACGGAATGTCCCGCCCTCATACACGCAAGAAAACGGGCACTGGGGAGGCAACAGGTACAGAAAAAAGATCTGTCTGAATTTGATCTAAGGAAAATAAAGAAGTTCCTGGTTAACATCGGAGGATACGAACTCCTCTAGTAAGATAAAGGGACGTGACACAATAGTTCAACACTGTACGCAGTGTCTCAGGCAGGTGGTGCTCGAATCCCGCTACCACAATCTTAATCTTAATCTGTCAAGCTACTTTACAACTAGAGAGAATTCGCCACCTTCTGACCGTTATCCTCAAGTAGTCCGAGGTCCGATAGTCCATTATCCTCAGTAGTCCTGGGTCTGTTTTGGATTTACCACTCACTCGAGTTGTGAGTCCATAGCAGACTCACTCTAGTTAGCTCATTGGCCGATTCATTCCCGTTGATGTTTGCGTGACTGGGTATCCAGAATATAGCGAACGTTCTTCTCTAATCTTGTTTATGTCCCCGAAAATGTTCTTCAGTGCCCATAGTGCAATGTCTCCTGCCTACTTCTCTAACAAATCAGTTCATTATCTGAGCATTCGGAAAATTTACAATCAAATCGTATGAATTGATGCCTCAACCACAAAGCAACCTACACATGAGAAACTAGCTGAGCTCGAGATAACTTTTTTAAATTTTTTTTTTGTCAATTCAATTTTAAAGCTTTTAAGCTTGCAATCTACAAATTTCGCCGTCGCTATCGCCGCTGTCACATTTAACAATTCCCAGCGGCACTGAGCGCACAACGTTGAATCTTATCAGACACGGCATCGCTGCCAGTGGCAACACTACAACAGTGGCAGCACAAAGCGCCGCACCCTCGTTCGCTCATTCGTTCGTTCGCTCGCTCGACATGCGCCCAGCTATTGATGTCCTGCGTGCCAGCCTACGTGAGTGTTTAATTTCAAATTAGGGTGTTTTCAGCGCATTTAACATTCAGTGATTTCATTAATGAAAATCCCCAGGACGAGCATGGCAAATAGGTTTCAGGCAATAAGGACATTCGGCACCCCAGTCGAAGTTGAAGCTAGTTGAATGCATTCACTGCAGTTTCTCAAATGAATATAACTTCACAATTTATCAAACATCAACGTTGCCAAATCGTTTACTCACTCACTAGAAAGGTTCAAATACACCAACACACACACAAACACAACCATGCATTCAATTTAATTTGAATGCTGTGAAAAAAAATTAAATAAATTTGCATGCATCGTTCTAGTGGGAACTGACTGTCGCTTTTTATTTTATTTTTGCTTTTGTACTCTTCTCGTTCCTTTCCGGTCTTTACGGTTTGGCTCTTTTGGCTCGGCCGGCCATCGGCTGCCGGATTGCATGCAAATCGAGCACTTCGAAATGCAAATATTGTGCAAAGTGTGCCGGGCGAGCGCGACTGAGTGCTCCTTCACTTGACAATCCCATGTAAATTCGATTATCCATTGTTATTCAATTTTTGTATAATATTCGGTTGCATGGAAATCGTCAAAAAGCTGTCATTAAGTCAAAGTAGTCAGTTGGGGCCCCCAAATTTCAATCGAGGCAGAGTACTTGAAAATGCAAAAATACTGCGGGCTATGAATTTTTGAATCGTTTAACTCACAGATGGAAATTGTGCCCATATTTCAGATAGACGGGCGGAGATATATGTGGAGGGAAAGAGAAGACTCGAGGGATTTGAAACGGAGCGAAAAACTTATCAGACGGTAGATGTGCTTAGGTTCGAGGTTCGGTCTATGTTTGATTTGATTTAAAGAAGTGATTTGAAGATATTTGACTTTTTTTGACAGCTTGTCTGTTGTCTATTTATATCTAATTCGATGTACGTTGATCTTTAACCGTAGATCGAGCTTCACAAAAGTTAAGGAATCGTATCCTGTGTATACAAAGGAGAAAATTATAAACTTTTAAATTTTCTCAAGACCTCTTTCTTAAAAAAGTGTGAAAGATGGTTTTAAACAAGCATAGTCCAAGAAAGTCACAAGAATGGTTCAATTAATTATATCCTGAAAAAAGTTATAATAAAACAAGAATCCAAATGTATCATTTTTGATAAAAAGCTCGATCTACGGTTAAGAGTAGATATTATTTTTGCGCTGGAGTGAAAATCTCTCTAGATGCAACTGAAATATTCATCAGGCTGTCAAATTCTTGCCATGTACACAGGAATTACCTCATTGTTAGGTTATGAGGGCTGTCTTTGTAAGAGACCCATTGTTTTTCCCCAAAACACATATTACAGCACTTCGAGCGGATGGGAAAACGGGGAGGGGACCTACAGTTTAATGCCGAGGGTTTGTTTTGTGGAATCAGTTCCTTAGATATGCTCTGATTGTGCGAAGACCAGATCTGTCTTGCCGTGTTACATGTTTGTTCATGCTGCATATACTTAGTCTTTGCTCTGTCCAGGACCTCTTGACCTCAGATGAAGTTTGCAAGTGAAGAGTGATATATCTCCGTGCTCGCTCTGGCTCGATCGACAGTTCTAAAGTTTCCCCTCTATGGCACCCAACAGAGGTTCCAGTGGCTATATTTCAACATCCAATGATATACTAGAGTGTTATCTTTTAGACTACGAGTAGGTTAGGTTAGGTTGCGGTGGCTGCCTCTATAAGAGACACATTCGGCCCGAAAGGCCCATTGTGATACCACATATTTCACCCGTTTTGGAAATGCGTATGCAACACTGTCTTTCCAGCATGTGATACAGCACACATTTCAAGCGGATGGGGAAAGGGAGGGAGGGGACCTACAGTTTAACGCCGAATCCGAACGGTGATTGGCAGTTTTTCGTTCACACTTGGAGGTTTTGCCATTGCCTGCCAAGAGCGCACTTGAGCGATTCCTGTAATTCTCATTTGCTTCATGTGGACAGCGATAGAAGTAGACGAGTTTTTCACCAGCCAGAGCCAGGAATCGAACCTGGGGCGCTCGGTATGAGAAGCCAGCGCGCTACCCGCTGAGCTATCGAGGCCGGACTACGAGTATGTTGCCTCTATGTCCAATTCGAGAGGTCCAGTCAGAAGACGGTGCGCTTTGCTATCTCCAAATTTTTGATATATTCATTTGTTATACTGCTCGGATATGTTAAGTATTTAGAGATAAACGGCAGTGAAGGTATATTTTCGAACCAGCGACCTGGCTATGGGTTCGAATGTTGATACCCTATGAGAGATCGCATTTAATTTGAACCAGGCATCCGCTTGACTGTTGAGTTCGAGTTGGAAAATGCTGCAATGGTCTGGAAGTTTAAAGGACATGCAAAGGTCCAAGGTTCAGATTCCTGCAGTATACACCGCTGGCGACTTTGTTGTTTATCACTGATAAGTTGTCAAGTACCAATATGAATAAATTCCGTATTGGATCAGTATTCAATATGAGCTTTTAACTCTTGATATTAGAGAGATATCGAAGATTATATCAGAATCCTTGGGGTTCGTTCGCCTCCAGTGTGGCACCATGGCATTGTGATATTACAACGACGCGTAGCAAATCTTTTAACGCTTAAGTGAGCTTCTTACGAGAGGGCTAACAGTGGATTGTAACCTAACGTTCATTTATTGATTTATTGATTCTATGCAGAATGTTATGAAACCTCATTTCATATGAACACAAACTGGGAAACTCTAATACACCAAAGATTCAAAGGCCAATCTCGAACAAGAGCCAAATCCATCAACTGGAAGCCTCAGATAATCTAAATTTTTTTTACAGACATTGAACAGATGTTCCATAGATTGAATAGTTATCCCGAATTTATAAATCAAAACAAAGGGAATGAAATTAGATTTAGAAATTTCACAGATTTTAAGGCTTCTTTCAGTGATGCACGTAAGGGGGTTGAAACCCCTCGCTCAAATGTGTTTATTAAAAAAATTTTGAGTACCAAACCCAGGTTTTAAATGTTACTGGGCTCAAAAGCTGTGTACATAACCTCTCCCCACGTACTTCCCCCTCCGAAATGTAAACCTTTGTGCGTCACTGGCATCCTTCATACAAATATTTTATATCCAGCAGTTTCTTTCGATTCCAAAAATCTACTGAAGTCACAATTCCCATAGCTGAAAATGTCCACCCAATCTTAGACGCAACTAGTGCCAAAAGTCAGAATATTTGGACTGACAGTGTTAAAAAATAATATACAAACATCAGCCAACAGTCCAGCATCCCCCGTCACGGACATCAAGCGAAGGGTTGACTCGCTTGTTGGTTCGCTTGCAATGCTTGCGGCATTATTGGTATATTTTTTTGTTTTGGGTGTTTTTATTTTTTTAGTGTCCTCAACTTGTTCCCCTTCGTTATTTCGAGTCCCTATTATTTTGTTGCCACCACGGCCATTATTATCATTTATTATGATTATTGTTATTGCTATTGGTGTTGCCGCTGTTGTTATTGTTGTTGTTGTTGTTGTTGTTACTGGCAACTGGCACACTTCAGCCAACAATGTTGACGTTGAGGCTGCCGCTGACGATTATAATTGCGTTGCTGAACCCTCAAAAACAACACACAGAAAATATAAAATTATCAACAAAAAGTGCGCACAGTTTGAATTTCGTTTGATGCTGCTTTTTTTTTGCTATGTGGCAGCACTACAACACTTGCCGCCTGCCTACAAATTGGATTCTTTTCCCGGTGCGCACGAACACAGACCACAGAAAATCCACTCATCGAAATCAGCAGATCGCCGCCGGAGTTTTTGCGTTGATTTTGTTTTGTTGGCATCGAAAGGGTGCTGCCACATGTGCGTTCAAGTTGTCAATGTCAGTGTTGTTGCGAGTTGTCAATTGTTATGCTAATGTCTCATATTTTGTTGTTATTATAAAATGTAGTTCGTGAGTGTTTTGTTGTTGCTTCATTTTAATTTCTGTCGGCTGGCTGCATTTTGTGCGTCTTTCTGTCTGTTTGTTGTTGCTGCTGCTGACTCGGTTGGTGGTGGTGACTCTGCATGCAGTTGCATGAAATCCCTTCATTTGCAATGAACAAGTGGCGCGTGCCCATTAAACACAACTTCACCCCAGAGTTCCCCCAGTGCCGTTCACCCTCGTCGACGCCTCAACGCTTCAATGAAATCGCCCCGCGCGCTTCGCATTTGCTTGCCAACGTTATCTCTTCTCGTGTCACTTGAGCTCAATCTCGATGTCGTTGTCCTCTCAGTCTCTCTCTTTGTTCTACCAATTTTTTCTTCAATATTTTTGGTTCTATTTTTTAATACGCTTTGTTTTGCTTTTGAATTGGAGATTTTTTTCCTGCACACTTTGTTTGCCAATTTGACAATTCACAATCACGTGACGGGATTCAATTTTGTTCCATGCCGAGTGGACTCGGTTGAATGATTTAAAATGAGATTTGCTTGAGTGCGTAACTTCTTCACGCGCTGGAAAGTGTTCAAACCCCTTCAAACAGATTTCCTCAAAATACAATTGGACAAAATTGAATAATTCAGTTAGTAAGCAAGTAACTGAAGTCAGTAAGATTTAACCCTTTCGGGACGCGGTTTTACTTTGAAAACTAAAAGGATTATGGTTATGAAGTATTGAAAAATTCAATATCGAAAAAGAGCTGAAAAATTATGTTCAGTGTACTTCCAAATCCTGAACTCAACCCTAATCCATTGACATATAATTCAAAAAAAGATCTGAATAAGTGATGACGTGATCTGTTAAGTAATCTGACACCTGTTAAAATCTTGCTAGGATGTATTACCCCCAGTAGCCCCGAAAGTGTTGCGTTATCCCTTAGCATCAACTTGCTTCGATCTATGTCCTCATCTCTTTTATCAAAGCTGATCTTATAGACTAATTCCATCTTATAGTAAGAAATTCATTTTGAAAGTATTGTCAGTACTCGAAGCCTGAACCAATACTTAACTCTTCAGACCCGAGAACCAGTCTTTTGGATACAAAACTTGCATTTAGTAATCCTTAACCATTAAGAAATTAAGAAGAATTCGTCATAGTTCCAAAAACGGAATCAAAACTCAAACAATTTTTGTTTCAATCTGAAAAACTTTTACCGACTGTCTCTTCAACTCGCTCGTAGTGGCTAAAATTTTTATTGAGACCTATGAATATTTTCCACATTATATAAAGTTTTGCCAAGCTGAAGTTTTCAAAATCACTTTTTGTGGAGCAAACATCTGTTGAATCTGAATATCAGGTTACTTAAAAATCGTTTACCAATAAATACAAGAAATCATTATCTTCAACAGATATAAGACAGATTTAACAGATTTAAGTTCTCCAGAAAACCAATTCCCATCCAAAATTCACCTTTGAAAATTAAACTGGATTGCGCTCTGCCATTTTACAACTTTTCTTACAATGATTGCAAGTCCAAAAATTCAATATTTGATTTGAAAATATGAAGAAAAATCACTTGGAAAACACTAAAATTTTTGGAGGAACATTTTCTTAGAACATATGAACTCATTATCTCTAAACCTTAGGAGTGGTTTCTTGTAAAAAAATCGTGATTCTCAAAAAATTGTTTACATACAAAATTTTCTAAAGGTTACTTCAGTCAGGGAAGGTTATAAAAAGGTTTTGAAAATTTACTCAGAGGGTCACTAAAGTCAAGAAGCATTCATTGGCTCTAACGCAAATACATTTGTTGATCCTTGTTTGGAAAATTTATATGAAGAACCCCTTACAAATGACACTAAAGGATTTATAGTTCCACAAAAGTATTGTAACGATAAAACAGTCTGTTGAACTTTTAGTCCAACCTGGCAATGATGGCTCGCGATCGCAGCGAGTCAGTCTTGGTTTAGACAAGTGAAGGTGAAACACGGAGTAAATAATTAAGTGTACAGACAGTAAAGTGTGAAATTTGTGAAATTAAGTGATCGTTGGTTTTTTTTATTGACTGCGTTTGAGAAATTAAGTGTGTTTTGTTCATTTCAAATTACGCAATCCAGAGATACGTACTAGCCCACTAGAACTAGCATTCGTAACAGTATTTATGGTCACTAAAGACAAAAAGTTATCATTAGAGGTTAACTTTAATGGGTACTTTTGACCTTTGTTTTGGAAATATGCTTTAAAATCTCTTAAAAACTGCACTAAACAGTTCACAGATTCTACAAAAGAGTTTACCGGAAATTTTTTAACCCTTTCAGTCACAATTTCCAATATATTGGACTACAGCCCATACAATTCATACAGAACGGGTTTATTTTCATGTCGGAAAGGGTTAATGTCATTAGCGACAAAAAACAACGAGTAGCTCTCATTCGAATGGGTATTTTAGACCCATTCTCTTTCAAAATAACAGTAAAAGGTTGAAATGCTTCACAAAATTATTTGCCTCTACGTGTCTTTTGCAAATAGAGACAACGAGTACCTATTATTTCTACTCTTAATGGGTCTTTTGGACCCTTATTTGCAAAATAATCGTAAAGTTCCTTTAAAATTGGCAGGAAAAGGTCAAAATATTTTAGAAAAGTATTTACCGGAAAATTTCTGGTACCAATAGAAACACAAAACACCCATTATTTCTAACCTTTATGGGTCTTTTGGACCCCTTTTTTTAAAATAGCCTAAAATGTTCTTCAAATTAGCTATAGAGCGTAAAAATGCTTTACGAAAATATTTACCTGTAACTTTCTTTTGTTAATAGAGACAAAAAGCTTTTACCCTATATGGGTCTTTTTGACCCTGATTTGAAAAATAACCTTCAAATTCCCTTACAATTGGCAGTAAAAAGTTGAAATATTCCACAAAAGTAGTTACCGGAAATGTTTAGTGTCAATAGAAACAAGAAGCACCTGCTATTTCTAACCATTATGGGTCTCTTTGACCCCTGTTTTAAAAATAGCCTAAAATCTTGTTCAAATTAGCAACAAAGCGTTAGAACACTTCACAAAAATTCACCTGCGAGTCTCGTTTGTTCATAGTGACAACAAGCATCTCTGATTTCTACCCTATACGGGTCTTTTTGACCCTTATTTGAAAAATAACCTTAAAATTCCCTTACAATTGGCAGTAAAAAGTTAAAATATTTCACAAAAGTATTTACCGAAACCTTTCTAGTTATACTAGACACAAAAACCAACCAATAGCTCCAATACTAATGGGTCGTTCTGACCCAACTTCTACAAATTGGTAGTAAAACGTTAAAATGTTCCACAAAAATATTTACCTGCCAGTTTTTTTGTTAATAGCAAAATAATAAGCACCTATTATTTTAACTCTTCATGGGTCTTTTGAACCCTTGATTGCAAAATATCCTTGAAATTCCCATCAAATTTACAGTAAAAAAGTTAAAATATTCCACAAAAGTATTTTTCGAAAAAAATTAAGTATCAGTAGAAATAAGAAACACCTGTTATTTCTCCTCTTTTTTGGTCTTTTAGACCCATGTTTTAAAAAAAGCCTCAAATCTTCTTAAAATTTGCAATAAAGCATTCAAATGGTTCACACAAATATTTACCTGTAAATTGCTTTAGCTAATCGAGACAACAAGCACCTATTATTTCTGCCTCATATGGGTCTATTCGACCCTTATGTGGAAAATAACCTTAAAGTTCCCTTAACATTTACAGTAAAAAGTTAAAATACACAAATATATTTACCGAAAGAAAATTTAGTATCAGTAGCAACAAGAAGCATCTGTTATTTCTAACCTTTATGGCGTCTTTTGGACCCTTTTTGAAAATAATGTAATATACGTATCCGTCAAAATAACAGTAAAACGTTTAAATGTTTCACAAAAGTATGAACCGGACAATTTATAATGTTAATGGAGACAAAAACCACTGCTATTTCTAACCATGATGGGTCTTTTGGACCCATTGTTTTAAAAATAACCTAAAATCTCATTCAAATAAGCAGTAAAGCTTTAAAATTTTTGACAAAAGTATTTATGAGATAATGTCTATTGTCAGTAGAAACAAGAAACACCCCTAATCTTTACCCCTAAAGGGTCTTTTGGACCCTTGTTTAAAAAAAAGTTTAAACTTCCTTTTAAAATGGTGTAAATGTTTCGAAAAAAATATTCCAAGAAAATCACAAATCATCACTTCAGACAAAAATCACCTACGGGTTAAACATGATGCGTAAGAAACCAAAAACAAAACATATTCGAGGAGAGAGGGAGAAACAATGCATTGTGCTTGGGGCTTTTAATTCGAATTGTTATTCCCCGACATTAATTCACGCAATCAAAACTCAATTTAAAATTCAAATCAAACTCGAAGAGACATGAGCCACAATGGAGCCGAACAGATGTGACAGCCGAATAGAGACCGGACTAAATGACAATTGGCCACTCGACCACCCACTCGGGCGCGTTTCTTTCGCCCCTTCGCCACGAGTGCACAACGCACGAGGCGACCCAACACAAAATGGAGTGAAATACAAAATGCAGAGGAAAGCAAAAGCAAAATGAAAAAAAAACACAAATGAGAAAAGTGCTGCACGGCGGCAACTGTGATTCTCCCACGATCTGCCAGCAACACATGAGCGGCCGGGTTACCCGCAGCTCGTCCGACGTACACACACGGCAAACACGTCGTCTATCATTTATTTATGCGGCCTAATCCACCCTCGTGCACACAAACACACACACACACTCAAACTCACTCACCGTCTGGTTGGTTGTTGGTGTTGTTGTCCGGCTGCTGCTGCTGCTGCCGCTTCAATTCGGAGTTATTAATAATTCGCGCAAGTGAAACGCCCTCACAGCATGTTGGAAACTGCCGCCGGTGGCTGACAAAGTTAAAACCGTCCAGGAGGGTGAGCAGAGTGTAGGGTGCCAAGGGCAGAGGGCGTGAGGGAAGCTGTGAGTTGTGGTAACGAGGGGCCGAAGCAGTGAGTTGGGCACTGATTGACGAGCGTGGTCAAGCGGTTTGCACAGACAACAGCAACAACAACGACAAATATGAGATGAAAGTACTTTTTTTATTCAACGCGTCCACTCGCACTGCTGTCGTTTTGCTTTCTCTCTCCTTCACTATGTCCATTTGTCAATTTGGCCCTTTGGCAAATTTTTCGTTGTTGTTGTTTTTGTTGTTGCTGTTCGCTTATGTTAAAGAGGCGCTAATGTGCATGAATGCGCGCACCCAATTTGCCCACCTCGGCACTCACACGGTCACGGTGCAACAGTAGCAATAACAACAACAACAGCAACAACGAAAACAACACCAACCGTTGCACCAAACCGTCCTTTGTCCTTTGCCCCACGGAAATTTTCGTTTGCTTTTGCTAACGTTGTTGTTAGTGTTGTTGTTGTTGTTGTTGTTGCTGCTGCATTTCGTATTTCAAATTCAATTAGCAATGCATGTTGCGGCCATGTCGGCAACATCCGGTGGCATGCAACGGCAACGTTCGGCGTTCGACGTTGCTGCTGCAACTGCATTCAACATTTGTATGTGTGTGTGTGTGTGTGTGTGTGTGTGTGTGTGTGTTCATATGTGACGATGGCAAACGGCGACTGTATGTAATTGTGTTGGTGCATATTGCTTATGTTTGTTATTGTTGTTGTTGTTATAACAAAAATTTCGCCACGCATTTGATTGGCGCCGCTTCGTTGCTACTGTTGCCAGTTATTGGCGCTAGTATTATTATTTGTTGTTGTTGTTGTTTTTGTAGTTTATGTTGTTGTCGACTTTGGCAACGTGTCAAAGGGTGCGAAAATTTTAAATGCTCGGCAATTTGGTATTTTACAAAATTAGCTCAATTGTGGCACAAATATGCCGACATGCCATTCCACGACTCCATGTGAATGCATTTCTGTTGTATGACTGTGTGTGTGTCTGTGTGTGTGTGTGCAGAGTTAGAGTGCATAATTCAATCAGAGCTTCATTCAGTTGTTTATTTATGAATTTTGTTTGTTTATTGAGCAATTACCGGTCAATGCAATTTCCTCTGCATTGGAGGAGAAGGAGGACACATTGGAGTTGGCCATGAGTTGACTTATTAATCAGGCAAGACACATAATTATTTGTTGCCTGCGGCTGTGCACACATAAATTTCAGAATTTTATTGAAATAATATTTGTCCAATTATGATATTTTAATTTCTAAAGTATGAAGAATCAAACAACATTAACTCCTTATAATTCATTAAATATTTCATTTATTACATTTTTAATTTATAGAAAAACTAAAAACTAATTTCCACTTTTCTCCTCTACTTTCTTGCAGGTAAGATGAAATTCTTGAAAAAAAAATCGTACACAAACTTGCTGGGAATTATCTGTTTACTGTGAGTACCGAGTACCAGCGAAAAGCGAAACAAGTGTAAAGCAAAAGAACGAAGAAACGAACGAAAGATACACGCTTCAAGTGGTGGACAAATATTTACCACTTCTAATCAAACATGAACTCGCGGCGAACTTTTATTGTTTGCCCAACACGCTCCGCTTACAGAGAAATCTCAACGCTGGATATTCTCTGCTTACTTACGACTATTTGCTTTGTTTTGTTTTACGTTTTTCCACTGAACATGCAGCTTAAATATTTGCCAAATGCATTTGCAGTCAAATGGCTTCAAGAATACATGAATAGTTGCACATTATATATGTGGAAGTATATATAGAAGTCATGCCATCAAATTGTGACAATGCCACAAGAAATCTGAGAAATCAATCTATCAAGGGTTTTTCTGACAATCAATGGTTTTTCTGGCTTTCAATCAACTGATATCATCTAATTAAATGCGATTGTGTGGAATTCTCAGAGTGTCAAATGTGGTTCCACGATATTTGCTACTTTTGCTACCTGATTGACTGCAAATTAGTCCCAAATTTTCATAGATTTAGGGAGAAATCTTTTAGGGTGGAATATTTCTAACACTCTTTGGGATCTTTCTGAACAAACATTTGGTTTGGATTTTTTTGAATTTTTACTATGTGACATTGATAGTAAAAAATATGAAACAATTCTAAGTATTCGAAAGATCGGAGAAAAGACAGGATAGAATAAGAATTTCTCTCACCTTGAAAACTTTGCCGAATTTAAAAATTACCTTGAAAAATTCTTGCTCGGTAATCTCTCTCCCCTCAACTTTGAAGCATGAAAACTGTTTGCGTGTACATCTTCTTCTATATATGTACAGGGTTTTCCAACAAGAGGTGTTATTTTGGTATTCAAAGAAAAATGCCTTTTTTTAGATAAATGATTGGATGTTTATTTCATAATAAAGAGGAAGGTATGCCGTTAATAATGAAAAACAACATCAGCCACCACGACCACGCTTACAGGACCATATCCTCTTCATGAAATTTTCCATAACCAAATCGCAAATTGGCTGCCCTATGTTCTCGATAGCCTAACGAATTCTATCTTTGAGGTCTTGAATCGACGCTGGGCTGTTGGCGTAAACCTTATCTTTCACGTGGCCCCAAAGGAAGAAGTCGCAAGGTGTTAAATCTCAAGATCTCGGTGGCCAATTGTGATCACCTCTTCCAGAGATAACACGGTCCGGAAACTTTTCCCGTAAAAGAGCAATGGTTTCGTTGCTTGTGTGGCACGTAGCGCCGTCTTACACGTCAAGTTACACGTTGAGGATGGAGAGGCTTCTCAACAATAACTCTTGGGTTTTCCGAGCCCCAGATGCGATAATTTTGCTTGTTGACGTAGCCACCGAGGTGAAAATGGGCCTCATTAGTCAAGATGATTTTTCAACGGAATTCCGGAGCATTTTCATGCATTTCAAGGACCCAATCAGCAAAGACACAACGTTGTTAATGATCGGTCGGCTTGAGTTCTTGTGTTAACTGAACTTTATAAGCCTTAAGACCCAAGTCTTTATGCAAAATACGGTGTAATGACGTTTTTGGAATGCCCAATTCCAAAGAACGACGAGGAATCGACAAACCTGGGTTTTCTTCAACCCTTTGGGCTACAGCAGCAATATTCTCAGTTGTTCTTGAGCGTCGTGCACAGGTTTTATTCTTCACATGACTAACTTGTCCCAACAGCTCGAATTTTTCCACCAATTTCTGTGTTGCTGTCCGACAAGGTGCTTCACGACGACCCAAAAATGCTTTAGTTTTGCGAACTGTGACTGCAAGATTTTCACCATTTTTGTAGTGAATTTTAATAATTTCAATGCGTTGTTGAAGCGTGTATCGTTCCATTTTTAGTAATGGCGTAGTTTCTACTTGTCAAATGTCAAAGAATAAAAGCTTCAAAAGTGACAGCTACCGAAATACCGGGTGATTCAAAATAACACCTTTTGTTGGAAAACCCTATATGTAAAAGAAAGTGACAGTATGTGTGTAATCGCATCACGCTGAAACGGACCGGCCGATTTTCATGGGTTTTTTTTTGTTGGATTCGTATTAAGTCAGTTCAGGTTCGTGCGAAAAGAAAATTCCGGAAAATCGATTGGAAAAGTCGGAAAATCTCTACCATATTTGACCGTGAATCACTTGAGAACGGCTGGACCGATTTGGTTGGTTTTTTTTTTTTATTGTATTCGTAGTTGTCAGAACAAGGTTTATATGAAAGAAAAATTTATGAAAACGGGGCGTGGCACTTTTTCACCAGCCAACATTTTCAGACAATAATTTTGGACCCATAAATCACACATCAATTAAATTCACTGGGAATTTACTATTTAGTCATGTCCTTGGACAGAGAGAATGGGGCGAGTATTGGACGAAGGGGCGTGGCACCATGGGTGGCATGCGTGGCAAGCCAAATCTTAATAATGGAATATCTTCGAAATTGTAACGTGCACAGCATTCAAATTTAGTATAGCGTCGTCCTATAAATGTGTCTTTCTATTGGTAAAATTTAATGGGCGTTGGACAACGGGCGTGGCACATTTGTTTGACCCAATATTCCAGCAGAACTGTAACTTACACATCAATGAAACTTGGCATGAAAATACCATTTAGTCATATCATTCGGCAGAGGTAATGGGGCGGGTATTTAACAAGAGGGCGTGGCACCGCCTATGCAACTCAAATCTTTTATATGGAGTAGCTTTGGAATTGTAAGCCGCACAGCATTGAAATTTGGTATGACATCCTCCTACAGAAGGGTCATTCTACTGTTAAATTTTGGTGGGCGTTGAACAACGGGCGTGGCACATTTATTTGACCCAATATTCCAGCAGAACTGTAACACATCAATGAAACTTGGCATGAAAATACCATTTAGTCATATCTTTCGATAGAGAGAATGGGGCGGGTATTTAATAAGGGGGCGTGGCATCGCCTATACAACTCAAATCTTTTATATTGAATAGCTTAGGAATTGTAAGCCACACAGCATTGAAAGTTTGTGTACCGTCGTCTCATAGATGTGTCATTCTATTGGTAAAATTTAATGGGCTTTGGACAAGGGGCGTGGCACATTTTTTATGACCCAACATTTACGCAATACTGTAAGTCTACTTAGTAACACAATTCGACTAGAAGAAAGTTGTGAGCATTGGACAAGGGGGCGTGGTACCGCCTCCAATTTTTTATACATAGATTGTTTGTCCTGACTGACTGACTGATTGATTGATTGATTCATCATCGCCCAGCCCAATCCGCTGAAGCTACAAACATGAAATTTGAACTTTAGGTTCATCTTGAAAAATGAACCTCCACTAAGATGGGATTTTTAGAAATTCAGCGTCTAAAGGGGCAAAACATGTGATAAGGTCTTGTATGAAAGTATTAATTTAATAGACATACAACTCATTTCGAACTTCCTGAAAATACTCGAAATCAAAAATAATTCGACACGTATTTTATAATTGTTTCGAAAATCAAAATTTCACTGGGCCAACAATAGGTTAAGGTTTGTTTATGAAAATGGGCCTATTGCCTTCAAAAATAAAAAATAGACAGGTGTTTCTCATTATTTTGAAGAAGAACTCTGGGAGACGTCGGCGAAACGCTTTGAATAAATGAAAACGCGGAGATTGCGGTTTGTGCTGGTGGTTTATTTCAATGTTGAAACACGAATGACAATATTAAAAGAGACATTGGACGAGACAAACGGCCGGAGCCGGTGAATTGGGAAAGTGGGACATAAGTACATAGGGGACTGTAAAGGAGAGGATTGGATCATTGCAGGATCCACAAACCACTGGAACAACACATTTAGCCAATTTTCAAAATCGAAATCTAACTGGATCAACGACGGGTTAAAAGTTTGTGTGGATAAATTGTGAAAAAAACATGAATTAATGGGCCGATTGACTTCAAACTTGGTGGAAGTACGCTAAGTTAGGGATAATTTGACACGTGTTTTTACTTTCTTCATTTTGGGTATCGGGAAATAATAAAAACGTGCTTTTCATGTTTTTGGAAAAAGGTTAAGAATTTGGTGATGATGTGATGTGATGACGTTATTTTTGTTTAAATGTGTCAACACATGATTTAATGGGCCTTTTGACTTAACAGTTTTTGGAAACACTTTAAATCAAATATAATTAGACCAGGCGCGGATCCAGAAAAATATTTCGGGGGGGGCGGGTTTAAGAAGTAATTCTTTAATTTTTATAAAATGCCTTTTAATTTGAATGTAGTTTTATAGTCGATCCAAATATTTCGGGGGGGTTCGACCCCCAAACCCACCCCCTGGATCCGCCACTGAATTAGACACATGTTTCTTTTTGTGTTTTCTAATCCAAATCTGACAGGGTCAACAATGGGTTAAGCATTTGTATCGGGGGAAACAAGAGAACTTACGTGCAAAGCCGCAGGGCCCAGCTAGTTGGGTATAAAATAAGAACTTATAAAACAACAACAACAAACTCCTCAAACAGCTGACAGTTTTTCCTCAATAGTTGTGTTGTAGCATTTCTTTAAGAGCCAACAAATGAATAGCGTAGCCTGAAATAATCGATGGGGGGGCAACAATGGCTGAAATTTAAAACCAGCATAACGAACTGCAGCCTCACGCATCGAAAACAATGAGCACCGAGATGAAAACGCAGCGAAGCCGAATCGAACGCATCATTAGGAGGCAACGCCTGCGAACGGTTCGAAATCACTTTTCGGCGAAACGCGACCAGGGTTGCTTATAAAGGAAAATACTATCGAAATTGAAGAGACAGACACGAGTGCGAGTGCACAATGCGGCGGCCGAGAACGCACTCATGCTGAGCTAACAATTAACGCAGAAGATTGATGACATTGACAACCGGCCGACAGATACACAGACAGACAAGCGAACAAACCAACGAACGAACCAACGAACGGACGGACAATGAGGCAAATGGATTGTTGTGCGGATGTGAATAGGTTTAATGTTAATCGTGGCGTTGCCCAGGGCAGCGCAACATCCCAGCGGCGGCAAGATGCAGCGAAATGGAACTTTACACAAAGCGGCGACACACACAGACACTAATACTTCAAGACAGAAGGACTCAGCAACGGACAAACTCAAAGACAGACAACACCACAGATGCTGGCAATTTGTTAGCGAAATGCATTGCAGAACAATTGTTACACATTTTCATTTCAGCAAGAAATGAAAAACCAAACGAAAATAAAATAAAATGACGGCTTGTGAACGAAGCAAAAAGGCCGAAACCTTAGAACCAATGAAATTTTCAATAAATTGACAAAGGTAGCGAGTGGTGTGAGACCAACTACCAGGTTTCATGTAATAGTTTTTGTTGTTGGTTTTTTTGCATTCATGCGGCTGACCCCAAACGTTTGGCTGTGCACGCAACTCAACGGCCGCACACATCCGTTCGCCAGTTCCCATCGACACGCCTCGGCACAGCCCAATCGGCCAAGCATGCACTTCACATTCCCCAACCCAAGCAATTTTGGTGCGTCTCATCAACTCTTCAGCCCGATTGACTCGAAAGCCGTTTCGAGTCACTTGGACGGCTGCTTCGCACTCGAGCTCGCTCCTGCTCTGCTGTTCACTCCGCCCGCAAGTGAGAAATTGTCCCAAGTCAGTACGTGACTTGGAACATTATTGTTTGCTTATCTCACTTAATTGCTTCTGGCTACACTTAGTAATGGGGTTTAGTGGGCGACATCGATACACGCCATGCCATGCCATGCCCGACCATTCCATACCACTTTGCCACGGCAGGTTATGTCATCTTCCAGTGGTTGGGCCAAGTCATGGCGGCCCATACTCTGTCCAGCCCACCAACTCTACGCATGGGCGGCGTTTTCAAGCCTTTGTATTATTTTTTTGTTATTGTTTTCTTCGTTCTATGCTTTGCTGACTCTTTCCAATGCGCCTATTTTTTTCCTGTTTAGCAGTTTGCTCGTCTATTAATTATTTTTGTACTTTTTGCTTTCGGTCTGTGAAACATAATGACAATAGAGAACAATGCAATGGAAAATGGGGAAACTTTAAGTTGATTGAACTCTGTCTTGCACGAAGGAAATCCAAAGGTATGACAATCCAAGTGTAGAAGATGCCTCTAACTTTCTTAGCATAAGTGGTGAAAGATTCTTAAAGAAACTCAGAGACCTGGCCCGCCTCGATAGCCCAATGGGTAGCACACTGGCTTCTTATACCGAGGTTCTAGGTTCGAATCCTGGCTTGGGCTGGTAAAACTTATCAAACATGTTGGAAAAAACAGTGAAAAATCGGTTGAGGAAATCAACCCTTGTTTGGGAATGTGACCCATCGAAACACATAGTGGGTCCTCATTCAAATCATGTCTAGTCATCCGTAAATTTGTAGTATTCATTGACCTCCAGTTATATTATGTGACTAATGGTCCATAACTCGTTCTCTTTTTTGATGGTTAACGTGGGAAATGGCAAATCTTCGCAGAAACTGGAAGGTCGTATCTAGTTATCTGATAGTCTGCCGTAGTCATTGACCTACCTCCTAATAACTATCTCAAGTTTTATATCCAGTACTTAAATTTCTGTGTCCCAGAAGGCATATCCTTCTTCAAACCAAAGTTGAACACCAGCACACAATGTACTTGGTTGTCTCGCCATTTTCAAAGCACATTCTCCAATTAACACTCGCGACATGGTTTAACAAGGCCAGGTATCTCCTCAAGTTACAGTGTCCCACCATCAATGCAGTCTTTCATCCAAGAGCACCCAATCAAGACTTAAAACAGAAGAGGTCTCGATACCCACTGACACTTTCAAAGCAACCCTAGACTGCCTACAGTTCCTCATCCCATTCCACCTATCACAGCTACACAGAGGTCTTCCAACTGTGGACAAAACTCCTGAACTTTTATTTGCTTATTTCAATGCTTGTTTGTCTTGTTCTATCCCCTTAATATCCCCTTCCACCTCATCTACATCGTCCCTTCAGTTAGGGTGCCACATGGCTTCAGCTACCAAGGTTTTACATCCCGCGGAATCTAATGAGGCTAACACCTTAGACCACCGTATCTTTCGGTGGTGTCCATCCCATCAGACATCGAGTTATCATCAAATCTTTATCCTTTACAAGACCTTGTTTACCACCAATCTCAGTGGTTTCATTGTGTCGGCGATGGTTTGCTATTCGGGACACCTTTCCAGCCGGTTTGATCTCCGGGTGGCACCTTACGTCTATCTATCATCATTGAAATAGACAGCATAACAAGATTTCACTTTCTGTACCATCTAACGAGGCTATCTCCTCGAGATCTTTCGATACGTTAGTGTACCATCTCATCAGACCTCGAATCACCACGACAGCCTCATCATCTAAACTGGCTAAACTCTTGGCCCTTGCAGAGGGGCTTTGCACCACCAGTCTTAGTGGTTTCATTGAGTCTCTTTCGGGACTCCTCTCCAGTCAATTCATTCCCTTGCAGTAGAAGGGTATTATTTTTCTATATCATCATTGAAATAGATAACATTGCTTCAGCTACCAAGATTTCGCTTTCAGTGCGATTCAACGAGGTTAGGTAGGGAGATAGATTGTAGTGGCTGCCTCTGTATGAGACACACTCAGGCCTCTATATGGGCGTATTGTGATACCACAGATTCCACCAGTTTAAAATGTGTGTGCAACACTGACTTTTCCAACTGTTTCGACACACATTTCAAGCGAATAGGGAAAAGGGGGAGGGACCTACAACGCCGAATCCGAACGGCGGTTGTCAAAAGCGCTCTTGTGATTCTTGTAGTTCTCACCTGCTTCTTGTGGATAGCGATAGAAATATATGAGTGTTTTACCAGCTCGAGCTAGGAATCGAACCTAGGACCTTTGGTATAAGAAGCCAGCGCGCTACATGCTGGACGAGTGAGCGATGTAATATGCTCGATCTCAGATGGTATCACAATGAGCCGCCTGGCCTAAGTGTGCACCTCTTGGAGCAGACACACCTACCTGCTGGACTGTCGACGTCGACCAAACGAGGCCTAGTGTTCGACATCTTTTGATTCGTTGGAATCCATCTGCACTGACCCTCATCACCTCTTGGTCCCTTGCGAGGCTTTGTTGACCACAAATTTGACTGCGACTGCTAGGGTTCTCTATTTAATATTCTTCCTTAGCCAGTTTGATCCGCGGATGACACAATTTCTCTCTCTCAATTCTGTACTACCGGTGAGATGTATATCGATACGACCCTCGTGTGTCCAGAATAGTCACCTGTTTGTTACCCTATCCGCCATCTGAGAACGGACCCGAAAGGATATCAGAATATCAATTCTTACCGGGGCCTTGGCTGATGAGCAGAGACTAAAATAATGATTGATATATCAGATTGAAGAATTCATTTGTGAAAACAGTCTTTAAAAGACACAGAAACGTACCTACTAACTAAAGTTGGTTTCATTTAATTTAGAATACGTTTGTGTCTTTTAAGCAAAACAACAATTTCCAACCATTTGCCATCAATCAATCAGTTGTACGACTGTGGAATCATTATCGATTCGACCTTAACCAAGTTTAACAACTCGGACACCTATTTACACCAAAAACATACGACAGACAGATAGAAAAGTGGAGCTCAAGGCACACTTTGGCGATTATTGCCACCTCGTAAACAAAGTAAACTTAATTGAAAGCCATTGAAACAAGATGCAAAAAGGAAACGCAAAAAAGTTTAAACTTGTAAAATTAATTTCACACCATTTAAAAAACAATTAAACTTGACACGAAATGACACCACACCGTACAACATACAACAACACACCTTACACCACATCACACCGCAACATTAAGCACCGGTCATAGCCCGCACGAACCATATTACAAACAACAACAACAATTACAATTACACAGCGACAAAACACACAAACTGACAGACAGTCCCAGTCCCAGACACTAATGTCAAATCATAAACAAAAGCACCACAACAAAAAAAATATGAAAAACTTCAATTGGCGTTACGGCTGTCCGAATATTTCACACTCGAATAATTTTCACCAATGACGAATGTGTCACTGTTAATTGGGTCAAAGTGTAGCAGAAAAAGCGAGAGGCACAAAGTGAGGGGGAGAAAAGGCGCAACCGGACAACCATTGAAACGATGGGGGAGAGATTATGTTGACGTATGGCGAGAGACATGAAGAAGGAAACAGAAATTTGTGCATAGAAAAGGCGAAAAGCAAATAACACATTCGAACCGGTGCGAGGTGCAGTGGTCGGGAAAATTGAAGCGGGTTAATGGGATTTGAACATCTGCTACGTGAAATGTCAAACAAATTTGGAAAAACGGAAATTCTTTTAAATTGGAAATGTAAATAAAGTTTTGCGCGCATTATTTTGTTGGTGAAGTGGGAACCTGAAAACTGAAATTAAAGGATGTGAATTGAGAATGGAACTTCAAAAGAGTTGACAAGTACCGAGGAACAAGCAATGAGGTCCTTAAAGGAGATGGATGAAGTATCAGTTCGAAGCCTTACAAATATTTTAACGAGGAATGCATCACCGGTGATGCACCTGTCCCAGTAGATGGGTTTTACCAGTGAAGAAGTAATACTGCAAAAATGTTTCATGTTCATTAGATATGATTTGGTGTTGTATGGAGATTCTTAATAAGGGGTTCTTGATGTTAAACAACCTCTCATTTTATGTGGTTTTATGTGTATTAGTCAAAAAATTGGAAGGCTCGAATGGGTTTGAGGTGAAAGTTCTCAAAAAAGCTGGGAAATTCGACAAATTGTTCCACAGCTGCTCAGAAGTTGCTCTTAGAGAGTTAACATCTATGACTGACCTCACTAATTGTTTCTTCTGAATATTTCTTTCAAACATATTTATACTTATATACTTATTTATGGGTCTCCCATACACAATGATCGTTTTTATAAAATAGGCTCCAACTGCTCCCAGGTTGGACACAGATGTGTCAAACGTAAGACCGACACTCATATATTTTCTCTTCCAAATGATTCTTGCAAACATACCTACCCGCTATCTCTAATCTTTAAGGGGTCTACCATACAAAACAGGCAATTTTCTACGGAATTTGTTTCCCACTTGGAAATGTAGTAAAGTAACCGAAGAATCATCGTATCTGGAAACTACTAAACCGATTTGAATGATTTATTCATCGATCGGCAACATTCTTTAATACAAAAAATTCAAAATTGCTTAAGGTTCAGAAATTCACCACCAGAGGGCGTCTCCCAAACAATCGGAGTTGTTTAGTTGTCAACTTTTAGGTTTCTAAGAAGCAATAATCAAAATGTATTGTCGAAACCCCTTAACCTTCCCATTGCGAATATAATTTTAGATATTTTAGATATTTTAGATGAGTGTTAGGTTAGATTAGGTTCTGAGGACGTGTACGAAATATCCTCACCGAAATAAAAAATCGTGCATTAAATCATGCCTAATGTTCACCGATGATACGAGGGCAGTTTGATAAGTCAGTGACTCTTTAAATAAAAGGTTTTGTTGCAGTAATGACCTCGTCGGCGTAGCGTATAAATGAAACGTGGAGGGATATCCAATTTGGATGCGGTGCGAAAAACATTTAGTACGAAAAGTCTAAGCCGGGGAGCAGATATAGAGGGAACATAAGTACAGAAGGAAAAAGAAAGCATGGAATTAGAGGTAGGATCGTTGGATCACTATACACACCACTCGTTTAGCCATCGCGGCCGTCTTTGCATAGTGCAATGAAGTGACGTCCCGAAGCAGACAGGCAGAAACTACCTGGCCCGGCCCTGCGAATGCGAAGGTGCTGTCCATCCAGATCTTTTGACCTTGGGGTTTACACCCAGAAATATGTCGCCATGGAGGGAAAACTGACCCGTTCTCCGACACGGGTTGGAAGTGCTCGATGTTTTTTGTAATGGGGAGGCCCAAGAGAAGATGCGAGGAAATGCATCGACAGATGCTAAGACTAAAACGCACAGCACTCATTTAGCCAACCGGTGCCCTCTCTAAACCTGTAAGCTTCGCACCCATATGAACTTTATACGACACTAATTGAAAATGAACTGAAGGCAACACAAGTTTCCTTGGGCAATCTTAAGAACTCCTCTCACTGAACAGAGCAAAGATCAGAACCATAATCGGTGTTCTAACGGGTCATTGCTTAATTGGCACCCACGCCAAAAAGGTTGAGGCTGTTTTCAAATGACTTCTGCCGCAGTTGCATGGACGAAGAAGAGGAAGAAATTATACCTCACCTATTATGCTACTGTCCTGCTTTATCCCAAAGAAGAAGGAACTATTTAGTTAACTTTTTCTACGATAGTCTGGGGGTTCTAACTGATAAGATCATTCGCTGTCTACTAAGCTTCGTTAATAGCTTCAACTAGTTCAACGAGTGAGCGGTTCTATGCTCGATCGCATGTGGTATCACAAAGGGCCGTCGTGGCCTAAGTGTGTTTCTCTCTTCTCTACCTATCTACCAACAGTTTGAATTGACCAAATCTTTTCCACCGGGATATTTCTTCAAATTTGGAGGCAGGAAGTAGTCGTAGGGGGTTTAAATTTGGAGAATATGCTGGATGGAACTGGTTCGTAGCCCAATTTATGAATTTTTTGTAATGGCGTCTAGCCACGTGTGCATTGTCATTGAGGAAGAGCTCTTGTTACTTCGCCAAATGTGGTCGTTTTTTGCTTCAAATCAATGCCGAATCTGTTGAACAGCTCGGAATAAAATTCGCAGGTGATTGGTTAGGACTTTATAAGGTTATCTCCAAAAAACTGTCTCCATTTCCTTATCGAATCTGTTATTGAATAAGATTCGCTGCTGATCGTTGAACTTTTCCAAGGTAAGCGATATGAATGACACTTCGTGCACTTTCGAAAAACCGTCTTTATTATCTTCCTCAATCTATTCAACAGCTCGGAAGATTCGCCAGTGATCGATTAGCACTTTGAAAGGTTATCCCCAAAAAACTGTCTTTCTGTTATTAAATAAGATTCGCTGGTGATCGTTGAACCTTTCCAAGGTAAGCGATGTCATTGCCTTCTCAAATCTCTTCAATAGTGCAGAAAATATTTGGCGATAACACAGTGCACCACTGAAAAAAGGGACAAGGTCAAACCCATCTCATTCGATAGAGGACCTCAGTAGATGAAAAAGTGCCAAGGGATTTTTCCCGGAATGTTGGGACATTTGAGTCAAGAGATATGATGTTTTAAAAGTTTCGGGAAGGAGCTTTAAGCCGCCATGTTTAAACTCAATTTAAAAAAAAACTCGAACATTCCGGGAAAAATCCCTTGGCACTTTTTCATCTACTGAGATCCTCTATCGAATGAGATGGGTTTGACCTTGTCCCTCGAAATTTTTTTGGAATTTGATGCACTGTGTAATTGTTTAACTCTTTCCTAGGTAATCGATGTGTATAAAAACACGTATTGATACCAAACAACTTTCGACATGACCAATAGACCCACCTTGGCTTTCTTCGGTACACATTCACTCAGAGAAGTTCACTATCCATTTCGAATGTTTCTTGGTCTCCGGTTTATACTGATAGATCCGTGTTTCCTTCACAGTCACGAAACGCCATAAAAACTCGTTCGGATTGCGGTTGAACATCGCCAAACAGCGCTTTGAAGTGGTCACATGGTTGTGCTTATAGCTGAGAATCGGCACTAATTTGTAGATTCTTGCCATTTCTATACAAATTCACACGCACAACAGAGTCTCGTTGTTATGTCAGTCATGCTTGTCTGTATGTTGAATTTCTACATTTAACATAAAACTAATGACCCTATCTACAAAATTGCCGATAACTTCGACTCATCGACTAATTTCAATATTCCAAAACTATTTTTTTCGATCCGCTAATGTGCCAGCAATAAAATTTTTTATGACCAATTTATGTCTGTTTCGATTTGAAATAATCAAGCAATTAAAACTTGTCGAAAAAATTATCATTTGGGCCTCGCCAACGACATCGATAGCAAACGCCCAGACATGGCAACCAAAGTATTTAAGCCGCACCAGGCGAAGCCAAACACAATGAACTACAACAACAAGCGGATTATCTTAGCAGTGCTCAGCTGTCAGCGAATTATGCTAATGCCGTCACAGCGCCAGCAGATGCCGTTCGAATCAAAACAGTTCGAAATGGATATCTTTGAATGCAATAATCGGCCATTTACACCAGCGCGGCCAGCAGATAAATTAGCCAACGAGTTTTCATAATCATTTTGGCATTAAAAATAAAAAATAGTCGCGCCGATAAGTGCCCAGAAAAAATGCTATTAGCGCCAATCGAGCAGCAGACAATTCAATTCACTATTCGCCATCAATTCACCCCCCTCTTCCCACACATACTTAGTCCCCACTTAATGAAACCACTTACAGCGACAGCCGCACACTGACAGCATCGCCTCCACGCTAATGTCATCTTTGACACTTTTACTGCCAACATGTGCGCCTCTGCTGTCTGCATGTAGCTGTGTGTGTGTGTGTGTTTTGTCTCCAGCATTTCTAACTGTGAATTCGCAAAATTCACTCTCCGCCTGACGCGCGCTGTCATTTCTTTGCATTTTTTTTTGCGCCATCTCCTCGTTAGCCAACTTTCCGCATTTGTTTTTCATTTTTACTGCTTGGCTGTTTTATTTGCTTGAGGGTTTTTTGTATTTATTTTTTTCATTTTTTGCTGTTACTACGTTTGCCGCGTTTGCTCCCCCACAGTTTGCTTACTTACTTATTGCCAGCGTTGTTGTTGTTGTTGCTTTTTTTGCACTTCACCTCCCCCTTTGACGAAGCTTATTTTTGAGATTTTTTCGCGTGCTTTGTTTGTATTGTCAGACGACATTGGTTGTTGTTGTTGCGCTAATTTTTCTTGCCGCTTGTGTGTGTTTTTCCATCTTGTTGACTTCACCATTCACAATGAATGTAAATAATGTTTTGTATCTAAGCATGTGTGCTGAGTGAATTTTGTTTGACAACTAAATACAGTTACGCGCCATCGCCGTCAACTTCCCACATAAATAATCGTTCATACTTATTTGTTGTTGTTGTCTTTATGCGCAATTTTCTAGAGCTTTAATGTGCCATTGAAATTTTGCGTGAATCTCTCGTAGCGAAACAATAACATTGAACTGTGAGTTGAACACAATTCAATTAGTTAATTAATCAATTAACTAGTAAGTGATTAGGTGACTAACTAAATCAACACACTGAGATTCTTGGAACTTTATATCACAACACACAATTGTGAATTTAACTCATTTTAATGACTGAAGATGCAACTTAGTGGTTACTTGATTCATTAAATAATTAGCTAGAGATTAGTTGATTAGTTAATTCAGTGGTACAGGTGCACTATTTAGTGTTAAACAATATTTGGTGCGAGACAATAAAATCCAAATTGTCATTTACGCATTTTAATGAGTGCAGCTTTGAGCAAAGTGACGATTTAATGATTAGTCAGTGAATTTATTTATTAATTAGAGTTGACACTCAAGTGTCAAGCAACACGAAATGTGCAACTAATTCTTTAACTCAGTTTAATTTTTCAATAGTTAATTAGTTAATAAATTAACTAATTGAAGCTTAGTTAACTAAACTAATCAGTGAGACATAGACACACTTTAATGTTAAATAACGTGAGATATTGGACAATAACATTTAATTGTTAGTCCATCTCGTTCTAATTAATGAAAAATTGACTGAATTGACAAATTAACAGTTCATTAGTATTTAATTAATTAGCAGTTAATTGAATAGTTTAATCAGTGACGCAGCTACATATTTATGTGTAGATTGTAAGTTTAATTCTTTATAAACAGTTAATTGACGGTGAATTATTATATAAGAATTAATTAGAGGTCAGTCGACTAACTTAATCAGGGACATAGTCACACATTGAAGAGTTTAGTGACATGAAACACGAGACTATAACATTGAACTCACTCAATCATTGCCACTGATGACCTTTGAGTGGAATGGCGATTGAGTGGTTCACAAGTAATACATTAATTAGTTAGTTGACTTAGTTGATTAACTGAACCAGGAACACAAGAACACACTTAAGTGTTTAGTAACCTGAGACATGAAATAGTAACATCCAACTCTGAGTTAAATTTATTTTATAGAGCAGAGTTTTGTATAAAGTTAAGACTTTATGGCTAATTATACAACTAATTAGTTAAAATTTAGTCAATTAACTTCATCAGAGAGACAATAACATCCTTATTAAGAGTCTAACTATTGCTATGAGTAGAGCTTTGAGTAAAAAGGCAACTTACTGGTTCATAAGTAATCGATTAGGTAGTTAGCTAGTTGCCTTAGTTAGTTGATCAACTGAATCAGTGGCAAATCAATGCAAAGAATCAGTGGAAAGTAAAAAGTAACCTAAAATACGAGACCATAACATGCAACTATGAGTTCAACTTCATTTCAGTGAGTTAAGTTTTGAGTAATGTGACAACTTAGTGGTTAATTATGCAACTATTTACATAAAAGTTATTTGACTCGATTTATGAGTGTTTAGTGACGTGAAATAGGGTAATAACATTCAATTGAAAGCTTACTCACTGGAATAAGTGCACCTTTGAGTTGAGACGTTTTTAAGTTAGTTGATTAGTTAGTTACTTAGTAAGTTATTTAGTCAGACAATTGAGTAGTAAGATAGTTATTAAGTTAGGTACTTTATTTATTAGTCAAATAGTTACATACTTACTCCTCTAGTTTATTAGTGATTAATTAGTTATTAAATTTGTCAATTGGTTAGTTACTCGACTAGGTAATTCGTAATTAATAAGTGAGTTAATTATTTAATTACCCAGTTAGTTACTCGACCTGTTTATTAGTAATTAAGTAGTGAATTAGTTAACTAGTTATTTAATTGGTAAATTACTCAACAACTTAGTTAATTACTCAAAAAATGTATGAGTAATTAATCAGGGAATAAGTTAACTAGTTATTTAATGAGTCAATTAGTTAGACATTCTACTAGTTCATTAGTAGTTTATTAGTGAGTTAAATAGCTATTTAATCGGTCAATTGGTTACATACTCGACTAGTTCCTTCGTAATTAATTAGTGGTTTACTGAACTAGTTATTTGTTAGTCAATTGGTTAGTTACTCGACTAATGCATAAGTAATTAATTAGTAAGTTATTTATTGAATTGGTGCTGTTAGTTACTCTACTAATTCATTAGAAATTAATTAGTGAGTTAGTTATTAGTTATTTAATTAGTTAGTACTACTAATTCATTAGAAGTCAATAAGTGAGTTAGTAAACTAGTTATTTAGTTGGTCTTTTAGTTAGTTACTCCACTAATTCATTACTAGTTAACTATTGAGTTAGTTATTTAATTAATCAATTAGTGACTCGACTACTTCAAAGTTATTTAATTGGCCAATTTGTTAGTTACTCGACTAGTTCAAAGTTATTTAACTTATTAACTTAGTTAAATAGTTCATTAGTTACTCGCACAGTTCATTAGCAATCAATTAGTGAGTCAATTAACTAGATGATTGAATGGTCTATTAGTTAATTAGTCGACTAGTCCATTAGTAGTTATTTTATTGGTACATCAGTTATTTAATTAGTCAATTGGTTAGTTACTCGGCTAATGCATTAGTAATTAATAAGTGAGTTAATTATTGAATTGGTCCATTAGTTAGTTACTCGACTAGTTAATTAGGAAATAAGTAGTGAGCTAGTTAACTATTTTTTAATTGGTCGTTTAGTTAGTTAGAATAAGTTACTTAATTAATCAATTGGTTAGATACTCGACTAGTTCAGTCGTAATTAATTAGTTAGTAAAAGATCATTGCATTTATTTAATAAATAAGACGGGGATTCATTGACTAAGTAACTTGAGTGTAACATCCAATTGAAAATCCAACTCATGTCAATGGGTGAAGCCTTGAATAGAATGACAATTGATTTAATAAATTAATTATTTACAACTTAGTTGAATACCTCAAACAGTGATCAGTTGATCAGTATTAAGAATGTGTTTACGTTTTACTTGTTAGGCAACGTTTTTCATGGCAAGTTCCCCACTCACCTCAACTCACTTATTTCATTTTAATGACTGATTAAAGTTTTCGCAACGCGCACACCTAATCAACTTTGCTCTTTCAAGTGACCAGATAAGCCGTGGCGCCTAAATCTATGCTATAAACATTCATCGAAATCTTCTCTCCAGCTTTTAAAGCTAACTGCTTTCACTCACAACGACGTTTTTTATATTGAACAATTAAATTCCTTAAAGCTTAACGCCAAATGTACATAGACGAGTCGCTTGGAGCCGATTAACCGCCACATGCCTGTCGCATCATTGTTATGTGATGCCAATCAACGAATGTTCTTCTTGTTGTCACAAATTCTTGGAATCGTCGTTGCGTTCTGTCTGCTTGCTTCTTTGGGTCAAATTGTATCTTTTTCCACTGTGTTGTTGTTGTTGTCGTTTCTATTTCATTTTATTACACCATTCATTTGGGCCGATTATGGTTTCATCATTTGCTCGTGTCAAAGTCCATGCAACAATTGCTGTTGTTGGTGTTATTGTTGTTTACAATGACAGCGGCCGCCTTCCGACATCATTGAACACGTCATAGACAGCATCGAGTCTGGTCTACGACGACCGCATTTTGTCGCCCAGCCACGGCAACGCCAACATTTGAGATGCTCATCATCATCATCAGAATCAGAATCATCATTATCATCATCGTCATCAGAATCATCATTGTTGTTGTTATCTTAGTTGCTGTAGACACCGACTGTGCCGCATTGTGACGGTCACTTTTCGTCATAATTCCGCTGGTCGTTGTTGGCTATTTTCTTTTGCTTCTGGCTTCAATTGTTTTTTTGTTTTTTTATTTCGTTTCAATTCGGTTTGGTCTCCTTTCTTATTTGCTTGAGTATTTTTATGTTCTTTGCCACTTTTATTTTTATGTATTGTTACTTAATTTTTTTTGCTTAGAACTTTGGTCGATGGCGTCTTTCGCTTCGCTTAACCCATTCAGCTCTTTATAAAATTATTTTTAATGCTTTTATAAGAAACTTGTTTATTGAAAAATTTAAAATTAATCTAATTATAATCTTAGTTGTGATTTATTAAAATTACATTCGTTCATCATCAAATCATGCCAAATACTTTTGGCCGAAAAGAAGCATCACTCATAGCCGAAAGTTGCTTCGGCAGGCAAACTTGTACGAAACGCAACCGCGGCGCGTTATCGGTTAAGACGACGAACTGACCTCCCTCAACGGCAAACGAAAACGATAACGAAAGCGACAGAAGCGAAATGTAGTACACACAGTCGATTCAGCGTCGCAGCTCGTCGTAGTCTCCCACACAAACACACCAACACACACACACACACACATCCACTAAAGTGCCCCATTACATTTTCTCTTCTATAACACTTCGTTCAATAATGTGTGTGACTAACTAATTAAAACACATTTTTTTGCCAAAATTCGTTTTTATTCATCAACATAGTCCCCTTTTAGGGAGATACAATCATTCCAACGCTTTTCCAATCTTTCGATACCGCCTTTGTAGAACGATTTTTCTTTGCCTTCAAAATAGGCGTTAGTTTCGGCGATTACTTCATCATTTGAGCCAAATCTCTTACCACGGAGCATCTTTTTGAGGTCTGCGAAGAGCCAGTAGTCGCTGGGGGCCAAATCTGGAGAATACGGGGGATGAGGAAGCAATTCGAAGCCCAATTCATGCATTTTTGCCATCGTTTTCATCGACTTGTGACACGGTGCATTGTCTTGGTGAAACAACACTTTTTTCTTCTTCATATGGGGCCGCTTAATCGCGATTTCTTCTTTCAAACGTTCCAACAACGCTATATAATAGTCGCTATTGATTGTTTTCCCTTTCTCAAGATAGTCGATGAATATTATTTCGTGCACATCCCAAAATACTGACGCCATAACCTTGCCAGCCGATGTTTGTGCCTTTGGACGCTTTGGGCGGCTTTCACCGGTTGCATGCCACTCAGCAGACTGCCGATTTGACTCTGGAGTGAAATGGTGGATCCATGTTTCATCCATTGTGATGTACCGACGCAAAAACTCCGACTTGTTGCGCGTAAACATGTCCAAACAGCTCTTTGAATCATCGATTCGTTGTTGTTTTTGCTCCGGTGTGAGCAAACGCGGCACCCATTTCGAAAACACCTTTTTCATAACCAAATGTTCTTGTATTATGGTGTGTACACTGCCTGCTGATATCTTTAGAATGTCAGCAATCTCCCCCACTTTCACTTTACGGTCGGACATAATGATTTTCAGTGTTTTTTCAACGTTTTCCGGAATAACAGCGTCATTTGGCCGTCCAGTAGATGGAATGTCATCGGTGTCTGTACGACCACGTTTGAATTCGGCATACCAATAACAAATGGTTCTTTTTGATGGAGCAGAGTCCGAATAATGTTTTTCAAGCCATTCCTGGCATTGAACAGTATTTTTTTTCATTAAAAAACAATGATAAAACAGCACACGGAATTGCTTTGAATTCATTTTTTTTTAAAACTCAAAAGTAGTGTCACTTAAAGCACTGTAACTTGTAAACTAATGGTCGGATTGACATATAATTTTGACAGTAAGCCTAAAAAGGTTCACAATTTCGAAAAAAAATATTGATTTAGTATTAGTGCCGCCATCTATGTGTCAGTCACACACATTATTGAACGAAGTGTTATATATTTTCAGTTCACTTGTTCGCGTTGCCATTGTTGTCATCATCATCATTGTTGTTGTTATTGTTGTTGTTGTGAACTGTCGTTATTGTTCTGTTGTATTTGCATAGCTGCAGCTTCGTGTGTCGTTCGGCGTTTTGTTTATTATTTCAATATTCCAATTCGGTCGTGCGCCTCAGTGCCCCCACCACCTGCTTCCTTTTCAATTTATGGAAATTTCTGCCTCATCTGTTGGTCATTGCATTGTTGGTGGGTTGTGTTGCTATCTTGGCATTCGTATTGTTGTTGTTGGTCAATTCAGCAGTTTTAGTTCGAGTTTGGCGCGTCTGTCGTCTGCTGCCTGCGCCGTGTGGGTGTTGTGTGCACATTGTACCGGCTGCTGTGTCATTGTTATTGTTGTAGTTGTTGTTGTAAACTTATACACGACACAGCGGCGGCAACATAGCGCACTCGCTGCCAAACGCTTCCATTGATTATTTGCTTGCGCCATGTGCGCTTCTGCCTCCCACTGCCAGCGCCGCCAACACTTTGCCCACCCTTCGGCCAGCCGAGAGCGCAAGCGGCACATGTTACGCCTGTCCTGTCCTGCTGCGACCTTTTTTAGCTACAGTCTTTCCCTTTTGTTGTTGCTGTTGCACTATGCTGCTATTGTTGCTATTATTGTTGTGGCAGCCGATGTCGCCGCCGCATCCACAAACCGACAACGAACTCTGCGCCATTCCTGCCACTAAACGACCGTGAACTCGGCAACTACAACAACAACAACAGAAACTAAAAATTAATAAAAACAAAAAACAATAAAAACAAAATGCAGCACGAATTGCAATTTTGCGTTTGGTTATGCCGAGTCGCACTAAGTCGCAACCACTCGGCCAACCGCAACTGCAATGTTGCCATATTTTCTCTGAGCTCTGCCTCTTCTTCTTCTTCTTCATCTTCATACAATTCTTTCAAACTACTTCTACTTCTTGTTGGTTATTTACTTTTTTCCGCTTATTTTCTTATTTTCCTGTTTTGTTGTTGTTATTAGTTCTGGCTTCGTTCCTCTCCGTCTTTTATGATGTTTGTCGTTGTTGTTGCTGGCGCATCGTCTGGCAGTCAGACGGCCAGCAGTTTGTTGGCCTGGTCGCTTCGGCTTTTAGCTGGGCGCACAGCAAAACTCGCGCATGGTCCAAATTCAATTTCAATACAGCAACAACAACAACAACTGCAGCAAGACGAGCCGGAAAAAATTCGCCGACGACGACAACATTGCGGAATTGGTGCGTTCTTTGGCTGCGACTGTGGCTGCTGCAGACCTGCACCAACACACATGCACCAATGTGATTTATGCAGCTCATGCTTGGCGTTTTATTTGTTGTTGTTTTGGTAGTTGCCTTCGTGCCTTCATTTCTTGAATATTTGCTGTGCTGTTTTCCTTATTTGTTGTTGTTATTATTTTTATTATTTTGTTTTGTGTTTGTTAGTGTTGTTGTTATTGCTCTTTTTGTTTTTGTTATTGTTGTTGCATTGCATGAGAATATTGAAGTTCAGCATAGCGAATGCTTACGGCTTCGATTACTCAATCGAATTCATTGCAATTCTCACGATTCAAAAATCAGTGCTCAATGCGATGCGTTGCATTTCAAATTATTTCAATGTCTCGTGGTGTAAAAATTCTAAAAGAATGTTTGGCTGCATGAAAGCCATGATTAAGTAGGGTTTTAAGGCACAATAGTTCAAAATTAACGCAGTGCCAACCAATCTAAGTAGAGTTTTTATATGTTCTGGTTGACCGGAACAGGTCCCAATTTTGAACCCTTCGCCTTGGTGAACTTCTAACATCTGTCAGCTACCCTAACACGAGGCATGAAATACCTTGTTCAAATTTTTTAGGATGCACTGGAAAATCCGTATTTTTTATTGAAAGTTTTGTCGTTGCGAAGAGCCACAAGAAAAGGTTCAGCACTTTCTGTGTTTGTTTGGTAAATGAAATAAAATAAATTAATATTAAAGAGTATAATAGAAAAGAATATAACCGAATACAAAATAAAATAAAATAAGATAAAAATAATGAAATAAAACAATATTAAATAAAATAAATTAAAATAAAATAAAATAAAATAAAACAAAATAAAATAAAATAAAATAAAATAAAATAAAATAAAATAAAATAAAATCAAATCAAATCAAATCAAATCAAATCAAATCAAATCAAATCAAATCGAATCAAATCAAATCAAATTAAATCAAATCAAATAAAAGAAATTAAAATCAAATAAAATAAAATAAAATAAAATATAATAAAATAAAATAAAATAAAATAAAATAAAATAAAATAAAATAAAATAAAATAAAATAAAATAAAATAAAATAAAAAATAAAATAAAATAAAGTAATATAAAAAATAATGAAATAAAATAAAACATTATAAAATAAATTAAAATAAAACAAATTGAAATAATATAAAATAAAATAAATTAAAATATGTTTGGGGAGATGTCACACAGTGTTGCGAGTAGTGACAAAAATGCCAAAATGCAACTGTATAAACGCAAATCTGAGTTCGAGGTTTTGTTGGAAATACTTCAGTTAAGAGAAATCCGAAGTTTCATGAATAAATATTGGATAACATAGAAGTTATGAGCTCTTAAATTACGCTCTTCCAGCTTTGAAAAAAAATTGTGTACAAACAGCAAATTTTTACTTTAACTTTGAGGTTGAATATTTTAAAATAAATTATGAACAGATCTCTAAAAGTTACTATTGTCGTAAATTTTATATAATCTAGGTCTGACAAGACCAACATTTTGCTGATTATTCTCACCTTTGAGCAGTACCGTTATGATGAAAATTAAGTAAAGAAAGCGAGGGAATAAAAAGTGAGTTCAAATTTTAAAAGTGATTTAAAAAAAACGTTAACTATCACTTTTGAAATTTTTTGATATTTTGTTTTGGCGAGTATGTAGAATTTTTAGCTGCGCATATTTGCGCGAATGGAAGTTATTGGCATTTTTCGATGAAGACTTGAATGCAAATTCGCGATATTTTCACAGTTTGGTTGAATGCCAATAGCAATCGGTCAAATAATGCTCTGCTGGTGATGCAAAAATTTGTTGAAGATAGCTTCGGAAAATCAATTACCATTACCATTACCATTATATTCGTTAATTCGCTTAATGGAGTTTCGACAGTACACTTTGATTTTTTGTTCGTACAGAACCAAAAGTTGACAACCTCACTACTTCAATTGTATGGGAGGCGACTTCTGGAGATGAATTTTTGAACTTTAATTAATTTTGTATTTTTGGCATTCAGGAATGTTGACGATTGTTGAATAAATCATTCAAATCGGTTAAGTACTTTGCTAGATACGATGTTTCTTCGCTTACTTTACTACATTTACAATTGTGGAGCCAGTTCCATTGAAAATTACTAGTTCTGTATGGCAGCCACCTTAAGAGTTGGATGTAGCGGTGAGGTGTGTATAGAAAAAATATTCGAAAGGGAAAATAAATGGGGGTCAGTCTTACATATGGTAGGTCTGGGACCAACCGGAGAGCAGCGGGAGCCCACTTTTTAAAAACGTTGGTTTTGTATGGGAGCCTCATTAAGGGTTGGAGATACTATAGGTGGTAGGAATATTCGAAAAAAAGATTCAGGAGGAAAAATTAGTGGGTTCAGTCTAAGATTTTAACCCTCTAAGAGCAATTTCTGAGCAGCTGTAGAGCACTTTATCGCGATTTTATTTTCAATCACTTAAAAAAAAGCACATTTTATCTATGTATATACACATTTATAAATAAATTTATATTAAAATACAAATATTTTGAATGCAGCTTTTATGAATTAAGATAATTTAAATTGTTAATATAAAGTTTTTTCAAATCCGTTTGTATAGGAGGTGGTCGAAGTTTTGATCCGATTTCATTGAAATTAAGTAAGTTCTTTACTCATACAATAGCAACACTGTGTGTCGTGGTTAAGAAAATAAAAAATAAAATAAAACAATATAAAATAAAATAACATCAAATATATAAAATAAAATAAGCTACGGGATTCGAACCGGGGATCTTCGAACTTGCAGTCCATCGCACTAACCATTTTTCAACTCTTGCTCGAACTTCTCAACCTCGCGGAACATGCGCTCTAAAGCATGTTCCGCTCCTCCCAAGGCAGTCTTTTTTTATATAAAACAAAAGAGACCTGTCCCCCTCTCCACACTGTAAAGAATCCTTCTGGCAGTTTCAACTTTCCACCGCGCAATAATTTCGCTGCTTCAAAGTAATCAGAGCAGCGTGTCAGCTCGTGGCCGAAGTAGTTCAATGCATTGCTTGCAACATTGTAGCCAATGTTGCGTTAAAGTAAATTTATATCTTTTTTTTTGCTGCAACAAATTCAACATTTACAACTGCAACAAAATTTGTATGAACCGAAGCACACATGGCCAACCGGGACCGAGATGAATGCGCTGACTCAGCAATTGGCAACAGTCTGCCTGCTGCTACTGTTTCACGCACTCACACTCACAGACACACACAGGCTCCCGTCGAACAGGGCCACATGAACGACGACCGACGGCAAAGGACTCACAGTCGCAGTCACAGTCGGCAGTCATGTAGCGGGTGGCAGCGACAGATAAGAGTGAATTCCATGCGGCATATAAGCCACATAAATTTTGTATGCGTGTCGATTTCTTCGTAGAGAAGCAGAACTGCCACAAAAGCTAAGAAGAAGAAGAAGAATGTAAAAGGGAAAATGCCAAAAAAAATCTGCATGGAAAAAGGCGCGAGAGAACGTTATAAAAATGCTTTCGAGTGTTGCGTTTTTGCTGTTCTTCTTCGAGTGGCGACCGTTGAGTCCTTAACCCTTTGATGACACGCTGAGGACTTCTCGGAAGCGCGCCGACACCAGCAACAGTAAAAAACAACGCCAGCTAATGGCGCTACGACCGACTCGGAGTTGGAATCGCTTAAAGTGCGACGACTCCAGAAGAAACGCAACAAAAATGTAGCAAAATGCAATGAAAAATGACGAAGACACAAGAAATTCTGCAGAATTTTGTAGCAATTCAATGAAATTCAATAAAATAAATTCAAAAGCGGAAAAGGAATGCAGTCAAGAAATGTGCCGACTGTGAAGAGAATCAAAGCAACAACAATCAAAGTGAAATTTGGTGCCGTTAATTATGAGCATTATTGTTGTTGTTGTTATTGAAATTATGGTCCCATGCAAGGCCACTGAGCTGCAGCGAAGAAGGAAATGCTGCTGCAGCGAGTGTGGAGCACTTCAAGGAATCGCAACAACACAATTTGCACCGTCATGGCGTCCTCAGCGCAAATGATCGTTGTATGTGCTTGCCAACTCAATGGCACATACGACATTCATTTACTGAGTCTGTGTTTTGTATGCGAAATTCCTGCTCTGAACAGAAATTGTGGCGTGGATCTCGTTCGTCGGCCGCTGCACACCTTTGCTCTGCAGCAATTTTCCATTGAAATTCGCACACAAACATTGAACCTGGTCGCAATTGGCCAATTCACGCACAGCCAACGACGCAGCCATGAGTAAGCAACGCACCGCAGATGACAAAAATTAGTCAGATAAGTCGATCTACGCCTAGAAAGCAAAGTCACATTTCAGCTTTCAGCTTCCGCTGCTCAGCTGCACATTGCCTAATTACTCTGCCAACACATCGACGCAGGATGCAGGACGCGCGCCGCCGTGACTCGTTCAATATTTAATGCAGCAACGTCTGCTTCTCGCCGCTCGCCACCAGCAGTGCTCAAATATGCTGCGCCCACGTTTGCACAATGCCACAGCGCTGTCTAACTTGTGCGTCTGTCGGCGGCGGCGGCAGGCACTCGCCGCAAATTCGCTCCTACTCTGTCGGCTTAAGTAGCAAAGTTTCCGGCGCTGCGTAAATTTATGTTGTGTGTACGAGTGTGTCTGCACACAAATACCGCCATTTCAATTTTAATTTCATGCTTCACACACCACGCCTCTTTGCCGCACACTCCGCCCCCAACAGCGCCACGTACTCACACTCGAAGCACTCACACAGCGTTGCCGTCGTGTTGAAAACTTTAACTTTGGAGTGCGAGTTTCGCTTCACTGCGCCATGAGTTGCGTTGCTCGGTGTGTGTGTGCGAGGCAAACAGGAACCTGAAGGTGGGGGGAGACCGACCAGGACTCAGACTGTATTCAAATGTAAATTTTGGCCAACTCCTTCCACATTGTGGGTTTGTGTATGTGTTTGTATTCTAATAGCAAACACGTTGGACCATGAAGAAAATCCTGATGCCAAATGTTGCCGTCATTGCTGTGCCACATGTGTCCCCACACAAGTTGAACCTTTGAATCGTTCTTACAGTTTTTCAACACATTTTCCACCACAACGTGGGTTATTTAAATTGCAAGTTATACTTAACTAGCAAGGCGGCTTTGCACTCAAGTTTGCAGTCAATGGGTCCAATAAATCACGATTCCCTTAACCATTTGTTAACCCTTTTGGATGTTTATGAAAAAATACTTGCTTAATTATTTCTCATTTTAAGTGCTTTCGCCTTATTTGAAATGTTTTAATGATGTAATGTTTTGCTACACAAACTCTTAACCCATTGTTGACCCTTTAGATTTTGACTTTCAACAAAATGAAAACATGTGTCTAATTCTTTTTAATTATAAAATTTTTCACCGATTTTGAAGTCAAAAGGCCCATCAAATCTTGTTTCTCCATAAAAACTGTTAACCGATTGTTGACCCGTCAGATTTTGATTTTCAAAAAAATGAAAACATGTGTCGAATTATTTCGTTTTAATTGCTTTTATCAAGTTTTGGTATCAAAAGGAGCAAAAAACTCATGTCTCTCCATGCAAACTTTCGACCCATCATTGACCACTTCAGATTTCGACTTTTGAGAAGAAAGAAGAACACGTCGCTAAGTGTGTTTAATTTTAAGATTTTTTTAACAATTTTGAAGGCAATAAGCCCATTGATTTTGTTGGTTTTTCACAGTTCCTTTTCATTGATCCTTTCTGATTTAGATTTTCAAAAAGAGAAAAACACGTGACGAGTTTTTTCTCATTTGGAGTAGTTTTACTATATTTCAAGTCGAAAAACTCATAAAATCATGTTTTTCCATACAAACTTTCAACCCATCGTTGACTCAAGATCCGATTTAGAACAAAAAAAATAAAAGCATTGACTAAATATTTTTGATTTCTGGTGTTTTCACCAATTTTGAAGTCAATAGGCACATTGGTTCATGTTTTTTCGTAGTCCTTCCCTATACGAACCTTAACCCATTGTTGACAACGTTAGTTTTTGATTTTGAAGAAATAAAAAAATACGTGTCCAATTATTTTTGATATCAAGTGTTTCCACCAATTTTGAATTATTTTTAAGGTTAAGATTTTTTAATTTTTAATTCATTGATTCATTAATTTTTTCATCGTTTCTCTAAACAAATTTTTAACCCATCGTTGACCCAGTCAAATTTTGATTATAGAAAAAATGAAAAACACGTGTCCACTTATTTTTGATTTCCATCAATTTTGAAGAAGTCAATAGGCCATTGGTTCATGTTTTTTCGTAGTCTTCCTGTATACGAAGCTTAACCCACTGCTGATCTCATTAAGTTAAAGTTTTGTTTTCGAAAAACTGAAAAATACGTATCGAATAATTTTTGATTGGCACATGAAATCACGTTTCTTCATGGAACATCTTAACCCACTGCCCCTTTAGACCCCGAATTAAAAAAATCCCCTCTTAGTGGAGATTCATTTTCTAAAGTGAAACTACAATTGAAATTTCATGTTTGTATTCTTCTATAAATTCTCTTCTTTCGTGTTTGTATAATGAATTACTCAGTCAATCAGTCAGGACAAACATTTATTTATATAGTTTGTACTCAGTCATAGATAAGTCCACAAGATAAGTCCAAATATATAAATTTTATTGGCCCATGAAGTTAACTAGGGAAGTCCAGCACTATAAAAACGGTTCTAAAAGTAATGAGGAGTAGTCCTGTTTCGCATTATGTTTCAATTTGTATTCAGTGCTGATCTGAAAAACCTACAAAATTGTACGAAATTCCGGTACAAGGTACACAGGTGAATATTTTTACTCTAAAAACCAAGGAAAATTCTTTAAACATTTTAAAGAAGTAAATTTGAACTATTTAATTTCATTTGTAGGCTTCCTTCTGGTAGTATTTGTACCTGTTGACATACTCACGTTCACTTTGAACACTTAGGTACTTGACATTGATTTAAAAGTACAACTCGTCAAAAATTAGATTTTTGCAATAAGAAGGGTTTCCAATAGAGATGAATATTGATAAACATTGACCTTCAATGTGATAAATGGATGTTTTACTTACATTTATAGTTATTAATTTCCATAAATGTCATAATTTATCTTGGCATCAATAAGCCTATCAATATTGTTACGAAATTGAGTTCTGTTGGTCAATTTAAGCGTAGTTCGTATCACCTGATTGTGCCAAAATAAAACACACTGAAATTCTTTAAGACAGTTCACGATTTTAGTGACTTTATTTACAATTTTCCACTGTCACTTCACTTTTTGTAAACCAAAACTGACTCCCTGAGCGGTACTTGGCTGCCTTTTATAGTTGTCTCTCCGAAGCGCAATTCGCTCTCGAACGTATAGCATCGTTTCGAACCGTCTCTGCGCTAATTATTGTATAATTACTCTACGCTCTAAAATAATGCATTGCTGCTGGCGCCAACAAATGTGTGTTATCGTGCATATTGTTACTGAATAACTGAATAACTTTAATTTGTTGTAAGAGTCCCACTTAATTCCGATATCTCAACTATTTTTAAAGTTAATGCGCAAAAAATTAACTGGTGTATTAAAGAACATAACTTAAGTTATTGGCCTGAATATCCCAATCTGACCTCATTTTGAATACTCCTCCTTCTGGGAGTTTCAAGCTCTACATATACGTAATCTTCATCTACATTGGCATCTTAGACCAAATGCGATAACTTCCTTTCATTCCTTCAGTACACAACTCCACAATTTTCTTTCCACTTTTCGCTGAGTTTCTCTATAAAAGACCTTGAAGAATATACACCACTCACAGCAGTTAACCCCTTCGCTCATAAAACAAACCACGAACCAACCATTTGACCAACAAATCTTCTTCTAGGGAAAACCCTCGCTTGACCCTGACTTCGAAAGTGCCACTTTCCCAGTTTATAATTTTAGCTAAATTTCCTACATAAATCAACTTAAACGCAGACCCCAAAGTATATTTTCTTCCATAATTTCTAAGTACAAAGATCACTTAAACTGCCACCAGCACAATGCATCCATCTAAACATAAAACAATTTTATGGCCCTAACTAATTTCTTGCCAAAGACAAAAGCCGTCGGCTGTTGCATTCTTTTCTTTTTCCTTCTGTTAGAAGGTTGTGTGAATATTTGGGAATGTTACCATAAAATGGTTTTTCCTGGAAGGATTCAAACAGATTTATCTTCAAATGCAAATCCTGTTTGTGTATGTCCAGGATCTCGCAGTGTTTGCGCAAAGCCTAAGCAAATTTCTATCCGACACACTCAAATTTACAGCGAATTGTAAAGTTTGTTTTCACGCTTCTTGCATCTTTTTCCGTAAATTTTAAAACGTCAAAAACATTTCATTTCATAAATGTTTATTTATTTGTTAAGGATTAAGTCTTTTTTTTGTTTTGGCTAAACAATAACATTTATTTTTTCACATGAATAAGACGGCAAAATATTCACTTATCGCTGGATATTAATTCATTTTGAAACTCTTCAATGCTTTCATTATATTTAAAAAAAATTAAATAAATGACACTGTACAACACACAACAAAAAAATAGCAAGGTTCTGTCAACTGATTCTGATAGAGGAGGACATATATGCGTATCGGCGTTTTGTAAGTTTAGGTCTTTTTCGGGAAGTCAAAGTTTTCCACTTCTTGCACATTCTTATTGTTTATCGGCATTCGTGAACCATGTAACCTTACATTTCAGGTATAGAATGTGTACAACAATTCAATGTAAAATACTACGAGGAACATTTTGTTAACATTAGCTCCTTTTTTATGGGTCAATTGGACCCTTTCTCCCAAAAATGGCGACCAATTTCCTTTGAAAACGAAGTTTTATGGAACAAATTTACCACGAAAATATTTGCCATAAAATTTTACAAAAATCTCTGAATACACCAAAGCTCCAAATTTTACTTAAACGCCAGAAATCAGTAAAAACTGAAGAAGTCTAAAACATTAATTAAAATTTACATCTTTTTGGGTCTTTTTGGCATAATTTTTGTGAAAAAATTAAAAAATAATACCAAGATTTTGAAAACTTATTAAAATTTACTTGTTGGGCCCTTTCCGTTTGTTTTTTAATAAAATTGTTTTTTTTAGGGACATCAGCCATCTTTAGTATTTCAGAAGTTTGCACAAGCTCTGAGAGAGACTATACTATGAGTTTCCTAACTGCTCTTTAGCGCTTATCTATTAAAAGTATAGCTAGGAACTTAGTGGGTTCCATAAGAAGCATGCTTGGCTTAAATTCCAGTTGATGACGCTAAGGATCTTCATTCTTTCTTTATTCAAATGAAGTCAATGAACACAAGGGATCTAAAGGGATTTTTCAGTCAGCTGTTTGGTTGGTCTCCAGTTGATATTGGTCAAGACGGAACTCCAGCTACCATCACTTAGAACTCAATATGGCCTCTAAGTCTGGGCAGAACTTCAACTGGAAGCCTAAAGGCATCTATGCATGACACGCTTGGCTGGAACTCCAGCTAGTTTCGTTTCAATGGGATTCAATAGGGTCTACGCGACCTACTTGGTCGGTTCAACTGATATGGATTGGGACCAAAAAGAAAGGGAGGAATGTAGGAATTCCAGTTACCATCGCTAGGGGCTTAAAAAGATCTGCGACTCATCGACTTAAAGACAGAACTCTAGCAGAACACCTACAGGGATCTGGTCAACTGCTACAACTAGTAATCCTTCAATATAATTAACTATTGATTGTATCTGGCGTTGGTAGTGTCTTTTCTTTTCTTTTTTAGGTTACGAGTTTCCTCTATGATTGCTCTATTTGTGTTATTACAGACAGTTTAGCCTCCTAAAAGCATTCTCTTAGCGAGGGAGTGCCGCAGGCTACATCCTTTCTCTAATCCTTCCCTTTATTTCTATTAATGACATGTTGTCATCAACGAAAAATCCCATCTGCTCGTTTGCGGATGACAGCACCATCTGTCATTCATACTCAATCACAAAGCGTTACAGCTGTTTGGAGAATTAAGAAACAACGGCGGCCTGGCGGGGTCATGGGAACAGGGTCGATTTTAATCCTTGCAAGACCCAATGTTGCTTGCTACAACTTTTGCGTACAACTTTTGAGCCGAATACCATTCGAAACTATATTTTGTACCAGCAATTTTTGTGATTGGTGGTGATCGAAAAAAGCAGGTTCGAAAAACTGAAGTGGGAAGTATGTGTGATTTATTTGATCGATTTGTAGCCAAAGACTCAACAAAGTCCTTGAGTGAGCGACCTAATTAGTATACTAAAGGTTTCAAATGGTATTGGGTTCAAAAGTTGAACGTAAATCTCCTCTCCCCCTCAAAATGAAATCCTGTGTGAGCCACTGGTCTCAGATATAAACATACAAATGTTCTGTTGGGCTCATAGACCAAATGTGGCTATAAAATAAAACTCATAAAAAACATTCATAAATATGTTTATGAGGTAAAAAAATATATTCGAAATTAAATTAATATTTTACACATTTTTACAGACTCTTTTGAATGTTTTTAAAACATTTTTTTCATCACACGCTGCTATTAAAATTCAGACAAATAACCTGTAAATTGCAAATAACATCAACTATAATAAAAAAGAAACAACAACTGTCTGCATAACATTTTTCAAACATGAACAACAACAGCAAAAACAACAACAAGAACAAAACCAAAGACAACAAAAAGAAAACGCCCCACTGTGCAGAGTGCGGTTATGATGACAGCGCTGACACCGACGGCAACTGATGGTGGTGGCAGCTCTAGCGACAGCACCGACGGCTTGTGAGGCACGTTTGTCGTATTGAATAATTACGAATCGCATGAACTTGGAATGCCAAATGAGTGTGGAATCTATTGGCCATAGGCGCATGGAGTGAGGGCGGGGAGTCGGCGGAGGGAAGCAACTTTGTAAATTGCGTAAAAGCAGGAAATAAATGCACATTTGAATGCAGAGAATCGGTGTTACAACAACAACAATGACACTGTAACATTTAAGTGTCCATGAAACAGCAAAATAAATGCAATTTTGTGCTTTTCGGAATTTTTCAATTCGAAATGGAATCGGACAAAAGCTGCCGCCGCCGCCGTCACAAATCCCTGCGGAGTTTGCCTTTTTATTTATTTTATTTTATGTTTTGCTGTAAAACTGCACGAAATTACACCGAACCGAAAGTCGCATCGGCGCGTTTTAACACCGCTGAGCGAATTAATCATAATCAGCGCTTTTGACAGCGTTCGGACCTTAATGACAGTTCAAAGGAACCAAACCGCAAATGGCCGCGAAAACGGTTGACTCATTTTTATCTCACTGCACTTTTGGCGCTTTCAATGCAACAATTTTGAATTTATTTTAATTAAACAGTTGCAAGAAGTTTTTAATCAAATATTGACATCAAAAATTTACGAATTTCTAGAATTGAAAAATTTAATTGAATACCTAATTCGAAAATTGAATACCTAAAGCATTGTTAGTATTTTTGCTTTAACGATCAACAAATTAGATTTGTCTCCGGCCAAGTTTTCATTGTTTGAAAGCAGAAATTTTTACTCACTAAACACAAAAATGGTAAAATTATCCACAAGCAATTTTACCACTTTTGAAGAAAATGAAGAAAATTAAGGAAATGAATAAAGATTGACAACAGAAATGATTCTATGAAGTATAGTATTTTTCACAGGAATATTCCCCATTTCGTAGAGGGTTACCATGAAAAAGCATCTACCTCAAAGTTCAAAGTTTTGAATCAGCACTTTACAGCTTTCATTCAATTTCTTTGGCTTCTTCAGGGCTTCGAATCGATCGAACGACTAATCCTAGCAATCCTTGTCGAAGTGCCATCCATTAACGTAACCAACAGACTTATTGAGTGAACAAGGAGAAGCAATCATTTCCATTGCAAAAGAAGTTTGACTCCATTGTGGTTGCCTTTAAGAAAGATAAATCGTTTTAAAACTCATGGTTCGAACCATTTCAATGAAACTTCATGAAGCTGATTAGATACAGTAACTCTATATCTGCGTAATGCCTTTGCAGAAAGCATTTGAAGACGATTGCAAGGCAAAGTCGTTAAGAGTGCTAAAAGTGATTTCAAAATTGGCCCCCAGAGATAGTAAGAAACGTTTGAATAAATCCGCCAATGGACATTTTAGGATCGAATCTCAAACCTCGCTTCTTTTCGTTCTTACTTTACTAACTCAACTGACCATAACGACTCGATTAGGGGGTCCAGCAAAAGTACTCTACAGTTGGTATCACTAAGAGACGATGCGGTGTCCTCAACTTGGTCCTTCCACCGAAGACACATTCTCCCTCTTCCAGAGGGGAAACTTTCGTCGAAGACCTTTTTCGCCGGAGCTTCATCTTCCATACGTCTTACCGTACCCCTACCTGGACGTAAAGCATTCGTCGGAGGTCTACCGATGTCATCGACCTTCCTCCTAACGGTCACATCATTTGTCAACTCAAGTGGGTCCTTATGGTCCACAGCTCATGCTGTCTCCTACACAAAAAACATTAGAGGGCCAGAGGTGGAACTCGCCGAAATAAGTCGCTTAATCGGGCTTCTTTTCGTTCTTACATACTTACTTAACTGACCAAAACAACTCGATACTGGCTTCCGCAAAAGTTCCCTCCAGTTGGTCACACCAAGTGATGTTGGATCGTCTTTATGTGGGTCCTTCCACCAGAGACTTGGTCTCCCTCTTCGTCGTCGGCCTTCAACTTCTACATCGAACACCTTCTTTGTCGGAGCTTCATTCTCCATACGTCTTTTTGTCGCCTAGACAAGAAACATTATTTGCCCAGAGATCTATCGGAGTCATTGACATTCCTCCTAATGGTCACATCAATTGTCAATTCGAGTGCAGTGTTCTGAACTGGGTCCTTCCACCAGAGACACAGTCTCCCTCTCTGTGATGTACACTTTTCGTCGAACACATTTTTAACCGGAGCTTCATTGTACATACGTCTTTTCGCCCCCCTGGAGAAGAAACATTAGCGGGCCCGAGATCTACCAGAGTCATCGACCTTCCTCATGATGATGACATCATTCGTCAACCTGAATGAGTATGGTTCACAGCTCATTAAACATTAGTCAGCCAAAGGTGGAACTCTCCGAAACAAATCACTTAATCAGGCTTCTAGTTTTTCTTACTTACTTAACTGACCAAAACAACTCGATGCTGGGTTCTGCACAAGTTCTTTTCAGTTGGTCACACCAAGTGATATTGGATCGTCTTTATGTGGGTCCTTCCACAAGAGACATGGTCTCTCTCTTCGTCGTCGGCCACCAACTTCCACGTCGAACATCTTCTTTGTCGGATCTTCATTGCCCATGCGTCTTTTTGCCCCTTAGACAAGAAACATTAGTCGGCCAGAGGTCTATCGGAGTCATTGACATTCCTCTAAATGGTCACATCAGTGGTCAAGGCGAGTAAGTCTTTATGGTCCACAGCTCCCAAAAACCACAGCTCCACCTTGTCCCAAAAAGTTATGCATGTGCCACTGTCGCTCAAGTTCCCATGCCGTGTTATATTTGCAGTCTGTTAGTTATATGCTCACTGGTCTAGCTAGGAACCTTTCTGGATGCCCTGCACAACAGCTTTCTAAGATTAGATTTCCTAGAAGATCTGCAATTGGTTTCCTTCTATCATCTTCGAAGATGGAGCGAATCTATCCAAATGTGAACCAACATTTCCTCAGTGAAACTGCTGAGACCAACTCTAGGTTCCTGTCCACAGAATTCATTCTCAGGACGATAAGTCAACGTTCTCTATTCTCTTTTGAAGTACATCAGTTTCACTATTGGTTGCTTTCTCCCATCTTTGCAAATGGAACGAACCTATGCAGTTGGCGAATTTTATTTCCTGAGTGAAAAACTTAGAATACGGTCTGCGGAACTAATTGTTCACAACGTCCGTGCATATTCTGCTCTGTTCCAATGCATCTCTTGACCCACATCAGAGTCTATGTTTTCACCGGCGATTTTGTCGAGTTTTCCAGCATATTCATGCACCAGTTTCAAGTATTTTTTTATCTTTTGTATGCTCTTGCATCAATAGTTTTGATCACCGATCCAAAAAGAATTATGTACTTTGAAGGTAATGGAATCGTATGAAATTGTTATTTTCTGAAATTAGGTTGAATTACTTATAAAATGTGCTGTAAGTATGATTTCTATTTCAATCAAAACTGTGACTTGTTTTACATAACACAGAACATTTTGTACCACTTAACAAGCAGTTTCCGGTGATAACTGTTGCCCTCTAGAGGTACAACTCCCAGAAGCCCTAGGTTCGATTTCTAGCTTGGGCTGATGAAACAATTGTCTACTTCTATCGCTATCCACATGAAGCAGATGATATGAGATGATGACAGGCAATGGAAAAACCTTCAAGTGAAAGAAAAACTGCCAACCGCTGTTCGGATTCGGGGTTAAAACTTAGGTGCCCTCCCTCCCTTCCCCCATCCGTTTCAAATGTGTGTTGTAACACATGTTGAAAAAACAAGTGTGTCATACACATTTTAAACAGGTGGAATTTGTGGCCCATGTAGAGGCCACAAGAGGTATCAACTACAACAACCAACCAGAGGTACAACTCATAGTTTTTTACACTTTTTTTTACTCGTCTGTCATATAAAATCGAGTAACTGCAGTTATTCAACACATTTTCATTTCTAAGTCAAAAACTTGAGCCAGTCTTTGCTTTACATGTTGAACATGACGACTTGAACAGTGACGCAATGGTTAGTGCCTGAACTAAGCTTCCAAGGATCAAGTCCCTGCTAAGTCAATGCCAAATATAAGAAAAAATCTTGTTTCCTTTGACAGATGTCCTAAAATTGCCTACAAAAAATTAAATCAAAATCAACTGACAGCTTCCGCTTCCCTTCATTCATCAACAAAATCGATAGCGAAAATCTAGGGGTTAGTCCAGACAATGGATCGTGTTTTCAGTTATGTTATTAAATATGCATACAGCAGGTGATCCCAACGTGTGGTGTCACAATCGGACACTAATCGAACCAAAAGCATTTGCAAAATCTTAATTTGTAATATTGTAAACTTAACAAGTTGTCCTGCTGTTTTGAACAACAATTCCTCGCTATAATCCTTCATGCATTGTACTCGGTTGTGGTGAATCTATGCCAACTAACTATTCAGTACAATAACCTGTTACATTGCCGCCCTCGCGTTGGCGTTTCCCTTTACCTCGCAATGCGCCTCGTTGTCGAGCAAACGAGCAAATTAAACTATAACAAAGCGTAGGGGTTCTTCCAGGCGACTGAGCTAAAACCCCAGCTTATCCTTTGCGGCATGGAAGCAGCTAACTGACGATGCCGCCATGAGTGCACAGCGAGTGCTGGTGGTGGTTGGCTGACTGGCTGACTGGCGCCGTGGCAATTGGCGACCCCTCACCGCTGGCGCACAAGCCCAACTAATGAAGGTGCAGCAGATTTTCGCTGGCATTGTGCGTGGATTATCGCCACGGCAATAAATAGAAAAATGCCCAAATGCATGTGTGAGAGTGAGTGTGAGTGTGAGTGTTTGTAATGAGCACTGAACGAATGAAAGAACAGAAAAAATTCAGTAGCGGAGTAGTGGATAAAGTGTGGCGGCGCTGTGTATGAAACCATTAAATTAAAAATAACCAGAAAGGATCAAAGCGCTGCCACACGCTGGGAGGGTGGAACTCAAAGCCAATTGCGGCGTGGCGACGGCGAGGCAGTTGTAGGGCTACCGAAGGATCGCTTACACAAACTTCTTCCATGCGTATGTCGGGCTTTGTGTGCATGTGTGTGTGTGTTATCTATGTTCTCAAATGAAAATGAAGTAATTGTTGATATTTGCTTTGGCTCGAGTACGGCCTCACTCATAGGTCGGTGCACACTAGGGATCGCAATTTTTGGCCATTTTGCGATCCCGGGATTTTCGGGATTGAAAAGTCAAATCCCGGGATCCCGGGATTTAATCCCGGGATTCATATAACAAATTTTTTAATAAAACAATTTTCCCGAATTGCATAAATACTTGTTTATAATATATTTATCATAAAACTGGACACATTTTAATCACATTTGGGTAGTTTCAAGATTTTTTATCTTGAATTTAATCACATTTTGTTTAACCCTTCAATTCCCATGTCCAAAATAGTGAAAAAGATAATTTTCTTTTTAAATAAAAGAGCTTAGATACGTTTGGATAAGACAAAAAAATACATAAAAAATGTTTAAACTACCCTAATTTTTATATTGAAAGAAACCACACAAACTCGCACTGCTTTAATTACGCGTGAAACAACTGAATAAATTTGACAAACGACGCATATCTAGTGTTGGTAGGAAAATTAAATAAACAAGTACTACTAATTTACTTTGCTATACAAGTGTTAGAATTTTAAGATAAAAACCTATGTGGTAGGAAAACAAATATTAAGCATCTGTCACCTACAGGTGACACTGGGAATTGAAGAGTTAAATTAAAAGTTTTTCATTTGACATTTAACTTCAGTTTCATAGCATTTTGTTTTATCCAAAAATGACACTTAAACATAACTTATTACTTTGCAACCGATGTATCATAAAGTGCATATATATGCATATTTGATAAAAAAAATAAAATAGTTAATTTGTTTGTGCTTTTAGTTTTACTTCGATTATTTCGATAAAAAGTTAAGCGTTTTGATTAACTAAAAACTGAGATCTTAAAAATACAAAGGCATTAAGTGTTTTTTTCTCTTATCTAGAGCGAAATTTATTTCAAATGAGCCCTGCTGAAGAGAAACATCCTTCAGATTCAACACTTGTTGGTTGAATGCTTAGTAAATAATCATAAGCCTTTTGCAAAAGACGCACTCTATCCCCTCCCTTCTCCCTCAAATAAGGAATTGGGTTTTTGTGCCTTAAAATTTATTTCATTTGAACTTTGAAGCATCTTTTGCAATCCCGAAAATCCCGGGATAAAAGAATTTGAATCCCGGGATTTTCGGGACTGGAAAAAGTCCGGGATCCCGGGATCCCGGGATCCCGGGATCCCGGGATTGCGATGCCTAGTGCACACATTTGCCGGTCCTCACTATCTCTGGTCGCCCGGCGGCCGCGTGCAGATCTCTGCGACAACACCGCACTTCCATTGCATTTAAGCACTTCACTGGTCACACCACAGACAACAGAAGTTTGTGAAGAGTCGCAGTGCGCTGATTCCGCTGCTGGCTTCGAGATTGTGTGTTCTACGTGTTTGTGTGTGTGAGTGTTGTTAATGGTGCCAATGGCTGTAATGCTGATAGTAGAGATGGAGATGGAGATGGTGGCTGTGGTGATGTCAATGGTGGTGGTGGCTTTGATGGCCCCGTCGTTGGTGGTGCCGGCGGCTTTGTGCCAATTGCCTTCGCTCTTCATGCTTCGGCTGCTGCTTTGTTCCCTGCACTGAAAACATGTGCTCGCATTTTGTTTACCCGGAACAAACGCAGCTCGACGACACAGCCGACATGCCACACGTTCTCCGTAAAGCAGGATTCTCGTTTGTCGTTCTTTATTGAATTTAAAAATTGGCAAGCGAAGGTCTATTGTTGAAAGTGCAATTAAAGGCCGCCAACGAGAGAACCCAGGGGAGCTTAGGATCGCCGCATACTCGTAGATATTAAATCAAGGCTTCAAACTTGTTGACTTTATGAAATCGAAGCACCAAAACAGATAGTTTTTTGTTAGAAATTTTTTGTTTGAATATTTAGGTTTTTTTTGTTACTGTGTCCCAATGCGATTCTGAAGGTACAAAGTTCAAATGAAATTTCTGCCTTGGTTGAGCAAAGAGGAAAATATGTGTTCCAGCCAAAATCAAAAAGAGGAACATTCATTCTTTCATTTAAGGAGATTAGATGAGATTAGAGTGGAAATGTATGCAATGAACCTCTGTGAACAATTCAAAGGATACTTAGGACATGACATCTTTATATCATCAGTCAAGCAGCGATCAAAGTGTGCACCCCGAAATGAATTTTTGAGAGTTTCAATACCATTTGTAACACACAACTATTTAGACAGTTTGAATCCCAAATCCCTCTTTGCGTGTACCAAATGAGACCATACGAGATAGCCTCGAGCTACTCAGTAAGCTCGGTAGGTATCACAGAGTAAGAATCCTTTTGATGCCGCGACACGTAAAGAGGGTATTAGGACAATTAAATGGCTGACAGACGTGCAACATTGACAGCTGCCACGTCCCTTTCTTGGTCCGAACTATTCACAAGAGTAGACAGACGTACAATACATACATGCAGCTTTTAAGACTGGTGGAAATAACCAAGAATTCACAATATTGGACTGACATTCCAGAACTGAGGCACAAAGATCTTCCTAGAAAACTTCAACACAAAGTGTAACTATTTGGGACTCGACCAGCGGTATCAATTTCAGGAAACACATGTCCATTCTTGGACAAGAATAAGGCACCACTTGCAGGTTTTTTGGAGCGGAGAAACTCCGGAACACACAGAGATACAATAAGCAGGCTTTTAGACTGAAGGAAAGAACCAGGAATTCACAATACTGGGCTGACACTCCAGGTCTGCCTTACGACGTAATGCCGGGAGACGGTCCCGCGGGGAAAAATGTCGACAATGGGGGGGGGGGGGGGGTTGGATTTTAACCGGCTAGAATTCGTCATGAAGGGATGGAGCTCAGTATCTTCCAAAGATTTTCCACCTTCGATAGAAAAAAAAACTCCAGCATGAAGGCACAAAAAACCTTCCTGAAGGACTTCAACTCAAAGTGGATCTTTTTGTAGCTTCCTTTCTTCCTTCACTAGCTCCCTTCCATGGAACCACATGCTTGCTTGCTTGACTGGCACGACAGTCCGATTACGAGACTAAGGTTTTAAAGGTTGGAAGGGACCTACAGTTTTATGCCGATTCCGATCGGCGAGTTGGGAGCTTTTTCATAGGCAATTTTACTCTCAGAGGTTTGCCATTTCCTGCTGAGAAGACAGCCGCCGAAAGATAAATTGTTGTTTTTCTTTTTTTTTGGTGTTAACGCAACGGAGTATTGAACTTGCGGAGTCTTGACTCGCGGCCCAACGCACTAGCCAGCTGAGCTACGGCGGCTGCCATATGTCCATTCTGAAAATAGGACAAGGCACAACTTGTAGGCTTTGTGGAGGAACGAAGGAAACGTAATGCTCTACTGCGACTTTTTATTTTACGGCAGGAAAAAACATCTAGGACACAAACCCTCGAAAACTCCCAAGTTCCTGAAGGCAATGGACCTAGGAGAGGATCTTAAGTATAAGGAAGAGTGCACAATAGATCAAATATTGGTGGCTATCAATTATTGGACCACGTTGCCTACTACGCCGATACCGAACGACATAGATTCATAGATCGGTTTCCTATAAATTGTTTTGAATTCCTCTATCTCACTGAAAGCGGTCAAGACGGCAAATTGTTAGTGAATCGGTTAGTTATAACCAGAACATTTCATTTAATTCCTTCGAAACAAAAATTACTCGCATTTCTTGATTTGTGTTAGTCTACTAAGCCCATGCGGCAACTTCTTGGGCTGATCCCCGTAAAATGACTGTTGGGGCTATGCTAACAAAGTGGCGTCTCTGTCATTCTATATCTCCAGTCAGATGCAATCTATCATTTTGCAGAAGGTATCAAGTTGAAGACAATTCAATTGTCTACAAATATTTCTCAGAATATTCTTCAATCAGTTCAGCTGTTGAACAGTAAAATCTTAAAATCTAAAATCTTAAAATCTACAATCTATAGTCAACCTAAAACTACAATCTATATACATTTCTATATAATATCTGTGCCAATTCCAAGCTCAAATTTCATTTTAAATTCTCAACAAATCGTAAGGCTATTAATTCCTTACGATTTGTTGAGAAGCTTTAAGCTTCTGCCATCAATTGCTACCCCTTTCACACCCACAACAACAACAACACACCAACACCCCATAAAATATGGAATTCAAATCGCCTCCCGAGGCAAATCCTTTTGCTGTAATAATTTATACCCATTTGCCATATGCCACTTGATGATGAAATATTGAAAGATTTTCCGAAATGTCTGCGTGCAGTGTAGTGCGACGCCCCCTCCTCGACTCTTCTCGAGAAACGCGTACGCGACGTGCGCTGACATTTGTATGCATTGTGAGCGCGCGGCTGCATTTGACAAGAGACGCACTGCGCCACGCATTCGGCCCTTTCGCCCATCTACTCGGTCGCTCGGCTATTTCCATTTCACTCCGCGCCAAACAGCCAAGTTTCGTGTTTGTTTGTTGTAGTTCACCTCACACTGCGCACCGATGTCTTCGGCGTTCGGAGGCGAGTCGGCTCGACGTCTCCCCCGCTGTTATTGGCTGTCAAATGTTGATTTGCTTATTTATTTGAATCATAATCTCATTTTTGAGTGTGCGAGATTTATGCCGTTTGGAGTTGGGCGCACAGAGACGAATAGGCGGACGTACACAATGACAAACAGACAGACAGACAGATGGACCGGCTGACTGACAGACAGAGGGACAGACAGACAGGCAGCTGTGTGCATGTGCCGGGGTTGTTTGGGCCTGTTGGATCGGCTCGCACTTTTCCACTGGGAATGCAATAATTTTAAATTATGATTGGCCAAAGAGTCGAAAGGCAGCCAAAAGGAAACGGAACAGTAATGTTCTCGAACCATTGCTAAATTCGTAATTGGGTGCCAAAAGTTGTGTTGGGTTGGGGAGAACAATTTTAACAAAACTGTCCATTGCTGAGGCAGTGATTCAATCCATGTTTAAGGTTGCTGCATTAGCAAATCAACTGGGCAATGGTTTCAAAAACAACAACAACAATGCATCCAGTTAGTCGCAATTCTATAGAGGACATACAACAGTCTTATCTCTGTTCTTCTTCTTCCTTATTGTAGGCTTGAACCTAGAGTCCGAGCATAGATGAATTTTTGGCCGAAGCCGATTAATCAGTCGGGCTATGATTAGACTCTCCATGAAAGAGGAAAGGTTTCAAAGACAACAACAACAACAATGCAGCCAGCTAGTCAACAACAGTCTTATTTCTCTTCTTCTTCTTCCATATTGTAAGCTTGAACCTAGAGTCCGAGCATAGGTGAATTTTTGGCCGAAGCCGATTAATCGGTCGGGCTCTGGTTAGACTCTCCATGAAAGAGGAAAGGGTTCAAAGACAACAACAACAACAATGCAGCCAGCTAATCGCATTTTTATAAAGCAGAGATACAACAGTCTTATCTCTCTTCTTCTTCTTTTTCTTTATTGTGAATTTTTGGCCGAATCCGATTAATCGGTCAGGCTCTGGTTAGACTCTGTTCCTTCAATTAAAACTATAGAAATAAACACAAATATTTATTTATTTATTTATTTATTTATTTATTTAGCCAATGAACAAATTACACTAATGCATACATCTGACAGTATATAGTAAACATATGTTGCATGCAAACTGTGCAAAACTGAAGAAGCACAAACAGTGGGAGGAGCTTATGGGGAAAGAATACTAAAGCCAAAGCAAAGCACAAAGGTCGGTTGAAAGTAGACGACGTTTCAAGCTCGAATCAGGTAGCATCCCGCCGATTGGAGTCAACCTTAACCCTTTCGGCTCTACTGGGTTAATACGTCCCAGCAAGTTTTTAAGACCCCTCATATAATAAATATTCAGATCTTATGATGAAATAATTATTCGAATAATGTATCTCCGCATAAAAGGATGATTTCAGAATTTGTGAGTAGGCAAAATAATTTTGTGACCCCAATTTTCTAAAAAGAGTATTTTGGTTTTCAAAATTAAACTCCGTCCCGAAAGGGTCAAAAAGCAACAATAACAGTTGGAAAGACACAGCAAAAAAAAACATAAAATTAAATTTTAAAAATAAATAAAAATACAAACAGAAACGAAACAGCAATGCAAGACACAAGCAAAAAAATTGTTGAAAAATTAAAAAAAAAATACTACAATGCCGAAACCAACAACAATGTCAATATCAATATCAATCGAATTGTATGGTTGTTGGACTGATTATTATTCTTGTTGTTGTTTTGGTGTTAATGTGCTCGCTGTAAGCCGGTCGGAGTGTTGGTAGTATTGTTACTATTGTTGTTGTTATAGATGGTGGAATTGAGCTGAGAAAAAATCCTGTGCGCCGCACACAAATAACCAACACATACACACATGAAGCGTCTCGTTGCTGCTAAACAGGCCGACAGATGAACGCTAGCTGCCACAAACGAACGGACAGACATTTAAACACATTGCTTAATGTATAAACAAATAGACAATAGGACAGACAGCATGTCAAACATACACGCACACATGTTTTAATTACAACAACAAAAACAACAGCAACAACCACAGCCGCTCTAACACCGCAGCCTACGAGCGCCTTTGGCTCTCGAGGGGCCCCAGCTGCTGCTTGGGCCCTTTCGCTTGCGTACGCATGTTTCTATATTTATTTCCGCTTTTCGCTGAACTTCCGCTGAAGCAGCAGACGGCGGCCAGAGCACAGGATAAGCCGAAAATAAAACGGGATAAGTGCCAGTTGCAGCGCGCAATGCGTGTTTATGCATCAAACAATTGTTTACATTGCGCTCAGCGGGCTGCAAACAACACCATCAACAACAACAACAAATACTATATGTATTAATAACACCAGCGAATGCCGCAACAACAACAAACCCGCAACACTCGAGTGCAAATATTTGTTAGTTGTGTTGGTTGTTGTTGCTGTGAAAAATATCGCCAGCAAGTTGTGCGGCCATAAAGCGCCAGTTTTGAGCCCGAACCGACGGGAGTCCTTTCCGCTTGATGCCACACAGCCATCGGACGCTGAGCAGCAGCACTCGCTCGCCGCTCTGAAGGCGCAAGTTTTTGATTTTTTTGTTTTGCCTTTTTTTTTACTTTTTTGCTTAGTTCAACTTTAAAGTGTTCACATTTATGTAATTCGGCAGTCTGCCATATGTGAGCACTTCGACGGTCAACATCGGGTTTGGTCCTTTTGCTGAGCGGCGCTCTCGCGTGCAAAAACTACCCCGCAACCAGAGTGCCGAGCCAGAGAATGCTTCTGCACAAATGAGAGCACTGCCGCTCACACATTCCTTCTGCATGCGCTGCGCTCTGCTGCTAGGAACCTCAAACACACACACACACAAATGCCTCTCAGAAAACTCGCCTCGAATTCGTCTGACATCCGTTAAGAAAGTAAAACCAAGTCAAGACGAGTAATACGTGCGTCCGCCTTCAACCGCATCGTTCTTATGTAAGTTTTGCATGCGGCTGAAAATAGTCTGTTCGGCTGCTGTTGGCGCCTAGTTTACGAACGCCTCTGGTAGGCTCCCGTATTGCGAGCCATTCGCCCAACGTCACAAGCCTTCAGAAGGACTTGGACTGCACTCGGGCAGGCAGCCAAACACGTGAGCCGAGGCGCAGCGTATTGGCACGTAATAAAATGAATTTGTTTTTGCTTACTTTTTGTTGTTATGACGATATCTGAAATTGACTGACTCTTATTATAAAACTTCTTATAAAAGTAGATGTGCAGCTGCATAGATGTGAAGTTTTTGCTTGGCTTTCATGTGAAAGACAAAGTCGCAGTCACAGAACTTGAAGCAGACATTTCGAAATGTCATTACGACAACAGCGAAATGCTTAAAATTAGCTGCACGAGCCAACGTATTGAACGCATTTGCGGCTGCTTTCTGATTGCACAAAGTTGTGAAATAATTTCGCCTTGAAGTACTGTGGAATTCTTCTGTAAGAGCTGTGGAAGTGGGTTGGTTGGTTGGTTTAGTGGCTGCCTCTGTATGAGACACACTTAGGCCTATGGGCCCGTTGTGATACCACAAATTTCACCCGTTTGAAATGTGTATGCAACACTGTTTCTTCCAACATGTGATACAACACACATTTCAAACGAATGGGGAAAGGGAGGGAGGGGACCTACAGTTTAACGCCGAATCCGAACGGAGATTGACAGTTTTTTCGTTCACACTTGGAGGTTTTGCCATTGCCTGCCAAGAGCGCACTTGTGCGATTCTTGTAATTCTCATCTACTTCATGTGGATAGCGATAGAAGTAGATGAGCGTTTTTTCCAGCCCGAGCCAGGAATCGAACATGGGGCGCTCGGTATGAGAAGCCAGCGCGCTACCAGCTGAACTATCGAGGCCGACGAAAGTGGGTACTGAGATGTGTGAGGTGTGTCACAATGAAGTAACATTTACATCTGACGTAAAAATCTGGGTCTTGATAACCCCACACAATGTGTGTGTGTGTGTCACACACAAGTCAAGTCAAGGAAAGTCAAGCCGTTCTGCAAAATGACCGATGGCGCAGTGACCTCTAAGTATGGGAAATGTTGCCTTGCTAAATCGTAAAAGACACAGAGTTCTCTATTGGTTCAGAGATCTCTCTTTCCTAAGTTACAAAATTGTCTCTTCCTTGCAAGCTTGTGTTCGTAGATAGTAAGAAAAAATATGCATTTTATTGGTTGGCAAGGTTACCCAAAGACATTTTAGTGTGTTAAGTGCCAGGAGTATGGAATAAAAAAGGAAACGAAATGAAAAAAGCACAACACATTTCTGAGGCGTTTTGGAATTGAAGGGAGAAGGAGATGCTAAGGGCTTAGGTTAGGTAAGGAAGGGTATGTGCGACATGAAACCACTTCGAGGGGCTTAAATGTCCAAATCCGGGTCAAATCAGTTCGACCTCTTAATAAAGAAGAGCAGATCTGAGATTCTAGGACATGGAGTCGGCGTTCCTGCAGAGATGGGCAGTGGCACAGGAAGTGTTCTATCGTTTCGACTTCTCCTTGACCTCGCAGCTTCTGCAGACATCATTGGATGAGAGGCGCCTTTTGGTAAGCAGTGCCCAGTGATTACTCAAACGAGTTTTGTAATAGAGGTTCGACTAGAGGACAGTACAAATTGCGTTTTCCTCAAAGAAAAGGTAGGGTCATAGTGCTCTATGAGGACTCAATGTCTTGTTTTCTCAACCTGTCAATGGACATTTGCAGGGCAGATATCGGAGGAAGCACAGAGTTATCTACTTTGTTGCTTCTTCTCGTTATTTGCTTCGTTCCCTGCCACTCGGACTCGTTCTCGGCCAATATCCGACCTGAAATGGAGTGTAATTCGCACCTATCGACGGTGGCTTCAGAACCCCCTTTGGAGCTCCTGGACCGAGTGCAAACCCGTGCGATTTAGCTTATAGGGGACAGTAGCGCATCTGGCTCTATTGACACTTTAAAACATCGTTGAAAGGTGGCATGTGTGGTGTTATTTTACCGACACTTTGTCGGTACTTGCTCGGTGGAGATGAGAAGCTTGCTGTCAGCACTCCGGATATTCCCCCGGGCAATCCGTTTGAATACTGACGCCCATGCATTCCACGAATGAAACGAGAAAGTTCGTTTCTGGCCCGTACAGAGCGATTGTGGAATGGTCTCCCTGCAGATATTTTTCCCAACACTTATGACCTTGATGGGTTTAAGGCAAGAGTCCATAAATTCTTCATCCAACATCCTTTTCCTAACCTATATATCCTTCTTGAACCAGCGCAATGGCTCTTATTTATAGGGGTATCCCCTGCCCTGGCTCGTTTAAAAAAAATAAAAAAGGGCTTGGTTGGTTAGTTTGTTGGTTCAAGTGTTACAATTGACCAATAACTTTAAAGTATTCTGGGTACTATACGGTATTCTGTTGTGCTTTCTTCTGGACTATTTATATATGTATATCCTCTATAACCGAGGACTTAAGGCATTTTTAAGTTTTGAGAATGTACTCACACTTTGACATTATCTTTTATGCCATCTCAAACTACAATCCCTATACATTTCTGGGGACTTCTAATTCAGAGAGATTCTTGTAATAAAAAATGTTTGCAAAAAACTAATGAATTGTGATCTATTCATCATTGGACCCTCGGTAAATGCAACCAACTTAATGTGAATAGCTTTTCAACGCCAACATTAGTCAGAAATTCACAAAGTCCGTCTACGTGACCGTAACATGAGCTGCACTAACAAGTTGGAGGAAACATTTTTCAAATGTTTTTTTGGTAGTTTCGTCGTATACACTTCGGGCGAATAGCGTGAAAGGCGAAAGCGTACAAAAACGAATCAAATGAACGGCAAATAAGAAAACGTAGGGAAAAAATGCAGCAGAATGCGAAGCAGCAACAGCGAAGAGCGCACGCGGCCAACAGCAGCTGATGACGATAATGACGACGACAACGGCGATGACGACGATTACGAGCATTAATGATCATTGAGGAGCGCGACGGTGATGTCTTGAATGGTGGCCGTTGATGTAAATGTTCGTTGCTGTTCGAGCGCTCAAATACATTAAGAACCGGAGATTTAACATTGAAACACAATTTTGTATTATACAAAATACAGCAACAACATCAACAATAACAATAACAACAATAACAAGAGAAGAGCAACAATTTAGGGATGAAGTTGGTGTGAGGAGAAAAACACTTGCTCGAGGCTCGACAGTAGATGCGGTGCGGCTGGTTGGTTGCATGTTGAATGGATGGTCGGTTGGCTGGTTGGCGGTCGGATGGTCGGTCGGTCGTTCGGTCGGATGGTTGGTTTGTTGTGCGGATTGTGTGTGCGTGTGTTTTTTTATATATGGCAGAGACCTCAGTTTCGAGGTAAATTTTCTGCTTCGCGCTGTGATGTGATAAGGGAGCGTGCGCGCTCAAACGTCGGCAGCGGAGAACTCGGCGCGAGAGTCTATGCTGGTAGCGGAGAGTGCACGAATGCGCTTTGCGCGCCGATTTTAGGCGCAGACAAGTAAACAATAGGAGAAATTTTCCCTTTTGCCCACCCTGCACCCCACCGCCCTCGAACAATGAACTATGAGACTTGTTTGAAATCGAGAACTGAGAAATTGTCGAAACAGCACAGAAAACTGGGAAATCATCCCGTTTCCCGATTCCCGTTTGACAACACACAGACACACACTTGCACTCGCACCAATACACTCGCATGCAGGGGCGCGCGCGCGCTCACACGCACACGGGCCGAGCGGCCGTAGGCAAACAAACGCACTCACGTTGCTGGCGTACGGCGTTTTGTTGTACATATGCACGAGAAATGAAATTTTGGGACTTGCACTGTCACTTGGCTGGATTCTATAAATCAGTCAGACATTTTCCCTAAAACGGTGCGGACGCTGGACACGAATTGTGACGGAGAGATTCGTTTGGTTTTTGTGTACGTTGGACGGTGCTTGGATGTTTGTTTGTTTGGCTGTTTGTTTCTTTTGCTGTTTGTGTGTTTTCGGTGTTTGCATCTATGTGTGTGTGTGTGTGCAGCCAGCCTGTGGTGTAGACACTGTGCAACGCAACGTTGATGGTATAAATGTACTACAACAACAACAACGACAGCATGAAGACTAGCAAACAGTGTGGCGGCTCAAGAAATTTTCTTCAACTTCATTTTGGTTAATCTTTTTTTTTGGTGATATATTTGTCTTCTGAACAGCTTTGGACGCTCGTCGTCATCTTTTCCACATTGTCTATGGCGACACTAGAACGCGCGCGCGTGTGTCTGTGTGTTTTTTTGTTGTTGTGATTTTATGAGAAAATTTTTTTTTCGGTGTCCTCACCGCCACATATAAACCGATATATGCATTTAAATGTATATAATTTTATATGGTTATACATACAAAAAACAACAACAACAAGAAAAGCGCATTAAAGCCATAATAACAAAATTACAAGAACAATAAAATAAGCATGCACGAGCAGCAGAAAAATACAGAAAATGAACAAAAAGAAGAAGAAGCAGCAGCAGCATAATAGAGAAAAATAAAACAAGCACAACAACAACAAGCAAGAAGCAGCAGCAAACGAAAGACCAACAAATAATAAAACAAAAACAAAACGCATAAAGTGTAGTCGAGTGTTTTTTGTCGAGCGAGCATTGCACTCGTCAAAGTTGTTATTGGCAATTGTTGTTGTTATTGTTGTTATTTGTGCTGCTAGTGTTGTAATTATTGTTTTTTAGTTGTTGCTGTAGGGCCGTTCTAAACTCATACACACACACACACACACACATATATACAAATCAGCCAACCTATTATTATTTCATATTATGAACTTCCGACTAGTTTGTGCGTCGCGCCGCCCCACTGTGCGCGTTTGTGTGAGTGCTGCGCCCGCACTTTGGCGTCTGCTGGCGTTGTTGTTGTTACTCTGAATTGAAATTGTGTAATAAAACACAAAACCATAACATAATAAGAGAATAAAAGTTAAAACAAAAATGCAAACATTGTGAGCGTTGAGAAGGCACGTCGCCTGGTTAGTTGTGAGTGAGTTAGTGAGTGAGTATGTCTGTCTGCGTGAGTGGGGTGTTGTGCCAAAAAATATGCAAAGATTTTTTTGCACACATTTGCAGCAAAATGAAATGCGAAACTGGGCAAAGCACATGACGATGCAAATGAAAACGAAAAAGGCAAAGGGAAAATGAAAATGACAACAAGACAGATGGAGTAAACCAAAATGCAAAGGAAGAGTGAAAACACAAAGTAAATAAATAAGTGCACAAAGAGAGAGAAAATAATAAAGCAATATGCATTTAAAAGGAGGAAGCAATGGAACCTAATGTGAAATAAGAATAAGAATCGGTGGGGAATAAAGTAAACATCAAGTAAAGAAGTAACATTTATTTTATGGTAAACAGAAATAAATGCAGAAATAATTGCAGAAAAAGTGCTGTAAAAATTTCAACACAAAGTGATAAAAAATCTTTACAGAATGCTTAAGAAATGCACAAAGCAAAATATACTAATTAAACAATTTTAATTATACTTGAAAACTAATAATTTAAAAGCTCAATATTTAACACATAAAGTTTACATTCTGCTCTGAAAAATATGGAAAATAAACGCCAAAATTCAAAGCAATTGTTAACAAATTGTGTTTCAAAAACAAATCTATGAACAAAAAACAATGAAAATGCATTAAATGTATTTAAAATGTAATAAATATTGAAGTCTATATATGAAAACTAACTCTAATGTTGTAATATAAAGAAAATCTGAGAACAACTGTGATTTTTTTATAATTTACTAAAATATGAATACAAAAATTGTGGAAAAAATATAAATATAAATATAAATTAGAAAAATCAAGCAAAAAAATATTAAAATAAAAGCAACAAAGATACACCAACATAAAAAAGTATCAACAAATGCAGTAAAAAAATATAAAATATAAAATAAAAATAAAGAAATAAATATAAAAATAAATTAACAAATCAAGCAAAAAATATGAAAATAGAAGCAGCAAAGAAACACTTAAATAATAAAATATTATAATCAAATGCATTAAAACAATGTAAAATATAAGAAAATGGAACTAAAACAAAAGACTAAGAAAATTTACAAAAAAAATAATAATAAAAATAATAAAAGCAACAAAAATACACCAAAATTAAGTGAAATTGTAAATTAAACGTGATAAAACATAATAAAATCAAATAAAATAAACTTAAATTAAATTAAATCAAATTTAATAAAATTAATTAAAATAAAATAAAATAAAATAAAATAAAGGACAAAAAATTCTTATTTTATATATATTTTATATTTAAAAGTTAAAAATACACTAAAATGGATCAAATAAAAACATATTTTAAAACAAAATAAAATATAAAAAATTAACTTAAACAAAGGACAAGCTGCAGGTGAAACAGATCTATTATTTTTCCATGCAATTGAATGCTTTACTATATTTAACATAGTTAGAATGCTTCGAAATATGCACCGTTTGGTTCAATAGATTATTGCCATTTTAAAGTTCCAAGGTCTATTATGCCTCTCTCTTAAAAACCCTCGTCCCTATTGCCAAAAACTGTTCTTGAGGCGATCTTTTTACCAGCAAAACCATTCGCCACGGACAGGAACAGCTTGTAATTTGGAGCTTGGAACTTGGAGCCAGTTCTGGACTATAAGCTGGATGCATAAGAACTTCCCAACTAAAAGCCCGGAGCTTCTGGCGAGTCACTATCGATGTGTATGGCCTGGCGTTTTCCTAATGGAACACAATTCCTCTCCAGGGGGCCAAAGCTGAACGATTACCTCTTTTAAACGGTCCAATTGTTGACAGTACCCACAGGTCCAAATTAAGAATTTGAGGAACAGCTCATAGTAGATGATTGTCAGTCAATCCGACCAAACACACAGCAAAACCTTCCTGACCGTCAAACCTGACTTGACCATTGTTTTCGTCGGTTTACCGCGATTCGTTTTTGTTTGACGTTGTCGCAAGTGATGCACTTTTCATTGCCAGTCACTATTCGCTTCATAAATGTGGGGATTTACAGATGAAAATTCGGTCCATGAGGTTTCGGGCTATTTGGCAAACATTCATCGAGCTTGTATGTGTATCCAGCCTTAATCAACTGATTCCAAACAGTTTTTTGTGCAATTTTTAGCCTCCGGACAATAAAAAAAGAGTGCTTACATGATAGTCGAACTCAGCGATTTTCAAGATTTGAATGACATTTTTGAAAATGGACTTTTCAGAGCGTGGTGCATGATTTCAAACATCACAATAATCGTAGAGGACTGGACAAAACTAAAATTCCGCATGGTTGACTGTTACAAACTCAGAACCATAGACAATATTCACATTTTCCGTTGCCTTTATCAAGAAAGACTGTGAGATATGACGTATTTTTTTACTGGTGTACATCTTTAAACTGCTCTCACACAAAACTGAGTCAAGCAATCACAAAACTATTTGAAACGTTTTTTTAGTACGAATTCCTATCTTTCCAACGCCATCCAAAGTAACCCAATTGCTTTTGTATCACGCGAGATACGGATTACTAAACGATTTATTAGAAGTATAATAAATTTTTGTGACTTTTGAATGAATTTCAAACAAAAGCAATGAGTCAAGCAATCATAAAACTGTCTGAGAAGTATTTTTAGTACGAAATTTCATCTTTCTAATGCTATCCAACACAACTGGATTGCGGCGCGATATAGAATACTAAAGAGATATAGAATACTAAAGTCATCTATTGAAAACATAATCGATTTTATTTTAATAAAAGTTTTAGAAAATAAAATAACCTATTATTGAATTATAATTGAAAAACTTGTGTTCAACAATAATCAATAAAGCATGCAAAAATATTTTAAAATATAAAAAAATTCAACTTGCACCAGAAAGTTATTTTTAATACGCAATGTTAAAGTAAAAGTTCTAAAAACGACTGTGGGAACTATATAAAAAATATATTTCAATAAAAATTAAAAATAAAATAAATAAAAACGCAACCTTTTCCAAATCTGCATATGGAGAGTTTTAAAAAAACTAAAACAACTGGGAAAACTGGTTAAGCAATGAAAATTTATACATTTTAAAGCAAAAACATAAAACAAATAAAAACGAAAGAATGTATCAATGTACATTCTAAAAGTTCTACAACTTTGAAAGTTTTAAACATAACTAAAAAGTTCTAAAAATCACTAAAACAACTGGGAAAACTGGTTAAACAATAAAAATGATATATTTTGAAACAAAAAAAAAAAGATAATAAACAGTCTTTGAAAAAAAAATGTTTTAAAACAACTAAAGACCACTTAAACTAAAACAACAAAAACAACTGGGAAAACTGGTTAAACAATTTAAAAATATTATATTTTAAAACTAAAAAATAAAACAAATGAAAACGAGACTCTGCAAGTTCTAAAAACAATTAAAATGTTCTAAAAATCACAAAAACAACTGGAAAAACTGGTTAATCAATAAAAATTTGTATGTATTTTACAACTAAAAAACTTAATAAATAAGAACGAAACAAAGTCTAAATCTACACTTGAAATGTTCTACGACTTTGGAAGTTCTAAAAACAACTAAGGAGTTCTAAATGTCTCAAAAACATTTGGGAAAACTGGTTAAAAAACAAATTTTTTTTTACTAACACACTAAATAAATAAGAACAAAACAAAGTCTAAATCTACACTTTAAATGTTTTAAGACTTTGAAAAGTTCTCAAAATAACTAAAACAACTGGAAAAACTGGTTAACAAGTTTATTTACATTAAAACTTTAATCTAAAATGAAAAAACGAAACATTTCCTAAAGCCACACAACTTTGAAAGTACAAATACTGCATTTTCATAAACTTGATGATAATTCCAAGTTGTTTTCCACCCACCGATCGCATTAGTATTCCACAGCTTGCAAGATACCCGACATTTTTTTATTTCCCACAAGTGTTGCGGCCGTAAAAAAAAAGGAAAAACTGCCTGAACCGCCGTTTAATGACAACTATGACAGCACCGAAAAAAAGTGCATAAAATTCTACAGAAAAGCATAAAAATGACGAAAGCGCACAACGAATCGCTGCAAGGAACGCATAAAAGTGTGGCGGCAGCCAAGAAAAAAGCGTAGAAAAGCGTAAAAGGTGGGAAAAGACTTCCACTTCCGCTTCCGGTGCGCGATTGTGCGGGTGTCTGCGCACATTAAACGGTATCTAACAGCGGCAAACTTGCGTGACTGTCAGTGTGTGTGTGCGTGTGCGCGCGGTTAGCCGCCAGACCGCGCCGACATAACTCACTCCCCCCGCCACAGAAGCCAACCGCCGCCGCCGGCCCATAATGAAACTTGCAACCAATTAAAAAAAACACACACACACACCATGAAAAATTAATAAAACAAAAAATGCAAAAGCCACAAATTGAAATTACAAGCGTAAATAATTTAATTTAATATGCAAATAAGGAAAACGCAAAGCTTGGAAAATAGAAAATGTTGTCAAATATTGTGTGTGACCAGCTGCAGGAATAGAATGACAACAACAAACATTTAGCATTTTCAATTAATCATTTATTCTCTCTCGCTCATTAAAAAGTCTTCCTCTGACTGCCAAATGGCTGCTCCTGCTTTCGGTTAGAGCTAACCGAAATCTGAAAATTAATGCTAAAGCAAATGGAAAGTGACAAAATTCTTGAAAAACAACAACAACAATGCAAAGTTTTAGCATCTACACAAAAAGGAATTAAGAAATAAATTGCCCGCAAAAATCGGAATAGCAGTTCAGCAGTAAATAGAAAGCAAAAGGTACGTTTAGACGCTGTGGTTTTTTTTTCTTTTGTTGACGTGATTGAAAAGTTAACTAGTAACAAAATACAGAAAGCCAAGAGAATGAAAAGGCCGAAATTATTTGAAACAAAAATCGAATAGTGTAGAAAATTGTTTGAATTTCTTTGGCCTACCAGCAAAAAGTCATCTTTGCCCACAACATTGTTTCATAGTTTCAAGTGAGTGTGTGTGAAAATTCTTGAGCACATTGTCGACAAATCTGAGCTGCACCAGCCTGTCTCTCTGTGTTGTGGCCGCACCTTCTCCTCGCTTCCCGCTCGACATCCAAATGCCGATTGGAAAATGAACATGGAAAAAGTCAAAGTCGGTGCAAAGCGAGCCCAACAAATAAACCAACCAAACAGAAAGAAACAGAGTAAAAAAATCATTTAGAAAACAACAACAACAATGAGCACAACAACAACAAACTCAAATAGCCAACACAAAAAAGAAGCGAGGAACTCACAAACACATCGACACGCGGCCCTCACACAGAACGTTGCGCTGCGTCGCTGCTTCTTCGTTTGTTCATTGAAACGACGCGACGCGACGCGCCGTGGCCGTTGTTCCGTGTTGCTTTCACCATTATCAGCTCAGCTGCTGTCGACTGGCGGCTGCTGGCTGCACTACCCGTCTCTGAACGGCCTTTACTTTCGGGCGACGGAGACGGCGACTACCTGAAACTCCGGCGCTGGCCCAACAATTTTCCCGCATTAGAAGACTGCGCTGCTTTAACTTGTTGTTGTCGTTGCCCTTTTCCACGTTTCGCCCCGCACTCACTGCCGACTCCACACTTACCTCACATACCCTCAATAGCATTGCCACTGCCTCCGGCTGCTGTTGGCTCTGCCTCTGCACCGCTTCACGTTCCCAGCGCATGGTGGCGCTGTGCTACGTTAACCCTACAACTCCACACAAACTCACTCGTACTCGTTTTTCGTTCATGCGCCATGTCAATCAAAATTAGTGGATTTGAAACGGAATGTTCAAGGATGAGTGTCAAATACTCTTTGGCAGCTCCGAAATTATTGAATGACATAAACCATAGAAATGGTGAATTGGCAAATCAGAGCTTGAACAGTGGTTTACTTGAAATCACGTAATGTTTGAAGTAGATAGGAATGTGAGTTGAATTCAATCAGACAGTTAAGGTTAAAGCTTTGAGAATGGCAAGGAAATGGACTATTTTGGGGCCATAAATTGTTGGCACAAAATGTAGTTATCGAAGTGCCTTGGGTGACCGTTCGGTCCTTACTGAAATTCCTTTGAGATCTCGGCTCAGTATCAGTGTGGCCAAATTAGGGGTTCTTCCTCCGTAGATTTGGGGTTTATTTGTTAGGATTGGAGGAAGTTTTATGATAAATATTTTAGGGGGAAATATTTTACAGACATTTTTAGTTTACGCTTTTTCAACTGTCTGTGGTCAACCAAGTTACATTTTTCTTACATTAAAACCTTGTTCAATTATATTGGGTAGTGGGTCTTTTTTTGATTTCATGAACCAAATAGAATGAGCAATTTTCATGAAGTATTCATTTTCAGCCCTATTCTGGCACTACCGTAACAATTGTTACCCCCCGTAACAATTGAATTGAATTTGATTGTTTCCGTATTCTGAAAAAATGGTGACAAGAAGAAAGTTCAAACAATTCACCACTCGAGGTGAAAGCTTTTTTTCTATCAAAACAGCTGTTTTTTGTATTTTTTCTGTCAAACTGTAAAAAAATAAACAAACCAAAAAAGGCAAATGCAGAAAATCTGGCGAAGCAAGTCTTTTTTTTGAGTTTCTTCACAATGTATGCATATATTCTTTTAGTTTCTAGAGTTCCTAAGTTTAAGCGCACGACATGCGCGACGCAGGAGCAGCTGAAGCATTTTTTTTGCAGTTTCCCAAGGCGCATTTGAATACGAAATTTCAATTTTATAATTTTTGTATGCTTGTCACCTGCTCCTACGGAGGTAACAAATTTCGAAACAATTGTCACCTTTTGAGCTTTTGAATTTGTTCCAGAATACCAAAAAGTGGCAATTGTTACCAAGTATTCAATTGTTACCGAGGTGACTATTGTTTCGGTTGCCAGAATAGGGCTGTTTATGTGTTCACTATAAATTTAGGGGGAAATTTTAGTTTTTAGGAAATCCATCTGACCTCCATCAACTGCCCAGTTTGCTCCTCCTAATATGGCAAGAACCAAAACTTTAAACAAATTTTAACGAGCAGATCAAGTTATCACTATAAACTTAATTGGCCTATGTTCAATAAGGATCTAGCTTTAGGTTCTATTGGTTCTGTGCGAAGCGTAAGGAAATGTTACCGTAAACTAAATTTTAAACTAACTTAAAGTTGTACGCGATGATTAAGGAAACCTGATCACAAATTGCTAACCTTTAGTACATAAAAGATACAAATAGTTTAAAGATCAATTCTTGGACAAACGATGACTTCTTCATCTGGATGCCTCTACTATCTACTGTAAGCAGACTGGTCTGACAGAGGTTCTATAGACGAGAATTATGGGCCATATTTTCTAATAAATCTCATCTACTTCGTGTGGCTAACGATAGAAGTAGACAAGTGTTTAACATGGCTGACCGAGGATTCGAACCTAGCACCTCTGTTATAAAAAGCCAGCTAGACTATCGAGCCATAAGGTGATCAAAATAGATCTAACTGGTCGCTTTTATGAATCTTATCCTATCTAGTCTAATCTAATCTAATTTAGTCTAATTGAATTTAATCAAATCTCACATATTCTTATCGAATCTAGTGTAATTTAATCTATTCTAATCTAGTCTAATATAATCTAGTCTAGTCTAGTCTAGTCTAGTCTAGTCTAGTCTAATCTAGTTTAATCTTACCCTGTAACTGGGTATGATGACAGCATTTACTTCCTTCCAAATACCGATTTCAAAAAAAATGTTTCTCGGTTCACAATGACTTCAAAATGGGCTTGAATGAAATGAAACCATTGAAGCCTCTTTTGGAGTCATTCTTACTACAATATGGACCCAACTAGCTGACTGGACTAGCTTTTCAATAATAAAATTACTGTACAGCAATTTCGAGGTATTGAATACGATACTGAAACTAATTTTTCGATTGTATGTTGGAAAGAATTTTCTCAGGAGCCTTAGTAGTGTTAGTGTTAATCGTTTAAGTAAGCTAACACGATCCTAAGGTTAATTCTACATGTTTTTTAGGTTCTGCAATTGACGACTTGTCGGTCTTTGACGTTAAAAAAGGACTCAACATGTAAAATTTGCATTTGCCTCTTTTCAGTTTCATGAAATGACTCAAATAACACCCTTATCTTTTCTATAGGCTTATTCTATTCATTAATCTCTTTGATTAATTTCTTTACAAATATTCCAATTTTCTTATTACTTCATTAATTAAAAATAACTACTAACATGCTCCGCTGACTGCCGACTTCAATGCATTTAAGGTTTAAATTTCAAACCCTTTTCCCTTGTGGGCCGCATTATGTGCACAGAGCCAGGGTTAAGGCAAACCCCCCACAGCTAAATGTTTGTATTAAATATAACATTTCGTTTGTGCACAGTCCCAGTCGTTTCGTCGTCCCTGGTCGTTTTTATCACATATCGGCTTCGTTGATTCCTCGTGCAACGTCGGGCGGCACACTTCGTTGTCGTGCGGCCGTCTGTCGCTGCAGTCGTGTGTCGTTATCGCTCGGCATTTATCGACCGACGAGCGCTCTAAATGTTTCGTGTGTGTGTGTGAGTGTTTGACTGCAAGCAATGTTATTTTTGTTTTTATTGTTTTTGTTGTTGGTTTTTGCTGAATTTCACTAAAACTTGCCACACGGCCCATCCTCCAGTATGGCTGTGACGTTTAACAACAAACCGCGCCAACATCAACAACAACAACAATAACAACAACAGCCGACACGGAAGCATGTAACAGCAGCAAAAGCAATAACAACAATAATAACAATAAAGGACTTGGCATCACGTACGCGCCGCATGCTGCTCGCTTTGCGCTCGTCCTGCCGTCCTGCTACGCTCGGTTGCCGCTGACTGCGAACGCCGTGAGCGCTGTTCGCTCGTATTATCTCATACATGAAATAGCATTTCGCTTCCGGCGGTGCGCCCCTTCATCCCCTCATGTTCAGGCATTCGTGTGATTGTAGTTCACGTTATTATTGTTGTTGTTGCGGGTCTGCTTGCTCTGTCCCCTCAGCGCCAGCACGCTTCGTCTGGATTACTTTTGCTTCATTTCATCGCCTTCGCTCTGTCTGTCTGTCTGCCAGTTTGTGTGTCTATTCTTTTTTTTACGGAATTTATGGATTACTCGGCTGCCCACTTTTTCACTGTTGTTTTCTTGTCTCTGTGGCGGTTGTTGGTGTTGTTTTGTTGTTGTTGGTGTTGCTGTTCTCAACGCGACTGTGGACAGAAATGTGCATTATTTTTATTTTATAAAACGGATGTTCGAAAATACACTCGTGGAGTAATTCCCAGCGGTGTGTCTGATCCGCTGATGAGTCGCTGCGTTAGAGGAGCCACGGAGGTCAATCGGAGTGTTGGATTGTTGCCGCTGGCGATGTCAATTAATGGAATGTAAAATTCTGTAGAATGTAAACGAATTTTGCATTTCGCCAAAAACCAATGATTCCAAGTTTTTTCACAAGTTTTCATTGTTTTTCGGCCAACAGCAAACGGCCGACTTAGTGTAATTAAAGTTTCATTAGAGATTCACTTGTCAATTACACTTTCATTAAAATTGGATTAAATTTTAAATCAACATTGGGCCAACAACCCTCCTTCAGGCATAAACACACACACACACATGCACACAGTCAACCAAATAAACACGGCATGAAACTGGGGTTGAGGTGTTTCGCATGTGGCAGGGGTTGACGACGACGAAGAACTCAACCAACCGTCGGCACAATTTATGCAGACAATTTACAGGAATTTAAGGCAAGTTTCGGCGCTGCACATTTTCATATTTGTATCTTTTTTTTTGTATTTTCACATGAGAATAAAAATAAAAGGGAACCCTTCAGCCAGCGAACACTTAAACGTTTTCACGTGCCTGTCTAAGGATATTCGCCGCCGCTTCTCCGGTGGGACAGAAACGGGACATGAGAAAAGACGATAAGTGTATAATTTAAGAGGAAATGTAGTCAAGCAACAAATGCAAATTTAAGTCTTTGTTGAAGAACTTCACACCTTCAAGTCGCTATCTGCCTCACCAACTGAGCTCTTGAAACCGAAGAAAACTTTAAATTTTTCTGACCTTCAAAACTTTAAATTATTTTCCACTCTTGCTCACCTTGTGCACTCGTAGTGTTGCATACTTTCAGGCAGCGCGTTAATTAGTCGACGCCTGCATGGAAACGTCAAACGCAATCAGCTGTTTGTAAACAACACACTCCGCGGGCAAGTCGCTGAGAAAAATAACTGCAAAAAAACAATAATTGGCCATAGAATTAAATTCTGCTCGCGAAAAATTCAAAATTATTAGTGAAATTGCTCGTCAATTCTGCGGTGCACCGCACACATCGATTGCATCCGAAGAAATGCATGAATCTTGTGTGCATTGGCGATGATGGACAGGTGCTGGGCCGCACACACACACCACATAAATAAATATAAAATTTTAGTGGAAAAAGTTTGTTTCTAACGCTTTGCTTTTCTCGTTTGGTTCTCTCCCAACAGTGGCGTTGCGACTTCACTCAGCTGCACCGATTCCAGCACCGCTTCCAGCGAAGATGCCTCTGAGCCCGGATCTCCGTACAGTCCACATTCGAATTTAGGCGACGACCACAGCCCGCCCGCCAACAACGGCATTAGCAGCAGCAACAGCAGCAGCAGTAGCCGAAAAATGCCACCACAAACAATACTCGCCGCCAGTGCCAGCAACGCTGCCACCGCCGCTCCAATCAACGGCACCAGCAGCACTGGCGGCAGTGCCACACCCAATGGCACCAGTAGCGTCGCGCACGCCGCCACAAATCGCAGCAACAACAATAGCAATAGTAGCCATAACAATAACACTGCCAAACAAAAGCAACAACAACAACAAAAAGGCTGTAACACTGCCACAGCGCGCAGCGCACTGCCCACGCTGCAATGGCCTTGGAACACCACGCCCAGCGGGCTGACTGCCAGCACAAATAGCTCCGCACAAGTGTCGGCCGTAGCGGCGCAGAGCAAAAAGCGCACTGCAGCCGTCACTGCAGACGGCAGCAATGCGGGCAAGAAATCGCGCTCTGCCAACGTTGTGCAAACGGAGGCGAGCGCGAGTGCAGCGAGCAACTACGCTGGCGCAGGAGCAAGTGCCGCAAAAAGACTGAAAGCAGCTGCGCAGGAAGAGTCGCAGACGAAAATCACCGGTTACTTTAAGTCACAAATGAAGGCGCAAATTCATCAGAACGGCAGCAGCAAGCGCACAGATGCGCTGACGGGCGCCACAGTCAGCAGCGCTGGCTCCGGTGCCATGAGCACCAACTCGCTGACGATGAGCACGCCGGCCACCACAGCATCGCTGAACAAATACTTCAACATACTTGCGCAACTGAAGGAGAATAGCAACAACAACAACAACAGCGGCAACAGTGGAAGTGGCAGCACGCAGAGCAGCCGCGGCGAGCAGCAGCTGCCAAAAACTGCGCTTGTGGCAGCGGGTGTCAATGCCGGAGCAGGCAACAGCAGCAGCACAGTGGCAGCGGTGCCCATAGCGCCCGCCATCAGCGCGCCGACATTGGCACCGGCTACTGCAATGCCAGTGCCGGCCTTGAAGAAGATCGAACGCAGCAAGCCGACAAAAATTGCCCAGGTTGCGCCCAATTTGCGCAAGACGCCCTCCACGGCGAGCTACTCGGCAGCCAACAGCGGCAAGTCGCCGAAAAAGCACGTGGCCATTGCGCCGCGCACACCCGAAATCAAGCAGCAGCAGCTGCAACAGCAACAACAGGCGGCCGCTGCCAAGGCCGAGAACGCTGCAAAACATGCGACGTCTCAACAGGCCGCTGCCGCACCGGTGCCGAACAATCAGCCGGCTGTGCTGCTGACCGCCATCCGGTTGCCCGCGCAGGCAACTGCTGCGCAACCACAAACACAAGCCGGCCAACTGAAATCGGCTGTCGCAGCGCCCAAGCTATCGGCGACCGCCGGCGCCACCACCACTGCCAACGCGCCACCTGCCAACCCAACGCTTTATCAGCTGCCCGTGCAGCTACCGAATCTAGTCCAACTGCCACAGCTGTTGGCCGCCAACGGCGCCAACATCATGCAACTGAACAATGTCGCCGCGGCCGCAGCTGCCGCCAAGACGGCCGCCGCCAACACCAACGCAGCCGCTGCCGCCACCTCGGCGCAAGCGGCACAGGCTGCCGCGGCGCAGTATTTCCTCAACGGCACCGTCTTCAAGCTGCAACAATTCACCACTGCCACCACCACCACCGCCACCTCGGCGGTCGCCGCAGCCAGTGCGGCTGCCACTGCCAACCCCTTCAACCTGATGACCGCGAACGATCTGCAGGAAATGCTCCTCAAGCAGCAGCAGCAGCTGCAACAACAACAGCAGCTGCAGTTCCAGCAGCAGCAAAAGGCGAACAGCGCCAGCTTTCAGGAGATCTTCCAGCAGCAAATTGCCGCCGCCATTGCAAATCAGCAACAGCAGCAGCAACAACAACAGCAGCAGTTCCAGCAGCTGCAGCGTCTGGGCGCCGCGGCCGCCAACATGCAACAGCAGCCCGTGTTCATGGCCACGCCCGCGGGTCTGCTGCTGAACGCGGCCTCATTGCCGGCCATGCTGGCGCAGGCCGCAGCCGCGCTGGCTGTCAACAACAACCAACAGCAGCAGCAGCAGCAACAACAGCAGCAGCCGAAGCCGTTGACATTGCAGCAGCCACAGCAACTGCCAGCGCTGCAGCCCATTCAGCCGAGTGCGCTGCCGGCGCTTAGCTCAATATTTGCAGCAAACGCGCAACAACAGCAGCAGCACCAGCAACAAGTGCAGGCCGCCCACGACCAGCAGCAGCAACATGATTTTCAACAGCAGCAGCAGCAGCTGGCCGCGCAACTGGCAATGCTGCAACAACAACAGCAGCAGCAACAGCAACAACAAGCGCAACAACAGTTCATCACTGCCACACAGCCGCCGCCGCTGTCCGCTGTCATTAGCAGCCACAGCCCGAACAACAACAACAACCACAACACTGTCAACGCTGTCGGCTCGGGGGTCACGGCCATAGCGCCGGCCAACAACACTGCCGGCAAGCTGGCCATCGTGAAGGCGACGTCGAGCGCGCAATTCGCCACGCTCAACTCGCAGCCGCCGCCGCTGGTGACCATTTCCAATGCGAAGCCGCGCACCGTTGCCGTCAATACGACTACGCCCACCATGAGCAGCAAACCCTCGGCGCTGGCCAAGCCATATCAGAAGCGCGCGCCCAAGCTGGCCGCCGTGTCCGCCATCAAGGCGAGCAGCCTCAGCGGCAACAAGACGAAAATAACCGCAGGCGGCAAGATAATTGCCACGCCCACCACACCACCGCCGCTCGTGCCTGCGCTGAGCGCCACCACCAGCAGCAGCAGCGGCATCAGCATATGCAGCAACCGCGTTCTGGCTGCGAAGGCTGTGCTGCCCACGCCGGCACTCATCAGCATTGCGCCCAGCACGCCGACCGCCGTCAAGCTGTCACCCAGCATGGCCGCTGCCAAGGCCACAATAACAACAACCACCACAACGTCCGCACTGCCCTCGCCCACCACAAAAGTGTCCATCGCCACGGCAGCAGTGGCCAGCATCGTCAAGAACACAGCCACCACCACCACCGCCGCCACCACCACCACCGCCGCCACCACCTCAACGCCTGATCTCTTTGATTTAGTTAAGAATTCGAATGGCGCCATCAGCATCACCACGAACGCCAGCACCAGCCCCAGCGTGAGCGTCAGCACCAGCACCAGCGCCACAATCCACTGCCCGGTGGCAGCAGCCCCGTCGTTCTCCGCTTCCTTGGCCGCCTCGCCAGCCATTTATCCCGAAGCAGGCAATTTCTGCAAAGTCAAAAAGGAACCGCTGGAGGATGTCGTCAGCCACGTGAGCGGCGACGTCAAAATGGAATCGTCCGATAGCAACTTCAGTGGCCATAACTTGCTGTCAGCCAACATCAAGATGGAATTGCTCGAGGAGGCCACCAAGATGTGCGCCAGCCAGGCCATTGCCTCCAACAGTAGCAGCAGCAACAACAGCAGCAGCAGCAGAAGCAACATACAGAACGAATGTTCCTCCTATTCGTTCAGCTCACACTCGAATTCAGTGTCGTCGGCTGCCGATCTCTCGCTGGAGGCGTCCACGCCGCCCTCGCTGTCGTCATTGTCCGCCTCGTGTTCGTCAGTGTCGTCGCCGGCATGTTCGCTGTTGGCGTCCGTTGTATCGCCGCGCCACTCGCCGCCACTGCCGCCATCGCAAGTGTGCGACTCCAACTCGTCGTCCAACTCGTGCGCCACCTCGGCCACTGGCGGCACACGTGCCTCCAGCCAGGACATGCTCAGCGAGCTGGTGACGTCGTCGTGCATCTCTTCGACGGAGTCCGTGTCGAATCTGACTGCCAGCACCGCGTCCAGACGCGGGGACGCGAAACAGGATGACGACGACAAGGACACTGCCGAGGATGGCGACAAACGCGATCTACCCACACCCGAATCGGGCATTGGCGGCAGTCTGAGCAACAGCGAGAGCAGCAATTCCATCGTCAGCGCTATGTAAGCCACAATTCCCCTCTTTTTCCCCTCCCCTTGAACGCACTTAAACTTTTTTAAACTCTATAAATATTAAATTTTGTATTTCCAAAATTGTGCGCAAATTAAATTTTGTCTGCCTTGCAGCTCCAACAGCAGCAACACGAAAACCTCGGCCTCCGCACTCTACGCCATTGCGCCCATCGTCAACGACCCCAGCTCGCCGCCACCCACCCCGCTCTCCGCGGCCAGCGGCGACAGCAGTCGCTCTCCATCCAGCGACAATAATTCCATTGCCAGCAATGCACCCTCGCCCGCCTCACCGCCCACCGACGGTCTGGGCATCAGCGATTCGTCCAACACCTCCGCCGTGCCGTCGTCGCCCGTCTCCTCGTCCTCATCGCCGTCGCCATCGCCCTCCACCTCGCCCACCACAATCGACACGAAGCTCGCCGAAGCGGCGAGTGCCGCGCTGCCCAAATGCGCCATCTCGCCCATTCTGTCGCAGCCGAAAACGATACGCTTCCCCGCCGAGACGGGCTTCCGTCACGGGCCGAAGGGCGCCAAGCGACACGACGGCGTCTGCTACTGGACCAAGTGCAACAAGAAGCACGACAGCAGCTCCAAGCTGCTCGACCACATGCAGACGCAGCACGTGAACACACAGACGGGCCCCTTCGCCTGTCTGTGGGTGGGCTGCAAAGTGTACAACAAGGAGTCGTGTTCGCGGCGCTGGCTCGAGCGGCACGTGCTCTCGCACGGCGGCTCCAAGCAGTTCAAGTGCATCGTGGAGGGCTGCGGCCTGCGCTTCGGATCACAGGTGCGTTGAATGCAAACCATGGTTATTGTTGTTTATGGTTGACTAATTGGTTTGTGGGTTTTTGCACTTTTAGTTGGCGCTGCAGAAGCACGTGAACAATCACTTCACTGCCACCGAGAACAAGGAGAGCACGAACAAGCGCACCTCGGATCCGCCGGTGCCCAAGCAGCTGCGCAAGAATGGAAAGAAGCTGCGCTACCGTCGACAGCCATTCTCAGGTATAGCCATTAGGTGTTTGCCACCGTACAACAATCCTCCAGCCGATGGCGGAAATAAAACATTATCTATTCCTCTAATGGAGACGAGTGTAGTAGACACAGCAGTGTACTTATAAACTGTATGCCAACAAATGAAGTGAACCGACTTTAGCTCCGAATCCATTAGGAGTCAACTGTAGTAGACAGGATGCAAGACTGTCGAATGCTGACAATTATTTTTTAATTTAGAGCTTTAACCAATGGCTGCGTCTCAAAAGCCATACGCGAGATGAACCACTGTTTAGTGACATTGCCAGATATGGCTGCGCGCACTCAAGTATTTCAACAATAAAAATTCCAACTGAAATCTTGTCATTTCAGTCAACATTTTCCCATAGTGATGATATTTCTTTCGATGCTAAATGCAATTCCGCTGTCTTCGCTTTTTCCATATTACGCTCAATATTTTTCATGCCATTTTCTCCTACACCAAATTTTTTCCACACAAGTTTCCTATTTTTCAAAACATTCTCAAATGCAGATGTCGAATGTTGCTCCAGCGGCCACTGTGCGCCACATCCGTGCAGCGCGTATTTTTCTTAATTGAATTTTACAACAACTGAAGCTCAAACTAAAATATAATATGTGGTTTCTCCAAACTATTAAAATTGCTTGACTAATAGATTTGTTCTTTTTTCACAGCACGCATGTTCGACTTCTTCGATGCGGGCATTATGGAGGGTCTACAGCATCGCCTGCGCCAGATCAGCACACTGACCGACGGCTGCAATTCCATCACATTCCAGGGACAATGCATGATGCGACGCAAAACGTACAGCGGCACTTACGAGAGCTTTGTGCGCTGGACGCCACGCGAAATGTGAGTGGACATGGTTTATGAATTCATGGTTTTAAATTTAAGTTTTGCGTCCAAAGAGAACTATTGTGTCGTATGCCTTATTGCTTATTGGAGAAGTTCATCTCCGCCAATACTGTCCAGGAACTCCTTAATCTTTCCCAGATTAGTTCCAGACAGCTCATTCGTCTGAATTAGTTCCCTTCCCAGTATACGCTTCCTTGCGTGTAGGAGGGCGGGACACTCGGTTATGATGTGCACGGATTTTTCGTCATCTTCCATGCAGAACCTGCATAGTTCGCTAACTGTCAATCCCAGTCGCGATTTATGTATATTTAGGAGGCAGTGCCCACTCAGGACTCCCGTCATGAACTTAAGCTCCCTTCTGCTTAGGTCCAGTAGGTATTTAGATTTGCCTTCCGAATAGGCCGGAAAGAATAGCTTGGAACAGCGCTGTCCCACCGTAATGGACCATTTCTGGTTGGTCCGATTTTTGAATTCCTGTTTGACACAATGCCTGAAATGAGCTCTGCTGACACCTATGATCGACTCAGGTCCATAGGGTCGTTTTGCCGCCCCTTCCTTTGCCAATCTGTCCGCCTCCTCGTTTCAATCGTGCCCACAGTGCGCAGGAACCCAGTGTACTATCACCCGGTTATCCTGTGAAATGTCTTGGAGAACATTTGCTGTCTCCCAGACCAGTTTGGAAACAAACGTCGTCGAGCTCAGAGCTTTTATTGCAGCCTGGCTGTCGGACATTATGATTATCCACTTTCTCCTGACATTAAGAGTCAGTATCTTTCTGGCACACTCATTTATGGCAAAGACCTCAGCCTGGAAGACTGTGGCCGTGTCTCCCAGACTGACTGCTAATTGGAAGCTAGTATTAAATATTCTAGCTCCAGTTTCGCCTTCCGTCTTTGAGCCATCGGTGAACCAGAAAATGTCATCGCTCGTGAGACTGATTCTATTATATATATATAACAGCCCAGTCTTCCCTGTGCGGTATGTACGTAACGTAGTTTTTCCTGAAGAGGTATCTCGGTGGCATCAGATCCAGAGGCATCCAGAAGCCTCCGTCTCGCCTCCTATCCTTCAGCAGCGATAGGTGCATGTGCATCCTTATGTATAGATCCATTATGCATTAGTCTGTGTGCGCTAATGGTTGCAGCCATTTGCACATTAAGTTCCAGCGGAAGTATCCCTAGTACAACATTTAGGGCTGCCGTTGGTGTAGTACTGAGACATCCTGTTATACAGGTATTGGGCCACTAAGATGATGTGATAATTAAATTAATGTATAGAAATGATTGGGATCGGTGTCTGTTTTTGCATAATACTGTCCATACACGAAATTTGTGATACTCGTGTGTCGGAATCAACTGTCCCTGAGTCGAACCTCTATTAGGCAGCTTGTTGGAGTCATTACTGGACACTGCGCCATTGGATCCATGTTTGTCAAATGGTGCCTCTCATCCAGTGATGTCTGCAGAAACTGTGGAGTTGAAGAAGTAGAAACAATTCAATACTTTCTGTGTCACTGCCCAGCTTTGAAGGAATGCCGACTCCGTACCCTGGGGTCAAGGTTCCTGGCAGACTTGGCTTGCGCGGCAAGAGTTGAAATTTCGGATCTACTCTCCTTCATCAAGATGTCGAACTGGTTTGCCCCGGACTGAGAGCCATTGGTTAGGTCCAGAACTTTCCAAGAAGGAATTCACAATGGGCCATTTTGGCCTCCGAGGGGAAGTGCGGCCTCTGGGTCGCACACACTCTTCCCTCCCTAACCGAACGTATGTCGCAAGCATTTTGGCACTTTATGAACTGTAATAGTCACTAAAATGCGTTGGTGAACATTTGTCGTTTTGCATTACATAAACAGGAACTATAGTCCATGAGAAGCAAACGAATTCCCAGTTCATGGTTCACAAATAAACTTAAGGCTTTTGCGTAGATTCATATTTTGGACGTTGCTGATTTCGAGCTACATAGCCCAGGTGTCTTTTCTGCTGTGGGATGCAACGTGAGATGTATTCCGCTCCGCCAAAGGTGGTTTCTTGTATCGAGTCCAAGTGTACACATTTGTTTCCAAGTCCAAGTAACATTTAGAGTTGAATCCCTCTAGGCAGATCTTTGAATGCCTCAGTCCCAGAGTCGAGTGTCGACCCAGTATTGTAAATTTCTCGACCTTTCCATTAGTCTTCAGAAGTTCAGTCAGCAACAATCTGTGGCATGAACAAACTTCACTTCTTCCTTGCTTATAATTTTTAAGTAATTCCAATTTACTAATATTTCTCCTCTTTTTGCAGCATTTCCGACGAGTGGCTGCCGGCAAGCGATGCACCCTTCATCAAAACGGTCAACATCAAACAGATGAAGCCGGCTGAGAAGACCAAAGTCGAGGGTCTGCTGATGACCGCCTACAAGCTGCCATATTCGCCAAGCTTATTCGACGATGACGTCGAAGCTGACGACGACGAAGACGAGGCGGAAGCAGAGGATGACGACGACGACGAGGATGATGGTGTGTAACCCATAAAGCTTATTTATTCCATTCAACTAAAATAATAATAAATTGATGTTTGTGCTTTGTAACAGAGTCTGAAACCATTGTGGAAACGGAGACCACACGCAGCTATCGACAGCCACAACCACAGGTGCTCACCGTTGCCAAACTGCAGACGCAACAGCGCCGCAAACATCCGCGCAAGCCACAAAAACGATTAACAGTCATCGGCCAAAGCTGTTGAGCACAAACGGCTGCACATTGAATGATTGGATCGACACCTAACTGACGGAGCGCAATGGAATCGCAGAGTTGCAGAGATTTGAATTGGCAAAATCATTTCATTCGGATTTTATGGTGCTACACATTTTTTCGAAAACAATTCGTGCAAATCATTAGCAACTAGATGCAACTACTATCAATGCAACAACAAGTGCAACCCAAAGTTAATTTGAAAACACAGTCAGGAATTTCGCAGCATAAATTAGAATTATCAATTAAAATCTAAACAATACAAATGTACTAAAGACAAACGGCATACAGTGAGTTGCAGGCATATTTAGGCAGACAAAACGATTGGTCACATTTCAACACAGTTGTTGTTCTGTGTTGGTGTGGCAAATGTTTTAGGAGAAGAAGAAGAAAGCGCGAGAGGGCGACAAAATGTAGACTTGGTTTGTTAGCAACTAATTTATGCTAAACTTAAAGTAAAGAGAATTCATTGGAGTAAACACAAACTTTAGACTGTAAGCGTGTGTAGTAGAAGCGAATGTGGCCCGATTGTAGCAGGCAACAGTAAATATTTCCAATAAGATTCGCCAATGTTAAGTTGATTTTTTTTATGAAAATTATTTTCATATATATAAATATATACATTTGTGTATTTTTCAACATAAGATTTGCGTGTGCAAACAATTCTTTAGTTTTCATGTAATTATTTCTATGATAAGAATTTTGTTAATTTAAGCCATTTTTTAGATTTAGAGATATTCGATTGTAATGCGAATGGCGCGCGTGCATATTGCAGGCTGCTTGGCGCCTTCGTGTGCGCACTTAGTGAAATTTTCGTTTACACTTTCTTAGACTCATTTGGGTAGTTCATTTTGGTCGCATCTAAGTATGTACTCTGTAATATTCATCTATGTAGCTGTAGGCGCAACTGTTCGTTGCCAAGCGCGCGCGTTGTAAATAAATGTTTGCTTATGTGAAATGCAATGAGCAGCGAGAACTGCCAAGCGGTGGCGCGCAATGTTCGCTGTTCGCGCGCGCACAATTCAATTCAATTGATTACAAAGCAACCTTATCAACCAGCCACCCACCCACCCACCCGACAACATGCAACACAAATGAACAAAACTTATGTTAAACTTTTTATATTCTAATTTTACATTTGTACTTTATGTTGGTTATGTAGGCAAGCGCTACCACACTGTAGCCGGTTTTATTATTTATAGCTGTGCACTATTTGGTATTCGCTAGTTTAAGTGCTTAAGTTTAGCAACGAAAATGTTTGAAATAACACAACAAGACTTTTTTTTACATATATATAGATTACTGCCTCGCACATGCACCGGCCCCAGTTGGTGCGCGCACGCGTGTGTGCGTGTGTGTGTGTGTGCGTGGTGTTGAGTAAGTTAGCGCGTAAGGCAATTGCAACGTAATGATTTCTAGTACATGTGACCGTATTAACAACTTTCGATCTACCACATTAGTTTACAAACAGACAAACAACTTCGTCGTACAATCATTTTTATATTTTTCGCAAACGAGTTTATTGTCGTCTGTATTGTCCAATGTATTTTTATTTATTTGTTTTATAAATAAATACAAATATGAAGAACAAATTCGTGCAGATCGCGTCAGTGCGTGCAGTTTATGATTTCGTAGCAAAGTAATGTCAAAGTGGCAGGGCGAGCAAACAATGTAGAAGACTTGTAGTTATAGAGCAACAACTGTTTGAAATTGTTTTGTAAAACTTTCAGCAAAACAAGCAATGTAACTACACAAACACACTTAAATACATACATATGTATGTACATATCGTTGTATATACGGGTGCATATGTTTGGGTGCAAGCTTCCATTTAAATATAAATATTTTGTGACGTTACATGTCACCGACTCGACTCCACTCGACTCGACAGTAATTAGTCAAAAGTTGCGCACGCGCTGCTCTAACTTCTAGAACTTTTAGTCGATAGCACATGCAAGTTAGCATTAAATAAAATAACAACAACCACAAAACGAGCAGTGCCGCTTGAACACCACTACTGCCAGCAGCAGCAGCAGCTGTTGCATATTTTAAGTAAACCACCCGAAAGACTCGAGTATTTTTTTTTTCGTTTTTGGGGGCGCAACTCCACAACTGTCCACAACATGAAGAACGCATTATGATTACGTTCGAAAATATTCAATTTGCAAATAAACCTATTTGTAAGTAATACAATTTTTTTTCAACAGCAATGTTCTTAGAGTTGTAAGTTCTCCTCGCGCTATCGCTATCGACCACTTCCGCCTAATATTTAATGCAAATTCTAGTTTAGTTCAAATTTTAATTAACTATATAGTCTACTTTAGTTCATTACAATGATTTGCACAAAAATGCCCACACACACATACACACACACAACACGCATGTGTGCGCATTTTTTGCTAAAACTTATTTTAACGTCTGTGCTGTTATTATTAGATATTTTATTGTATTTAGCTACAACATACATTTTGTACATAAACTCATAAAATGCATATTTTTTGTGTTTTGCATTCATTTCATATGCATACATACGTACATACATACATCTACATACATACAATACATATAAACTACATACATTTTTTTCCAAATAAAAACAACATTTTTTATGCAATTGATTTGTGTGCTATTTGAGTTTTCTTTCTTGGCTGCATTCATTTTTATTTTACTTAATTATTTTTGGTTTTAATACACAAAGTAGCGCGCAGGCGTTATGCCTTTTAATTAAAGCAATGTATTGCTTCGAGAAGGATGCAAAGGCTACACAGAGACAGAGTTTTGCATGAAGAAGGTATGGACACTTGGCTGGAATTCACTTAGACCACTAAGTCATAGGAGAGACGAAAAATCTACGCAGGGAGGCCATTCCACAATCGCGCAGTACAGGTCAGAAATGAACTCTGCCACACGTAGTGCGCTGAAGTATTGCATCAACGGAAAATACATAGATGAACATTCTAATACAAGAGAAGCCGCACTACTTTTTATTAGACTACTTTATTGTTGTACTATTTATGATGCCAACATCCTGCAAAAGTCGTAGAGAAAGGGCGAGTAAGACCGCGGTGACAAAAAATACACAAGACGAACTTCAGAGATTTTTTCAAAGCGATAGAGCACTCAACGTTTCCCTCCCAAGGACTTTGATTAAAAAGCTTCGATAGTCCAGCGAGTAGCGCGATGGTTATTAATGCCAGAGGCCCTAGGTTCGATTCCTATCTCGGGCTGGTGAAGCACTTGTCTACTTTCACGCTATCCACATGAAGGAGATGAGAATTCTAAAACTGCCAATCGCCGTTCGCATTCGGGGTTCCCGAAGGTCCCGTCTCCTACTTGAAATTACGGGGCCATATAGAGGCCTGACCCTGTATATTGCAGGTCTCCCTCGTATAACGCGGTGGTTACGTTTCAGGAAAATTCCGCGTTATAGAAGACTTAACTTTCATTTACATTTTAGAGTTATGGAAAAGAAACTGTTATTTTTTAAATCGCGTTATATCGAAAACGCGTTGTAGAAGTACCGCGCTATACGAGGGAGACCTGTATAAAGGCAGCCACCACAACCCACCTACCCATCTACATTGGGTCAAGAGATGTGAATCAAAAACCGCTTTTCACTGCTTTGTTTCGTCGAATGTGTCAAAGAGCATTGTCGAGTTTTGAATTCCTATCTTAAAGTTAGTACTTATTATTTTAGTTCGATTTTGATAAAATGCTAGCTTACAGTCGCCTAGCCCATAGTGAGTAGAGTGATTGGAAAACTTCTACGACGAAGTGCAGGTGGACTGGCCTCGGAAGGGGTAAATGAGGAACTGAACTTCCACAAGGCGTACGGAAATGAGATTTATTTATTTATTATTGAGATTTATTTAAAAAAAAACTATTTTTAATTGTAATCTTTCTAGACCAGATAGACCAGACTTTTACATGGGTTCATATTGCTTGTTAAACAATTAAGAAAATGACAAAGATTTTGTAGGAAAGATTATCTATTATATTAACTCAGCACCCTCAAATTTCAATGCTCTGATTCATTGAAGTGCAGCCCACACAATCGATCAGATTTTTACAGCTCACGATGGCAAGTTACAGCACTGAATACCATAAACATTTTCATGTTTGAAGTGCTGCTGTCATCAAAGCAACTATTTCTTACATAGAATTTTATGGTTTTACAAATGTTCTTAAAAACCGCATCATTTTTCAAATTAGTTCCAATTATTTAGGGTTTTTTGTTTTATTTCCCTTTTTGTTTGTTTTATTTTCCTTTTATATGAAAAACGTGGCCGTCATTCTACCCAATTCTCTTGTATTATCTCACTGTGCAGGCATTCAGTTCATTTACTATCAATTTAAAAATAAAGCAACAATATGCTGGCATCTCTCTTTGTGGCCTTCATGTATTTAGAAAACGACTGTTCAGTTTAACTGAAAAGTTGTGCCACATTCAGTCAGGAAATCGCGTTTATACTAAACTACACATGTAATACTATTTTGTAATCAAATTTTGTTTCTGCGGTCTCATATATGTTCTTGAGTTCATAAAATTGCTCACTAAAATTCATTTTTCCTTCTGAAGTCATTGTTATGTGAATTTTTAATATTATTTGCACTCTTTTAAAAATCAACTGGGGCAAATAAATTAAATTGAAATAACCGTTTAACACTCAAATGAAAATTACTTTCATAAAATTGAATGGGAATTTAACATTTAAATGTATATTTGAAATTAAATGAAAACTTAATTCAATTAATAATTAATTCAAATTAATTTAATATTTGATAATTTCATTTAAATAAAAATTAAATTTAAATTTTTGAAATTTAAATTAAATGAAATTAATTAAACGCTTAAATGATTTGAAAAGCTAAAAATCTTTCATTGAACTTGTTTGTAGTTTTTCTATTTTTGTATAAAATTTGTTTGCATATCTTTTCAAAACACGCTGTGCAGGTTTTACTAACATTTTTAAAGGGTCTCAAGAAATGCGCAACGCTTAAAAGATGCAGTTAAAACGTTCCACGGTTAAGTTTGAGGTTAGTTCACTTTTAGGTTATGACATTCATATATAAATACTTTAGTGTAGATTTGATAAATACGATGAAATTAAATTTCGTTAATACATTCTAAATTTCTAACTTTATGGAAAAGATCCCTAAAGAAAACTCAAGTCTTATGTAAAAACTCTACATAAGTTAATTAAATTTGTTATTTAATTAAATTTATTAGATTTTTTCTTAATATTTATTTCTGTTAAATTTTAATCATTTCAAAATTTTTTAAGTATTTTAAATATTATTTTATTTAATTTTTATTTTATTATATTTTATTTATTATTATTGTATTATATTCTATTTTTATTTTATTTTTCTTATTTTATTTGGTTCATTTCATTAATTGAATTTTTCTTTAATTTTTATTTATGTTAAATTTTAATAATTTCGAAATCTTCAAAGTATTTTAAATATGATTTGATTCAACTTTTATCTTACTGTATTTTATTTATTTTTATTTATTGTTATATTGTATTTTTATTTATTTTTAATTTAATTTATTTTGTTTTTATTTTACTGATGTTATATTTTATTTTATTTTACTAATGTTTTATTATTTTTAATTATTAAATTTTTTTTTATTCTATTATTTTGTTTTTTTATTTATTTTATTTAGTTTTCTAATTAAATTAAATTTTTTATTTTACTAATTTTTTATTTTATTTTAAATTGGTGTATTATTTTATTTTATTTTGGTTTATTTTCTTTTTTTTATTTAATTTAATTTTATTTCAGTTTATTTTATATTATTTTATTTTATTTTTATTTTTATTTTATTTTTATTTTATTTTTATTTTATTTTTATTTTATTTTTATTTTATTTTATTTTATTTTATTTTTATTTTATTTTATTTTATTTTATTTTTATTTTATTTTTATTTTATTTTTATTTTTATTTTTATTTTATTTTATTTTATTTTTATTTTTATTTTATTTTTATTTTATTTTTATTTTTATTTTTATTTTTATTTTTATTTTTATTTTTATTTTATTTTATTTTATTTTATTTTTATTTTATTTTTATTTTATTTTTATTTTATTTTATTTTTATTTTATTTTATTTTATTTTATTTTTTTTTATTTTTATTTTATTTTTATTTTATTTTATTTTATTTTATTTTATTTTATTTTATTTTATTTTATTTTATTTTATTTTATTTTATTTTATTTTATTTTATTTTATTTTATTTTATTTTATTTTATTTTATTTTATTTTATTTTATTTTATTTTATTTTATTTTATTTTATTTTATTTTATTTTATTTTATTTTATTTTATTTTATTTTATTTTATTTTATTTTATTTTATTTGATTTGATTTGATTTGATTTGATTTGATTTGATTTGATTTGATTTGATTTGATTTGATTTGATTTGATTTGATTTGATTTGATTTGATTTGATTTGATTTGATTTGATTTGATTTGATTTGATTTGATTTGATTTGATTTGATTTGATTTGATTTGATTTGATTTGATTTGATTTGATTTGATTTGATTTGATTTGATTTGATTTGATTTGATTTGATTTGATTTGATTTGATTTGATTTGATTTTATTTTATTTTATTTTATTTTATTTCATTTTAATTTATTTTATAATAATTATTTTATTTTATATGATTTTATTTTATTTTCTTGTATGAATTGAACAAAATTCTAATTTGTGATTTCTTCCATTGAAATTAGAATAAACAATTAACATTTCAAGTGTAAGACATCAATATTTCTAAGTTAAAAGTAATTGCATTTAAATTTAAATTCATAATATTCATTAATGATGGACATCAAAACCTAAATGAAAAAGTAAAAAGTATATCAACACTGCCAAATTTCAAAAAAATGACTGATTACTTTAAAAAACACAAACAATTATGGTAATTAAAAAAACAAACACAGAAATCATTAACAGAACTAATAACAAAAGTAATAAAAATACTAAAATGCATTTAAAGACACAATTCGTAAATGCAGCAAATTCATTAAAATAAGTGTTTAGAAATTAACAAACAGCTTTGTACATATAAATTGATTTATGTATGTTGTACAATAAGTGTTGTATACAATTAAGTGTTGTAGCAGTGAACAAACAAAAAAAACATTTAATACCAATGCTGTTTATTTTTACTGAAAACCCTAAACTGAACAAATGAAACAAAAATTATATTGTACGATATCAGCACAGTGGTCGTTCAGTATAACGAACTTTCCGGATTTTCGAATTTCGAACTTTGACGAATTTTCGATGTAACGTACAGTCAAATTTTTTTCATGAATTGTACGAACAAAAGTCAAATTTGCTATTCGATAATTAACGAATATATTTGTTGTTTTCCACCCTCGTAAAAAAAAACTTCCAATTGTTTTTATTTGAGCATTCACATTCTTTACAATAACAATGAATGTTTGGTTTAGTCAAGCGAACTGTATATCAATTGTTTTTGCTTTTGTTACGTTAAAACTTTAAAATTTACGTCAAGTTACCAACAGTTTAAAATTCTGATTGTATGCATTGCTGATCACTTTCACAGGATTTGTTTTGCTTTCGATCGACTTTTTTCTGTTAAAAAATAAAATTTCAATAATCAATCAAGATAAATTGCCATAGAGAAAAGTTTACTTGCGGTAAAGAGGCAATCGCGCATCGAACACTTTTTCGCTGTACATTCATAGCCATGTTTTTATTTTGAAAATGCTGTAATAAAACAAAATATTTATTTGGAAACTGAATATGAAACTTAACTTCTCAAACACAAATTTCGATCGATTTAACGAATTTTTCTATTGAACAAATTGTTGGTACAACAGAAGATTCGTTTTATTGGACGTCCACTGTAATTGTCATTAAAAACAAAACAAAAACCTATGAAATAAATTGCGCAAAAAATTAATAATAACTTAGTTGATGTTGTGTATGCAAAAAGAAAACTGCAAGAATTAAATTTTTTAAGCAAGTACAGAAAAACAAAAACAACAAACATACCTGAAAGGGTTTAGACACAAACTAAAGATGAATTGAAAAACAAAAAACTTATGTGAAAGGGAAAAGTTTGTATTTTAGCAGCAAACGAAGCAATGGCAACCAAAATATTTTATGAAAAAGAACACAAATACAGATACAAGGGCCTTTTTTTGTACTTTAATGCCAAAAAAGAAAAACATTAAACATGACAACTGCAGAGGAAAGTGTAAAAAACCTGACGTGTTTCCACGCTGCTTTGCGATAATTTGTCACATTCTAATGCCGACCGGCCCAAGGAAGGCGCCGTAATCAAATCAACACAAAGCAATACATTAAAAACAATCCGTAATTTACGATAATTTTTGTGAAAACACAAATAAAAGAGTTCATACTCGATGTGGAAATGTGGTGGACAAACATGCGGAAGACAAAAGTTGTGCTTCACAAAAGACAAATCGAAAATTCAACAACTTTTTTTGATGAACTATATGCAATGAGCCCAGCTATGAAAGGCTTCAGAGACTAAACTGTCCCATAAATATGTGGTGGATTTGAGCTCCCAGCGCCTGGTAACATATGAGACACGATTTCTGAAACGACTGGAGAGAAGATATTGGAATTAGAAAGATCTGAACAAGGAACAATGATATATAAGTTTGCCATGTGTATTGATTGAGTCTAGTTGTGTGATTCTAGGTGTTGCAAATCACCGACACTCACCTTAAACCCATTTGAACTGATGTAACAGATTTTTTCGTTTAATGTTCCCCCACACTGAGCAGGGAAACATTTCCACCCAAATGAAACACTTAATAAGAAGCCGAATGTTCTCAGTCTTATTCCATTGGGCATTCCAATAAGATCACTTCGGTAATGAGTGCAGGAAAGCACCGAAAATATTGGCAACAGAAACGAAACATGCAATGCGAACCGTTTCGATTCAGAGCGCACAAAGTGAATGAAATTTTTGAGATATCCGACATTGCACTGCAATATTCAGAGACGCCAACATGCAACAATGTTGCAGCAAGTTGCAATAACTTTATTTCGAACATGCAGCAAAGCTCCAAGATATACGACACACCTACATGCATACAAACATAGAAGGACACAAACAAATTCATGGAGAAATATGGGCGAAAAATTTAAAACTACCTCACATTTTGCATGGGAAAAAATATAAAAAACTGAAAATAGAAAAACACAAAACTACTTATTACAACTAACAAAATCAATCGAGATTTTTGAAGAACACGGAAATTAAATTACTTTTTTACTATGATTCCAATTTATGGACAAGCAGAAAATGTTTTAAAACCAACCAAAGCATAATGCAACAGAAACAGCTAAATTTATGCAATGAACCAATAAACAAAAAGAAAAAACCAGACAAGAAAAACGCAAACTTTTAAGCGGCCAGTTTTCATAAGAACTTTCATAAAAACATTTTCGCATAAGATTTCGCGAAAAGCGCTGTAAATCTGTAAAATGCGTGGGCATTGTTTTCTTTTTCGATAAAAATCTGATTGTGGTCCGCAACGCTGTAAATACAACATGGAGTAGTTTATAGCTTAGCATCAACTCGCTACTGAATTATTTTAGAACGAGGAATTAAATGCTTTAAATCAGAAAGTGCGGAAATTACAATCCTTACATTGATTTGCAGAAAAGTGCTTACCGAGTATCGAGTATGATTGATTTCCTCTCTTTGCGTACTTCTTAAAAGTGGACAAGTCTGGAACGCGAGCAATTCAGCAATCAGTTTAATTGCCATCATGCCCAATTATAATCATGTACTAATTATACATACATACATACATTAACTAAGTAATTGCATACGTAGACATACCGGCATACATACGGATAATTGAAATTGTAATTATTATAATCAAAATATACATACACACATAAATTATTATAATATATGATAATAATGCGAATATCAATAATTATACTGAAAATATAGAATTGTAAATTAATTGTACAATTTTGTTGTTTTCTTAAACGGAGGAGTTGACATGTTAAAGCGAGGCAGCGGGTAAGTTCAATACTTTTATGAAATTCTTGCTAAAATAAATCACAGCAGACAAGGATGTTATTTCGCATGTGTAGTGTGAAACAAAACTAAATAGTTTTACGAGGGTTGCCTTTTATATTTTTTATCATCATTATTATTTATTATTTTATCATTTTGTTATCATCAAAAATGGTTTTATTGCTTTCAAAGTATTCACCTTGAAGATTTATACACTTTTGCATGCATTCAAATCAATTGTCGAAGCACTTTTTCCACTGCGATTGAGATACCTCCAAAACATGGTTTTTGAATGCTTCAGCAGCATCTTCTGGCGATATCGAAATCGTTGCGGATAAAAAAGAAGTCATTGGGTGCCAGGTCAGGGTTGTATAGCAGATGACCCAATAAATCGATGCTTTAGTCGATCAAATAGGCGGCTGTTTGAGACGATGTGTGTGAGCTTGCATTGTCATGGTGAAGAATTATTCTGCGTAGGCGTTTGTTTTTCCGTATTTCATTAAACACTTCTGTCAAACAAATTGTTGTGTATCACCAAAGAATATACAATATAAAGAATACGCATCTTCACAAATTTGTCAAGCGTGTTTCTTGACGCGGGCGGGAAGAGATGAGCGGAGGCATATGTTGCGGGAAATTTGCTCGCGCTCAACAGTTTGCAATCTTGTTCGTCGAAGCGCAAGCGAAGAGTAAACAACGAACCAAAGCATCGTCATCGTCGTTTCAACGAAGATGATTCGGGATTCGCTAATGTTTTTGGTGTTGTCGTTTATTATGTGTATGCTTTTTTGTGTTGTGATTGCTTTTGCTGAAAAAATTGCTGCAATGTCACCATCAATCGAATCTTTGTGGTGTATGGCTTTTTGCTGGCCAATGCTTTGATTAATTTAAAAATTTGGTGGTTGATCCCAATTTAAAATGTTTGCAAATATTGTTACGTGGCGACTTCAAAGTAAAATTATTTGTTTATATTTTCACATGCTTGATTACAATTTTGAGAATATGGGAAAACTACGGAAAAAAATGAACTGATAGGCATATTGACTTCAAAATTCGTGAAACACTTGAAATTAAAAATAATTAGATGCGTGTTTTAATTTTTTTTTTAATCGAAATCTAACGGAGGGTTAGAAGATAGTATGGAAAAACATAATTTAATAGGTCTATTGACTTTCAATAGGGCGAAAGCACTACTAAAGCACTAAATAAAGAAATAATAAGACAAGTATTTTGTCATAAGAAAATGGTATTACGGCATGCCTACGTTTAAAAATAGTTTAAATGTTCTACACCTGAATGATTCCAAGGCGAATGATGTGATCATAAATTTACAATATTAGATTTTCTTATTTTAGTTCTTTTAAACAAGCATTATATGTGGGCCGTAAGAAAAGTTCCAAAGAACGAGACGGAAAATTATTACGGCTAATAAAAACGTTTTCTTTTCTTTCCAATTCCATTTTTATTTAATTGTCTTTGTTGATTACTTATTATTTTTTAATTGCCTGTAGCGATCATATAGGTCGCCATGCCAGCCATATTATATTTTCTTTTCTATGATTTTTCGTACACTACAGTCAGCAGTGAGTTCAGGAGCAATATGCGACGCCGTGCAGGCTTATAGAAGAAGAACAAAAGCCAGCCAGAAAATAGAAATCGTTTTACAATTTCAGCTTTTCGCCAGCGCAACAACAAGAACAACAGCACATCGTCTTCCTCCTCGTCGCACAATTGAGCGAGAATGAACGAGTGAGCGCAGACGCGGCATTCGTGTTTCTATGATTTGCGCTCAGAGCATTGTGCTGTCGTTTCAAGTGTTTCCTCTTGTTGTCTACCCCCCCGCATCCAGAAGACGGGTGGCGATATCAGCACCCGCATTCAAATTTTTGCTTGTATGAGATGCACACTCTTTATGTTACATACTTTTTCACTCAGAATTGACCGTTCTACGTTGATCTAACGGCACAGTAGCCACATGACCAGTTTTGCCGAAGAAACAGGCGACCACCATTTGCTTCGATCTGCTGTGTGTCCGAACAACTTTTGTTGGATTTAGCTCGTCTTGGAAGATCCACACGGTCGATTGCTGTTTTGTTTCGGGCTCATACGCATACGAGCAATGACTACATGACGCGAAACTGAGAGGAGTCACGGTTGCTAATTCGGTCAAACCAGGCCCCAGAGTCGCAAATTCGGTCAAACCAGGCCCCAGAGTTGATTAGGGTTCGTACAGCAAATTCGCCATACAAAAGTCAGGGCAAGGGCTGCTGGTGCGTTCGAAGTTTATTTGCAAATGAAATAATTGTTTTTTTCCTCTCTCATTTTGTAGTACGTTTATAGGAAATTGATTGCAAAAAAAATGTTGTTGCTGAAAAACGTCATAAGTATGTTCCAACTAGTTTTAATATGATTTAACTTCAGTTTTTGCTGATTGCCCTCAAAGCCTTAACGTTTGAATTGCTTGTGTTGCAGCTCTGCGTTTGAAAAGAGTTCAACTTGCCATCACTGTTTCTTGCTGCACTAGAAACGGCAAACTCAATGAGACATGAACTGAATGAAAAAGCAACCGAATATCTGCTGACTTTACCGTCTGAAATCATTTATTTATGCTTTCTGTTGGTACGGGTAACAATCAAAATGACTTCGACCAGTAAAACAAGGTTTTTCGCAACGTTATTTTTACAGCAAATAAGAAAAGTTATCACTTTAAGATGCAAGCAATTGACTGGTAACCGGTGCTGTGCGAATGCTTGGGTAAAAAAAACCCGTACACTATCGGACGATTGGAAAAAGCAAAAAATGGTCTGAAAATCATTTCCCCGCTCAGTTTCGCGTCACGTAGTCACTGCATACGAGCTTCTTTTGAGCGATTGTCAAATTATGCGGGATCCGACGAGAACAAATCTTTCTGACAGCTAAATATTAATGCAGTATCGATTGCACGACCGTGGAGGTTAGACTACTTTTTTATTATACTATGGTACTAGACCATCCCTATTGAAAAAATATAAACACAGCCTACGTACACAATCAATAAACTTTAATCAATGAGACATTTTCTATTTTGTGCAATGACTCTGTGCTCATAGATCTTTTGGTCCTTATCAGAAAAAAGAGCTGAAGCAAGTTAGGTTTCAGTTCATAATCATTAGAAAAAAAGTTAGATAGGTTTCATTCGAAGAGTTTTTGAAACTTCGATATAAATGATAATGGGATTGCACAAAATTCAGGGCTATGTGATGTATGTGACTTTATCCCAACCAAGCTTTCAACACTTTCAACTGGAGTACATACTGGGAGACTGTTCTGTCCTAATGTATGGTGAGAAGAACCATCTGGAGGATTACCTAATAACAGTTTTAAATTGAAAACCTAGAAGATTGGGAGTTATACTGAAATTTCTTTTAAAGGCTCAGAGATAAATTTACTTGAAGTCTATGAAGGAGGCACAAAGTTGAAAGATAGTCGACCAAAAAAAACCTGGAGAAGGTCGACCCTACGAGAACTAGCCGCTGTCAATACCACATGAAACGGCGCAAAAACAACAGCCCAGAATTGTGTACGATGGAAGAGTCTTGTTGAGGCCCTATGCTCCAGTGAGGAGTGAACAAGGAACAAAAAAAAAATATTTGCCTAGTTTGTGTATTGCAGTTGCATTGTCCTGCAAACAGAACCTACAGAGTTCGTTCACCCTGATACCTAGTTTGATTAGATGATAGTTTAGTCTACGATGCCCTGTCAGTATACCTGTGATCGATTATTCTTTGAGAGACTCATACATTCTTCAAACGTTTTCTTGTTGTAAGATCCAACAACCGTCTTGGAATGATCAAGGCCTGGTTAATTTTCCCCAGTATTGGTTCTGGATGGTTATCTCGTCTTTCCTGGAAAGGATGGATAAGGCTCCTTTGGCTAGACCACAGAAGGATTCTGGGCCGACGAAGGGGGTAGATAATCCTCTTCTTGCAAGTTTGTCGGCTCATGCCCTCAATACCAGTGTGACTCGGAACCCAGAGGACCCCTACCTGATTGTAACGGCCAAGTTCGTTCAGCTTCTCAAGGCATTCCGACACCAGTTTCGAGGTTACCTGGTAGGATCTTAATGCCTTCATTGCCACTTGGCTGTCCGACAGGATCGCGACCTTCTGGTTCCGGTATTTCTTCACCAGATTGAAGTGAGCGCACTTGAATGGCGTATATTTTAGTCTCTCTATACTGGTGAATAACTTTTTGTATTCGGTTCTGAAACAAAGGTATGAAAAGGAGGAACGTGTAGATTTTCCTATTATTTGATTTTTACACCTATCTGGTGTTACCAAAACCACCCATGACACCTATGGGTTCCCCAAACAAAGAAAATTTGGCTTGAAGTTCAAGGTGAGACAACAAATTCCTAAAAGAAAAAGTTAATTGAAAGTTAATTTAGAAATTACAAAACAATTGCCTTAATTGCACTTGAAGCGACTGATGTGCATATTTAATGCTCGCATCCGCCCTGTCATTTAAATGTAATTTTCTAAAGGAATATTAGTGGAGTTCCCTCAGTAGTGAGTCAAACAGGAAAGCACTTTCGCTGTGCTCAAAATTATCGAAATTATATTATCGAAATTATGTTTTTAAATAGCAACTACGTGCGAAAATGTCAGTCTATCTAAATTAGCCACTCTCGTAGATAACTTGACAGATAAGAGCCATGTAGATAACAATTACTGTGGCTTATCAATCAAGGCAGCCAGTACAATTAGGCAACCGACCATATACCGAAATTGTTATTGCGCGCTTAACGACTCTCATCAATGGCAGACGAACAGCTGACTTTGTGATTGGAGCACGTGCCTTCACACCTGTGATGAACACTTTGCCAAATTGCAAGTTTACTATCGCCGCTGAGCATTTGGCGCGTGATGTCGTTAAGTCATAGGTAAACATTTGAGAAACGAGAAAAATTATCGTCTGAGCCGATCGAATGCATGACTGCTCTCGCAGGCAAACGGAGGTGCATGAGCACCACTTGGTGCTTTAAATGGTAGATTAAATATCTGCGAATATCATAATTGAGTGTTATTGTTTTAAATTTGGTCACACGACTGCAATATTGTTTTATTTCTAGCATGGGGACTTTGTTTAATAAAATTATAACTTGACACATATGAAACGATTCAAGCAAAGCAAAGTCGCAATATTGAAGTTCGAATTTAAGTTCAGCAGATATTAAAATTACTTAAATATTTCATTCAAGTTCAACTTAATGAACTTGATTACATATTTAAAGAACAATGTTATACTACGTTTACATTGAGCCCAAATGCGTGATTTGGGCAAAAATTCTCAAATGCGAAGCCAAATCACGCATTTCCCCATACAAATTCAAATCGACGAAATGACTCATTTCAACAAAACGACGAAGCAAATGCGATAAAACATGACCAATTTTATCGAACGCATCACAAAATGAAAGCTGTTTCAAAAGCTTTTCTTCTTTTTGACAGTTCAAAATCAAAACAAACGAAAATTGTCAAAATGGAAATTTTGAATGGAAATTTTCGTCTGCTTCAAATATGTAGAATATGCTTAGCATGTAAGGTATGTAGTATATTTGTATTCAAATATCGCAGTGTGTAGAACATAGAGGCAGCCAAAAAGAAGCACATGATTTAGTCAAATGCCGGAAAAGAGCTGATCTATGAGCTGCGGCAAGAGGACATGAGCATTGAGCATTTGACATTAGCTGCCAAACAAAATGAAATGCAATGCAAATGAGGCAATGTAAACACTTTGAAATGACTCATTTGAAACTACGCATTTGGGTTCAATGTAAACGTAGTATTAGCTTCTCTCTCTCTAAATTTTTCACAATAATTCAAAATCTTAATAAATATTTGCCGCATATTTCCTGAGAATTTTCTTAGTTAGCCACACAAAAACAAATAATAAAATTTTCATTCATAAAAATTCGCTCCCAATTCGATGAGAGTTTCCCATTGTTGTATTTCTAAACAGCATCCGATAATTTTCCGCCTCACCCCATTTCTGTGCACATGTGTGCTCGCTCTATTGTGAATGATTCGTATAGAACTATCTTTTTGACAGTTGAGAGAAAATTGTCTGTGAAAATTCCAGATTTTTTAAATCGTTTATTAAAAAATTTTAAAATTATAAAAAAAAGTATAATAAGAGAGAATGTCGTTTGCGACGCGAACAAGCAGAGCACTGAACAAGGCAGCCTACCTGCAGCGTTTTGCTAGGTGCACGTTCGGTGGCTATCCGCATTTTACGGTTCCGACGCGCTGGTCGGCGGGAGCAACCGACGTGTTCAGTGAGTTCTGCTAGTGAGTGATATAAGCTATCGGCTTAGTTTTGTACACCTTGCAGGACCAAATTTTGCGCGTTTTATGAGCACAGAGCCATCCGCTTCCCAGACGGAGGACAAGACACGCTTCCACACCATAATACGTCCGACGGAGAAGCCGGTAGGCGAGGCAGACAAGCATGAATTTCAGGCGGAAACACGGATGTTGTTGGATATTGTGGCGCGGTCACTGTACTCGGACAACGAGGTGTTCGTGCGTGAATTGATCTCGAACGCCAGCGATGCGCTGGAGAAGTTTCGCTACACAGTGCACACAGCCGGTGAGAACGAGAAGGACTTCGAGGCGACGGATCGGCCGCTAGAGATACACATCGCCACGGACAAACAGTCCATGCAGCTCACCATTCAGGTGCGGCCGGAGCGTTGCACACTTTGTTGTAGTCATCTATGGTAACAGAAACTTAATGCTTACAGGACACGGGCATTGGAATGACACGCGAGGAGCTCATCAACAATCTGGGCATGATAGCACGCAGCGGTTCCAAACGGTTTCTGGAACAGGTGAAGGAGAGAGGTGGCGGCGTGGAAAATCCCTCGAACATTATTGGACAATTCGGTGTGGGCTTCTACTCGGCGTTCATGGTTGCCGATAAGGTGGAAGTGTTTACTCGTTCCTCGCAGGTCGAGTCGCCAGGATTGCGCTGGTCCAGCGATGGCTCGGGCTCTTATGAAATACAGGAAGCCGAGGGAGTGGCGCATGGCACCAAAATCGTTATACACTTGAAACCAGAATGTCGTGAATACTCTGATGAAGATCGTATCAGAGGTGAGTGCAGAATGTGCAATTGTTGTGATTTTTTTGCTATGAGAAATTCTTGATTTATTCATCGTTTCAGCTATTATCAAAAAGTATAGTAATTTTGTGGGATCACCAATTTTCCTAAATGGGCAGCGCGCCAATGAAATTCAGCCGGTGTGGCTAATGGACCCGAAGGAAGTGTCACAGGAGCAGCACACTGAATTTTATCGCTTTATTGGCAACAGTTTTGATACACCACGTTTCGTTCTGCATTACATGGTAACAGCTGAATGAGCTGAAAGCACTCTTTTTTTTAATATTGTTATTTCTACATTACGAAATGTTAGTTTCAACTGTTTTTTGGTTTTTCTGCCAACTTCAGACTGATGTACCGCTGAGCATTCGCGCTTTACTCTACTTCCCTGAGGGTAAACCGGGCTTATTTGATCTAACACGCGACGCAGACGTGGGCGTGGCACTCTACACGAGGAAAGTCCTCATACAGTCCAAAACCGACAACCTGGTGCCCAAGTATTTGCGGTTCATTAAAGGTGAGTAAATGTGCCAACTTGAAAGAACAATTCAATTGAATTGTTAATCCATCTGCAGGTGTTGTGGACTCGGAAGACATTCCCTTGAACTTAAGTAGAGAATTGCTGCAGAATAGCGCACTGATCAAGTACCTATGACTTTTGTATGAGCGTATTCGAATGAAATTGAATTGTCCATCTTTGCCCACAGAAAACTGTCGGCTGTGCTGGCGAGTCGCGTGCTGCGTTTCTTGCAGGAGCGCGCCAACAAACAGCCTGAGGAGTACGCTGCCTTCTACAAGGATTATGGGCTCTTCCTCAAGGAGGGCATTGTCACCTCGAGCGATCACAATGAGAAGGAGAATATTGCGAAACTTCTGCGCTTCGATTCATCGAAGAATACTGATGGCAATCGTATTTCGTTGCTAGACTACTGCAGCAGCGTTGGTGATCAGAAGGCTATTTACTACTTGGCTGCGCCAAATCGTCTGCTAGCCGAATCGTCGCCGTACTACGAGAGTCTGAAAAAGCGCAATGTCGATGTGCTCTTCTGCTACGAGCCGTACGATGAGCTGGTGCTGATGCAGCTGGGCTCCTTCCAAGGAAAGAGTCTCATATCGGTTGAGAAGGAAATGCGTGAGGACAAGTCGGGCGAAGCGGAATTGGACTATGGGGAGGGCAGCCTATTGCGTTCGCAAATCGACGAGCTGCTTCCGTGGATACGCGAAAAGCTGGATGGCAAAGTGGTCAACGTAAAGGTGACCAATCGGCTCGATTCGCATCCATGCGTGATCACAGTGGAAGAGATGGCCGCAGCGCGGCACTTCATACGCACACAGAGCCACCAACTGCCAGAGGAAAATCGCTTTGCGCTGCTGCAGCCACAGCTGGAGATCAATCCAAAGTGGGTTTGACTATTTGTTGCTGTGGTATTATAAATCACAATGTTTTTGCTTGTTGTTTGTTGCAGGCACGAAATTATCAAGAAGCTGAACAAATTACGCGACAGCGATCCCGAACTGGCCACACTGCTGACAAAGCAGTTGTTTGCAAACGCTATGGTGGGCGCTGGACTGGCCGAAGACCCGCGCACACTGCTCACATCCATGAACGATCTATTGGCGAAAGCTTTAGAGAAGCACTAGTTCTAAGCAGTCGATGGCTTTGCGTGTGGATCGGATGGGTGCAGCGCGTTGCTTGGTGTTATGTTGTATAGATTTTAACTTAGAAGTTAGAATGTCTGGGAATTCGCACGAAAATGCGTATGTTTGAAAAACTTGTTTACATACTGCTGCGTACAATGTTAAATTAGTATATTTATTAATAAAGCGAAAGTCAATGTGATGCGGACTACAGAAAACACGATGTATTGCATTTCATTTGCTTTTCTCCAATTTTTGCAATATATTCTATAAACAAATTTATGTTTCGGTTTGAGTTAAATGCAATTTTGATTAGATGACTTACGCCTTTGGAGAGTAAAGTACGAACTTGGACTTGCATTACACCAACTCCACTACATGCATGCTCCATATGTGGGCTTTTTAATAAAAGAAGATCGACTTAAAGCTGTGAAAACTATTGTTTTAGTACACAATTAAGACAATTTAAGTTTTGCGTGTTTCTTTTTTCAATTTCAATAGGCTATGAAAACTTAACCCCAACATGGAGCCAATACCGTTAACAGTTCAGGACAAAACATAACATAAATATTATGCCTGGCAACTTTGGTGCCAAAGGGCATTGCCAGCACAGTAATTTCTTTCGGTTGTGCATGTTCGAAAATGCATCAATGACGGCACGAAATTTCCCTTCGAACTGCTGGAATTTTGTTCACCCTTTTGCCCCACCGCAAAAAATTAATCCAACTATCTTCCACGCTGAGCACATGTACCATTTAATCATTCTACAACAACTTCAAAAGAGCTCCAAAATCTGCTATTTTGCTCTTTACAACAACAAAAGCTGAAAGAGATTTCAATATTTGCACTGCATGTTTTCGGTTTTTAAGCATAGCGCTGAAACAGGTAGTGAAGTGTGCATTTTATATGGGATTCAAGAAATGGTTTAATAAATTTTGATGGCTTGCAAGTACATCCATCTAAAATCAAGCAGTTTGTATGGAGAAAATTGAGTTTTTGCGGTCACGCGCAGTCGAGGGAAAAACTCTATGCACATACATGCCGTGGTGCGTGTGTTGGTGCTTGAGGGTTTTCTCCGGCGACTACCCCTGCTGCAGCTCCACTGCTGCTCCACCAGCTCTGGTCATATGATCAATTCGAAAATCATGCACACGAGACAGCACTAGCGTCAGTGTGCCCAGCGGAGCGTGCGCGCGAGAGCAATGCACATATCGTTGGTAGTTGAGCGCGAGCGAGACAACAGCTGTGTGGCAAGGATGACAGCACAGCGCGAGTGCTCCAAGAAATTTAAGGTTGTGCGAAGCAAAGGCAATCGCAATCGCTCACAGTGGTGCCAGCGACCGAACCGACCAGTTCTTGTTGAACTCCTACGCTTTAGCCAGTTACCAAAAGAACCCCGAAAAAGGCCAAAAACAACACTATTGTTTTTGACAAAACTAATAGTTACAAGTTAATTTAGTCAAGTGAGTGTCTATGTCAAATGGATAATGAAAATTACAGACCAAGTTGCCAATTTGTGTTGAAAGAACCGGGAAAAGTGCGAAAAGAAAGGAAATGCTGCCGTACAAAACTTTGACAAGCACTAGAGCGATATGTGGGAAATTGAGAAAGGAGAAATGTGCCACATTTGCAAAGAAAAGAGGAACCGAAAAAAAGTTGAAGACGAAAAAGCTGGATCGCCTCGTACTGAGAGAGACTGCAAGCAACGGTGGGCAAGTGGAAACGAGAGAACACAATACGTCGGCGACTGACAGCAGAAGAAAGTTTTGCAATTTGCAACAAAAGGAATTTTCAAAGATTTGTGGGGAAAAGGATTAAGTAATTTTACTGCGCCGCACAAAATGCGCTGTCTGATTGCAGCTGCGAAAAGCGGCAGTGTCAGAACACCAGTGGGGCGTGAAAATAAATTTGCAAGTTCCTTTTGATTGTAAAAGCAGATGCAAACGCACTTTCTTGCTGTCACGCGCATTCCAATTGCCCTGCAACTGTTAGTTGACTTGCATATGCTTTGTTTTTGTTGTACATACTCACTCGACTCGAGTGCAAAAATGTAAGAAAAGTCTGCCAAACGAAACGAAATCGAAAAGGACTGCTGAAATGTCGACGGTGGAGCGGCAGTGACAGTAGTAGCAGCAGCGGCAGCAGCAGAAATCGAAGGCAAAAGGCAACGTACGAGTAAAAAATTCGATAAAGTGCAAAATATAGGAACAAAGCAAAGCAACGCGAGCGAAGTGAAGCGAAGCGAACAAGCAAAACGAAGCGAAGCTATCGGAAAAAGAGGCAGAGTCGACGAAACGAAAAAACGAGGCGAAAAAACAGTAGTCGAAAAGCAGCCGTTGCAGAGAAAAGCTCTCGTATAAAAGTGCCAGCGAAACGCAAACTAAATCGAGGGAATTCTTAAAGTAGGAAAATAATATATCACCACGAAAAACGGCTAGCACAAAAGACAAGAAATAAATTAAACGAAAGAAGTAACAATAGCAAAAAATAGAGAAAAACTCCCTTCAACACGAAAGCAATAGCTAGCAAGCCTTAACGTAAAAATCAAATTTTCTTTTTGTAGAAATCTTTAAAAACCACACACAAACACAAAAATGGCAGAGCAGAGCGATAATCCCATCTACGGACCCTTCTTCGGAGTCATGGGAGCAGCTTCAGCCATCATTTTCAGCGGTGAGTGTTGAATTTTTCGATTGATACTTGTGGGGGTCGACAGACAGCACAGTGGAAATGTGTACGGCAGGATTCCACTGAGTGACGGTGCCCAGTAGGTGGTTGTGGGTGGCAGGCGGCAGACTTTGGAAGACAGGTGTAAAATAACATGCGGAACACAAACAGTGAACGAAAACTGAATTTTAAGCCAAACTGAAAATGTAAGAAAAAAAATCGAAGATTTTGGCAGATAGAGAATGCATGCAGCACAAGGTTTGTGTGGACAGCGTGAAGGGATGAAAGGGTGTCAGGGTGACTGGTAGGGGCTGGGGTAGGGTGGCGTAAGGTAGTGAAGGAATAAAAGTAGGTTTTCGTTGAAGGGTACAAGGAGGAAGGGAGGGTACATGAAGGAAGTAAAGCAAGAGGAAGCAGCAGCAACGCAGTTCGTGCGTATGGCAGTTGTCGTAGATATTGTCGCAGCGGAAGGCCATGGGGCAGAGGGGCAAGTGGAAAAATTCAATACCAACACGCCTTCGCATTGTATTAGCTCGATGTATCGTCATTCAGTTGCAACTTGCAAGTGTCATGACAGATTAAAGTTGACAGCTATGTGAAATTTGTTGTGTAGTTCATATTAGCAATGTTTTGCGAAAATTTTAATGCGACTTTGGTAGAATTTCGTCAAAGCAGCAAGTATGACAAGTTTGCAAAAATTCCGCTGAAAGCCGAGCAAAAAATTCTACGGGCGCACAGTCATCCAACCAGCCATGTCAATGCTTTCCAAACGTTGCTTAACAGCAAATTAGTATCAGCTCGACGAGCGGTAGAGCAGGAGAGCGCGTTAATTACACTTTGAGAACGGTCAGTGCGCTCTCACATTCGTTCTGCTGTAGACTATTGTCAATGTTATTTGTGCGCGTGCGAGCGAGCACGCAACAATGCGCAAGCAGCGCTTAGTGAAGGCAGCATTTCGTTGAGCTTCTTCTTGTTCATTTTTCTGACAAGTCACAAGACCCGCTTAAACCTGCCGTATTGGCTGTAGTTGCTGGCAGCATTGCCATTCCCAATAGCTAAATTGGGTTGCAACAGCCTCAGCGAGCCAACGTTACATTGCATTCTGCATTCTTTGGAAAAGTCCTAAAAAGTTGTTGCAATTTTTGTGAAAAACTTCAGTGTCACATGCATCGAAATCACATGTACTTGATTTTGGGGTATCACATGTCTGTAGAACAACGATTTGTGCTGATAGCGATTTTGATAGCGAAGGGTGGGCGCGCATTCGAGTGTGTGGGCAGCTCAAATTTGTTAAGTAAACTTGATAAGTTTCATAGAAAAATATAGATAAAAAGCGGCACAATGGAAATAAGAAAGAGATGTTTTCCTTCTTATGCAATAAAGTTTGCAGCTGATTGAAAGTTGTATTCGATATTGACTGACATGCTATTTTAAGGTTAGAAACCTGTCTCAGGTGTAGGTACAAAAACTTGGTGGTATGCGATGTGAATATGTTGAATTAATGTCATGTGATTACTTTATATAACAAGGATTACTTTAGAATTATAATTAATTGAATTCTTTTTTACACTCTTCTAAGATTGGTTTGGTATATAATTTCAACTGTTGGGGCAGCCCATGGCAACAACTACACCTGTCAGTCTCCTCCAGTTCAGCTAAGCAATCAGCTGATTAAAGTTCTTGCACAATTCTCTGTTGACGTTGTTAAGTAGCCACGGTTTTCTTGTTGCTAGTTCCTGATTTCTAAGTTTACAAAGAGATTTATTTTATCAAACTTTCTATTCGAGTTTTCACGAAGTTTTGTATTATGTCATCAGTTGAGAGCCAGTGTCGCATGCGCTTGACTCCGCTCACCAAACACATGATCGCTTTTTTCACTTCCAAGGGCCGGTTGCTATTTCGTGTTGTGAGACGCGTGTGCAGCAACTGGGATTTACCAAATTAATTAGCGCGGCTTAATAACTTCTATATGCATATATCATGTGTTGAACTTTTCAATATAGGATTGTGGCTGACAATTGAAACTTGCTGCTTCGATTTAGGCGCTGCAAATTAATTTTTTTCTGAAGTATTAAATATCTGAAAGTTTCATAAAACTCGCAACATGATCTATAACTAATTGCTGGAGCTGCGGCCAGTCATGCCGTCAAGTCACATGAGTAACTGTTACTGTAGTAGTTACTTTTTATACATGTTTTTGTTGCTTCATTTACTTTGCTTATTTGCTCCTTCATTTTGTGTTATTTCTCCTTGCTTCTCTTTCTTTTTATCGCTCCGCATGACGGCAAGTAATCATTGAGTCATGCTCGCGCATATAATTGACAATAACAACAACACCAACAAAGCGGGCGTAATTATTGCAGTGCGCTCATTATTGTGATTTTTTTTCCACGTTTATCAAAAATATCACATGTTACTCTTTTCATATTTAACTGTTTAATGAAATGGAAGTTTCTACTAAAGCTGTCAGTGTTACAAAGCCAAAATTGATATTAGCTGAATGAATTGATTGCAAATATAGAACTTAATGAACACTTAAATATTGTTGTGGTTCAGTGAAATTTGTCAGTAGCTTAGAAAGATTACTTTTGATGTATTGGGCGTTAAAAAGCGTATTGTACTATATACATACATACGTACTTACGTATTCAAATTTAGTATAAATAAAGCAAATATTGTTGACATATGCGCCAATTATGGATCAAGTGTTGAAGAAATACAAACATATTGCAAATTCTTGCCATTATACATTTGAGAATGCACTGTTCCTCACTTAGGTTTCACGCTTTGAAAGGCTGCCTTTGATGCAGTTTTATAGCCAATATTACTAGCGTCAAGCGTTCTCTGCATTGTTGCTCTGCAATATGCTGCCAACGCCACCATCTGTTCTTCTGTTCTGTTGTGTACAATGTTGCCAGAAGAGGTGTTTTCCCCGTTTTAAGGGAATTTTCAACATTATATCGGGAATAATGGTCTTGAAAACAGGAAATCACGTTCACCGTTCAATAAATTTATACAATGAAATATATAGAAGCCATCAACAGAATAGAAACGCATAGAAGCTGATAACACTAAAAATTCTGTAATTAAAAGAAATTTCCTCAATAATTATTTGGGTTAGTCTATTCCTGCATTTGGGTATGTTTTTTTGGATTTACGTCAATTTCTATGTTGATAACAAAGGTTATAAAATGAATTGTTATGTTTTTCTATATTTATTATTAATATTCTTATTAGGTTATAAAATGAATTTTAAAGGGTATGTTGTCCCTTTATTTTTGATTTGTATCAGTGTTATTGACTGTTCGTATAAAAAATAAAATAAAACAAATTGAATTGACCTAAAACCATGGCTATGCAAAAAGCGGGAAAGAAAGGAAAAATGTCTAGATTTGCATGGACAAAAAGGGAATGTACAAAACCTGGCAACACTGGCTTTGTGTGAACGCAAACGCCCTTTTCCTCAATTCAATAAATGGCACAGCGTCAAATCACGTCACAACTACCACATTTCAGTTGTAAATATTTTGAACTATTAGTAGTCACAGTCACGTGATGTAAATATGTGCCACCGAAAATTCCCCATTCACTTGTAAGTCTAGTCTGGCTACTTCCTCTTCCATTAGTCAGTCTATTGACATGCACAATTAAGAAATTTGCAGTGACTGCCCAAATGTTGGGCAGCATTCGCCGTGCATTCATTCATTCCTATCCCCGTCGTGACAGCATAACGACCTCCATCACTCGCTGCGTGCCAGCATGTGGAGCGCGCTGCGGCTCAGCAAGACGCGCTCTCGCACTCTCACGCCATCAATTGGCATTTAATCAATGAAAAAAAAAAATACAAAAAAGCCAGTCAGTGCACATATTGTTCGGAATATTGTTTTATTCGTATCAAAAACAATGTCAGTGTGTGCGTGTTTGCGTTTTTGTGGCTGTCAATGCCGAGTTGCCCCCAAAACGAGCAGCAACACAAGTCGCTTGGCTGATTTTAACTTGGTGCCTAAAATATTTTTAAGCCACACAGCTTATTTCAGTGCAATTTATTTCTGACTTTCCGGCATGAATCGCCTGTACATCTCTTAAAACCAAATCGCTGCGGCCTTATCTAATCTTAATACTGATCTAATTAAAGTTATCAGCAGTTTATATAGTCGAGCGAAAAATTCGACGGCGAACTGCTCCAACACTGTCTCGTAGTAATCCGTGTATGCGTGCAGCACAATAAATTTGTTTTATTTTTTATTACTGTACGAGTGTCGTACATATGATATAGTAAATCTGTAGGTAGGTATTTCAACCTGCTCTCCGACGACTCGAAACGCTGCCATCATTTATCTAAGGAGAGCAATTTTTCCTTATTTCCTTTAGCATTGAAATTTCCCCGTTCTGATGACTGTTTCACTCTCTTGAATGCGTTTCATACACAATTTGATAAGATTCTGTTTGTGCTTTTGCTGCGAACAATTTATTGCCTTGTTTTTTACACGCTGTTTTTGTGTTTATTTTACAACGACACTGGTGTCGCTTGCTGCCTGTCGTCTGTGTACGCAACTGTGACGTAAAATACTTTCATACATTCTATAAACAAATAAAATATGGTTCTGGTTTTTGCTATGCGGCTACCATATTGCATCCTTCGACGATGCGTTGGCTGCATAAATGAGAAGCGAAAATGCTTTAACCCATTCGAGACGACGATTTTTTTCGAACACGGTCCCCAGGAGCGAAATTTTTTCTTTGTATTGTACACAGTAAAACCAATGCCAAATTTTGTTTTCCTGTACTTTACAGATTTCATTAGTTCCAGAAAAATCGTATTTCGACGACTAGTTTACTCAGAATAACTGATAATTGCACATTACTGTCTTATAGCCTCGGAAATCCATTGCACACACGGGGTGCAATCGGTTACGAATGGGTTAAGCAGCGCTGTGTTCTAGTGGCTAGAGGCCAGTAAGTCCACATTCAAAAATTTGACTTTTCCGAAAGAAGGTTTTAGTTGGCTTCCATTCATGCATTATTATTATTATTAGTACACTGCGACCTAAAAGATCTTTGGCGTTTTGTGTCCTCTTTATAGACTCACAGTTTGACTGTGAGCTCAGCATTCGGGAGTTTTAGTATATCTCCTAAACGTCTGCGTACAGTGGGCGGGACAGTGTTATCTTTTCTGATAGTGAAAACGCCATCAAAGCACTAACATCATATGAGATAACCTCAGGGTTAATGCTGGGCATAGACAACCAAGTCAGAATTTTCCGGGTTCCAGGACACACAGGAATTGACGGAAACGAGGAGGCAGATAGCCTTGCTAGAACTGCGGCAGCCAGAACCCCCCTGGGACCAGAGCCCTTCATTGAACTGTAGCAGAGTCACTATGACTTGAGGAGAGTACGACGAGGAAATCAGAACATTGTGCTAGCGTCTCGGGTTTTGGGTAGCTTTGCCACAAGAAAAAAAAAAATTTATAGCCAGGAACAAAAATAAAAATAACCGAAATGTTTATTCCACATAAATAAAAAAAAACAACTCATACATAAACTTCAAGATTTAAGGATTTAAAGAACTTACTGCTTATTTTTTTATGAGAAACAGCAATGCCTGAGTTGCCACTATCAATCAATATCAATATTATTGCCACTCCAAATAATAGTGCGCTATATTTAAGATACATTTTGTATCAGTGTGCAATATTCTAAAAAATAACCAAATGGGATCAAAAATCACCAAATAACCAAAACCCATTTTCAAAAATAAAAATAACCATTTTTGGTTAAAAATAACCAAAACGGCAACGCTGGTCTTGGGTAGTCGAAAATTTTTATTCATGGCTATAACCCCAAATGGAGTGAAGAATGCCTCAAACTTAGGAAAAACCAGCTTAGACAGGTCACCGGTCTTCTAACTGAGCACTGCAGACAGAGGAAACAACTTCTAGGGAGTCCAAAAGATCACTTCTGATCTAAGTGCAACAAACCCCATCAAATACTATTCTATTCTAAACCTCTGAAATCCCAGTTTGCACCTGTTATAAGGAAATTTGTTATGAGGATGTTTTTTCATTCATGCATCAAATCTAAATCATTAACATTTTAAACCCAAATAAATGTACATCAATATACAATGAAAAGTATCGAACTGGAGTTTCCATCACAAATTTGCACATCAGTTTATATCAGCCAAGTAAAATTGTTCAAATTTTAAAACTTTGTCTACTACTTTTTTAGTTAACTTCAAGCTTTTGTGGCCTCTGAACGCTACAGCTTTTGTATGCCCCAATTTTTTTTTGCAAAGTTGGCTTTTTTTAATTAAAAAAAAACAATTTGACTCAACTTTGCTTTAACTTTTATTACATAAAACTACATCAATATGCCTTCCAGAGTAACAGTTTTATTTCTCTTCAGATTTAGTTACTTTATTCAAAATGCTAAAATTTGTAGCAGCTGATAAGGCGACTGTATTCATCTGCTTTGACACAAGTGAAACCAGTTTGTGAGCTAATTGAAATTTATTTCAAGTTCGTTAATTCGAAATACGTTAGTAAAACGCTGCTAAAATTTTACGAACTGCTCTGCTCACAGCAAGTTTGCCGTAAAATTACTGAGACCGAGCTCAAAGCGAGTCGGACAGACTCGGACCCCGTTCCATTACCACATTAATTTTACTTTCAAATTTTGCTGCTTATTAAAAAACAAAAACATCTATTACTCTTTCGATATTGGCAAATGGCTGTGCGCTTTCAGCGGCAATTTGCAATATTCACAAAAATGGCTGGAGCAGCTGGAAGCGAGGCATTGTGACGGCGGCGAATGGCAACAAGTTAATTGAGCGTTGCTTGGCATTGTTGTTGTTGTTGGTATATTGCTGCTTGAATTTAAACTTTATTAATTTGCCGCTGTATGGGTGCGTGTCGACGTTGTCTGTTGTTTTGTTCGCCATGTCGCACAGACACGAGCGCACTTGTTGTTTGTAATTGTTAGTGTTATTTTTGTTGTTGTGTGCACACGCAAACACAGCTCGGTCAGTACTTCGATGTTCAAGTACTTCTTCAGGGCTGTGTCGCTTGTCGCACGGCGTTCGAACATTATTTAGCCATTTGCGCTAATTTGTTTTCATGCCGAAAGCATAAAAACTCGCTGACTTTATTGTGATGAGGCCGGCTGTCTCATCTATGCGCACCTGTGCATTTCTTGAGTCGCCCTAATCCCTTCGTTGCGCTGCCAATGGAGTGTCACATGGCGCACGTGTGGGTCACTATTGATGGGAAGTTAGGTGTCAAGGTGCGCATGCGCATCGAACAATGGCAGGAACTCTGTTTGCCCGATTTCCATTTGCCTGTATATTCGTTTGAATGTATGTAGACACGTGTGTCGCAGGTATTTCGTTTATCAGAGCAATTGTCGCAGCCACTGCCGCCTATAACTATAATCTTAATTAGCTTTGAATCACATGACAGCCGACAGTCGTGGACCCTGAATGGTGCTGGCACGTCAGCGACTGTGTGAGTTGGTGACGTCGCTGACTGACGCTGTTTATAACTCCACAGCGCCATTATAAGAATTCCATAATGTGTGTGTTTGTTTGTAGTTGTTACGTGATCGGATATCCACACGTATTGGCTGCTTTATTGTGTATAACATTAATCGATGAGAGCACCGCACAACAACTTGATTGCCGTTTTCTACTTTTCAATCAACTGAAACTGGTTTCAAGATGTGCTAATTTTGTATATGTTTTTTGTTTAAATATGAAATTTGTGTTCCTTTGTGCAGTTTTCACACAAATTGCTGTAGAACCTGAAAAAGTGCTGTTCTCCTATCTTTTCCGTTTGCTTATCAACGGCAACGAGTGCACCGTCTTTCATTTGCTCAGCTTTTAAATAATCATGATAAAAATAAATAATAATGGCGGCTTCTCGCATTCAGTGGCCGACCCTATCAGCACTTCTTGGTTTGCATCTGTGTATGTGTGAATGTGCCGGGTTTTGCTTGTCAAGTACTCATGCTTGTCACAAGTTTTCGTTAAAAGTTATTGCTTGTCTCGAAAAGCTTTCGACTTTACTCTTCAGGCGCTCAAGTCATGTGATTAAGGTGTGCGGGGAGATTCCACTTTGTTGGAGACATTTCCAGAAATGTTGAGGTTTGTTAAGAAGAATTATAACACCGACTGTGGAGCAATAATCGCCTGTGGATAATTTTTGTTTGTAAAAAGTTCGATGGTATCTACACTTAATGCATTCTTCTGTTCGCAGTTGTTTTATTGGTATCTAAGCAAAATGGTCTAATTAGAAAATATGGATTATGAACCGTGCAAGGTTTAGGCAAAGATTGATACCAAAAGATCGTTGATGAGGTTTGTTGTGATAAAAGGTGTCTTCAGATTGGAGGTGTTCTTCGCTGTTATGTTAACGACATCCAAGCAAAATAGGTAAATTATAAAGTTTAGGTTGATCCCAAAAGATCATTGGTGAGGTTTGCCTATTACTTATGGTTTCAATTGATTTAACTTTGTCGCCATGACAAATTCTTGATTTAATGTTTTCTAGGCATTTTATTAACACTCCATAGTTTTCCTCTGCCTGGTAGTAATATTGTGGGTGCCTTATTTTTATTGATTTTGTCTTTTTATCACCAACAAAATATACTAAATGTGCTTTATTCTCTCTCTTTCTTCACATGATCTACTAATTAGCCTTGGGAGCCGCCTATGGTACAGCCAAGTCAGGAACTGGTATTGCTGCCATGTCAGTGATGAGACCAGAATTGATCATGAAATCCATCATTCCCGTTGTCATGGCTGGTATTATTGCCATTTACGGTTTGGTCGTAGCTGTCCTTATTGCCGGTGCTTTGGAGGAGCCATCCAAATACTCACTGTATAAGTAAGTCGCCATTTGCATTTGAGTTTTCGCATTCAATAGTTTTTGGTTTTATGAAATACTATAATGATACCATTTCCTTTGCACAACAGGGGCTTCATTCATTTGGGTGCCGGCTTGGCAGTCGGTTTCTCTGGCTTAGCGGCTGGATTTGCGATCGGTATTGTTGGTGATGCTGGTGTACGAGGTACAGCACAACAGCCGCGCCTGTTCGTCGGCATGATTTTGATTCTCATTTTCGCTGAAGTGTTGGGTCTGTACGGTCTCATTGTTGCCATCTACTTGTACACAAAATAAATTAATTCAACAACAACCAACCACAACCCACATCAACAAAAACCAACAACAAAACCTAAAATCAACAACAATCATCATTAAAATACTACAAACCAAAAAGAAAATTGTAACAATGTAAACGCAGCGACAACAACAGCAGCAGCAGCAAACCCGAACAAGAGCAACAATAACCATCAAGAGCAGTAAACAGGACAAGCAACAGAACAACAAGCGTCACAAGAAGCAACAACGACAGTTGCAATTCGCAGCAAGTTCAAAGAGCGAATTTCGGCGAAACTAGCAACAGCGCCCGGGTAATTTCGTTTTGAAATAGAAGCAGCAAAGCAAAAGAGCAAGACAGCAATAGCAGTAACAGCAACAGGAGCGCGGCAACAGTAACAGTAACCAGCTGCCGCAAAAGTCCGCAACGCCGCAGCCGCCAATTAGGCTGGAACGTTGCATAGCAAAATTGCGTCTGTCTGTCCGCCACCCAGTGGCCGCTATTTATGTGTATATGCACATGCATCATTTATTTATTGGATAAAGATCATGTTAGAACACCGCCAACAACAAACCAATCGATAACCACAACAACAACATCAACAACAACAACAAGAACCATTTATATGTATATACATAAAGTATCCAAGTGAATGAAACCGAAGTTGGCTCTCTTTTTATTGTACTTGTACTTGTATTTCAAACGACTGTACGAGCGCTGGCTTCAGTTACGCTCCGGTGGCTGGCGCAAAGCGCTGCGTGCGGCGCTTGCGCCGGCGTGTTGCGCGCCTGCGTGTGCCCCTTGTCGGTCAAAGATGATGCGTTATTAGTAGCCCTGCTTTGTGGCGGGGTTTGTTCGACATAATAATTTTTGTATATTTTGCGTTGAAATTTGGTTTTGATTTTCATTATTATTTTGTTTTCGATTTAATTTAATTTCCAAGTTTGTTTGCGTATGTTTTTGCGTTTATTTTATTATATTTCGCTTTTGCGCACCTTACTGTTTTCTGTGTATTCGTCGTCATCATTGTATAATGCGTTCAGCCAATTCAAAGTCAAGTAGCAAGCAAGCAAACTTTTCACTTTTTAAAGCAAACAAAGCAACAACAGAAAACCAACAGCATAAGCAAATGTACATGTAAATTTAAATTTAAAATTAAATTAAAATTAAATTTAAACAACAGTATATAGTATAATTAGTGAGAAACCACCAACTGCTACCAACAACAAAAACAAAAGATCAACAAACCATAAGAAAACAACACTACCAACATGATACCAACAGCAATTGTGTGCAAAACAAATTAAGCGCATTCGAGCACTGGGACGGCCGACTGGCTGCCAAACACAAAAACAAACGAGAGCAACAACTGAAAGCGCTGGCAAGTGAAACGATTGCCAAACGCAAATGCAGTGCGCGCCAGAACATCGGCCAACTAGTAAGCGCTGGCGATGGCGAAGCTTCTGTCGGCGGTATGATGGCAGCAACAAATATCCACGAAAGGGCGCGCCGCGTTAAATGCGCGCGTGCACACACACACACACACACACCAAGAGAGCAGCAGGGCAAATGGGAAAAACAAATAGAAATTTGCGCACACGTGCGCGACATCCTGTCGTAAGCCTAAGAACACACATTTGTAGCCTACTTTTAGGCAGCGCTGTTTGAATTTCTAAGCCGCTTGCAGTAGTCCGCCATCGCCATCTTTTTTGAAATGTGCGCAGATTAAAATATTTTTAGTGTTGCGTTGAATGAAAATTTGTTGAGAACGAACAACCCACAATGTCCTCCTCCCTAAAAAAAAAACAGAACAGTCTGAAAAGCGAGTAGCCGCTACTCCACCACGGGCGGTGGAGTGGAGTGCAGCGCGCAAATCCTGGCAGCAGCGTTTACATACATGAACATCTTCACACACGCACACACACACACACACACCTACATACGTGTATATGTAAATGCATGCAGCAGAGACCCGGAAACAACCGCAGACACACACACCAATGTCGACACTTACCAACACACACACACACTGTAACTAAGTCCCTGTTTTTTTTTAATTTTTAATTATTGTTCAATTTATAAGAATATTAATAATAATAATTACTATGATTATATTTCTTTTTTGTGATAAGATTAAAAGGAAGCTGATAAAGAAAAAAATATGATTCAGAAACAAAACAAAAACAAATAACGGTATTTATAAATGTATAATTATATCTATAAATACATAATATATACAATATATATATATATATAATTATTATTAATAATTATACATACATACATACATATTTAAACAAATTGAGGTGCGGAAGCGCTGACGTTGTTACAAAACATACAAAACAAAAACCAAGCAAGACCGCTAGTAAAGTGCAGCAGTGCACAGTGGGAAAATCAAGTGAGATGAAACGTAGAAGAAGAAGACGAAGAAAAACTGAGCGAACGACACCGAACACTCGCGCACTGTACACTCACTACACTCCTCACTCACACCCACACACACACTGAGCCGCACAGACACATTTCCTCTGTTATGTATAGAAATGCAAATAATTATATAAAATGAATTATGTAATATCATTAACAACAACAACAACTACAAAAAACCAATTGATAATACAAAGAGGTGTCGTACTAGTGAAATTGTAAGCGCAGACAAAGCAAATTATGAAAGAGAAGAGACAAAGTAGTAAAACAAGTAGACGAGAAGAAGAAGAAGAAAAACAAATCTACCACCAAAAAACCAACAAAAAAAGAGTAAAATCTCACACAAAATTAGAAATTGTACAGTGACAAAATACCAACCACTCGGCCGGCTGTTTCGGGGCGTGACATTGGGCGCTGCGGTGACAGCAGCGGCGCGGTGGTGTGTGCCCACTCGCAGCCGCACCCCGCCACGCACACACGACAACAGCAACATTCCCCTTGGGCGCCGATGCATTTCTGATGCTGAGAATGCGGAGGCGTGCAAGCAGCGAGTGCCTGACTGCCGGTGCGTGCGCGTGAGCGTGCCAGAGTGGGCCACATCCTGAACTCAACCACCGACCGCTGCTGCGCCATGTCCCGCGCGTCGAGCAGCTGTCTGTCCATATGACTGTCGACATTTTCGCATTTATTCTTTTTGTGTTAATTTCCGTACTTCAATTTTGCTTTTCGTCAACCAATAAAATGAAAATGGCAAATAATCCAACAAACAACAATCACTTGCATTAAACGACAAACCATTTCAAACGCGAACAACAACAACAAACGACAACATGGAACAACAACCAAATGCACAAACCATAATATTCCGTTTTGTGGAAAGCGCACGTCGAGTTTGTTTCGTTGTCATTGGCGAGCATCCTCTGTTGTCTTGTCTGGTTTATTTGTGATTCGACGCAAACGCAGCAACATAACAACAACAACAACATCTAACAATAAACGAAATCTAACGAAAAAGAGTAAATCATGAAGAACAACCGATAACAATGTAGCGGCAGCAATAACGAGAGAAACTGTGTAATTGTACTTGTATTTCAACAAAACAAACAACAACAACAACCAACATGAGAGAATGAAATAAATTGTAATTTCTAATTTCCAACAAAAAAAACGATTTTGTGTTCTTATTGAATGGTCAAAGAAAAGTTTTCATTGGTAGTTAACTTTAAGATGAAGAAAAATTTACTTACAATTACAAAAATTAGAGAACTATTTTCCAATGAAGCTCTAAAGTCAGTTTTTAACACAAACAATTAGTAACTGTTTATTTTGTACCATCACATTTATCTACAAAAGTAATCTCAATCAGTGTTGCCACTTGAAAAATATTTTCCGACCGAATCCGACCTCAACCGACCAAATTACAAATTTTCGTTATCTTTAAAGTCATTTTTAAATTACAATTTTATTTTTTTAAACAAACTTTGTGTATTAATAAAAAGATATTGACATCACAAAACGGACCGAGATTTGTATAAGCAGACCAGCGGACCAAAGTCAAAAAATCTGACCAATTTTGGTCCGAAAAGACCAAAAGCGGCAACTCTGATCTCAATCAACAATGCTTTGCAGCAGTGCAAACGAAATTCTCATCGTCGATTACTTTAAAGTTGTTATCACGATATGTGGCCTGCTCGTAGATGTACTGCTTGGCGCACTCCTTTAGTATTTCTCCAAGGACTGGTTTTAGTTTGGTAATACCGGCGATTTCGGCCAGTTCGTCATAGTAGTCAAACTGCAAGCAGAAATAATTATTGCACACGATCAATTGGCTTTGCGGCGTTGCTCGTGGACCCACCTGCTTTCGCTCCATCTGGTGCGCTACGTGCTTCGACAGACCGCTCGCCCAGCGTTCGTTCATGTCGCGCTCCATGTCGGCCAACATTGCCTCACGACTGGGCAGCGAGCACTGTTGTGTGAAGAATTTCAGCACGAATCGCACTTGCAAATCGGAGACCGGCGCCGGTAAAACCTTGAGAGGTAGCCCGATCAGCGCCATCGTGGGCTGATTTATGTTCAGACAATGCTTGTACAGCGGCTGCACGTAGTTCTCGTCCACGTTCAGTCCACAGTCGACGCTCAGAAAGGGGAATGTGTACTTGTAGCCGGTGCAGTAGACCACAAAGGTGACAGCGGCACGGCTGCCGTCTTTGAAATGGGCCTCGGTTTCGGTGAAGCGCGCCACATCTGGCTTATGCACGACGTTCGGCATGAACGAGATGTCAGGTGCATTCTCCGAATGATAACTGAAATAGACCTGTTCGGCGTGCTGGTAGGCGTGACTGGCAATGTCTATGCCACTGGGACCAGCGCCCACAATTAACACAGTGTGACCTACAACACGGTGGACAATTATGGCAACTTTTATGAACGATTATTTAGAACACGCACCTTTAAATATTTCTGGCTTCCGGTACAAATGGCTGTGCAATTGCTCGCCCCGAAAAAGGTCCATGCCCTCGAAACTGGGATACTGGGGCGTTGTGTAATGTCCATTGCACACCAACACAAAGTCAAAGTACTCAGTGCTGTACTGGTTGTTCGGCACATTGTGCACTATAACCTGCACAATTTAAAAACAGCACTTGAATGCCTCTGGCCAAGCAAATTCCACTCACCTCCCACGTGCCATTCCGCGGCCGCACTCGCACAATCTGGTGCTGCAGTTTGATGTGTGGCGCCAGCTTAAAGTGTGCCGCATAGGTCTGCAAGTATGCAAGCACCTCCTTGGCGTCGATGAATGACTCGGCTATGTCGTCGGAATAGTCAAAGTCGGGATAGCTCATCACTTCCTTGGGCAGGTTGGTGCTGAAATGACAATCGAATGAGCTCGTCACAGAGCGTTAACTTGACCTCTCACCCACCGTAATCCCTCGTACATGCTGCTGTGCACATCCATTTCGCTCTGTCCCTCTGCCGGTTCCGTGCAAATCCAAGTGCCGCCAATTTCCGAACACTGCTCGTAGGCCACCGCTTCCATTCCCTGCGCCAGTGTATGTCTCAGGGCACACAGGCCGGATATACCGGCGCCCACAACACACACCCGACGCTTCGAACCCATTTGCCCTATGAAAGCGCCACACTCGCGCTCTGTGCAGGTTGTCAAAGCGACTAAACAAGATTTGGAAAAACGCGGCCCATATATTCTCGGCCGTCTTCACGAGACGGATAGTTGATCGGAGTTATCGTGAGATAGCAAAATCGTGTGCAATAAACCAACCAGCCTCCCTACAACAGGCGCACAGCGAACCGGGCACTTCGCCACAGATGCTTCCAGTGTTGGTTGTGCTGTAGCAACAATTCAAAGTCTAACGATAGTTGAACTGCGTCGTCATATAAAAGAAGAGGAAGAACCAACGTAAGGCTTGGCCTATAAATGTCTAATCGCTAATGTAAGTCGCTACGCGTGACATTGTGTACATTTTATGATACAATTTTTATCACGAAAGCCTTGTCGACATATCGGACGTCGACACCAAAGGCATTGTATGCTTCATAAACTGTACAGAATGGTTAGAGACCAAATAAAGCGAAGGGGATAGCGATGCGGTGGCATCACAATGGGCCTAAATCGCTCTCAGTGGGAAGCCGCCACATCTACCTATCTATTATGATATAGTTGTAAAATAAGATCAGATCCCGAAATTAAATCGTGAGCTTTCGTTCTCCTAAATCCAAAGAGCAACCCATAATTATTGCATGGATTAACTGATGTGCCATTAAAACTGTATACATGAGTTGTTGGTTCAGTTATGTAACTCTCAGTGGAGCATATAGGCTTCCATTCTGAGGGGAAGAGAGTCCTATACACAATTCTTGAGTCCCATACCATTTGGAACCATATTTTCCGCCCAAAATTTCTTAGCAAACAGATATTTTAGGGGTTTAACCCTTTCGCTATTTTGCTGCCATATGGCAACATGCTACTTTGTGGAAGTCTGAACCCTCTGTGGTTTCAAGAATACATTTGTTGTTGGTCCTTAGAATAGTTTCAAGTTTTAGAAAAAATACGAAATTTATAAACTGAATATTTAAGTTTAAAGAAGAGAAGCATACAAATTTTTTTAATGGTATATCTTGACATAGAAAATGAAGAAGAAGCAGAAAACTTTAGATAACTTTTTAATGCGACGTTTTCTTTCAATTAAGAGACTTTTATCTTTATAATTTTGGCTGAAGTAAAAGAAGAAATATTTAAATTTTCGTTATGCGTAAAAAGTTGTATGTTTTAGTAATTATTACAGCCACAACGATTTGGTTGCTCTCATAGAAAAACACTCTAAAATACAGGGTCCGAGTATAAAAATTAAAAAATTTCTTATGGAATGTTGCTAATATAACCACATAGAAGCCTAAAACGTAAAATTTAAAATTTTAACTTTCCCCAGTAAAAACCTGTAGCGAAAGGGTTAAGAGAGCTATCTTCGAATGAAGCTCAATAGTCAGTTTTTAACACAAACAATTACTAACAGTTTATTTTGTACCATCACATTTATCTACAAAAGTAATCTCAATCAACATTGCTTTGCAGCAGTACGAACAAAATTCTCATCGTCGATTACTTTGAAGTTGTTATCACGATATGTGGACAGCTCGTAGATGTACTTCTTGGCGCACTCCTTAAGCATTTTGCCAATGACTGGTTTTAGTTTGGTAATGCCGGTGATTTCGGCCAGCTCGTCATAGTAGTCAAACTGCAAGTAGAAAGAATTATTGCACACAATCAATTGGCTTTGTGTCGTTGCTCGTGGACTCACCTGCTTTCGGCCCATCTGATGCGCTACGCGCTTCGACAGACCGCTCGCCCAGCGTTCGGTCATGTCCCGCTCCATGTCGGCCAACATTGCTTCGCGACTGGGTAGCGAGCACTGTTGCGTGAAGAATTTCAGCACGAATCGCACTTGCAAATCGAAGAGCGCCGCCGGCGAGACCTGGTGAGGCAGCCCAATCACAGCCATCGTGGGCTGATTTATGTTCAGGCAATGCTTGTACAGCGGCTGCACGTAGTTCTCGTCCACGTGCAATCCACAGTCGACGCTCAGAAAGGGGAATGTGTACTTGTAGCCGGTGCAGTAGACCACAAAGGTGACAGCGGCACGGCTGCCGTCTTTGAAATGGGCCTCCGTTTCGGTGAAGCGCGCCACATCTGGCTTATGCATGGCGTTCGGCATGAACGAAATGTCAGGCGCAGTCTCCAAATGATGACTGAGATAAACCTGCTCGGCGTGCTGGTAAGCGTGATTGGCAATGTCTATGCCACTGGGGCCAGCGCCCACAATTAACACAGTGTGACCTGTAACACAGTGAAAAATTATGGCAACTTTTGTGAACGATTGACTGGAAGACGCACCTTTAAATATTTCTGGTTTCCGGTACAAATGGCTGTGCAATTGCTCGCCCCGAAAAATGTCCATGCCCTCGAAGTTGGGATAGCTGGGCGTAGTGTAATGTCCATTGCACACCAACACAAAGTCAAAGTACTCAGTGCTGTATTGGTTGTGCGGCACATTGTGCACTATAACCTGCACAAATTAAAAATAGCACTTGAATGCCTCTGGCCAAGCAAATTGCGCCGCATTCCACTCACCTCGCACGTGCCATTCCGCGGCCGCACTCGCACAATCTGGTGCTGCAGTTTGATGTGTGGCGCCAGCTTGAAGTGCGCCGCATAGGTCTGCAAGTAGGCAAGCACTTCCTTGGCGCTAATGAATGACTCGGCTATGTCGTCGGAATAGTCAAAGTCGGGATAGCCCATCACTTCTTTGGGCAGGTTGGTGCTGAAATGGCAATCATATTAGTTGATGAGCTCTTCACAGAGTGTTCACATGCACTGGCACCCACCGTAATCCCTCATACATGCTGCTGTGCACATCCTCTTCGCTCTGTCCCTCTGCCGGTTCCATGCAGATCCAAGTGCCGCCAATTTCCGAACACTGCTCGTAGGCCACCGCTTCCAGTCCCTGCGCCAGTGTATGTCTCAGCGCACACAGGCCGGCCATGCCGGCGCCCACAACACACACCCGACGCTTGGAACCCATTTGCCGTATAAAAGCGACACACTCGCGCGCTGTGCAGGTTGTCAAGGTGACTAAACAAGATTTGGAAAAACACGGCCCATTTATTCGCGGTCATCTGCCCGAGACGAATAGCTGATCGGAGTCGTTGTGAGATAGCAAAATCGTGTGCAATAAACCAACCAACCAGCTGGCCAGCATTTGTGTGCTTTCAGTTGCTTGGCGACGCCCTACAACAGGCGCACAGCGAACCACGCACTGCGCCACAGATGCTTGCACACCAGTGTTGTTTGTGCCAGAGACAACCAACTGCTTGTGCTGTAGCAACAATTGGAGGTCATACAATTGCAGCCAAAGGGTAATTGAGCTGCTTCGTCATATAAAAGAAGAGAAAGAAATAACGTAAGGCTTAGCCTGAGAGTGTCTGATCGCTAATGTGAGTCGCTACGCGACATTGAGAATATTTTATGATACAGTTTTTATCACACTGCCTCGCCGTCATATCGGACGTCGATACAAAAGGCCTAGTACGCTTCATAAATTGTACAGAATGGTTTGAGAACAATTAAAGCGAAGGGGATAGCGATCCGATGGCACCACAATGGGCCTAATATGGCTTACCAGGTATGCGCCTATGAAACGGTAATTATTTTTGAAAAAAAACACGTTTATTGTGAGGAAATGATTACAATTTTATTCTTCAAGGTAATGGCCATCGCTAGCTACACATTTTTCCCATCTCTCAGGCAATTTATGGATGCCTCGCCAAAAAAATGTTTCGTCTTTTGCCTGAAACCAATCATCGATCCATTTTTTGGCTTCTGCGTGAGAATTGAAGCGCTGTTCCGTTAATGCGTGGCCCATCGATGCGAACATGTGATAATCCGAAGGCGCCAAGTCTGGTGAGTAAGCCGCATGAGCAAGAGCTTCCCAGTTGTACGATGCAACCAATTCTTTGGTGGCTCTAGTGCGGTGTGGTGGTGCGTTGTCATCGAGGAAAATCACTTTGTGTTGCCTGGCTTCATATTCTGGGCGTTTTTGGCGTATAGCACGGTTCAAATCGGCCAATTGTTGTTGGTAACGTTCACCGTTAACCGTTTCACCAGGTTTTAGAAGGTTTTTTTCTTCAAATGGTAACACAAAATTAACTGTGTCCGCAAATCGTAATTTGTAGGCACGTAATCCGACATTTTCCGGAGCGTCAAACAATGCGTTGTTGGATGAAACTTGACAAATTGTGAACTGAATATTGTTGACATATGACAGAAGAAGTAAACATGACATTTGGTACGGTTCCGAAGTTTATAAATATTCGGCTATTTACCGCTAGATGTCGTTACCGGTTTCATAGGCGCATACCTGGTAAATGCGCTATCAGTGGGTAGCCGCCACATCTACCTACCTATTATGACACAGTTGCAAAATAAGATCAGATTCCGAAATGAAATCAAGATCTGTTGTTCTACTAAATCTAAAGAAAAATGAATAATCGTTGCATGGATTATCTGATGTGCCAATAAAATTGTACAATTGAGTGGAGTGGAGCGTACTCGCTTCCATTCTGAGGAGAAGGTGATCCCGTACACAATTATGAGCCCCATACCATTTGGAACCATATTTGTGACCCACAATTTCTTAAAAACGGATATTTGGGGCGGACGTTTAACAACCAAAACCCCCTTTGCGGGTGCCACTGATAGAACTGTTATAATAAACTCTTATCTTGGTGGTTTTTGTAACTAAAATTTCGACTCTTGTGATCACCTAATGGGCCCATTTGTGGCCCAAGTGCCATATTTTTTTATTTTTTTTTTTAGAAAAAAGTTGCAATCATGTTGATTTTTAATAATTATTATTTTTAAATTGTTTTAATTTATTCTTTCTCGTGTCTATTTTTTTTAAGAAAACAGTTGCATACAATTTATTCCGATACTTAGTCCATACAAACGAACTCTTAAAGTGCTTTCCAGTGTAGTGTAACTTCTGTTCCATTGTGGCTGCTTTCACTACACAAATTTCCGGTTATTGGTCTTTGTTTTGATCACTTTGCCAATACGTTCTTATCTGCTCCCGCACACATCAGCCCCACAGCCATTATGAGTGACTTCGAGTACTTACTTTGATTTTAATGGGTTTGATCGAAACTACGTGTTTTCATATCTTAACCCGATAACTGCTTTTATCCACTTCAGGTGGAACCTTCAAATTTTAGATTAGATTAGAAGATTAGATTAGCAACAAATATATAATTTTTAGCAAATAATCAGAAAGAGAACGAAATGTATCATTTTGAGCTAAATGACGCTTTTGCAATGTGCAAATATAAAAATATAAGTAATGAAGAGAAAGCAAAAATATATGATGAGCAGTGAGAGAGCAATGAGGCAACACTGAAAGAAAGTTTCTGTTTGAGTTATAGAAACAAGTTATAGGAAAAAAAGAAAGCAATTGAAAAAAGTTATTGTATTGTAAGTAATAAAGATAAAAAAATTAACCTTGAACAGTACGTAACACTTTTAAACTTTGTGGTGCAGCTTCAAAGAAATTTCTTGAAACAAGAAAATTTAAGGACATCGTTGCTGTATTAGCAGCAGCACATCTAACTTTTAAATTTTTAAAGGGACCAATGCGGTCGCAATTGTTGAATTGAATTGAATCAGAGATTTGGGCGGTGTTGGGTTAATGCAAAAGATAAACTTTTGTTCTGCTAAATACTTTGATTAAAATGATGTTTGATTGATAGTGCAAAGTTTTTTATGGTGTTTTTTAGTGCCCATAGGATAAGAAAAGTTGAAGTACCTCATAATTTCAGTCGTTATTATTTTATTGCCCGTTGTAACACAGCAATTGGCCCAAATTTCAGCAATTAATAATTTGAGCCCGAGAGGTAAAAATCGATTGAAAGCATTAAAAAATCGTACAATATTTTTATGGGTAACTTGAATGGAATTTGACATAATATAGATTACATAAAAAAATCAAAGAATCGTTGCTTTTATTAATTTAGAGTCACCATGCCAAACCAACACAAATTTTGTATGACATTCTAACATATTCATGTTTTTAATACAAGTTTCTAAATTGGATTTGTCAAATATTATTAGATAATAATAATAATATTTATTATTTATTTCTTTGCAACATTCCAACACATTTAGTTTTTATAACTCATATTTTTTCACATTTCACACCAAATACAGTCGTATCTGGATATAGTGAACTAATTACTGCAAGGCCTGTTCGCAGTATTGAGGTTGTTCACTATATCAAGGTTAACATTTTTGTTCAAAAACTCGTTTTATTTGCTCAAAATACACTTTTTGTTTTCTGCTTGAAATTGCTTTCAGGCTCCATGTCAAAATTTGGGTGTTCACTATATCGAGGTGTTCACTATACCCAGACACGACTGTACCATTAAAATCATTTTTTTAATAATTTTTATGATTTAAATTTATTATTCAAATAACTTTATGGCCACTTTTTTAGTAAAACTGTTTAAACAAAAAACGTTCAAAAATCTTCGTATTTCCTGTATTTTAAATCTCTTTAAATTAAAATTGAATTCGTAAAAAATCTCCTACACTAAATAACATTTGGCAGTATGAACGTCACACGAGCAGCGTTTCATTCCCGGCTTAAGGTGAACTGCTCGAAATTGTCCGCATCGATGATTTTGAAGCAAACATTCCGATACGTTTCCAGTTCGTAGAGGAACTTGTTGGCGCAGCTTTTCGAGAGCTTCTTGATGACCGGCGGAATGTTATCGATGCCCGTCAGCGCCACCAGCTCGTCGTAGTAGGCAAACTGTGTAAACAAACAGATCGTTAAACATTTATAAGAAACGCTACACAAGCGCTGCGTACGCACCTGTCTGTTGCCCACAATGTGCGCGCGCCGCTTTGACCAGTCGTCACGTGCGCGCCGCTCCTCCAGATCACGCTCGGTGTCGGCCAGCATGTCGGCCGCGGCGGGCAGCTGCTGCTCCCCCGTGTAGAACTTCAGCACGAAGCGCATCTGCACGTCGAACAGCTGAATGGGATACGCGTAGATGGGCAGCCCGATGAAGCACATGGTTGGGTGGCTGATGTTGATGCAGTGCTTGTACAGCGGGTAGACAAAGTTGTCGTCCACGTGCAGACCGCAGTCGGCACTCAGGAACGGCACTGTGAACCGATAGCCGGTGCAGAAGATCGTCCAGTCGAAATCGGCGCTGGAGCCGTCCTTGAAGGCGGCGCCGCTTGTGGTGAAGCGTTGCACGTCGGGCTTCTGGACAACGTTCGGCATAAAGTCGGTAATGGGCGGTTGCGGCACATGGTGACTGAGATAGATGCGCTTGGCGTGCGGCGAAATGTGATGAGTGATGTCCATGCCGCTGCGTCCGGCACCGATTACCAGCACAGTGGCGTCTGAAAGTCGAATATGGGCTCAGAGTTAATATATTTTGAGGAGTGTGAACTGATCGGAGGAAACGAAAGCAAATTGATATATCGCTATAGGATATCATATAAAGTTGCTGAGAAATTAAATATTAAATTCAGGTGAAAGATATATATTCGAAATTTTGCATATACTTATCTGTGGTAATAGGGAAAAGAGCTTAAGTCGAAATTTGAAGTTGTGAGCTCTGACCAATTAATTTATTTTTGTTCTTTTTCAAAAGACTTCTATTGTTAAAAAACGAGTTTTTTTTCAAAAAGTATGAAAAACATTTAAGCGCCTTGACTTCTATAAAGCTCCCAACGCCATAACTCAACTCTCTCCCTCCTATGTCGACTTAAGCTACTCTTCCATATGACCACAGATATAATCGATATTTTGTTTTATTTAATTTTTATGTTTAAGTATAATTTTATCTTTTTATTTTTTTTACTTTCCCCTTTTACTTATTAGTTGCATTTAATGATTTTTATTTCTTTATATATTTTTTTAAATATATTTTTATGCTTATGCATTGTTTATTTTTAACTTTGGTACATGTACAAAGTCAATTTTTATTATTATTTTTAATTCTTTCTATTTTATGAGTATGCAGTACAGTTTATGGAACCTAAAGCAGTCATATGATGGAATCAAGTGTGTCGTCTTTGTCTCATTGCAATTTTTATTCAATGCTTTTTTGCAGCCATTCAACTGATAAGAGATTTCCCTGCAAAATGCACTTATAAGAGTGCTCCACTTTTTGGTGATTTTTAATCAATTTATGATTAAAGTTCAAAGGTCTTGAAGTAAGACAATACCACTACTGATTGAAAGGAAAATTGAAATAATCAAATTCAATTAAAATTTAAATTAAATGCAGCAACTAATAGAAGAACTTTAACTATAAAAAGCAAGATTCCAGACAAAAAAACATTAATTAGATGAGAAAAAATAAAAATTTGAAAAAGTTACAAAATATTTTTTATGAACATGCGGAAAGCGATTCGATTTGGTTATTTTTGTGGATACTTTTTTCCCCCAACTATAACTAAGTTTTTCTTTCATTTATTGATTCGATTTCTGTTCGTTTTTGTCATGGACCAAACACTACTAAAGAGCTTAAAGTCCAAAACAAAACCACCTATAACTCGCCAACGAGGTGAAAACCTAACTTTTCGCAACCATCTCTGTAATAGCTACGTGCAAACTCTGTAAACGAATGGAAGATATCCACAGTTTAGTGCCAATTCTTAACAATGAGTTGACATATGTTAAGAAGTCAAATAGTGAGACTATAGTGACACGAAGAGGGAGATTGAACCAGGAGAACCGGGTTTAGGGCACCCTACAGTGGCTCAGGGACGGGATTTGGGGGTTCAATCCCTCCATTTCCAATGGTACTCGGCTCAACAGTTCAAAATGAAACCCTGTGTGACCAATGGTGAGACGCCTGAAGAGAACTTTCGCCGCAATCCGGTTACGGGTTGTTGTGGCCCGATAAAAAGGTTAGGTTAGATAAGGTAAGCTGGCTGACCAAGTGGACCACACATGGACTCTATTGGGGTCTACCATAGCGGTGCCAGTTGGAGCTCCTTAGTGTTGCGTATCGCTGTAAAAGTGATTGGTGAGAATGCGAGTGTGTCTACTGAAGCTTGGCAGTGACTTGATGCCACGCTTGGGGACTTCCTCAAACCCAGGAAAGAACGGGTCCCCTAAGTAAGTTAGTCGTAGTCTTGAGACAGCCGGACAGGAGCAGAGAATGTGTTTCAGGCTTTCTTTGATACCAATTTCGGCCGGATAAGTAAGTAAGTAAGTAAGCAAGTAAGCAAGTAAGCAAGTAAGTAAGTAAGTATGTAAGTAGGTAAGTATTAAGTAAGAGAGTACATAAGTAAGTAAGTAAGCAAGCAAGTAAATAAGTAAGTAAGTAAGTATCTAAGTAAGTAAATAAGTAAATAAGTGAGTACATATGGGGTAAGTACGTCAAGAAGTAAGTAATTAATTAAGTATGTGAGTAAGAAAGTTAGTCAGTAAGTAAGTATGTAAATATGAGATATTCTTCTCTCCTTCCTTATCCCCCATGGGTATAGTACAATGGCCCAAAATGGACTGAGTGATATGGCTGCAAGCCCCCTTCCTACCCAGCCTCAAGAAAAAAGTATGTAAATAAGTAAGTTAATAAATAAATAATTAAGTAAATAAGTAAGTTAGTAGGTAAGTAACTAACTAGTCATACGTTCTAACCTTTGAATGCTTCTGCCTTGCGGAATATGTGACTGTGCATCGTCCTGCCCTGATACAGGTGCATGTCCGCAATGTCCGGATATGAGGGCGTGGCATAGCGTCCATTGCACACAATAACGAAATCAAAAATCTCCTTCGAGAATTTGTTGTTGGGCAGATCGTGCACCAGAACCTGTCGAAATCAAATCACCAAGTCAATCAAGTCATCAAATCACCTCGAACTGGCTCACCTCCCACGCCTCATTGCACCGTCGCACGCGTACAATTTCATGCTGCAACTTGATGTGTGGCATCAGATCAAAGTGCGCCGCGTACGATTGAAAATACTTCAGCACTTCGCTGGCGGGTATGTAAGATTCCTGCATCTCTTCCGGGTAGTTGAAGTCGGGAAAATTCATGACCTCTTTGGGCAGATTTGTGCTGCAATGCAACTAAGAAAGTTGAGTTGTGTTCTCATTTTAGTTGTCCGTGGCACTCACCGCAGTCCGTCGTACATGCTGCTGTGCACATCGTCCTCACAGGCGGCGTTCGTGTCCTCGTTGTACACCCAGGTGCCTCCAATTTCGGCGCACTTCTCATAGGCCACGCCCCGCATACGCTGCTCGAGCACATACTTGAGCGCACACAGACCCGCGGCCCCGGCGCCGATCACACAAACGCGCTTCTCGGCATTCATTATGCGCGGCCGCCGTATCTGGCTGTCTGTCACTGTTTGTTTGTTTGTTTGGATGTGTTGCACTCGGCGGCTGGACGAACCGTGCTGACGCTGGTTGACTGCGCGACTAAATGTCGTGTGGAAAAGCACTCAACATATTATATGAGCTGCTATGCTTTGGCGACAGTGCGCCGATCGTCCGAAAGATCTTTCAGTAATCTGGCGGTTACACCGAGCAGCTGCGTTGCTCTGCGCCACACAATAGTCGCGCGAATTAAGGTTTATATATACATGTGTCTATATATATATATATTTATATGGATGAGGAATAGCAAGAAAAATTCTGTGATTATGATGGGCACTGGGAAGGGCGGAGTAGTGCAAATAGTCTCTCTGTATATAAAATAGATGCGGCATTTAATCAATGATTGCAGTTCAACAAGCAGCACGAACTCCTTGATTAGTTTTGTCTATTGGCCGCACAATTGAATTAACGAAGACCAGCACAAGTGGAAGTTTTTGACAAGTAATCAAATCTAACTGTATGCCAAGGAATCAGATCAACAATTAAATTGCAAGCTTTCATATTTTTGCTCTCACATTTGATTTCGTTCATAGTAAATTAACAGATTTAATTAAATTTCAGGTTCCAAGATTTATAACGATTACACTACTCTACAAATTATGAGCTCATCAGGTGGAAAAGTTAATGTGTCTTCACTTAGAGTTTCATAAACATTCTAGTTTGTAACCGATTTTGAGTTTCAGTTTCATTTAAGATTTTAAAATTATAGAAAATACAATTTCCTATCTAAAAAAACCTTAATTGGTAAATTTTTATTTAAAATTGGTTGAAAAATTCACGTTTATTGTTTCATTGTCAAAAATTCCACCAAATCTTATTTGATTTACACATTTTTCATCTTCCATCGCAACTTTACTAAACCTTTTTAAATAAAAAGTTTTTAAATTTTTCGAACGTTGTAATTTTCGCTTTCAGTTTTTAACGCAAAAGTTTACTGTAAAATACTTTTATGTCAGTGCATTTTTTGTGTAGACTAGTGTTGTTGATTGAATTTTGGCCCCTTAAGGTTATAAGTCGGCCTTAATAGATTTATTGTTGTTATTGTTGTTGAGTACAATACTCTCATCTGTCTTACTTTCAATATCTACGCACACCCATACATATAGGGTTTTCCAACAAGAGGTGTTATTTTGAATCACCCCGTATTTCGGTAGCTGTCACTTTTGAAGCTTTTATTCTTTGACATTTAACAAATAGAAACTATGCCATTACTAAAAATGGAACGATACATGCTTCAACAACGCATTGAAATTATTAAAATTCACTACAAAAATGGTAAAAATCTTGTAGTCACAGTTCCCAAAACTAAAGCATTTTTGGGTCGTCGTGAAGCACCTTGTCGGACCACAATACAGAAATTGGTGGAAAAATTCGAGCTGTTGGGACAAGTTAGTGATGTGAAGAATAAAACCCGTGTACGTCGCTCAAGAAAAACTGAGAATATTGCTGCTGTAGCCCAAAGTGTTGAAGAAAACCCAGGTTTGTCGATTCCTCGACCGAAAGTTTCCGGACCGTATTATCTCTGGAAGAGGTGAGCACAATTGGCCACCGAGATCTTGTGATTTAACACCTTGCTACTTCTTCCTTTGTGGCCACGTGAAAGATAAGGTTTACGCCAACAGCCCAGCGTCGATTCAAGACCTCAAAGATAGAATTCGTGAGGCTATCGAGGACATAGGGCAGCCACTTTGCGATTTGGTTATGGAAAATTTCATGGAAAGGATATGGTCCTGTAAGCGTGGGCGTGGTGGCCATTTGGCTGATGTTGTTTTTCATTATTAACGGCATACCTTCCTCTTTATTATGAAATAAACATCCGATCATTTATCTCAAAAATGGCATTTTTCTTTGAATACCAAAATAACACCTTTTGTTGGAAAACCCTATACATGGGTGCAAGGCAAATTTCATTATGCAATACTCATCAGCGATTACTTGTCGAGTGCACACAGATTGTTGTTATTTTATATATTTATTTCTTGTATGTGCAACTCCAACTTGTAAACTGTTATGCGACACGTTGTCTTGTTGGTGTAATACAAATAAAAAAATTCAACAAAAAGAGCGCTACTGGCAGTATTGAGTAACTTTTTTCCATAGTGGCAACTTTCTTATGGTCACACGTTCGTTTAAGCCTCGTTTCAACGGGATACTGGGTAGTAGGTCACGTTTTTAGAAACCAAGTTCATATTGAGAAATGTTTGAAAATTTTAATATTTTCCTTCTTTTATCACTAATCGAAATTTCAACATTTTATTCCTTCTAATTATTTTCCCATCCCATCAATAATTGCCATCGCATCAACAAAGTTCCTATCTTGAGTTCCTCCTTGTGATGAGTAGCACGCATCAAATTCTCATATCCAGCAGTTGTACAAGCGCAACAACAACATGGTGCGGGTATGGACTAATGGAGAATGACGCAGCGCTCATCGAAGACATAAATTCGTTTACATTAAATAGGGACCCTATGATGATCGGACTCTACGATTTCCATGTTTTTACTGACATTTTTAACAATTCCAAAGCGTCGTCAAAGATCATATCAATATTACTAAAAAAAATTCGATGAAACCAAAATCCCGCGTGATTGGCTGTTACAGTGTCAGGACCATAAACACTGTTCACATTTTCAGTCGCTTTTATTGAGGAAAGACTGTAAAATGTGACGCATTGTTTTTTTGCTTGTGTCCATCTTGGAGGCGCACGAACAAAACTGCGTCAAGCAATCACAGCATTGTCTGATAAGGTTTTTTAGTACGAAATCTCATGTTTCTAACGTCATTTCGCGTAACCCGATCGCAATTATGCAACGTGAGATAAGGATTACTAACGACATAGTTTGGAAAAATAATGCATTTCTTTCTACTACAATTTTTATAAAAAATTGGTCAAGTTAGTTAACTAGGGAAGTCCAGCACCACAAAGACGATTCTAAGGTAAAAGGTTACGAATTGACGGATAAATACAGAGCTAAATTTATCCCGAAGCACAAATACGACTCTATAAGGTTTTCTATAACATTCAAGTTGCCCACTAAGCATTACGAAACTTATTCTGAATACATTTCGTCAACTCTGTACAGTATTTGACTAAAAAGATGGCACACATCAGTAGTGCCAGTAGTTTTATCAAAAGCAAAAAAAAATGATTTCCATTAAGTAGGGGAATAGGTTCGGTTGTGGGCACCTTTTTGTTTTTGGCTCATAACTTTTTACCAAGTTTTTCTTAATCGGACATATGGACATCTATGGAAAGCTAGAGACCTTAGCTAACAAGTAATGACAAAAGTAAATCGATTCCGTCAAATAGGAAATTTTTTTTTTAATTTTGTAAAGTAGTAATTTTTAACGAAAATTTTTTTTTGGTTCGGTTGTGGGCACCCTTGGAAAATCTGCTGGAAACGGGGAAATATGAAAAAAAACCAACAAAAATATAGAAAAACATTAAGTTTTAATTATTTGAAGCACAATGCACGCATGTGAAGTAGCTGGTACGCATGTCGGCACACTTTAGATGGACGGGCATTTCAAAATGTATGTGACCAAGTCATTCTCCTGGGCTGTCAAGAAGACCTGAAGTAAAATGAAATTCAACCTAATTAATCAACACTCTTCAAGTGCTGTGACGTGAAGTAGTGGAAAACACCAGTTAACCTGATTCGATAACATCCACGAAAAGAAGAAAACACCACCGTCGACAGCTTTGATGTTTCCGAAATTTTCTTCCACCTTCTTTTTGTAGCGTTGGAAAGTGGTTCGGGAAATCGCATACGCTGCGGCAGTCGATTTTGTGGTTAGCTTATCTGCAGAACAATGTTAAATTACATCCAGCACATTAAAAAAGATATCGGAGGATTTTTTTTATTTACCCTTGGAAGATATAACTAAAACAACCAAAAAATGCGTTAGAAGACCATTTTCGATGAAATAACTTACCAAAACTTACCAAATCACTAAAAGACGGGTGCCCACAACCGAACTAATTGCAGTGCCCACAACCGAATTTGGCAGCCATTTTGAGAAGTAGTGAAAAATTTGTCCGGGGTAAACATATTGGTTGTAATCAATATTGGATCACAAAGTATAATAAATTTACTAAATAAAAATGCATTTTACTCGCCTTCTCGATGGATTCACTTCGATTTATGACACCATTTAAAATGTTTAAAAAAATTTGTGTCTTATTTTTTAAGCACAGAAAGATATATATGGTCCCAGCACAAAGCAGGCGTGTCTGTTCGACTCAGTATTTGGCACAAAAAGATCGTGGTTCCATAATGAACAAATGGCTTAGTCAAAAAAACCCAGCCTGCTTTCTATCAAAAGATACGAAGGGGTGCCCACAACCGAACTATGCCCACAACTGAACCTTTTACCCTACATTAAGTTCATTTTAGTGTGAAAATATGGAAATCAATTTAAGCACTCTTAGGCTGAACCTATTTGCGTACTCTATGATCGAGTTGATCAGCTAGCAGAAGCTATAACAAATAACACCCACATATGTACATTACTAATCTGTCTAGTGCGAACGAGCCACGGTTCAACATAAAATTGTGTTTGTGAAATTTTTTTCTTATCAACCTGTTTACTCTACTAATTTACATATTTATATTGTTGAGAATGAAAGCCGAAATACAACAATGCCTTAAACAAATTTAATCTTTATACAAACATATAAATAAAAAAAAGACAATTATTGCTAAGCTTGAAGTGTACAGCGATCGTTTAAATGCGAAAGCGGTTCTCACGATATGTTTCCATCTCTCTACAAAAACTTGACCATACATTCTTCCATGATTTTTACAATCATCGGTTTTACGTTGGCTATCTCTGCCGTGTCAGCGAGGACCTCGTAGTAGTCGCACTGCAAATAGAACAACAAAAATTACGCTCATTCACTGATCTCCAATCGGAGAAATATTCCCACTTACCTTTCGTTCGGCCATTATGTCAGAGTGTAGATTCTTCAGGCCACTGGCGCTCGGTATCGGTCAACATTTGCTCGCAATGTGGCAGTGACGGAAGACCTCAATGCGAAATGTGTCTGCAAGTCGAACTTGTACGTGGGACACGTGTTGCAACTCACTGCCATTGTTGCGCTTGTTGCGGTGAAACGCTGCACATCGGGCTTTTGCACAACGTTCGGCATGAAGTCGGTTACGCGTCGTGGATTGGCGTAGTGGCTCAGATAGATGGTTTTGGCGTAAATGTGTGTGTGTGCTGGGCAATGTCCATGTCACTACGACTAAGACCAGTGGCGGATTCAGGGGGTGTTTTGGGGGTTGAAACCGCCCCCCCCGAAATATTAGGATCGACATTAAAACTACATACAAATTAAAAGACAATTTATGAATATCAAAGAATTACTTTTTGAAACCCCCCCGGAATATTTTTCTGAATCCGCCCCTGACTAAGACTGTTTCATCTTAAAAAGAAAATATTAAAAAATTAATATTTATTAAAAAGTTCGAAATATTTAACATTTAATTTATATGAGAATATAATTTGAATATTTTAGCTTAATTTTATACATTCCCAAATTTATTTTATGCCTTTTAAATTTTTTACGGTTTTTGAAATTGCTTCTGTATTTCCTGAACTTGATCTTAAAAAGCTGTCAATACTTTTGTAAATAGTTTTGTATCAAGATTATCGATTTAGAATTTACTGATTTCGACAAATCATGAAAGCTGTCTCTTTCCTACTTTAGCCCTTCCTTTTCGAATGCAGACTTGTTGAATTTTTTCAATGCTGATATGCTTTCATAACTTTTGCGGTCTTCACTGAAAGTTCTACGACACAATAGTAGTCTTTAAGTAATTTACTACTATATCATAACTATTTAAGTAAAAGACTTAACAAAGAATTTGTCTCAAGAAATGTGTCGTATTCTTATGTGAGGTTATGTTAGGTTAGGTATGCCCTGAATTTCAGCATCTTAAAAATGAGTCTGACAGCACAGAGGTCGCCAGAAAACTTACACCTACATTCATCTATAATCATCTCTGAAACATTCCGGCCTACAAAAGATATAGCTGTGCACAAGTTTGCCCTTGAAGACCTCAGAGTCTTGTATGACGGCATAGGCTGGCGTGAAGAAACAACCATTGAAAATTAGTACAAAGTCAAAGAGTTGTTGATCGTAACTGTTGCTTGCAACGTCACGTACAATGACCTCAAAATAAAACCCAGCACTTCATACAGCAGGCGGCTCAAAATTGATTACACTTTGGTTGTCTCTCATGACCTCTTACTGCAGAAAATTAAACATGTCCTGGTTGCACACAAAGGAGTTTTCTAGGCTTTCAGGATAATCATAGTCTGGATAGCCCATCACTTCCTTAGGCACATTGGCTCTAAATTTCACAAGTTTCCAACGTTAAACATTTTTCGCACAATTCCACTTTAGTTGTTTGTTCATGCTGCCCGCCCACCTCAGTTCGGCGTTCATTCACCTCGTACTTGTCATTCACATCCGCCGTGTACACCCAGGTGCCGCGATATTTCTCATACGCCACCATGTCCAAGCCCTGCTTGAGCGCACAGACCTTACTCGACTTGAGCTCATTCAGAGTTTGGTCTCTGACTAATTCTTACTCGCTTCACTGATACACCGCAACTAAGCAGAGCATACGCGCCGTCCCAAAATAGTCAAATAGTTAAATTTGGAAGATTGCAGGGAAAGTGCGCGCCGCTTACACTACTCGACAAAAAATGGGTTCATCGCGTGCTCCTAAAAACAAAGTATTTTTTAGACTAATCTTCGGCTGCTGAACACGAAACTGAAAATGGAAAAATTTTCGGTCGAAAAATTCACTTTTTAACAACTTTCGTTAGTAACTTCCCCAAATCTTATCTGATTTGGACAATCTATATATTGTTGGAAAGGTTAGTTAATTACCTGCTGAACGACGGGCCACTTGTGTTAGCCAGATGGTTATGTGCTTGTATATGAAATAAGAGGGGAAAACGTGTTTTTCGAAAATTTTTCGAAAATGTTTCTTAAGAAAATTTTTTGATTTTCAGTTTCGTGTTCAGCAGCCGAAAATTAGTCTAAAAAGACTTTTATTTTTAGGACCATTTTTCGCGTCGGGTAGTCGTTATCTGCACAGCATTAGGAGAACAACAATGCCTTGTCGATGGAACATTTGCCGGAATAATAATCTGTTTACCTCTTTCATTATCACCTCCTGGCCTTCCAAATTAGTTTTATTATTTTTCACTGCTTTTTTACTCGTTCTGCCTCGTTTTTTTTTTTTTTTTTTTTTTTTTTCCGCGCAGGAGGTGGAAATCTTCGAAAGATACTGGGGCAACCCACCAGCATGCCGGATTTTTACCGACTAAAACCACCCCCTGTTAACCCTTCATTCCCTCTGCGGAATTACCGCTAGGTATCGCATCGCAGAGGGGGGTTAAGTTTAGCCTATATTTCCAGGCTCTATTGTGCGTTGGCTGCTTCTGGCCCATTCTGCTCTTCGTAGTTCAGCTTGCATTAAAGTTATGCCTCCACATATTTTGTCCCAAGCTTCCGCTGACTCCAGCATCGCGTCAATTATATTGTGTGGGTTCAAAATTTTCTGTGCCGCCGTGTTTAATTCGGAGCGAACGGCCTCGAATCGTGGGCATTCGAATAACGTGTGCTCAGGATCTTCTGGCTTGTCGCAGGATGGGCAATTGGCATTGTCGTCGTGGCCGAAGCGTTTTAAGTAGCTTCTGTAACCACCGTGGCCTGTGAGGAACTGTGTTAATTGAAAGTTCACCTCGCCATGCCTTCTTCTTGTCCATTTGTCTATGCATGGGATGAGCTTGTGCGTCCACCGACTTTTGCTCGAGTGGTCCCATCTCGTCTGCCACTTCCGCATGGAGGTTGCTCTTTCGACGCGCGCTGCTTCCTCTTTGGGTCGTGTTCCCTTAAAGGCATATATACGCCGCATCTCGTCCGCCTTGATGTCGATTGGCAACATCCCGGAGATGACACAAGCTGCTACGTCTGACACCGTTCTAAAGGCGCTTATCACGCGCAGTGCTGCAAGCCTGCGTTCTGCCTCGTGTCGGTATGTGTTGGTATCATCGTCGAGCGCGACTCGTCAACGATTTGTGCACAATGGTACCGAATGCCTTTTTTAAAATCCAACTGTTCGTTTAGCAGACAGTTGCAGTGGTTCTCAAATTTCTTGCAATGACGTCTTGAAGTATGGTTTGAGTGCGTTGTTATTGCACAAATAACAGTGAATCAGAGAGGCTAAAAACGGCTAAAACAATAATGGAGTCAACAATATTTGCTTCAAATTGGAAACCGGCAGCTAGAGGTGTTCTTCTGTAGGAGCAGTGGAAATACTTTTATAAGAAAACTTTATAAAAAAACAGATTTTTGCTGCCACTCATGGCATGAAAATTTATTTTAGATTTTATTCTACAATTAAAAAAGTTTCGGTATAGGCCCAAATCAATTTTTTAACCGGAACCGAAACTCCTAATCCTAATATTCGGACAATTTTTTAATACCAAGATTCTAAGTTCCTGACAGCAGATATGATTTTTCAGTTTTTAATAATTATAGCTTTAAATTAGAATCGTTTTGGGGAGCTGGGCTCTCATAGCTAACTTCATAGATCAACAAAATTAATCTAGTTTCATTATCATCCACAAATTTTAGTTTAATTTATCAAATATTACTTCAAAATAGAAAGCATCTGTATTAGTGTTTAGACAAAAACACAGGGGTCTGCAGATCTTTAAAACATAAAAGTGCATTGAAAGACGTAATGGCAGATTTAGGGTTGAGTGTATTAGTTCCTATAACACCGTGCGAAAAAATTTAAAAAAATTTGCCGACCGGAAAAAATCCATATGAGCGTGAAACTAGAGACCAACCATAATAATACTGCGTACTCAGTTTTTGATTTCTACATTCTTTTTCCTTTGTATAGCGATATGTATAGTATATCAAATGAAAGAAGAAAAGCTCAAGAGTTTGATAAAATTGATTTTGTATCTATTTGTAAAAACAGGATATGAAACAGGACACGTGATCAATGAAAATTTGGGTTTAAACATAGTTACTTTTCAAGAAAATTACATATAAATTTTCAAGGATATAAAGGATTACAATTTTCAATGGATCTTTGTCATGTCCTTTTTTACAAATAAATAAAAAAATCAATTTTATTTAAATTTTTGAGCCTTTCCTCTTTCATTTGATATACATATCGCCATATCATAACGATGTTAAGTATTTTTTATATTTTTTTTAGTATTTATCCCCTTAAAAATTTTAAAGTCCTCTTAAAAGGACAAAGGATGTAGAAATGAAAAACTGAGTACGCAGTATTACTATATTTAGTCTCTAGTTTCACGACCATATGGATTTTTTCCCGGTGTGAAAAAAGCTGTCGCACGGTGTAATAAACATATGCGCCTTAAATTTCTTTCTTCATGTTGATTTGATTTATTAATATTATTTAATATTTTTGAAATATAAATAAAACTACCATTTTGTGCTTTTAACAACAAAAAATTAATAGTCAAAGCAAAATTAGGAGTAGAGTAGGTTGAAGAGTGAATAGCACAATTTGTTGACCTACAAATTGCTAAAGTTACTTTAATGAAATTGTTTAGTTCGAAGCAATTAAGTAGCAGAAGAAGAATTTGATACAACTTGGACGACCATTGTTAATGCCGACAGATGTTGTGAAACTGATAGTTGCAGATAACAGTGAATGTCTGAGAGCTGAGAATATTTCCAACGCATGTTCAACGTCACAAGTCGCAAAGTCTATTCACGCGCTCACTCGATGTTTGAGAAGTTCGGGCGAGATTTTGTGGCCGCATTTCTTATCGCTTGAAACGTTAATCGTTCTTTCAAAGATTGATTTTCACCGCTTTCCCATCGGATGTTTTCACATAGCAACTCTCAGCGGCGTTTCAAGTTTTTGCAGCAATCGAAACGAGTTAAACCAATGCTACTCGAGTACTTTTGGGAATCCCGAATCGGGCATTTCGCACAGATTAATGAAAGAAATTTACGCAAAAGCAAACATATTTGTATTTACAATAAAAATAAAACAATTATTAATATTAATGGTAAAAATAATAATAAGTTGCCATAAGAAGCCCAATTACCCACATTCAAGCATCCAGCGCCCCAGTTCCCCGGCCAGCGATTATGAATTCTTGAAAGGAAACTTGACAAAGTTCTCGTCGTCGATGACCTTAAAGCGGGTGTCGCGATACGTTTCCAGCTCGTAGATGTACTTGCGGCTGCAGTCGTTCATCATTTTGCCAATGACCGGTTTGATGTTGGTAATGCCGGCCATTTCCGACAGCTCGCGGTAGTAGTCGAACTGCAATCGAGTCGATAAAACTCAATAAACAAACGAATGTGCTGCACGTCGAGTTGCACCACTCACCTGTATTTCGCCCATTTGGTGCGCCTGCCGATTGGTGAGTCCCTTGGCGCGCCGCTGCTCGATGTCCTCCTCGAAGTCGGCCATCATGTCCTCGCGACTGGGCAGCGTGCGCTGCCCGGTGAAGAACTTGAGGGCGAAGCGCACCTGCAGATCGAACAGCTGCGACGGACACACGTAGAAGGGCAGCCCGATCAGCGCCATTGTGGGAAAGTTGATGTTGATGCAGTGCTTGTACAGCGGGTAGACAAAGTTGTCGTCGACGCGCAGCGACACGTCAGCGCTGAGGAAGGGAAACGCGTACTTGTAGCCGGTACAGAAGATCACAAAGTCGAACGACTCCGCGCTGCCGTCAGCGAAGCGGGCGCCGTCGGCGGTGAAGCGCACAACGTTCGGCTTCTGGGTGACGGTGCGCATGAAGTCGGTGCTGGGCGCCGGGTCCATGTGGTGGCTGAGGAAGATGCGCTTGGCGACCTTGCGTATGTGGTTGGTGATGTCCATGCCGCTAGGACCGGCGCCGATCACCAGCACGGTGGCGTCTGTGGTGGCGAAGAGATAGAGGGAGATAGAGATAGATTAAGCAGATAGCAAATAGTTTCGTGTTGAGACAACGCACCTTTAAAGACGTCCGCCTTGCGGTAAACGTGGCTGTGCAGCTTAGTGCCGCGGTACTCGTCCAGGCCCTCGACATCCGGGTAGAGCGGCGTGGTGTAGTGGCCATTGCAGACGAACACATAATCAAAGTGCTCGATTTCGTATGAGTCGTTTCGGATGTCGCGCACATAGATCTATCTCGAAACAAAAAACAAACACACACACATTAGCTATTTAAATCGAGAATGCGTACAAATAACGTCTGCGGGTCATGTTGTCATAAACATGTTGTTTTACCTACCTCCCATTGGCCGTTCCAGGGACGCACGCGTATTATTTCATGCTGCAGCTTTATGTGCGGCGCCAGATCAAAGTGCCCGACGTAGGACTGCAGAAAGCGCAGCACCTCCGCGGACGGCACAAACGACTCCTCGATGTCGGTCGGATAGTTGTAGTCCGGATAGCCCATCACTTCCTTGGGCAGGTTGGTGCTAAAAGTTGACAAATTATGTGAAATTAAGTAGCCATTGATTGAGGTTGACCAGCACGCCGACGCACCGCAGTCCCTCGTACATGCTGCTGTGCACATTCGTGTCGCCATCGACGCCTGTCTTGTCCGTAAAGACCCAGGTGCCGCCAATCTCGCTCCACTGCTCGTAGGCAACGGCGTCCAGGCCGTGCTGCAGCGCATGCTTGAGCGCGCAAAGGCCAGCGGTACCCGCTCCAATCACACAGACACGCGCTCTGGCGCTCATCTCTTCCTTCCTGATCGCAATTTGCTTTTTTCAACTTTGTTAGTATTTGGACTTGGCTGCGCTGCGCGAATGCGAATGTTGCGCGTCACTGTCGGCAATTGTTGCTGCTATGGCAATCGTTGTTGTCCGTTGGTAGCGTCCGCACAGTTAGGTGTGCAGGAAAATACTGCAACAGCTGCAATGCCGCTGCTGCACTGACGACTGCTCTCGAGACGACGACGACGGCGACGGCGTCTCAAGCGCAAAGTTGCACCGCTCTGTTGTTGGCTTTGCTACTTTGTTTTGATGTACATACATCGGCTTGCATGTGGCTGCTTATCAGGTTGTGGAGCAGCAGCAACAACAACAACGACAACAATAATAATTAAAATGTATATTTTAATTAATAATATTTGTTCTGAACGTTCTGTGTGGAATACGAACGAGACGAATTTTACGTTTTCCGGTAGCTTTACTCATCGAAACCAATCCGCGCGTTGATAAGTTTTTAAAGAGCATCAGTTGGCCTTTTTTTTATATAGAATTGCGTTTTTTTTTTAGTTAGGTCCAGAAGTACACCTAAAGCAGCTGGAAAATATGACTTTAAGGATGCAGTTTTTTGCATCTCTCAAGGTCGATTAATGCAAAGCCAAGAGAGCAGCAATTGCCAGATCTTGTTTACGATCGCAGCTTAAACTAGAGCAATGAAAACAAATTTGAGACACATTATTTTCTTATGTAAAAAAAAAAACAATAATTACACTGTACAACACAAAAAAAATAACAAGGTTCTGACAACGGATTCTGGTAGAGGGGGCCAACAAAAATTATAGGTGTATTGACGTTTAAGTACGAAATAAACATTTTCAGTTTTGGCTTAATTCTGGCGTTCAAGTAAATTTCTGAGCTTTGACGTATTCAGAGACCTATAGTAGAATTTTATGGCGAATAATATTGTGGCACATTTTTTTCTTAAAAAGACCTGTTTTAGAGGACATTTATGGCATTTTAGAAAAAAAGGTTAAATTGACCCACACAAATAGGAGCTACAGGGTTAAAATGCTCCACAAAAATGTTCTTCGCAGTATTTTACACCAAATTGCTGAACACATCATATACCTAAAATGTGAGGTTATGCCGATTCATAATGTACAAAAGGAGGAAAATTTTGACCCCCGAAAAAAAAATTCGTAAACTTTTAAAAGGCCGATATATGTATATGTTTTTTGGTCTCCTCTACCAGAATCCGTTGTCAGAATCTTGTTATTTTAAAAAAAGTTTGATTTTGTTGTGCAGTGTTATCGGTCCTGAACATAGACATTAGTCACTGCAGCTGTTTGTTGCTTTTGTGTTGCTCCACTTCGTCGATATGATCCGCCAACAAGCGCACCGCTGTTTCTAATCCAATCTAAACACTTCATGACTCACATGGTGCCTACAACAAAAACAAAAGCTGTTTTTTATGGCAAAAATTGAAAAAAAAAGTCAGGTGCAGTTTTCCGCTGTGCCGGAAATGCATTTAAAAATAAAATCGCTCATATAAAGTTTCACAATTTTGGTGCGTGGAAGGCTTCGCGGTACGTCCCACCAGACATACGCCGTGTTTGGTGCGCCGCGCGCGCAAACAAGCAACTGTGCGACATTATTTCATCAGCCCGATGCGGCGTGGCAGTGCAAAATCACACAAAAATGCTGAAAATTACCATATTGCGACGCATGCAACCTGTCCGACTCGCCTTAGACGGCATCAGCAGCAATCGGCCGGCCAGCACAGCCTGTCAGCTAGCCAGAAAGTGGAAGTAACAAAGGCCAAGTGAGAGCGCGAGCGAGAGGGGCAACCTTACATAATTGCTTAACGAATGCTGGAAGCCGTCTGGAGCGAATTGCAATAATTGCACATTGAATAATCGAAAATTGAAATGCGGCAATCGCACTCGGAAATGCGCAAACACAGCGGTTTTCATGTTGAACACATGCACCGAGAATAATCAAATTAGTATTTGTAATGTGAACAACTGCGCTGTCAGCACGAATGTGCGGAAAGCGCTGGAAGAGCCCGCGACATCGATGGGTGATTGGGTGAAGTATTGTCGTTAGACATTCGACTAGACATATTGACATCAAATTGAGCGATAGCGCTTTTTATGTATAAATACTAAATGCTTTAAAAAATCTCATCTCAATGCGTGCGACATATGGCTGTCTGTCTATCTCTTGTATAATGTATGAATGTGAATATTAAATGTATTTTACGATTCCACTATGTCAACGGAGTTTGTTGCTCTCTTGTCTTTGGTGATTTGTGTATTTTCTAAATTTCCACAGCCATTGTGTTGTAAATCGGTCAGCGGTGTTATTAATAACTGAAGGCGTCACATGTTATTTGTTCATATTTGTTTTCTTGTTTTTTTAATATTTACTTGCATGGATTACAGTTTACAAAAGTGGAACATAGTTTTAATCTCATCTTATGTTACGCATATTATGACAAAGTCTATTGACAAGCCTTTTAGTTTTGCGTCATGCGGTTCTTCATAGTGACAGGCCCACAATAACTGTATGAAAACAGTTTTACACAATTTTTGACATCAAGTGGTAGTTGACTTAATTCGGTTTTAAACATTCAAATTATTTATTGCATGTTAAATATGTTAGTTCTTATTTTATTCCCTGCCGAATATTATTTATGCTTGTCGCACATTCATTTACTTATATATGTCGCTATGGTACCTGACATATGGTGGGCCAGACTTGAAAATTTCATTATCATTTAGTGCACTGTTTATTCACAAGATTTGCGATGGTATAAAAATGTTGATTAAATGTACATCTTCCACTTTGAACTTATAGCATTCGTGTATGATTAATATTGCATTCAACTTTTCACTTCAACAACAAAATTCATTTAGTAATGTAGTAACTAATCTCAACCCTAAAAGTATGCTGCAATGCTCGGCAGCACCAACATGCAAATTTTTATACAAGCGTCTCAAGCAGGCAGCGTGCTTGCGTAATCAAATGATAACCGCCGAAGCGTGTAAAACAACAATATTTTCTCGGTACATGATAGAATTTGACAAACTTTAATCTTACAAAGATTTCAAAAAGGACAAAAAGCGCCAATTTAAAAACTAAAAACTGAGACAAAAAATATGTGTGTAAATTTTAACAAAATAAAATCAAATAAATGCATTATGGTTCCAATTGCGCGCTGCCTCATTACACGCGCTGATCAACGCTCAATGCTCGTTTCACTTTACAATTTCTTCGTTAGCTCAGGCACAGCCTTAAACAAATCGGCAACCAGCCCAATATCAGCCACCTGGAAGATGGGCGCCTCCGCATCCTTGTTGATGGCAACAATTGTCTTTGAATCCTTCATGCCCGCCAAGTGTTGAATGGCTCCCGAAATACCCACCGCAATGTACAGCTCGGGTGCCACTATTTTGCCCGTCTGGCCAATTTGTAAATCGTTTGGCACATAGCCAGCATCCACAGCGGCACGCGAAGCACCCACAGCGGCGCCAAACTTATCGGCCAGATCGTAGAGCAGCTTGAAATTGTCGCCAGACTTGAGGCCACGGCCGCCGGACACAATCACCTTGGCGCCGGTCAGCTCTGGACGGTCGGATTTGGTCAGCTCTTGCGAGACAAATTCGCTTAGCGAGCTGGCACAGTCGCTGGCAGGCGCTTGCTCAATAGCGCCGCTGCCGCCGGTGGCAGCTGCAGGTGGGAAATTGGTGCCACGTACAGTGATCACCTTCACCGGATCCTTGGAGCGCAGCGTCAGTATGGCATTGCCAGCGTAGATAGTGCGCACAAAGGTGTCCTCTGACTTTACGTCAATGATTTCCGATATAGGCGAAACGTCCAACTTGGCAGCAACGCGTGGCAGTACATTCTTGCCGAAAGCGGTGGCACCGGCCAGTATGTGGGTGAATTTGAATTGCGATTGTGCGGCCAGCACCAGCGGTGTCACCGACTCGGCGGTGAAGCCATTGAAGGCGGCATTCTCTGCAACCAGAACCTTGGCAACGCCCTCCACTTTGGAGACAGCTTCGGAAGCCTGTAGAATGGGTGGATGCGATGAAACTGATTATGTAAACAGTTGATATTTGGACTTAAAGCAGACTTACGGGTCCACACTTGGTGCCTGCCACCAGCACTGTAACGTCACCACCAATTTTCTTTGCCGCGGAAATGGCATTCAGCGTGATGGGATTGAGCGCCTCATTGTTGTGCTCGGCCACTACCAAAGTGCTCTTGCAGCGGTGCAGCTATGCGACAGCGAGAGGGACAAAAGAGGGAAAATTATTTGCATGTTATTATGTGAAAAAGAGTGATTGCCACGGTCACTCACCAGGCTGCTGCGCATCATATTTCTGGCATTGGCGCTGAACATTCTCACGGTGTGCTGCGGTGAATTTCCTCTCAAAAGCAATTAAAATAGATCAGGAAGCGTTTGAGTTGTTGCTGCAATATGGACACCAATTCGTGATAATAACTTTAATGTTTTCCTTGGCAGGCTGCAACCCACTTGTTACGTTCGTCCAATTAACTTACCCACACGACGATCGCTGCAAAAGTCCAAAAGTCGTATCTTAGCGATGGTTCAACAATGTTCGATAACAAGTGGGGAGAAATCGATTGGAAAAAAACAACAAAACTTAATGGCCATTATTTGGTTCTGTATGGGAGAGAAATGGTAGTTGAATGTGATGTCGGACAATAGAAATGTACATGTGTATAAAGTAAGTATATTTACATATATATGTACATAATAGAAGAACGCAAGATGTGTGATGTTTGAGAAGAATAAGTTCGACTGATTGGAGTAGAAGAAATAATAATCTGTTAGAATCCACACTACTTTTGATAAGCATATTTCATTCGTTACCCCAGAGGTGTCCATGCACTATGCTTTTGTTGCTCATTTGTTTTTGTAATTGCTCTTCGGCATAGGCTGAGCATTCTAAACACATACAGCACAATATGCTTTGTTGGTACACATTGGCGACAGTTATTTTCAACGTAGGTTTTGTTGTTGTCTAGCGTATGAATTCGTTTCTATGTACTTCTCCATAAGAAGGTTTTGGACGCCCCTGCTATACACTCTTCTTTCAAAATCGTTAAATGAATAGCGGCAATTGCATAGCCAAAAATCGATTTAATTAAATAAAAAACTACAATCGTTTGCACGAAAACTGCCCATCGCCTGCTTTCGGTTTGCATTCCCACCACCACACAGCTGTTGATGGGAACAGTAGCTGTCAGACACTCTCCTTTTCTACCATTCGCATGTTCATTGTGATTCTCTCATTCTATTGTCATTCTTTGTGATATGTTTTTGACGAGCGTGCGTGGAGTTTGCAGTAAATTTGTAAACTTGCCAAATTCTATATTTTGTCAACTTTCACGAAAACTAGTTCTAAATTTCAAAAGAAAGTTTGTGAAATTTTTAGTGTATTCAAAATTTGCGTCTCGACTTCAGTGTAACACGTACGTTTGGCAGCGGAATAAAAATGGCGCCAGCTATACCAGATCGGTGAGGCAGTCGATTTCAGCCACGATGGCCAGTTCCTGGTTGTGGCTCTTATCAGTTTGTTTTCTTGTGTGCTTGCAGATGGCTCAAATATAAACCGATTGGCAAGCGTGTCGATGGAACACGTTTCATTGCATTCAAAGTGCCGCTCCGCGAGGTAAGTTGTGATGATGGCATCGTTGGACTGCTGCGAGCAGCTGTGGTGCAGTAAACACGGCAATACGAGTTGGGAAATGGCTCTGGCCAGTGGCGGTTTCCCCATGCAATAGCTGAAAGATTGTCCAAACAACTGAGGACAACAACAACAAAAAAGATTGAATAGATATGGGTTGCATTGCTTTTGAAGAGACGTAAAGTGGCGCACAAGATTCCTATGTTTCCTATGCGTCTGCACAAAGACTCAACTTTGTACGAGTTCGAGCTGCAAAGAATTTTAGAATGTTTGGTTTCCTATGCCGCAGCTGTTTTCTGCTTACAATGACGTCTACGTTCGTCTGTTGCCAGATTGCTCAGTTTCATCAATGCTTTCTCAATATACTAAAAGATGTTTACTATATTGTGGCTTAATGATGTTAACACAATGCGTCACGTCAATGAGTCATGGCCTAGAAGATGATCTACAAGCGGCCACTTGGCTCAATTTAGGGATTTTCCTAAAATCAGGGTAACTTAAGTTACTAAGTTTTTGATCTGTAAAATTGTTACGAGTGTGTAAAACCCACACAGTTCAGCATGCTTCTATAAAATTTTTTTCCTAGTTAATATTCATGCCATACAAATATATTTGTGTCAAGGTTTATATCCAAAAATCATTGCTTCATAGCTTTCATTGATTCAATGTCTTTAGTTTAAAACTAAGTCGTTAAATGAATCAAAACTTTAATTGGAAAATTCAAATTAATTATTACATTTAAAGAAAATTAGTCTTTTCACTTAATTGGTCAAGTCTTTCCACCAAATATTTAATATGTTTAAAAATTGTTTAACAATTTCCTTCCTGTCACATTGCCTCGAAACAAGTCTCTTCAAAATCTGTATTCCGTTGCATTTGTTTGTACCGAAACCGGTTTTCAAAGTGGAGCAACATTTTCTGATATGCATGGCTTGATGAATGCTGCAATGAGGCACATAATAAATTTCCGCACACACAGGAGGCCAGCAAATATTCCAGCATACAAATAATATGAAAAAAAAACGACAGATAATGGGCCACCAACATGGAGCCCTAAAGAAGCTTTTGAAAATTTTGTAATTATGCATAAAAGTGGGAACTGACATGTTATTGCTTCGGACATGTTCATGCACACCGGCACACCGCAGCGGTTTACACGCACACGCGGGTCAGCAGCGCACGGGACAGGGAGCAACAGGACACGGTCGTTCGGTCGGACCACACGCCTGTTCGGCCACGTAGCTGCCTGCCCAAATGTTCATACAGTATGTTGCACAAGGCGACGGCAGCGAGCGCCATGCCATGAAAAATATGAATATGAAATTAAATTGTTTTGCTTAATTAAATAACAGTCGACCAGGCGGTGGGCGCTGTGTTGTGACTGCTGTTGCCCCTTCGGAATCTTTGTAGTGTAGTTTATTTGTTTTTGTGCGTATTTTATGTTTTTTTCCATGCACTGACAAACTTGACTTGCAGGCACTGCATTTTTTCGTTTAAAACTAAATTTATATTAATTATGGGTACATTGCATGCCGGCACAGCGCTTGACACGTCCTCACGTTCATGTGTGTGTGTGTGTGTGTGTGCTGGCTGTCGTTACCTTCCTTTATTTTTAGTTAATTAAGCAATTTATATTGGCAGCGTTGGGGTGGGCCACACATGACCCGAGGCCGCGAGGCCTTGACTAAAGCGATTTTCGCATAGCCTTTGCATTGACATTCAGTGGTTTTCGCTTTCGGCGCAATTTGTAATTGAAAATCAATGAAGTCATAATTCTTGTAGGAGAAAACGATCGTTTCAAGGTATTTCATGTTGGCACTGTAAGTCTGAGTGCAGTTTTATTGGAATATTCAAAATGTGAAGAGATGAAACACACCCAAATCTTATACTCGAATTGTTATTTGTTTGAGCCAAGAATTGATATAAAAATATATCACAAGTTTTAAATGTTTCATGACTTTTTGTATTTACAGCACGTCTTAAAATCCGTGGACAAGGAACTTCGCTTGGACAGTAAGCAACTATTGGCAACCATACCTAACTTGGGCATGGTTATTGACCTGACCAACACCAGTCGTTACTATGATCCAAGTGTAGGTGGAATTTTTTCTTATCTAATATTTTCATTCCAATCATTCCAATCGATCATTGTTTTGCTTATTCATAATGCACATCACAATTTGGCTCATTTATGTTTTTTGAATCGCAGTTTTTCCAAGAAAATGGCTTAAAGTACATGAAACTGATGATACCTGGACATCAGACGCCCGCACCTCATCTTGTTAAAAAGTAAAACGACTTTAATTGTTCAACGTGTAATTCGCTTTTAAATGTTTTGTTTAATTTGCAGATTCAAGTGGCATGTGATAAACTTTTTGAATGATAACAGGGGAAATGGTGAGTATTGAATACTAAAACCAAGGCGAATTCATACAGGTGATCGCTTTAAATCAGCTGATTTGTTTTTTGTTTTTATTTTGGACGAAATTTTGACTGCCAAAACGACTATTTGAAAATTTGAAGACTTTTACAATCTAAACCAAAGAAAAAAGACATTTGAATTTTGTGGTCTGATATGGTTTCTGGTTTGTTTGCTTTTCATCATTTTAACGAAAGTTAGTAGCAGAAAATCACTCAGACAAAAATGTTCATTAAATACTAAAAAAAAGGCTGGATTTAGTTGTTCAAAAACCTATATATCTGTGTTATATTGGACCTGTGCATTTGAGGGTTAAGACAAATTGGATTATGAGCAGTGTGCCTTGGTCCTGAGTCTGATTTTTAGTGCCTCAAGTATAATTAAAAAAAATTAAATTATCATTATTTCATTATCTTCTTCAAAAACTCCCCGACTGCATTCATTTCCCCAACGTACATTAGTATTGTTAAGCTCTTTTGAAATGATTCGCGTAGGCGATTAAAGAAAGTAGTGCCATACTTTCTCGTATTTAATGGCCAAACATGCAAACTCATCACAGAAATGTGTAAACAGTTTGCACCGTCTTATCGCAATTCGTGTATCTGAAGCTAACAACTACGAAAAACTAAAAATTCCCATGTAATTGCATGTTGTGGCAGTTGGCTTGGCCTATAAAAAAATATGCTTATGCCAATTAAATGCTTAAAACTACGCTACCAGTTGCCTGGCGCTGCACAAAGTGAATGCGCTGATTTATGACGAGTTTGCATCTAACTCTGCTCGTCGGGCCAAATTAAAGTAAAACGCCAAGAAATTTAACCTTGCACGTTCTGCATTTTGCGTTGGTGCGCACAACAACACTGAAGCCATCGTTGCTGCCGGCTTCATCGCCCATCCAGTCGCTGCCGCTGCCACTGAACCTGGGCTCTGCTTTCTTTGTTGGTTTTTAGGTGGGCGCGTGCTTGCGCACTCAATTTGTCTACTGATTTTCTCCAGCGCTTTTCGTGCTTTTCAACATTCTTGTTTTCATTTTGCGTTGTAATTTTGCTTAGCAAATTTGTTGAAATCTAACCGCACGGTGGGGCGTTGCTTTGTCTGCTGCTTTGCTTATTAGAGAAATTTTCATGCGTGATTTGCGTTCTTGCGGCTTTTGTGCAACGCTTTTTCTTGGCGTTAATGATGTTGCTGATGTTTGATGTTTGCTGTTGTTTGTTTTTTTGTTGTGTTTGCTTGTGGATTACAAGTCTGCGCATTGTTGTGGCTAATGTTGTTGGAAGAGGGATTTCCCTTTAATTAGGGAATATTTGTTTGTGAGGGTTCAGATATTATTTTTAATTTTTTAATTTTGTTGCTCAACCGAAAATGAAAAGATGTACAACTTTTTAATAACTCCACAAAATGTGTGCGTGCGTGACTTTTAGTTCCTTTGTTTTAAATAAAATAATTGATAAAACAGTTTTACATAATTTGTTTATGCCATATTTGTGCTTAACCGAAAACTTAAAAAAATATAAAAATGTTGAAAGTTATTTGAAAGAAATAAATTTAGTGTTTGCAATTGTTTGAAATTAATACCGCAGAAGCAGAAAAATGATTGAGATAATTTTGTATGTATTTTTTTTTAACAAAAAACTGAAAAATATAAACAATTTCAAATATTAAAAACACATTAAGTAAAATAAGCAAAAAAATTTTTTAATATTTTAAAATTAAATTAATTGCAGTCTAAACTGTTTCAGATTATTTTAAATGCAACGTTTTTTGCTTAACGGAAAACTAAAATATATAAAACTTTTTAAAAAGTCTAAAAAATGTACTAGAAACACATTTAGTTCAAATTTTTTGAATAAATAATAAACATTTGGTAATTTTTTTAAATATTTTTGCGGAAACTAAAAAATTACAAAAAAAAATTTGAAAAAGAATACATTTATTTTGGAAATAGTGTTAGATTAAAACATTAGCAGTAAATATTTTTTAGATATTTTGTATTATTTATTTTTTTTTATTTCACTTTTTTTATTATTTTTTATTATTTTCTTTATTATTTTTTTATTGTTTTTACTTAATCAAAAAATTGGAAGTAAAAAAATTTTCAAAACTAAAAAAAAACTAAGACTGAAAAATTGTTTTAAAAATTTTTTAATTAAATTAATTGCGGCCTAAATTGTTGTAGATTGTTTTGTATGCCACGTTTTTTTGCTTAACGGAAAAATAAAAAAAGTTAAAAAATTCTAAAAAATTTATAAGAAATAAGCCAGAAAAATATTATACATAATTATAAAAATGTCTTTAAATAAAATTAATTTTAGCCTAAACTGTTTTCGATTATTTTGTATGTAATTTGTTTTTTGCTTAGCCGAAAATAGATTTTTTAAAATTATTCGGCACTTTTTAGAAAACATAACACAATATTGTTGAGTAAAAAACACATTTAATTTGTTTTAAAATAAAATTATTGCAGCTAAAACGGGTTTAGGTAAATTTTTATGTAATGCAAAATGCTCATTTTGACTCATTTTAATTATAAATAATGTTTTCCCCATAACTCGATCACCAAATAATATCGCTTCGCTTCGAGTAATCTTTAAATATTACAGCAACAACTTCTCTTCTTATGGGATTCTTCATATTCTTTGCTCTTTTGCTATTTGCTATGCAATGCTATAAATTTCCATGCAACTTGCAAATGCAAAAATAACAGAGACAAGTACAATAAAAAAAACAACCAACAAAAAATGTTAAATAACAAGAAATCGACAAACATTTCAACTCAACAACGAGTGAAACACAAATAACAACAAATCAGTCGTTGCGGTGGTCTTGTCATCGGCACAACTTGACGACAACGACTGCAAATTGGAGATGCTGCATGCTGCTGCGTTTGTGGCCGCTGTGCCGCAGCGTTGCGTTGCGTTGCGTTGCGCCGTGCCGCGCAAACATGACGAATCTGTTGTAGCGGCTGCGCAGGCGCTCGCGCGCACCTACTCCACTGCTGCTCGCTGCTCCTTTGGTGCTGGTGCGCGGCTGTTGCTGACATGTTTTCGAAATTTATTGCCAATGTTGTGCCGCTGCTGCTGCTGCCAACATTGGCTCAACTCCTGCCGTTGTGCGTTTCAACACGCTTTGGCCGCTTTCGGCGCTGCGTTGCCAGGCCAGGCCGGTTGTGGCGACTGCCGCACAAACGTGCAAACTGCGGCCATTTCGAGTGTGGGTGTTGACATATTTTTGCGGTTGTTTTGTAAATTAAATTTTTGCGGTCAATTTCTGGCAGTTTCTGCCTTTATTTGAGCCATCGGCCGCTTTGCAGCATAGTCGCAGCGACTTGAAATGAATATAAAAATTTTTGAAATGTTTTTGACTTGGACTTGAATGCATTTGTTGTAGATGCTGCGGCAACGGTGTTGCTGCTGCCTGCTTGCTTTTGCGGCTTTGTTGCATTTCAAATTAGTTTGCAACATTTTTGTAGACGCTTGAGCCGTTTATGCGTCTTGGAATGTTGCGGTTTCAACTCGCAGTTGGCGGTCGCTTTGATTTGCTGTTGGCTTTTGCTTCCCTTCGGAAACCTTAACTACAAATGAAGGCACAGCTTTTGTTATTTGCCGCAGTAAAATCGCAGGATATTTATTTCAATATGAATGAATGGCAGATTTGTGTGAAATGGCGTTGAGTGTGTTGCGGTCTGTGGGACTTTGTTTTTGTATATTTTGCATTTAATTGTTATGAGTTATTTTAACTAATTGTTTTTCTCGCATTTGTTTCTTCTTCACAGACAAACTAATCGGTGTTCATTGTACGCACGGCGTGAATCGCACGGGCTACTTCATTTGCAACTATATGATCTCCGAGATGGGCGTGAGGCCCGATGACGCTATCAGAAGTAAGTTGCCGTCAGTTGCCGTGTTTCGTTTTATTCGAGACTCACTTTGTAAACTGTGTTGTCCTTGCAGAGTTCGCTTCCGCTCGCGGTCACTACATCGAACGGGAGAATTATTTAGACGATTTAAATAAGCTCACCGTTCGGTCACGTGACAGCAGATGGAATAGCAAAAATTCGGGCAACACCAGCAACAGCAATCTAAGCTATCGCCGACCATCTACCATATCGAGTGGCTTCTTCGTGAGCCAAGCGCAAAGCACCACCGGCTCACAAATGTGGCGCGATCACGCCCCGCCACCCGCACCGCTTCCCACACCGATCACGGTCACAGACCTCTTACAACGCAGGAACAACTTGAAAGAACGGAAGACCCCAAAGCATCGCAATGCTGCCTATTGTCGGCCCTCACAGCAGAGTGTTCTATCGTTTGCTTCTTGCTCGCCGCGCAGTGTGCGGTCGACCACTTCGGAGTCGCAATACAGTGTTCTATCTGGTGTTTCGGATATCAGCTGGGACTGTCGATCGAACTGGACTGCACCCACTTATCCGCAGCGCGGCCTTTACTTTGCAAATCCCTACGAGACTCTGCAGAAGACCGACAAGCCAGTCAAACGGACCGTCAAACGCCGCTTGCACAGTCGCGAAGCGCCTCGTGCTTGTTCGCGCCCATACAATACTTAGCCGATGTTGTTGTTCGGTGACCACAAGGACCTATGAAATGGATAAACTTTGTATTTTACTTTTATTTTTTCCTACTCTTTTTTAGCAAATGTCGTATTGAAAATTAACGACGGCTCACACTTGTGAACCAGAAATTTGGTGTTCATTTCAATTAAACGTGCAAGAAGAAAGGAAATAATGCAGTTTTAAATTTATGTTCATATCTTGAAAATGTGCAATAATTCATGAAGCCAGTGTTTGGCTCTCCGAAGGAAATCATTCAACGATCCTCGCACACACAGACACAAGCACACGAAAGCGACACGATCGCGGCCGATGCTTATCGCAATCGCGATAAAAATGTGCGTAACTTGTTTCGTTGTAATTACGGGCAATTTGTCGCTGTCACACCGTTCGGCAAGCAGCAAGCAAGCACAGAAGGCGGCTTGAGTGCCTCGTTACGCGCGCAGCATTGCACCGCAATGAGATCACAAAGCGATAAGCTGACGAGCGACGAATTGTTAAAGGAAAACAAAACTGCACAAAGAAGCAAAATAAAACAAGTCTGGTCCGAAGTCTGAACGAGAGAGTTTTATGCTAATATGACATTTGACCACCATGACGAAATCTTGTAATAATGAACTGATCAAGCGCGCCAAATCGAGCAAGTGCCGCCGCCAGCGATAATGCCGGCGACATTGCGCCTGTGACATATGTTTGACAAACGAGCGGCGGAGCAGAGTCGATGGCGTGCGTCGCACTTCCAGGAAACGCACTGCCGGTAGGCAAATTCATGTGTGCGCGTATCTTCACACGATCGGCGCTGATCAGCAAACGCAGATAAGGACAACCAATACCATTGTGTGCGTGTGTGTGTGTGAGTGTGTGTGTAGTGCATGTTGCAAATGAATTTTAATTGCTTGTCAACTTAAGGGGCTGAGCAGTTAGTGTGTAATAATGATGCGAATAGTTGGCGGCCAGCACTGTGCATTGCGAAGGTTAATGGGTCCAAGAATACTGGTCGCTTGTGTACAACAGTTATCCGGCTGCTTTTTTGGGCCAAATTTATGTAGGTTAGTGATAGCGCATCGCCTTAACTGATTGCATTTTATTATTATCGGCCACAACACTCAGAGAGCGCTGCTTATTTGTAAATAAATCATTTCTCTTTATATGAGTTGCACGTGGCCGCGCAGGCGCAAAGCGGCCATCAGAGGCGATTAACTTTAAACGTTGTTATTTAAATCAATGTCCGTTTTAGTGGATTTATTTGGTATTTCACCTCATGCAACGCTTCCTTGCTGCGGTCATGTTAAAGGAATCAGCGCTGAATTTATGAAGCGTGCATAATTACCGCCGCACGATCGCCGCGCGGCCGCTGCCGTAAAGTGTGATGCGGCAAGTACCGGCGGAAGGCAATTTCGCGCACTTTTCGCTGGCAACGGAACTAAGTGGATGAGGCGCGAGATTTGTGAACAGTGTTGCCATGGTTGCAAACTGGGTGCGTGAATTTTGAGGTTATTTTTTTCCTATAAAGTTGTTGCTACTTATGTGTAAAATCCGTTTCAAACATTTAAAATCTCTGCAACTACTTCAATTGCTGAAAATTTCCACCTTTACAAAAGGCAGGCAACTCTTTTTCGTTCCCATCGACAATAAACAGTCTGCGCGTGCGAAGCGACAGCGGCGGCAATTTTCAGTCGTACGCAATAAAACAAGCAGCATCGCTTGCGAAAGTGTTTGGCCGGAATGTTCGCCCGACAGCCAACGCAACGATTCCATTCTCAATCAGCACCTTTATCGATCGCGTTCGGTCGGCCCGATGGGCTTTCCCGCTGTGCCGTTGCTAATCACACAATTTGGCTGACTGGCCGGTTGGTCGGCTGCCTGTGGCCAGGAGACCCAGTTTTTGCGGGCATTTACGCACACGGCCCGCAGCCGCCGACGATCGCTGACGCTAATAACAGCTTTGCGTTTTTCGTTGTACATTTCGCGCCTCTTTTCTGCTCTGTGGTCGTTCTTCTTTGATTTGTTATATCGGCTTTAATGGGCCTAACAAATTGACAATTTATGGATTTGCAGCAATGCGCGCTTTCGAACGTTCACGTGCCTGGTTGTTGTGCCAGAGCAGCGAGTCCTGCGCGTCAGTGTTGCTTCGCTTAGTTGAGTTTGGTGGGAGTGAAAAATGGCGAAGGCAGAAGCTGACAGCGAAATCGATTCTTTGCAATTGTACGGATCCAAGCCTTGGATGAATAGTTTAGTCTATATATTTACATATCTACATATATATATGTAGATGCATATAGATTGAATTAAGAACAAATCTCTAATCATCAACGCCGAGTCGAAATCGCTAATGCAACAAACATGAAATTTAAAATGTAGGTTTGTTTCAGAAATCTAACCTCCACTACGAAAATATATTTCAGAATTTCCGATCTTAGATTTCAGATATCTAACTTTCACTAAGAAAATATTTTTCAGAATTTTCGATCTTAGATTTTAGAAAGCTAACCTTCACTAAGAAAATATTATTTTTCAGAATTTGCGATCTTAGATTTTAGAAATCTAATTTGCACTAAGAAAATATTTTTCAGAATTTCCGATCTTATATTTCAGAAATCTAGTCTTCACTAAGAAAATATTTTTCAGAATTTTTGATCTTATATTAGAAATCGAAAATAAGAATTTCCGATCTTAAGACAGGTCGAAGACGGGTTCCGGTCTCATAATAAGAAACGTGATTCCATGTAAGAATTAATTTAAAATATTTTACACATGTTTTTAAATTTTGCAGAAATCAACATTTGTCGGAATCAACAATGGTTTGAGGTCAACAATGGGTTGAGAGTTTGTATGAAGACACAAATATAATGAACATATTGACTTCAAACTTGATGAATGTCCTTTACATATGAAACGACTCGATACATGTTTAACATGTTATTAATAAAAATTAGACAAAGTCAATAGTGGGTTAAGGTTTATATGGAGAAATTAGTTTTAATTGTCAAATTGACTTCAAACTCTTTGAATGCCTTTGAAATAAGATATGATTTGATTAATATTTAAAATTTTTGTAATACAAAATTGAACGGCGTCAACAATGGGTTAAGTTTTGTATTAAGAAGTATGTTTTGAGAGCTAATTGACTTCATACTTAGTAAAACCATTTAAAATTTCAAATAATTCGACAAATTTGTTTTTTCTTTTTGATCAAAGCCTGGTGGGGTCAACAATGGGTTAAGAATTTATACGGATCAACATGATTTATTGAGTCAATTAACTTCAAACTTCATGAATGTCTTTGAAATTTGAAATTATTTTATAAAAATTCTATATTTTTGCAATACAAATTTCACAAGGTCAATAATGGGTTAAGATTTGTATGGAGAAATGTGATTTAATTGTCCAATTGACTTCAAACTCGTTGAATGCCCTTGCATGAGACATGATACAATAATTTTTTGTAATGAAAATGTAACGAGGTCAATAGTGGGTTAAGATTTGTATGGAGAAATATGACGTAGTCGTACAATTAACTTCAAACTCGTTGAATGCCTTTGAAATGAGAAATTATTCGACGATCACTTTTAATTATTTGTAATAAAAATTTAAAAAGCTCAATAAAGGGTTAAGATTTGATTGGAGAAATCTTATATAACTATCCAGTTGACCTCAAAATCGTTGAATGCGCATGAAATGAGAAATTATAATTCGATAAACACTTTTAATTTTTTGTAATACAAATTTAACAAGGTCAATAATAGGTTAAGAGTTGAATGGAGAATTGTGATTTAATTCTCCAGTTGAGCGCAAACTCGTTGAATGCCCTTGAATGGGACATGATATGATAACTATTTTTAATTTGTTGTAATAAAAATTGGGCGACGACAACAAAGAGTTAAGGTTTGTATGGGAAAATTTAATTTAATGGACCAAATTACTTCAAACTTGATGAAATCCTTAATATAAGAAATTATTTATTATTATTTGAAAGTATTTGCCATTTTTGTAATCAAAGTCTGTCGAGGTCAACAATGAGTAGAGTTTTTTTTTTAAATAAACATGATTTATTAGGCCTATTGCCTACAGATTTGTTGAATGTAATTTAATTCATAAATAATTCAACTCATGTTTATCAGTTTTCGAAAACTTACATCTGACGGGTTAAAAGTGGTTAGGAGTTAACATTTTTTGAAATTCAAGTTTCAACGTGTTGAACATAAGTAGGTCAGAAATTTGTAGGGGAAAACGTGATTAAAGGGGCAGATGGTAACTTTAAGTGAGTAGAGATTAATGCAAAAACTTTTTTTAAATTTATGCTATTAGTTCATATTGAAATATTTAAGTTTGAGGTTTTATAAGAACACATGAGAGTTGTGAGCCTGAATGATTTGTATTGAAAATGTTTCTTTAATTAAAATTGCAATTATATTTCAGTTTTTAGTGAAAAATTCCAGTGTAACGGCTAATACTTGTTTTTAAATTAAGAAAACAAAGCAATTCAAACCCCTAACTGTAGATCAACAATCGCTCAGCAACTAAAGTCAAATGCGGCGCATTAAATTCCCTGTTTCGCTGCATCATTCTTTGCTACATCTGTCGTTGAAGTGGTCCACTTGCGGCGCATCATTCCAGCCACATCGACACTTGCATCTCGAATCGCAACATCATATTTTTCAACTCCCTCTTCCACGTTGCGTTGCCTGTTGCCGCGGCGGGGCGACAAAGGTGAGCTGTCTTATCGCATGCGATAATCTTAATTAAAAGCAAAGTATCGCACTTCAAAGTGTTGCTTGTTGGTTTTGTGCTTCAGCGCAGTGCGCTGATAGGCATCGATGCGGCCCGCCCACCGCAACGCCACACGCAGCAACTGCAACAGCAACAGCGCCATTGCCGCTATACGAAATTGCGGTATACGCCCACCGAGCGATGACACCTCGTGCAAGCGACACGAAAGCAGAAAGCATCGACAATAAGCGGACAAGCGGTCGGTGAAGCGAAGATGCGCGTTGAGACCCAAATTGAGGCAATCAAAATGTGAACCAAGGCAAAAAATTACAAAAATATCAAAAAAGCTGCAACGTTGCGGGAAAAAACAACAAAGGGAGTAAAGTATCACACGTGAATTACGCTCACCTTATATACATTCGATGCGTACTATATATAATATAACAAAAACAACAACAGCAGCGGCAGTGGCACATTTTGCTTATCTCGAACGCATTTCAGATTTGCTGTGCGCACAAATCATTTGTGGGCGGTATGGGTAACAACAACAACAACAAGCATAGCAACAACAGTAAAGACCGGACCAGTACTATCAACATTGAGGCCAGCAACAACAACAGCACAATAACAACATCCCCCCTTCGTACATCATCAACGACTTCAGGACCAACATTGACTTTGCTTCTACAGTTTTCGCTGCCACAACGACGCAGTTGGAACAGCGAAACAAAAAAAAAACAACGGTACTGGTGAAGTTAATGTTGGAATTCGTTGCTGGTGTCTGTTGAGAATCAGCAGCCTCCAGAGCAAATATTGAACAGTTTTGTCGCCTTTACACGCGTTTACGCATTTAATCCGGCAACCGACGCTGGGCGTAAGCAGATAAAACTTTTGCTGGAGGTGGAGCTGCGACACGAACTTCAACCCTTTGGCTGTGCGGTGCGTTCGTCTCGCTGATTGTCTTGCAAATTTATGGTTTGTTTACATAAAATGTGCCTAAATTGGAAAACGCCATCAGGATTAGTGCAATTCATATCAGAAAAAAACGATTGGTTGGTTTTGATTTGTTCGCTTCAACTTTTTTGACCCACAAACCAAAGTCGCATCATTAATGTGAAAGATTGAATCAGTTTTATTTATTGTTTTTATAATGAAACGAAAAAAGGGATTTTTTTATTGCATTGGACTAAATTTGCATGTTTGTATTGTTTGGGGTTTAAAGTTCGTTTCGATTGGCAGCGATATATTCTTAAATTTATTCCAGGACTGTTTGCTTGTTAAAGAATTGTTGGGCAGTTCTGTTGAACTAGAAGTTTGGGGACTTTCTGTTGTCTTTGCAGTGGCGTTGAGTGTGGAAAATAAAGTTGAGAGAACGAAACCTAATTGGCGGAACCGATATTTTTTTGCTTCGAGGTTGTAAGTAAGAATTAATAGATGTTCGAAAGAAACAAATTTAGTGAAAAACACGAAAAAATTAAATTTAAAGATGTAAACAATAAATTACTTAGGCCTTCAAATAACATGAACAGACTCCCTATTGTGGATATCAGGTCACGTGGGGTTAGAATGAAATAAAAGGTTGATAGCACAGCAAGTAATGCTGCGACTTCTCATATTCCTAGATCTTTCTGAACTTCTTTGGGAGTGTGGACATTGCTGCCATTGAACCTCAGCTATTGCCTCCCTTCTTCACTAGAAAGTTTCTGCACTCGAAACCACCTAAAGTAGATCTGGCCTGTCCCACCCTTTCAGTGATTTTGTCATTTAGCTCATATGAAAAGTAGGTGGGACAGTTGTCCGATCTTCACAATTTCTTTCCCAAATAACAATCGTTCATTGTTCTAAAGATAGAGAAACTAATAGCGGCTTCCAATAAGCAGTCCTATACATCAAGTTTCCCAGAGATTCTGGATCTCTTTTAGCTGGTTCTTCGCTTTAGTGAGGTGAAGGATACCTAGCAGCTCGAGTTCGACTCCATTAGAGTTATTTTATCAAAGTACATGTGCCTGAAAGGTCTGAAAGTTGAACATTCCCTACTATAGTGAGCAGCATTCTCAGAACTCTTTTCTAATAGCTTTTTGATGTTTTCTGAAGTGACATGCAATTATAAAATTTTTTAATCCTAAACAATTAACAGGAACTCAGACAAAGAGAAAATTCATAAGAAATTTTAATTGTAAATCTAAATGAAACTAAAAATTCGGACAGGCACTTTAAGCGTTCATTGCAGACCTAATTTCCACATGTTCAACATGGACGGATGACTTCAAGTAGCATTGGGCACGGGAAAGTAATGAGGCATAACTCTACAAGATCACAGAATGCGTAGCTTTAATGCACAGACGATAAGAATGTCTTGAAGAACACATCTTGGACAAGAGCTGACTTCTTCGATGACCACATCAATTCTTAATCTATATTGAAAGTTTTAGTGACTTCTTGCTAACCATTCTTCAACTTGATCCTTTAATTTTTATACATTTTTAGTAGACGGACTCAAAGAGGTTCTATAGATACGATCTGTTCTTGTTTTCTTTCAACTTGACAGACAGACATTGAGTTGAAAGAGATTTAATAGATGCGTCGTGCTTGTCTTATAAGCTATACGAGGATCACAGTTAATCTAACAGATCGCAGTGTTCGAAACTTGTATATACGTAAGAAGAAGGACTGGCGAACGGGTAACCAAGCGGATGGACATTTTGACAGGTCGATAATCGAAGTTAAGTAAAGGGGAAAGTGGAAAAATAGGGACGAAGCTCAGGTTAACTCACTTGCCGCAAAGAAAGAGCCCAGAATGGGTACACCATGAACGGCGGATTTGAACTGAAATTGAAACCACAAAAGAACCTAAAATGTTGAAATTGTGACCCAAAAGTTGAGTTGAAATTGAAACCACAAGAAACCTAAAATATTGAAATTTTGAACCAAAAGTTAAACTGAAATTGAAACCACAAAAAAGCTTAAATGTTAAATTAATGTTAATGTTATGTTAAAATTGTGAATCAAAAGAAACCTCGAAAAAATTTAAAATGTTGAAATTGTGAACCAAAAGTTGAACTGAAATTAAAACCACAAAAAACCTAAAATATTGAAAAATGAAATACTGAAATTGAAACCACAAAAGACCACAAAATATTGATTTTGTGAACCAAGTCATGTTGAACTGAAATTGAAACGTCGAAAACCTGACATATTGAAATTATGAATCAAAAGTTGAACTTTAATTGAAATCACAAAAATCCCTAAAATATCGAAATTATGAACCAAAAGTTGAACTGAAATTGAAACCACATAAGAACCTAAAATGTTGAAAGTTTGAATCAAAAATTGAACTGAAATTGAAACCTCGAAAAACCTAAAATATTGAAATTGTCAACTAAAGTTTGAATTGAACGTAAGATTTAGAATATTGAAGTTTCAGTAAATTGAAATCAAATAAGTCTGCATACATCTTTTTCATATCTCAGGTCTTGAAATAAATAAATTAAAAATCAATAACTTTAGTGATATCTACGAAGCGAGCCTTTAAAACTAAAAAAGAAATTATAAATTAAATTATTACAATTTTATTAGTTTCTGCCTGGATTAGTGGATTGTATTAGTGTTCATCAAGAAGTCGAATTGGTTTATTGACTGAAATTCGTATAAGACAATTCGATATTTCTTCATCTATGTGTATGAATAGAGCCCAAATGGTCCTTTTTCAGGCCTCCGAGTTGTAGTGCGGCGCATACTTTGCAGTTTAACTTAACTTCTTTAACTTCTTCTAACTTAATTCCTTTTCTCAGTAATTTCAACAGTTTTTTTGTTATCTCAATTTTGCAATACCATAATTTTGTCATTAGTTTTTTTCTACTTAATAAACAACAACAACAATTTTAGTCTAATATAAAAATGTCTACATAGACATCTTCTTCATATCTTCGAAACAACGTTAAAGAAGTTAGACTACAATTAAAAACTTTACTAATTTCAGATGGGATCTAGAATAACAAAACTTAATAAATGTTTAATCATTTTCGAACAGCACAAATTTAATTTGCAACTTTGTTGTGTCCGACTCAGTTAAAACACTCAGCTCGGTGACACAAAAGGATACGTTTTCATATTACACATGTATTGTTGTTGTTGTTACAAAGTTGAGTCGTGCTAATTGTGCTGCAGTGTGCCGCAGTTAGTGCAAACGACCCCAATGTAATGGAGAACGTTTGATTTGTATGAAACGACCGACCGGCCCCTAAACGTCGAATTGGCTAAATGAATGATTTTGTTGTTTTATTGCCGTTGTACGTTGTCTAGTATCAATAGCTACTGTTGTTGTTGTTGTTTTTGTTATTGTTGTGCGAGATTATTTCAGCATTGGGGGAGGAGTTGGTTGCAGATTTAAAGTGTCGCTGAGAGGCGGCAAGTGAATTCCAATTGACTGGAACCAGAATGTGGAATGAGGGGGGAATGTGGAATGGGGAGTTGGATGGCCAACAACATTGCAGCGACAGCCTTTGAAAAGGCTTAGCAGCTGTGTACAACCACTGGTGGGGGCGGGGGGTTTTTGCAATTTTGCGCCGGGCATACAAATTGATGTACATTCGAGTTTGGCGAATTTTCATGTCCTGTGGCACAAATGATTTGGCGTTCGGTTCGGTTTGTCGGCTGACTGATTCTGCTTAATGCGTTCGGGCTGTGCAGCTGGAGTTGCTGGCAGATTTAATTGTTTGTAAATTAGTTGCCACGATTGAGTGCATTGCATGCGGTTGGGTCGAGTTTGCAGTAGTTTGGTCAAAGGTTTTATGGGCTCAGTGCCGTAGACACGACGGACATGTTTAGCATTTTGATGAGGCTGTGTGTGTGTGTGTGTGTGTATGATTGTAATTAAAATGGGTGTTGCGCTTTGATTGAGGGAATGATGTCAGCTTATTCGCTGGCAGGGACAAAGGTCACACGAGTTAATTACTGCACTGCGGTTTATTTAGCTGACTGATTTAGAAAGCCGATAGCATAGTTGATCCCAATGCGTTGAAATGAATTTTACTATCCAAACTGTCAGCAGTTGGATTGTTAGGGTTGGGTTGATTTTCATACTTATTAGCTAAATAAATAAATAGGGATCTAAATAAGGAAATAGAACAAATAAGGATCTTCTTTTGTAAGGATTAACGAAATCTACACATTCATATTTAATTTGTTGGAAACTTGTTGCGAGTTTAAATTGTAGCTTAAAACTAAATTTAACATTTTGGAGGCTAAAAGTTGAAAAAGTTGAAAGACCCTTCTAAGCATTTATGTACCAAAAATTAAGTACAGATTTCCAATAATCGCCATTCTTCAGCCTTACAGCTGAAACTAAATTCAACATTTTGGAGGCTAAAATTTGAAAGAGCCTTTTAAGCATTTATGTACCAAAAATTATGCACGGATTTCCAATAATCGCCATTCTTCAGCCTTACAGCAGTGATTAGTCCAACTTTTAGCCTCCAAAATGTTGGACTAATCACTGCTTTAAGGCTGAAGAATGGCAATTATTGGAAAACTGTGCGTAGTTTATAGTACATAAATGCTTAAAATGCTCTTTCGAAATAGCTTTCAGCAAGCTGACTCAGACCTTTTCATATGTACATACATAAGGATCTAGGGTCGGGGACCCGGGGTGTTAATAATTGTTATTCGAATCTCACACTTCTCTGTCGGGAGTCGCTTTGCCTTCGGTTCTATTTCACCTCGCTAAAAAAAACCTATAAAAAAATTGAACTTTTGAAGTATAAATTAACTGGTGAGGATACGAAACTAATTCATACACTTCTCACTTCACTGTCCTATCGATGACGTAGCCATCTCTTCCCAAAAGTGTTAAGTATTTCATTAAGTAGACAACTTCTAGCTTGAGGTGTATTTATTTTTAGAATTACAAGTTAGTTTAGAATTAGTTTAGAATTACAAGTAGATGAAAATTTATCTTTTCTGAAACAGTGTAAGATATTTTGAAAATATCACAAGCAAATATTAAATTACAATTTCGAAAATTGAAAGTGCTATATAAATTTGAAGGGAAAACTACGAACAAACGACTCAAAGACTCCTATGACATTTCCATACTTACTGCAAAAATGGACCTCAAGTTTATGAGATTTATCAGAATTATCTCAATTAAGAATATACAATTTTTCGGGTCATGAAAAAACCAAACCAATATTTCAAATAGAGGCAATTATTTTCAATTATGAAATCAATAGTTTTTTTTATAATTCGCCAAAAAGTTTTACTCATTTATTTCAAATGAATAGAACAACTTTACTTGTGGACACGAAAGTGTGCTGAAGTTTTGTATTAAAATAATATATTTGTTTTATATTTGTTTGTTTCCAGGGTCCCAGATGTGAGTCTGTGAGTCAGTAATGCAGCAGAAACTAAACTAATTAACCTAAAATTCATCAAGAAGCCGAATTGGCTTATTAATTGAAGTTTGGTTAAGACGTAGGGGGATATTTTTTCACCTCCATACTGGAGAACATAACTGCAGACGCACCAAATGTTTGCCGTTTTTGAGCGATTTAAGGGAACTAAGAAAAAATCTAATAATTCAAAGTGAAAGAGATTTTATAGATATTTACTTAAAGTTCTTGTTCAATCTGCTTAACTTCATCAAGATGTCGAATTGTTCTACTGATTAAAATTCTGGTGAGAGACAGCTACATATTCCTTCACCTATATGAAAGGACTAACAATGGGACTTCATCAAGAAGTCCAGCCTAGACACTGTTGGATATAAAAGTCGCATTGGTTTATTGAGTGAAAATTGGTATGAAACAGTTTCATCTGCAAAGAAGGACTAACAAAGGATGTTTTTCAGATCTTCGAATGGAAGTTCTGCTTCTTTTGTGCACCTAACCTAACATGGCCTAATTGTTTTTAACTTAAACTTAATCAAAATTCAATAAAAAGGGTCATACGGCGGATCTTCATTGAGAAGTCGCCTTGATTTACTGAATGAAAGTGGGTAAGAAACAGTTTCATCTGTGTAGAAGGTCTCACGAGGAATATTTTGTAGGTCTCCGAATGGAAGTGTGGCTTCTTTTGTGCACCTAACCTAACATAACCTAATTTTTTTAAACTTAGGTAGGTAGGTAGGTTAAGTGGTCGCCTCTAGGGCATCACTTAGGCCATGCGGCCCATTGTGTTACCACGTGGTGGGGGGAAACTTCACCTATCCGATTCCGGTATTCATTGGAGCCACTTGGAGGCTCTAACGAATTTGTAGATGATGCTCGGTGGCGTCTTTTCGAGATCAGCCAGGCAGCTCAGAAAGTGCCTGCCCAGGTGAGAGAATCGCGTTCTCGCAAGCGCTGGACACGTACAGAGGAGGTGCTCGACGGACTCCTCGCAGTCCTCGTCCCTGCAGCTTCTGCAGAAATCGTTATAAGGCAGACCCAGTCTGCTAGCATGTAGGCCAATGAGGCAGTGTCCAGTAATGACTCCCACAACAATCCCTATCGAGGGTTTGTTCAGCAGGATCAGTTCCTTGGATCTGCTCTGGTTGGTCACTGGCCATATTTGTCTGGTTGTGGTGCACGTTTGTTCGTTGCGCCATCTGGTGTTCGCTTTGCTCAAGTATACCTTTCCAAGGTGTAGCTTGCAAGTGGTGAGTGGTATTCCCACTGCCTCCATAGCGCTGATGTGTTGCAGCTCTGTGCCTGCTCTTGCCAGCTCATCGGCTATACAATTACCCTCTATGTCCTTGTGCCCAGGCACCCAGCAGAGGTGCACTCTGTACTGCACTGAAATCTCATTGAGAGATTTGCGGCAATGAAGGGCGGTTTTCGAACGGGGGTGAGCGCTCAAGAGAGCTTGTATTGCTGCCTGGCTGTCGGTGTAAATAGTGATGTCCCTGTAGGATATCATATTAACTCTGAGCCAGGCAGCTGCCTGGCTAATGGCCGTGAGTTCGGCTTGGAAAACGCTGCAATGATCCGGTAGTCGGAATGATAGTCTGAGGTCCTGGTTTTTGCAGTATACACCGCAGCCGACCTTTTCATTCATCTTTGAGCCGTCTGTGTAGAAGGTGGCCATATTGTAGGCCTCTTCTGGCAGCTCTCGGTTCTCCCATTCGTCCCTAGAAGGGATCTTAGCACTAAAAAGTGGTTTTGATAGTGGTTTGGGGATAGTATAGTCAATCTCCGTTACATTGCATGGAATTCTGTTGACAATGGTAGCGTGTCCTACATCGGTTCTTGGCCATGGTAGTATCGCGTTGAGTCTAGCCGCGGAACAACTCGCCACAAACTCACCATATACATATGTCTATGGGGGGCAAGTGGAGAAGGGTTTCCAGGGCTTTGGTTGACGTCGTCTTGATGGCTCCTGTGATAAGCAGGGCTGCCATCCTTTGGACCTTGGTAAGCTGGCTCACGTATGTGGACTTGCTCAGGGCTGTCCACCAGACTGTGACGCCAAACGTGAGGATTGGCCTAATTACCGCAGTGTAGAGCCAGTGAATGGCTCGCGGTTTTAGTCCCCAGCTTCTGCTGATAGCCCTTTTACACATGTAAAGGGCTGTTGTTGCCTTCTGGATTCGGTTTTCAATGTTAGGTTTCCAGGTTAGCTTCCGATCTAGGATGGTGCCTAAGAACTTGACTTTGTCCGTGGGTCGGAGGAGAGTGCCATTTAGAATGGGTGGGCTGAACCGCGGAATTATATGCTTCTTCGTGAAAAGTATAAGTTCCGTCTTTGCAGCGTTAACACCCAGTCCGCAGCCCCTCGCCCACGACGAGAGTGTATTTAGAGCCCCCTGAATGAGGTCACTCAAAGTCTCGACAAACTTCCCTGATACCAGGAGAGCGATGTTGTCAGCGTACGCCACCACGTGGCAATTCGATGCCGATAGCCTCATGATTAGAGGATTGACTGTAAGATTCCAGAGCAGGGGCGATAGTACCCCACCCTGGGGGGTACCTCTCGACACAAATCGGATGACTCTGGTGTCGCCAAGCTCTGTAAAGATTTCCCTCCTTCTCAGGAGGTTGCCGATCAAGCATATTAGCCGTTTATTTAGCTTCAGGTCGGTCAAAGCCGCTATAGTAGCTTCCGGCTGAATGTTGTTGAAGGCTCCTTCTATATCGAGGAAAGCCGCCAGCGTATATTCCTTGAGTGAAAGTGACCTCTCCACTCTATGGACCAGGTCATGGAGAGCCGTCTCTGTGGACTTGCCCTTAGTGTATGCATGCTGGAGTTCCGAGATTCCGCGAGCGTCAATTGTCTGGCGAATGTAGGAATCCAGCAGTTTTTCTAGAGTTTTCAGGAGAAAGGAAGTTAGGCTTATCGGCCGAAAGTCCCTTGCGGTGATATGGCAACTTCTTCCCCCTTTGGGGATGAAGACTACTTTCGCTCTGTTCCATTTTCGTGGTACGTAGGCGAGTCCAATGCATGCCTTAAAGATCTTGATTAACCAAGGAGCTAGCAGGGTCCTTGCCTGCTTCAGTTCCTCTGGCGTGATTCCGTCTGGACCCGGTGCTTTATGCGAGTCCAGGCTGTCGATGGCCCAGTTCAGATTCTCTGTACTTATTGCGGTATCGCTAAAGTCATGGTCTGATGGTGCGTCTGGATCGGTACACTCTACCGGAGAGACAGTGTTACCCGGAAAGTGTGTGTCGGTAAGGAGCTCAAGGGTTTCAGAGCTCGAGCTGGTCCAATCTCCATCTGTGGTTTGTATTGAACCCAAATACGTTGGACTAGTTGATAGGATTCTTCGAAGCCTGCTGATATCCGATACGTTCTCGACGTTCTCGCAGTAGGCCGACCATGAATTGTGTTTGGCAGATCTGAGTTCGCGCTTGTAGCGTCGAAGGGCCTCCTTGTAGGATGGCCAGTTATTGTCTGCCTTAGCCCTGTTGAAGAGCTTCCTGCACTCTCGTCGCAAATCAGCGATTTGCGTTGTCCACCAGTGTGGTTTGGGCTTGCCCCTAGGTATGACCCTAGGGCAAGAAGACTCGGAGGCCTTATTGCAGGCCGTAGTAACAATCTCCACCAGAGCCTCCAGCTCGCCCGTCGAGCAGGGTGCTGTAGGTTCAGGCGGTTGGAGATTGTGAAGAAGAATTTGCCTATAATTGTCCCAATCCATCAGCCTCAAGTTTCTGAAGGGGTGTGGTTTCGGGACCAGTACGTTTATGCTAAATAGTATGTAGTTATGGTCTGAGAAAGAGATGTCATTGGACACCTTCCAGTGGCGGACCACATCGGCGTGGTCCTCCGAAACCAGAGTGATGTGTAGAACCTCCCTTCTGGTAGCCGTCACGAAAGTGGGCTCCCGACCAATATTACATATATAAAGATCAGATGCGAGAATGAAATCAAAAAGAGACTCACCTCTGTCGTTGGTGTCCGTACTGCCCCACATCTGGTGGTGGGCATTCGCGTCCGCGCCTATCACCAGGATCGCGCCGTCTTTGCGGGCTTCTTTGGTCGCTGCTTGGACTTCCGGCGCCGGTACCATCATGTGGTCATGGGCCATGTAGGCGGAGAGAATCCAGACTGGCTTTCTGCCTTGCTCTAGGCAAATGGCAGTGGAGTCGCTGTTGCTAAATTTGGAAAGGAAGAACAATTTTAGTTTCCTACAAATTAAAATGCACGATCTGGGTCGGCCATTACCTTGGGTGTAGACCACAGTGTGTGTGGAGGAGCCTAACCCGCAAACCCTGTCGGCTACCGTCCAGGGCTCTTGGATTAGGACAATGTCCTCCCCCCTTTGATGTAGGTGGAGGGCGAGGGCGGCCGAGGCCGCTTTAGATCGGTGCAGATTGATCTGCACCACCTGGATCGTCCGTGGGTCCGGTTTGCTTGGCACTGATGACAGTCGTGTCAGCATCCTCTGGCTCAGAGGCCAGAAGATCGTCTTCGTCGCCATCAGCGTTCCATCTGCCGAAAAAGCGACCCACCATGGACGAGACGGATTGCGTGTCGGAATCGGACTGCATTTCGCAGTCCGTCCCCGAGGGGTGGCGTTCGAAGGCCGGAGTGTCGCGTTTTTCTACCGCGGCGTCAGACGATGTCTTCGCTGCATCCAGCTCATCTTTCCGGTACAACTTCAGTACAGTGGAGCTGAAGCCGTAGCTGATGACGCCGCCTCTTGCGGTCAGGGGGGCTATCGTTTCCTCGTTCAGGATGACGGTGGCGCACCTGGACTTCCCTTTGGCCTCGCTGACCCTCACTACCTTCCAATCGCTGGTAGGTAGGTTCGGGTTGCTCAGCTGGAGGAGTTCCAGGATCTCTTCCGGTTTCGATGGCTCCGCTGGAATCCAGGCCCTTGATCTGGGCCGATGCGGGATCTCGCTCTTCGGGACTACCTGGAGGTTAGCCCCTGGCCAGATCTCGCCTACCTCAGCTATCGCCAGCTTCAGCAGCATTGCAGAGCGTTCATCGGCGCACGCCATAAGTTTAATGTGGCCCTGGTGCCAGTCGGCGTCGCAACATTCAGGAGCTGGGCCGGGATTCTTCAAGAGAATACCTTTATACCCTTTGCAGAGGCTAATCTCCACTGATCTCCACTTATCTGGAGAAATAAACCCGTCAGGATGTCCCTTGTCCAGGATCGCCATCATAAGATGATCCTTCAGGAACTCACTGTAGGCCTTGCCTGGCTGTCGAGATGGTTTTGCCCTCTTGGGAGCATTTACCACCTCGTCAGAAGACCTCTGTCTCTTGGTAGCCACCGGCTGTCGGCCTCCGTGTTTCGCTAGGATCGACTCCGCCCATGCGAGCGATTCTCGTTCCGTTGTGGAGCGATCCTTTTCAGGGATCGCGGTGATTTTGGCGACTAGCTTGGTTGCCGCTCTTTTATCCCGGTAGGCCCTCACGGAAGGCTTCACCTTGGTGGGAGGCCTAGAGGTGCCAGGCCGCTCGGTGGCGAGTGCGGGGGTGGGAGCGACAGTTCGCGTTGTCGGAACTGAGTCCGTCGCGGGATTAGCTGCAACGGGATGAGGCCTGTCAGGACGTCTTCCCTCATAAGGGGATGGCGTGACCTGTTGCGGCTGGGTTTTTGAGGGGGGTCCCTTCGAGAGGGAAGCCCTGGGTACTGTGCCGTGCCTTAATAGGGGCGGCCTAGTTTTAGGAACCAATCTGCTGGTGCCTTGGCGACTCCTGCTGCTGCAGGGATCGCCGAGGGTTGGGCGGGGTTTAGTGCCGTGCCCGGCGGCGGGATGCCTCTTATCCGAGGCGGGTGTTGAGGAACTCATAACATCTGGTTCGTGCCGACCACCTACTAACCCACGAGGGGATTTCGGTGGTCGAAGGAATGGAAGGGGAAGGGTATGTCACCCATGGCAGAGCCCCATGCCATAGGAAGTCCACAGTTACAGCCGGGGGTGGACAGGTGCCCGGCAGGCAGCCGTTAGAATACAGTCAGTATACTCCTCGACTGCAAACTAACCCTGGGCACGGTGACGCATGACACCCGGGCTTGAGGAGGGTAGATCTTGGTCTGTACTCGTCGGCTGCCCGTCTGACATGGTTGAACCTACCAGGCGCGATCAAGTCAAGCTTGAGCCGCGCCAGTCAGCATGGCCAGACCGAGTCTTCGTAACTAAGCCCTCGCACCGCGTCAAGGTGTCTACCGTCGCGAGGGATTTTAAACTTAAGGTTTTTTAAACTTAAACACAATGAAAATGTAATCAAAAGAGACACACGGTGAGTCTTCATTGAGAAGTCGCATTGGTTTATTGAGTGAAAATTTGTAAGAAACAGTTTCATCTGCAGAAAAGGACTCACAATTCATATTTTTCAGGTCTTCGAATAGAAGTGCTGATTCTTTTGTGCACCTAACCTAACATAACCTAATTTTTCTAAACTTAAACTCAATCAAAATGTAATAAAAAGGGGCTCACTGTGGGCTTTAATTAAGAACTCATATTGGTTTTTTGAATGAAAATGTGTAAGAAACAGTTTCATCTGTGTAAAAGAACTCACGAGAGATATTTTTCAGGTGTCCGAGTGGGAGTACTTCTTTTGTTCACCATAACCTCACCTAATATAACATAACCTAATTTTTCTGAACTCAAATACAAAAGAAAATGTACCAGAATAAAGCTTGAATTACGATTTCTTAAACAAAAAAATTTGAAAAATTGCGACAAGTAATCTTTTCTCAATTAGAAAATCTCCTTAAAACCAAACTGACAAGAATAAAAAGAACCCGCGGAGTTTCTCAACTGTTTCGAATAATTTAATAATTTTAATTTTAATTTTTCGAATAATTTAATAATTTTAATTTAATAATTTATATTTTCGAAGTCGCTGATTACGAATATACAAATTTGTTCGGGTCACCTCTAGTTAGGGTTTTACAAGGTCGTGAAGTTACAAGCTACACCCTTATTATGGTCGAACTCATCCTAGTCTAACAATATTGGTATCAAAAGAAGGAGAATTCTGTCTCCAACTCAAATCAAATAATTTTTTTTAATTATCCTGGCGCAAGGATATAAAAATGTCCTTTTAAAAACGTATACTTTATTATCCTGGAAGTTTTTCTACCAAAAAAAATTCAGTCAGATATTTATGCGCTTTTCACAATTTCTACCCTCGCATTGCTGTAACTATTCTCCCATTCAATTTCCCCTAGCTACACTAAGTCCTACATTCATTCCCAGTTTTACGTTGACGACAATCTAATGACTGCAATAACAATGTTGCGCGTTTACATCAAAAAGCATTTATCCACTTTAATGCAGTCATTGCAATTACCAACTGGATGCACTGACATTAGGTGCCATCGAAATCATCAAAAGCCATAAAAATGTAAACCAAGCCGGACACACCCAGCGTCGTCGTCATTGTCGTCGTCGACGAAACCACCAACAGCTGCAGCAATTTCTCACCCAAGCGCCGCTGTTGCTGCCGCATTTGTGGCGTCATTGTTGACACGCGCTCAACTTTATTGTCGCGACTTGCAGTTTGGCGCTGCATACTTGGCGACGCCAACTGCACTCTTTATGCGCCGGTCGACCCACCGCCCGCGCAGTTCAACTGGCTGCCAGTTTTACTATTTTCGTGTTTTCTATTTTCACTCAATTTTTTTGTTGCGCTTCCTGTTGTCTATTTTTTCTTTGCATTGAACAAAAGTCAACGAACTTTGAAATGTCCACGCAAGGATGTCGCCGCAGCGTGTCCATGTGTGTGTGAGTGCGCCTTGCACAAATATTTGTCGCGCTGGGACGTTGTGCTGTGCCATTTCAACTCGCTTATTCTGCTTTTTATCTCTTCGTATCCGTTGCATATCCGCAGGCGCACACACCCTCGCCGCCCAATACTTGGCGTGTGCAACTTTTCTCTGCTGCCACCCTCGCTCGTTGTCTTCTTTTTCTTCTCGTTTTTCTTCTATCTGGCGCTACAACTCTGCCAAAGTTATTTATTGTCTGTTTTCTTGCTGTCAGCGTGTCATTTTTTTGCCGCTTCAGAGTGTCTTTCCGCGTGTACATTGCACTGTTGTTGTTGTTGTTATTGCATTGGCTGAGACAAATTGCATGTTTCACGCACGATAAGAAATTTTCTATGTTTTCGCAATTGCAAAATAGATTAGACGCATTTTGGCAGCCAAGTTGCCGTTGCTCACCCCGAACCGGCAGAGCGAATTGCGAGGGGTTGGTGCTACTTCCTGTGCACATAACGGCACTTCCACTGCGGACGGGGGTGAGTGATCAATGTGGAATAATCAGTAAAGTTGCGTGTCCACTCTGTAAGACATCAAGTGATATGTCTTTTGTTGTTGTTGTCTGCTGTGTTGTGGTTGGTGTGACAAAACTTTGCGATTAGAGCAACGCTGAGACTGTTGACTACAGACTCACTTTGACACGAACACAGCGACACTTAGCCTCTTAATGTGCAGGAAGAGGAACTTTTTTGGAAGCAGAAAAAATTGTGTACAGCAAAAGCAACTTTTTTGGAAACAAAAGAAAATTGTGTACAGGAACAGGAATGTTTTTGAAAACAACAAAAATATAAAAATTTGTAATGTGAAGAGATAAGAATTGATTCTTCCATAAAGTTTTGAAATTTTTTCAGAACATGTTTTTAGTTTTCTGACTGACGGGCTGGACGCTCAAGCGTCAGTAATAGGGTTGCCAAATGAAGCCTTAACACTTGAATGGACCAATGGCCAATTCAACTATTCTTAACCCGGTAGCGCCTAGCGTAACCATATGATCACACTAATAAACATACTTTAAAAATGTGCCGTTTTTCATATTAAATCGCCCAAAAAATATATTTGCAACATTCGAAAGAGAAAGAAGGCAAGCACATTAGGGTTAATTCTCAAAAGGCTTTTGACTTATATCTTCTTCTTCTCTATATATATAATTTTTTGTCCTGACTGACGGATTGACTGACTAATTCATTATCGCCCAGCCCAAACCGCTGAAGCTACAAATATGAAATTTGAACTGTATGTACATTTTGAAAATTGAACCTTCCCTAAGACGGGATTTTTAAAATTCGGGGTGTAAAAGGACAAAACATGGGTTAAGATGTTGTATGAAGAAACGCGATTTAATTGGCCTATTGATTTCAAATTTGGTGAAAACACTTCAAATCAAAAATAATTTGACACGTATTTTTTATTTTTTCGAAAATCAAAATAAAGGGTGATCCAACTAGAGGTACTTTTTTCAATAACCGTTTTTTGACAGATCACGCGTGAGTCGTGTCCAGCTGTCATATTATTTTTGTTCAGTATTGTTTGGCATTTCATCATGGAAAGACTTACGCCTGAAAAACGTTTACAAATCGTTCATCGGTCCATATTTCTTCAAAAATGATGCCGGTGAGAACAGCTAATTTCACGTAATGGGCCGGTCGATTGGCCACCAAGATCGTGTGATATCACACCGTTAGACTTTTTTCTGTGGGGATAAGTAAAGTCTTAAGTCTATACGGATAAACCCGCTTCGATTCAGGCCTTGGAGCAAAACATCACGCGTGTCATTCGCCAGTTACCAGTCGAAATGCTCGAACGAGTCATCGAAAATTGGACTCAACGGATGGACCATCTGAGACGTAGCCGCGGCCAACATTTGAAAGAGATAATCTTCAAAAAATAAATGCCAAAGAATGTTCTTTCGAATGATAATAAACATTCCCCGTTAAATTTTAATTTTCTGTGTTTTTTTCTTTAAAAAAGTAGGGAACCTCGAAATGGATCACGCTTTATAACCCTTTCGACCCCAAAGTTTTCTGAGCGCAACTTTACCTATTTGTCATATTATTATTACATACATTTTACTGTTATCCCCAAAATAATTTCTAATAATTTGCAGCGATATCAGGGAAAGTATGTGTTCTAATTGAAGTCTACGGATTAGGAACGTTTGATCAAAACCCTCTTTCTTTAATAATGATTAAATGAAATCCAAAAGTGATAATTTTGTATTTTTTATTAAATATTAAATAATTTTTCTGTAATTGAAAAATATTGATTACAAATTTATTTAACCCGTGTTAAGCTAAAATTGTTCAAAAGTAAGCTAGCTCTAGAACTCTAACAAAGAGACACGGCGACTTCAAATGTTGTGTGCACACTTCTTATGCAAAAGTTTCATGATTTAAATACCAAAAAGTTATATCGAAATACAGGGTAAAATTCGGGGTCGAAAAGGTTAACGGGATTAAGGTGCGTATACGGAAAGACTATGAAAAAAAATCATGAACCGATGGGCCTATTGACCTCAAAGTTCGTAAAAACACTTTAAATCAAATATAATTTGATATGTGTTTCTAATTTTTTTGAAAATCAAAATTGAAAGGAGTGACCCAAGGGTTAAAAGTTCATATAAAGAAACATGGTTTTTTATGCTTTTTGACTTGAAACTTGGTGAAAGTACTCTTAGTGAGAAATAATTCGACACGTGTTTTTCATTTTTTCGAAAAACAAAACCTAATGGGGTCAACTATGGGTTTAAAATTTTTATGGAGAAACAAAATTTATGGGCCTTTTGACATCGAACTTAGTGAAAGCACTAAACATGTGAAATAATTCAACACGTGCTTTTCGTTTTTTGAAAATTAAAATCTAACAGGATGAGCCGAGGGTTAAGAGTGTGTAACATAATTTTTTACGCCTTTTGACTTGAAACTTCTTCAAAATACTTTTAGTGAGAAATAACTCGACACGTATTTTTCATTTTTTTTTAATGTAAATCTGATTGGGTCAACAATGGGTTAAGAGTCTGTATGGAGAAACAACATTTTATGGGCCTTTTGACTTCAAACTTGATGAAAGCACTTCAAATGAGAAATAATTAGATAAGTATTTTTTCTAAAGCATCTGACGGTATAAACAAAGGGTTAAGAAAAACTTGATTTATTGCCCTCATTGACTTCAAACTTGAAGCTCATGTAATTCTTCAATACCTTTTCAGATACTGTATTGACCAATTAAAAAGCGTACAAGCATCATTCTACAGGAACAACAACAATTTTGCAACCAGCAAAACTTCACAACAACAGCAATGTCAAAGTTGTCAGCAACTTTGGTTGGCGCCCAATTCATCAGCAATGCATAAATGCGCTAATGATGGGGTAAAACATGATGATGGTAAAAACAACAACAACAACCAAAACAATAACAACAATAATAACCATATAAGGCCAGCCATCAGCGGCAATTTGCAAATAAGCCGTTGCCATAGAGCCGCAATTGGTGCAGCACATAAATTGCATTGTTGTTGTTGTTGTTGACGTACTTCCCCGAAACAGCGACGCGCGTATACAGGTTCAGCAGCTAAGGCCAAAAGTCAGCGAGGAGAAGCGTTAAATTTGGCAGCTACGTGACAGCAGCTGGCCGCAGCGGCAATTGTCCAGTCGAATGACATTGAGTTGAAAACGCTTGGGGAATTGCTTCCTTGAAGGCGGCCACGAAGTGGTAATGAAACGTCGGCTTAATTGTTTTATTCCTTTTTTGTTGTTGTCCTTTGGGCACTTTTGGGAGCTGACCAACGTTTGATGCCAACAATTGGGGAATCAATTTTAATTTACATTGGCAGCACTGACAGTTGATGTAGTTGCGCTGCTTAACGGTGCTTTGGTGCGGTAATGACGTGAGAAACATTTTTCAGATCAGATTCTTTGCACTAAATGAAGGCACTGGACACTTAAGGAGGAGCAGAAATAGATGGGCGTGTAAAATTTCGAAGCGCCAAGGAGAAGCTTTGACTTAAGCAGAGCTTCTTTAACCCTTTCGAGCCCGAATTGTATCCTGTGTCTCGATATTACTTTTTGGTACTTAAATCATCATCATTTAAAATCAAGTCGCCACGCCTCTTCGTTGGAGTTCTTGAGCTTTACTTTTGAACAATTTTAGCTTAAAACGGGTTAAATATATTTTGTATTAATATTTTTTAATTACAAAAAAATTATTGAATATTTATGGAAAAATACAAAATTATCACTTTTTGCTTTTATTTAACCATTATTATACAGGGTTTTGATCAAACGCGCCCAATCCGTAGACTTCAATTAGAACACAAACTTTCGCTGATATCGCTGCAAATTATTAAAAATTATTTTGGGTATAACAGTAACATTTTTTAATTTGCTTTGAATTCACTTCTAAAAATATTAATTTGTTGGTAAATCAATCGCAGCTTTTGCTATAAGCTGACAAATAGGTGAAGTTGCTTTCAGGCAACTTTTTGGTCAAACGGGTTAAAATAGTTTTATCAAGAAATTAAAGTTTACGATTATCTCAGATAAACAAAATACACTGTAAGATGAAAATGCATTGAAAATTTTAGAGACACTTTTGAAGTCAAATCATGGTTTACACCATTTTCATTTGAAACTTTTCGTGGTCTACTAAATTCTATTTTTACATATGTAAGTATGAACAATGAACATTCATGCATTCGAACATATATTTCGCCACTGAAAGTACTTCGAGTTGGTACGCCCCACGCTTAAGTCCGTCCAACACGTAGGCCCAACAAATCAAGTTCAAAAATTTAAATTGCCCAACGCGCAAAGAATCTGCGCGCACCGATTCATAACTTTCGAGGCAATTACGCGCCTAGATGAAGCGAGAGTAAACAACAACACCACAATGGCACTATTGCCACTCACTTGCAATGGGCAGCGCCCGAAGGGAGTTGCCACCAACGGCAGTCGAGCAACTCCACTCACTCGACTGAGCGCAGTGGCTGAGCAAAGTGGAATCAAATGAAATATGAAAAATGCACATTGCAGGCAGTGCATAGCAAACAATAACAACAACAAGCAGGCAATGCACACGAAATACCGCTGCGCATGCGCAGGTGAAACAATCAGCATCAGGAGTCGTTACCATTTTTGCGCATCGTGCACTATTTTCTTGTTATGTTGCATACTCGTATATGTTGTTGTTGTTGTTAGCAGCAGCAGTTGAATGAGCAGCAACACGTTGTGTGATGAGCGCGATGCGCATCTGTGGCACGTCAAAGACGTCAAGAAGAAGCGTCAGCGCGCAAGACGTGCGACTAAGCGAACGGACGGACGGACCGAACGAACGAACGAACGCACTGTGGGACGTTCAGTTCAGTTGGTGATGAAGGTGCCGGCGTGGTACGTGCAAGCGGCGCACATCACGTTGCACTCTTGCTCGACAAATGGTTCATGTTGTTGTTGTTGTTGTTATGTGCTGCGTTTTCTTATTAATTTGGGGCCACAGTTGCAGGCGGCCGTTGCTGCTGCTGCTGCGGTTGTCGCGCCGAGTGGGGGTCTTAAAATCGTATTAGAGCAGCAACTGCAACAACAACATCGGCAGCAACAGTAGTTGCTGCAGCTGGCGTTGGTGGCCAACCGCCTCTGGCGGCCCAGTTCGTGCGGCAAGTTCTCGTTGCCGGCAACTCGGCCGTGCAATATCATTATTTGTTGGCAATACCAGTTGATGTTGTTGTTGTTGTTGTTTGTTGTTGGTGCGCGGCATGGTGTCAAACGTTTTGTAATCTGTCACGTCGCATCGTTTTAAAATTTCTTCCAGGCTTCTACTTCTGCTGCGGCTACCACAAATGATTGTTGCTGCCGTTTTTGTTGTTGTGTGCTCACCTTCGGCTGCTGTTGCTGCTGCTGTTGCACTTGTTGCCTTTTATTTTCCAATTCATGGAATGAAATGGTTCGGGCCCCCTCCGGTGTCTGCGCCCGGCGCATGCTACGTTTTTCTCTGAAGCCTGAAGGCAGCAGTGCGAATTGTTGCTGTGTTGCCTCCTGTGCCGCTTCCCATGTCTTATCGGCGGCGTTTATTAGTTTGACCTTCAGCTTTGGCTGCGCCGCTGTCCGCTACGTGCTGTTTGGACAATATTTTGCGCAGCGCCAATTATGACTCACAATTGGGCTGTCGGCCGGCAATTTTCATTTACTTAATTCGAATGGGCGGGAAATTACACAGAAATGACTTAGAAATTATTGAAATTATGGATTAACCGGCGAGTGACTAATAGTCCATGGAGTCCTGCCGTACGCCTTGATGAAGCCGCAGATTCAATTCAGTATCAAGTTCGAGTTCGAGATTTTGATTTTCTTTTACACTCTATAAGGTTTATAGTTTAAAGCTTTCAACCTGAGCGCTTATCGCACAAAGCACAAAGAACCGCAAAAGGTAATCAAGGGCCGGAAGAGTGGAACTGCTGGTATAACATGAAGAAAGCAGAAAGTTGTGGGGGAGACTTTCTGCCAAGTTTGTGGAACATTAACTCAAATAGTAAATTAGTTTTGTTTCTAAGTGACTTCTCTTCTATCTTATGTTGAGTCTCTGATGGTGGCCCGGATTCAACAAGGAGCAGGTCACGCTAGCTTGGCGCTCTTTTCCCTAGAGGTCTTACGAGATCAACAAGGTTTTTCACTTCCTGGATCTCACAAAGTGGATTTAAAATACCAGTCAGCATCAGCACAAAGAGAACGTGGCTTCATTGAACCAATCAACTTTAGGGGGTTTTAGTGTCTGCAGGATCTCTTAGGACATTAAAAAAACTCACATCTTGAATATTTTTTATCGAACACAGACCAAATCTTTATTCTGTGATCTACAGTCTGTTTATACTTTTCACTGAAGCAAATTAAATTCTGTTCGACATATATAAATACTTTGTGTATAGGAGCATCTATTGAAGCAATCTACACCTTGAAATTTTTTAAATGTGTTAAAATTTTTTTTTTTAATTTCTACTCCTTGAAATTTTTTTTGTTTTTTAAGTATTGTATCGAGAAAATTCAATTCAAAAGGCTTTTCTTATGTAAATAACGCTGTGCGAGAGCAGTTTTGACCCATCCAGAAGATCCTAAAGGCAGATAACACTACTCGACAAAAATTGGGTTCATCGCGTGCTCCTAAAAACAAAAGTATTTTTAGACTAATCTTCGGCTGCCCACGAAACTGAAAATCAAAAAATTTTCTTAAGAAGCGTTTTCGAAAAATCTTCGAAAAACACGTTTTTCCCCTCTTATTTCAGTTATGAGCACATATCTTGTAAACCAACCATCCGACTAACACATGTGGTCCGTCGTTCAGAAGGTAATTAACTAGCCTTTCCAACGATAGGTATATAGAATTCAATGAAATTTGGGGAAGTTACTGACAATGAAAGTTAAAATAAAGCAAAATGAATTTTTTGATCATTTTCAAAAATTAAACATTTTCGAATGGTTTTTTTATAGATAAACCAAATGAGCTCCTCTGGTTTTAAAATCTAAGATGAAAGATATAGTATTTGAGCAAATATTAAGCTTAACACCAATAAAATTGAAAGAAAAATGACAAAGTTATAATGCACGGAGTGGAAACACCAACTTTTCATTTATTACACAGTGCGAAACAAATTTTTTATTTTTCCGAGACCCATCCAAGTGTTGATATAGACGTGAAACTAGAGGTAGTTTATAGTATCCTGGCATAGTCAGTTTTTCATTTTCTGACCCAAAAACCTTCTTAAAGGACTTTAAATTTTGAGGATTTAAAATATTTTTTTTAAATATTTGCGATTGTGCAATGTTGAAGATATGGGTATCAAATAAAAGAGAAAAATTGTCTCCTTTTTTACTAAATGTTCTATTTTCAACTTGAATTTGATACTATATATCTAGATGCAAAACATATATATTTTTTCCAAAGGATTCGCTATTAAACTTCGAATATATCGAAGGACACATATTTGAAAGAACCATACTCTCATATTTTTGTCCTGAAACTTCAAAATTGGAAATGTAGTCTGAAGGCGACAAATTTCGAGATTGGAAAGCAAAGAAGCGGTAGAAGCCGTTGTTCACCACGGCTGCCTTCGCTACATCAGAGATAAGAAAACAGCAGAAAAAATGTGACAAAGGCTGTGGTGGGTTTTCGCCAAGAAATCGATTGCGGCAGAGCTAACGATCTGTAAGTAGCTAGAACGACTTTGGGTAAAGGAAGACATCTCACCATGTTTGAGGAAATGGTGAGGAATCTGAAGATTTCTGGAGCAAAATCGAACGAAGTGGCACAATTATTCATGACTCAACCGGAGAAGTTCGATTCCCTGGTGACAGTCTTGCAGAATATGGAAGTGGATAAATTGAATTACAGCAATTTAAAGCAGCGATTGCTGTTGGAGGAAGTGAAGTTCAAAACCTGGCAAGAAGAATGCGAATTTTTTTTAAAGAACAACTTGAAACAATCATCTCATCTTCAATAAAACAGCCGCCTCACATTCATTCGAGCTCGATATGATTCAAACCTTATCTGATAAACCTTATTTGAAGGACCTTCTTTGATTGAAAAACAAATCTAAATGTCGCTTATATCAGCGTTTGAATTACTGGCAACAAAATAAATATCAAACTACATGAGTGTCTGCTCTGCTTTGAATAAAACGTGTCCAAAAATCACCTAATAAATTAAATCACAAATTTTTAACATCGAGGTGTCCAAGCTTCCTTCTATGGTGTGATTTATTTTATTAGAAACACGTTTTAAATTCATAATTCGCTTTTGAGCTCTCGAGCTGTGAATCTCTTCAGTTAGTTTGCACAAAAGATGAACGTCAATGGGCCATTGCCAAAATCAATCGACTTACCGATCTCAAGTCGAACATATGTAAATGTCCAAATGACACAGTGCGGACGTCAGAGCCAGCGCCACCAGTAAGGCAAAACCAGCCTTTTAAACAGCAACAACAACGACATTTCATTTTAATAAATTTTGTAGAAATATTTACATAAAAATAATCATAAATTCTGAAACTGATCCAAATGGGGGCAGAACACGCTTGTTCGCGCGTACACACACACACACACACACACACACACGCGCAGAGCCACCACCTGTGACGGTGGACGGCGCATTCGTTTGGCAGAGGCGGCTGACGCGTCGCACGAGCGCAATTAAAACGCTGTAAATTAAGCATAAATGCCCACTTAAGTCACAAATCGAAACCGAATCGAGGCGAGTGGCGCGAGAAGTGGGTGTCGAAATTTGTTAACAAAACGCGAGCGCGCACCAGACACAACCACCAGCAACAATAACAACACCGACTAGCAGCACAAAAAGTGTTAATTTAATTCTTGACTCGAACAAAAACCACACACAAAAGTCGAAAATATTGTGCCGAAGCGAAGAATGACGGAAAAATTCCAGTTTACATCGAATGCAAATCAATATTGAACATTACAATCAAAGTCGGCCGAGGAAGCTCGAAAGCTGAAAAGTATAAATTTTGGTAGAGTGAAAAACGGCTGCGTTGCTATTACAACAACCAACGACAGCAATAAGTCAATAAATGGTGAGAGAAAATTTTCCGAATTGAAATAAGACACCGAAAAAAATGCGAACAACAAACATTCCGTACGATTGCGGCGGCGGTGTGTGGGCAGCAGACGTGTCATACTGTGCGATACCATCGAACGCTTAAGTCACCTGTGCGCCTGCGCGCCAATCTGTCGCGGCCATACGAGTACATGCGGAAAAATTGTTTCAAATGCAGTCAAATGATTGTTGAAAAAAATGAATGAATTGATTAGAGTTCAATTGAGGAGTTGGAAAACCCCATTAATTGTTATCACAAAAAATCAAAAATTAAATGAAAATTGAAATGAAAGCAGCAGCAATTGCTTCAGTTGAGTTACTTGAAAAATGATTGAATATCAATTAAGAAAAAAAATAATTTCAATTAAAGTGATTATAAGAATTCAAGTTAAAGTAATCAATAAAAGATAAATACAAGTTTTGCTATGTCATTTCGTAATTTTGATGTCTTAGGTTAGGTTAATTTAAGGCATCACAGCTTAAATTAGTTAATTGAATTAATTAGAGTTTAATTGAGTAGCGTAAGAACCCCATTCTTCTAATTTTTATCATGAAAATGAAAGGAAAGAAGTAAATAATTAAATACTTTCTGATTAATTTAGTTGAAACCAATGAGACTAGTGGAAAGTAAACGATTACCAAATGAAACTTTATAAATTGTTACCTAAACTACCATTAAACAAATGAGTTAACTAAATTGACTGTGAAAAGTTATTATATTTTGAATTGATTACTTATTTATTTCATAAAAAAAAATTTTTAATCATTGTGAATATTCAATATTCAATGCGATTGATATGTCTTGATCAATTAGTATTAAAAAAATTTATTAAATACTTGATGTCTCATTTAAATTATTTATTGATATAAATAATTAATGAAAAATTTAGAATTCTTAATTAAATTAAATTTTAAATTAAAAATGAAATTTAAAATAATTAATGTTTTAGTATTCATTTAATTATTAACTTGAATTGCTGAAAAATCTAGTACATAATTATTTTCAATATTTAAACTTATTTCTTAGTAGTCAATGGAAATATTGCACATGATTTAAAGTAATTAAAACGCATTTGTAATTGAATTAAATATCTACATATTCTTGAATATAGATAAACTAAAATTATAATTGATTTAAATTTATTTTATTAAATTAAATGAGCTTTAGTCAATTTTGAATATTTAATGTTTAAATTAATATTAATTAATTCAATTGCTTGATATTAATTTTATTATCATTTTGCCTTTCTCGATTTGATTAAAAGTTATTACAAGTACTAAACTTAATTAGTTATTTTAAGAACTAAAATTAATTAGTTGTTTGAAGCACTGAAAATAATAAAAAACAAAATAATATAAAATAATAATTTAAATAACAAACTAAGCAATTCACTTCGCAATTACATCTTTAACTAAGTCAATTTTTCTTTTTAAATTATCATTTTGATTTAATTTCATTAAAAATTCAACTTAATCGCTGCTTATCATTAAATCAACCACTATTTGATTAAATAGTAACCAAATAAATTCTCAATTACTATTGAAATAATATTTACTATTGAAATATTTTCTATTGAAATAAACTGTAAATTAATTTCACTGACTTTGAAAATAGTTTAAATCGCTTCATTTACAATCAATGACTTTTTATTTAAGTAAAAACAAAATCAATTCCCAATTCTCAATTAATCAATATAATTGATATTTCAAAGAACTGTTACTGAAATTATTTTTTTATTGAAATAAACTGTTAATTAATTTCAATATTTTTCAACACAAAGTTAATTGTTATATTAATTAATTAATTGTATATAACCAAATCAATTCTGATTTAATTACTCTAATTAATATTTTAAATGCTAAATGCTTTAAATGCTTATTTACTAAATAAATAAGCTGTTAATTATTAATTTCAATAATTTTTAAAAAATATCGCTGCTTGTAATCAATTCAATTACTTTTTATTTAATACATTACCAAATTATTCCGATTTAATCAATCTAATTGATACTTTCAATGACTTTTACTATTGAAATAAACTGTTAAATTGAATAATTTTGAAATCAATCTAATTGATATTTTAAACGACTTTTACTACTGAAATAATCTGTTAAATAATTTTAATAGTTTTGAATTAAAAACAAATCGTTTTAATTACAATTAATTACTCCTTAATTACTTAACGGTCAATAATAATCAACTTTAATTTTATTTAAAATTTGAATTACCTTATCATCAATTCAAATACTTTTAGTTAAATAAATAACCAAATTAATTATTCTAATTAATCAATCTAATTCATATTTTAAGTTACTTTTTCTATTGCAATAAACTGTTAATTAATTTGAATAATTTTAAAATTGAATAAAATCGCTTTCTTTACATTCAATTACTTAATAATTCGATTACTTAGTAATAATTTAATGACCAAATCAATTCTTCATTAATGATTTTTTGGAAATGGCTTTGACTATTCAAAGAAAGTGTTAATTTATTGTAATAATTTTGGAAACAAATTAAATCGATTCAATTAAATTGTAATTAACAATGAAATCAATTCTCAATTAATCAAATAAACTGCTAATTTAAAAAATATAAATAAATCGCCTCAATTACAATCAATAAATTGATATTCGAAACCAAATTGATATTCAATTAATCAATCATAACCTTTTATTATTCAAATAAACAATGAATAACTTTTACAATTTTGAAGCTGACTGAATTACTTCTTACGTAATAAACAAACCATTCAACTCTCACTAAAATTCTGAATTTAATTGAGTTGTGTAGCTTTTCATTTTACAACCCGCTTCATTTAACGTAAAATAAATGTAATAGTAAAAAACAAATTAATAGTTAATCAAAATTTTAATTGAATACTTAATTACAAAGTTTGAAGTCTTAAACTTCCCACAATTATTGGAATTTTTACAACTCACTCTAAATAGTTTAATCTTATTTTTCTTGTGTGTATAAAATAACTTTATTTGATTTTCTCCAAATGCCATTTGGCATTGTTGTTGTTGTTATGCTTTTTCATATTATTATTGTTGTTGTTGCTGTTAGTGCGGTAATGCTGTTGTAATTTAATGCGCAATAAATTTGTGTGCCTATTGGCGCCTGTTTCAATGCTGCCACAGCCTAAGGTGACCATAAAAGTGCCAATAATGTAAGTTAAATTGCTTAGTTAGACGATTTGTTGTTGTTGTGATTTGTTGCAGGTGTAGTTGCAAGCATGGTCGCTTAGTTTTATTGTGGTTGTTTTGGTTTTGCTTCACCTACGCGTTTATCAGTTATTTGATTATTTCTCCCAATGCAGCATTTAGGTAGGTTTATCTATAAAATTATCATCAGCGTGCGAAATCAATTGCACAAATACCAGCATTACCCCCACAACCGACAGACAACATTCAACAGTTTCAACGGTACCAGCAACAACACAGCGCCATCAACATCGACATCGAGATTGCCCATTAAAAACGCTGATATATGTGCATTATTTATGTGTGAAGTTGTGTGTGTGTGTCTATAAAAATATTTGCATAAGAAATAGGAAAAAATACTAAAATAATTCAAATCAAAATTAAATATAAACAAAATTAAATCAATGCAAGATAAAATAAAACTTCAAACAAAATGTGCGGGTCGCCACTGGCATCGATGCATCGAAAAGAATGCTTTGAAAAATTGTTGCGTACACTGCGAGAAAAACAGTTTCAGGTGGATGGTGATGGGAAACTGAATTTTAATTCAATTATCCTGAGGTTCAATGGTTCAATTGTCATCTAGATTGTATTGCAACTTAAATAGATCCGCTCTTGAAAATAATTTCTTCTTAGAAGAACTTTAGTTTTACTTAACCATATCTCTCTTCAACACAATCTAACCGTTGCTTTTTTATCTCAAGTAACGCCAAATGTTGCCTTACTGCAAGTTCAACTTGAAACAAATTTCAACCCTATCTTAGTCTTGATTTCAACTCGATTTCGACCACTCAAATCGGGCTTTTTACGATCTTTCTGTTCTCAATCTAATATAAAACTTAAGTTCTACCTTGACCAATCCTCAACTAGACTTTAGTCCTGACTTCAACCGTATCTCAACCAGTCAAGTAAAACTCAACGGAATTTTTCTAAGTTTAATCTAATATAAAACTCAAGTTGAAACTAAGTCAATGGCCCATCATTACTTTAGTCTTGACTACAACCTTTTCTCAGCCAGTCAAGTCAAGCTCATCCCAATCATTCTGAATTCAACCCAAGATTTATGAAACTAAAGTTTAACCTAAATCATTCCTTAACCCTACTGCAGCCTTGACTTCAACCATATCTCAGCCAGTGAAGTCAAGTGAAGCTCATCAGAAATTTTTCGAGTTCAATCTAATATGAGATTTAAGTTCAACTTAAACTATAACCTTACTTTCTACTTGATATAAACTTGATTACAGCAAATCAAGCTTTCTTTCTTTCATAATTTAACCTAAACTAATCCCTGGCCCTACTTTAGTTTGGACTTCAACCTTATCTACTTAAATTCATCCCAAGTCAATCCCTTAACTATACTTTAGTCTTGACTTCAACATTACTCCAGCCAGTCAAGTCAAGCTAAACGGAATCTTTCTAAATTCAATCTAATATAAAACAAGCACAATAAAGTTCAAGCAAAGGAATAGAACATATTGTATATTATTTGGTTCAAGCCAAACCAATGCCTAACCCGTTTTTAGTCCTGACTTCAACCGTATCTCAGCCATTTAAGCTGAAGCTCATCGGATTTTTTCTGAGTTCAATCTAACATAAAACTTAAGTTCACCCAATCCATAATCCTACTTTAGCTTTGACTTCAACCTTACTTTGGCCACTCAAACAAAATGAATCGCGATCTTTCTGAATTCAATCTAATATGAAACTTAAGTTCAATCCAAACTAACCCCAACCCTACTTTAAGCTTGACTTCAACTTTATTTCGTTCAGTCAAGTGAAGATGATCTGAATCTCTCTGAGTTCAACTTAACCCTATCCACAGCCTAAATTAGCTCCGATCTTAAAAATTTTTTTCTTATTTCGACCCATCAATTCAACCTTGTCTCAAACTGACCTCACTTCAACCTAACCTCAACCTTCAGCCTTTATGAAGCTGGAATTCTATTCCAATAATAAATAACTTACTTCCTAATTGCTATCTAACCAATATTTCGCAATCACACCCTCAACCAAACATTACGTCAACCTAACCTAACCTCAATCGTACCTAACCTAACTTAAAAGTTACTTTAGTTTTAAGCTTATCTTACCAAAAAATGTTCAGCTTACCACAATTTAAACATAAAAAAATATCAATCAATATTTAGATAAACCTAGAATTTTGTTTCAATCTAACTTTTCATCGTTACTTCAATTCATTCCAAGCCTCAAATATTCAAACTTAACCTTAAACAACTAAAATCTCCAAAAAGTTATTCACAGTGCATTTTTTGAAATCAATCAAAAATCTGGGATATCGCTCCGAGCTGGACTCAATTTTTTTCATAATCAACAACTCTTCTTCTTACAATTAATATTTTTATTGTTTGTTTTACTTTTTCGCTGCTTCTGTAAAAGTTGCTGCGAATCTGTTTTTTGCATTTCTCTCCACTTTTTTTCTTTACGACATTGTTTTATGTTAATTCGAAATGTTGTGATGTCGATGTTGTTGACATTTGAAATTTGTTTTATTTACTTTCGATAATTTGCGCTGCAAATTTAAATGTAAATTCCTGCATTGATTAGAATTTGAGTGTAAATTTTTTGTGCAAACACCACATTGCGAGAATCTTTTTAAGAAATTCACAATTGTAATGTTGTTGTAGCTGAGCCAAGCGAATATTGCGCTAAGAGTTTAAAGTCCTGAAAGCATAAAAAGGTTTTTGGGCAAATGAGAATCTAAAACGAGCAATAATTTGATTCTTTTTCGTCTTTAATTGACAACTTACAAGCAGCATTTGATCCAAACCTAAAGAGGTTGGACTTTGCTAGAGCCTTCAAAGTTTGCGGAGAGTTTTTAGCAACAGTCAAAGCTTTTTGATCTGAACAGTCACAGTTCACTTGTTTTGTTGGATTAAAAGTTCAAGAACCCTAAATCTCCACCACTTAACTTTCACTGATTCTAAGAATTTCTCGTCTTGAGCAGATTCCTTCCACTGGTATCTGTTTTAAATTGTTCTCATGGAGCCAACGAGTGCATATTTGTGCTTTCAGGGTTGCAAGCATTTTGCCGTGTAAGCATTTCGAGTACGTGGGTTGTTCGCCGAGTGTCCAAATTAACATTTTCACGCTGTTAAATTAGTTTTCTGTCCTTTACGAGGTAAAACCAATATTGATGATTTGTTAAAACAAGCCCTGAGGCTAAAATTAGTCTTTAATTATTTGAGCAGCCGAAATATGAATTGACCGAAAAATTTTAATTTCATTTCTTCTCACAACAACAAAGACTGTTCCACGTGACAAGCGATGTTTTATTGTTGATCAAACAGAAGGAAACTAAACGGTAAACTGGCCAAAATAATCACATTAATCGTTATTAAAAAGAAGTCAAAGTTGGACATAGAAGTCCTCAGATGACGGCGAACGTGTCGGCCACTTGTGCAGCCGGCGACCGGATGTGCGGCTGTGGCGGCGATGTCGAATTGCCGCAGACTTTGTTGATGTTATTAGGTTTTCGAAAATATTTTCATACACAATTTGGGTTTTATTTGGTTTTTAGTTCAAATGATTAGCGCCGAATGATTGCTCGATCACGTTGATTGTTGTGATCACTGAGCGGCGAACACATTCGCACTTGGCTACAAATTCTTGATGCCGTTTTGGCAGCGATTCGCAGCAATGTTGTTGCTATTTACCAGCGAGAGCGTAGGTGTGTTAAATGTGAATTGAAAATTCACACACATTATTACAAAAACCACATCAAGTCGTTGTGTGAGGCCCAGATGTTAGGGACCGGCCGGTTGTTTGCTCGTATGACTTGAGGTTTTTTCTGGTTAATTTACACTGAGGTTGTTGTTAGTGTTACTTGGAATTTGTGCATTAAAATGTTTTGGCTGAAAATTACAACATTTAAATTGTAAGTTGGATCATAAATTTTGAACGAATATTAAAGGAAAAAATGATGACATTCAATGTAAATAAATAAGAAATTTTTGATTAGGTTGAAAATGTGATTCTGAAAATGGAAGCTGATAGCGATTTCATTTGTAGATTTGTTTCAATTTGGGACAAAATTCCTTGTAGATTGCTTTCAAATTGCGACAAAACTCTTTGTAGATTTCAACTTGGAACAAAAGTCAAACATTTTTACAAAAACGAGCTGAAAGTTCTTGATGCCTTGTTTTGTTTTTATGATGACATTTGTAGATTTGTTTCAATTTGTAAAAAAAATTCTTTGTAGATTGGTTTCAACTTGGGACAAAACTCTTTGTAGATTTGTTTCGACTTGGAACAAAACTCAAAAATGTATACAAAAGCGAGCTAAAAGTTTTTGATGCCTTGTTTTGTCTGCAATTTCAAATTAACGCTTCACTACTGCCAACTTTTCCACTCAATTACCATTTCTGCTTTGGGTAAATGTTATGAAAAAACATTGTGCAATGCCAAATTGAAATCTCACCACAAGTCGTCCACTTGAACACATAACAATCCCCCGCAGCCCAGCACAACAACAATCCAATGCTTTTTACAACATCTTGATTACATTTTTGGCATTTTGCATTGACAATGTTCTAACTCGTAAAGTTGTCAAACCCATAAATACACACACACACACATGCACGGCAACTCCTGCCAAACGATTCCTGTAATAAATCTTAAAATCTCGAACTGGCTGCAAAGCCAAACGAAGTCGTCGTAAATCGGTATTCACACGCTACCAGCTTTGTTCTTGTCTTCCTGATTTTTTACAATTTTTTTTTATATCTGTAAGTCTGTCTGTCTGTACGCATTTGTGAATGTCACACAAGTGTCACTTGTGACAGTGTTCACCGTTGCGGCCGTGGCGCCATGCTGCCGCTGCGGAAACCCTGCTGTGTCGAACGAGTTTGTGAATTCTGCTTGATTGATTTCTTTGCGCCATTTCGTTGTTTGAGTTGTAAAATTTTCGGCTTAGCTGGAAAATTTCTCAGATATTTTATTGGATTTTAACCACACTTTGTGTTGTGTGTGAAGAGCTGCTCGCATTGGGTTCGTGTGACCACTTGCGAGGGTCGGCGGTGAATGTTCAGTGAAGTTATTGTTGGTGTAATGTGGTGTAATGGAAATTAGGGGGCGTGGCAGGCGCTAAAGTGCTCTTAAGTCTTTTTTCAAGTTTTTTGCTTTCTAATTTGTATGCAATCGTGTAAAATATCAAGGCGCCTGTTTTCCTTATGAATTTTCAGCTGGACCTCTTAATGGAGGAAAACAGGTTCGAGATTTGAAATTTGTTGCGTTTTGGAGATTTGTCAGGAGTCTTGAATCCTGCATATGGTTTCCTGTTTAATCGTTTCTACTTCTGTCTCATCTCCACAGCTTCTGTAGACATCACTGGACAAAAGACCACATAGCCCAGTGTCTGGTCGCGATTCCAACGAGCTACCGAATCGAGGTTTGTTTTGAGTAAGGACGAGTTTAAATTCCAAGTGTCCAAACTTAACTTAAGTGTTATATGTCAAAGGGTTTCATCTGAGGTCTCCCTGTAGACCAGTTTGAAATGGGTTCTACCTAATGTTCAACTGGGGGGTTAATATTATTCAAAACTTTATCACAATAGAGCCAAACATATGTTCATTCATGCATGTATATTTACATATGTATGTATGAACATATCAAATGATGTTCTATCAATATCCAAAACAACTCTGTCCTTGGGCTCAACATTATCAACAAATTGTCGCTGACATGCAATGAGGCAAAGGACATAAATTAATTCACCATTTCCGACAATGAACACATGGCTCACATGGCTTCAGATGTCCGAATTCATAAAATTCGAATTGAAGTGATGAATTTATTAGTCAAATGCCCGCAGAAAGTGCAGTAGAGATCGAGTGGTGGCCAACAATGGAAATGTCAAACAGCTGTCAATTGAACGGCGTTACGCATGCGCGACGCCAACACGCAGAGAGGAAGAAGAAAGTTGGTTGACAATTGGTTATGGCAGGGTTGATATTTAGGAAAAGGATTTACAACGAAAACATTCGTTGGGAAGAGTGAAAAATTAAATTAAACAGTCGACAGTTTCCAGTCGAATTGTGATGAGCTGGTATATCCGTTCTAAAGATATGGCAACTTCTACTATAAACATGGGTTATTCTAATTGAATTTGTAATGAAAGAGCTCAGTTATAGCGACAGCAAGATGAACAGCAGTTTTTCTTTACAATTAATGACACAAAAATTAAATAGAAATTACTTGTAACTGAAGAACCTTCATTGAAAAATTTTTTGTTTACATAGTTTACCACTTTTCCTTTAATTATTTTGACATCAATGTCACTTATTTACTAAAATATTTTCCACAATATTTAAAGTAAAAACTCCAACGTTTTTTCTTAAAATAACTAAAACAACAACAATAATTGTTTTATGCCCAAAAAACGTTAATCAAATGCTCACTACCGCCCAAGTCTCTGCTCTGTTTTCACCTAATCAGCAACAACAAACCACTTTTTTATTTAATTATTTTGACATCAAATTAATTTATTTTCTAAAATATATTTCACAATACTTAAAGTATAAACTCGAAATTTTTTTCACAAAATAACTAGAACAACAATAATTTTTCAAAAACTCCAATCAAATGCTCACTACCGCCCAGGTCTCTGTTTTGACCTCATCACTTTTTCGTTTAATTATTTTGACATCAAGGGCACTTATTTTCGAAAATATATTCAAAATTATTTAGAGAAAAAACTCCAAAGTTTTTAAAAAAAAAAATAACAACATCAAAATTTGTTTAATGCCCAAAAATTCGTATCAAATGCTCACTACCGGCCAAGTCTCTGCTCTGTTTTGACTTCATCAGCAACAAAAAAGCACTTTTTTATTTAATTATTTTGGTATCAAGTGCATTTGTTTTCTCAAATATTTCACAATATTTAAAGTAAAAACTCCAAAGTTTTTTTTTAAAAATAACTACAACAACAACAATAATTGTTTAATATCCAAATTCGCGACTCAAATGTCCACTGCCGCCCAAGTCTCTGCTCTGTTTTCACCTCATTAGCAACAACAAACCATTTTTTCGTTTAATTATTTTGACATAAAATGAATTCGTTTTCTAAAATATATTGCACAATATTTAAAGTAAGAACTCCAAAGTTTTTAAAAAAATAACTACAAAAACAACAACAACTGTTTAGTGCTAAAAAAAGCTACTCAAATGCTCACTACCGCCCCGTTTCTGCTCTGTTTTCACTTCATTAGCAACAACAAACCATTTTTTTATTTAATTATTTTGACATCAAATTAATTTATTTTCTAACATATGTTTTACAATATTCAAAGTAAAAATTCCAAAGTTTTTTCAAAAAATAACTACAACACCAACAACAATTGTTTAATATCCAAATTCTCTACTAAAATGTTCACTACCGTCTTTGCTCTGTTTTCATCTCATCAGCATCGACAAAACCAACAAAATTTGGTGCAAAACACAGCGCGCCACACCAACAATCGATCGATCGATCGGAACGATTGCGCTGCTCGATAACCGACGGATCGGGCGGCGCACGCATGCGCGCTGCTAATTTTGTGCTTCTTCCTTTTTATTGTATTATTTGGCTGGCGCTGCCAACCACGCAGCGCGAATTTCCTTGGAAGTGGCCAGTAAATTCTGGGCCGTGGTTCAATTTTTTTGCAATTCGTTGCATGCGCAACGTTTTTGTTGTTTGCTCTTTTAACTGACTTTTATTTTTATTGCACATTTTTCGACGCCCACCGGCGGTCAGTGTTGAACGATTTTTGTTGAGCCTTATTTTGTTGTTGTTCTTGTTGTTATTGTTATTGGTGTTTTTTGGCTCCCCCTTTTGTTGGTTTATTGTTCCATATCAGATAATTTGGTGCAGTGCGTACAGTGGTGTGTTGTTGTTGTTTGGTTAGTTGGTTGTTGGCCTTCTTGGTTTGGGTTTTCGTTTGGGATTTACTGCTGTTTTGGGAATTTTAATTAAAATATTTCTCACAGCAACTTTTGCGTCCAGTCGATTGCCGGATTCTCGCTTTGCATGGGTTTTCATGTTGTTTTTGTTGTCTTTTCGAGTGGGTGTAGAAAGTGTTGAAAATGGTGTGGGGACATTATTGAAATCTTAGATTGTGCCACATGTGAAATAATTGCGAAGAATTAAAATTTCTTTAATTTTTAATGAGCTAAATTGTTAACAAAATAAAACATTTGCAGTCTCTGAGAGATGGAAGTGAAACGATAAGTTGAGTAGATTTTTAAGAAATGAAAAGAAAGAGGAATTAAATTGATGAATTTTTAGAAATATAGAAAATAATTTTTTGTTTGAAGTAACGTTTTTACATAACTTCGTATGAAGTGGTAGCTTACTTCTGAAAAAGCTAAGTTGAGCTCAAACGGATTGGACGTTGTGATAGTTTATGTTAATTTAGAAGAAACACGAAAGGATTATTGTCAAAATGTTAAAAAAATCATGGAAATCTTCGAGTCCAAATGTGATCGGAGCATTTTTTCGATTCTCCAGGAGTAAAATATTGCAAATAATATTGTTTGGAACAAATTAAATGAGGTTGGATGCAAAAAGGAGCTCGATGAATGAAGCTCATGGACTGAAGTTCCATATGCGAATGGCACAAAATCGATTCATTTCTGAACGGATGGTGACTGGTTATGAAAGGTGACTGACTTACGACAACGTCAAGCAAAACTGGTGGTAACCAAATCGCGGTGAGCCGAGACCAAGACGATTGTACAATCAGGAAGATGTGTGGTGGGATTGGCAGAGAATCATCTCCTATGATCCTAGCTTTTCCCTACGGAAAACCCCCTAACTAGGACCTGTTCTGTCAACAATTGGACTATCTGAAGGAAGTAAACGCTCAGAAGCGGAAATCTGTGACCAATAAGAGAGGAATTATCTTCCATTACTACAACTCCAGGCCACAAACACAGATAGCGACTCGCCAGAAGCTTCAGGAGAAATATTCAATATAAACTTTATTATTCGACGAAATAAACTAGAGAAGCCCAGCGAAAGACGCTTAAGTTGCGGTTGAGTTCCGCATTCCCATCAAAATTTGTTAAGAGTGAAATTTTTTGTCTTCTTGGTCATAGCAAACAGCAGAAGAAAGAGATTTGAATGCTGCAGGATCAACAGATCTATCTGGCTGGAAAACGATATCAATAAATCGGTACACCTGATGAAGAGGATACAAAGTGATCCAGCCAGACTCACTGTGCTTACCAAATCAAGGTTCGAGAGAAGATTGTGAGAACACAATCACAATAACAGCTGCATAATGAGACTAAAAGAAGAAAACCACCCAACACATGCTCAGCCTTATGAAAGAGGAGATGAAAAAGATGATCAGGTAACCAAGGATAATCGTTCATAGAAGATCTTAAGGAAGTCTCCAATAAACCTTAAACTTTTACATTATTAGAAATAATTCCAGCTGACTAGTGAGTTGATTCCCAACATTTATGAAATCCATCACATCTTTATGCACCTGAAATGACTTTTTCTCAAATCTCAAAAAAAGCTGAAATTTCCAACAAAAAATTAAAAAATCTCAAAAAATCTTAGATAATTTTTGTCATTATAAAAAAGCAATTAAACTTCTAATAAAAAACTAAAAACATATAATTTTTTTGCAGCCTTTTTATTTATTCAGCAACAACAACAACTTCACACAAGCAAAACAACTAAAAACAAAAAAAGAGAATGGTATGAAATTCGCTGTTCTTAAACTTTGTTCATTCATTGCATAAATTATACACTTTGAAGCATAAAATTTAATCAAAATAAATTAAAAACTTTAGCTTTCAATATTCAAGGCTTCAATGTCAATGTTCAATGTCAACTGTATCACTACCAAAATCGCTTTTGTGAATACCATTATAAAATTTAAATCTCTTAAATCTGCTCTAGAACAATTCTTTTTCCTAAAAATTCTCATAAATGGCCAAGATTCCCCTAAATCCAGAAGGAAATCTCCTAATCTGGCAACACTGAAGAACAACACCCATAAAGACTTCATGAGTTAACGATTTCTATAACGAAAATTTGCAATTACGAAATCAATCGTCATTTCGAGCTTAGCGGCTTTTCGGAAACTGCATCTCGTCATTATTTTCAATTGAATTTTATGCCCAAATAACTGTACAAACATTGAGCGTTTAACTGTCGAATAAAGTGCCGTATCCTTTTTACGAGCGTCCGTAATGAAAATGTGCAACTAATTAATTGCACTTAATTAATTGACGCCACTAATGGCAACTTTATTCGCAATGCATGCGTAGGTAAGTGCCGGCCAGGCGTTTTTATCAAAAACGCATTAGGCTTTTGTGCGAATTGCAGTTGGGGGCGCCAACGCTGCGCATGCGCGTCCGTGTCCGTGTCCGCGTCGCCAGTAGCAACGGCCGCCCAAGCCAACCACGGCTGTCAATTAGGCAACGATTGCGGCTGGCATCGCATTTGTGCCAACGAAATTTAACGGCTCGCTGGCATTTCGAACAGGTTCCATACATTTCGGAGGGAATACAAATTTTTAAATATTATGGAAATGTTAAATGGTGTTAAAATTCAGCTTAAGATGTTGTCATTTGTTTTGCATAGTTAAAATTTTATTGTTTTGTGTAGATTAGATGCAAATATTAAGTAAGTGAATTTAATATTCACTTTGAATTGTTTCAAAGTTCACTAAACTAAAGTGGAATGAAAATTGTTGACATCATTTTGTTTTAATAATTTTTTTTTTAATTCATTTAATGACACAACATAACAAAAGTTATAGCAAAGTAACAAAACAAAATAAGAAATTATTAAAAAACAAAAATTATAGTTTTATCAATGCAAATATTGTGAATTAAAATTATATTAAAATAATTAAATAAATAAATTTTATAAATTAATTCATTAAATTGCGATTAAATTAAAATAGGAAATAATAAATAAATAAAATAATGCAAAAAAAACAATAGTCATCTATCTAATTTCTTATCTAATTTCATCAGTCTAATTTCTGTAAATAAAAGTATATATAAATACTTAAATAAATAATTGTAATAAATAAATTAATCAATTAATAATTTAATTAACTCTAAATATTGTGAATAAAAAGTGTATCAAAATAATTAAATAAAAAAATAAAACAAATAAATCAATTGAACTTCAAAAAATACAAATAATTAAATATAATATATATTAATGTAATAAATAGAAATAGTTAAATGACAAAAAAATACAACTAGAAAATAATAAATACATAAAATAATGCAAAAATAATTAAATTTATAATAATTAAAGTTTATAACTGTACTTATTGTGAGTTTAAATTTTATTAAAATAATGAAATAAACAAATATAATAAATCAATTAATAAAATGACAAAAAATTACAAATAGAAAAAAATTAATAAATAAAATAATGCAAAAATAAATAATTAAGAAAATAAAAAAGCACTGTTCATTCAAAATTGGTACGCACTCTAGCAATCCCTTCAGAGTCATTCAATCCCTTCATTTTGGAATGTATTAAAAAAAGTAAGTTCGTATCAGTAGGCAATGAATGTACCGTTATCAGGTTAAAATTTTGTAGATCTAGCTTTTTATTAGTGAGTTTTATTCGTTATGGAGTTTGCTGCTCGGAAATTAATTGTGAACAAATTTGTAGAAAATCCGACATGATCAGAATCAAAAATTGCTAAAATATTAAATTTGTTCAAAACTACTGTTTGGAGAGCAATAAACCGATTCAAGGATACCTTGGGCCTTAAAAGGAAGAAAGAAACAATTAAAAAATACCAAAAATGGCTCAAAACTAAAAAGAAGTGTTCTAGCCTCAATTACGAAGAATCCCGGCTTATCTGACAATGATCGCGCTAAAAAATTTTGAACTAGCTTATCGACAGCTAGGCGAATACGCGTTAAAGCAGGACTGAAATCCTATCGAGCTATTAAATTCCCAAATCGGTCAGACAAACAAATTGTAATAGCAAAAAGACGCGCTCGTTAACTTTATAACAAAATGTTGACCAAATTTAATGGGTGCGTTATAATGGATGATGAAACCTATGTTAAACTTGACTTTAGACAACTCCCAGGACAAAAGTTTTATGCTTCAAAGAAACGGGACGATGCTCCTCCAAAATATTAATACAAAAAAATTGATAAATTTGCCAAAAAAAATTGATGATTTGGCAAACTATTTGCACCTGTTTTCTGAAAAGTAGGGCATATGTAGCTTTGAACGCTATGAGGTCCGAAGTATACAGGAAGGAATGCTTGTAGAAACTTTCACTGCCTTTTATTGATCATCATCGTTCTTCAGTAAAGTTTTGGCCAGATTTGGCGAGCATTCGTTATTCACAGGCAAGAATGAATTGGTATCAAGCCAATAGTGTCGATGTAGTGCCGAAAGATCCAATCAAAAGCAATCCACCGAATTGCCCAAATTTACGCCCAACCGAAAAATATTGGGTTAATGTTAAAAACAAAATCCGCAGAAATGGTGGTGTTATCAAAAATGCAGGATCACTAGATCGGATGTTCAATAAGTAATGGACTGCATCAAGAGAAATGCCCGCAAATTCATACATTCAAATTAAACATAAAATTGTGGTTTCCTTATTTGAATAACTGAAGAAATACCCTTTTGTTTGAGCTATAGAATATTATCGTGTGCTTGTTTTTTCGAGAGATATAACCCAATTTTGAGTGAACAGTGCTTTAATAAATCTTTATCCATAGAAATGAATGCCTCTCGACTTCCATGTACAAATTTTATAAGAATGAAATGTTTTAGAGAAAATGTATGAGATTATAGGAGTTTTAAAAAAAGGAATTGTTTAGGTGAAAGTTAAAGCGATTTCTTCCTAGATTTGGAATAATTGGATTCTTTAGGGGAATATTGCGAGATTTGCTCCTGGCTTTGTGAGAATCTCGGCCTCTTAGGAATTTATTTTCATCAGCTTTGAATATATGACTTTAAAACAGAGAGACAAATATAATTATTTAGTTTAGGTATAATTAAGAAAAGTTTTAGATATTTTTGTTTAGTTTTTGGAAGAAAATTTAAGCAGTTGTTTTTCGATTTAGCAGGTTTCTGTTAACTGACAACACTTCATTCTAAATCATCAAATTAATTAAAGCAAAATTAAGTAAACTTAGGTTTTAAAGCAAACACATGAGTCATGTAAGTCCGTAGCTAGTTTTCAGTATTTTTTGTTTTGAAAAAAGATCAAACTTTTTTGAAATAATACCAACCAATAAGTGACACTTTATTTTTAATCCTTTCAAAAGTCAAATAAAGCCAATAGCCTTTTTAGTTGTAATTTAATTATTACATTTATATTTAAAACAAATAAATAAATGTTTTAAATTTTTATCATTTGAAAAGTTCTGCCACTAAGTATTCAAATCAATGAATAAAAATTGACATAAGTTTTGCTCTTCAGAAGTTTTGCGTCTTTATTGATGTTTGCAATGTGTAAAGTTATCTAAAGGTTGTTGAAAAATGAATGAAATTCTTCATATTAAAAGTAAACGCTAAACATTGTTTGACGCACGGCGTCATAGTTTTAGGAAATCCAATATACCTCTGACCAAAGCATTTCTACAAAACAAATAGTTAGTCATTGGAATTAGATTTCTGTAGAAACCCAATGCACTTTCGACAAATTTTGTCCACAAATCGAGTGACTAACAGTGGAAGTAGTGAGAAAACTATTATCTCAACATTCAACAAAATTATCGCAGTGAATATTAGTAATAATTTAGATGTAAAACTTGCTATTTCAACCCAATTTTTAAGTTTAAATAAGTTGGGAAATGCCCTGAGTTCAATATTAAAAAATAAATATTAAGATTGAAGTACTAGCATTCAGTGAACTCAGGGGCCTCAATATACTCTAACCAGTTCAAAAAATTAAAAATTAGTATCACTTAAAAACTAAAATGGAATTATTAGCATTAACCATTAACTTTATTTCAAACACTGTTAATTAGCAGAGTTGGCCTCAAAGTCTTCGAACATGTTTGCTTACGATTTTTTTGTATGAGAAAATTGACAAAACCACTCAAACATTTCGTTGCTGAGTGGAAAATGGCGTCAGTGACATTTGAGTCACTGGTATCGTATTACAACATGTTGCAGACTGTTAAAAAGCGGCATGGATGCTGTTAAAGAATGTTTTTCATAACAGTGATGAAGACTGTTTGAATGATAAGCAAAAGGGAAAAACACTTTTAGGTTTATTCGAACTAAAGTTGGTAGAAGAACTTGAAGGTGTTAGATTCGAGAGGAGGTAAATTATTTGTATATATTTTAATATATATTTTTAACAATTAACTACTACTGACAAGCTGTATGGAAGCTGTTAAGTGATTTTTGAATAACACAGATAAGGAGGAGAAAGAAATTTGTAGGTTCATTTGAACTTATTTAAATTGAGATAAGAACTTGAAAAAGTTCAGTAAAGGAATGTAAATTGTTCTAATCCTTAAATATAATTATTTGAAAATTTATAAATTTTACTAAATTCTAAAATATGAGAGAAGAAGGTGACAATTCTGCTGTTGTGTGTGTAGAGTTTTGTTTTTCAACTCTACTTAAATTTCCTGAGCTGAATTTACTTTTGTCTTGAATTCAAGTGGTTTCACTGAGAATAAGTTGGCATTTTTTCTAGTCTTCCAAAATGTTAAAACTAGAAATATTTTATCGTTGTTGATGTAAGTTTAATGCTGTGAGTAACTTCCATCTGTTAGCTGTCTTGTCTTCTCAAAACATTTCCTATACAAATTAGACCTTCAACAGTTACAATTACCTTCAACAAAGCATCATTAATTTTCGTCATATGTAGAGCAAAAGTTTCAGATAAAAAAATACCAAAGAACCACACGAACTCACGTAGTGTCCATGACTCATTGGCATTCGATACGATAAAAGCGCAGACAAACGTAAACAGCACCGAAAATTATCATCACACATGTCGCTTTGCATATCGGCCGACGATATTCGACTGTCTGCGCAAGGGATCCGAACTGTCACAGAAAAGTGAGACAAGCAATGATTTAAAACATCATGCAAAAAACAATTACAATTCAATAACAACAACAAGCAACGAGAACACAGACTGCGTAATCTTCGAGACAAAGCTACGAAATAAGAAGTGACGAAACGTCGAGCAACTTCGAGCAGTTAGTGAGTGACAGCAGTAAGACGAACACTTCGATCAAAGTGCAAAGTACAAGAAAACTTGAGCGTAATTGCCAAAATTGATGGATTGTGTGGAATGTTGCAACGCTTGAAAGTTCAAGGTGCAAAGTGAAAAAATTGGAAGCTGGCATAGCTGAGCTGTGACTCTGAGCACTTTTGAGCGATATGAAGTGAGGTCATGGTTGGCGTCGAATATGTGAATGTGAATGAGTTGTTTGTTGATAAGAAATTGAAGTTTTTGAACTTTATATAGTAGTTTGTAGTTGTGTGTTGTGAGAAGCGAAAGAGGGGCGTTCGAAATGGGATCATATTGGCTGAAGCAACTAGAGTTAGTGAAGCGATAATCATTGTGATTGAAGTTTGTGACATGAGTCTTTTACGTAAAAGTAAAGTTTGATGAGTAAGGAAGTTGAGTTCGTGGGAAAAAAGACTGGAAGAGGATACAAAGAAACAGTTCGAAGAAATAAAGTGGGAATATACGATACGTAAGTGATTGGCGCTTATAGAGAAGAATGTGTGGAATAAGAGTGAAACACTTAACGTTCGTTTGGAGTTGCAGTTCGTCAGATGGATCAGAACTAGTCGACCTCATCTATCTACAGAGTGGCGCAAAAGTTGTCAACTGGTGCAAAAGTTGTCAGCCAGTGTTCTTTGGCTCTAATTTGTTTATGAATGAATGAATTAATCCTTCCTATTCCTATTCATTCAGAAACATTCGGCCAAAGAACACTGAATGAGTAGGAAAGATTATTTCATTCATTCATTCATAAATAATTTAGAGCCAAAGAACACTGGGGGAAAACTTTTGCGCCACCCTGTATCTATCATCCTTTCTTGAGCCCAAAATACAATGGGCTACCTAACCTGAGTTAGTCAGGATTTCAGTTGGACGGAGGGGGGGAGGTGGGGGTTGTACCATTTTGAGCTCAATTCCATATGAAACCATATTTTGCCCCATCAATTTTTGTTAAAGGCGTTTCAACCCCTTCTGAGTCCATTAGCCTGAGTGCTTCAGGAATGGAAATCCTATGGTTTATTTCATTTCAGTTCAATTTAATTCAATTCACTTCTATCCTTCCCTCACATCTATCTATCTAATTCTCTTCATCAATACAACGTACGTTCCAAAGTAAACATAATTAAAAAAAAAATAACAACAAATGTTTTTCAAAATACTCCCCAGATATTCAAATTCTGAAGTCTTCCGGAAAACACGAAGATTGATATTGTTTGATTTTCGAGAAGAAAAATATCGTCCTGCTTTTGGAACAAGTATTTTTGAAGTGAAAAAAATATGAAATCAGGACATACAGGATTATGAATACAAACGATTGAAAAACAAAAACAAGTATATAACCACCCAACCATGTACCAAGTATATAACAACAAATTTAATACAACAATTTGCACAGATTGAAAGCATGTCGAATGGGTGAAATTATTGCCAAGTATGTCCTTAAGGTTGCCGTATATCCTTGCTGTATGTCCTTAAGGTGCTTCTATGACCTCAAAACGCTTTTCTCTTATTGGCAAATGGACTTTTTCGAAAAGCTAAAAGTCATATGGTGCCAAATCAGGCAAATATAAAAAGTTGTTGATGTTTAAAACTCAATTTTAGTCAAAAAATAGGTCACACGTGTCTATCGATCAACTTGTGCGTTAAAGAAAAATGCATTAAATTAATGTCAACGAGATGACGTACGTTAAGAAAACGGGTCGAAAATGACCCAGATTAAAATTACAAACTCAAATTACAAAAATAACAAAGCCAACTTAATTTTTAAAATATAAAACGCTTTGATTTCGATAGATAATATCCAAGTAAAAAAGTCATGAAAAGACAGATAAAATAATTAGAAAAATTTTAAAAATATTAGAAGTGCAAAACTAAAAACTACATCAACGTAGGTCTACGGTTAAATCAATTTTCAGTAATTTCAATGCAAATTTTGACTGATCTTTGAACGCACAGTTTTGATTGAATCTGCTGTCATTGCGACTGTTAGTTGGTCATCATTTATGTCCTCACAATATTTTTTAAATCGCATATATCACACATAAATCCTGTCACGGGTTGAATAATCATTTTCAGAAACTTGGTCCACCAATTGGAATGTTGGGGTAAAAGTTTAACCAGGTTTCAAATAAAACTAAATAAATCTTTGTTCAATGACACAAACCTACTGTCACTTCAGATGTAATAACTTCGCTTTAAGTGAACCAAATGTCATGAAATTTCAACTGGAACTCCGAAAAGAATGTACCTTTCCAATGTACTAAGCAACATTGCTGAGTATATGAAGGAACATCTATTTTTTCAAGTGTTCTGTCTATTTTTGAACACAACTTGTAACACAATGAACAGCAGAAAACAGAAAATAGAACCCAAAAATACATTTATTTCAATTTCTATCAAAGAAAATATTCACAAAAATGTTGCAAAAAGAAAAATATATTTACATTCTCAGTTCATTATCTTATCGATATGTATTGAAAAATATTTTTTGGAAAAGTTGCAGTGTTTGTGATGATTGGCCACTGCATCAAATATTGCACTGGTTTGCTTACAACAACAACAACAACAACAGTGTTCACACAAAACTCCAACAAGTCGACAGCTTTGTTGGCTGCAAATTGTCGCTGTTATCATCGACCTCGACTGCAATTTTACTTGGCAGCAATGCAACGAAATGCACTCAACAACGATAAACTTCGGTACAGAACCCTTAAAACACTGTTAACAGCGGTTCACTGTTAACAGCAGTTCACTGCTAACAGCACACAACAACAGGCGAACTGGCCAACCCACGAACCAACCAACTGACCAGCAGCCGGCGCTTAAGATTCTTCACTTTGCTTGCTGACCATTGCCGTGCTGGTGCCTTCAAGCCAGCAACAGTAATAATAACAGCAACAGCAACCACAACTACAAACACCACCACCACCACCACCACCAGTGGCTAACAGCGGCGTCCGCGTACCGCTTGCGGCCGTATGCGACAGTCGTATTTGGTAGATACGGTGCCGTTCGATGCGATAATGCCGCCAGCCAGTCAACAGCGCCGAGACAGACGAGCCGCTGCTGACGGACGACACTGCCTGAACGACGACTTGGGCTCGGCTCGCGTTCGCTTGGCCGCCTGCCGTCCGTCCGTCGCACAGCGTTCAGCTCGGTTCTTCTGTTCCGCTGACTTCACTTCAGTTTAGTTCAGTTCAGTTCGGTTGAGTTCAGTCAGTCAGTCAGTCTCACATGCGGCGGCGCTGCAATTGATGTGCGGTTCAGCTCGTGGTTCAGTTTGTATTTGGCAAGCGTACGATTCAGTTCTGTGGCAACTGTCGCCGGGTTAAAAACGTTCGAATGCTTCGAATGCTAAAGAGCCAGCAAAACGCACTCACACACACATACACACGCACCAACAACAACCACAACGACAGCAATAAATCTAAATGAAGCAAATAATCAAATTTAAAAAGTTATTGCAAAAAGCGGTTAAATTCGAAAAAATTCAAGCGGTCGAATGTCAGCAAATTTGCATCAAGTTTTAAGTGAAGTTTGTTGAATAAAACGCCAACAACAACAACAGTAAAGTGTGCGGAAATATCGTTGCAGTGTGTTGAACGAGTTTTTCTGAAAAGTGCAAATTTACGTTGCGTTAAGAAAATTCTAAATGATTTTGTTTTAAAAATCGACAACAAGTTTCAAATCGCGAAAAGTTTCAGAGTTCGCGAGTTGCATTGGCCGGCAATTTTTGTTGACATTTGCCAAGTGAAAAAAAACTACGGTTTTGTGAGAGTTGAGAAATTCTGAATATTCGAATTCGGAATTTTCAGGCCCAGTCAGCGAAAGTGCGGCTTTAATCTAATTAACGTGGCCACGCCAATCGTTCGAGTGTAGTTCGAATACAACTTCTGCAACAACAGCAACAAATTAATGAAAGCAACAATAACCACGCAGGCAGAAACTCGGCTCGCAGAATTTCATTTGATTGGTTAATCGATTAGCTGCGATTTTCAGTTGTTTAACGAATTTAGACATTTCGGCGCGGTCACTTGAAAAAGTGCAATAAAAACAGTTTTAGTTTTTAAAAATTGGTTGCAAAAATCAACAAAATTTCTATAGAATTCTGATGTTCGGCAAAATTTCGTATAGAAATCAAGTTTGAAAGGCAAGTTTTTTTGTTCGTTTGCCGTCGCTGCAGTTTTGGCTGAAAATTGAAAAATTTCCATTGCGCAAAACTATTCAACGCGATATTCAAAACAACAACAACAAATTTAATTAGAAAGTTAAAATATCGAACGGCAAATGTTGCATTTTTGTGGTAACGCACAAACAACCCATGTTGGATTATAAATTAAACCCATACATTTGGGGGATACAATGAGGCCAGAAAGATACGATGTGAGTATAGAAAATTTTACATTTATTTGTGATTTTTGAAAAAAAAAAAAAATACGAAAATAAGATAAATTTGATTATTTTGGGGATAAAACATATTTGAATTAAATGAAATATTAAATGTAAATAAACATTTAATATGTTTAGCAAAATTACATTAGGAGTAAATAAATAATGAAACACAAAAAAAAAATAATAAAAATAAAATAAAAAAATTAAATAAAAACTAAAATTAAATCAAATAAAAGAAAAGAAAAAAATAAAATAAAATAAAATAAAATAAAATGAAATACAATAAAATAAAATAAAATAAAATAAAATAAAATAAAATAAAATAAAATAAAATAAAATAAAATAAAATAAAATAAAATAAAATAAAATAAAATAAATAAAATAAAATAAAATAAAATAAAATAAAATAAAATAAAATAAAATAAAATAAAATAAAATAAAATAAAATAAAATAAAATAAAATAAAATAAAATAAAATAAAATAAAATAAAATAAAATAAAATAAAATAAAATAAAATAAAATAAAATAAAATAAAATAAAATAAAATAAAATAAAATAAAATAAAATAAAATAAAATAAAATAAAATGAAATACAATAAAATACAATAAAATACAATAAAATAAAATAAAATAAAATAAAATAAAATAAAATAAAATAAAATAAAATAAAATAAAATAAAATAAAATAAAATAAAATAAAATAAAATAAAATAAAATAAAATAAAATAAAATAAAATACAAAAAATAAAATAAAATAAAATAAAATAAAATAAAATAAAATAAAATAAAATAAAATAAAATAAATAAAATAAAATAAAATGAAGTTAAAATAAAATAAATAAAAATGAAATAAAATAAAATAAAATAAAATAAAATAAAATAAAATAAAATAAAATAAAATAAAATAAAATAAAATAAAATAATATGGAATAAAATAAAATAAAATAAAATAAAATAAAATAAAATAAAATAAATTTAAATACATAATATATAAAAACATATAACAATATATTTATTTTATGTTATCAAATTAAATATAAAATATAGAATACAAAAAATGAGGATATTAAAAAAAACCAAATGAAAAATAAAAAAATATATAGAAGAAAATATAAAATATTAAAATAATAAAATATTTAAATGTAAAATAGAAAAAAAACAAAAATTGATAATATGAATTAAAAAATATAAAAAATATAAATAATTACAAATAAAATATAAAATATAAGATTTAAATTATAATATGTAAAAAAATAAAAGAGAAGGTATACAAAATTAAAAGTAAAAATAAAATTAAAAATTTAAAAATTAAAAAAAGATATTACACATATAATATTACACACACACAGTAAAAAAAAATTAGTTTAAAAAGTAAAACAAAAAAAATTAAAAATTAAAAGTAAGAATAAAAATAAAAAACTAAATTAAAAATTTAAACATTAAAAACAGATATCACACATAGTACAAAATTTGATTTAAAAAATAAAATGAAAAAATTAATAATAAAAAGTAAAACTTAAAGTTAAAAACTAAATTAAAAATTTTAAAATTAAAAAAAGATATCACACATAGTAAAAAAATGTAGTTTAAAAAGTATTATCTAATATTATTTTGTAAAACGGATTCATAAATTAGAAAAAATACATAGTTTTCTATATGAGTGCAAACAAATTCTGTATTTTCTAAATTAAATAAACAAAAATATAATATTCAAACAACAGTAAAATTATAAAAAACCAAGTAAATTGTGAGTGGAAGTAGTAACAGATTTTCAATTCAAAAATAGTATAAAAAGCCTCAAAAATCCAGATCAGCTTCACTGGAACTTAAGAAGTCCCACTGCGGTATTAAGAAATTGAAACACGAGTCCGTCAATGATAGATAACATTTGTAATTGAAATTTTTTCAAATACTGCAAAAATTTGGTTTTTGAATTCAATGACTTCAATGTATACAAAGTTTTCTCACAAGTTGGTGGAAATGACAATCACAATTTAGTGATTTGGCCAAAGAATTTCTATTGTGACGTAATCAGGTTAAACAAGAAGACAGTAATCAATGCGACAATCAAAGAAACAGTGTTCAATTGATACTTTTTTAAAAATCATAAATATTTTAGTTTTAATTGAATACTTAATTCCAATATGGAAAACGTTTTTCAGTTTTAAAGCTGAAACAAATGACGATCACAAATTAGTGATTTGGCCTAAGAAACTCTCTCAGAATACCAAAAAGTTGGAAGTTTTAAACTAAATTATTCCACTAAAGTTTACTAAATAGTAGTTAAGTTCTGAAACATGTTGGCAAAAATCACACAAACTTACTTACTACAAACTTAGTGTTTTGGCTAGCAAAACGTGACAGAAAATAAAACTTTCCACCGCATCTGACTAACTAACTAAACTTTGTTAAGCGAACTGTCGATTGTGCTGACAGGTATTTGGCGCCGCAATGATTGATGCGTGTTGTGGCCAAAGAATGCAAGACTTGGAATTATTCAAGAACGACACGGAAACACTTTGGCAAAACACTGCAAGCCAGTGCAGAGCCAGCAATAAAAAAGCCATAGAAGCGCATTGATTAAACATTAATGCTGAAATTATTGAGAGAAAAAAATCCAAGAAATGAATTTCACAAGAAAAGCAGCCAACTTAAAGAGCTTAAAAACCAGAGCTCAAGTCATGTAAACAAAGATTTACATAGAGCGAGCTGGAAATTTATTCAAACAATGACCGGCCGACCCATAGTGGAGCAAAGCAACGTTTCGTGGTCGTAAAACGCTAAATGCCGCTAAATGCGAGTGAGAGCGAAAAATGAATGCCTAGAAAAAATATTTCTGAAATGATAAACATTTTTATGAAAGCATTTTATTGGTGCGATATCAAAGCGGCACGCGGCGGTAGTTGAGCGACAGACAGCGACACCAACAGTTGACTTGTGTGGTTGGAATGTCAGAGTTGCACTAAATTTTACTACATAGACGACAACAAAACAACAAAGTGTGCGACAATTTATGGGCCCAGTAGAAGACTGTAACGGTTTGTGGTAGTTGAAAAGTATTAAAAAAAAGTTTTGAGAAGAACGATAAATAAATAAAAAGAAAGGGAGATTTGGTTAGAATTTTGCACGGCAAGTGGAACAGTTAGTAGATTTTCATTATTTGATATAAAAAATGTAGTAATTTTTAAGAAAAATTCCATATAATTAAAATATGACATGTCTATAAGACGTTTCAAAACAAGTCACTTGGACTTTCAGTTACTTGCCGAACATACTTTGCTTCCGTCCAGCTATCTCGGGGCTGAGTTTCACTCATCCAGGGGCCTCGTTCATCTCTGGGTTTGATGAGGTCAACAAGAACAGCATTGCTGAACTTAGCAACACCCACATTCTCACCGATCTCTTTTAAGTCGATCTGCAAAACCAAAGAACTTTGGCTGGTACCACTGGGACTTGACAGGATCTAAACGAAGTCTATCTAATCTTTCAGTTTACCTAACCTGGCCTACTTTCAAGTCAAGTCGCTTGAAGTTTTAGCAAATTTTTACTTGAACATTTTATTTGAAATACAGAACCATTTGATGAAAAGTAGACTGTTTGTAATAATGCCAGAAATTTCAAAGCCTTTGGGAAAGTTGGATATGCGCAGAAGGTTTATGGCTCTACCAAACTATGGTTCTACCTTACTGTTTCTTGGAAGAAGATGAAATTATGTTTCTTATATAAATATTTCTCTTGTGTAAATAACTGTTTTGGTCAAGCGAGGACTAAATATCGTAGAGTATGTTTCTTCTCTAAGCTTCCTCAATAAAAGAGTTCATTTCTGAACCACTTTGGCCGTAATCTTATATCACAGCGGGTTTGGGTTTGGGCTTGTGAAATTGTTCACAGTGTCCGAACTTCTACTTCTAGTAAAAAGAAGAATGTAGATAGAGGCATTATGATGACACTGGATAATGCACGTTACTGGATATATTCGCAGCTTGGACTGGTTTCGAGCATTAACGAACACAGGATGCTTCCTTTCACTACTTTGCTGTACACTGTGGTCCTCACAATGGGCATTCGAAGTCCTCAATTTTACTAGCCGAACAGTTCGCAAACTTAGATTAATTTTGACCATTGCCAAGCACGGGACAAGAAGAGATTCCACACACTCTTTGGTCATCAGAATGAATGTTAGAAATCTTCGCTCTAATTACCCAAACAGTTCGCAGGCTCAGACTGACTGGACAACAGGAGGTTTGAAACACTATTTGGACATCACAATGGACCTTAGGAGCCTCCGAGTTTGTTAGACAAGCAGTTCGAAGGCACAGACTCATTTCGGGCCATCAGGAGACAAAGACTGTGTAATCTTTGAGAACACTATGGACTTAAGAGGGCTTCGATTTTACTTGTCATGCAGTCAATGGTCATCACAAGGCACCTTAGAGACCTCCGAGTATGTCAGACAAAAAGTCCGCTTACTCAGGGCGACAGGACAACAGGAGGTTTGACACACTCCTTAGATATCTTAATGGGGTCAGAAGTCTTCGATTGTACTTGTCATGCAGTCGTTGGACATTATATTGGACTTTAGAGGTCTTAGATTTTACTAGCCGTGCTCTCCTTGGACATCACAATGGGACTTAAAGCTTTCCGAGTATGTTAGATAAGCAGTTCTAAGGTCAAGATGACGGAACAACGGGAGGTTTGACATACTTTGTAGACATCACCTTAGAGACCTTCGAGTATGTTAGAGAAACACAATTCCAAACATGGCACAACAGGATACAAAAACTGTGCCTTTGGTATCACAATGGACTTTAAAGGTCTTCGATTTTACTTGTCGTGCCGTCATTTACCATCCCAATGCACCTAAGAAAAATGTGTTAGACAAACAATTCGAAGGCTCAGGGTGACGGGACAACAGGAGGTTGGACTCAATCTTTGGGCATCGCAGTCAGCGTTCGAACAATCGAAAACCTAACCTAACCTAGAAAATTCTCAGAATGAGTTAATATAAAAAAAAATAAGTAAAATAATAAAATAAAGTCTGACATAGATAGTTCCGACATCCACTAAATGACAAATAGTTATGTTAAAGCAATTTTGGATTTTAATTTTTCAACATTATCTTTGAATTAATTTTGAAACCCAACACTCTCGAGGTCTAACTGAGAGTTATTTCAATTCAATTAAATTATTGAAATGAGAATTATTTCAATTTTCAAACAAGTTTTTGCCAGCTCAACTCAACAACAACCAAGTCAACTATCATCAAAAGTCTATTTGCAGTACATGAAAAAATAAATAAAAATTGAATAAGAAATATAAATGTAATTGTTTGTAGTTAATGTATTCATTATGATGCTGACGATGATGATAATGATGATTATGATTACCATAAAAATAACAACAACTACACCCCATAAAAATTACCATACAACAAGCAGCTACGCAAAGGGCGGAACGCGAAGCAACCCCTGCCGCGTCGAGCAACCTTTCAGTTCAGGTATCCGAACATATTTTCAAGTTGTTTTTACAACAAAAACAAACTGCCCTACACACAGTCAAATGTATGGTTGTGCATATGTGATATTTTTATTATATTTTTTCTTATTTCAAAGCTTGTGTCATTGACTGGCGTGAAATAAATCAAACGCAGCAACTTGGCAACCCTTGGCCGCGGCTCAATTCTGGTGCGGCCATTTGTGCACATATTGTCTGCTCTTCAATTTGTTGTTGTAGTTGGTGTTGTTGTGTTTTCTTAGCTGTTATTAGACGCACTATGGTGTCATTGTTGTTGTTGTTGCTGTGGTAGCAGTTCGAAAATGTGGCCAGCAAAAGGTTAACAAGCTCGCTGGCACTTCCCACCCGAGATATGCGCAGCAACTCGAAATCATAAAAATCTACAATGCACATTGTAAAAACATTATCGTTTTGCAACTCTGCGCGCGTCATAAACGAGCCCACAAAAGAGCAAAACGCCAGCGGCGTTCCCTCTGTGTGAGTGTGTGTGTGTGAATGCGGCGGCACAACGAAAGGAGATAATGCGCCAATGGCAGCAGCAACAACAACAACGATAGTAACAATAAAAACTACAATAACAACAACAATAATGCGTATTAACACCAAAATTGTAATATAATAAAAAAGCGATTAGGGAATTTGCGCGTATTTGTACAAAAGATTTAATTAACCTTATCGCTTCGCTTTCGCCGCTCGCTTCATGTCGCACGGCCACGGCGCGGCAGGCAGCCAGTTGGGGGCGTTTGCTGGCCGATTAGTGTCGCTTGCCGCTCCTAATTGTTGTTGGCTGCCAGTCAATGCGATTTCTTTGACATTTATTCAATTGTTGTTGTTGTTATGTTATGGTTGGCGCTTTCGTTGTCTTCTTCTTCTTATTGTTATTGTTATTGACTATGGAATCGGCACGAATACAATATTGAAGCTGGAGTGTAAAGTACCCATTGCCACCTGTCGCTGTCGCTGACGACGCTGCGACTTGGCGACGCTGCGCACTTCGAGCAGGAAATGTCAATAGTGCGTTTTTGTTGATAAAAATATTTAGTTGGCGGTGCTGGGCATTGTGCAAAGTTATCGGAGTTGTGGTGTGTTGTCGTTGTCTTCGACACAAGTCCATGTGCCATACATGATTGACAGCAAAATACTGTTAGATAGTTTATTGAAGGATAGTTTATTATATGATTCCATTTTGGAACAAGATTCCCACTTTTGAGCCCAAAACCATAATTTATGTCAACTAAAATATCTGCAAAAACAAATATTTTGAGGAAGTTCGAACTTGAAACACTACTTCCCTCCTTTCGTGGCGACTTGTTTGAACATGTAGACGAGCGCAGCAAGTGTTGCCTGAGCGTAGCAGTGTTCAGAGTTGGGTTAACTTAAAAAATCTTAAAAATAAATAATAAAAAAAATATTAAAAAATAATAAATAATGATAACTTAACTTAAAAAATCTTAAAAATAAAAAGAAATAATACAAAAATATACTAAAAAATAATAAATAATAATAAAAAATAAAAAAAATAAATAAATAACAAATAATAAAAATAAATAAAAAAAGAAAACAAATATACAAATTCCAGAAAGTGAGAAAAAACTTCAAAAGTAAAAACATAAAAAGTAAGAATTGTTTTTGATTAATTTGCAAGTAAAACATATTTTAAAAATAATTTTTTATAAAAACATGTTTCAAGCTTTTTCACCATTTGGCTTTACTATTCTGATTGATTTGTTGGAAAAAAATTGTCAATTAAATATTTTTCTGCTTTATCAGCAAACTGACAAAAATAAAGAAAAATCCATATAAAAACAACTAAAACAACAATTATGATGTCGAATATTGCTTCAATCTTAAAATAAATAATAATAAAAATATTTAAAAAAATAAATATTAATAAAAATTAATAAGAAATGCAAACTAAAATACAAATTCCAGAAAGTCAGAAAAAACCTCAAAAGTAAAAAATAATTAAAAAAATATATTTTTATAAAAACTTCAAAAGTAAAAAACATAAAAAGTTAGAATTGTTGCAAAATTTTGATTCATTTGCAAGTAAAACATATTTTAAAAATACATTTTTTGTAAAAACATGTTTGAAGCTTTTTCACCATTTTGCTTTACTATTCTGATTGATTTGTTAAAAAATTTGTCAATTAAATATCTTTATCAACTTTATCAGCAAACTGATGAAAATAAAGAAAAATTCATATAAAAACAACAACAATAATTATGATGCAATGATAAGAAAATAAAAAGAAATAATAAAAAATGTTAAAAAAAATAAATATAAATACAAATTAATAAGAAATGCAAACTAAAATACAAATTCCAGAAGGAAAAAAAGTAAGAATTGTGGCAACATTTTGATTAAATTGCATGTTAAACATCTTAATAAAAAAATATTTTTATAAAAACATTTTTCAAGCTTTTTCACCATTTTGCTTTACTATTCTGATTGATTTGTTGAAAAAATTCGTCAATTAAATACTTTTCTGCTTTATCAGCAAATTGACAAACACAAAGAAAAATTCATATAAAAAAACAACCACAACAATTATGATGTCGAATATTGCTTACACATGCAGCAACTGTGCCGCAGTGCGGCTGTCAAAAAGCACCAAATTGACACCATAAATGTCAGCGTCAGCCAAAAGTCGCAGCGTTGTCATTTCACAAATTTGTTGCTCGATGACAGCGAAACGTGTAATATGTGATAAAAACTATGAAAATCAGAAGCTTAGCTCAGGGATTTGTGCGATTGTGAGTGTGTTTGTCAAAATGTGCCAGTCACTGAGTGATATCGACGAGCGCGCTGGTGGGTCTGTCTGCTCGATGCAATAACCGGAAAAGTGTCACCAAAAAATATCAAAATAAGCGTAATTATAGTAACGGTAAATGGGCACAAATTTTAAAAATTTTTTTATATCTGTAATTTTGAATTTCAGATTCGAAATTGTACAACAACAGAAACCTACAAATTTTCCTAGCAACATAATTTTGTGAGCCAATTATTGCTGAATTAAACTTACAGTTGTTATTGTTGTTATCAACGCACATTTATGTATGAACGTGTATACATATGTATATGCATGCATATATGTATCTATGTGCATATACATATGTATACATATGTATAGATATGTCGCCTTTGTTGCTGGTGACTAATGATGAAAATTTGAATATTTCACTAGCATTGAGGTTGCTTAAAACAAAACATTATCGCTTATTGTTGTTGTATTGTTGTAGTTGCGTTTTACAACTACAATTAAAATGTTGTCAGCAACACTAACAATTAAAACATTTTAATTAGAACAGTGGGCGACGTGCTTTTTGGCGGCATTGATATTTGTTTTGTTGTTATTGTTGTGGTTGTTGTGGTTGCTTTGCAACTTAATTTCAACTGCTGGGTGGCGTGTGGCATTAGTCACTACAAAATGGCGGTGTTTTTCAAAAGAGAACCCATTACGTGAGCAATCATCACAAAACTATATGATATTCAAAATTTGTTTTTTGCGCACAACCGATGAGTGAGTAATGACATTCAAGTTGTTGTAGTTGAAAGAAGAAGAACATGAAGAACAAAAACAATTAAAACGTAGATTTCGAAATTATTTTCCATGATTTTTTTTTTAATTATTGAAGAATTATTGAATAATTTCTGTATGATTTGATTAAATATATTTAAATTAATTTTATTTTTTAATGCAAAAAGGAGAACAAAAACAACTAAAAAGTAGATTTAAAAATTATTTACTATGAAAAATAAACAAAAAAATTCAGAAAAATTAAATTTTTATAGTTTTTTTTAATTTCAATAAATAATAATTTTATTTGAATTTATAAATTTATAATAATTCAATTATTCTGACCAATAATAATTAATTTATCATTGTATTTAAATTTAAAAAATTAAAAAAATTAGCTAAATTTTTCATGAAATTTCAATTAATTATAAAAATTTTTTATAAAGTTGTAATTAAATTTTTCTATAAGTTACAAGAATTTCTTTTAATCTGACAAAAATATGAAAATTTGTTTAATAATTTTTTTAAGCTTTTTATATATCTTAAAGAAATCCGTCTCATCAGGTCTGGGGACAAACATTTTTTTCATGCAATTTTTTTTAATTTTATATGTTGACTTAAGAAAGAATGAACTACATAAAGTCTTGTAGTTCATTCTTTAGTCGAGCTTTAGTCTAACAAAAATAACAAATTTTTCATTAAGTTCTAATTAAATGTTTTATATTAATTGAAAAAAAAACATTATCTAGTCAAATGGCTTTAATCTGCCAACAAAAATGAATTTTCAAAAATTTTTTATTATATTTTATATTAACTGAAAAGGCAAAATGCTACAAGAATTTTAATTATTTTATTTAATTTTGTATTTATTAATTTTATTTAATTTTATTTATTTTATTTATTACTTTATATTAACCTAACCTATTATATTAACTGAACAAAACATTAGCTACAAGAATTTGTTGTAGTCTGGCAACACTATCAGCATTTCACAACTATTTTCAAATCACTTTGACGCTCTCTGCCTTTTGCACTTTCAACGCTTCATTATTTGGCTTCGACGTGCATTCACCTGAACGCCGAAGCGCCTAAAAGCAAATCTGACTTTTTCACCTAATTTCGAAAGCGCATTCATTGTTGTTGGCAGAGGGCGCAAACAAATCAATAAATTTAGTGTTGAATGCACAAATGATGGGCTGCCGTCACACGCACACCTACATACATACATTCACTCAAACACACACACACACAGTGGCTTCTCGTTTGTTTGGGCGCATTGCGCAAGTCGACTTGCAGACTGTCGCCCAGTCGTCGAAGTACCACTAAAAATTCCACCACTGGCCGCGGCAAAATGCTAATCTGCCGCTTAAAACCGCACAGTAATGACTTCCAAACGAAAAGCGTGCACAAACAAAAGTGCGTTCGCAGCGCCATCCAAATATTTGCATTGGCGTCTGTGTGCGCGCGTCGATGTTCGGTGCCGCCTGGCGCAGTAATGTATGCGCGCGTACGCATGCGCAATGACCATTTCGACACATTTTGCCGCATTCTACCAATAACTCACCGCAATTGAGCGTAATTTACATGCTGGCTGGTCAAAGGCGCGACGCGTTGCTTTGTTGCCGTTTTGTTGTTGTTGTTGTTGTTGCTGTTGACTGTGGCAAAAACATTGCACCTGACCTACGAGTCGGGCTGACATGGCCAAAGCGCCTCGAAACGCCAACAAATCGCACAATGCCAATCAATATGAAAATAAATTCGCTGCATGTCTGTGTGTGTGTGTGTCGTATTAGTTGTTTGCTCAAAAATTGAAAGAGTCCACAACGCACCACACCCACTTTTGTCAACAACGGTACTGTCAATAACAACAAAATGCTGGCAACAATGTTGCTAACAAGCGTGGCGCATCTAATTCAATTGACAGCAGCTGTCAGCGTCAAATCGAAAATGAAAGAAAGAACGCAAGAAAGAGCAGCCACCAGAAGCAGAAGAAGAAAAAAAAGTAAAAAGGCCCTCGGCGCAAAAGGGCGTAGCCAGTGTTGGAAAGTGTTTTGACACACTTTTGCAGTGTGAAAAGTTGCAGTTGTAAAATGTTTCGTTATTGTTGATGAGTTTCGCCGAATTTAGTTGCCACTTGACGGCACAAGAAACACCGCCATTAATGCAGATGAAGATATATGGCCACGTGACATGATGTATGGCAACGGTTCGTCATAATCGACTACGAGGGTGCGGAAGACGCGAAAATTGAAAATTGTTGGCATCTTTGTCAGCGGCTGGCAGCTTAATTTTCTTTTTGGACTTGCAAAAAGTTTGCATATGTTGGGGAAGGAAAATTGCAATTTGTTGCGTACAACAGTTGGGGCGAAAGTTTCGCTGTGAAGACGCGCCAAAGTTGCCACATGGTTGCGTTTTTATTTCACTTGAAGCGTGGATGGGGAAATTGTTGGCTTTGAAGTTATGTTACATTTCAGCGCTGAAAATGTGTCTGTCCGACAATTCATTTCTGGTTAAGTTTCCTTATTTCTATGACAGAACGTTTGTGTCAGAGGTTTGAGGTTAGGAACATAAGCATAATTAGGTGAAAAGGCCATGAACTATGTTGACTCTTCATGATTGTTTTCAATACTCCGATTTAGGTTTCAATGTCCACAGCAGTGAAGCTATTTTCCTCAATTCGGGCATTGGACATTTTCCAATCATTCTTCCCACTAGGGACCTGACGACAGTAAGCTCGCAAATTATATTAAAAGCTACTCGCAAGAAGCAGACTGGCCATCACTGGTCCACTCGTTCAACCGTCTGTACAGCTGCAACATTGCATTCCGCCACGCAGCCGTTTTGTGCTCCGCAATCTTTCAACTCAACAAATTCTTTCTTAAAAAATGTTTGCTCTCTACGAGTACTTCGAGTTCTGAGCTCGACTTGTGCGGTCTGTCGATAGTAAAAGTTTGCAACTAGCGCCCCAGTGGTTGGTGTTGGCGCCTTTGACATTTTCTCAAGCTGTGACGACTGTCGAACGCAGCTGTTGTTTTTATTGGCGCATTTTTCTAATTATAGAAAAACATAAAATCTAGAAAAACCCATTTTTAAAACAAATTGTGCGCTATTAAAAAGCGAACCAAACATGCGGCTCTGAAAAAAATTAGTTTTAAATGTGTTAAAATATGTGTAGAACGTAAAAGCAGTGTTTAAGAATAACTTTAGTTGAATAAGTAAAAATAGTTGTAAGCATTAAATGTCAAGAAAGGAAAAATGTAAAATAATTTAACAAGCAATAAGAAAATATTTTAGCTAAGAAATGAAGCAAAGTAAAAAGAAAATATTTGAAAATATCAAATTCAAAACAGAAATAAGAAAAAATAAAGCAACAACAAAACAACAACGGCAATTACATTTTAACTTGAAAAATTAAAATATAAAAAATATAAAAATTAAAAAAAAAACTAAAACATTATTTTACAAATTAAAAAAAATTAAACAAAAATCCAAAAATAAATAAATAAAAAGCTATATAAGCAAAAATAAGAAATGAAAAATTTGTTCGTAAAGAAACTGAAGTATTCTAGTTATAAATAAAAATTTTTACTTAAAAATTAAAATTATTTTAACAAACAAAGATTGAATTACAATTAAAAATATATTATTAATAAAAATTAAAAAATATTATTTGCTTATTAAATTAGTTTAAAATAAAAATAAAAAATAACAATTACAATAAAAATAAAAATATAAAAAAACAAAGGAAAATGGGAAATATTTGAAACATAACAGAAATAAAATAATAACTTAAACAACAACAATATTTTTTCATTAATAAGTACAACATTAATGTAAATATAAATTAAAAAAATTCGTAAAGCAAATATAAATAATATAAATATAAATAATAATAAATGAATATAAATAATAATAAACAAAAACAAAAATAATTTAAAACAAATAAAAATTAGCAATGTAAAAATATATTTTTATGAAACCAAATTACCTAAAAAACTAAAGATACAAATTATTTTAATAAAATATAAATGAAACAAAATAAAAATAATAATAAAAGTTTTATTTATTGAATTAATTAAGAATAAAAATTCAAAACTAACAAAAAAAAATGAGAAAAAAACAATAAAAAGAAACAATAAATTAAACAAAAAATATTTAAAAATTAATAAGTAATTAATTCATAATTTAACCCTTTCCGACATGAAAATAAACCCGTTCTGTATGAATTTTATGGGCTGTAGTCCAATACATTGGACATTGTGACTGAAAGGGTTAAGAATGAATAAAAAAATTTTAACAACGTAAAACAGAAAAAATTATATTAATGAAAAATCTAATAAAAATTAAAAATAAAAAATACTTTTTATATAATAAATACTGAAAAAACACTTTTCAACGTTAAATTTTTTTAAGATAAATAAAAAACAAAAATAAGAAATAAACAATAGTTGTTAAATAAAAAAAATAAAATTTAACATCAATTTTAAATTATACAAAAAAGTTATTTAATATTTTAAATATTATATTCTGAATAAAATGTTAAAATTAAAACAAAAACTATTTTTAAATAATGATAATGAAAAAATTTCAATTAAGCAAAAGTGAAAAACAAAAAAAAATTAAACAAATTATGACTAAAACAAAAAAAAATATCATTTTTTAGATTTAAAATTAAAAAAAAAATAAAAAAACTATCAAAATGAAACATAAACAAACAAAGAAATCAAACTGATAAAAAATAGAAGCAAATAGTTTTTGTCAGTTAGTTAAAAAAAAAATAATAAGAAACAAATCTCTTCAAAGTGTTGTTGCACTTTGCTTATAGCCGCATTGCCTTAACAAAACCATAACTTGGAATTTCTTTAATTTTTCAATTAAGCCACACTGGCGCCAAGCAGCGCAGCCAACATGCGGCCGCCCGATCGCTACCTTCGGCATTCACTCGCAACACACACACACACGTTTCACACTTAACACTAAAAGCGCTCAAACTGTGCAAAGTGTAAAGTGCCGAGATGAAATAACAATTTGCAGAAAATACTAAAAGAAATTATTGCAAATTTATCACATCATAAATAGTTATGACTGTTCGCCCGTCCGTCTATCTGTGTGCCAATTTATTGTTGTTAATTTTTTATTAATAAAAATGTTAACATATGAAATGTGCAACACATGAAATTTTGTGAGCTTAAAAGTGGCACAAAATGGCACAAAACAAACGATTTGTTGTTGTTGTGCACTTAGGTGTACAATTTTTTAATTTTTTATTTTGTATGTGTGTTTGTGTTGTTGTTGTTTTTATTGAAAAATGTGCAAAGGCATTGCGGGCTCATAAAATTTTACAACTATTTGCCATTTTGTTAATCAAAGTTTTTAGGGTTTTACATTACAGATTTATTTACAACAATCCATAGCCTTAGGTGCATGTCGCTGTGTGTTTGTGTGTGTGTGTGTGATTGTTAAAAGTGCAAAATTTACAATATTTATGCGCGCACACTCGTCGCCAGTCGTAAACATTCATAAATTTTCATAAAATATTTGAAATTCTCTGATTTTCAACAACGTTGACTGGACAAATGTGCATTGGCAACGTGATTTTATTTTTTAATGCGCGATTTATGGCCACTTGGTGACGTTTGGTGGAACTGCAACGGTGCGAGACTCAATTGTTAACGGCGAGATTGCGCAACAAAGGAGCAAAGATTTCGATTTTCAATTCAAACTTTTCAATTTTATCTGCTGTTATCTTGGCGTATTTAGTTTCAAACTTCAGATTGAATCAAGTATAATGTGAATTTTTGGTCAAATAAGCACATAACCTTACATTTCTAATCGGATATTTGGAAACTTTTGAACTTTGTTTGGTCTATTCTTGGGATATGGACTCAAATTACTAATATATTGTTTGAAAATTTCAGATTGATGGTTTTAGAATGTAAATTTTGTGCAGTTGCAGGGAAGAACAGAACATAACCATACTTTTCTTACTTAATTTTTTTTTTTGGGGGAAAGTTTTGAACTTCATCTGGCCTAATCTTTTATTATATTGACTCAAACTTTTTATATATTGTTTGAAAATTTCAGATCAAATGTCGTAAATGTTGGTTGTTTACAGTTTTAAGAAAGAATAGTACATAACCCTACTTTTGTAATCAGATTTTTGGAATCTTTGATTCATTCCTAGGGTATGGACTTAAATTACTAATATATAGTTTGACAATTTCAGATCGATTGTTATAGAATGGCACTTCTGTGCAGTTTTAAGGAAGAAAATCACATAACTACTTTTCTAAACAGATTTTTGTAAACTTTTTAGCTTTATCTCTGCTCTAATTCCGAATTTTGTATATACTGTATGCAAATCGAGGATCAAATGAAACAGAATGTGAAATTTTTGTAAAGCTAAGGAAGAGAAGCACATAACCTTACTTTTCTTAAATTTTCTTGCCTATATAACAGAAAACTTTTGAGTTTTAGCTGCTCTTTCATATTGGCATATTGAATCAAATCATCAATTTCAATTCGAATGAAGTAGAATGTGAGTTGTGAGCTGATTTAAGGAAGAACACCACATAACCCTACTTCTCTTACATTATTTTTTTTTGAAAGTTTTGAACTTTGGTTTAATTTTCATATTGACTCAAATTACTTGTATATTGTTTGAGAATTTCAATTCAAATGTCGTAGAATGTAAGTTGTGGGCAGATTTAAAGAAGAACAGGTACATAACCCTACTTTTTTCACCACATTTTTGGAAACTTTTTAATTGTATCTCTGCTCCAACCTTGGCATATTGAATCAAATTGTTCATAGTTGGTTAGAGTCTCATAAAATCTATCGTTTTAAGGTTAAGAAGAGCAACACATAACCTTACTTTTTCAAACTTACCTTTCTTTCCATATTGTGGAAACTTCTCAACATTAGCTATGCTCGTATTTTGGCATATTGACTAAAATCATTTACATAAACTTTGTTTTCAAACTTCAGATCGAATAAAGTGGAATTTGAATTTCTGGACAAAACAGCACATAACCTTACTTTTGTAATCATATTTGTCGAAACTTTTTACTCTATGCTTTCATTTTGGCACAGTGACTATATTCTTTTGTACTAAGTTTGTAAATTTTGATTTACTTTTAAAGGTATTCATCTACTTTCATTCATGTAAATGCACTAACAACGTTTTCCAATTTATTGAATATTTTTTTTTTAATTTATATCTTCCTAAACTTAAAAAGAAAACTACTTTTAAGTTCCATTTTCGTTCACTTGCATCAAACTAAATCAAACTTCACTTGATGCTCCAAACTAACCACTCACACTTTGACCACTTAACCTCACTTTTCATTCACCGAATTTCACTTCCAACACGCACATTGCTAACAACAACTGCTGTATGAGTCATAGGTTTGCATTTTAAAAAGGAAAATATATATCATATCTCTTGTTCTTCTTCTCCGCTTATATGCCACTTAAATATTCAAATGAGTTACATTTGGTACAACCAACTTTATGTATAAAAAACATAATGTACAAAAGTATAAAAGAATCCAAAGAAGACAACAATAACAACAACAACAACAGAAAGGTATCTCAGTACGTTTGTGTCACTTTGACAAAGCGTGTAACAAGGCTGGTAACCTTTTTCGGTGCATTGAGCCGCTTCGCTCCGCGCCGAGTGCGTAAAAGACGCCGAGGGTTTAGCGCGCATCACGTGTTGTTATCTGGCGGTGGCGACGTTCGGTCGGTCGCACAAAGTTGCTGCTCTCAAATCGAAGCGAGCAAGAGGCGGAAGAGCGCCGCAGGCCAATTGTCTGCGCAAACAAGCTCGGCCAGCAAACAATGAGCGGCACGAAGCACATCCTTGAATGCTACAATGAACCCGCAGCGGAACGGGAAGCGCGCGCTGCTTCTATGTTGCTGCTTCTTGTTCTTTCTGCTTCTTCTTCTCTCTGCTGAAAGGGCTGCAAACCAGATCGGCTCGTTCGGCGTTGATTTGCGCAATTAAACAGCAAACAAGGGCGAAGCGGGTTGCCTGTTGTTGTTGTTGTTAGGAAAATGTTGGAAAATTAGGTGTGAATATGACAAAACATGCGCGTAGCAGCAAAGCAGCGATTGTAACAGTTGGCACTTTTCAAATTTCAATCAAAGTGCCAACACACGAAATCAAGCAACGCGCTGAGCACTTTGGCAGTCGCAGTTATCGACTGTTTGTCTGTCGGGCGCTGCATCGCTTATCGCGCACGCGGCCGTCAGCATCAATCACGGGCGGCACATTCCGGTGCAGTCGTGTCGCTAATTGCTCCGTCACCAAGCGCCCAGCGGCCCAGCGGCCGAAACTCGAAACCACTTCAGCCGCCGCTGATAGTCGTCTCGTCTCGTCGACGTACCAAAGTTCAAGTGGACCGTTTTGCGCAAAACATTGTCACAGGTTGAGTTGTTTTCGTTTGTGCCAAAACCAAAATCAAAGAATTACAAAAAACAACACAAAAATGCACAATGAGAAACTGAACGAAACGCGTTGTTGGCATTATTCGAATTCGAATTTTGCGCGACTGATCAATTTTAATTTATAACTTTGTTGATTGGGCAAGTTTAGTTGTGTTGACGATAGACGGACAACAGACTCGGCTTATCTTATCGCGCGTGCCAGAAAGAGAGCGCAACATCTGCGAAAAGTGCGAAAGCCAGTTGCCAGTTCAAAGATAAACGTAAAATATAAATTAAATCAAATCGAAGGCAAACAAAAGAAAATTCCCAAAAAAATCAAACACTAAAAATTGCGTCTTGCCTGTGATTTGTGTAAACAGCGGCATTATCTAACTAACTATGGGGGATAGGGGAGAGGGGGACGGCCACACTCGATTACATTCCTGGCAGTTTTCGAAAGTCATACACATACGCAATGCTGAAGAAAAACAAAGATTGGTCTAGAAAAATTGTCGCGTAAGGCATCAATCATAAACAATACGAATTGTTTTGTTATCTGTAAAAAAAAAATGGGGTAGAAATTAGAAATAGTTGGATCGATAGATAGGCGATTGTCTTTTTATAATGGATTTATTACTTATTATTTTCTGTGAGAACTGTTTGCAAAATGACTTTTAAAATTTTGGACACTTTTTATTGATGATTAGGTGGAAAAATTCAACAATATTTACAATTAAACTGAGTTGCTAGGGACTCTGTGGATTCTTTAACCCTTTCGGTTATTCTTATGTTATAAGCCATATGGCATAGTCTCTTTTCAGTGCCTGTTTTAGGTCAAAAACTTGTGGATACTATATTTTTCAATTTTTGTATTTTTCTCTGAAGATTTTTATACCAAATCATGAAAAAACTATTTTGATTAGTGTACCAAGTAACTTGTAAGGGTTCAGAAAGTGCGCAGTCCTATCGAGCTGCGTATTTTACAAAAAGAGGTCACTTCGTACTTTTATTTATTTTATTACAAAAATCAATTTATTTTATAGGTTTATGTAAGTAATCTAGTAGGTATTTATTGATTTAGTAAGTGTAAAAAAAGTTAGGTCCTAAATATAGTTCACTAAGGCTGTACGATATTTTTTATTTTTTACTATGCCATATTTCATGATGCCCAAAAACCACTTTTTCGAACAATATTTTAAAAAATTACTTTTGATTATTCATTATGTAGGCTTAAACAGTAATAAAATGGAAAATAATGACTTTTAAAGTTAAAAACAAAAAAGAAGTACCGAAAGGGTTAAGTGGACGCTTTGATTTGCTGGTTTCATCTAATCTCGTTTGGATATAAAACAATTTTATGAAAAACTATTTTATTGAAGCTTTGGTGCCTAAACACTGCAATAACGACACAAAAAAGATACTTGAACTATGGTTAAGGATCCTGAGACCCTTAAATGGCTAACCTAATGACCTAATACCTAATCTTATATGAACAAAAATTTTCATATCGTTAGGGACACTACAGACACCATAAGTGATTGTTTCCATCCATTCCATCTAACCTACTTTAGACAAAAATTTTTAAACTCTTTTGTTTCAACCCAATCTCTCGCTTTGCTACCCAATCTCTGGTATAATGATTTTTTTAAGACTTGAACTAAGTACTGCTTAGGACCCTTAGAGGTCTATAAGTGGCCGCTTTGGCCTGACAGTTTCTAAGTAACTTACTTAATTGGCCATAATAATTCGTTTCCGGGTTACAGTCTGCCGCAAAAGCTCTCTTTCTAGGCGTCTTCTCCAGTTGGTCCATGAGAAGATAGAGCGTCCTCAACTTGGTCCTTTCACAAGAGACACGGTCTTCACAGTCTCTTCGTCCTCGACCGCCAACAACCACACAGCAACAACGAACAGCTTTTTCACCGGAGCCTCATCATCCATACGGGAGTCAGGACCCAGCCAGCGTAGTTGCTGAATATTGATTCGATGTGCTATGTCCATGTCTCATACAATTCGTTGTCTGTTCACTTCATCAAAAATAAACACTTTAACTGTTCACTTCATCAAAAACAAACACAACAAGTATCAGAAGGGATCGCTAAGACCTGCCAGCTCTATCTAATATAATTTAAATACTAATTGGAAAACCATCTCTTAGACTCGTAGAGATCCATATATGTCCGCTTAGGTCTGCCAGTTCTACCAAATCTAAGTAAATACTTATTTGTTGATTACAAAGGACCCTACAGGTTCTATTAGAAATTGCTTTAATCTGCCAATTAGACCTTCAACTTTTTAACTAGTTTAAAGTAGTTGTCGCTATGGGTAGGTCAGGTTAGGTTGAAGTTTCAGTGTTCTCTTAAGAAGTTTGAAAGCTTCAGAATCAGTGTAAAGTTTTAGGCCCCATCTAATCAAATATACAGTTAAGTCACATATGCCTCACAAGTTCCAACTCTAAGTCGGTTAATGGGTTGTGGACTTAGTTTTTAATGAAGCATTGCGTTGGTTCTGAAAGGATACAAAGACAGGGAGACAGATGTGAACGTGTATGACCTTCCGAGGATTTTTCGTCCTAATATGCCAATACAATTTGGCTCTATTTATTATGTTCACTTGACAACAAGTAATATATATATTTTTACATAATATTCTTCGCTTGCCAATCATACAATATGCGATTCATGGGCTTGAAAGTTTTTATGGCTAAAAGTTAGCTGATTGAAATACTTAAAAATTATTTATTGCCGCTCCACATATTTTTTTATTATTATTTGTACGTGAGAGATAAAAACACTTGATTTGCCACTGTGAAGCAGATTGCTGTCAGAGCTCGACAAATCAATCAATAACAAACTGATTCTGGGCCCTTAGAAGTTTCGCTAAAGTGTCAACAGTCAAAGTCTTTAATCTAATTTCCAGTTAACAACCAACTTCCATTCGAAACACTTTAGCGAACAAATTCGCAACATATTTGGACCCTGACCGCTCCCAACTATGGAAAAGTCACGCCCCCTTCTGTGCCCCCACTTTGCGCCAATTCACAGCTCAAACAAAAGTAAATGTGTACGGGAAATGAAATCGCAAATTGCCAAATAAACAAAAAAAACACAACGTGTGTGCGATCCTCGCGTCAAGATTACGCGAAATTCTTTAATAAAGAAAATTCAAAGAATTTCATCAAAAGCGATTAGATTAAATAATTAAATTTCGAGTGCAAAATGCTTGATTTCAGATGCCCAACGACTGTCGAACGGCAAAACAATAAATCATTTCATGAAGGTGAATACTATATATATTTTTTTTCTATCGAAGGTGGATGATGTGTGTGTACTAAATGTGTGTGTGTATTTGTTGGCATGCAAAAAAATCAGTAGCGTGTAAACAATGAACGCTAAAACGGCTCAACGATAACTCTTTGAACAGAATGTCGTAGCTGTGGCTGTAGCTGTGAGTGTGGTAGCACCTGTCAACAGTTTTAAATGTAAGAATTTCTATGCGCGACATGTGTAGCTGAAAATTTATTTAATTTAAACTTTCTAAAACATTTATTTTTGAAACATGAACCATACGAAAAAAGAAAAACTTATTAGAAATATTGTTCCGAATGCTAGTTCTAGTGGGCTAGTACGTATCTCTGGATTGCGTAATTTGAAATAAACAAAATACACTTAGTTTCTCAAACGCAGTCAATGAAAACCAACAATCACTTTATTTCACCAATTTCACACTTTACTGTCTTTGCTTAATTTTTTTTTGCTTAATTTCTTCATGTGGCACCTTCACCAGTCAAAATCAAGACTCACTCGCTGCGCCGTACCCGGCTGCCGTTTATACCTGTCCGGCCATCACGCAGATTGTTCTCGCACCTTCTAGAGTGGACTACAGGTTTCCATGATGATCGCGAGCCATCATTGCCAGGTTGGACTGAAAGTTTCCCTTATTATCGCGGCCATCATTGCCAGGTTGGACTGAAAGTTTCCCGTATTATCGCGGCCGTCGTTGCCAGATTGAATTATAGCACGGCGCGTAGCGACAAGGTTGCTTTGCACAGCACATCTTATCGTTACAATATTAAAAATAATGCAAATTTTCTTTATTGTTCAATTTTGTCAGTCAAATTTTCACAAATTTTATTCTTTGCCGATAATTTTCTTTCTTTATGGACGCGCGCGTCCAAGAATTGAGCAAAATTGCGCAAATAGCAATTTATAAAAATTTTTACCAACAAATTATAATAAATTTTTTAATTGTTTGAATGAGTTAAAGAATTTTGTGCCAAATCAAAATATTATGTTATCAATTTTATATCGCCAAGTCTGTGTGGCCAAGGTCAAACTGTAGAGCACTCGAACTTAGGTATGCAAAATGTGCGCGTCGATTAGATTAGCTGAGTTGTGATTGATGGCCGACAAGAAGACTCTGCGTGAAAGCACAAGAAGCAGGGGAAGAACTATCTTAATGACCAATTGACTGATGTTTTTAGTTTGGAAAGAGTTTTCAAATTCTCAATGGGCCTTGGAGGTGTTGGACTATAACCTCTGGTGGATTTAGCTAGTTTCGAAGGTCACTTTAATCACTTAAATGATTTATTAGTGGCATTTAAATCAATATCTCTAATTATGGTTTAAATTTTCTTTTGTATCTAAGCTCTTCCATTTCAACTTGCAACTTCTTCATTGAAGGTCTAGGGGACCTGACCGATAAGACTATTCGCTGTCTACTAAACTTCGTAAGAAGCTCCAATTGATTCAGTGAGTGGGCGGTCTTATGAGCAAATGCATGTGGTATCACAATGGGTCTTTATGACCTATGTGGACTCTACCTTAAAGCAGCCACACCCTCCTACGGACTGACCTGTGTAGATTAGGTTAGATAAATGTGGCTGTCTGGGCACAGGACTTTGCCGAAAGACACTCTTAAGCCACAAAATGGGCTTTTTTGGAGATAACACAAGGTTAGAGTGATCTGTCTTAGTGCAAGTCGGAGAGTCTAGACAAGTCAGTTCGATTCGCGAATAAACTCTAGCAAGTCTCTTATAAACTTTAGAAAAATGTTGAGCGATCTGAGGTTATGTAGGTGAGGTTTAGTGGCTGTCTCTGGGACATCACTTAGGCCTGGTAGTCTATTGTGCTACTTACATCCGTGTTGCCAGGTCAGGAGATTTCTCTCTAGATTTAGGATTAAGATTTAGAATCTTGGCCTTTTAGAAGATTTTTTAAAAGGAAGAATTGTAAGTCCTACATAGAGGTTATCGAAGTTGTCAAAGAGGAGGAAGCCTAGATATTTCCATCTTTGTTTAGAGCAATGATGACCCTTCTGGTACCAGAAGGTAGCAGAATGGCCTTCATTCGTCTAGAGAGAGCTGGGCAATGGCAGAGACTGTGACTTGTAGTCTCTTCCTGCAACGATTCTGAATTCTGAATTGGTCGTATTTTAAATTAGAATTAAAATGCATATAATGAAAAAAGTTATACATATAAAAAATATATAGAAAAAAAATCCTCCCAGAGAATTAACATCTGTCTCTGAGACACGCGATTATGTTTTAGGGATTAAAGTATTTGAGCTGGAAATTCAAACCCTCCCGATACATTTCGCCGTAAAAGAAACCGCACACTCAACTAGAAATTTAACACATACTCTACACACACATATATACACAATAAAGTATGTAGATATAAGTCAGGGGCGCATCCAGAAAAATATTTTCGAAGGGATTCAAAAGGAATTCTTTAATATTCATAAATGTTTGTGTGTATGCATTTTAATTTTTATGTAGTTTTAAATCGAACCTAATATTTTCGGGTTAAACCCCCAAAACCACCCCCTTAATCCACCACTGATATAAGCAATCAGTGGCACACACATTTAGAGTTTTTTGTACACAACTTTTACGATTTGAAACCACATTTGCCAATCATAGTGTTTTTCACAGTCATCTATTTGGGTTCTTTTGAAGCCTCAATCGCCCCCCCTTGTGTGCAGCACTGTAAGCCACACTATCTAATAAATCTTAGTTACCGAAAAACTCATTGATTGATGACACGTGCTGCACGCCGTCGCAGCTACTTGGCGGATATCCGGAAAAAGGTCGTTGGAAAAGTATTTGGAAGCGTCGCCCAATGTCGGCATTTAAAAAACGTTTTAAAGGGGTTTAAATTGCAACAACAACAATACCAACAACAGAAAGTCTCGAGCGGCAGTGGGTCGCTAATGCGCGGCTTTCCGGCCCGAAAAATTTCCGCCACTGTAAACAAGCGAAATTCGTTACACATTGCAGGCACAAAGGTTGGCAGCTTAGGCTCTAAGTTGGACTGCGAGGGGCGCAGAGACGCAGCGAAGCATTACATGGGAGCGCGCGCTATGCAAGTTTGGCGCGTTAATCAATCATGTAATCGGATAATAATTGGAACTGCCAATGCAGGCGGCGCGTTGCCACCCTTTCGACAGCCATTCGACACGCCAGACGCGGTGGTCGGGTGTCGCGCGTGTTAAAAAAATAACAATTAAATACGGAAAAATTAAATACGAAAAAATTATGCATATAGCGCGGTGAAGGGTGACACTGTCCCACTGTCGCTGTCGCTGTCGTTGTTGCTTTAACGATTTTTTTCGGTGTTTATTTTTGCTCGTTGCTGTCTTCGGTTCGAATGTCGTTTTGTTATTTTATGGATTTTGTTGTAGTTGTTGGTGCCGCTTGTTTGTTCTTCATGCATGAGAAGGCTGCCGCTGCTGTTGCTGCTGTTTTGGTTGCTCGTCGCTGCAAGGTGCGCACTTAATGCAATTTTTGCACTTACGCTGCCAAAGTACACAGTGTGCTTTTGTTGTTGTTGTTGTTGTTTTTGTACTGCTCAATAGTGTCAGCAAAAGTGGCAACACTAAATAGTGGCTATCGCAGTAGCTGTGTGGTGTGTTGTCAATGCATTCTCATTGTTGTTGTTGTTGTTATTTAAGGGTTGCTTTTTAAGCTGACGTGCTAATGGGCCCGCTTTGTTGTTGTTGATTTTTAATTTTTTTTTCTAAATTTACATTTTGCTGCAGCGATTTTTATTGAATTTTCATTGCTGATGCACTTTTTGCTTTGTGTGTGTGTAAACTGTTCGCTGTGGTTGTTGTTGTAATGTGGCTATTGTGTTTTGTATTGCTTGCCATTTTATATTCGAAAGGTGTGAACTGCTGTTAGCACTGCAGTGAAGCGGTTCAAGTGAAACTGAAGTGCAACCAACAAAATTCGAGGCTCGATAGCTCTAAAGAGATTTTCAACAGTTTCAGTGGTTTGAGTGCCAAGCTTCTTTAAAGCCAAATTTTTACAGAAATTACCACATGTAACTGTCAAAAGTTGACACTTTAACCCGTTCACCCCCTGCGGTACACTTGGAGCAGTGCCAATGCTGCAGCAGAGCGTCGAACTGTCACTTAGTAAGTGAAGCTACAACAACAACAAATACAACAACTGCATATGTATGTGACAGTGTTTACGACGCATTGTCAAACGCCGTTGTTGTCATTATTGTCTTTCGTAGCTGTAGCACACATCCTTGCTGCCACATTACAGTCCTTGTTGTTGCTGTACTTTTGTTGTTGGCTGCTGACTTCACTTTGTACTTCTTTGTCAGGTTGCGAGCTTTTTGTCAGCGAGTTGGGCCCGTTGTGGTGCTTGTTGTGCTGATTAACTTCCGATTGTTGGTAAGCTAAATGCGCTAAAGGTGCACCACTCATACACACACAAACATAAAGGCATTGTGTGTGTGTGTGAGTAATAGGACAACGTAATTTACATACTTACATGCTCGACATATCCTCATGTGCTGTCTGCATGCAGCGCCAGCGGGCATAAATACGCACACACACACTCTCTCTCACACACACACACACACACACACTCAAGCACTCTTCTACCCATTTTGCTCGCTTTCATGCAACTTTACGCCGAGATTCCTTTGCTTACCTCAGCTGTGTGTGGTTTTTTCTAAATAATTTTTATTTCTTGGTTTTTGTTGTTCCTGCCATGCTTGGCTTGCTTCAGTTTCAGCGTATATATGTACATATATTTATGTGTATATAAATGTATGTATGATTGCTTTATGCCTCTCATTTATTTATTGTATTTTCGTTTTGCATTCTTTTGCTTTCCTCTCTGCTGATTTTATGCGATTTTATTGTTGTGCCTTAACCCCTTTCTAGCGGCGCTTCCCTGCTCGTTAGGCGACTAAGGGAAGCATTAAGGACCGAACAGCAGCATTCGTGGCCGCTTTGCATTTGAAAAGTCACATGGAATCATGTCTAAATATTTGTGCAGTCCAAATGGGATTCATTTAAATGCGACCTGCGTAGTGTGAGAGAGCTTTGTGAGATTTTTTCAAATTGAAAATTTTTAAGGCGATTTCCACTAAGCACCTTGGAGTGGACGGGTTAAGCTGCGCAGAAAATGTTGAAAATGTTCTAGAAATCGTTGGCATTAAACACAGAGAAACTTTGAGCAAACTTTAAGTTGTGATTTGAATTTCACTGTTAAAATTTACAGAACTCTTTTTTGTTAAATACAAATTATATAAAAATAAAAGTTATATAGAAGTTAAATAAAAATCGTTAAAAAAGTCATTTGAAAATTATAAAAAAATTTGTCAAATTACGCGCATTGGAATTAAATTTTAATATGAAATTTTAATTTGAATTAAAATTTTACAGAAATTTTTAGTTTTTAATTTCATCCAAAATTTACAGAAATTATTAAAAAAATGTTTAATATTCTGAAAAACGTTGCAACCACATAAATTCTGACTCACTAAGACTTTCATTCCACTTTTCATTCAATATTCAACTAACAACAAATATTTAGCCAACATTTTGCTGGCCAAAAAGCGCTTCTCATAACCTCGAAATGTTTTTAAATTGTGCTTAGTTTGCGTAACAATTCCAACTACTCGGCCTTAGAGTTTTTCAGACCTGTAGTTGCTTGTTCTTCTCGCTTTCAACCCTCGGCCTTTGTTACATATTTGCAGCATGTTTGGGCACTTTGCCAAACTGTGTGCAGGACACTCGCCGAAAAGATCCTTCAACTTTGACCAACACGCCTAGGGCCACACAAAAACCAAAGCCTTGTAGAAGTAGCACAAACTATTTGCCAGCACCAACACTCGGCTGTACTGCTGCTCGCTTATTCCCTGCGACTGAAGGATACGCACCGCTCGCTCCAACGGCCCGAATCGAGTATCGCCGCTTCTAACCCTTTCGCGGTAATTCGATACGGCACTTGTCTGCCACCACTGTTTCTGCATGTTTTCCGTGTTCAACTAATGTTGAACTTGTGCCCTTTTCCGTGCTTTAAGCTGCTTCTGGCGTATATAATTACCTGTCTTGGTATGCGGCCAGCAAATTCTTAGAATCGCGCTCGTTCACGCTGGCAGCGCTTTAACCCAATACCGCCGCACATGCATTGAACTTCTGCGTCCTGTCGGAAAATACGCCCTTCCTACTCGTATTTGCTCCCACATAATCCGTGTGGAGACTTTAGTGCTGCTTGTTAGTTTTTCAATTTGGCACTTTGTCGCTCTGCTGCTTTGTCCAATTGTTCGTTGTTACTCCTATGCCGCCTGCATTTTGAACAGTTTGGCATTGAATTTTTGTTGCTGTTGTTGTGGTATTTAAATATCTTAGGTTATGCTGCTACTGTCACTTGACTCAGCACTCGTCACTCTCTTCACTCTCACATGTCGCCTATTTTTATTGAAATAAGCCAAGCTTCCATGTTTTCTTGCTGCCTGTTTGTCCGTCCGTGGCTGTCTTTGACTGGTATTTGCTGTCTGCCTGTGAATTATTTTTCTTATGCAGCCAACGTACTTGACAGTAAAATGAAATTGTAAGAATTCGGTACGTGATTGCGCTGACGATGCCACCCAGTAGTCGACGTCACTGCGGCTTCGGGTGGGGCAATGCGCTGGGGCCACCAGCCAGACGCCTTTCATGTCGTTTGATTTCTAATTCAATATAGTTTTGTGCATTTTCAAATCGGCAGTGAAAATAAATGCAAAATGAAAGTAAAATTGAAAATAAAAAAGCTATAAAATAAAGAATGGAAAGAAAAACGAAGAATTGTTTGTATTTTAATTAAATACTTCAAATTTCTTAGCTTTAAATTAGTTAATTTGACTGTAAAACAGTCGATAAGCACTTATTGAGAACCATTGAACCACTTAAAATTGATTTTACAAAACTCTACAAAGTCTACAAGCCATAAAAATACTAAATTTCTCTTTATTTGTTTGTTTAAAGCTCAGAAAAGCTTCAGATACTTGGTTGCAGTAAATTTTTAAAACTCTACAAACTCTCCACAAAACTTTTATGCATATCTTTCTTTATTTTAAAGCCAAAAAATCAGTTTTAAACAAATTTTCATGTTTTTGGCCCATTTCGACTGTTGAAAAAACTCTCCACTGGCCCAATTCTGCAGTCACGCATATTAAAAACGAATTTTAATTGGCATGTTGAACAACAATACCAACAACAGTGCACTTTTGGCGCTCAAGTGTCGTTCAAACATGCCGAAAAATATCATGAAAACAAATTCTTGCTCGCATATCCTTTTTTCAACTTTGTTTTTTTGTGCCGTTTTTTTTTGTTTTATGTTTTTTGTTCTTGTGTCTGCTGCAAAATTGAAAAATGATAAAAATCGCACGAAATCACACGTTGTTGCCTTGCGGCGTTTCTCGTCTTTTCCTTTGCCTTTCCAGCGAAAAGGAAAGGAAAAGACGCGGCTGCTGCGCCCGCAGGACTTCCCACTGTGTGGCTGTGTGCCAGTGTAGGTAAAGGCCGTAAAAACCGAAAGGTACGCATATTTTTGGCACACCACACGAGCTCACCGATTTCTTCTTCTTTTCCATATATATTTTGTTGTTTTGTTTTTTTTTGGCAAAAGTGAATATTTTTGTTGTTGCTCGTTTAAAACATGCAATGCGGCATTTTTTGGGCTGACTTTGCGGCGTGCAAAGTGATTTAGTTCTTTTACAGGTTTTGTTGTTGTTGTTTTACTTGCTGCTATTGATTTTTTAATGTGAAAGAATACGGTTGGATTTTGCTGTTGTTGTAGCAGACTAAAAATTTGCTTCTTACCTTTTTTTTACCTTGCAAATTTTCACTTTTCAACATTGGCACTGCCAATGCGCAAAATACAAATAAATATAAAAAAAGTCTCCCGCTAAGGCAGACAGACGTCTTTGACACTTGAACACAAACACATACACCATAGTTGGTTTGTATGTGTGTGTGTGTGTGTGTGAGTGAGTATATCGAACATTACCTTCGCACGGGCTGCACGCCAAGCAGAGCAACTAACCTACCCTACCCTACCCGCCACTGACTGCGTCACTCGGTGCGACCGAACGCCCGTCGCGGCTCAGGGCTCAGCAGTGCCGCCTCTGTCTCTGCGCTTTTTCCGTTCTGTTTGGTGCCCATTTTGGTGGGTAGTTCGCTGGTTTCTAAGCTCAAATCAATGACCTTTGCGGAGATTATTTTTGCGTCTTGTGACGAACACACCACCAACCAGCAACGAGGGGGAACGGGTGAACAGTGAAAGCAGTAAAAGCAATGGGGTGACTGGCTAATAAATAGCAACAAATATTGTTGTATGCTTTGGTGTGAAAAGAAAAACACTAAATTCAACTATTTTCAGTCAAATAACAGAAAAGTCTACACAGTGTTGAGATCTCATGTGCTTCGTAGAAAGTTTGTACTCAAATACTAGAAAAGTCTCCACGATTGGGGATAAGTTTAGTGTTTTGTACGCTCTATTTTCAACTATTTTCAATCAACTAACAGCAAAGTCTCCACAAAGGGTTGAATGTAAAGTGTAACAGGTCTTCAGAACTGATACTATGGTTAAAATAAGAAAATTTTAAGTTCTCACTCAAATACTAGAAAAAGTCTCCAATACTATTGCCGAGTTTTACCTCCCATATGCTCTGGTGGTAGTATGAAAAAGTTCACATATTTTTACTCAAATAATGTCCACAACTTGTGCTGAGCTAAAGGCCAAAGAACTTTACATTTATAATTTCTCAACAAAATAAAAGTCTCCACAAAGCTAGAAAAAACGTCAAGTGAAACAACAATCAATCAATTAGTAGAAAAATCTAAACAGCTGCTGCCGACTTAAAATTTCCGTAGATCTTTTGAGTCCCATAACAGTAAAGTCTTCACAATTGGTACTAAGATGAAAGTTTCGAAAGATCTGTGGATGATGTCAATTAATAAATCTTAAATTTTGACAGTTTTCAACAGAATGAAAGAAATGTCTACACAACTGTTGAACTCTACACAACTGAGTTAATAGCCAAAACCTACAAGTTCACCAATTTTTAATCAAACTATAGAAAATTCTCCACAACTTAAGCTCAGTTAAAGGATTCGTGTAGCAAAACCAGCGAATAATGTTCAAAAGTAATTCTTCAAGGTATACAAATTACAAGTCAAAAAACAAAAAAGTCTCTAAAACTGTTTCTAAGCTAACAGTTTAAGTTCTAAAAGTTAAGTCTAAGTACAATAAGTTCCGATGATAATGTCAAAAGGTAAAAAAATCTGTACAACAAAAGTATCATAAAACTACAAGTTCAAAATGTTTCAGTCGAATAAAATAAATGTCTACAAAGTGTGGTTGAGTTACAAACCAAGTAAAAGTAATTCTAAGTAATGAAAGTAATTCTTCAAGATGCTTAAAATTCGAGCCAAATAACAAATAAGTCTCCAAAATTGTTTCTAAGTTTAAGTCAAACTTTTAATAGTTCAGTCTAAATGCTTATTGCAATTGTTCTGGTGATAATGTCAAAAAGTAAAAAAAAATCTCGAAAAAAGTGTAATGAAAACTACAAGTTCAAAATTTTTCAGTCCACTAAAAGAAATGTTGACAAACGTTGTTGAGTTAAGAGCCAACAAACTAAGTCAACTACTTTCCAATTAAATTATAGAAATCTCTACAACTAGTGGCGTTTTGTAGATTAGAGTCCACGAAAAGTCTCCACAACTGATGCTTGAAAAAAGTCTCATATATATGTAAGTTCTGGTAATTGTGGCAAAAAGTAAAGCTTCAAGTTCGGAAATTTTTGATCAAATAACAGAAATGTCTCCAAAACTATTATTGAATAAACAGTCTTTTTGGAGACTAGTATCTGCTGGACAACATTTTTAGTCAAAACTGTTTCACGGCCAGTCATATTTCTTTCATGAAACTACTCAAAACCATATTTCATGTCATGTTTCTTACTGCACAGCGAAAAGTCTCCACTACTCACTCACAGTGTCTGGGACAAGTTTCAACATGTAGCAAAGTGCAATTTCCCTCTTCAAATAACCTAGAAATCTACTTATCGCGTGTCAAGTGTTAGACAATAGTAACAACAACAACAAAAACAAAAGCCATCAAGAAAACAAAAGATTTCAATCGATATTATGGCCGAACGAACGGTCGTCATGTGAAAAGCACAATGACGCGTGAGTAGCTCGAGTGGTGCATAATTTGTGCTCAAGATGCAACACTTTTCCCCTCACCTCCCACTTCGGTTCACCTAACATTGAATCGTAGCTAAAATAGTAAAAACTAACTCAAAACGGCGTTAATGAAAAACAAAAGGACGCGTAGTGACGCGTCACTTGACTGACATTTGAATGACAATGGCAACTGTGACATGAAAACGGTAGTTAAAATTTTCAATTTATGTTTGTAATGTTCGGAATTAGAAGGTCGTTATTGCAGGGCGAATCTTTCGGCGACTCGTTTACAGACTTGAACAGAAATTCTTCCTATATTTATTGTTAAAATTTGTGTTGTTGTACATTTGAATACAAAACAACTGACTCGTCCATTGAAGTAACTCAAATGACTAGTCACAAATGCAAATTTTTGTTCGCTATAGAAATATGAGCGTTGAAAAAATTAGCAACTCTACAAAAGTCTCTGTGTTGAAGGTGTTGGAGTGGCGGCCACTTGGCGAAGACGCTGCAGTGTCGTCAAGTGTTGCAATTACCGTTGCGCAATCTCACGACTTTCATTAATATTAAACGCGTTTAATTGCTCTGGCCGCGACTGTCTGAATGAGTAACGGAAGTGGACGGTCGCGCATGCGCCACGGAAATTTAGGTCCCTGTGTGTTATTTGTTTGTTTAACAAAAAAGCATCCATTTATGCAAATTTAGCCTCTTTATAATAACAATAACAACAACAGCAATAACAATGATAATAATGTGTTTTTGTATTTTTTCAAATTACAGGTTACCCCAGTTAACGCTCAATGCCAAGAATATTATTTTGCTAATGGTAAGTGCAGCCTTATTCCTAACTAATAATTAACAATTGAATTATACAGCTACAAAAACAACAAAGCGTGTGATATGTGGGCTGTGATTGCACAGAATTTTGGTTTCCCCAAAGTCATTGCATTTTAATTAATTTTGTTAAATCGTTTTTGCAAATGGCAAATGTCTGGTTCGAAATAAAAATTGCAACACGTGCTTGTTGCAATTTGTTGACTAATTAAATTGTTGACGCCAGTTGCGAATGAGGTTAGGTTGAACTATTAGACGTTACAGTATCGAAAAAAAGTTTTCATAATCAGAATTTAAAGCAAAAACTGAAACTGAAAACCTGAAAACTGTAACAAAAACTGAAACTGAAGTGAAAATATTAAAAATTTCAAAATATGATCTTATAACCAAAAAAATCTCAATACGAGGTTTCGCTACAAATACTTCAATTCAAAGAAATCCCAAATTTTAGGAAAAAAATACTGGATAACATAAAAGTTATGAGCTCTAAGAGTACACTCTCATAACGCTGAAAAAAAAAATTGTGTACAAACAGCACATTTTTGCTTCCACTTTGAGGTTCAATATTTCAAAATCAATTACGAGCGAGTTCCTAAAACTTACTGTTGTCCTAAGTTTAATATAATTTAGGTCTGACAAGACCAAAATTTCGTTGATTCGTCTCACCTCTAATCAGTACCGCTATGAAGCAAATGAAACAAAGAAAACAAGTAAATAAAAGTGATATTTTCTTCGTACAAACCCAAAAGTTGACAACGTTACAACTTTGTTTGTATGGGAGGCGCCCTCTGGTGGTGAACTAGTAAACTTCAATTAATTTTGTATTTTTTCCACTCAAGAAATTTGCCAATGGCTGAATAAATCATTCAAATCGGTTCAGTAGTTTCCGAGTTACGATGCTTCCTTGCTTACTTAACTACGTTTACAAGTGGTAATTTAATTCCTTTGAAAATGACCACTTTTGTATGGCAGCCCCCTTAGGAGATGTAGATAGCGGGTAGGTATGTATGGAAAAAATATCCATAAAGAAAAATAAATGTGGGTCAGTCTTACGTTTGATACATCTGGGATCAACCTGGGAGCAGTGGGAGTCCATTTTATAAAGACCATCACTTTGTATGGGAGCCTCCTTAAGGGTTGGAAATAGGGGGTAGGTACGTTCGAAAGAAATGTTCAGTAAAGAAAACTAGTGGGGGTCAGTCATAGATGTTAACCCTTTAAGAGCAACTTTTGAGCAGCTGTGGAGCCATTGGTCGAATTTCTAATTTCCATTACTTTTGAAATAAGTGCCTTTTATCTCTATTAACATTTTAAAAAAATATATATTTAAATACAAATATTATGAATGAAGCTTTCCAAATAATTTTCATTGTAAATATGAAGTTTTTTCAAGTCCAGTTTAATGGGAGGTGCTCGAAGTTTTGGTTTGATTTCATTGAAAGTTCTTTACTTATACAAAAACTGTAGACTACACTGCCACTGCAATTTCATGCTCAAGTGATCTCGAAGAAATTTTAAGCTTTCAACTGTTATCGTCACAACAAAAACAAAAAACAACAATAATTTGTTTATGCTAAAAGTGACAATCTAAGATTGTCAAAATGAAAATTGCGGGCGCTGAAAAGAAATGAAAAAATGAAATGAATGACCGATAAGTTGGTAAAAAGCACTTTGAAATGTGAGTTAGTAAACAAATATTCATATATACATACAAACATACATATGTATATGTAAATATTCCAGCATATGTGACACGCATAGATATAAAAGTGTGCATTGTTTTTGTCATTGAGTGTCAAACATGTGTCGTCTGGTGTTCGATGTACTCTCACATTGAACATTTTTTGTTTCGATTTCAATGCGCATCCAATAGATATCGCAGTGTTTGTCAACAATAATAAAAACAACAGCAACAACAAACATTGGGCAAACGTCATTGAACTATGAAAAAAGGGTCAACAGAAACAACAATAACAGCAACAACAACAACTACAACAAACGAAAAATCATCATCAGCCGCCGCCGCCACTGTCACAATTGACATATCTGCGATTACGCGGCACAGCGCCTATAAATATGTGTTGTGTGTGTATGTGTGTGTGTGTGTGAGCGCGGGTGATGATAGTGTCCGCATTGCATCTCCTGTAGCTGTGCGCTGTAAAATCAGCTCTGATTTCAAGCAAACGTTAAATTGATTTTTTTCTCATGTTTGTAAAGTTTTTTGTTGTTGCACTTTCAACATTTTTATGATGACAGTTTTTTATTTATTGCATTGTTTTGTGATAGATTTCAGCTTGATTTCAGTCAGCGGTGTTTGAGCTGCGGTTTTAGTCTTTTTTGTTTTTTTAATTTAACTTTTTTGTATTTTTCTATACGCCTTAGTTGTTGTTGTTGTTGGTTTTGCATTCATTTCGATTTTGACATGTAATTGTCGCTGTAAGCAGCAGCAATTGCTGTAATTTTTCATTGATTTATGTGCATTGCAATGTGGCTTTTGACTTGTTGTTATTTTGTTGTTGTTGTTTTTGTTGTGGTTTCAGCCCATTGTCGTAATAGTGTTGTAAAGTGTCGAAAAAGCGGATGTTGTGACACTTGGCGGTGTTGAATGCTTGTTTCTTTGTAAAGATTTATTGAGACGAATGTCATAAACTTTTGAGTTTTTAAAAGCGGCAGTGATTTGTAAAAATTTGTAGTTACATAAATTAAAATAATAGTTTGCTTTCTTACGAAATTTCCTTGAGGCATTTAGCATTTTTGCCATTTTGTTGCCAAGTGACAACGTGTCACTTCAAAGAATCAATTCTTTATTTGGCCTTTGGAACAGTTTGAAGTCTTCAGATTTTAAATGTTTTGATCAGAGTGAACAGTCTTGATCTCAACATTATCAGGACCCAATTTTTCATCCTAAACCATGAGCCAGTTTGCATGATCGCCTAAGTTCAATGATTCAGTATTTCTCGCTCCCAATCGAGCGTGACGAACCCGTCCCTTCCTGCTCGTTTCCTAACACGATCATCAAAGATGAAAGAAACAGCAAGACTGATCTGCACTTGAATGATCAAACACAAAAAACCCCTGCTTTGACATATCAGTGATTCATAATACCTGGTCTGGCTCCTCCATCGATATCCTTTTCCTTATACGAACCACTCACACTTACACTCACACTTTCCTTCATTTAACTTCTACAACTTGAGTACTTTTCACTAACTTTTCTCCACTTCTTTTCACCAACACCTAACCTCACTTCCAGCCACTCATTTAACTTCTACAACTTAAGTTCTTTTCACCAACCTTTATCCACTTCTTTTCACCAACACCTAACCTCACTTCTATCAACTTATTTAACTTCTACAACCTGAGTATTTTTCACCAATCTTTCTGTTGACCCCTAACCTTACTCCCAGCCATTCATTTAACTTCTACAACTCGAGCACTTTTCACCAACTTTCCTCTTTTTCTTTTCACCAACACCTAACCTCACTTCCATAAACTAATTTAACTCCTAGAACCTGAGTTCTTCCACCAGCCTTACTTCTCCTAACCTCACTCCCAGCCACTCATTTAACTTCTACAACTTGAGTACATTTCACCAACTTTTATTCACTTCTTTTCACCAACACCTATTTTCTACAACCTGAGTACTTTTCACCAACCTTCCTGCTAACTCCTTACCTCAATTCCAGCAATTTAATGAACTTCTGCAACTCGAGCACTTTTCACCAACTTTTGTTTACCTTTTTTTCCAACATCTAACCTCACTCACAGCTTCTCATTTAACTTCAACAACCTGAGCTCGTTTCACCAACTTTCCACCGCTTCTTTTCACCAACACCTAACCTTACTCCCAGCTAATCATTTAACTTCTACAAGTTGAGTACTTTCCACCAACCTTCCTGTTGACTCCTAACCTCACTTCCAGCCACCTGATGTAACGAATTTTATATAGCAAGCTTACATCATCTCTTATCGGAGCGCGTCTGCTCTCTTCGGCGGCCATTTTGAGCCGCAGATATAACCATAGATTCCCCACTTAAGCAGCGTTAATAACCCCACCGGCGCACACACATTGCCAGCCGTCCGCAGCTGTATGAGTCGTCTAACTTCGCCACCAGCGCACCACTGAGCCAGCTGGTTCATGTATCGGATTAAGTAATTTGATTGATTAGGCCGCAAATATTTTCAATTTCATAGAAATTCCTTTTAAACGCTACGCACGCGGGCCACACGCAGCACTGCCACAGGTAAAGTGGCTAAGCCTCGAAAATAACTCATTACATTTCAGTGTTGTGTACACTTTACGCTTTTCGCACACGACGACCGCGTGTCAACTACAACAATGCTCGCTCAGCAATACAACTTTCCGTTGGCCTGTCCGCAGCGTAATTGATTGGTCGGCTTAGGTGTAGAATTGGAATGCTGCTTGTTCTACGCTCGGTTGGCCCCCTGAACCAGTTCGGTTCAGTTTGCCTTGATTGATGTTTGTGGCCAGTGGCAGCGCTGCTAATGCGAAAAAAGCTAACCTCTTCAAAAATTGCGCATGCGTTTTCGTCGCCAAATTCCAGTGGTCACAACAACTCGAAGTCCGCCGCTGCTATCGATAGTTGCCCAAAGCTGCTGGTTGTGTAATCGTTGTGAGGCGTGCGGCTCAATTTTAAGGCTGCCAAAGGTTCTTAATGACAGTTAATGTGCGCGAACGCTTTGCGAGCATTAAACGCGCGCAACAGTAATGCGACGCGGCATTAAATGTGGGCAAAAATAATGCTCGAGCTGCACTACCGAAGCATACAATGGCTTTGAAAGGTCAGCGATGTCCACAGGCTGCGCGTGGAAATTTCATACAAGGCCGAGCTGAAAGTCCAACATGCGAGTTCAAAAATGATGAATTAGTTAAATAAAAGAAATTGAAACGATTTTTTAATAAAACAAAAAATAATTAAAAACTCATTAAAGCGAAAAGGGAATCATTGCCAAAAGGGTTCAATTGCCGAATGCAAAAAAGATAAATAAATTAATTTTGAGGCGTTAAATAAAATCATGTAATTTGAAAAGAAATTAACATTAATGAAGGCAAAAACCGGTTCTTTAGCCGATCACGTTTTTCATATTTCAAATAGTGAAAGTTCATGTTTGCAGTTAAAATTTAATAAGAAAATCTTTCACTGAAGCTTAAAAGAAATCCTAAACATTTTTTGAATAAATGACATGATGAGATTTTATTGACAATTGACAAATCTTCCACACCAACTGATCTTAAGGTGCAGCAGTAATATTTAAAAGTGAGGTTATTTTTCTGTATAGAAACTCTGAAAGTAGTCTTTGAAAGTGAGGATAAGGGGTCCACACTTGTTTGCCAAATATTGAAAACATGATTCTGTGGTTTCAAAAAGCTACATAAAAACTCTTCTTGACACTTCTTTCACATCAGCTGATCCCAAGGAGCGGCAATAGTATTTAAAAGTGAGGTTAGGTCTCTGTAAATATCTGTCGGTCTTCGAAATGTTGAAGTAATCTTTGAAATTGAGGTTAAACAATTTCCAAGGTGCGGCAATAGTATTTAAAAGTGAGGTTAAGTGTCTGCAAATATCTGTCGATCTTCGAAATGTGGCCCAAAAATTACATATAAAGTCTGCTTGAAGGGACTTTCTTCACATCTTCTGACGCAAACCTGTCTGGAAACTGTAGAAGTAGTTTTTGAAAGTGAGGTTAGGTCTCCACACATGACTCTGTGGCTTCAAAATGCTGCATATAAAGTTTTCTTGACACCTAAAGTGACACAGATGTCTTTCTTTTCATGGGCTGACTCGAAATTATGGCAGTATGCACTGAAAGTGAGGTTAGGTCTCTTATTATGTATGTAAAATTTTCAATAGTGACCTGAGATTTGTACCAAAAAGCAACATTTAACACTTAGTCTCTTATTCATCTTTTCCTCATCAACAGTAGTTGTTGAAAGTGAGGTTAGGTCTCAAATATGTAAAGCTTTCAACTGTAGTCCAGCCAAAAAGCTAAGTTAAGCTAAGCTAAGCTAAGAAAGTTTCTTTGACACTTGAAGTGAAGAACATATCTTCCTTCTCACAACATGACTTGAAGCTTATTCAAAACTACATGCGAAGATTCCTTGACCCTTGAAATTAAAAGCACTTGTCTCTCATCATCAGCTGACCCAGTTCTGTCAGAGTATTCGTTGAAAGTGAGGTTAGGTCTGGCTATGTTCCTAAGAATTGTGCCAAAAAGTTAAATAAAAGTATTCATAATATTTGATGTGAAGAACATATCTTCGTTCTCACCAACTAACTTGAAAACAGTGGCACCATTCATTGAAAGTGAGGTTAGGTCAGTGAGCATGTTTTTCAAACTTTTAACTGCGATGCATCATTCAATAAAATTAAAATTTGTCTTTGCTTTGAACATAAAATTAGTGGCGGACGAAAGAGGTTTTGAGTTCAAGACCGTCAAATATGAGTTTTTTAATAAAATAAACTAAAAATCAAAATAAACCATCGCGTCGTTAATCTAAAAGAGCCTCGAATTTTATTGCATTCAACAAAACAACATTCTAGAAAAAAAATAGAAAATATAAAAATATAAATTTTAATATATTTGAACACCCTTCAACACTTCAAAGTCGCCGAAAATATTTTGATTCATATATTTTTTTTTCATCTCTATGATAATTTTTTCCTGCATTCCAAATCCGCTAAATGATATTCGAGCGCAATTTAAATGAGTTTTAAAATGACATAAAATTCCGCTTAAATCGACATGGCTGCCACAATAACATAAGCGCCTCAAAGGGCACTGCGACGATTATTTCTGTGCGTGTCCTTTCAACGTGCTGCCTCCTGCCTGGCCGACGACACTTGCAGCTATTGACGCAAAAACAACAACAACCAGCGGTGGTTATAATGTCAGCATGAAAAATCTATTTTCAACATGAGCGCATTTCAATAAATTCGCATTTAATGCCACATAAGTATTTTTTTTAATATTTGTTGTTGGTTTTTTAAATGCCAATTGCGAGTGTGTGCGGCAAGCAGAAGGACTGACATTTGCGCATTTGGCTACTGGACGCCACAGCAGGAATAAAGTGTGTAAGCAAATGAGAGAGCGCGAGACAGATAGACATGGAGTGAGTGTGTAACAGCACAGCGCAGCTTAAAGTTATGAGCAGCAGTCGGTAGCGCCTGGACTGGGCCTGGTGGGACCAACGGTTGGCAGCGCACATTTACGAATGACTGTGTCGGGTGCTTAAGTGGCTTAGTGTTGTTGTTTTTGTGCGACTTATAGTGATGATTTGTGGGACTTATTGTCGTTTTTGTGCGACTTGTAGTGAGCAGTAACCGATTGATTGGTTAATATGGAAGATTTTGTTAAATTTTTAATTATTAAAAAAATTTTTATTCGACTTGTAGTAAGTAGTAACCAATTGATTGGTTAATATGGAAGATTTTGTTAAATTTTTAATTATTAAGAAAATGTTTATCCGACTTTTTTTTGAACTTGTTCGACATGTATTGAGCAGTAACCGATTGTTTGGTTCGACTTGTAGTGATTACTAACCGATTGATTAGTTAATATGAGATATTTTGTTAATTTTAAAATTATTACAAAAATTTTTGGCCGAAGTTTTGTAAACTTGTTTGACTTGTAGTGAGTATTAACCGATTGATTGGTTAATATGGTAAATTTCAGTAATTTTTAAATTAATAAGGGAATGTTTGTGCGACTTATTGTTGTGTTTGTTCGACATGTAGTGAGTGGTAACGGATTGATTCGTTATTATGGAAGATTTTGTGAATTTTTTAACTACATTTTTGTACGACTTGTTGTTATTTTTCTCTAAGTGTAGTGAGTAGTAACCCATTGACTATTAAAAGTGGGAGATTTTGTTAATTTTAAAATTATTAAAAAAATGTTTGTGCGACTTATTATTGATTTTGTTCGACTTGTAGTTAGTAGTAACCGATTGATTGGTTAATATGGAAGATTTTGTTGATTTTATACACATTTTTTTGCCATATTGAAAGCCTTAAAGGAATCGAAAGTCAGCTTGAGTTATTTTCACTGTATTTCCCTCAACTTTGAATAAGTTCCGAGTTTTTTTTAGTGAACTCATTCAAACCTTGCCAACTGCTGAGGAAAAAAAGTAAAAACACACCCAACAGATTGGACAAGTAATCGGTTTTGCAAGTAATCGGTACTCGAGTACTCGTAATCGATTGTTGCCACCGCTTAAAAGCATGAAATTAAGCCGCTTTGTACAAAGCAGCCGCGCCACCTTAACGCGTGATCACCTGCTTTCATTTCATTCAGCCGCATTATGCACCGTCAGCGTCTGTTTCCCATACACAAACACACACACACACACAACATTGCAGTTAATTTGAATTTAAATTCAAATAAAGCATCGACGAAAAAATGCACAGAAAACGCAGTGCAGAAAAATATTGATATGACATTTTAATCCGACACGTTACACACTTGTCAGCATATTGTGCCCCCGCCCCTCCTTCCTCATCGACCGCCCGCACTCGCTGTGCCACTTGCAGCACTCAGTCAGCCGACGTACACTCAGCTGTCACGCAGCGGCACTTGCACGGCCGCCACGGCCGTTTGCAGCTTTCCGTTGTACGCCAAGGATCGCATAACCGACTCCTGCGCGTGCAGACAACAACAACAACAAATGAAAAATAAACCAGAACAAATAAAAGTCTGCACTCGAGTATTTCCGCTGCATACTTTTTGTCCACCTTTTACGTTGTTTTTTAGTTTGGTTTTCTCGATTTTGTTGTTGGTGACATTTTTCGCTTTCAGCGCGCGTTTGCAGTTTCATATTCATTCCAAATGTTCTTTTTTTTACTTCAATTTTTAATGCTTTCATACTTTGCTGCCTTTCTGGCTGGTTTTCTTATTGGCTTTTGTCGTTGTTGTTGCAGTTGAATCGACATTGTTGTCGCTGTAAACTGATCCGTGTCCGTCCGGCCGGTCGCCTTAAGCCGTTGTGATCTCTTCCGATCTTTAGCCGCGCATCAGTGTCGCCGTCAATTTGCGTAATAACAGTTTCGTTCAATGTTTTTTTTTGTTCGTTTTCATTGTTGTTATTGTTGTTGCTGTTGTCTTTGCTGTCGGCATTTTATTTCTACTTTTATTAATTGTAATTGTTAGTGTTGGGAATTTATAAGGCAATGCTTTTGCATCATTTCGTTTCATTGCCCTTCCCTCTCTCTTCCTCTCTTCTTCACTCTCAATCACTTTTGCTTGTGTGCGAGTGTGTGTGTTCATATCTCTTTGGGAATTAATTTCTTTCTGTTGCGTTGAAATTTATGAATTGCGTTTTAATTGCCGCATATGCAAATGTTGCCAATAAATTTGCTATTAAATGCGATCATTGATGGCATCATTTGCATTGCCAATGCGCCAAAATGACGTCGGCTCCGCGCCACCGCCGTTGACACACTCGTATTTTAGCCAACACTTATGTCGCCCGAGACATTCCATTCGTTTTAAGAAGTCGGCGGTATGGTGCGCGGTGCCTTTGCAATATGTGGAATCGTCGAACATTTTGTGAAACTGAAAGTGAATCTTGACGCTGAGTGGGAATGGAGGAACGATAGCAAAAGTGGCTGAGGGAAGCAAGAGACGGTTTTAGTAGAAGTTCTGAAATTTTGTATTAAAGAAAGAAAAATAAAATTGCTTTAAATTTGGCTTATAACGTGGACAATTTGGTCTAAAAATCGTTACATCAAACCATACAAACTGTCAGCATTGACTTGAAAATGAAACTGAACTCGCTGAAAACATTCGAAAAATTAGAACTGTTTAGAAAAATGGTTTTTAAACTGAAGATGAAATGATCCATAAACCTTTGACATTGAAATTTGGTTCAACCTTTAATTTGTTTTTTTTTATATTTTGTATTTTGCATCAGAGTTTCATGGGTTAGATAAGCTTTTTTCCTTTGTTAAGTTAGGTTTGGTTGAATGCTATTTGTACGCGACCCAGTGCGACATGGGGTCTAGGCTCATCAAATGGCGTCTCTTGTCCAGTGAAGCTGTCTGCAGAAGCTGTGTAGATGAAGAAAAGATACGATACGAAATGATACAACACTTCCTGTGGAAAGGAGGAAGAGGTAGACATCTTTCTGTGCCACTTACCGGCTGTGCAGGAACATTGACTCCGCACCATGGCGCTCAAGATTTCTGACGGACCTTGCTAGCGCGTCGAAATTCCTCATCTGTTCTTCTTCAAACTGGTTTGCCCCGGATTGTGACTCTTGTTTAGTTTCAGAGAAGATCAAGCAGGGATTCAGATTAAGCCATTTTGACCTCCGTGTGGAAACAAAGTGGCGGTGTTTGATGTACACACTCTTCCCTTCTTAACGAACTCACTTACTTCACTAATAGCATAGCAATCTGTTACCGAATTATGGTGCCGCGAAAATTCTCTTCAGTCATTTCTACAGTTGGTGGCACCCAGAGATGAGAGGACGTCTCCCAAACTTGGTCCTTCCGCCGAAGACACGGTCTCCATCTTAGCCGTTGAGCTTCAATTACCACAACGAACACCTTTTTCGTCGGAGCTGCATTTTCCATATGGGAGACATGGCTCAGCCAAACCCTATTTAACCTAAATTATGATAAACTGAAATGGCAGCCTCATCCTGAAAAAGTTCCCTTAACAACAAACAGATGGTTTATTGTGAAACCACGTTGCAACGAGCGTCAGAACTTTGCACACCTTATGATCCATGGACTGTCGTTGGCCAGGTTGAGACTTCTTTATCCTGGGGTATTTTTCTGGTTGTGCTGTCAACCATCATCTCACGTTTCAGAATGAAACTGCACTCGTTTCATAAGAAAATCGCTATCTTCCTCATGTTTAAAGTTGACGAGGATCTTAGGATTTTTAGTCTCTTCAGGACAGATATAGACGTTGGTACCTAAAGCACAGCACAGCACAGTTTCTTGTTCTTCTCGTTCTGAGCAATGACAACCACCATAAAAGTCGTAGTACAGCTACTGGAATCCTGCTTAGACACCTTCGTACCTCGACTTTTGTAATTTTGTAATTTTAAGGACCTGAATAAGCTTTAGTAAAAGTGATTTCAAAAGTTTCTTCAAGCATATATGCGACCTAAATGTGGGGCATATTAAACCATTATTGCCTTACGTCTCAAGTAATAAAGTGTCACGGTTGGAGTTGTGAAATGTTTTTTTGCTTTTTAGACCTCTTGATTTGGTCCAACCCAATTTAAACTTACTTCATGTATTTTTTTTATTAGTTTTAGAATTATTTAACCATACTTTATATAACTTTTAAAACTGTCTTTTCAATTCCTTAGCTAATCATTGCATAATTTTTTGCTCTCTCCCGTTTCAGGTAATGTTTGCCTTTGTAGCTTTAGCACATGCAAAAACAAACGATTATGTTTTAATGCTAAAGACCCACAACAACCGAGCGCTACACATAAACGCTGCTGGCAGGGTGACTGCAGCTGATATATCATTTGCACGTAAGTAGTCAGCAACGAACCCACATAACCCATAAGACTGAAGAGTGAACAATTGAAAGTGGCGCAAAGTGCGATTACACAACCGGCAAATTGCCAAATGGAGCATGAGCCCATGGAAATTGTCAAACATTTAGAACAGAGCGATGATGACCATTCGGCTACTCGCGAGTGGCAGAATGACCATCACTGATCGTTGACAGAGCACAAAGCAGGCTGCAAGAAAAAGTCCATTAAGTAATTTAAATGCAATCAATTAGTTTCGGTTTTGTCTTTATCTCTATAGATGTCTCTTTCTAGCAGCACTTGAACTTGGCGGGCAAATTTGAATTGAAACTTTGCACTCTGGTTTTTTCTTTAAATTAAGTTAGAGCTGAAGACCATAACAAACAAGAAATAAGAAAAATAAACTCAAAAGCCTCGACCACTATTGACAGTTAATGTCATAAATAATGCGCGCCCCTCAAATCATATAAAACGTACTGGCGCTGGTACTCGTACGTGCCAATATGACTCGGTCGAACTGTCGTTGCCGTTGTCGCAGCGATAATAAATTTTCTCATTGGAAATCTTTTCAATTCTTGGCCGTAGTTGTTGTTGTGCTGGCTTCACTTCTCTTGAACTTACGCGCCACACACACAAACACACATTCGCACAGACTCACGTTTTATTGGCACTGTCGCTGTTTATTTGTGGTTTAAATTTTATTTAAATTAAATTGGCATTTATGCCCCTAACAACTTTGCTTATTTTCATCAATAAATTCTTTTTGTTTAAATTGTTTGCTCTGTGCGTAGCATGTGAATTTTTTTTGTGCAGCAACTTAATTAAATTATAGAAATTTAATATTCGATTGACAATGATTTAAAGTCTACACCGACCGCTCCGACATGCCGATGTGTGCACGAAAGAGATGCCACATATCGCCACATAAATGAATCACTGTCAACAATATTCTCGGTCACTGCAAGCGACCACTGTGCAACGTCAGGTTGTGCCGTCATTGGCGCCATCTGTCAACTTTGTATGCGGTCTGTGCGAATTTTTTGCGGTTTTCAGCCACTTTTATGTCACTCGTGTCGACGCTAAAATTAATAGAGTTATTGTTACGATTAGTTGTTGCGCTGCAGTCGATCGTAAAGCACAAAACTGCTGGTAATGAAATGTTGCATACATGTGGAATGTATTGACGTGGTTGGCGTTGCGTGTGGGCTGGCCACATTTTGACATTTTGTAATGCGGTTTTTTACTATCAATTGGTTATGTCATTTCTAGGTTATCACATGCGCATACTTAGTAATGCGGTTGGAGAGACTGAATTAAAATCAATAAATGTTTAGTTCCAAAAGGTCATAAAAGAAAACAGCTGATGCCATTATTTCAAAGGCGCAATTTCATAAATTTTTATGACATTGTGTTTGACGGTGGTTTCGGCATTATTTTTTGATTTAAACCCCTTCATTTATGTTTTTTTGCTTATCTGGTAACAAAAAGGCAAATAGCTTATGTTTTGCAAAAGTCTCCAAACTCTACACTATTTTAAAATGGTGCTAATAGTACTGCTGAATACTTTTCAGCTTAGTAAGCAATAAAAGTGCAAATTTATAATTTTTGGCAAAAGTCTCCAAACTCTACAGTTCTTTTAAATTGTGCCAAAAGTAATTATTAATACTCTTGAGCTTAGTTAGTCATGAAAGTGCAAATTTATAATTTTTGGCAAAAGTCTCCAAACTCTACAGTTCTTTTTAATTGTGCCAAAAGTAATTATTAATACTTTTGAGCTTAGTTAGTCATGAAAGTGCAAATTTATAATTTTTTGCAAAAGTCTCCAAACTCTACACTTTTTTTAAATTGTGCCAAAAGCACTTTTTAATACTTTTGAGCTGAGTAACTGATAAAAGTATAAATTGTTGAATTTTTTTAATAGCCACCGAACTACACTATGTTTAAATTGTGCGAAAACTACTTCTAATTACTTTTGAGCATATTTTCAGCTTCTTCATACTAAGTGGGCAAATCTAACAAATATTTTTTCACACTGCCTTATCTGCAACTAATGCGATTTTAATTGCGATAAAATGTTCAATTTTAAAAGGTTCACGTAAATAAGTGGTTTTCTATCAACAGCTGAAATATGCTGTAAATATACGCACATTTTGTGTTGTTTGAAATGTCGCTTTAGCTGTATTCTGAAATATTTTTTGGGTTTGAAACCATCTCCTATACTTTTACTGGCTTAATTAATGACAAAAGTCGAATTATCTGCAAAAGTCTTCACACTCTACACTTCCTCTTAGTTATGCCAAAACTACTTCTAATTATTTTTGATGATATTTGCAGCTTTTATTTATTCTTTTGGTGCACCTAACATATATTTTACCAACTCTTCACTAGTCTAAAACTAAATTGAAATTTTTGAATTGTATAAAACTTATTTAAAAAGCACATAACTTTAAATACCGCCGCTTTTGCTTACTTTGTAGAGATTTCCTGCAAATATTTACTTATGTAACTGAAACTCTACAGAGTTTACACAAGTTTAAAGCATTATTTAAGTTCAAAAACACTTATTAAATGAAATTCTCTCATAAAATCATGCATTTGCTACAGCTTTACGCTCAATCTATGAAAATGCACCAAGTCTACAAACTCTCCACTACCTAAAAACTCACAAAAATTTCTCTAGCATGAATTTTCTTGCATTCCCTATCATTATCTATAGCTTAAACTGCTTATTTCAAAAGTCTACAAACTCTACATTTGTCCAAAACTGCTTTTAATGCACTGCATTATCATTAATCAGCAGTAATTAACACTTTATGCAATATTTGCATCTGCACAGCTGGCCAACTGTCAACACAAAACACGCAGCACACGCTTCTTGCGCCTACAATGTGTGTAGAAATGGTGCTGTTGCTGATAAAGCGTTGTATTATCAATTTCAATCGCTGCCATTGCAAAATACGCCAACAACAGCGTCAAATAATGCACTACTCGAAAAAGCCATCACGCACACACAACGACGTGTGTACGGTTGTATGAAAGCTGAAACCCAACGTGGAAAATTGATAAAATTCCATAGTACGAGTGTTTTAATGTTTGTTTTTGTTTTTAGTGGTTGAGCGGTTTGTGTTTTCATTTTTTGCATTTAAAATAAGTGACAGGCACGCGGGTGTTTTGCAGCCGTTAACTAATTTCGGTCGGCCATTTAATTTGCCTAACGAAACTCAAATCTTAGTGCAGTGCAGACAGGTCTAGCAGCGTCGTGTGCAAGTCAGGTGCGCTGATTTGTTGGGCGCTGCGGCCAGACAGAGACAACTGCGCACTTGTGCTCGGCGTGAGGAGTTCAAGTGATCAATTACGTTGCCTTGTTTGGGTTGGAGTTTGGTTTGTTTTGATTTGATTTGCTAAGCTTTTGAGTTGTTGTCATTGGGTTCTGCTGCGGTGTGGAAATACAATGGAAGCGCACGCGTCGATGGACGGCGTCCAGGGCGCTGAAAATTCCCGCTGTGGGGACGTTACTTGCATTTTTGATAAGCGGACTTTGTGTTCAAGTGCAGCAGCACTTGACATGCGATCGGCCGTTGGAGAATTAGCATTAAATGGCGGCTGCAATCGATACAAAATATTTACTAACATTTATATGTAACAAATGAATTCGATGTAAAAGTGAAAATGCGCCCAATTGAAGTGAGAGACTTTTGTAATTCATGGCGACACGTTTTCGGCCCAAAGCGGGCTGCATTCAATGCTAATTGTGTACATGTGAAGAGTTTTTTTCACTTGACTTTGGCTTCCAGTTTAATTGGCATGGATTATTGTGCGTCTGGCCAGTGGAAAAGGGGAACGTTAGACTTTAAATAAATGAAAGTCAGATGCTTCAAGTGGTGCTGCGGCGCAATCAAATGACTTCACTCACGTGGTTGGGAAAAAGACATGGTTTTGCTGTTTGTTCTATTGGCCATTAAATATAAAATCTTTCGACGTAGTGGAATTAGATAATAATTGTGCAGGGGTGGGTTAGGAAGTTGAGTACTCAGGTGATTTATTTCATCATATGACGAAAGACTACGACGAATCCAAACTGCGTTGCAAGAAATTGTAAATAAAAAGCAATGCTGGAGACAAATCGTCTGAGGCTTACACGGTAAGACTTTCAATATGGAGTCTTATATCTTTGATGTTGAGCCTTAGACCTTCAATATTGAGCCTTCGACTTTAAATGTTGACTCTAAGATTTTCAATGTGGATCCTTGGAATTACAATGTTGAGCCTTAGATCTTTAATGTTGAGACCTTCATAGTTGAGTCTTAGATCTTCAATACTGAACCTTAAACCATCAATGTCGAGCTATATACTTTCAATTTTAAGCCGTGGACTTCCAATGTTGAGTCTAATATCTTCAATATTGAGTCTTAGATTTTCAATGTTAAGTCTTTGACCTTCAATGCGGAACCTTAAATCTTCAATGTTGAGCCTTAGATCTTCAATGTTGAGCCTTGGATCTTCAATGTTGAGTCTTAGATTTTCAATGTTAAGTCTTTGACCTTCAACCTTATCCTTAGACCTTCAACGCTGAGCCTTAGACCTTTAATGTGGGGCTTTAGATCTTAAATACTGAACTTCAGACCTTTAATGTGAAGTGTTAGATCTTCAATGATGAGTCTTAGACTATCAATGTTGAGTCTAAAATTTTAAATGTGGGACCTTAGACCTTTAATATGGAGTCTTAGGCCTTAAAACTTGACGCTTCGACGATAGATTGTACACTTTTTGTTTTAGTTCCCGTAGGAGGTTGGAATCTTCATAGACACTGGTGGACCGGAATTCCGTGGGCTAGAGGATTCATAGCGTCTAAACGAGCCACTTTACTTTAGTTCGTTGACATTGTGCCTTAGACAGCATTTTAGATCTCAGACGTACAATTGAAGACCTTCGAAGTTGTCTTTTAAACATTCGACGTTGTGCCTTAAACTTTCGAGTTCACAGCAGATCATGGACCAACTGAGAGCCCATTACTTCCAGTTCTACTTGGTCTCCTTAACAATTTCTTGTCAATCTTTTATTACGTAAGCAACATTTATATAGCTCTCAGAGCCCCTCTAGACCCCTTCCACTCGTAATCTTTCTTGTTTCTCTGGTTCAAGCATTCGTTGTTGAAATTTCCATGACTTCCTTCAGCTCTCTGCTCTCTTCTAACTTTTCTCGCTAGAGATTCCCTCCACTTCTAAGCTATAGAGCTTCAAAAGTGTCAAAACGCTTCAATCACTTCGATTTCCCTGCCACTCATCTATCTGACAACTATCGACCGCATGTAATTTTCCATCTACAAAAACTTAATGAGAAATCAACTCGTTCGTTTATTGCATTTCTCGGAACTGTGCAGATATTTCCAAGTGTCGTTGTTCGCTGCATATCACAACGACAACACTTTCGAGTCTCTGGCATTTATCATGCATTGGCGGCCCTTATCGCACTACCTCCCAGGTTCCAGCCGATGGCCACTTGCAGACCGAGTCGGCCACTTTCTCACGTTAATTATGCGCCGTTATCAGCATTGAGCAAATTTTGACGTAGGCATTTTTCATCGCTTTTCAAAAATGTCAATAATGGCAGCCCCCAAGAAGAAGAAGAAGACGAATGTTGGATGTCTGCAATGCAATGAATTGCTGTCATAAACCTGGTCTCGGTCGCTTTGTACTCGAAGGTTGTTGTATCATTTTACAGTGTCGCTTTTATTGGCGGCGCTGGGGCGCTTCCACCTTGCAACGGGCCAAGTGGGTTTGGCATTATTGCCTCAAGTATTTTTATATCGACGCGTGCAATCGTGGGGCGTAGGTGATTCCCGGAATCGCGGAAGCGTTGAGCATATTTAGAATATGTGAAGTGACTATTTTCGTTGCGACGATTCTAGGCGACGCGGAAATTAACCTCCGATAAGAGGCGCCGCAAATTCTTGGAACGCATGTTTCGGCATTGTTTTGTTTCGATAGTGAACCAAGTTGGCCGTGTACAGGTTTATTACACTTGCACACAGACGTCGATATGTCGCGAACAGAACTAAACCGATCCAGACTAAAGTTAAGATAGTAAAATTAAATGTTCAAGGCTATTCAGACGGCCGCGCAATCTATGTTGATGGGGGTTTGGGAATTTCCCCCAGCCTACTTAAATGTTACTTAGAAGCTTGGCGAAGGTGTACGATATGAAGAAAGATATCAATATGAAGAAAGATATCGTTATTACGTCGTTGGTGCGGTGGATACGGACTGTTTTACTATCTATGAACGAAGAGTAGAAGGAACAAAAGATTTGGCGAGAAAAACTTATTTTTTGTTAGGACCAAATTATGTTCCAAGGGACCCAACTCTTTTACACATTCTCTCTTTCTTTTATACTCTCCAGGCCCCAAGTAAGACAGCCACCGTTGCTCTCTTCTTCGCACTTGGCTATCTTCGCCGCTCACTACCAACAATGCGCCGATAACCGACTTTAACCGCTTGTTTTCAGTTTAGTTTATTTCTCTATAATTCGCATTCGCATTTTTTGTTCTTTTTCCAAATTTTTTTATTCCTTTTTATTCAAAGGTAAATAGTAAGTAATCGCGATAAATGTAGGCAACTTCTTTTTTCTTCTGCCTCTTTGCAAATAAATAATAAACATTTTTGTTTCTGTTTATATTTGTTACTTTGGTGGCTTTGTATTGTTTTTCATTGTTGTTGCTTTTCTTTATTGTTATTGGTTTTTAATATCGACTCAGTTGCGCGACTGTTGTTGACATTTCCACGCTTGAGAAAATGTTTATCGTATGTGCTATTAAATACAAAGGAACATACGACATTCGTTTTCTGCGGCGACAGGTTATTGATTGCTTATCCCGTCGATTGCCTTCACTGACCACTGACACGCGGTGCACACTGATGTCTGCGATTTATTTTGTTGTTGTTGCAATTCTGGCAATGCAATTTTGTATTGGAAAAGTGGGTTATCGCACTAATTTTGATTTCTATATAAAATTGGTTGCATTGTTTTTGCACTTTTGGGTGTAAACAAGAGTGGAAGACATCGTTGGCAACTCTTTAAGTTATTAGAAGTTTTTTTAAATATATTTATTATTGATATCATTTCCATAGATGAGATTGTTTTCGTCTGGAAGATTTCAGCTGAGAAAGTCTGTTGTTGATAATTGCTGGTTGGCAACGCTTTGAAGTCCTAAAAGCTACTGAATTACTAAAAGTTTTTTTGGGAAGACTTTTAGTGGGAGATTTCATTTTGAAAGCTGAGAAAGTCTGTTTTTGCCATTTTCTGGTTACTGACACTTTGAGTTATTCGAATTCGAATTTGAATGAAAATGTGAGTTTTTGTTTTACTATCGTCATCGGTCTGGGTGTGGTTCCTTAGATGAGAACCTCGTCTTTAGAGCCATTAGTGTATCACCATAGATCCAACAAATCACTTCCTATAAAATACTTTTTTAAAACTAATCTTAACTTTTATTGTAATGAACTTTTCTAACTGAAATTCATCTTTTTTTTGTATTCTTTGCAGAAGCCATAACAATGGATACGGCTGGCGATGTCTTTAACGGTGGCCCCTTCAAAATAACCCTTTTCGTCAAAGAGGTGGAGCGCTATTTGTGTTTTAAACGCGGCCGATTAGTGGGATTGGTGAGTTGAAATTTTTTATTCATTAAAAATAGATAAAAAAATAATCTGAAAGTTATTGTAAACACTTTTCGAGTTCATAAAAACTGCTGAACAGATGAGAAAAAAATTGTAAAGCTACTATACTGTAAACACTTTTGAGTTCAAAATCGAGACCTTATCTCTCTTCTTCTCTAAATTGTTAAATCTTAATTTTGTAAGTGTAAGTGTACTTTTGACTTTGACTTGAATTCCAATAGTCATAACATCTGTTCAATTGGCACCTGAAATGGGGTCTTTGTTTTCCAGTCTTTCGGTCACCAAGCAGCGATAACGTTTATCTGAAGTGACTAATCTATTGATTGCTCTCATAAATTCTGCAACTAAACGTAAATTTAACAACGTTTTCATTGTTGTACGTCAAATGAGACCTCTTCAGTGTGCGATTGTGTAAGTGAAACGCTAAATAACACAACAACTACTGATGGCGTCTCGCTCTGCGGCCCTGACAACAAGCAGGTTTCTAAAAGTTTATTGGAGGAGAGGGTTTGCTGAGCACTTCAGATTAAATTTTCTGAGAAGAAAATGTAGAAGAAGAGCATGGTTCTAGAAATCTCTAAACATAACCTAACATTTTGTACCACAATGTGCTCAATTGGCAACCCAAGTGTCTCCTCAGCCACTTCAACTTAACCTCAAATCCCATACACAGTTCTTAACGTTTCAATTCTCCCTACTCAACGTTAATTTTCTTGGTTCTTTTTTTTATATTTGCAGAAGACCGCCAACGAAGATTGCCACTTCAAGGAATCGTTGGAGTATGGCCACTTTATGTACGCAAACGCCTACAATGCAACACTGCGCGTTGGCTTCACGAAGACCTTCAAGCCCATTGGTCCCAAGCGACTGCGCCGCGTCAATTTGCACGGCTTCAGCAAGGACCCGTTTCTGTTCGAGAAGCGCAATCCGGAACATGTTATGACCAAAAAAGCCCACACGACCACCACAAGCACCACCAGTACTACCACCACCACAACAACAACAACAACCACAAAGTCACCACTGAGTGGCGCCGAGAGTCGGCGGCCGCACGCTGCCCTACAGAGTATTAATAATGATAACAACAACGATAACGACAACAACAAGGATAATGAAGAATCGAGTAACGGTAAACGAGGTTACAGCAACGGCAAGAAGGATGGCAGCCGACTACTGGCAGCGCTGCAGCCGAAAGAGAAGCGACAGCGAAAATTGCACCCACTGCGGCACGACCACAACAACAACAATGACAGTGCTACTAGTATTAAACAACAACAACAGCAACACTCGGGCCCGCTGCATCGCCAGAACAGGCGCAAGCACCACAACAATAACAACAACAAACAGATCGGCAATGGCTCACAGCCGCAGCCGAAGAATCTGGTGCGACACCATCACAACAACAGCACAAAAATGGCGCGCCGACGTCAACACGAACGCGAGCAGCTGCAGCGCAAGCAAAGTCGCCGCTGGCAGCAACTGTCGCAGCAGCAGCACCAGCAGCCGCCAACGCTGGCTACACCCTCGGCCTCGTCGGCCAGCTCGACGGCGGCCACTGCATCGGCGCTGACGGCCACTGCGTCGCTGGTGCCGTCGACGTTGAATATTGTTGCCATGCTGGCAGCTGGGCGTCGGAAGCGCGGCCGACGGAAAAAGGATGCGGCGGCGACAGCGCCCGAGGCGGGCGAGGCCGACATGCAGCTTGTGGCACAAAGAACAACAACAACAACGACGACGACGACAACAGCAAAGCCAACGGCGGTGGGCGGCAGTGCGGTTGAGTCGAACGGCGAGACGCGCTACTACGAGGCGGCGGTGCGTAGCAGCAGTGGTGGTGATGGGCTGCCGGTGGCACATCGGCATCGGCATCAGCATCATCGCGAACAGCAACAACAACAACACAATTACCATCAACAAGAAGAACAAGAACAGCAGCAGCACCAACTAAGCGAGCAGCAGTCACCAGTGAGCGACGTTGCTGTCGATCAGCAGCAACACATACAACATAAACAACAACAACAACAAACAAATGAATACTCAAATAGTAATGTTAATAGTAATTTAAATAGTAATTATAAAAGTAATGCTAATGCTAATGCAATACCTGCCTTGCCAAAAAACTACTTGTATAAAGCTAACCGTAATAGCCGCGACGCTGACGCCGACGTCGACGCTGACATCAACGTCGAAGACAGCGACAACGCGCGTAGTATTAATTCTAGTATGACTGATTATAGTAGTAACTCTAAGCTTAGTCAACCACTTAGCCATAATAGACTTAGGAGACGCAAGCGGCGCAGCATCGACAGCGTTGCAGCCGCAGCGCCGGCCGAGGCCAACCATATTGGCGGCGCAGAAGTCAGCGCCACCACCACCCGTTCCAGTTCCAGTTCCAACTCGAGTTTGAGTTTGAGTTTGAGTTCTACAGCGACGGCGACAGCGACAGCAAGTGCGTTGCCGATTGCTGCCGACAGCAAGACGAACGTGAACGACGATGTGGACAATAAACTTAAGCGATACCTTATGCCGCATATTGACAACACTTTACAAAATCGAATTAATAATATTTATAATAATAATAATAACTACAATAATAACAACAATTACAATAACAACTACAATAACAACAATAATAATAACAATAATATTAATATTAATTTTAATGCTAACAATAACAACATTAACGTTAACGCTAACCACAACATGATTATTGCGCATAACACTAACAACTACAATAACAACAACTATAATGCCAACACTGCTACAGATCGTATTAATATTATTATGCATAATCCGACTGTCGCAGACATGGACAACGCTTACAATAATGCCAACAATAACAACAACAACAATAATAATAATCACCTCTACTCCGCTAATAGCAACGCGAATGATGAGACCGTCGCTGCGCATCCCAGCAGTGCATTTGCGTTTCATTATCTAATTGAACATTTGAATGCTTTTGCCAATAATCAAATTAATCGCAATGTTAATGCCAACGACAATTCGGTTAATGCCGGTGATCGGCAGCATTTATTTCGTAGCCTAAATATTAACCATAACGAAAATGTACGAAGCGCTGCTAATTATGCCAATTATAAGATCGATGTGTTGTTGGACGATCGTGTCGACGACGACGATGATGAGTTGAAAAGAAAACATAATAAACATGAAATGACTATAGTACAATACAGATATGTAGTTTGCTTTTTTTATTTGGATGAGGAAATAGAATGGACTGGGTGGGGAGTGAACTATCGTTGGAAATGGTGATCCTTGCACCGGCTGTCGGCTGATCGCAGTTGTTATTGGTTTGTCATAGATTTGAAATGTGATTGCGAGAAGAGAATTCAAGGTTTTCAGTCAAATTTCGTTGAAAAGTTGTTTGAGTTAGAGCAGTTTCATTGCTGCCAGATGAAAGAGCGAAAATGCTCTCAGCAAATGGTTTTAACTTTTTTATCGAGATTTCTGAAATGAACTTTCTAACTTTCTTTTCTAACTGGCGCGACTACTCTGAGACGAGCTGAGGTGTAGCTTCCTAAGCAAAAGTTGTCGTTTTCAGTGTATTTCAGTTGTGTAAGTTCAGACAAACAGAAATTCCAAGTTCCAAAAAGACTTTGGCTTCAATAGGTCAACGAGGATGGTCTCTGATGCAGAGTTTATGACTTGGAAATCCACTTTCTCTGGCCGCCAGTAAGGCCACAGTCAGGCGCGGATTCAGGAAAATATTTTGGGGGGGGGGGGGGGGGTTTTGAAAAAGTAATTCTTTAATATTTGTGAAATGCCTTTTAACTTGTATGTAGTTTTATAGGCGATCCAAATATTTCGGGGGGGTTTCAACCCCCAAAACACCCCCTGAATCCGCCACTGGCCACAGTAGAGCTGTACAAATATCGATAATACTATCGATATTATCGATGGTGTTATTTTGACACCTCTATTGATGGTTTTTTGACACTATCGATACTATCGGTTTTTGCTAGCAGTGCTGCTATGGATTTGCTGCTGTGATATTGAAAAATGTGAGTATGAATAGATAGATTTGGCAGGACTCAAATTTGAAGTTCAAAAATGCAATAATTGATAAAAATACAGGTAGACTTTGATCGCTGCTGTTGCGTTCAAGTTTGTTTGGTTTAACCCGCATCGGTGACACCGCGAATTCTCAAATTCAAACTATCGAAAATATCGAGTGGGACAGCCTTGGCGAATATGGAAGGTCGAGATCAGCTGAAGATGCCTCAGTGGCTCAGATGCCAGGGAACCATGTTTGACAGATTTCATTAAGGGTGACCAAATAGCAATGATTGTTTCTCCAATAGGGATGTGTCAGCAAAGAAATTATTAAAAAATATTACTGAAATTTCGATCAGTTGAGAAGACAATTCGTTGCACCGTTAAAAAGTTTGAGTGGGGTTGTACTATTTTGGAACGTAAGCCATCAACCAGACAATGCTTGATATGAAGTGAAGATTTGGCGCCGATCAGCTCAATTCGGCGTCACCAAAACGTCAACCCGAGTAATCGAAAACTGAAGCGAACGCTTGAAACACTGTCAGCAAAGCCGAGGCAGCCATTTGAGTGATGAAACTTGAGCCAAAACCACTCCAAAACTTTATTTTCTTCTTCGTTCGGAAACTACTGGACCCATTCATATGAAATTTTGAAACAATGCGTGGTATATCCAGGGAAAGATTTCTGAGTATCTTTTGTTGCTTATGAACACAGGGGCGTGGTACTGCCCATACAATTCAAATCATTATTGTAGAATAACTTCGGAATTACGAGTTGGGCATCATTGAAATATGGTATAGCACCGTCCCATGGATCTGGTAAAATTTCTTGTGCGTGGCACTGTTGTTGTGACCCAAATTCAGTGATATTTTTGGAGCCAGTGCGCACGCAGGATTTCAATTTGGGGAGTTTGAGTACAACTTTTGAGCCAAATACCATTTGAAATCATATTTTGTACCAGAAATTTTTGTATTTGGGAGGGGCGGGGTTTGGAACTACAAGTTGCCCATACGAATTTTCTTTTGGGTTGAGTTCGGTAATGACGAATCTGGCTATTGTGAATGGTTCATAGTGACAGCTGATAGTGGTGGTTCCAAAGAGGTTAGACGTCTGTAAAAAATATTCATTAAATATATAGCTTTCAGTTTATTTCAATCGCAGTTGGTTTCTTCTTTCGTAGAGACCGAACACTTACTTAGATCGCCTCAAAAGACGAGAGATTTTTTCGAAATGGAATAAAACAATTGCTTGAGAGCTCTTAATAATCTTTTCACTTTGTTTTTAAATAAATGCACCGAACTTATTTGTACTCTCAATAAATACTATTTAAATTAAAACTAAACTGTTAATTTAAAGAAGCAAACAAATTTTTGAGCAAAATCCGGCAGTTGTAGACACTTAAGACACTTTAGGAGCCAAAGTGAGTACAGAAGCACTTCCTTTGGAATATGGAACAAATTTGAAATGCCAGATTTTTTTAATTCTGAGCTTCAATTCTTCTATAATTCGACAAAACAAAACAGATTGGCGAGATCGCATACTCGCTTCATTTGACGGTTTGAAGCCTCTTAGATGGCTGAATAGAGTTTTTAAGATCAATTAGAATTCACTAATACTGAAATATTTTTAAACACATTAGGTTGGTTTTAACCAAGACTCCGTTGTATCTTCTTTGAAGATTCCTCTTCTCATCTCCCCTTAAGATTGCAAAAAAAAATTCCAATAAATAATAAATTCTCATCAAATCCAACATCTGACATGTTTTATAAGTTGTTCTTTGTTTTTTAATATTTAAATGACAAATTGCAGTTTGCGTAATTGTTGTTGTTGCATTGAAAGCAACAACTCAAAACTAACTCAAGCACAACAAGTTTCACGAGTGGAAGAATTCAAATACATAAGTAAACGATTTTAGCGCGCGTTGAAAAGTATCGAAACAAATGCGAACGTGCAAAGTGAAGAAGAAGCAGACATGCACAGGCAATGTCAATCGCACAAATTTCGTATTTAAACAATTTGACAAATTACCAGACACGCAGCTGGTTGAACTGGTCGCAGCGCTGCGGGCTGTCAGCGTCGGACGGGGGCAGCGAGCGCAGATTTACATAAATTCTCACCCAGGCGAGCAGCCGCGTTCAGCGTGCAGCGTTCAGTTTTCCCAGGCAAAGCAACAATTTGCTGCAATTGTGTGTGTGTTTGTGTTGGAATGCATTCGTGGAAAATGCACATTCCGGTTGACATTTTCTTTTCAAAGCTCGGCTCGGCTTAGAACGGTTTCTCTGCTGCGCTTTTGTCATATTTTGTGCGCCGTTTTTTTTTCTTCTCTCAAATAAATAAATAAAGTAAATAAAAAGACTTCTTTCCTGTGCACAAAAGTAGTCACTGGTTCACTGGTGAAGGGGGGCGCGAAGCCAAGGCGGACTATGTCAGGTGGACCTGCAGGCTTTGTGTGTAACAGTGACAGCATTGTTGTTGTTGTTGTTGTTATTGACTCCTACTTGTTTGAAAATTTATGACTTTTTAATGAGCCGCATTTTTGCCGCAGCCGCGCGTCGCCCGTCGAAGAGGTAAAAGAACCCCGTCGAATGCTGTCAGGCGAGCTTTTCATTTTCAATCGGCCATGTCAAATTGTTTTCATTATATTTTTGTTCTCGGCCGGTTGTTAGCCCCCAGGCGACAGGTTTCGTTCTATTGGCCGTTCGGCTCGTTCGGCTGTTTCATTGTCTGTCGTTCATATTTCGAACATTGTTCGACTGAATGGCGGTGCTAATTAAATGGCGCTGATTGTTCGAATTCTTTGACAAATCGCGGTGCACTGTGTGTATTTAATTTTAGTTATCGCTGCGTTGTGCATGATTTATGGCCGCCGCGCTTTTCGGGCATCGGCGCGGCGGATCGGATTAGCGGCTGCGGTCGGGTGTTGACTGTTGGCCGCTGGAGGCCAAACATCGAATCGAAAGAACTGTCAGACGGGCCAAGTTGCGTTGGATGATGTATTAATTTGGTATATGGAATTCTTTGGCTTAGAAACGGCTTAATGCGACATTCGAATGTCGAGTGTCGACTAGAAGAACGCTGGAGATTTTTCATGCCGAACCAATGCTTGGACCTAGTCAATAGTTTTCAATGTTTGTAGATTGTAAACGATAAATTTAAGACTGAGAGTTGTAATTTTTTAAGGTGATTTCGAAGGCTATGAACAGACTGCAACAGGTAGAGAACATTTTTTGCAGGGGATAGAATCTGTCCAAGAAAAGTGCTCGCTACTCGAAGGTGGCTTCGGAGGCGATTGCGAAAAGGCCACATAAAGTCATTTGTCAGAGATGTATTGGAGGTGATGATGATTATGATGATGATGTGAGGTTGGACAGTAAGGCTTCCAGCCTTCCATGGCACTCAGTCTATTCGGGCCCTGGTTCTAGCGCCAAGGAGAAAGTCAGAGAGATAAGAAAGGAATAGAAGAGGAGAATTGCATTGGAAGATGACATAGCTACCACTTAGTCACATCGAATCTTTTTGGAACAGTACTCACTTTAAAGTTTCAGCATTTCCCTCTAAAATTAATTTTGCTGTAGTAGTAAACCACATATAACTCTCTCCGTGCTCTACCATGTCAATCTTAGTGCCAACAAAATACATTTTGTGGTAAGTGCTGAAGTGCCGACCTCGGACCATGGACGCTGAAAACTTCTGTCGATCCCATCTCTAATCTCATCCTTTCCCTTCTGTATTTATATTCCCTCTATAGCTGCTCCACGGCTTCAGTTGTTCGCTTCGTTAAAAGTTATATTGCTGTAAACTTGTCAAAGAATATGTGTTCGCCTCTTGACCAGTGAAGCCTGAAGTGATTTGAAGAAGAGGAAAACTTAATAATGATCCCAACGAATACTTCCTATGCTTACTGTCTCCCTCTCCTGAAGTGTCGACCTCGGACCATGAAGTAAGTCATTGTTGTTACCATAAAAAATAACTTTTTTAAAACCTGGAAAACTCTGTCGATCTCATCTATAATCTAATCCCTTTCCTTCTGTATTTATATTCCCTCTATATCTGCTCCTTGGCTTCAGTTGTTCGCTTCGTTTAAAAAATTTACATTGCTATAATTTTTTTCATTCGTTTTATCATTTTATCCACTCGACGAAAAATTCCTAAAACAAACTAAAACTAAAATCCTAAAACAACTTCCACTGCGTTTCATACTCGGCTCATCTGGCGATACATGGAAACTTTACATCCATTGAACCATCAAAAGAGATATAAAATCTCCTTACTATTCTCCTAAACACTTAATTATTCTAAAATTCCTTCTAAAACTTCTTATAAATTTCCTTCTAACTTCGGACGAAACTTCTTATCTGACAACTCTGCTTTAGATATCTCACAATTCAAAAGCAAAAGAAGTTTAATTTACGGATCTACTTTACTTTCTTAAAATATGGAGTTTTCGCATACAGAATAATGGACTTTTTTTACAATGGAATTCAATGGATACCTGAATGGGCCATTTCTAACCTCTGCGTGACTGTGACTGGCACTAGGCACTACCTTTCAACCCTAACATAACCTAGTTTTAGTAAATCTTACCTAATATAACCACGTGCGACAATATTTTTGATTCATCCAAATATTGATATGGAAGAGCAAAGGGCCTCTACAACCTTTTTCTAGAGAGAGGAGTGAACAAGAAAAAACATTTGTTTGATATAGGCTTGAAACTAGAGGCCATTCATAGAAACATGGCATACTCAGATTTTATTTACCGATCCAATTTCTTTTTCAAAGGACTTATAAATTTTAAGGGCATACACATTTCTAAGAATTTTTTAAATATTTGCGCTTATGCAATGATGTAGAATTGTGGCTTTTGGCTAAATTCTATTTTGAATTTTCAGGACCAAAATATGTCAGTGAGGTAATTTCAAATATATATTCTTCTATATCCTTGAAGTTTTTAAACGAATTCTTATCAAATGTTGTTATATCAATAGCATAAAAGTTTAAGAACAAGTTCACACGCTTCATAGAGCAATCTCTCATGCAGTTTGGACTGCTCGAAATGCTGCACAGGAGATTTGAAAATATTGTAATAAAAAAACAATTTATCGATCTCAAAACACAAAAACTGATAAAAAACATATTCTGTACTTCCCCACTAATATTCTGCTAGGTCCTTGCACTCGCTACCAGGTTTTCATGTGAATTTGAATTTTTGTTCAGTTGTTTCTACTCCTTGAAACTGCCTCTAATAATTTCTTTATTAAAATTCAATATTTGTCAATATTCAAGTTTATAAAATCTGATCTAAACCTAATCTAAAATCTCTAAACTATTTGAGGTAAGGGCGCAACTTCTCAGCAAACTCCAGCACCTGTTTGTCTTTTGGCGCTCTGAAATAGAGATGTGTAACTATCGATAGTTGGCCGGCCTCGATAGTCCAGCGGGTAGCGCGCTGGCTTCTCATACCGAAGGCTCCAGGTTCGATTCCTGGCTCGAGCTGGTGAACAACTCGTCTACTTCTAACGCTATCCACATGAAGGGAATGGGAATTACAAGAATCGCACAAGTGCGCTCTTGGCAGGCAATGGCAAAACCTCCAAGTGTGAACGAAAAACTGCCAATTGCCGTTGGGATTCGGCGTTAAACTGTAGGTCCCCTCCCCCCCTTTAACCATCCGCTTGAAATGGTGCTGTAACATATGTTGGCAAAACAGTGTTGCATACTCAGTTCAAAAACGGGTGAAATATGTGGTATCACAATGGGCCTTTCAGGCCTCCGAGTGTGTCTCTTATAGAGGCAGCCACCGCAACCTAACCTAACCTAACTATCGATAGTTTCATTTTGACTTTTCTATCGATGATTTTCCTAGCAGTATAGATAATATCGTTTTTTTTATTTGACGACAATGCCTCCAAAATATTCTGGCAGTGATGTCATGGATATCCCGCTATTATATTCAAATATGTGAATACGAGTAGATGGATTTGGAAGAAAACTTAGGCTGAGCATTGGACGAAGAGGCGTGGCACCGCCTATATAACACATACACAAGTCTCAGCATTGAAACAGGTTAGTTGCGTAGATATTGAAAGAAGGGCGTAGCAGTCTTCAAGCAACACAAAATCTTAATATCGAATAGAATCAAAATAGGGGGTTTTGGTAAAAGATTTCAGTGCAAATACCTAACGATAATAAATTTTATTTTAAGAAATAATTTTGATTTTTACAATAGCATCGATGAAAATTTCGAAGGGAAATTATCCATATCCTATAGAGAGAAGTACTGAATTTTTTATATCATAAACTAATAAAGTTAGGAGGATGAAATTTGAAAATGTGGTAGTAAACATATTAGTCCTTAAGATATATATATATTTTTTCACAAAAAGCTATTGGAAATTTTCAAGGATATTCAAATATAAAGTTTTAAAAGCATATTTTCAAAACCTCTTCGTCCTTTTTCAACAAAACATGACATTTTCTAAGATTCTCAGGATTTGTATCTATCATTTGATACCCATATTGTTATTCTACAACCCGCTCAATTTTTAAAATAATTTTTTGAAATAAACATGTCCTTGAAATTTCAAAGTCCTTTTAAAAAAAATCCTGACGTCAGAGAGAAAAAATAAAAACGCAGTTTTACTAAATTTGGCCTTTAGTTTCGCGAGTATATCTATTATGTTTTGTGTACAATTTTTTTGTCGCACGGTGTTATCGATAGTTTTCCAACTCTACTCTGAAAATGATCTCAAGCCACTGCGTCGACTTGATGCTGCCTGCAGTGCAGTGTCTGTGGTTTTATAGCGCCGCCAAATCGGTTGGCCGACGCCATTAGGCCGCACCGCGCCATGCCTCGTCATAATTCTTTAACTGCAAACAATAATCGCAACAACTACAACTAACAGCAACACAACTTTAACGATGGCTGGCCGAATAATTGTTGGCGGGGTGCTGCAATCTGCAATTTTCGATTTTTGGTTTTTCGGCGCATGTGGGTTGTTGCATAAAAATCGATCGCTGGTGGTTTTATTGGCGACCATAACGCTGCGAATTGGCCGAATTGGGGAACGTCCAATGGCGACCGAATGAAGTTGTGCCAATAAAAATCAGTACAACGAAGTAAAAATGGCAAAGCTCTAACGGTAATGAAGCGATAATGGCGTTTTGATTTGTGAAATTTACTGTCAGATTGCAAGTGGAACCATTTGTCATAAAAAGTTGCGCGCATGTCGGCCAACCAAATTGAACTGCGTTCGATGCGACCATTAATCGTCTCGGTGGCGTGTTTGTGTGTGTGTGTGTGTGTGTGTGTGTGCAGGCGACAATGTCGTTGAAGAAAAGGTTAGACAACTGGCACTCGATTAATTTTATTACGAAACAAATTGGGCCAAACTATTTTTAATGCCGGCAGCGGCGCTGACACGCGGCAATGTGGGCAGCACTCGAGGTGTCAAAACAATTTGTCAAATGTGGCCGGTGTGTGTGTGTGTGAGTCGTAGAGCAGTTACAGCACTCGAGTAAAAGTAATAAACCTGCGTCTTCTTCTTCTTCCAATTTTATGTTCTATTTGTTTCTTGGTTTTCTATTTGTTGTTCTTGTCGTTTGGTGGCTTTGGCGTTGCTGCACGCTACGTTTTATGGCGCAGCATTAAAAATGATGAAATGTTGGCCGGTTTAATGATGGTTCGCGCAAATGTGCGGGTGCACTCTTTCGGCGTGGCCCCAGTGTGCGCTCACCTTGCATGGACACCGATTCTGCGTCCGCGTCCGCGTCCTCTGCTCGGACTGGGACGCGCACTTGGCCCGCGAATCATTAAGCATGCACTGACCTTCCGCATTCTGGGCGAGCACTCGCAGCTTTACGGGACGTCCGTGTTTTATGTGTTGCGTCCGTCGTTTGCTGACCGTGGCGCTACACGCTCCAGTGGTGGACTTGTAAGTTTTTGGTGTAGCGACACAAATTGTACACATTGCAGTTTACTTACAGTTGTCTCGCAAATTTAAAACTTAACGGCTGCCAGTTTCAAAGATGTCTCAACGTTTTTCGTCTCCAAAGTTGTCCCTACAAATCAAAGATTTGCTAATGTAAACCAAAGTCGTCTATGCCTGTTTTCTACTTTCAATGCAATGACTGCACCGTTTGTCTCTCAGTTTGCACTGCAACTTTTCAATATTTTCGGTTGAAGCCAAACAAACAAACAAACGAATGCAAGCGATTTGTTGCATTCCGCAGCGCGCTTTCCCTAATGGCCAGTGGGCATGCAGTCGCACGCTCATACTCAAACAACAGCAACAACAACTATGAGCAAATGGCCGACGCACTGCACGTGGCTGTGCCGTATGGTTTTTATGATCTATTATGTTAATTAGTGGGTGCGTTGTTGTATAACACTTTTTATGTGTTGTGCCTCAAAAGCAGAACATCTACACGATGTGGGCCGGGCAACGATTTGGTGCGACTTGCACTGCACTGAGGTGAGGTTGTAAAATTCTCCGCAGTACTGAAACAAGTTGAACAAAATCAAAATGTTGTACGACATTTGGCCATGATTTAGTTACAAGCGGGTTAAGAAAAAACTTGACACCGAGAAAACATGGAGCATTAAGTCAGAAGTTTGTGGAGAATATGGAACAATTTTGGAATAATTATTAAGAATTTATGGACTAACTTTAGAATCTTGTTTTATTTAGGTATTTACAGAATGAAAATGGAGAACGAAGGGAATGCTTCACATCAAGTTTTCCAGAGTCTCTGAATCTTGTTTATTCGGTCCGAAAGATATTCGGCAGCTCTAGATCCAGTAGCTCATCTCCCACTAGAGTCACCTGGGATATCTGGAAGCTCGAGTTCCAGTAACTCATCCTCCACTAGAGTCGGCCAAGGACGTCTGGTACCTCGAGTTCCAGTATTGCATCTCCTACTAGAGTTAGCAAAGGGTATCTGGCAGGTCGAGTTGCAGTAGCCCATCCTCTACTAGAGTTAGCTGAGGCTGTTCGAGAGCTCGAGTTCCAGGAGGTCATGTCGCACTTGAGTCACCTGGGATATCTAAAAGCTCGTGTTTAATAGTTCATTCTCCACTAGAGTCAGTTAGGGTACCCGACAATTCAAGTTCCAGTAGCTTATCCCCCACTAGAGTCACCTAAGATATCTGAAAGCTCGTGTCCAGTAGTTCATTCTCCACTAGAGTCAGTTAGGGTACCCGACAATTCGAGTTCCAGTAGCTCATCTCCCACTAGAGTCAGCTTGAATATCTTGAAGCTTGAGTTCCATCCATCCTCATCCTTCATCAGAGTCAGCTAAGGATATCTGGTAGCTGGAGTTCCAGTAGCTCATCTCCCCCCAGAGTGACCTGGGATATCTCGAAGCTCGTGTCCAGAAGCTCATTCTCCACTAGAGTCAGTTAGGATACCCGAAATTTTGAGTTCAGTAGCTCATATCCCACTGGAGTTAGCTAAGGATATCTGATAGCTGTAGTTCCAGTAGCTCATTCCCCGCTAGAGTCACCTGGGATATCTCGAAGCTCGTGTCCAGTAGCTCATTCTTCACTAGAGTCAGTTAGAATACCCGACAATTCCTACTAGAGTTCAGCTTGGATATCTAAAAGCTGGAGTTCCAGTAGCTCATCCTTCATTAGAGTCAGCTAAGGATATCTGGTAGCTGGAGTTCCAGTAGCTCATTTCCCCCCAGAGTCACCTGGGATATCTGAGTTCCACTAGTTCATCTCCCGCAAGAGTCACCTGGGATATCTGGAAGCTCGTGTCTAGCAGCTCATTCTCCACTAGAGTCAGTTGGGATACCCGGAAATTCGAGTTCCAGTAGCTCATTTCCCACAATAGTCAGCTAAGGATACCTGAGAGCTTAAGTTCCAGTAGCGCATCCCTCACTAAAGTCAGCTATCAGTATCTGGCAGCTCGAGGACAGTAACTCATCTCCCACTAGAGTTAGCTTGGATATCTTGAAGATGGAGTTCCAGTAGCTCATTCGCCACTAGAGTCACCTGGGATACCTGGAAGCTCGTGTCCAGTAGTCATCCTCCACTAGAGTCCAGAAGATTTTTGGCAGCTCTTCCTTTCCGTTGCAGAATCTCACCGGCGGCCTTGTGCTCTGCCAGCTGGCTGAGACCCCACACACAGAGTCTTCTAGCCTCAAGTAGCCAATAAAAAAATAGAATGCTTTGAATGGGAAATGAAGAGCTTCGATCCTATGGATGATGCCAAAACTGGTTCTCTCAATCCATCAGATGAATAGACCGTGTTGAGCTTTTATGCTCCCTGCAAGAGTGGACAGAAATATTCAAAAAATAATAATTAAAACTTAATTAGCAATAAAAAATAATAATAAAAAAAACTGTATTTATGCAAATTATTTGTTAACTATTTGTTGTCTTCATCGTTGATCTTCTTCCTACAAGCAAATTCCAACTAATTTATGCATTTTAAGCGCTTTTTTCGGTATCCATAATGCGTTAACAAAAACATTAATATTATCGGCTTATAATCTCGTTTGTTTATTGACAAAGCCCAAACAGATGAAACGCGATAAACAACAAAATATTTGCATAACAGAACGCAGAGACTTGTTTGTCGCCGCTTGCATATTCCAACGTTTAATTTCCCATGCGGACCGTCGTTAATTCATTTCAATGCGAGATCTTCTAGCCGACTTCGATACCGCCTCGAACTTGTTTGTCTCGGCCATCGGAAAGTGTTGACCTCCCGGAAATTTTCCTTTAATGAGGCCAACAACCGAAGGCCGCCAAACCTTCGGCCAGACACGACACAATACTCAAACTCCAAAGCCGCCCAGACACACAAAGCGACTCGGCCACTTCCTGCCGTGAAATATGACGGCTTAATCTGATGTCGGGGCTGAGCGTCCACTGGGACTTGACAAACATAAATCAAACATGGCTGCCAGGCCGAGCTGATTAATGGCGCGAACAAAATTAATGACACCGCAACATAAACAAATACGAAATCAATTCGTATGGAAGCAACTTAAGCCGCAAAAAAAGCACATTTCAATATTTCCAAAGCGCGGCGACGCAGAATGAAAAGCGGCTCGTCGGCAAAATTATGCAAATGCCGCAAGAAAAATGACAAACGTCAGCAATGATCTCGTATGGAATTAACAATGAAAATCTTAACAATTCTGTTCAACGACGGTGTCAAAAAAGTTAATAAATTTCTGGGCACTTTTCTTTCGCAGTTGGCGCAACCAACGGGTGGCAACGCGTTGAGAAAACCGCAACCGCACCTGTGTTGCATAGTGTTAATAAAATTGTTTACAAATTTTATTAAAATTACTTTTATATATTTTTCTTTCACTAATCTGCAAGAATTTGCATAACAAAAGCGCGCCAAATGCGACCCGACTTGACCACTTTTTTATCTACGAAAATCAATGCGCGTCTTTAGCGCCAACTGTGACATTTCAACAGGCAGCACTGTTTTGTTGCTGTTTTTTTGGTGTTAAATATATTTTATTTAATTTGTTGTATTAATATTAATTTGCTGGCCAATTTATGCGCAAATCGCTCGCTGGTATTTCCAGCCGACGTCAGCCAGAGAAGCGCCGAGGGGACTTGGAGGGTGTTCGGGAGGGTTTTCTGTACTTTACCTGACTTTACAGCTTCTCTCTTTACTCGATGTTTATTTACTTTTCTTAGTGGGAAATTCTCAGCTGCTTTGCAATTAGCATCGATTGTCCAAATATTTTTGGCCAAAACCAATGAATAATTTGCCGTATTTGCCTTTGACCACGTTTTGCCAGTGTTTACTCGATTCTCGAATTGCAATAACTGGAATTGGCGTTTTGTTGTGCCAAAGTGGTTTCTACGAAATCCGGATGTTCGATTGGCTCAATTTCGTTTTCGAATGGCCGAGCAATTTGGACAATGGGCCCGGCTGAGGTGTTAAAATGCGATGCTAACAAGATTGCTGAGAAAAATTTCAAGTTTTGTATAGAACATTCATGTCCCATTAGAGAATAACTGCGATTGGCTTGAATATTGAATAATTGTGTTGACTTTGCTATGGGCTTTTGAAATTTTGAGGAATTGCCTATCGTTTGTTTGGACTATTAGATGGCAAGTTTTATGGGTTTTAACACATTTTGAATTAATTGATATTGGCAAAATTAAAGTTGAAAATATATTTAGAGAAAAACAATGGTGATTTGAAAAATGAGATAGAGAGGTAGAAGGGAGAGATAGAAATTTAAAGGAGATAATTTCACTATAAATTAATAGTAAAAGTTGTAATAGAAATAATTGATAAAAGTGAGTAATTTTATATATTAACTAAACTATATATTGCAATAAGTACTAACTTGGATCCAATCATCGCTTCGTTCATTCGTTTTCTCGCCATCTCTGCATACGTCCACAAGTAGCTACAAAGGAAAAGATCCCTTGTTAGAACATTATCGCTTAATCCATCCATCTAACCTTCTTTCGTCCAACCATATCTCGGTATGCTCAGTTTGCTGCCCATCTCTACATGGATCTATTCACCTTTTCATCTATCTGCCTTTTCTTCAAACTATTCTTTCATTTGTCCATTTATTCCTGTATTCATTCAAATGTTTCATTTCAGTCAGACATACCTCAAGCCATATGTTCACATCAGTGCAGCACACAGGATTTCATTTTGGGGGGTTGTACGTACAACTTTGAAGCCGAATACCGTTCCAAACCATATTTTGTAACAGCAATTTTTGTGGTTGGGGGTTTCGAATCCCCAACCCGCCCCACCTTCGTACGCCACTGGTTAAAATATTAGTTTTTACGAAACATTTGTCGTACGTCCAATCATTCATCTTTATATTCGCACATCTGTGAATTCGTTCGAATATACTTTCGTACATCCATTCGTCTATCTAGCGAACAATATTTTTTTTTTATTTCCTACCTCTATTTGTCCCTCTGCCCATTAGTACCTCTGAGCATCCATCTAATCCATGTCCGTCTTTTCTCTCGTCCATTCATCTCTTTTCCCTTAGACCATTTATCTTTCCATATGTTTAACGTTCCGTGTACGTCTTCCTTCCCTTCCTTCCCTTCCTTCCCATCCATTCCTCGATCTGTCTATTCGCATTATACCACAATGCTTTAAATTTGCCTAATCCTACATCTATTTGTCCCTCTGTCCATATATTCTCTCGTTCTTTTGTCCATCAGTACCTCTGAGCATCCATCTGACTATCCATCCGCATGTCCGTCTATTCTCTCGTCCATTCATATCCCTTCTCTTTGACCACTTATCCTTCCTTCCTTCTTCCCCAATCCATTCCTCGATCTGTGTATTCCCTATTATGCCACAATGTTTTAAGTGTTATCCTACGTTTTTTTGTCCATTTATTGTCTCGTCCTCCCATCTACACACCTTCTTCCTTTACCTTGAGCATAATTTTTCATCCATTCATCTGTATGTCCTATCATTTGTTCATACGTCTATCTGTATATGCGTTCATCCATTCTAATATCACAACGTTCATTCATTCAAGTGTTTCTCCAAGCATCCTATCATCTAAGTTTCGATCCATTCGTATTCGCGTCCATTCGTCTGTTTATGTTTCTTGTGTATTCTTACTTTACCCTCAGGTTTGTCTATACCATTGTTCAACGAACCATCACTCTTTCAACTGACTTATGCATACAATGCTTTTCAAAGAAATAAGTCAGATCACTTGATGGCGTTCCTTCCTAACCGCAAGTCTGCCCTAGTGGTCAACTTTTTTCTTTCAAAGTTACCAACTGATATCTCACAGGATGACATGACCTTTTCTATCATTTCATTTAAGTTTTGAAAAAGTTCTCGGTAAAGTAGTTTCAATTAAACAGTGAAAGAATTACAGAGGTTCTTTTGATGATTTAATGAGCTGTAAGGTCAGTGCTGATTAATGAAACTCCACTGTTTTCAGTCAACCTTTGCAAGTGAGGTCTTTATTGGAAAAAGCAAAGTTTCAGAGACCTTACAGCCCATTAAGCCATTTCGAATTACAGACTTTCATCAGCTTTATCTACCTTTGGCCAGTAGAAACAAAAATCCATAGAGAATCCATTGTAGCATTGATGAGGACATGTGATGTCTTTATCTCTCAGTCTGCTTTCTTTGACCTATTTGAAACTTCTGGCCAAACCTAACGTCCTATTGTGGGATCAAATAGTTGAGCTGCCCCAATTTTTGCAACCTCCACTCTTCTCTCTGCTGTCAGCCTATTTCCTGAGCCTAAATTACAATGAATTACTAATGAATTACTACTACTACTACTTTCCGTAGGCCAGTTTTTTCGGTTCCCTTTTTAAATCTATCCACTGATTTAGGTTTGGTTAGACATCATCATCATTCACTCAGCTCTTCCTTCGTCCACCCCTCACTTCATCCGTTCGTAACATGCGATGTTTCCATCACTCAGTGTGCTTGTTTCTGAGTCATTTGTGTCTTCCATCGTTCAGCCTAACCTAATATAATTGGATCAACTAAGCAAGCTGCCCGACTTACGCAACGCAAGTAGCTTCCAAATACAATTTTTACCATCGAAAGGTGATATTTGTTGTGTATTAAACGGCTTTAATAAGCTTTACAACGTTAATTAGGCAAAAATTCAACTGCGGCGCTGAGAAATGTGTAAAAATACGCAAACGCTAAAAATAAACGATTCAATCAAAGTCAAGTCAAATTTTAATTGAGCTATTGAACGACTTTGTGCGGGAGCACACGCGGACTGCTGCCATAAAAGCCTAAACGTTCGATGCAATCATTATTTATGAATGTTTTTTGCCGCTGGCGACAAAGAATCAAAGCGAACTTATAGCAAAAAATTGACTTTCCAAGTCAAGTCGGCGCGGACAATTGAGATCCAGTTTCGGCGCTGCTGACAACAACAACCGTAACAATTTAAAACAATTCAAACATTCGCATACACTGTACAGCACAACAACAACAACAAATCTACGAAATAATAACAATGAGTTGAAAGCGAGCACTGAGCAAGTTGCGCGTTGCCGCCGGCGTTTGGGGCGACCGCGTTGGCTGCTGGAGGGTGGCGTCATGGGCAGCGTCAGTCAAATAGGCAACTGTGGAAATGGGTATTAATCAATAAATTGGACCCAGTGTCATAAAATATTTATAAACTGATAAGTTCATTCGGTTAATAATGCGGCGACTGGGACTGCGCCTCTCGCAGACAGGTGAACGTGTGTGTGTGTTTGTGTGTGCGCAGCATTTGGCAAAACTGGAATTCGAACGTAAGCTGAAGCGTGCTGAGCTATGCTTGTTTTGGCGGCACAAAGGCGGCACGGAACGGCCAGCGACATTGCAGGTGGCAATTCGACGCATTGTCATGCAAACTATGATGACTTCATTTTTAAAATACAACAACAACGAAACACATGTTACTCTATTATTATTAATATTTCGGCTGGCCACGTCAATGAATCGAATGAATCGAATTAAAAAAGCGTTTAGATCGGAACGAGACTGCGTTGCGTTCAGCGAAGATGAAAGCTCACAACGTTGGCGCGAGTCACAATAAAAGAAATTTGAAAATACGTCAACAAGATTTGTTTCTCAAATTGAATAATCAGCAACAACAAAAGTGTTAATATATGCGATATAGTTTTTTTTTGTTTTTTTATGAAACGTGGTCTTGCGTTGCGATCGAGTAGAAAGAGAGAGAGTGATACTGTGAGCTGGTTTGGGAGAATTATTAGTGAGTAGTTGGTTTGTTCACTGACTGAGGAAAAGTAAGTAAAGTGAACGAAATGAAAGGGAAATATGGCTCAACAGTGCATTGAAGACAAATTTTAAATAAAAATTTAGAAAAATCTAGTTGGTAAGATTTTCAGTACAAATAGCTACGAGAAAGTTGTGGGGTTTTATCAAAACTATTAGAGACATACATACTACATATAGAAATATCTACAACTCTTAAGCCACGCGACGTCTAATGGACTATAATACTTCGCCAACTTAATATTGCCTAACTGTCCTCAATCTTTTAACAAATCAGAGATCCTGAATAGTAAAGACGAATAGGTCTATGTTGTTAGGATTATCAATGACAAGAACATAGAACCTGATACTAGAGAAACAATTGACTTATTTTGATACTGCGACATGATTCTATAGAATTGTTACCGCACAAACCTCAAACGGCAAGAAATGCTCAACCATCTCGTTCTTCCGCCTCATTAGTCCCATGGTCCCGGCTTAAGCCGAAAGCTAAAATCTTTTGGAAGGCCTTTGGCTTTCGGCCTATGAAAGGTCTTTGGTTTTTCCGGTCCACCAGATATCATCATCAATTCTTTTGCGGGTCCACAGTTTATTGCACGAAAATCTTTATGGTACAAACATCTCTGAAGTTCTGTTTCAGATTGAATCAAGCAAGTGTTTTCCATGATTGAATCAAGCAAGTGTTTGAACCAAGTCCTTGAATGCTGCTTCGAGCAGTCACCGATTCTGTAAGCACTCTATAAATAAAATCCTTTGAACTATCGACCATGAAATGTATCGCAAATTAAAAAAATCAGTCGATATATTTAATTACCTGAAGCATTCCTCACATGAATAGGAATGCTCGCGTATTAGAAACGTTCTATTGTATTTGTAGATGCACTAGAGACATGAATGTATTTAGGGAACTTTAGTTAAGACTTGCTTGAACTGGTATCTGATACGTTTTTGTTGTATTCCGATTAAGTAGTGATCACTAGAGACATCTGTGTATTTGACAAACTTAAGTTAAAACTTGAGTTCCAGGTTTTACTTGGCTCATCTAAACTGGGGACACCCAAGTGAGATGAAATTTGTTATTGTAAAAGAGTTCTTGAGTATCAGATACGTTCTATTGCATTTGTAGATTCCTATTAATAAGGTGATCGCTAGAGACATCTGGCTGTTTGGCAAACATAAGTTAAGACTTGGTTTCCAAACTAGAGACACCCAAGTGAGATGCAATTTTGGAATATAAAAGAGGAGTTCTCACATATCAGATATGTCCCGTTGTTTTCGTAAGTGTTCGCCAGAGACTTCAATGTATTTGAAAAATTTAATACTTGACTTCCACTGGGCAGTCTTTAGTGAGAGAGAGGAAGTTTTGAGATGTCAACGATGCCTTCGGAGCATGTCAGCAAATGTTTGGCTTTCAAGCCTCTTTCAAATTCATCGATAAATCGATTGGTAATCAGTGAAAACGACAATCTTGATAAACACCTGATTTATAGCGCAAAGCCTCATCAGCTCTCCGAATCAGTTAATATTCCCAAGTAATACATTATATAGTAGACGAAGTCTTGAAGTGGCGTAACATAAGTCAGTAAAGTTGTGATCATCACAACGTCCGAGCTTTAACAGACTTAACTTAGTCTTGAAGCCTTCTTTAGCTCATAGAAACTAGATTCTCTAGAGTCTAGACTCATCGAAGTACTTTGGGTCATGTAAGCTGTGCCCCGAGCTGCACCAATTCTGGTATTGTTCTGGCACTTGTGGGCTTTTCATTCCAATGCAGATGTCACAACAAGCTACCAGCTATAACAACAACAACAATGCCAGCAATAATCGATGGCTCAAGAAATATGTAAAAAATTGTAAGCAGACAGCAAACGGGGAAAACAACGCACACATAAAATTATAAAATTTAAGGCTCGTAAATTTTGTAAAAGACAAAAACACAACACTAACAATAACAAAAACAACAACAACAAAAACAGCATCACAACAACCATAACAATTATGGCAAGAAAATTTTAATTTATATTCTTAGCATGAGACGAAATCATTTCGTTCTGAGATGCGCCGAAAGCCAAAGGTTTTTATTTTTATGGCAGTGGCGCAAAGAAAGTCAAAGCCGGGTCGTAAAACTTCTTGGCCGAGTCGAGCTGCAAGTTTGGAAAAGTGCGTCGTCAACTGCAACGCAGCAAGAGACAGTCGGCCAACGAAATCGTGTGGCGCATGCGCAGCAAGAAAATTTAGTATGGGAAAAATGCGGCAGTGGCGCGAGGCTTACGTCTGTGTGTGTGTGCGTGTGTGTGTGTGTGTGGGTTTGCGTGCCGCTCGCTGTGTTGTGGCTACTTAAAAATGCTAATTTTTTCTACTCTTTTGCCGCTTACCCAACATTTTTTATTCCAACTCCAAATGCATTTCTGCTGTTCATTTGGTTTTTATGCGGTCGAACGGTGTCGGTGGGGTTGAGGGGCGGCAGGTGACACATGTAACGGCCTAAGCTTCAGTGTTGCAACATGATTTTAATTATGAAAGTTGCTTGCATAGATTTATTTTATTTGAGCCGCGTAACAGCAGCCTGGACACTTGACACACTGAGTGGCATTTGGAAAATGGTTGTTTTTTGTTGTTGTAAGAAAAATTTGATCTGAGATCATTTGTGACAATTATTGGTGGACTTGAAAATTAATAGAACATTATTAATTTATTAATTAGTAATTATTTTAAGTCAGCAGTAACCGATCATTTAGTGAGTAATCTTGAGAAAAGAAATCAAAATAATAAATTTAGAATTTTAAGTGTGGACTTTCAGTCAGCAGAAACCGATCATATGGTAATCAATGTTGGGAAATAAATACAAAATGGTAAGTTTTTAAATTTGAGGGTCGATCTTCAGTCAGCAGTAACCGATCATGTAGTGAGCAATGTTGGAAATTTAACTCAAAATAATAAATTTTCTATTTTGAGGATTGACCTTCAGTCAGCAGTAACTGATCATATAGTAAGCAATGTTAAGAAATGTAGTCAAAATATGAAGTATCAAATTTTTACAGGCAACATTCAGTCAGCAGTAACCAATCATATAATAAGAAATATAAGAAATGTTGGGAAAAATACTCAAAAGATTAAGTATTTATTTTTGAGTGTCGATCTGTGTAGTGAGTAATGTTGGGAAATGTAATCAAAATATGAAGCATCTACTCTTTAGAGTCAACCTTCCGTCAGCAGTAACTGATCATATAGCAAGCAATGTTGGAAAATACACTGAAAATATTGAGTCATAATTTTTTTGTTTCGACCTTTCATCAACAGTAACCGATCATATAGTGAGCCATGTTGGGAAATGTAATTAAAATCTGAAGTTTACAATTTTGAGGGACGACTTTCAGTTAGCAGTAACCGCTCATATACTGAGCTATGTTGAGAAAGGTACTCAAAATAATAAATTTAATTTAAAATTAAATAAAATTTTAAGGTCGTGTTTCAGTCAGCAGTAACCGATCATATAGTGAACAATGTTAGAAAACACATTGAAAATATTAAGTAACAATAGTTTTGTTTTGATCTTTCATCAACAGTAAACGATAATAGAGTGAGCAATGTTGGGAAAAGTCTTCGAAATATAAAGTTTACTTACTATTTTGAGGATCGATCTTCAGTCAGCAGTAACCGATCATATAGAAAGCAATGTTGAGAAATTAGCTAATAATAATAAGTTTTAAATTTTGAGCGTGAACCATCAGTCAGCACTAACTGATCATATAGTAAGCAATGTTGAGAAATGAATTAACAATATTAAGTTTTTAATTTTGAGTGTGGACCTTCAGTCAACAGTAACCAATCATACAGCGATCACTGTTAAGAAATGTACTCAAAATGTGAATAACTCTCTATGAACACTTCAAGTCAACATTCCGTCAGCCATAACCAATCACATGGTGAGCACTAAATCTGCCCTTAACACATCTATTCTGCGCCACAAAATCTCAACCACAACAGTCTAACGTTGTATGCGCTTTGTGTGTGTGCGGCTCGTCCCAAGTGAGTCATTCGTCGTAATTGAGAACATTATTTAGTCTTCTTTTATGGAGTTGGGCTGTCATTCGGCTGGTGTTAATATGCCTCCGATTAGCCAAGGCAATAAAACACTACCCGGCCACTGTGATCGATAGCGATCAGTCAGCGCCGCTGACCGCCACCGTGTCGACTCAGCTCGGATCGGCTCGGCTCGTCCGTCAGCCCACGCATACATCATGCTGTCAGCGGCAATTTAACAGACATATAAATCTTGTGTTGCATGACAAATAACTGACAATTGATCACACAATCGCGCCAATCGAGCACACACAATCATCGCAGACGGAAGTGCAACGGATGTGCGCCGACACGAAGAGCAATCGGAGCTCGGAGTGCGTGGGGAGATTTTACAGCCGCATGAATCTGTAGGCCACACAGCTTCGCTCTGAATGCCGGCATTATGAAATTTTGGAACAATTTACCTGCAGATCGATGTGAAGGTTATCGGTGGCGACTTTGATTTGAGCCGCAATGCATTCGAAGGAAATCAATAGGGAGCCAGCGAGGATAACAACTCAGATAATTGTCAGTCGTTTGTCCAGCAGTTGGATTGAAACTTGCACGCGCCTTGTTGCGCGACACATTGAACTATTTTTATAAAAATTGCAATTGCAGTTCGCACAGCATTGATGAGCCCATTAGTCGAGAGAGCAGCGCGCAGCGGCCACTGACAGCCGAAACCCACATAAATCTTACCCTTTTTGACATGTTCTACCCTGCAGCCAAGGCTGCGGCATTACCTGGAAAAATTGTAATTATCATGCGCCGAGGGCGGCCGACGGAACTGCGCGCTTGTTGCATTATCGGCACTGGCCCGCCGCATTATGCACGCTTCATAAATTGTCGCAAATCGCACAACAGCCACACCGGACGAAGAGGAAAGGATGCTGCCTGGTCAATTGTTCGTAATTGCGTCCGTACACTCTTGTCGCACTCAATTATTCAAGGGGCAGCTGAAGCGCATGAGTGAGCGAGCGAGACGGCACAATGCGACAGTGGGTAGTGAGGGCGAGTGACGGCAGCTGGTCAGGGCTCTCGATCGCATGCTGATTGTCGGTTTTTTAGAAACGTCCGAGCTTGTCCCTTTGCACCTTTGTGTGTCCTTTCTGGAAACGAGACTTGTTGGTGCACAGCGGCCGATAAGCAGCTGTGGCACTGCTCTCTTCGGCTGTTTTCCTTGGCATCTCCGGTGGTAACATTGCCCGTAATTGGCCAACTTGTTTGATAAAACCAATTAAGATTAGTTGAGAGCATTGGTGGCTTTGATTCTCAGAAATGCTTGTCGCAAATTCGAGTATCAGAAGTCTGCTTCTTACTTATAGATGCGGTCAATAATGCCACTTATTGTATACGAATCGTCAATGGGGGCCCCAATAAATCCATAACCAATAATTTATGGGTTGATTTAGTTCCACTAAAAGCACGATGACAATATTGAAGCATGGAATGGTTTAAAAGAAGGAAAGTTATCAGAAGTCGCGCTTTTTTGGCCAAATTTCTGATGAAAATCCATCGAAAATGTTGTTTAACTTAGACGTCGGAGAACGATTACAACGGGAAAAATGTAAATCAAAAATGATCTAAGAGGACTCATTTCAGTTCAGACCTAGTTTTTCGACCATTCTGGATAGAAATATCTATAGGAACAGATATTCCTTGAATATACTCGGTTTTGAACACGCAAAGCTTCTTCTGTGAGACTTCTAACTTAAAGTCCGTTTTGCTAAGTAGGCCAAATTACTTCTATGAGACTTTAATCTATGATGGTTCCTTGTTAGGCCTCAGAATCGACTAGACGGTCTGTAATATCATAGGTTTGAGATAGGTTAAGTTCCTTTTGGAAGATTTTGAACCTATGGTGTCTCTTAGTTGGGGCTACGAAACAACTACGGCCAGATTATCATAGGTCTGAGGTAGACCAACGTCTTTCTGGAAGACTTTAAACCAAGAGTTATGGTTACTTGGCCTTACAATCGATAAAGTATGTAATCTAATAGGTTTCAGGAAGATAAAGTTCCTTCTGGTAGACATTCAAGCTAAGGTTGTGGTGAGTTGGGCTTAAGAAACGATTAGGTCTATAATATCAAAGTTCTGTGGTAGGCCAAGTTCTTTCTGGGAGATTTCACACCAAAGGTTATTGTTATTTGGTATTAGAATCAAGAAGGTTTATAATCTCATAGGTCTAGGGAAGATAAAGTTCCTTGTGATAGACATTCAACACAAGGTTGTGGTTACTTGGGCCTAGAATATCATAAGTCTGAGGTAGCCAAAGTCCCTTCTGGGAGCCTAAAAATGACTCTGAGAATAATCATTGATATTCTTTCGGGATTTTGAAGAAGGTTGTAATATGGATCGAGTATCAAACACATAGTAAATCTGAAGAAAAGTAGATAAGAATTCCTTTTCTGGGTGCCTATTGACAAAAAAACGGGGACTTAACCTCGGAAGAACTAAACCGAATCATAAGTTTCCTAATGAATCTGGGGCTAATGGAAATACTTCCGATCTCTGTATAGACACAATCTCTCGAGACACAATGAACATCCAGAGTTGTATTCTTATGAGAAGTGTGAAGCTAATGAAAAACTGAAAGCTTCAATAGTGGCAAACAATAGACCGGGAAAAGATACAATAGATAAATGGTGCAATAGACCAAAGGATAGAAGTGCTTTTTAACTCATTTTTATGATTACGTTGGTTACGATCAAAGCAGAAGATTTCCTAAAACCCTATTAAAGGATTTACATCCTCTCTTACATTTAAAAACTTTAACCAACCCAATATTATAGAATCGGTCATCACATTGGAATCGTAGGTTCATGGCTTCGCTCATGACTCAAGGCCTCGTTCGAGCTCTGGTCGTTAGATTAACTGATTTATTTCCGTAGTTTCATTATCTCCCATTGAAGAATTTGGCCAAAAATGTACACAGGAAGTCACGTATTAAAAATTTGTTTATACTACGCATTCCTGTCAATTAATAACAAAAAGCCTGAGGTTCGAGGCTTCAAGTGCTTGTAATGAACTTATCAGAGGGCTGGCATCTCTGGCATTTTTCGCACTTATTTATTATTTGTTATAGATTTAGATAAAACAAATTGCGACAAATTTGAATCACTCAATGGATTTCGGGGCAAAGTCTACAATTGCTGTGAAGCACAAATTTGTAGATCTATCGATATGGTGGAAACATGTTGAACTTTGCAACAATAAATCAAAGTGTTTGATTTCTCGAAAAGATTTTGCTAAACAAAAACCAAATGTCGCCCGAAATATGCTTTGGAAAATTTTGAGATTTTTTTGATATTTCACTTTGAGCACCAATCTGCCCACCAACGCCGAGTACATTCTTATTAGAATCGAGTTCAATGAATTTTTTTGCCGGCACATGAACGCCAAACAAACAAACTGACCAATAAATTGTTTACACAAAAGTAAACAACAACAATTTTAAGTGCTATCAATGGTTGCACCGATAATTTTTATCGTACACGTTGCGGCACGTTTGGTCGTTTTACTATTGGCGATCGAATGTGCGACGTGTGCGAAGAATTGAGGGGAGTTCCCGTGGCATAAAAGTGCTTGGCCACAAAATATTTATAAGCTTTTACACAGTGAGTGAAGTGAATGAAATTCAAGTGTATTACAAGTCCGCGGGAGATCAAAGTTTTGAAAAGGATCACAAGTTAGAAGAGGATCACAACTCTTTGAGGAGGATCACAGGCTTGAAAATTACACAGGTTTGTGGACACTCACGAGTCTAAAACAATTACATTCTTGCGGAGAACTATAACCCTGAATAGGGTCACAACTTAAGCAGAATCCTAACCTAAAAAACTTATAGGATAACGAACGTGAGAAGAATCACCGCCTTACGGAAGATCGACAGCTTTAAAAGTATTGTAAGTTTAAGGTAAATCGTAAGCCATGAGAAGGATCCATGTCTTGATCACAAGTTTAAAGACAATAAAATTCTTGGGAAGAATCACAATCCTGGGTAAGATCGCACCTGCCAATGTCTAGCCCCAATCAATCTTAAGATCGCACCTCAAAGAGGATGAAAAAATTGAGGTGGAACACGAGAATGTTAAGAAACACATCGTTAAGGAAGAACGAAAGTTTTAAGAGTGCCACAGATTTGAGGAAAATCCCTCCCAATTGGAAAGAATCCCACCTTTGAAAAGAATTGATAGCTTGAAAAGAATGAGAAGTGGTACAAGGATCATAGCCCTGTAAGGACGACCATTTTGGGGAGAATCAGAAGATTGAGGAGAATCATGGCCTTAAGGAAGAACGACAGCTTGAAGAGTGTTACAGAAAGAATCCCACGTTTGAAAATAATTGATAGTTTCAAAAAAATGAGAAGTGGGCGAAGGATCATAACCCTGTCAGGACGACAATTTTGAGGAGAATCGGAAGTTTGTTGAGGATTACAATCTTGAGGGAATCACAATTCAAGGAAAAAAACAACCTTGAGGAGAGTTACGTGCTTGTGGAGAATCACAGCCTTAAGGAAGATCAACAGCTTGAAGAGTTTTATAGATTTATGATAAATTCCACCTTTAAGAAGGATCGAAGGAGGATAATAACTCTAGGAGGCCGACAATTATGAAGAGAATCAGAAGTTTGAGGAGGATTCCAACCTTGAGCAGGATCACAATTCAATTGAGAAAGATCAATTAAGAAAGAACGCAAGTGAGAGAAAGACTAAAAGTTTAGGAAGCATCGCAAGTTTAAGGAGGATTACAACTATGAGTAGGATGACAAGTTTGAAGAGAATCAGTACATTAAAGAGAACTACAGCCTTGAGAGAATTTATGTCTTAGAAAATATAAAAAGCGAGGGAGAGATTATGATCCTCCCACTAAAATGGAAGAGGTTTGAGGAGGATTACAGCTGTAAAGAGAATCCCAATCCAATTGGAGGATTGCAAGCCAGTGGCAAAGATCACTCTTTGAAGAAGGTTCAAACAACATAGAGTAGGATGATAGACTTGAAAGGAGAAGTTCAAAATGCTTTGCTATATTGACTCATAATCTTAAGGATAATCGATAGCTCTCAAAATATTACAAAATTAATTAAAACATACTAAATTGAAGAGAATTGACAGCTTAACGTATCAAAAGCGTGAGACGGACCATAACACTGAAGTGGATAATAATTTTAAAGAGGATCCCAATTTTTGTAGAGCATTGAGACCTTAAGGAGGATCGCAATATTATTGAGAAGAATTACTGATGTAAGAATGTTTACTACCTAAAGTAAAATCACAACATTCAGTAGGATGATTAGTATGAAGAGGGTCACTAGTTCTAAGAGGCTCAATTCTTTAAGACCAGCCACAGTGGTAAGGAGGATCGAAAGCTTTAAAAACGGTACAAGATTAAGTAAAATTAATATTTTGTTAGAATCAACAGCTTGAAATGTATCATAATTCTAAAGATCGTAACAACTTGTAGCAAGGTCACAAGTTTGAGGATCATTGCAGTCTTAAAGAGTATCACAATCCGATTGAGAAAGATCATAGACGTAAGAAGGTTCACATCTTTCGTTTGAATCACAAACTTGCCAACTAGTCATTTAAGTAGTTCGAAGAGGGTCCAAAGTTATAAGAGGCTTAAGTACATTGAGAAAGAACACAGCCTTGAGCAGTATCAAAACTTTGGGGGTTTTGAACTGGAGCTCGCAAACGAGGTAATGACAAACCCCTGAAGGGAAAATGCAGCCATAGAGATTTTTTTTTTAATTTTAATTGTTTTTTAAATCGCATTAAGATGTTAGTAACAAACCTCTGGATGATCGCTGCGATCTTCTAAGGTAATTCAACAATCACTTGAGGAGCGGGTAATGTCTAAAATTATAGTGTAACTAGTAATTTCATTAGTCTTACTACTTTAAAGAAAAACTAGGAACCAAGACACCCGAGCCTGAGGTAGTAAGAAGTTAAAAAGAAAGGTCGCGAACTCATTACAAAATTTCATATCAAGAGGCGAAATCTCTATAATCTCTGTTGTGACTCTACAGAAAGGTGTGTGAGTTATGGTCCCAGAGTAAAAAATCCAAATTTACTAAAACATTTTAAAATCGTTCGTCCTGAACTCTTTACCCATTGAACTCATGAAAGGTATCAAAATCTGGTTACAATTATAAAGGGGCGCCAGTTGTTGTTGTTTTGTCATTGAGCTTATAGAATATAACACTCAGTTGCTTACGTTGATTCTGAAAGAACCATTTCTCTCAGTGTAGCCCACACACACGCACACACACATAACCGAAGACCGCCTAATGTCGTCGCTAGAAGAAGTCGCACTGGAGCTGCACTAAATTATTATGCCCATAGGATTTTTATTTGCTCTTCACTAGGTCACGGTCGGTTATCGGACAGACGACAAAAACAACAACTATGATTGTGTGTGTGTGTGCTGGTGTTGTTCCTGTAATTATTAGTGAACATGTGCGTCACGGCTTGGCCGTTTTGTGAGGCGTGAGCGGCGCGTTCGAGTCGGTCTGGTGCGGCGCTGAAAAAGTCGAAATTACCATAGAAAGTGCAAGAACAAGCATTGATATCCCTAATTGCGTTTAATTGATATCGTTGTATGATCGGGCAATGAAAACAAAAAAAAACAACATTTATTAGTTTTCTTTTTTGTTGTTAAATGTTTGAATGTTGGGTGGCTTGGCTGGTGGGCATAGTAGTTGTTGTTGTTTTTATTGCTGTTGCTGAGTGCACACGATGGCGGCGGCAATTAAGTGAAATGGCGACATGTGTTGAAATCAACAGATGGCACAGAAATCCAGGGCTTGTCAACGATTTGATCGACATAAGAGTTGGATTTTTTTTCGATGCTGTCACATTGTGAACAGTTCGGGCCACACTATCAAAGGAAAACGCCGCCCTTGGGCATCAAAACAATGACACATGATTTTCATTAGCACAAAGTGGGTCTCAACACTCCATCCTGAACCCATTTGCCTTGCTTCACCGTCACAATGGCGACTCTGTGCAACAAATTACAAACTCTTCCGCTTTCTCTCTTTAGAAATTCTGCAAATATTTCGCCAGCCACTTTATTGTTCATTTCACTGATTATCGCGCGCGAAAATTGCATCTTATCGGCTGGTCACGCCGACAATCAATCAACCGCCCAGTCAGCAACATTCCTTCGGCAAATCGTCACCAACTAAACTGCGACCAACGGTAATTAACCAAATATGTATCAACGATGGTCGAAGGCGTTGCATGTGTGGTATGCGGCGCAGAATGAGATCAGCACAAATTTGGTCGATATCGATAGCGAAATTTATCGGAAAAATGTGATTAGTGGCGTTGGTATTCATTCTCGGAAATGTATGGCACCAAAAACAAAGTGCTTTATCGGTGCAATCGAATTGAGTTTCGCTCGGCTCCCGCGGCTAACTTGGGGGTTGATTAGTCCCCCTAACTAAGTGAATTTAGGAACTGCGAAGAAGAAGAAACAGCTAGTAAAAGTATGATGAATATAAAATGAAATGGCTACGGCAATATGGCATAATATGAATCATAATCTTGAATTACAAATCAATTGTTGGTCTTAATTGTCTGAAAAGTGTAGGTAATTAGTTCAATTGGAAAAAATGTATGATATATAATAAAATAAAATTTCATTATTCTGCTTTATTAAATTTGTATCTATTTATTATTTAAAATACTTAAATAATTTATTTACCTATTTTAAATATTTTAAATACTCAAATAAATTTGAATTTTTGTACTTCATTAGAATTGCAGCTTCCGCCTTTTTTTAATAACTTTCGAACCAATACAGTTAGAGTCATGAAATTTTGACACGTGATCAAGGAGATTTTGGGACTAAACATAGTTACTTTTCAAAAAAATTCTATATAAATTTTCAAGGATATAAAGGATTAAAGTTTTCAAAGGAACTTTTTCATATCCTTTTTTGCAAATAGAAAAAAAAATAAATTTTATTTAAATTCTCGACAGATCGACAGATTCTAACAAGGTTAAGTACATATTTTTTATATTTTTTTTATTTGTTAACCCTTCAAAATTTTGAAGTTCTTTTAATCCTTTTGGGACTTCTGGAATAATACGTCCCAGCAAGTTTTTAAAGCCCCTCAAAATAATTATTCAGATCTTATGACCCACGCAAAATAATTATTCGAACTACATCTCCCCGGGTAAAAGGATAATTATAGAATTTGTAAGTATGCAACATAATTTTGAAGCCCCAATTTTCATAGTATGGGAAGATTTCTACCAAGAATATTTTAGTTTTCAAAATTAAACTCCGTCCCGAAAGGGTTAAAAGGACGAAGTATGTAGAAATGAAAAATTGAGTATATCTAGTTTCACGCCCATACGGATTTTTTCCGGTGTGAAAAATGCTGTCGCACGGTGTTATCAAAGAGCTCCTAGGATCTCATGTTTTGACATCAAAACCAGTGATCAGCTGCCGCAGATGAGTTGGCCAAGTAGTTCATTATACTCGTATATGCCGGCCTCGATAGTCCAGGGGGTAGAGCGCTGGCTTCTCATACCAAAGGCTCCAGGTTCGATTCCTGGCTCGGGCTGGTAAAAAACTCGTCTACTTCTATCGCTATCTACATGAAGGGAATGAGAATTACAAGAATCGCACAAGTGCGCTCTTGGCAGGCAATGGCAAAACCTCCAAGTGTAAACGAAAAACTGCCAATCGCCGTTCGGATTCGGCGGTAAAATGTAGGCCCCCCCTCCCTTTCCCCATCCGCTTGAAATGTGTGCTGTATCACATGCTGGAAAGACAGTGTTGCATACGCATTTCAAAAACGGGTGAAATTTGTGGTATCACAATGGGCCTGGTAAAGAAAGTCATGATAAAAGCCATCAACATTTTCTGGGAAACTCTGAGACAGGGAAGACAACGCAACAGTACTGAACAAAGCCGAACTAGAAGCGCATTGGACTTAGAAGACTGGTAAATCACAAAAGGGAAGCGTTCAGGATTGCTTTTGTGGAATATTGTCATCCTTGGTGGTCATGCTGGGCCATTTGGCCAACGATTTGATTTATTCCGAATGTGCAGAGATGTAAATAGGTTAGGTTGGGGTGGCTGCCTCTATGAGAGACACACTTGGAGGCCCGAAAGGCCCATTGTGATACCACACCCGTTTTTTGAACTGTGTATGGACGAGTTTTTCACCAGCCCGAGCCAGGAACCGAACCTGGGGCCTTTGGTATGAGAAGCCAGCGCGCTACCCGCTGGACTATCGAGACCGGCGAGAGAGATGTAAATAAGAAAGAAACTATTCTCCACCTATTACTTTGTATCTGACCAAAGATTCTGACATTCCAACATCTTTGAATCAACTAAAATCTTTCGTCCTTTGCAATGACTTCTAGGACTTTTATGCGCCTTCCAAATGTGCACTTTGCACTCTCTTTGTAAATAACTATACGAAATAACTTTAAGACTTTAAGTACGACTAAAGTGTCAGTCTGTGTCACTTACGCCAGCGGATGAGTTATCGAAAAATTGGAAATTCCCATGCAAAAACGCGCCTCGCATAAAAACCCATTTCAGTGGCAAAATAACAAATAACATGGCACATTTCTCTACGTGTGTCGACAAGTCAATGTTTTTCTTCTATTAGCTGATGTGTTGTCGGAATTTGGAGTATTTAATTTCAACTGATATTATCTAACGAAGCTTTGTTGATAAGACACTTCCAAAAATATTCGATTCATAAAATTTTATTTTGCAGAACAATGTGAATGACTGGCAGAAATGTGGGGAATTGGGTAACAAAAATACTTCATTCATTTAAATTCCTATAACCAAGTAAATATATAAAATTTTATACAGCTTCAATTTGGGTAATGAAACAATGAATGTTAAGGTTTGGTTCTATTCATATTTGAGATATAACACAGAATTTCTAAGATTCCAAGATTTCATATCACATAGAAGTAAAGTTCCCCTCATTAGGTCATCATTACAAAACTTGACACATTCAAATTTGTATTCCATCATTCCACCTGTTGTGTCAACAACTTGAATTCGTACATATTTGCCTTGCATTCTGTTGGTGCACAAATAAAGGTGAAATTTCCGCAACATTCTACGCACTGATTACCGTAAAAGGCCAATGCATACACACCCCAAAACCGTCGAGGAATGTGAAGCGCGCCCACTGCGCCTCGAGTGACTTACATACCGATTCTTCAATTGCAGGGCCGCGGCGCGATTTCATTATCAATGAAACAAATAAATGGCGATATCAAAGTACAACTTCAAGAGTGAAAAAAAGTGACGATCGTTATGACATGAGAGGGGCGCTACAGCAGAAAATGGAATTGGCAATATGCTTATAACAGTGGCGGATTCAGGGGTTGGGGGTTGAAACCCCTGAAATATTAGGATCGACTTTAGAATTACAGGCAAATTAAAAAACTATTTTTATAAATATGAAAGAATAATTAAGGGGGGTTTCACCCCTGAAATATTTTTCTGAATCCGCCCTTAAATTCATACATAAACCAATATTTATTACCGTTAAACTCCAATGCCGACTGTAGCGCTCAGAGTCGCTCAATGAACGAGACTTAATCCGAATTCGCTGTAATGTCTTATCGGCGAAGAAATTCTCATTGCACCGCCTCGATTGGACGTGCCCCCCTACTTCTCTTCCTCCTCTTTGCCTTCTTCTATCACTTCTCACTCTTTGTTGTTTGATTTTATGATATTTACACTTAATTTTTATGAGCCCCAGCTATGTGGCCGATTGCTCTTGGCATTCCTCTGATTAAACACTCGAGGTGGGCGGGGAATGATTGACAGCGCAAATATGTCGCACGAATGGCATCGACAGCTGACGGACAGCATAAAGTGCCGTTGTACTTGGCGATAATTTGGGAGATTTCGTATTCCATATAAAGCGAGAAGAGATATGGATTATGAAAAACAACAAAAAGATTGAAATTCCGCGACGATGATTAATCGGATAACGGAGAAAAATGAAAGCAAATTGAAACAGGAAGAAGGAATTTAACTCGAAAGACTTTATTAGTTTACGGCCGAGTGCTAATTGCTTTCATTGTTGTTGTTGTTATTGTTGGCTTAACGCTAATATACAACAGGTGAGCGTAAAGAATTTCACATAATACGCAAAATTTCGAGTGTTGAGTTATTTTTATTGTAATTTTTTTATGATTGCCTGACGCGTTCATGACCGAACTCAGTTATTTTTAACAGTAATAAAAGAAACATTGTGTCATATTTATTTTAATTTTGATTATTTTGAGCATTTTGCAAAGGGATTTCCGTATGATGTAAAATCGGCGATAGGCGGCAATGAATCGAAAAGAAATGAAAAAAAAAAATAATGAAAAAGGTTCAGAAAATAATAACCAAATGCTTACAATGTCAATCAAGTCAGATATTTGAACATTGTTGAGTGCGTGTTGTGAAAATTGTCGCAGCAAAGTTGAGGTCGTCCCCATTTCAAAGCAATTTCAAGTGCAGACTGGGGGCCACTCACTCATTCAATAAATCTGTGTTGTATCTGCATACATAGACGATTACATTCATAAATATGTATGTATGTAGGTAGCTGTGCCTATGTCTGGTATCGATAAGACAGTTTGGTAACTTTGTGTTATCTAATAACCTTGCCTGGTTTTTTGACCCGCCACACGCAGCACTGCGACAGTGGGCTGAAGACAAAAAAGGTAAAACAAAAATCGGTAGTAAAGCTACAAACAGGAATGTTCTAAGTAAAATAGTTTCAACAAACAATAAGCGGCATTACAACTCGAACTGGCTGAGCACCTTTTAGCCATAATGGAAGCACTGCAACCAAAGCACCCACCGAGCCATCGAAGCCAACGCTGTCAAGGAATGAGATTCGCTTCGTAGTAGCTTCTGTCGATTGCAATTTATTCCGCCGCATTTTACTTCCAGTCGAGCCATTGAACTTTTTTTTCTAATGTGTTGCTTGCAATCGCAGCCAATTCAGATACGAAAGTAAAAAAAATTTACTATCTGTAGCAACTGTCACAACAGTTGAATGATTTGATTGTAAGTACACAGGGTGCAATGAATCTCAGATAAGTTGATTGAATGAAATTTTAAATCTTGAAGTCTGAATCTCTGAAGAATTGAAGTCTGAAAAACCAATCACAACCAGCCACACCACACCGCAAATATCCTGCGGCCAGCAGCACAGCCCAAAGTCAAATTTAAATTCTATATTTGCGATACCAAATTACACACACACACTCACACTGCTTTGTATCTTTGAATATTGCAAGGACTTGTACCAAGCGACATCCTTTTCTTTGGCGCATTATGAGCCTCAAAAATTGCCGCTTTCATTCGACATTTTTTCTTTTTGTGTATTTTGCGTCATTGTCAAATAAAAGCCAACAGCGCATGCAATGCTTCCGGTAATCCATCCAATCCATTGAATACCGCCAAATCGTCGCAACCACCCGGCGCACAACCGAATTGTGTCGGTCGCATCAAGTGTGCTGTGCTGTGCTGCGTTGTGTTGTATCCTTTTTTGTGGTTTTCAAAATGTTGCGGTTCTTTGAGTTCGTCTGCGTTTGTTGATCCTGGCTGGCTGCCGTCTGCAATTGTTCCTGTTCCTGTGGTCATGTGTGGCTGGAAATTAAATCCCCGCTTGGAGTTTGCAGCTGTGCGATTTCATGCGTGTCGGACGACACACAGAAAGGAGGCTATGGGTGGCTCATTGTGCCGAAGCATGAAAGGCCGGAAGGCAAAAAAGGTATCAACTGCATGTAAAGTAAATTGGAAACGAATGGAAAAAGTTGGAAATAAGCCAGAAATTATTAGGGAAAGTCATGGAAAGTTGTAGAAGAGAAGGTTGAAAATGAAGCGGCGGGGAGAGAGGAAGGAATGAAGGTAGATAAGAAGATTGTAAGGAACGAAAGAAGGAAGGCATGAAGTAAGAAAAGGAGGAAGGAACGAAAGAAGGCAAAAATAAAGAAAGGACAGTAGGGAGGAACGAAGGAGGCAAGAAAGATGAAAAGACAGAAGGAAGGTCGTAAGGAAGGAAAGCAAGAAGAAAATAAGATGGAAAAAAGGCAGAGGAAAAGAAGGTAGAAAAGAAAGAAGTTCGAAAGAAAAAAGGAAGGTAATAAGGAAGGAAGGCAGAAATCATAGGGGAAAAAAGGAAGGAAAAAATAAGGAAGATAATAAAAAAAAGGAAGGAAAGAGTAAAAGAACGGAAGGAAGGAATGAAGGAAAGAAGGAAGAAAAAAGGAAAGAAAACAGGAAGCGAAGAAGTAGAATGAAATAAGGAAGGAAAGAAGGAAAAGGTTCAAAAAGGTACAAAAGAAGGGAAAGAAACAAGGAAGTAAAGAAAGAAGGATAAAAGTAAGGAAGTAAGACAATATGGAAGGAAAGATGGAGAGAGAGAGAAGGAATGAAAAAAGGATAGAGGGAAAATAAGGAAAAAAAGTAAGGATGATTATAAAGGAAGGGATAAAAAAAGAGAGAACGAAAAGAAAGAAAAAACGAAAAAAGAAAAGGGGGACGGAAAAAAGAAAAATGGAAGAAGGCAGAAAAGAAGGAAAGAAAGAAGGTAGAAAAGGAAGAAGGAAGGAAGTAAGAAAGAAAGGCAAGAAGGAAAAAAGAAAGAAGGAAGGAAAGAAAGATAGAGGGAAGCAAAGAACATTTCAAACGGATGGAATTTGTGGTATCACAACGGGCCAATAGGCCTAATTGTGTCCCATACAGAGGCAGCCACTACAACCAACCAACCAGGATGAAGTAAGGAAAGAGAAAGGAAAGGAAGGAAAGAAAGTACAAAAGAAGGGAGGGTAAGAAGAAAGGTGGGAAAGAAGGAAGAAAAGAAGGAAGTAAGAAAGAAAATTAAAGAAACAAGTGAAAACAAAAGGAAGGAGGAAAAGAAAGAAGGAACCATTGAAACAATGAAAGTAGGAAGGAAAGAAGGAAGTATGCAATGCTGTCAAAATTAAATTTTAGGTCCGCTAAACGGTTTAGAAAGAGTTACAGGGATGTATAAATAAAAAGGTGTGAAATTGTGAAAGAAAATATAAATAAGAGGCAGGACTGAAAGATCCGGAGGAAGCAGTAATGACTTGGCGAAAATAAAGATAAAGCAAATAATAGAAGAGTGTAAGAAACAATACAGAACACATTTTAAAACTAAGAAAACGTGAAAAAAGGATGTGAAAAGAGTGTTAATAAAGAATTAATAACCAAAAATAAAAACGAAAAAAGAGAAAAAAAAAGAAATGACAAGAAAGTCGAATGCCAAAAAACCATTCAAAGAAAATTACTATTGAAAGTATGAAGGGATGAAAGAACAATGAATGAATAAACAATAGGAATAACTGATAAAAAACATGAAATCTAAAAGAAGAAAGAAGTAAAAATAAGATTGAAATAAGCAAAGAATGGTAGAGGACAGAAACCAATTCAAAGAAAGAATTGAAACGACAGTTGAGTGGGCAGCTGAAAGAAGTGTGTGAATACCAACGAGAACGAAATAAACGGTGCAAATCGTAGAAAAAGTAGGAAAGCAATAAGAGACTAGGTTTTATATTTACAGCGGATCATAAGTGTCCAAATAAAGTGGGTTCAACCACTCAACTGTAGAGCCAAGCAAGCGAGCATACCCGACAAAAACAGAACAGAATATGTGGTTTTCCCAGGATTTACTTTGAGCCAGGTTTCCCAGAGTAAGTATCTGAGAGTAGTCGTTCGGCTGACAGCAGTATTGCCATTGTTTTTGCCTGTAAGACACACAGTGATTGCTAATTTTAACCTCCTCCTTCTCCTATAACTAAAAGCAACAAAGAATACATTTGAAGCAAAAACCGTCAAAAAGCGACATGTGTCCTATCCAAGTCATCGTTCCTTAATTTTGTTTCCCTATGCATTGATTTCCTGCCTTAACTTCATTGCTTTGCCATTTCAATCTGACAATTTCCTTGCGTGACTTGGCATTTCCCTCAAATCCGTATTGGCGAGTCATTACGACCATTAGTGGCGTTGTTATTGTTGTAATATCGCACTGCCCGTTACTTTATACATTGTTGATGTTGTTGTTGTTTGCTGTTTCAGGAATTCGACACATGCCAATATTTGTGTGCGTTCTGACGTAAATCAATTTGACACGGCAGCAGCCATGAAACGCATTCAGCTACCTTAAAATTATAGAATACTATTGGATTTATAGGCGTGGGCTGTCTTCTACGAATGTATGTGTGTGTGTGTGTGTGTGTGTGTGTGCACCCTGTATTAAAGTGAAGCATTTCTACTATTCATAATCAATTGTCACGGCCGTGCGGCTGCGCTGAATGAAATGAAAACTGTGTATAATAAATAAACAACAAATACAAAGCAGCATTTACGGCGAAGGGAAGCGAGGGCGCGTTGACGCGTTACCAACATTCCAACACCTCGCTGGAAGCGGGCGGTGCGATTTCGTACGAATAACGAACAGATCGAAATTCGAAATGAAATTAGCATCTCGACACTAATTGCTGTTTAAATACGAACAAACCGTTCGTTCTTGACCAGTTGGCCACTTGTCAGGTGGGTGTGTGTACGTGTATGTGTGTGTGTGTAACTGTCTGCGAGCCCCTGCTCCCGCCTCGCCAGCGTCCACTGACAGCCTGAGCAACTAAAAGTCACTCAAGTGACTTAAGTGAGCAGACTCGGTGCCCAGCAGCAGAATTAAACAAAAACGACTGAGTTGAAACTACAAAAGTATAAAAAACAATTACAAGTGAATTATAAGCAAAAGTGCTGCTACCGTTTCTGCTGCTGGGCGCAAAAAGCCCCAACAACAAGAAATATGCCAATGATTTGTCTCAATTGATTGTGAATATTTTAGGTTAATGCGACTGCGACCTTATTGGAATTTCGCATATTTTATTGAATCTTGCATGAATATAGTAGACACGACGTTGAATGTCGTGTGACATTGGCGGTAATGATGATTTGTGTTCTTGCACTTTGAGAAAAGTGTTGAGAGCTGAGCGAGTGAAAGAGTGAGTAAAAGCTGTGGCTGAGGTATGAAAAACCGGGGGTCAGAGAAGATATGGGGACATAATTTTTTGTATCATTTACAGGGTTGGATCCAACTGACTTGGGAGAGGTGAGAGACTGCACTAAGTTAAGTGTTGACATATTTTTGTGGGTGCGATTTGGATGAAAAGTTTTGACTGCTTCTCAAGAAATGATTAGGAAAGCAATGGAAATGGATGGGAAGGGAAGCAAAAGGAATAAGCAAAGGAATAGGAAATATATAGAAAAGGTACATAAGGAAGGTATGGGATATGAAGGGAAGAGGGTATAGGAAATATTAAGAAGAGGAAGGAAAGGTACATGAAATTCATAGAAACTATTAAGGAAGAGTATAGGAAATTCATAGAAACTACTAACGAAGGGTATAGGAGAGGTGTAGGACAGGTATAGGGAATGCATAGTAAAAGAATAGGAAAGATGTAGAACACATAAACCAAAAGTATATGCAAAGTATATGAAAGATATAGGGAATGTAAAGAAAGGGCATATCAGAGGTTTAACCCTTTCGGGACTACTGTGATAATACGTCCCGCCAAGTTTTTAATGCCCCTCAAAACAATTATTCACATCTTATGACCCACGTACAATTTTTATTCGAATTATATGTTTTCGGAAAAAAGGATGATTTCAGAATTAGTGAGTTTGCAATATGTAATGTAATGTAATGATTATGGGTTGGGCAACGCCCTTGTGCACCGCAACCTGAGAGGTTTATTGTGCCCCTTAAATCATTTGGTGTTTTATATGCTCAGGTATTGAATCAGACCTTTCTGCGATATTTGCATCAGGTCCTCTTCACCGAGACTGTGTTTCCCTAGAAACTTTGCACGTCTGTGTGTCAGGGCAGGACAGTTGGTAATGATGTGTTCCATTGTTTCATCAGCTTCCTGGTAGAATCTGCATGTTCTGCTGTCGGTAAAACCAAGTTTGTAGAGGTGGTTGTTACAGAAAAAGTGGCCTGTTACAGCACCACATAGAGTCATAAGTTGGCTTCTGTTGAGATCTAGAGCAGAGATAGCTCTCTCTCTGTTGAAGTTTAGGAACTTTTTGGAGTGGTGTAGACCTTCCAAGTTGCTCCAGTATATCTGTTTGCGTTTTTGCGTTTATTTTTTGATGTCCTGTTCCAGGTCTTTTTTGCTAAACCCGAACATCGGGGATGGCCCTAAGAATGGGCTCTCTGCTCCTTTTTTGGCTTGTGCGTCCGCCATTTCATTGCCTTCATGGCCTTCATGCCCCGGTATCCAAACCAAAACTACACGGTTTCGTATACCCATGTTGTTGAGTTCCTTGTGGCAATCCAAGAGGGTTTTCGATGAGAAAGAGTAGCTGTCCAGAGCTTTTAAGACTGAAAGTTTGCAATATAATTTTCTAGCCTCAACTTTCATAGCATGGAAGCATTTCTACCAAAAGTGTTTTTTGATTTTTAAAATTAAACTCCGTCCCGAAAGGATTAAGGAAGGTGAAATGGATTTTAAAACGTTTATATTATCTGTAAAAAAGATATAGGGAAGCTATAAAAAGTAGTGAAGAAATGTAAAGGAAAGGTATAATAAAGATTAAGAAAAGATATATGAAATATTTATAAAAGGCATATGAAAGGTATAGGAAAGGTAAGAGAAAGTTATAGAAAAGATAAAGGACAGAAATGGAAGATATGGAACTTGTTTACAAGGGTATACGAAAAACTGTAAGACATAAGTAAGGTTTAGGCAAGGGATAAAAAATATTAAAGTAAGGTACAGGAAATATGTAAGGAAGGTGTTAAAAGGTGTTAAGGAATGTGTTGTTATTCAAAATATAAAGAAAAGTATAGGACGGGCAAAGAAAAAGTATAGGAAGGCATATGAAATGTATAGCAAAGGTATAGAATTGACATAAGATAAAGGATTGACATAGGAAAGGTATAGAGCAGCAACAGAAGAAGTTTCAAAAAACCTTAAGAACGGATATGGCTAAATACTAGGGAAGATATCAGAAAGAAGATGAAGAACAGACCAAGTGTAGGTATAGAAAATGTTAACGAAAGGTATATGAAAGGTATAGAGAAGGTATAGGAAATATGTAACAAGTCATAGGTAATGTACGAGTATGGGACAGGAACAAAAGGTAAAGAAAAACTTAAGAAAGGATGTGGGAAAATAGAAAAGGACAGGTTTAGGTAGGTGAAGAAATTGTTTACGAAGGATATATGAACGGCATGAGACAGTAGTGGCGCACACAGGAATTCATTTTGGAGGCGTTTGGAGTATAACTTTTGAGCCAAATACCATTCAAAACCATATTTTGTACCATAAATGTTTGTATTTGTGGAGGTTGAACCCCCAAACCCCCTGGCTGCGCCACTGTAAGGAAGGTATAGCAAAAGTACAAAAGGACATATGAAATGTATGGGAAGTGTATGAGGAAGGTAAGGTTAAAGTATAGGAGGACATAGGAAAAGTGTGGGAATGGTATAAGGAAAGTATAGAAAGGATAAAAAGAAAAGGTAGGGATGGTATAGAAAGAGGATAAGAAGGCTTAGGAAAAGACATAAAGGGCAGATATAGTAACGTATAGGAAGAAAAAAATATGGTATAGAGATGGTATAGAAAAAGTATTATAGAGCTTGGTAAATGTATAGAAAAGGTATAGAAGACATAAAGGACAGGTATGGCGAAAGTATAGGAAAAGTATAAAGGAAAGGTATAGGGAAAGTATATGTAGACATAGTATAGTAAGGCTTAATAAAAATATAAAGGAAAGGTGCGGGAAAGAATTAAAAGAGATAAAGGTATAGAGGAGATAAAGGGCATAAATAATAAGGGGATAAGATAACATAGATAGAACAGGTATGAAGGCACCTGTTGTGTGCAACAAACGAGGGGTTTTGAAGGTTCAAATCTTCCAAATATCTGCTTTTTACAAAAAGTGTGGGTGGTAAATATGGTTTCAAATGGTATTGGATTCAAAAGTTATTAACAGAATCTGATCTCAAATGATATCCTTTTTGCGCCACTGTGTAAAAGAAGAATATGGTATAACTACCGGGCGAGGTATGTAGATGAAAGTATATAGAAGGCAGAACTATAGCAGACTATAGAAAAAACCTAACTGATTAGACATTTTTTTTTTTTTTTTAAACTTCCATTTTTATTACACCTGCCTAATAAAAGGCATCTCGTAATATTCTAACATTATTTGGAAATAATTTATGTACTTAGATCAATATCAGAATATACATACATTTACGAATTTAACAAAACACTAGCGTATAACAGTAAGTTAAATCTCAGTTTACAATACATACAGACAGTTTACAGTACATATTTAATTAAAAATGTCTAGATGGTAAGTCAGAAGTTGTAAGTCGTTTAAGCCTTCGGATTCGCCTTTCTTCGTTTAGGGGTATATGCTGTATTTCGACGTTGCCGTGATTTTTCATGTCAATAATATGTTTCGTGCTGAGTTTTTTTATTGTTTCTTCAACTGTGCTGATTGAAAGGTCCCGATGCAAAGAGTCGTTTGTGATGTACCAAGGAGCGTCTACTATTTTTCGTATTATTTTTGATTGCGTACGCTGTACAATGTCAACGTTTGTTTTGCATGCCGTACCCCATATCTGAATACCATATCTCCAGATAGGAGCAATGACAGTGTTGTATATCAGTAATTTGTTGCTTAGGGATAAGTTTGATTGTTTGCCTAGAAGCCATTGCAGTTGTCGGAACTTGTTGTTAATCTCATTCTTTTTTTTCTTAATATGTTCACGCCATGTAAGTTTTGCATCAATTGTCATACCCAGGTATTTTGCCTTATTGTCAATTTGAATTGTGCAATCGTCTATTTTAAGCAGGTGCTGGTTAAAAGATCTGTTGGTGTAGATGACTTCTACTGTTTTTTCAGCATTTATCTGGATACCCCAGGTCTTAAACCATCTCACTGTGTCATTTATTATGGTTTGAAGGTTTCGTTCAGCTGTTATAAGTTGCTTGCTAGATGAAAGCAAAACTGTGTCGTCGGCAAATGTTGCAATCATGCTGTCGTCAAAAGAAGGAACAGGTACGTCCGCAGTATAAATTAAGTATAGAAGAGGACCTAATACACTGCCTTGAGGAACACCAGCACTCATAGTGCGCATTTCTGAGTCAGCATCTTGAAATTTCACAAAGAAATGTCTATTTTCTAAGTAGCTTTGCAATAAGTCATAAAAGTCAAGTGATTAGACATGAAATACATCTAATTTTATGCAGTTTTTAAAGGTTATGTTGTCCTCTGTAGACAAATTAAATGTTTTCTAATGTTCCAAAAATTACAAAAACACTTCATTTTCAGAATTTCTTCATGGTTTGTCTACGTCAAAAACCATGACCGCGAATTTAAAGTTGTGCTCTGCATTGAACCGAACGACATCGATGTGGTTTTATGATTTCAGATGGCGGCTTCTGTCGCATTTAATAGAAAATCAATATTGAAGTTAAGCGAGAACGCAACAAATTTGCTGCATTAATTGAAAATAAATTGAAAGTGGCAGCAACGGCGGCAGGAGCGAATAATGTGTATTCACCAACAACAACAACAACAACACCACATGGTGCAGTCAGATGTGCAGCAAGTGGCGCGTGGGCCTGCTGCAAGTGATCGCCTAACAGCAACAACAACAACAAAACAGACACGTAATCAATACATAAACAAAGCATTGACTACGAACCGATTAGTTGCTGATGGGAGAAATTATAATGAAATGGCGCGCACAGTGATCAGGGGGAAGGAGAGGGGGATAGCGAAACGATACGCATGCGCTCGCGCGCTTCAAAGTGCGAACGTGTTTTGTCAGCGAATGCATCGCAACAAAAACAACAACAACGCGAATAGTCGACGCTGGTAGCAAACTGTCAATTTTAATTGACTTTGATAAGAAATGCGATCGGACGAAGGAGGAGTGGTCGTCGATGCGACGAAGGGTTCGGCGGGTGGCAGCAACAACATTAACAGCTGCTACCGTTTGCACTTGTCGTGCATGGGCCAGCAGCAGCGCCGGACAAATGTGGCAGCACCACTCAGCGGCTGCAGCGCCAAATGACCACCGGCCACGGTCTTACGTCGAAAAGTGCAGTCGGCTGCGTTTGTGCGGAGGCGATTGTCACGACGACTGGCGAACGTTGGCGAGCAGCAACAGCAACAACATCAGCAACGCCATCAGCCGACAGTCGGGCAGACGCAATCACGGTCACGATCCAATTCAATCCATTAGTCGCAACATTGTACGTGTGTGTGATTTGGCATGTTGTTGTTGGTGTTGTTGCTCTCTTGTGCGCACCGCTGCCAATCGCCACTCGAACAGGCTTTCCTCGTGAAGTTTCAACTCAAATACTAATGCAACAACAACAACAACAAATAATGTTGTTAGCCGCATTGCACAATGTCAACACGCAGCCCTCCTCGTGTCGCTGCGCCTCTCTGCGTCCTGCAGTGTGGCCACTTGGCGTATGTCATCTTTCCGCAACGCTGCGCTGCTCTAAGTTGGCAACAGTGTTGCTGCTGGTTGGTGCTAGTCTTGTTGTTGTTGTTGGCATTGCGCCCAGTTGCCAATGGCCAATGGTCGGTGGCTGTTGGCGACGATTACCGCATGGAATGCCGGCGAGTGATTGCTTCTTCATGGGTGGCGGTGGCGTTCGGCGCAAACACGCTGCAACGCTGTGGGCGCAATTTCAACGCAGCTTCAGCTTCTCCTACTTCTTCTTCTTCTTCTTGGTTTACGGTGAGCGGCCGTCACAGCGTCGTGGCGTTTATGTGCATTCTGACGCTGTTCGCTAACCAACTCGCCTGCTGACCGGAATTTTCTTGTAGAAATTAGAAAAACGCCCATTTTGTTGCATGTTGCAACCGAGCGTCCCCCCTCTGCCCCCATTCGACACGACTCAGTTTTAAGCGCTTCTGACAGCCGCCGCGCGATTGGCGCCTAATATGGTGTAAATTTAAATGTTTGTCATTGCTGTTATGGCTCCCAGTTTGTTGTCGTTGTTGTTGTTATTCTTGAGCCGAGCCTATCGCGCCGATACCGAGCCAAGATTTCTGCTGTCCACAGCAACATTTAGAAAGTAAATATTTGCTCGAACGCATGGAATTTGAGATGGAATTTGCGCAGTTCATTATGGCTTTAACCCATTCAGGACTAACTTGAAAGTATAAGATTTACTTGCAACTAAATGTTGCTTGGTTTTTTGTTCCGAAACGATTTCCAAATTAGTGACTTCTTGGGTCAAGCTTTGCTATAGAAAGTATAGCTTCATTGCACAAAAACGAATCACTTGGGTGAGGATATGGTCTACTACAGGGTGTTCCAAAGATTATAGAACTGATAACATTGTTGGTTATTTACTTTTATTTTACGTACTAAAGAGTTCTCTGACACAGTTTAAGTTGAGTTGGCGCACCTATGCTGCAATGGTAGTGAAAGGGTTAAGCGCAGCCAAGTTCTGACATAGATGCAATGCATTTTGAAGCAACTGAAGGAAAAAAAGACTGAAAGAAGCAAAAAAGAAGAAGAAGAGAAAACCTCAAGTAGCCGAAACGAGGAATAAATATTACATTCAATGAAACGTTCTAACTTATGTTGCACTGGGGATGAAAGGGTTAAGCCAAGATAAGCTCCGACGTTGGTGCTATGCATTCTGAAGCAATTTAATGGAAGAAGGAAATTGGAAGAAGCAAAATAGAAGAAGAAGAGTAGATTGACAGTAGCCGAAACGAGGAAGAAACATTAAGTTCAATGAAAAGTTCTAACTTATGATGCATTGGTAGTGAGAGGGTTAAACGAAGCTTAGCTCTGACATTTGAAGCAACTGAATGAAAAACAAGACTGAAAGAAGCAAAAAAGAAGAAGAAGAGAAAACTTAAAGTACCAGAAACGAGGAAGAAATATTACGTTCAATGAAAAGTTTTAACCTATTTTCTACTGGTGGTGAAGGGGTTAAACAAAGCTTAGCTCCAACGTTGGTGCATGCATTTTGAAGCAACTGAATGAAAAAAAAGGCTGAAAGAAGCCAAAAAGAAGAAGAAGATCAGACTTAAAGTAGCAGAAACAAAGAAGAAATATTAGGTTCGTTGAAACATTCTAACGAGCTCAACTCGCAGTCTTTCATGAGAACTCATATTTCTTGATCGAGTGTTAGAAAATCATTCGATCTTTTTGCCGATCTTTGAAGCCTTTTCGTTTGATTGTTAGTATAAATTTCGAATAAAACCACTTGACGCAGGTAGAAAGCTTCCACATGCCGCCAGCCAGGAATTCGAATGCTCCACGCTGACGATCGCGCAACGATCGGCCAACAGCGATAAAGCAGGCTCCAATTAAGCGGAGCTGCGATAACGTCGATTGCTTCGAAGTGCTCCACACTTGACGCAGCATTGAAATTAAGAAGTTCGAAATCGGCCGAAGAGCCATGAAGATGAGAAAGGCGACTGAAAAGTTTTCAAATGCACACCGGACACCATCGACTGGGACACGTTGAGGAAGCGAGCAAAGGTCAGCACGTGAACAATGCAACGGTGCTTTGGCGATGCGACACTGGCGATAACGGCACACGGTGACAGACAGCCAATTATAAAAGAATAAACTTGAATTAAATTTAAATTTAACAAAAAAATTAAAAAAAAAATCAGTTCTTATCGGTGAGAAAAAATCAAACTTTAGGGTGAAAAGATGCGCTAACAATGAGGTTCTGAACAAAATCTATAGTAGTATAGTTCAACAAAAGTGAGGTTATTGCTGCTGTTTGGGCAACAAAAGTGAGGTGAGGTGAGCATAGAGTTTTTCTGCCTTTGATGCATCAAACGGTTTATGGCTTCATCGGTGCGACTCGATTTGAAGCCACAAAAACAAATCACACTTGTGCCGAACTTCCTATGAGAAGCATTGAAAAACGGCATATCGACGTTCAGTTGACAGTTCCCAATAAAACCAACTGATATGCTGCACTTTGCTACACAAATGAGTCGACTCGACGAACCAGTCGGCAGCGGCGGCCAGTCAGGAAAGGGTCGCGCGCCGTAATGAAATTATAAAAAATGCATTTTTAAAAGCGGGGCGTGCTCAATAAATAAGTTACGTAAAAACAAAAAAGTGGGCAGCAACAAAATTATGGCCATAAATAACATTTGCGAGCGTTTTTCGAAAACAAAATACCAACAACAGCGACGGCATTTTGAACAGTTTGTTCGTGGCTCATGTAAATTGGTTCACCGCAGACCCCGCGGGGTCCATGGGGATGGCTCGATTGGTTGCCGGTTGGTCGGTAGCTGTTAGTTGTTGGCATTTTGTGCCACCGTTTCGGCTACCTTCAGTGCATAAATTCCAATTTCATTACAACGCAAATTCATATTTATGAAGTTAGTTTTTTTTTGTTTTCAGTGGGATTTGTTTTTGACAGATCACCCAGCATGACTTGAGTTATGATTGACCTGTGTCGGCGATGGCCTTTTTGAATGTTTCGCCGACTCACTGGTCGCTGGTTCGTTGCAGCTGTTTATGCATCCAGCGATTAGTCTTGAGGAGAGTTTAGTATACTCTACAGGAGGGTCTAGTCAAGTTTAGTTTAGTCTAGTCTAGTCTAGTCTAGTCTAGTCTAGTCTAGTCTAGTCTAGTCTAGTCTAGTCTAGTCTAGTCTAGTCTAGTCTAGTCTAGTCTAGTCTAGTCTAGTCTAGTCTAGTCTAGTCTAGTCTAGTCTAGTCTAGTCTAGTCTAGTCTAGTCTAGTCTAGTCTAGTCTAGTCTAGTCTAGTCTAGTCTAGTCTAGTCTAGTCTAGTCTAGTCTAGTCTAGTCTAGTCTAGTCTAGTCTAGTCTAGTCTAGTCTAGTCTAGTCTAGTCTAGTCTAGTCTAGTCTAGTCTAGTCTAGTCTAGTCTAGTCTAGTCTAGTCTAGTCTAGTCTAGTCTAGTCTAGTCTAGTCTAGTCTAGTCTAGTCTAGTCTAGTCTAGTCTACTATACTGACATATTGGAATAGGCAGACATATCGGAAAGTTTTGTGGGTGCAGAACGTAATGTTTCTTTATTCTTTTCACATTCATTCTTTCATTTTCCTTATTAACTTTTCTTGAATTGTCAAAATTTGCGGCGCATTGACGCCACCACAGTTGTCTTCATCTGCTGTTCTGCAAAGCGTCAATGCGGCTAATGACTTTGTAACTTGTTCAACGCGGCGCAGACTTGGCCAACGAACGCAACGCAACGTGTGGCGCGTCTCGTGCGACTTAATGCGCACTTATCGCTGCGCAGATCGACGCACTTAGGACGCCTTCTGCGGCAAAAAGGATGTCAGTCAGATCGGCAGCTGGCTGCATGCAGCAGCCATAACAACAAAAACTACAACAACAACAACAAGTTGCTGTCTGCGAACACGCGTGGCGGAAGAGGCAGCAAACTAAGGCAACTGTTTTCAGCAGATTCGGGCTGCGATAAGAGAAATTTGTATTTTATATAAACTTATATAATGTTCAGCACAAATATAGACACACACACATCTATGAGCTGGCAGGTTGTGCGGTATCTGGGTGCGCACATCTGCGTATCGACGTATCGCAGCGGTCATCGAGCGCTGATAAGAATCTCGACGCGTTCGGCAGGAAATTCCGTATGCAGCGAGCATTGTAGAATCAATTTCTGCTGCGTTGTTAGTAATTAAAAAATACAACTTTTTTTGCTGCCACAAATTCCTTGGCATCTTTTTTATTATTTTGGTTTTTGTTGTTATTGTTTTTTGAAATATTTGGACTTTTGTTTTTGTTGAGCGCAGCCACTAAAAGGGTAAATTAAAAATCATTAAGGTTGATGCTGTTTGAAAACTTAATCCGAAAACAAAGGATGCGGCTCCTTGTAGCCTTTGTTGTTGTTGTTGTTGTTAGTGGTATTTTGGTGCATATAAATGGCTAAAGTTGTTAGTGGAGCGTTGAGCACTTCATTTGAATTTGGTGCCGCCGCGAGATAAGAACTCAATTAGGCGCTTAACGGACGCAAACGCGGCGTGTGGCTTTGCAGGATGACCGCCGAAAAAATGTTTGTTGCAGCAGTTTGTTGCATTCTATGTTTTCAACATTCCCTTTTTTCGTGTACTTTCACTTTAGGAATGAAAATTTGCTGCCTTATCTGGCGGCCCACAAATGTCTCAACCATAAATCATAAGTTTGGTGCTTCGGTGTGTGGTCCTGACTGCGCGACCACAGCTCATTGCTGCCTAATCAATGATTCTATTCAATTCTATTCCTGCGCTGGTTGCGTGTCCTTTTTGTGCGTTGCAGTTGGTTGCTGTTGCTAGGCGCTGCTGCCAACCTTGGCCAACATTAATCAAGCGCATTCAAGCGCTTTGTCAGCTATTACACAACAACCACAACCAACTACAATGGAAAATTATTTATTTATAATTGTTTGGTTTGGCCTTTTGTCGCCGCTGTTTGCGTTTAATAATTCAAAAGCGGCCACTAAATCATAATTTCGTACACAACTAATCGCTTTCTCTCTCTCTCGCTCGCTCTGTGCTCTTTGTTGTTGGCCATTTCTTGGCGCTCATTAGTGTTTTTGGCTTTTATTAATGTGAAATTAATGCCGCGCGCACTTTTCTTGGAAATCGACACAAAGCCAACGCCAACTTGGCCAACTCGCACACACACAAACGCCGAACATGAATGCAATTGTTGGCCGTGTTGTCGTATTCATTGTTGTGCACGCGCAACGCGCACAAAAGGCCCATCGCCAAAGGATATCATAAATTAGGCCGATGTCCTTGCGGCTAATGAATGTCATTAGCGGTCGCGCGGTCGCGTCTATTATTTGTGTTATTATTAATTACACGACATTTCGCGGCTTTCATATTGTTGACGATTGTTTGTGCTGCGCTTTGTAGGCGTTTGTGTGTGGGTGTGTGTGTGCGGTCGACAAATATTTGTGTTGAGGTGTTGGTGTTGCACAAGGATATTATTTACCGAGAATATGAATGAATTATGAAAGAAGAAGAAAGGTCAGGGAAAATGGTTTTCTTTCATATTTAATAAAAAAAATGTTTTTGTACAATGAAATGTAAAGTGTAGTAACAATAAATCAATTTGTAATACAGATTAGCTACTGAAAGTTGAAACAATTGCCACAGTTGCCACAACGAAAAGGAGAAATAGTCTCTTTCACTGCTAGACTCTCTTCAGATGAATAAAGAAGTCTATAAGATCTTCCTTCTTCGACAACTTGAATAACCTCAGTTAAGTCCACATCAGAGACCTGCTAGGGTCTTGACTTGCTGTAAGATAGATCACCTTTTCTTTGTGATGTTACAACGGGCCCATTTTGAAGCCAAAGTGTGTCTTCCGGCAAGTTCCATGCCCAGGCAGCAACTTAAACCTAACCTAACCTTTTATAAATGGCTTTAGTAATCTGTATCTTGCATTGTAAAAGTGAAATCGAATTAAGCTAGTCCTTAAAAACACAAGATTTCGTACTGCGAAAAATTCTCAGACAGTTATTTGATTGCTTGATTCAGTTTTGTTTTTAGTGCGCTTCAAAGATGGACGCGTTTCGCCATATTGTTCAGGTTTTCTTCGAAAGAGGCGCCTGAAAATGTGAATCGTTTTTATGGCATTAGAAAGATAAAATTTTGCACTAAGAAAACTTCTCAGACAATTTTTTAATTGCTTCACTCAGTTTTGTTTGAGCGCTTATCAAACATGGACATTAACAAAGAGAAAATGCTCACATTTCAAAGTCTTTTTTCGACAAAAACGACTAAAGTCGTTGTCTTTGTTAATGTCCATGTTTGATAAGTTTCAATAGTTTTTTGACATTAGAAAAACAAGATTTTCTACTACAAAAACTTCTCAGACAGTTTTGTGATGGCTTGATTCAGTTTTGTTTTGTCAAAGGTGGACATCAGCAAAGAGAACATTCGCCATATTTTTCACGTTTTCTTCAGAAGAGGCGTCTGCAAATGTGAATAGGGTCTATTGTCCTGATTCTGTATCAGTCAATCATGCGAATTTTTTTCTTCTTTTGTCGATTTCTTTCTAGTAATTTTAATGTTCAAGATGCGCCAAGCTCTAGAAGGTCAACTGCTGAAAATATCATTAAAGTCATGAAAGCTGTTAGGTCCAAATGTCATGCAAGCACTGTTTCGATTGCCCAAAAGCTAAAAATTGTACAAAAAACCGTTTGGAATCACTGGAATAAAGCTGGCTACAAAAAGAAGCTTGTTGTATGGGAGCCACAAAAGTTAATGCAAAACCTCAAGGTAGCAATTTTCATCAGGGAATCGCTACAAAATATAACAAAACCGAACCATTTCTGGTGCGGATGTTGACTGGTGGTGAAAAGTTATTAAGGATTTGCTGAGTGTTTGATGAGATTGACAGTGAATAGCCTGCTGAGCCTGATTGATGGGATTGAAGGTTTTGCTGAGTGTTTCATGAGACTGACATCGCATAATCTACTGTGGACTGCTCCCTATAACTAAACTCTTAATTAGAGGCTGTAATATCAAAAGTTGGATCGTCTGAAGGGAGAAATCGCTCTGAATCGGTCAATTCTCCAACAAAATCCAACCATTTCCAACAAAATCGATCTTTTTCTAAAACAGCTTGTGACTGGTGATGACAAGTGAATCACCTACGACAATTTCAAGCGCAAAGAGTTGTGATCAAATGACAGTGAACCGGCGCAAAGGGTGACCAAGCCAGGATTGACGGTCTGATTGGTGGGATTGCTGTGTGTTTGATGAGATTAACAGCGAAAAATCTACTGTGAACTGCTCTCCTATCACCAAACTCTTAATTAGAGACTGTAATATCAAAACTTGGATCATCTGAATCGGTCAATTCTCCAACAAAGGGAGAGGAGGAGGGCAGCTGGTGACTGGTGATGACAAGTCAATCACCTACGACAATTTTAAGCGCAAAGGGTTGTGATAGAATGGCAATGAACCTGCGCAAGGGGTGGTCAAGCCAGGATTGACATTCTGATTGATGAGATTGAAGGATTTGTTGGGTGTTTGATGAGATTTACAGGAGCTAATCAACTGTAAACTGCTCCCCTGTAGTCAAACTCTTATTTCGAAACTATTATATCAACAGTTGCACCGTTTGAATTGAACAATCTTTCAGAAGAAATTTCCAGATTTGCCAGATTTCCAACAAAATCAATCCATTTTAAAACTGACTGGTGACTAGCGATGAAGAATGGATCACTTGCGACAACGTCAAGCGAAAACACTTATCGAATGGCAGTGTGCCGGTGCAAAGGGTGACCAAGCCAAGATTGACGATCTGATTGATGGGATTAAAGGCTTTGCTGAGTGTTGCAATTGGTTGGCAGGAATTATCTACTATGAGCTGCTCCAGAAACTCTCAATTTTGACCTGTACTGTCAACAATGGGACCGCCTGAAGTAACCGGAAGTAATCGTTTAGAAGCGCTCAGCTTTGGCCAATAGAAGAGAAATTGTGATGATGATTCATTGTTACATCAAATGCAATGCAACGCCACCAATAGATTCCAATGAGTATCGACAAATTTACATAAGGAAATGCAGTTTTTATTGTTTTTCTTCATTTGCTGGCGTTCGTTGCATTCTGGAGATTTGATGGAAAATACTTGCGGGTACCTGGAACTGGCGAATGCAGCGACAAATTGAAGTTGCCGTCATGGGTCATGTGGCGTTATCGGAAATGCCAATGGAATGGAATGATGGCTGCAGCAGTTTCAGCCACTTGAAAATCAATTTCTTAGTGGCACAACAACAACAACAATAAGAACAGAACAGAAACGCAGACAACAAATGGCAGAGAGAATCGCTGAGCTGAAAGCAAATGCAGCGCAGCGTTTTTGAGTCAAAGAGTTTTTGGCCCATCAACATTTTGAGTTAAGAAGAAAATTTTATTTCTGGTTTCCAAACAATAAGATGAAAGTTTGAATGAAGCAGATACATGAATGAAGGAATGACTGAATAAATTAATGAATGAATGCGTGCGTGATGACTTCGCCCAGCTTCCCCAACTTCCTTTTTATTTTGGAAAATTTCTAACAGCAAAAACATTGACACGTTTCGCTAATTGACTGCAGTGTGCGTGACAGTCAAAGAGACACTGTCAGTGGGGCTGTCAGGGGTGTAACGGAGAGTGGGCTGCACGCGCTGACCGTTAACGTGTTTTATGCTCATTTAGCGCTGCTCCCAGAGCGGTTTGACGTTCGTTCCCCAGACAATTGACGTATGACAATTGTGTCAAATTGACGTTAACGCTCGACAGCGCGACATATGCTCGCTTTCGCTTGGCAGTGTGTGGCCAGTCGACTGACAACGTCGGTCGAGCAATTAAAGCTGCCTAATGATGAAGTCGCACTGTCACGTGCACGTGCCGCACGTACCGAAACGTCGCTCGACGCTCGTTGTTGTTCGCATAAAGTTGCAAAAAATGTCACATTTGCTGCTCGGCGCAATTTTCCTAGCTCAATTTTTCTTTATTTTATTATTTTTATTTTTTCTTTTATTTTATTCATATAATGTGGCAGTAAGACGTCAGTCAGCCAGTCAGTCCCTGTAATGGACCTCACGCACGCTTTCCACAATGCGCGCCGCATGTTGCTTTGGGACCGGGATTTGCTTATTGTTGTTTTTCTATAACTGTCGTCTATATGATTTTCATTATTTTGTCAATAAATCGCTGCAAAATATGACAACTTACTTTTACTGCCACTCACCGTTCGGCGCATTGTTGCCGTGTAGCTGAAATATTTGCCAAATATCACGTTTTCTTCAAGTTGTTTTTGTCTCTTCTGTGTGGTGTCAGACAAATCTGTGGCAGCAAAAAGTCACCGAAATATTAAAGAAAACACTGTCGAACACATCTGTGACTTTTTCATATTTAACTTTTTCACATTTCACTTTTTTACTATTCCACCTTTCAGTTTTTTCTTTAGTGGTTTTTGTTGGATTTTCATTCATTCATTCATTCGGTTTGCCGGCTGCTGCTGCGAGCTGTCATAATTCATGAGAATTTCTGTTGTGCTGTTTTTAAATTCATAATCCTTTGCATTGCATGACAGACGACACACGAGTGTGCCTCAGTTGCCACACAAGTTCTCACTTTTTTCGTTTCAATGTTTTCATAATTTAGGCCGAAACAAACAACGAAGAGAGATTTTTTAAGGTTAGATTTATGCGTTTTTATGAAGCAACGTGTGTGATAAAAGTTTGTACACTAAAAGAAATCAAAATTACTACTTGCAATATTTTTATAAGAAAATATTTAAAAAAATTATGTTAAGAAGTAGTATAAAAAAACATAACATTAAATTACGAAATAATAATAAATATTAAAAAACTGTTTCAAATAGGGATTTAAAAATGTCTTCACAAATGTCATAAAATGCTCAATGCTCAAGAAATAATAATTACAAGAGTAAATATTAAAAAAAAATTAATAAAAATAATATTTTTAAGACGTGTTTTCGGAAACTGTTTCAAAATGCGCTAATAATGCGTTAATAATTTCTTGAAAAAATAATCAATTATTGAAAAAAATAAAAATTATAAAATTATAAATTATATTTTTTAATAATTGAGTTATTAGAAAAATAATAAAAATTTTTTTACCACAAATTTTCGGAAACTGTGCCTTTAAAATGTCTTCAAAAGTCATCAAATTAAAAAAAATCATATATGAAAGTGTAACAATTTTCAAAAATAAAAAAAAAATAAAATAATTTCAAATTAAAAAAAATCATATATGAAAGTGTAACAATTTTCAAAAATTAACAAAAAATAATAAAAAAAATTTGTTAATATTTATTAAAACAATGTTCAGAAAATTATACTTTAAAATGTAAATATTACAAAAACTTAAATTTAGTCAAACAATAATTTTTTTGAAAACTGTTTCAAATTGCGCCGTAAAAATTTCTTCACAAAATTGATCAAATATTAAAAAAATTATAAATTTAAAAGTATTTAAAAAATATTATAATAATTTTTTTAACACGAATTTTTGAAAACTGTTTAAAATTGCGCCTAAAAAATTTCTTCAAAAAAGTTATCTCATATTAAAAAAATTAGATATAAAATTATTAAAAATTAAAAAAATTATTAATAATGAATATTTAAAAAAAAATTATACCTTAAAAAGTAAACATTTAAAAAAAATATATAAAATAAAATTAAAAAATTACAATAAACTTTTCAAAATGTGACTTAAAAATGTCTTCACAAAAGCCAACAAATATTCAGAAATATATTCATTAAAAAGTAGATGTCTTCAAAAATTAAAAAAAGAATAATAATAAGTAACAACAATTTTGGAAAAATGTTTAGAATTGCGTCTTCGAAGATGTCATCAAATAAAAAAAGTATTGTAAATATTTTCAAAAATTAAAAACAAAATAATTAAAATAATTTTTTTTTTATAAAATAATAATAATTTTTTTACGAATTTTTTCAAACTCTTTCAAAATGCGCCTTAAAAATTTCTTAAAAAATATTTAAAAAATTAGACATTCAAATGTAAATATTTTCAAATAAATATATTAAAAAGTATTCGTTTTTAAAAATTAAAAATTAATTATAATATTATTTTCCAGACTAAATTTCGAAAACGTTGAAACAGTTTCTTCAAAAAAGTCATCTTATCTAGAAGAATGATAGTTTGTCTTTTTGTTCTTAATAGACCTGGAATTTTCTTGACCCATTAATCCAAAAGGGGCGTGACACTGTTTTTGTAATCAAAATTTGCTCATAACTTTGGAACCATTACTCCCACATCAATGAAACTTAGTACGACCTTTCTACTAAGACGCACGCTTCGACTGGAAGAATGGGATGAACATTGAACGAAGGGGCGTGGCACTGTTCATACAATCCAAAGCATTTATATGGAATAACTTCGAAATTTTGGGTCAGACAACACTGAAATTTGGTACAACGTCATTCCATGGATCTATTTTTTCACTAGTAGAATTTTAAAAGAGGCGTGGCACTGGTACGAACTTTCTATTTGAATTCGCCACCTTCTAAGCGATCTTCAACTCAACTTAAAGTCACTTTTTTTCGAAACATTGCAGGCAGACATTTTCGGCTTGCTTAGCTCCTGGCATCTGTTATCCTTGAATAGCACAATTACCTACAACAACGATAACAAAAACTCACTTTTCGAAATCCAATTAAGCGCCACATAAATTCAACACAGCCCTCAAGTCCACGCCCACTGCAACTTCTCTTCTCTGAAATTTCTGAAATAATTTCATTTCGGCAAATTTCTGGACGTGTGCCAAGGCCCAAAGTGCACTAAAAGTGAAATCGAAATCGAATTGTTGCTGTTGGTGGCAGCTGATGGATAAATAAAATCAGATAAACCCCGACTAATTGCGCACAATGGACCGAGCAGTCGACTGTGAGGACAAAAGCGAGCAAACGGACGGCGAGCCAAAGGACGAAAACGCCTACTCATGCGCACAACAACAACAACAACACAATGTCCCGACATTAGCGACACAATGCACTAAAAGCATTATCAGCAGCAACAACAACAAACAATGAACACAGCTACTGTGCAGCGTTGCACAATTTTGCACGCGCCACACTTTAAACACCTTTAAAATGTTGTTTGCGGCGAATTAATGCAAAGCGCCAAATTTATGAGAAACAGTCGGCACCAGATGCAATTTGCAACTGCACGCCCAACATTTTTGTTTCTTCTTTTTTGTTGCTGTTAAATAAATTCCAAATATCCTTTTTGCAGGCAACAGCAGCCGGCAGACAAACGGCAGCGAATTCATTTAAATGTTTCAGCTCACCGAAAATGCTTGTGGTCAGTCATAAATCATAAATTCTGGCAGCGCAGACCGACTGCTAACGGTCCATTGTGGCCGGCGGCGTGCAGTGTTGCCGCCCCTTCACACTTTTGCTGGGGTTGTGCTGGAATTTTCAAATGAAAATGAAACTGAAAATGAAAATTGTGAAAAAAAATGGGCAGGCAAATACGCACAAACACACACACATAAACCTTTGGGTGCGGTTTTTCATTTCATTTAACTGTGGAAATTGCAAATTTGCACGCCGCAAGGACTCGCTGCGTCTGCAGGACTCGCCCACTCGGCAGAAGGAGTTTTCCTTCACTCTGTTGTACGAGTGAAAATATGCGCTTTCCATTTCAATGAATTTGCATGCAAAGGTGCGAATGACATCTGGCATCTGGCAGTGCACTGTGGAACAAATCGACACTGTTTAAGATTAACCGGAATGTGACGGAATTCTTTTTTTTCTTTTTAAAAATAGGTTTTGAGCAATTTACTACTGAAGGATAAATGGAAAATTAAATTTCTTGAGCGCATGTTTAGTGTGACCATACAGGGTTAAGATTTAGTTAATTAATTAATTAATTTACAAAATAAAAAAAAAATTTATTACCTCAATACTACAGAATAATAAATTGAGTATCTTTATGAAATTTAAAAGAGAATCTTTATGAAAAAATATGCAATCAATTTTACAAAAACAATTTATTATGCCATAATTTATTTGGTTAATGCCTCGAAAAATTTCCAAACTTACTTTGGGTAACAAAAGCTCTCGAAGCATATTGAAACTAAAAATTAAAAAAGAACAGATTTCTAGTATTGTCAAATTTTTTTTTTTTATTTCACAAAAAAATCTTGAAAAAGTAATTTAATAATGAGTAAATAATGAAACATAATTGGGAAACTAAATCTTTTAATGCATTTTTAGGTGACAAAATGGTAAAAGATGATAAATTAATTTAAAAAAAATTTTTTATTAGTTCGATATTTCAGAGAAATAATTTAAGTGTCTTCATGTAAATAAATAAAAAAACAAATTTTATTAATTCAATATTTTAGAGAAATAATTTAAATATCTTTATGAAAATTATGATACAAATTTGCCAAAAATTTAGTGTCAAACTTGATTTGGGTAACAAACACTTTCATAAACATTTAAAACTTAAAAAAAAAATAAAAAAAAACATTTTGAATATTTCAAGTTTTAGAAAAAAATTTTGAAAAAACAATACCTTGAAACATTTTCGCTAAACTTGGTTTAGGTAACAAAAACTTTCGAAAACTTTTAAGACTTAAAAAAAAATTTAAGAAAATATTTCGAATATTTCAAATTTTACAAAAAAAATGAAAAAAACCATACCTTGAAAAATGTGTGTCAAACTTGTTTTGACTTCCGAAAACTTTTAAAACGTAAAAAATTTTAAAGAAAACATTTTGAATATTTCAAATTTTACAAAAAAATTTTTGGAAAACAATACCTTGAAAAATTGGTGTCAAACTGGTGTTTGGTAGCAAAAACTTTCGAAAACTTTTAAGACTTAAAAAAAATTTAAGAAAACATTTTGAATATTTAAAATTTTACAAAAAATTAAAAAAAACAATTCCTTGAAAAATGTGTGTCCAACTTGTTTTGACTTCCGAAAACTTTTAAAACGTAAAAAATTTTAAGGAAAACATTTTGAGTACCTAAAATTTTCCAAAAAAGTTAAAATAATTTAGTTTGTAATACTTTCGTTAAATATTATGTAAAAAAAATAGTTTCAAACTTGTTTAAGTAATAAAAGTCTAAACAAATTTTACAACTTTAAAAGAGTTTCTTAATAAAGTGACTGTAACAAATACTTTCGGATAGAAACTAACCTAAGATAAGCTGAAGGCCACACTGCTTTGACTTAACCTAAAACTTTCGTCATTCTAGAGGACTTTGTTAAAAAAAAAAGTACCAGATGAGAGAGATTAGTGTGGTTGGTGCTCTGATGGGTTAAAAGGTTTTGGTTGGGTTTGCTTTCTTATGACTTCTGTCGAAGCTTTATGGACGAGGAAGACAGCACACTTCACTTTTTATATACTTCTTCTGTATTATTTAGAAGAAGGAAGACTCACCTGGGAAACATCTTCTTCGACCATCTAGGCGATTTGGCCAATAAGACCATTCAGAGTCTACCAGACATTGTAACGAGACCAAACTGGTTCAGTCAGTGAACGAGCTTCGGTTCGATTGATTTGGTGTCACAATGGGCCTTAATGGCCTAGTGGGCTCGACCCTGGGCCCAAGACACTTCTATCACTACTACTTCTACCACATAGATAAGATTTTAAAAGAATGTTTGCAAGTGTTTATGTATCCATAGTTAATTTGCGTTTAAATTGTAGATGGAGTCGAAGTTGGGACGTTTTAAGAATAAATTTTCAATAAAAGTACAGAATCTTTTTTACTAAAGCAAACTTCCAATATATGTAGTCAGAATATATATACTCTATATATATATAAAATATATAAATTATATAAAAGCTAATTTGTAAGTTCATTTTTAAATTGAAGTTATTCCACTCAACTTGAAGCTAAAGTCAGACCAACAAGAATATTGCAAAAAACATCTCTTCATCACTTAAAAAAATCCACTTTTCAACTGTTTCCTATTTAATATCGATTACTTTCTCTATCATTAGCCTGCAGATGTCCAGTAGAGTGTTCCATGCTATCAAATTCTGGGCAAAACTCTTTGGTGGTTATTGTTATAGCACAAGGTTCAGTAAATTTTCCAGCACATTGACCATCGAACCCGCAAAAACCACGCACAGCTTCTGAAGTCGATAAAAGTTTTCTTGTTTTCCCTCCTAACCATTTTCCGTTACCAACTAATAAATTCGATTAGCTTCTCGACTCAACCCAACTCACACTCAAACATTGCCATAAATTGTGTGCCCACCCCCTTCCCCTTTAATGCTCCACTTCCGCATGAATGCTGTCAAAAGCGGTTCATATCAATAAGCAATTATCGTCAACATAAAATTAAGCAGCCCACATATGTTTTCACCCCCGTCATGAGCACAAAATAAAATTAAATTGAAGAAAATAATAGAAAATAAAAAGAAAATAAAAGAAATGGTTTTAAGAAGCGTTTAAGATGGCCACACACCACAATTTAATTCAATTCCTTCTTCTGTGTATGTTTTCTAAAGTGCCGCAGTTCTCACCAAAAGCATAAAAGCAGCTTGATGCCCTAAAAGTATGCAACGCTTCTGTTCATGTTCGCTTATGTCGACGCTTGAACTCAAAGTATAATAAAATTCCAACATGCTATCACGTCAGTGTCAAACAATTTATGCACCCTCGAGTTTGGAGCGCCTGAAAGGGGCGTTGGGGAAGAGAAAAACAACAATTTAACAACAACAAATTTACACGTTCTTATGTTAGTGCGTTGAAATGCTGCCTTGATGGGCAAAGCGGTAATGTTTTGGCGCTCAATGCACGTATGCAGCTTTCAGTAGCAACAACAACAATTGTGCACAATTTCTACACGTTCACCAGACATTTCTCTACTGTTCGCTACACCGATTGGGTTCCTTTCTTGGTTTGGGACCGCTTGGAGAAGGCAGTAAATTTTCGCTGAAATTCGCATAAAACCCAAATGAACTGAATTGCATTGCGTTTGCCACAATTCCCCCACTTGAGCCCACACAATGCTTTGTACTGTGGGGCGTATTCACCAATGTTGTTGTTGGTCGTACTGCTGGGGTTGCACACTTGCAGTTACTGGCCGCCATTGCTTGGCACACAGAAAGGATTTGCATAGGTCTACGGTTTAAATTGGTTGTGATTCTTTTTCTAGTCAAATAAATTCGACATTTACCATTTTTGAAAAAACACGTTTATTGTGAGGAAATGATTACAATTTTATTCTTCAAAGTAATGGCCATCGCTAGCTACACATTTTTCCCATCTCTCAGGCAATTTATGGATGCCTCGCCAAAAAAAATGTTTCGTCTTTTGCCTGAAACCAATCATCGATCCATTTTTTGACTTCTGCGTGAGAATTGAAGCGCCGTTCCGTTAATACGTGGCCCATCGATGCGAACATGTGATAATCCAAAGGCGCCAAGTCTGGTGAGTAAGCTGCATGAGCAAGAGCTTCCCAGTTGTACGATGCAACCAATTCTTTGGTGGCTCTAGTGGGGTGTGGTGGTGCGTTCTCATCGAGGAAAATCACTTTGTGTTGCCTGGCTTCATATTCTGGGCGTTTTTGGCGTATAGCACGGTTCAAATCGGCCAATTGTTGTTGGTAACGTTCACCGTTAACCGTTTCACCAGGTTTTAGAAGGTCATACCATATGACACCACGCCACAAAATTAACTGTGTCCGCAAATCGTAATTTGTAGGCACGTAATCCGACATTTTCCGGAGCGTCAAACAATGCGTTGTTGGATGAAACTTGACAAATGTGAACTGAATATTGTTGGAATATGACAGAAGAAGTAAACATGACATTTGGTACGGTTCCGAAGTTTATAAATATTCGGCTATTTACCGCTAGATGTCGTTACCGGTTCATAGGCGCATACCTGGTAACCTCATATTAGATTTTTTTAAACTTTTTTCTTCTCATTCTTCATGAAGCAAAAGTTGTACATAATTGAATAGGAAGAGTGCAGGAAATATCAGATCACAGAATATCAGGACCACATCTGCTATAGCCAGATTTCACCTTACATATCTGAGAGTCTCGTAGTCCCCTGGGTTGGGTGAGGTCTCTTAGTGTTAAATCAAATCACTGCTAACAATCATTAGTAACGCAGTCATTCTAAACAATCATTACTTTACCAGCTTTTAAGGTCTAATGAACTCTTCCTGATGTCGCTAGGGATCCAACAACAACTTAACCTAACATATCCCAAGCTATTCTTTTTCAACTATACTTTCAGTCTGAAAATTTTCCAGTACATTCGTTGCTAATTTTAGTTATTGCGCCATTGAAACCAAAAGCCCTGAAGCACTTTCGATTTTAGTTTCTGTTGTTGTTGTTTTAAGTAACCAAAAATTAAATGAAGTCAACTACAGACCGGCGTATGGCGAGCAAGGAAATTCACTTTTCTGCACGCAGATTTCTGACGTTGTGTGGCGTGTTTGCTTCCGCCGTCGGCCAGACGGTGTGAATTTGTTGCTCCTTTGGGAAGCGAATCAAGTTGCGGAATGTGTCTGTGCGGCTGTTAACGTTTGTCTGGCTGTCTGTCTGGTGGAGTGTATGTCTGTGTTATCGTCTGTCTAATTGACGGTATGTCTGATTGTTTGATTATCTGATTGGATGAATGTATGTCTGGATCCTTGTATGTCTGGTCTACTGTCTGCCTGGTTGACTGTCTTTCTGGTTCACTGTCTGTCTGGTTGAATGTCTGTCTGGTTGACGGTCTGTCTGGTTGACTGTCTATTTGATTGACAGTCCGTCTGGTTGAATAACTGTCTGGTTGACTATCTAGTTGACTGTCTGGTTGAATGACTTTCTGGTTGGCCATCTAGTTGACTGACCATCTAGTTGGCTTGTTGATTGTATATCTTTCTGGTGGAATGCTTTTCTGGTTGAATAAATGTCTAGTTGAATGACTTTCTGGTTGACTGTCTGTCTGGTATAATAACTATCTGGTTGACTGTCTGTCTGGTTGAATGACTTTCTGGTTGAAGGACTGTAGCTAGTTGACTGTCTGTTTGGTTGAATAACTATCTGGTTGACTGTCTGTCTGGTTGAATGACTTTCTGGTTGAATAACTTTCTGGTTGACTGTCTTTCTAGTTTAATAACTTTGCTGGTTGACTGTCAGTCTGTTGAATGACTTTCTGGTTGACTGTCTGTCTGGTTGAATGACTGTCTGGTTGAATGACTGTATGATTGAATGAATTTCTGGTTGACTGTTTGTCTGGTGGAATAACTGTCTGGTTGAATGACTTTCTGGTTGATCATACGGTCTGCTTGGTTCTCTGTCTGTCTCTTTGTCTGTTACGTTGGCCATTTTTCTGTCAATGTTTTGGTAAATTAACACACACACAAAATTCGCCAACCACGCAAACTTGCATTACTTTTGGCCATAAAAGTTTAATTAACTTTTCTTTTCTACCCAAACAAAGGGCAGACAAGTCACAAAGGTGAAAGTTTGTTTGCAGCACAGAATGTGTTTAACAATTTTCGAACAATTTAAGTTGTGTGAAAGTTTGATAAGTTAATGGAACAGCAAAGTTTTTTTAACGTGACTAAGAAGATTTGTGTTCAAGAAAAAGTTTACATTACTTTCAAGTTTACCTTAAATTTCTAGACGCATTTTAATTGACTCAATTTTCATAAATTAAGTTGAAAATAAAAATAAAAATTATTTCTTTGCATTTGTTTTCATTTTTATATTTTGTATATTTTTTTATTACTTTTTAAATATGAAAATTGTATATTTTTTATTACTTTTTATGTATGAAAAAAGCATAAAATATTATCTAATCGAAACTGTCAATGCGCCAGAAACTATTCAAATTACAAGCTCCACTGACACAATCGAAGTAGTTCAGTCAGCGGGTCGTTCAAATAGCACCGCAGTGTGTCAGTTTTTGGATGGAACCACCGCAGACGCCTGAAGCGGCGGCCAATGACAAATTCCAACAAATTTCAACTGCTCACGCATGAGTCATGCGGTCGTCAGCTGACCCACATCAGAGAGCTCTATGTGTGTGTTTGTGTGTGATGGTCGCAGGCTGTAGGCCTTTTATAAGTTACGCAATCAACTAGCAGGAAGATTTATATTTATACAGCGCGAGGTACGAGCAGATTGTTGTTGTCAAGAAAGAAAAAAGAGAAGGAAGAGTTAGTAGTCAAAGCACAAAGGAGATGAAAATTTGTAGCGCCAAGTTTAGCTGGTGGTACATAAAAATGTTGCTGCTGCATTCATTTTCGAAAGAATGTTATTGTCGTACGGGCAGCCTAAGCAAGGATAAAGTTTACTAGGCGCATTTTTATTTTAGCTCTCTTTTTGATTTTTATTGGTTTAGCAAAATGGCAGAGCAAATGGCAGAGGCAAAAGTTTAAGAAAGTCGTGTCGTTTTTATTGTTGTGAATGGTTGCAGCATTGATTGAAACACTGCTGGTATTTAGCTATCAAGTTGAAGGAGAGAAGTGGGCAATGTGGTGCCAGGATAATCACAGCTTTAATTGCAAAGACATGCATGACTACACACACACATATGATGTAATCTATGTGTGTGTGTGTCTGTGTGAATGATTTTGTTAGAGAAATTGAAAAACATTTAAGTTTTAGAAACTTGAAGTATTAAAAACTTTAGAGGGTAAAGAATCTCAAAATTCGATTAAAACTTATTAAGTTTGAGATTTAAGAACCAGTGAAAACTTTTAAAAACTTCAAAAATTGTTAATAGAAACTTTTACAACATTCAACAAAGTTTTACAATTGTTGGGAGCACATTTCTACAACCAAATCTGTATACAGATTTTTGGAAAATGGAAATCTCAGAGGGATGAGATGAAAATTTTAGATGTAAGAATGCACAAAAAACGGGGAAAAAAGTCCAAAATTGTTAGAATAGAAAATATAAATTTTTACAACATTCGAAAAAATTCGAAAACTAAGATTTCCAATTGTTGCCAGAACATTTTTATAACCAAATGTGTAAACAGATCTTTAGAAAGAGGAAAAACCAGAGATGTGAGATGAAAATTTGAGATGTAAAAATGTAGGAAAAATAGTGGAAAAAATCAAAAATGTTTAATTGCAATTTCTACAACATTCCAAAAAACAAAATGTACAAAAAATAGTAAAAAAAAAATTCAACAATTGTAAATAGCAACAACAACATTTTTACAAAATTCCAAAAAAAATCGAAAACAACGTTTTACAATTTTTAAAACCAAAACCATAAATGAAATCTTTAAAAAAGGAAATTTCAGAGATGTGAGATGAAAATTTGAGATGTCAGAATCTGCGAAAACTTTTAAGAAAATTCAAAAATTGTTAAAGAAAGTTTTACAACATTCTTCATTCTTAAAACACAGTTTTACAATTGTTGGCAGAATATTTTTACAACCAAATCTGTAAAAAAGTCTTTAGAAAGAGAAAATTTCACACCCTGCACTCGCAATTGTTTGCTTTTCTTTCAAGAAATAACTAACAATGTCAGCAATTCACGTCTTCTTCTTCTTCAACTAAACCTAAAAACATTTTCAAAAATTGTTTAAATTTTTTTAAAAGCAAAATTCACTCTTTTACTGTCTATTTTAAAAAATCCTGATACCCTTTTTAAAGTGAACAATGGCAACGTATCTGTTCTCGTTGCAAACTTCATTAAGTTGTCTACTTATGTAGCATTTCTAACAACAACAACAACAACAGCAGCAGCAACATTGTTCTAAACGACAATTGGCGTTTATAACGGTAACAGCAGCTGGCATTTGAAAAAGTATTCGAAACTTTGATTAGGGTCATTACTATGCTAAATAATGCTGGTTGTTGTTGTTGTGTTGGTGAGCGACGGCAGGTTTCTTTTATCTCTCAATTTGGCTGCCGGTGAAAAGTTTTTGTTGTTACTGCTGCTTCTTCTTCTTCGTTTTTGCGTTTTCTTGTTCTTTATTTGCCGCACTGATACCCAGCAGCTGTTAAATGTTTGCAATTTTCGTAACATAACAACAACAAAACGGTGTTGTTGCAATACTGTGCGCAGTCATTTTGTTTACAATGGCATGTAGACAATACAAATGATTGTAAAAAACAATGCAGATAGCTTTTGGCAGTGTGTAGATAATGCAAATTATTGTACATTACAATGTAGATAGCTTTTGAAACCAATGCAGTCATGTAGAGAATTACAAAATGTATCATCAGTTTCTTTAAAATAGCATGTAGACAGTGTGTAGATAATACAAATGATTGTAAGTTACAATGTAGATCGTTTTTAAAAGTAATTTGGTCATGTAGAGAATTACGAGATTGATCAGTTTTCTTAAAATAGCATGTAGACAGTGTGTAGACAATACAAATGATTGTAAATAAGAATGTAGATAACTTTTGAAAGCAATTTGATTATGTAGAGAATTACGAGATTGATCAGTTTTCTTAAAATAGCATGTAGACAATACAAATGATTGTAAGTAAGAATGTAGATAACTTTTGAAAGCAATTTGATCATGTAGAGAATTACGAAATTGATCAGTTTCCTTAAAATAACATGTAGACAGTGTGTAGACAATACAAATGATTGTAAGTAAGAATGTAGATAGATTTTGAAAACAATTTGGTCATGTAGAGAATTACGAAATTGATAATTTTATTTAAAATTCTATGTGACTGTGTGTAGACAATACAAATGATTGTAAATAGCAATCTAAATAGCTTTCACAAGCAGTTTTGTCAAGTATAAAATTCATGTAGAAACCCGAAAATGTGCAAATTTAGACCCTAATGAATGTAAACAATTCAAACAGGCACTGGAGTATACACATTGGAGTATATACAATGGACATGTAGGCAATAACAAAATCAATATGACTGATTTTTTAGTTCTGTTGCTATACTGTGCAGTCATTTTGTTTACTTTGACATGTAAACAATGTGTTCTCAATACCAATTATTGTCAAAAAACAAAAACAAAAACAGTCTGTAAATGCTGTTTTATTATGTAGAGAAATACCAAGTCACATTCAAAATTAAAAAAAAAAATTAAAAAAAAGTAGAAAACCACATCAGTACAGTTTTTGTGAATGCAAGCTTTGTAAACACCAATTTTTGTGCAGTAGAGAATTTTTCATGCATTGTAGACAACATAGACAGTTTCTAAAAGTAGTTTAGTGACGTAGAGAATTAATAAAATTATGTTTAAATTAAAATAAATCACTGAACACACAAATTTTCGAACTCTAGAGAATTTTTCATTCGACGTAGACAACATAGACAGTTTTTGAAAGCACTTTAGTGACGTAAAGAATTAAGAAATCATGTACAAAATTGAAAGAAATCATCAAAAATACCTATTTTTGTATTCTAGAGAATTTTTCATAGAGTGTAGAGAACACAAAATATTTATTAATGCGCTTTGGAGACGTAGAGAATTATGAAAACCATAAATAAAATTTTGAAAATCACCAAAAACTTCTATGATCAGCATTTGGGTGAAGTAGAGAATATTTTAACAATGTAAACAACGAAATAATCAACGTGACTTCATCAAACACACTATGAACAGTTGTAACAAACAATCGAATACTGCAAACAAATTTGTAAATAATGTAATAAATTTAAAAAAAAATTTTAAATTTGCTGAAAACTTTGTAGATAACCAAATGATTGAAACAAGTAAGCCTATTTGAGACATGTAGACAATAATTCAAGCATTTGAAACACTTGAAATTTTTGTTTTGCTACCGAATCGGTAGGAAAGCAATGCCATAAACCATGTAGATAATCCCTATAAAAACCCACGTAGACAGTTCGAAATTCACTTGGCAAACACTCGAACCACTCACCGCGTGTTAGCCACACACTCACGCACGCACACATACACACCCGAATACAAATCCAAGCAGCTATAAACATAAATTCAAATTCCATGGCAGTGCGACGGCCACAGGACTCCGCCGCCGACTCCACTGCACCCAAGTGCGTCCAAGTGTTCGCCGCGCTTACCGGCGACCTCGTTACGGCACAACGTCAACGACTTGCAGACGCCGCACTGTGCGTCGCCGACGCGCCCAAAGGACATGCAGACAGTAGCCGCAACGCTGTTGCCAACTGCCGAGTGAAACTTTTTCGTGTATTTTTAGTCGAGTTCCCAAAAAAACGTTGCTCTCTGCTACTGTTTCTTCTCCTTTTTCTTTTATGTATTTTTATGCTTTTTCTTTTGTGAAGCGTCGTCTTTGATTTGGTTTTCTTCGTTGTGCGCCTTCAGACATTTCAATTCGACGGAGCATCCGTGCACGAGGCTCCTTGCGCAACGCTGCCGCCGGCTGAGGCGTTGGCGGAAGGGGGACGGTAGGGGCAGCGAAAACAAAGTCGTAGCAAAATAGAAATTGCTATTTTTATAGAATTGGACGATTGAATTTATGCGGCGCACTGGTGAGTGGTAAACGCCGCTGGCGGTGGCCGACGGTGGCTGCGGTGAGTTATTGTGTGCGCCATTGCGTCATCCTTGCTACGTAACCCATGCGTGCTCGCGTGTGTGCGTGTGTGTGTGTGTGGCAAAAAAGTTGAATGGGAAAAAACTATTTTCTCTCATCAGCATTTGGCAAAAATACTTTGAATAAATCGACATACACTGAGAGAAATTCGGTGGCAAAAAATATATTGTGGGAGTTGAACCATTCGATGATGGTCGATAGTTGGTGTATGGAACTATGGAAGACAAATTCAATCATAGATTCTATGAGTTGCTGTTAGCTGTTTGTTCATATGTTTATTCATGTTCAACTCGTTCATTTAAAAGCAGAAGTTATCTTTCAACCTCTACCTTTTTATACGTCAGTGGGGTTTTGAAAGGAGTAGAACCTTGAAACAGTTCTTCCGTGTGTTCTTCGTTCCCAACAGGGTCTGTGCGTGTCCTGACCTCTTAGCTTACCTAACCTAGCTTAACCCTCCGTGTATTCGAATCTTACGTAGACGAAAGATCTGCAATTAGATTTGTCCGTTTATCGATTCAATATTTTGTACGTCAGTCAATAATTTTTTTCGTTCGTATTATTTTTAAGAGACGAGGACAAGATTTTTCATTTATAGATCTGTGCGTTCATCTGTTTACCTTTCACATAGCAGTAAGGTTTTAAAAAGAGCAGAACATAGGTTCTCGGTAATTGGTTCGAATCTCGAGTAGTCAGAAGGCCTGCACGCGAATAATTTGTTCATTGATTCGGCGTTTTGTACGTCATCTATGCGTTCATCTATTCTTCACTCCCTTTTATACTTCATCCATTCATTCACTCCTTTATTTATTCTTCTCCTATAAGTTTGAATATTCACCTCTTCCTTCCTTCCTTCACCTTCCTTGGCCGGATTTTGGGATAAAAGAATAAATCACAGACGTTCTGTTCACTCGGCTGATAATTTATCTTTTCATAGATCCTTTTATGCGTTCATCGGTTTATTTATGTATCCAACTTCATTATTTTTTTTCCATTAATTCTTTTGCAATTTATAAAATTTATATACATGGTGATCCTGGAGAGTTTTCAACCATTTGTCCATCTATGCCACAATGTTTTCAGCCATATGCCCTTCAATGATTTTTCAACTCATTCATCTTCTTATTAATCTCTCCTGGTAGCCACAATGTTTCCAACCTTAATTAGGGAATCCACCTTCGTCATCATCAAGTTGTTTCTCCTCCTGTGGCCCTGTTGAGTATTTACTCATTCGTCCATTTACTTGATCATGTTTCCGCCCGTTCGTCTAATCGTCTCTCTAATCTAATCTAATCTAATCTAATCTAATCTCTTCAAAAACTTTACCACCCGCTCGTCTCTTCCTTTGAACGAAAATTTAGAAGAATGCGTTAATCTTTTGGGAAATACTTCCATCCTTTCATCCATTCATTCATCCATTCTTCTCTTTAATCGAAAACTCATTCAATCGCCTAGCGATCCCGATAAATTCTTACACTTTTCGTTCATCTACTCTATTTATTCGTCTATTCGTCCCTCTACTTGTTAACTCAATCATCATCTAGTGATACTGGTGCCTTTCCAACTATTCGTCCATCAATCCGATATTCTTTCCATGGGCCTATACGCCGCAATCCTGGTAGCTTTCACAACTATTCGTTCATAGCTTCGACAATGATTCCAACAATTTAACCCCCTCCGACATGAAAATAAACCTGTTCTATATGAATTGTATGGGTTGTAGTCCAATATATTGGACACTGTGACTGAAAGGGTTGAAGGACACCAGTGGGTAGGTTGGTGAGGACACCAGTCTGTCCGCCAACTCGTTTATCGCGCGGTAATCTTGGTGCCCTTTTCAATCATTCATCGTCTTTAATGGTTAACTCATTAATCACCCAGCAATTCTGGTGATCTCTTCAACCAATCGTCCTTTCCATTTCACTTGAAATTTTAATACGTATGTCCATCCATCTCTATAATCGTCAATTCTTTCATCTTCCGGTGACATTTCAAACTAATTATCCATTTATTCAAGCAAAATTATCAACTTTCGGTCTTTCTGTTCATCAACTCATTCATCGCAGGGCGATGCTGGTGATTTCAATCATTCGTCTAGTTGATTCGAAAATTTATTCATCACCGAACTTGGTGACAGTTTCAAACACCCTTTCAACCATACATCTTTCTACCAGTGTGTCCTCACATTCAATTGCCAACTGATTCAACTTTCCAACGGTTATATTTCTAAACAAAACTCCATTACTTATGGCCATCAAAAGCTGAACTGCAAGTGACATTTTGTCCTTTAATGCTGATGACGTGCTCGCTGCGAGACAAAAAACAACAACAAATTGAATGGGTAGGTGCCGTTCAATGGTCTGCGGTCTTATGACATCAGCCGCGTAGACAAATCGACGCATCGACAATTGCCAAGGCGCTGCCGATGAGGTGTTGTTGCACTAACAACAACAACAACAATGCTCTGTGGTGTAGTGTCAGTGGCAGTTGAAGCGCTCTTCGCAGCCAACAGTGTTGAATAATAAATTTTTTATGAGCTTTTCATGCCAACAAATGAACAAAACAACAACAAATGCTCAATTCATGCTTTGCATGTTGCCACTATTTGTTGCTGCTTGCTGTGTAGTTGCTAGGTTGTTGTTGCTGGTGGAACGATGACGCTGATGCCTCATAACGCCATGTTGTCTACGATTTGAGGTTATAGAAAAAATATTGTATAATTTTTATATGTTATGTTGTTGTTTTTGTTTGTTGGTTGGCTTATTACACTTAGGTGTAGTTTGAGTTTGATGGCTTTGCTTTTATTGCTGTTGTTGTACTTATTTAATAATTTAGCGCATTAAACGCGTGACGGCCATTAGGCCGAAAATCTACTCGACCCGCTTCGGGTGCGCCTTGCAGGCGATTGATTACCAGTGGCGGTCGACGGGTGTTTGAGGGGCGGGCGGGGCGCTTGGAGGTCAGTGTGTAATTGAGATTTCGATAGAACATGACGCAAGCCGCACAAGTAATGATCAACCATTAATATGCTTGACGTCACCAACAGTCAGTCAAGCTTGATGTATGATGCATTTCTATAATGAAATCTGTTATAAATGTGTCCTTCGATTGGGTGCTCATAAATATAAATCAGAATCAAAAAGTCACAAAAGCACCAAAAGTCAAAAGTACCAAAGAAAGCATGAAAAATGGGTTTGCTGTTCATTAGATTTGACTTGGAAAAATTTGGACCGAAAAGTAGAAAATTTCTACCCATGTTTACTGCCCAGAAAACACAATTTTCATAGAAGAAATTCAGTTCAAATTGCTTTCGTCATAATGTCCATTATTAGTGTACAATTTACCGCTATTAGCCAAGTTTAGTGCGCTGACGGCAACTCACTGCACTAATCAAGCGCTGCTTCTCACTTTCGGTAGGCAGCCAACTGCCAATTCGAAGCGTTGCTTTCTATTAGCAATTTGTATAATTTTAATAAATTATAATAAAACAAAATTAACAAAAACAAAACCAAAACCGAAGAACAGTGTAAAATTATAAAATAGGAAATGCCAATTTTCCATAAAGATAAGCGAACGAGCAGCACTGAATTTATGCCTCGGCAATCGAAGAGCACTGAAGACGACTGCGGAAGAAGACCAAAGTGGGGGCTATCCGGCTGGCGCGGCGAAGCGTATTTTCACCGCATACTTACCTAATAACCGCATGTAAATAACTGCGAAAAGAACGCCTTCCAATAATAGCGAAAAAATCGATCGTACGCGATCGCAGGAAGCGCGACGTGGTAGCGTCGAATCGAATCGAGTCGAGCGTGTGCAGACGTTTCAATGGGCCATGAGGGAATTGTGTGTCTATGCTGAGTGAGGTGACCAGAGCTGAACGAAAACCAAAGAGCTGTTGAAATATTGAATCATATGTTTAGGGTTTCAAGAGTTGGGAAAGGTTTTTTCTTGTAGATAATTTCTCGCTGCAAATTGTGTGACGGAATGGACTTGACTTGATCTCTTTGGCATAAAGACAGTCGGGTCGCTTATAAAGAATCTATATTAAAGCAGGAAGCTGTATGTGGGAAAGTAGAAGTGGTAGATCTCAAATCAAAGCACCCGTGGTTCAGTGAGACAATTGTGATATCACAGAATCGTTCAATTGGAGTTGGATCACTTATGAGAGATCGATGATAAAAATAAGCGATTTAAAGTAGGTAAAAGTGTAGGTAGAAGTGCTCGAAAATGGTCCATGGAGACCCAATGCGGTACCAAAGGATCATGTAATTTGAGTTTGATCACTCAAAGATCGATGATAAAGGACCAAGTGAAGGTATGTAGGAAGAAGTGAGTGAGACTCTGAGCACCCATGGTCTATTGAGACCCATTGCGATACCAAAGGATTATATGATTTGAGTTGGATCACTTACGAGAGATCAACGATAATAGAGAAGGTCATGATAAAAAGGTAGAAGTGTTCGAGAATCTGAGTGCCCTTGGTCCAGGGAAGTTCATTGTTATACCACAGCATCGTTTAATTTTAGTTGGATCACTTATGAAAGATCGATGATGAAAGAAGGCAGGTAAATAAAATTGTTCGCTCCAGATTTTGGACAGGATCGTATAATTTAAGTCGGATCACTTGCAAGTGTTCGATGATAAAAGAAGCAAACGATTATAGGTAGCAAGAAGTGGCAGCTCTAGAATCTAAGAACTCATGGTCCAGTGAGGCTCATTGATATACCAAAGAATGAAATAATTTGAGTTGGATCACTTATAAATGATCAATGATAAAGGAGCAAGTGATGGTGAGTAGGTAGAAATGAAATATCTATCACTTACAAGCGATCTCTGAGCAAGGTTTACAGATAAAAGAGATAGTTCTAGAATCTGAGCAGTCATCTTCCATTGAGGCCCATTGTAATACCACAGGACTGTTTAGTTTTAGTTGGATCCTTAATGAGACATCGATGATAAAGGAGAAAGCGATTGTAAGTTGGTAGAAGTAACAGCTCCAGGTTTTGGACAGGATTCGAGAATTTAAGTCGGATCACTTACAGTGTTCAAAGATAAAGGAGAAGGTTTGCTAAATATACAAATAGAAGTGTTAACTCTAGAATCTGAGCTCCCGTGGACCAGTGTGGCTCATTTTTAATACCAAAGAATCATTTAATTTAAGTTGGATCTCTTACGAGAGATCGATAATATAGGATAAATCGATAATAAAAGATCCATAACAAGATATGTTAGTAGAATTATTAGGTCAAGATTCTGAGATCCAGTGAAGCTGATTCTTATACCATGGGATCTATTTTCATCTCCTAAGACTCGAACCAAACAAAAACATATAGAAGTGGCTGTCCACTCATCGAATAAAAAAGTCTTGTTGTGTTCGAATTATTCTCAAGTCGACTTCCTGACTAGTGAACAAATTTTTCTTTGAGAAACTTCCACTTGACCCTTGAAAACCTGCGCAGGCGGCCACTCTATCGCTGCACCGCATGCGCCCCATAAACGCTTTAATGAAGCAGCAATTACAACAAAAACAACAACAACTACTATCAAACTCGTAAAAGATCCAAGAGGAACAAGCAAGAACGCGCCACCAGCCCAAATGCAACAAAGCCAAACCGAATCGGCCAAAATACAACAACAACAACAACGACGAGAGCATTCGAGCAGCCAGCCAGCAATTGGATTCTTCGCCAATGATCGCCGATAACAAGATTAGAAAATAAGATTTATCTCGCAGATTGATAGATTCGATTACGGCGAACGCAGCTGTGAGGCTGCGAAGACGCTGCGCCCGGCTGCGTGCGGCTCATTGCGGCGGCGCGGCATATTTCGTGGTAATTACACGCGAATAGAAACGCAAAACAAGTGCAGCGCCGTGCAGTGGCCGGGCGGCGGCTCGATCCGTTGCGGCGGCTACGCTTCGACGCCGCTTCGTTAGCCTTCAATTTTGCGCCGCCTTCGCCGCAAAAACTCTTTAATAGACTTTTAACTGGTTTTTCCTTCAGCGCGGCGCAGCTCACTGCAGCTGCGGCCAATTGTCGGTGCGGCCGGGGCGGCGGCGTGTGCGCGGCATATTTACTAATTTAATAATTCAAAAGCATTTAAATTCCTAATCACATCGCGTAAGATGTGCGGCCCAAAAGCCAGCTGTACGCGACGATCAGGATCAGTGCGGATTAGCTGCGCCGGCAAAGCGTTGCCAACACGACTGCTGCTGCTGCAACGCTGCGCATTTGTTCTATGCGAAATTAATCGCTTGTTGCAATTTGGCGCGGACGCGTGCAGCCAGCGAGGGAAAAAAGAATTTCTCACCATTTGGCGCGGCGGCTGCTGTGCGACGCGACGCGCGCCCGTTCGCTCCTTCGGGGCGGTTACGGCGCAACCTGTTGGCCGATTTTCTGCGCCGCACAACTTTGCATTTAGTTATTCTTCGTTTGTTGGTTGTTGTTGTTGCAACAACTGTTGAACACACTATTGTTGGTACTTTATTGTTGTTGTTGTTGTTGTGTTGGTGGTTTTTGCAATTTGTTGGCTAACAAGCATTGCGGCCTTTTAAGTTGGCCGTTAAGTTGCGCGCGATCGGCAACGGCCAAGCGAAACATTTGCAGCCAGTTGCTGCTGTCGACAATAATGACGACGATGATGATGATTAGGTTGGCTTTGTTGTTGTTGTTTATACAATTGTGGATCACTGGTGCTGTTCGTTAGCTTATTTTCGTCTAATGGCGTTTAAACGCGGCTCTGATTGCTCGGAGGCTGCGGCTGCGGCTACGGCTGCGCGATTGGCCTTGGATTAAGTGGCAGGTGGAAAATAATAAGAAGAAGAGAAAGCAGCAGAAGGTGTACAAATTGCAGTAGTTCGATTTATATTAGATTTTTCATTTGACTTAAACGGCGCTAAAATGCGGTAAATATGTTGTCAGTGCTGACAGAAATTCGAGATGCGACTGACTACAGTCGAGGTGGGGTTGTGGGTGCGGAATCGAAGATTTATATTTGCTGTAGGTGTTAATGAAGACAGACGTCTATCTTGAAGCATTGAAGAGGCAGGAATCATATTTTAAGGGAGAAATAAAATGCAAATTCAACGACGCTTTGACTTTGCTTTGCAAACGTTGATTCAAAACTTTTTCCTAGGTGGCATCACTGTACGCTATTGAAAGATAAGAATTAATTGTATACTTATATAAATCTATCTGTGACGCGTAATTTCGAAGCGAATTTTTGGGATAAAATATTATTTCAAAATCATATTATTTCAAGAACAAAACGACGTATCAAAGAATAAAGAAAGAAGTAACAATTGGATTTAATTTCAATAAGTTTTTTTCATGATAAAATGAGTTCAAGAATTGTCAGAGAAAACGTTCAGGTTTCAAGCACAATTCTCCTCTTAAGACAATTCTTTGATTCAAAAAATTTTAAAGGTGGCATCACTGCCCGCTATTGAAGGTAAGATCAGCAATCCGCTGATTCTGTGGCGCATAATTCAGAGCGATTTTTGGGACTAAAATGTTATTTCAAGCACAAAATGACATAAAGAAGGACTATTCAAGGACTATTGGATTTAGTTTCAATTTTTGTTTTTATTAACTCAATACTTTTTTCAGCTGAACGATCTAGAAAGTTTCCCAGAGCGAAGGTTTAGGTTTCAAGCACAATTCATTGACTCAAAAATGATTCCAGGCGGCATCACTGTCAGTAATTAAATTTCAAATCAGCCATCAAATTTATTTGTTGGCACAGAGCGGATTTTTGGACTAAAATATTATTTGAAGCTCAAAATGATATAAAGTTCGAATGGCTTTCAAGGACAACTGGATTTAGTTTAAAAAATGTTACCAGGTGGCATCACTGTCTTTATTAAATGCTAAAATTGTGGCGCATAACTTCAGAGCGAATATCTAGATCAAAGTTTTATTTCAAAAACGGTATAAAATAACTAAGAATGAACATTTGGTCTTGAAGAAGTAGATTCATTAAGTAGATTCAGTTTCAATAATTTTATTTTTTAAAACTCAATGTTTTTTCTAGTCGAATGTTTTCCAGAGAGAATGTTAAGGTTTCAAGCACATTTAGATTTTAATGACATTGACTTTAAAATTTTCCCAGGTGGCATCACTGTTATTTATTGAAAGCTAAAAATTACCAATCAAGTTTTTGGCGCATAATTTCAGAGCAAATTTCAGGGCTCAAATATTTTTTTTTAAAAACAAAGTGACAACGAAGAATGAACGATTGGTTTTCAAGGACAATTGCATCTTGTTTCAATAATTTTTGTTTTTAATAACTTAATATTTTTTCCAGCTGAACGTTCAAGAAAGTTTCGCAGAGAGAAGGTTTAGGTTTCAAGCACAATTAGATTTTAATAACATTGACTCAAAAATGTTCCCAGGTGGCATCACTGCCAGTTATTGAAGACCAGTAACCCACTCAATCTGTGACGCAGAGCAATTTTTAGATCTAAAATATTTTTTCAAGATTTTTTAGGCTTTCAGGGATTATTGGATCTCATTTCAATAAGTTTTTTTTCAACTCAATGATTTTTTTTCTGAATGTACTCGAAAAAACATATGTATCTATAGAAAACATTTAGGTTTCAGGCAAAGTTTATTTCTAAGAGAATTAACGCAAAAATTTTCCCAGGTGGCATCTCTGCAGGTTATTTAAAGCTAAAAATTAGCAATCGAGTTTGTCTTCGGCGCATAATTTTGCGTGGGGCGAGTATTCAGGTTTCAAAAGATTCCATTCGGTTTTAATAACGTTAATTGAATAAGTTTTCCAAGTGGCATCACTGTTTGTTATTGAAAGTTAAGAATTAGCAATGAAATCTATCTGTGGCGCATAGCTTGAGAGCGAATTTCAAGCCTGAAATATTATTTCAAAAGCGAAATGAAATACTGAACCACAACGGTTCCCTCACTTCACGATGACTTTATAGTTCCACCAGATGGCATCACTGTCTGTTATTCAAAACAAATAATCAACAATCAAATCCATCTTTACCGCATAATTTCACGTCGATCTCTCACTTCGCCTCATTTAAGTGCAGTCAGTGTTTTGCTTTCATAAATAACGTAAAAGTTGATTAATTTTTTTTTAATTTTTCCTAAATTAAATTTTTGAAATTTTCTAATTAATTTTTTATATTTTTTACATGATGGCAACTCTATGCGTTGCTTCATAAGGTTTCATTTCAACGGCGTTGTTGTTTCATTGTTATTTGTTGTTGTTGCATTTACCTTTAGCGGCATTTGGCGGCTGTTAAAAGTCGGTGCGCGCTTCAGTTATTTGATTTGCAGCGAGCGACGGCCATTGCAAGCATTGCGATTAATAACGCAGAAAGTGTGTGTGAAAAAGAGAGATAGAGACAACTGCAAGTTTTGAGTAACAATAACATCAACAGCAACAACATTGCAGTCCAAACTGCAGAATAACAAAAGCCTACACCATTGTTGACATTTTACGATTTTATTTACAAGAAATGGCAAAGGAAGTAAGGCAGCAAAGAAAAAAATGTAAATCGCATTAAACCAACAACAACAACAACCATAGACATAAAACTGCTACGTAAAAAAGTTTTTTTTTTTAGTTTGTTTTTGGAATTTTTTTTCAAGATATTTTGGTGGCTTTCCAGCTTCACAAAAGTTTTAGTTTTGCTCTAAGTTCCTTATTTGCTGCCTCTTTCACTATCCAAGCCAAATGCAGTTTGTGCAATTTACAACTCTCACTCCTCCCAAACCTCTCCAACAAAAGCAACAAACTATTATCACCCAACTTGGCGCCTTTTTGACACTTTTCCATACTTTGTAAGCTCAAACTTTCAACTTTATTTACAGCCCACATACATCCATCTCCCTCTAACGATTTGTGCAGCTGTCGTCCTCCTTCCCATCTCCCACTAACAGTGACTGTGCCTTGTGTTCAGTGTCTTTAACCTTTGCACGCACTTGGCGTCGTTTTCTTGTGTACTTTATTTCTCGTTATTGTTGTTGTTTTAAATTATGATTTTATGTTAATTAAATAAATTTTCATACGACAATATTTGCACGCGCCATTACGATGGCGATGACAATGCAATTTCGCCGTTTGATTTGTGTTAATTTTCGCATTTTCATTTTGTATTTTCCAATAACGGCGCAACCGAGCCGACAATGGCTTCAGTGACGCGACGAAACGTTGTTTGTCAATGTTTAGATGTGTGTGTGTGTGTGTGTATATAAGACAAGTTTTTTGTTTGAAGTCTTTTGTTTACACACGCGTCGAGTTCGTACATCATTAGGAAATTACACGCGTAAACGATACGAAGAGGCGTAACGATTCGAGTCGTTCGAGAGACCAACGAACACAGGGGAAAATGGTAAAGAAAGATGATTGAATAATTTTCTTAAAACATAATATTTTTATAATATTTGAAAAAATCGTTGACCCAAGATCGCGTTTGAACAAAAAAAAACCTGTCCTCATAGAAATCATCGAGAAAACAAATTCTTAGCAAATTTCTACAACTTTGAAGCAACTTTTCACAGTGTGATTTTTCCACTGAAATTTTCAATTTTCTAACAGTAGACATGCGAAATTTAACATGACTGCGCCAAAAGTCAGCTTGCTAGACTGACACTAGAAACTGTTGGCCACAGTCGCGCAGTAACTCAGTCAACGTTCGAATATCTGTGTGTGTATGTGTGAGTGTGTTTGTGTGACAACAACGTAATTACAACGAAAATCGTTAAAATCAATTAACAAATAAAACGGGCATCATTTGTTTATGCGCGCATAATGAGTTTATTAGAAATGCCATTAACGGTAATTTGCATAAGTCAACATAGACACACACACACACAAGCACGCAACTACAACAAAAGCTCAGCCGACATTTTTCAGCAATGTTTATGTCGTTGCTGTTGTTGTTTTTAGGTATTTGTCGTTGTCAAAGCTGCGTTTTTGTTTTGTTTCTTTCAAGTTGTGAGTGAACTTTGCCGCTTCACTGCACATTTTCGATTTCGTTAATCAATAAAACAAAACAAAAGCAAAAATCAATAATAAATTAAAAACCCAAACGTGGTTTTTCGATAAATTTTGTGCGCTTTAATCATAAATTAAATTAATAAAATTTATTTCGTACAACTGTTGCTGTGGTTTATGTTTGCTTTCATAGTTGATTTGTGCCGCTCGCTCTTTGTTGTTGTTGTATTTTTATCATCGAAACAAAAGACAACAAATTGTGAAACTAGAACAGCGCACGCTTTATTTACGATTGGAGTGATTGTTAGTGTTGTTGTTGTTGTGTTGATGTTAGCTTAATTTATTAATTAAACATTAATAATTCCATTAAGTTGTAGAAATCACAAATATGCCGTTATAAATAAATTAATTGGCATCAAAGTGCGGTCCCGGCCAATTGAAGATCGAAACCACGTTTCAGTTCGAAATGTTCGAAAGAGCTGACCAGCTCAACAGCGGACAGAGGTGTTTAGGGAAGAAATGTAATTCAAATTTAAATTCAATTTAAAAAACATATTTTTATATACCTGAAAGATTATAAAATGTAAAATATCGCTAATATTAAAATAAAACTCTAAAAACTGAAAGAGTCCAAAAGTTGAACGGGGCAGCAGTCCCAACATTTTTTAAATTAATTGACTAATGTAAAATTTATTATTGGATGTTTTTAAAGGTTGAGGTCCTTGAGGCTTGACTTCTTGACGGATATGGGGATAAATGAAGAAAGGGTGAGAAAAAGAGATCCTAATGGATAGAGATCCTAATACCATTGGTTATTTCGAACCTTACGAGAGGCTTGAGTCCTCGATGGATGTGAGATTGAGGATGAGTAGTATATATCCTTTAGAATATCATTAATTTCGAGAGAGACTTAGTAGGAGAGGATTGAGTCCTTGATGGATGTGGGGGTATAAGTGAAGGGGTGAGTAGTAGAGATCCATTAGAATACCATTGATTTTGACGACACATAGGAGAGTCTTGAGTGCTTGATGAATGTGGAGATCCCTTAGAATACCACTGATTATGGCGAACCTTGGATAAGGCTTTAGTCTTCGATGGATGTGGGGATAAGTCAAGAGCGGGTGAGCAGTAGAGATCCCTTACAATACTATTGGTTATGCTTGAGTCTTCGATAGAGGTGGGGATCAGTCAAAACAGAGTGATTAGTACAAATCTCTTAGAATACCATTGATTTTGAGAGAGGCTTGCGTAGGAGAGGTTTGAGTCCTTGATGGATGTCGGGATAAGTGAAAAAACGGTGAGTATTAGAGATCCATTAGAGTTCCATTGACTTTGACGAAGCATAGGAGAGGCTTAAGTCCTCGATGGACGTGAATATAAGTGAAGAATGGATGAGTAGTAGAGATCCATTAGAAAACCATTAATTTTGACGAAGCATAACAGAGGCTTGATTCCAGGATGCATGAGGAGATAAGTCGAGAAAAAGTCCATGAGTCCATGAAAGATACTAGTCCATTGTACTGATATATGGTTCACGGCCGATACCGAGACTGTATCGAGCCTATTGAACTCAGTGGGCCCCAGGGCGACCAATCATAGCCTCAACACAGCAGGATAGGAGCTGAGAATGTGATAGAGAGTTGCCAGAGTAGACTCGTACTGCTTCTTCTTGCCTTTAATTTTGTTTCTCCTTTGATTTTTCGTCGTGTTTCCTATTCAAATAGCAATAACATCAGCCTGAAATATTCTGTAGCAATCTAGCAGTCAATAGTTGTTACTGAAACCCAGCTTTGAGCTGTTCAACTGAGCTTCAACTTTCGCTTTCAACTCTTCCTTTCAACTATCACTTTTTCAGTAAAAACCTTAAAGTGAATATTGATTACTGGTCACCCTAAACAGCACATAGAAACGGGGCCATGGCTAGTTTGTTGCTGTTTTTATAGATTTGTTTTCTTATTTTTTAAGTAAAAACAATCGAAAACATTAGAAGCGCAAATGCCTCAACACATTACTAAACATAACGTTGTACTAACGATTCTGTTGACATTTCTGTAGTTTATTGTTGTTGTTTGTTATGTTCATTAAAATGCAGTTAAATAGTTACAACTTATAAGAAATGAAAATGGCGCGTCTTTGGTTTCATTGGTGGCACTCAAACGTTGCAGCACGCACGTTCACCGATTTCATAGAGCAAAGAACAAAAACAGCAATAACAACAATAACTACAGTTGATAATATGCGTTATTATTTAAAAATGGCTGTTAATGCCGCTCAAGTGGCTGCGTCGGCAATTTAACTTTGAAAAGGCAACAAAAAAAGTGCGTGCGCAGAGCCAATCGTACGTCGGCGTGCCGCATGCATTCATAGTTAATTAGAAACGCGTTCGACGGTCAACTCAACTTTGCTGCACTTGTCAAGGGGTGCATGCCGACAACAGCAACAACAACATATACAAATACAAATTATGCACAACATGCCGCGGCATGTGGCGCTGTTCGTTTAGTTATTTGCTGGTGTGTTGAGTGGGCGTGGCCGTTGCAGAATTAAGTTGTATGCATTCGAAGTTGGCTTAGCTTGAATTTGCATTTTTTGTGCTGCTGCTGTTGTTGTTGTTGCATCTAGTTTGTGACTTTGCATGCAATCAGCGCATTTCAATTCATTTCATTGCGACTAGTCAATGCTTTGTTGAGCCGCACGTGGTTCGCTTTTGCTTTGTAATGGGTATAAGTATTGTTGTTGTTGTAAACTTGTTCCAATCAAATTTTTGAGATATCTTCTTTATTAAAATAAACATTCATATCTCATTGTCATTTAGTGTTGAGTTGAATTGAAATAAGTTTAAAAAAAATTATTTTTATTTGAAAAACACTTTTCTTTGAGCCTCATGTGCAGAGATGTTTCAGCGCTTCTGTTGTGTTCAACTCTTTTCCAAGTTTCATGGGTTCATGGGTTCTAAAGCAACTTTGATGATTTTTGCTAAAGAAATTTTGTTCAAAATGAATCAAAACGTTATATAGTTTGCAATACCATAATTTATAGAACACTTTTAAAATAAAGATACAAAAAATTTAACGTCATGTGCCAAGCTGTTGGGGCGCTTCTGCTTTCGAAAGTTGAAGTTTCTTCCTGAGTTCTAAAGCAACTTTGGTAATTTTTGCTAAAAAAATTTTGTTCAAAATGCATAAAAATAGATATAGGACTTAAAATGGCATACATTGCTTGATAATTTAAAACTAAAGCCCGAAGTATTTGGACGTTAAGTGGAGAGTTGTTGGAGTGATTCTGCTGAGTTCAGTTCTTTTCACAGTTCAAGTTTTTTTTTCTAAATTCTAAAGCTACTTCGATGATTTTTGCCAATGAAATTTTGTCCAGAGTTAATCAAAATAGATATAGGGCTTCAAACAGCATAAACTGTTAAAAAATTTAAAAATAAAGATGAAAATATTTGGAGGTCAAGTGGAGAGTTTTTGGAGTGTTTCGGCTGTTTTGAATTGTTTCCAAAGTTCAAGTTTTTTCTTCAGTTCTAAAGCTACTTCGATCATTTTTGCTGACAAATTTTTTTCCCAAACGAGTCAAAATAGTTATAAAGTTAACAATGCCATAATTTATGGAAGACTTTAAAAATAAAGAAAAAAATATTTATGCCTCATGTGCACAGTTGTTGGAGCGCTTCTGCTGTGTTTAACTGCTTCCACAGTTTAAGTTTCTTCAGCTTAACGGCTACTTTGATGATTTTTTCTAAACAAATTTTGTTCAAAATGAATCAAAATAGTAACAAAGTTTAAAATTGCATACTTTGTGAAAGACTTTAAAAATAAAGAAAAAAATATTTGAGCCTCACGTGCAAAGTTGTTGGAGCGCTTCTGTTGTGTTGAATAGCTTCCACAGTTTAAGTTTCTTCAGTTTTCAAACTACTTTGATAATTTTTGCTAAATAAATTTTGTCCGAAATGAACCAAAGTAGATACAGGGCTACAAATGGTATAAATTGTTTCATAATTTAAAAATAAAGGAAATATTATTTTGACGTCGAATGCATATTTGTTAAAGCGCTTCTGCTGTCAACTCTTTTCTTAGTTCAAGTTTCTTTTTCAGTTCCGAAGCTACTTTGTTGATTTTCGCTGAGAAAATTTTGTCCAAAATGAATCAGGAAAAATATAGAGATTGAAGCAAATCAAGTTGATTAGTCGTTCAAAAATAAACAAAAAAATGTTTAAGAGTTGTTGAAGCGCCTCAGCTGTATTCAGCTTATTTTAAGTTCAACTTGCTTCTTCAGTTGTAAAGATACTTTGAATTACAATTCATTTCACAGATAGCAATAAAAATTGTGACTTATTTGCAAAAAATCGATTGTCTAGAAACCTTTAAAGTATACTTTTCAATTTCATTAAATTCTTTTTTGCCGACCGTCTGCTCATGTCGCCGATTGTTAGCGATTCAGTTGACTGTTGTATTAAGAATAAGTAGTACACACACACAAAGTGAAGTAAATCCTGTCACTATTTATAGAGGTTTCCATTTAAAATCGCAAACGAACCTGAAAATATGTCTCGCGTCTGCATACCAAAGGATGTGGGCGTGGCGCATGTTGGCAATGTTGCGCATGCGCGCACGCATTCTAGCGCCATGGCAACAAGCGAACACGTCAAAACGAAAAAAGTAATTAAGCCGAGATTAATTTACTTGCAGCGCCTAGAGAAAAGAAAACCAAACCACAGCTCGACACAACAAGGCAAAGCAAATAAACAAGAGGATAGTTGGAAGAGGGGCGGGGGAACAACTCAAAGTTGATCTTTAACTTTAGCGCCCCCGAGAAGTGATTGCTGGGCAGTAGTCGCCGCGGTGCGACAGGACAACGCCACGTTTTCAGTTTGCGCCGCACGGACAGTGAACAAAAAGCATTGAACGTTTTCAACACAAATGAAAATGTAAATCGACGCGTTTGTATGCGGCGAAATTGCTTTAGATTTGTGCTTGGCTAATTTTTTTTTTTTTTGTTTTTTTTTTGGAGTTGTGTGAATTGCCGTGCGCTGAGTGGCGCTGCAGAACCTGGCCGAGTGAAGATGACAAAACGCTGTCGAGACCCATTGAGCGAACAAAAGCGCACACGCAGTCACCGGTCGCTGGATGCGGCGAGTTGATGGAAAAACAACTACAAAAACAAGAACAAAACTGAAATCAGAAAAGAGCAGAAAAAAAGATTCGAAAAGTTGAAAACAATCAGACAGACAGCCGGATAAAAGGGCTAGAACAGGCTGGCCGGTTCGCTGCAACACGGCACAATCGATGGAAAAAAAAATACAACAAATACAACAACAAAAACAACTAGTTGTGAAAGATGCAAAGAGTGCCGGCGCTGCCGTAAAAGCAAACTTCACTGCACTTCAACAAGCGGTGGCAGTTGGACCATTGTTGTTGTTGCAGCGTTCAACTGCCACTGCCAACTGTGGCTATGGCGTTGATGACCGAAATGTGTGCGTTGTCTGTGTGCCTGTTTGTCCAGTGCAATCTCAAGAGCTTTTATTTATTTACATTCCAGTTGAGGTCAAGTATGACTTTGACTCGCTTCCTGCGCGTCCCCCCGCGCTGCTCGCTTCCTACGCGCATGCTTTGTTTTTCTATTTTTGTGTTTATTTTTGTGTTTTTCTGTCTACACTCCTTTTTGTTTTGAAGTGTTTTTCAATAAATTTTTAAAAATGCTTTTCGACCAGCAACGCTCGTGTCGGTCGATTCCTCTGATGGTTTGTACCTTTCGGCCTTTTTAGTGCCTCGTTTTGATTGGTTTGCTGTCAGTGTTTTTATGGCCGGCGAAATAATTCGGGATTTACTGCACTTTGGCCCAAAAGACTGTCACCGGCATTTGTGGATTTGTGTGTTTCATGGGCCGCAAGTTGGAAAGTGGTCCATAAGCCGATTTGAATGGCCTCATTGATGCGCGCTGCGGTGTTGTTGGAATGGATTTAATGTGATAACAAAGTGTTGGGGAATTGCTTAAAACGAGCATTTATAGAGTTATTAGTGCCAATAAAGTCGACCGAAACGAAGAGGAGTGAGAACGATCACTGGGATCTGCAATGTAAGATTTGGTGAAGTGAAACTTTCACACCGATTGACGATCGCTGTGGGTGAAAGGGAGATAAAATTGGAATAGGGCAACGAATTTTTACAGCAAATTTATTGTGTGGTTTATGCATAGTTTTGGCTTTAATTGCGAGCTTTGCAGATGAAGGTAGGTAGGTGGATTAACACTAGAAATACCGCAAGTTTTCCATACCTACAAATACTAAATTTTATATTCCCTCATATCTAAAAGTAATTGTTGAACCCGATAAAAAAAGTCATCAAATCAAAAGTTAATAGAAATAAAAAAAATACAATTATTTAATAATGAAAAACTATCTCAATGACCGCAATGGTCTTTCTAGTGTTAAGTGGCCACGTGTGGGGGCATCGCTTTGGCCATGTGGAGGCGCTGATCCACCTATACTCACACTTCTCAAAGATGAAAGTTACCTGATAACTCTTACAAATTTATCGAAGCGGTTTAGGAGCGTCTTTTGCAGGTCCTCTAGGCAACTGAAGAAATGCTGTCCCAAGAAATGGAGGCACCAGGCAATCGCAGAGAAGGTGCACAAGAGTTTCCAAGCAGTTTTCGTTCCAGTTAGCTTCTCTAGCTTCTTCTAGAACTCAATACATAGCAAACCCAGTATTACGGCGTACTGACCTACTTTGGTATATGACTTCCACTACTATCACTGTAGAGAGTTCGTTTTGAAGGAAAGGTGGATTTACTCTGGTCCTTTGGGGTCTATATTCAGATCCGTGTTTGGTTGTGGAGTCATCTGGTGATGCAGTAGAAACTGACGTTAAAGTATTTCCTATGCTATGATAGGCATTTCAATAGCGTTGAATTCGATCTCTAGTGACAAGGCTTTAGGTTAGGATTAGGTTAGGATAAGTCTATGTAATAGAAATGAGAATTCTTTCATACATTTCCCTAGAGCGAACCAACCTCTCAACCAGTTCAAACTCTTAATGAAAGAGGTCAAAACAAGGCCAAACAAGGAATAGTTTGGCTTACGTGCCGGTCTCGATAGTCCATCTCTCATATCAGAGGCCCTAGGTTCGATTCCTAGCTCGGGCTGGTGAAACACTCCTCTACTTCTTTCGCTATCCACATGAAGCAGATGAGAATTACAAGAATCACACAAGTGCATTCTTGGCAGGCCATGGCAAAACCTCCAAGTGTGAAAGGAAAGTGTCAAAAACCGCCGTCAGGATTCGGCGTTAAACTGTAGGTCCCCCGCTCATCCACCAAAGCCAGTCTTTTATGGCGCGGAAGCATGGAGACTGTTGCTTAACGTCATAGCGACCCAAGGTCGTCGATGTACCTTTCTTCCTTCAAGGTATTTCGCCAAAGTTTCGACACTATTTGTATTGGCGTTGAATATCGTATAGGAACCTGCTTGAACTATTTAAAGACTTGGATGTAACGCAGGGAATAAATGTGGTCATGGCCAATGACCATGTCTCCCGGATGTAAGGTGAAACTCCGGCGAAAGAGGTGTTCGACGCGACGACTGAAGATCAACGGAAGAAGAGGACTTTGTCTCCGGTAGAAGGACCAAGTTGGGGAAGTCCTATCATCACTTAGTGTGACCAACTGGAGAAGGTTCCCGCAAAACAAAGGCTCCTGGAGAGAGCTTTTGAGGCATATAGTAACCCGGTAACGGATTGGTACGGTCAGTTAAGCAGATAAGTTAGTAATTAAGTAAGTAGGTAAGTAAGTAAATAAGTAAGTAATTTTGGCTTACGTCGCAATGCGTTGTTACCAAAGTCAAGAAATCGAAATGGTTTACGAACGACGATACATTATTGAAAGGAATGCGAAGAAACTCACAGCTTATATTTGGCCTTTTTGGAGATACTCTTTCTAACACTTGTAATCTCAATAATTTTCACAGGAGTGCTCTACCTTCACTTATTTGATCTTCTTTTACATAACTTTTCATCTAGAACGACCACAATGCAATACTTCCGTGAGTCTTGGTTATGGTGAAAGAAAGTGAAAGTGGATCATTCTTCACCTGACCTAATCTGACATAACAACAGAGCCTCGAATAGCTTATTGCATAAAAGACCAATGCAACTAAGATTCACTCGGTCCATGGAGCCGAGTTTCGAGTTGGTTTCTTCTCAAAGGAACAATGTAACTAAGATGCTCTCGACCTCAGCTTCGAGTTGCCTTCTGCTCAAAGGACCAATGCCACTAAGATTCATTTGATTTAATGAGCTAAGCTTCGAGTTGCTTTCTGCCTAAAGAACAAATGCAACTAAGATTCACTCGACCTTAGCTCCGGGCTGCTTTCTGCTCAAAGGACCAATGTCACAAAGATTCACTCGACTTAAGCTCGGAGTTCTTTCTGTTCAAAAGACCAGTGCCACTAAGATTCACTCGATTCAATGAGCTAAGTTCCGAGTTGCTTTCTGCCTAAAGAACAAATGGAACTAAGACTCACTCGACCAAAGAACAAATGCAACTAAGATTCACTCGACCTAAGCTCCGAGCTGCTTTCTGCTCAAAGGACCAATGCCACTAAGATTCACTCGACTCAAGCTCGGTGTTGTTTCTGTTCAAAGGACCAATGCCACTAAGATTCACTCGATCCAATGAGCTAAGTTTCGAGTGGCTTTCTGCTCAAAGGACCAATGCAACTAAGATTCACTCGATTCATGGAGTCAAACTGAATGACTGTTCAGTCATGTAAAGACAAGTAAATAAAAATTGTGACATTAAAAACTTCTTACTTTGGCATAAAACTTTCGATTTGGATTAACTCGTTGGCTCCAAAGTTGCATTCATGTCTATGGCCAAATTTTTAAAACGCATAAATGCGCTTCGGTTTAATGCATTTGTTTTGTTGGCCACTGCGCAGCGACATTCCGTGCGAGTGTGGCGAAAATGTGCAATTCGCATAAAGCACGAAAATAGCCAACAACAACGAACGCCTGTAGGGGTGCGCGGAGCGGCCATAAAGCGAAACCCCAACTGACGTTTTTATATTCATATTCATGCCTTTTTAACAAGGTGCGATAAACAACAAATTAATGAGCCAGTCAGCGCCGAACGGCAGCGGCGCACACCTCGCTAGGGCCGCTGCATTCTATGCGTTGGGCGCCTTGCAGCGCACTTCTCTACGCGTTGCTAAGTTGGCTGCACTCTGGTCGGTTTGGTATTGTTGGCGCATGCGTGCTCCCGCGCGCACATATGAACAATTCATAATTGTCATTATTTATTGTGGTATTTTACGCCGGTTATTAAAATGAATTTTTCAACAGCCGCAGACTAATGAGAATAGCGCGGCCAGGCGCGCGTTGGCCTCAATGTGCGCGCCTGCAACCCGATAGGCAATTCGATCGAAAGCTTCGATAGCAACAATTTTCTCCCCTCGCAGGGGCGCGTTTACTAGTTACCAACAACAACAACAATGTAGGTATGTGTGTCTATATCTGAACAATCAGATGTTGTTTTGTTTTTATTAATTTTTATTATTTACAAAATGCCACCCGCTGCGCGATTCTTTTGGTCAGTGTGGCAGCCACAACGATTGCTGCCACCACTGACGCGGCGGCCTTACCGTCACTTGTGCGCTCCACTGCGCCAAGTTGAGTTGATCTGAAATGTTTCGGAAATTGCGGTTTTCGATTTGCTTTGCCAGCGCTGGATTGATTTCATGCGCGGCGCGTGAATTCATTCGTCCTTCGACGATGCGCGTTCACGCATTGTGGTTTATTGTAATTCATATGCGTTTTGTTTCGAATTATTGTCGTTGTTGTTGTTGCTTTACACCATGTGCTGCAATTTGTAACTTTTGTCTTGAGGCTCGCTCTGCGCACAGGGTGCGGGTGCGCAGTCCGCAATCTGCAGTTTGCATTTTGCCGCAATTTGTTGCTTAAACATGTTCACACCATTAAGTCGACATTGCGTGGCGGTGTTGAATTAATGCGATGCCCAGAAATGGCGCCGGTGATAAATGACTCAATGCGGCTTTGGCCGCTGTCATCGATAATTTCAGCTCAAGTCGATGTGATTTTATTTATGCGATTTTTAGCAAAATGTTTTGAAATTTTTACATTTTTAATTGTTAATTTTAGCTGTAAGAATCGAAAAAGAACATACAAATCGAGTGCTTTTCAAGGAAAACATCTATTTTACATAAACTTGATTGTAGTTTCTGGAAAGTCCTGTGGATACACTGAACTTTCCATAATTGTGAGTACTCTAAACTTTCGAAAAAAAGAACTGAGCATACTGTAAAATTCCATAATAAAAATTTAAATTAATAATAAATAAATATAAAATTCAAAAATAAAATAAAATATTATAAAATGAAATAAAAAAAAATAAAATAAAATAAAAAATAACATCAAATGTAATAAAATAAACTAAAATAAAATAAAATAAAATAAAATAAAAAAAAATAAAATAAAATAAAAAAAATAAAATAAAATAAAATCAAATAAAATCAAATAAAATAAAATAAAATAAAATAAAATAAAATAAAATAAAATAAAATAAAATAAAATAAAATATAAAATAAAATAAAATAAAATAAAATAAAATAAAATAAAATAAAATAAAATAAAATAAAATAAAATAAAACGAAACAAAATAAAATAAAATAAAAACCAAATAAATAAATAAGTAGTTCTATAATTTTTGGAAAGTATTTTTTGTTAAAAAAAAATTCCATAATTGTAAACACTCTTAAAAGACCTGTGAACACTGTAAAATTTCATAATAAATAATGATAAATAAACTAAAAATTAAATTAAAATAAATAATTCCATAATTTTCGGAGTTTATTATTTGTTCAAAGCTAGCAACATTTCAAATTTACGGATTTACGACATCGGAATCCATTGCGAATTTTGCTTCCAAGTCAAATTAGATTTATAAACGTTTTTGTAGTTAATCTTAAAAAATTGCAATAGACACTTTAAACGTTAGCAAATCTATGTCAGACTTTGAAATTCTTTCAACTGATTCTACTCTTGAAGTTAGTAAAGTCTACTTTTTATAAAGTTAAATAAAGTTTCCCGCTTCGGTAGCACAGTATGAGCTCCTATTTCCAGAGGTCGTGGGTTCGATTCCTAACAGACTTAACCCGCATTTTTCGAAATATTCTATTTTTTCTTCTTTCTAATTCATTGATATCCCTTCAACTTAACCCAGCCAAATTCTGTACCTTAGCGGAAGTTCCTGCCTCTATCCTTTTCACTCAAATCAGTTGTGATGAGCAGCTCACAGCAGATTTTCATACCTAGTAGCCCAACTAGGGCAAAAACAAAACCACTGACAGTATCAGTTCGCATCACACTCAGCATTTCAGAGAAAGTGGGTTCGATTCCTACCTGACTTGGTCCCGCACTTTCTTAACCTTCCAGCTTTACCTTTTTTCTAGTTCTTTCCTATCCCTTCAGCATTATCAAGCCAAATCCTTTATCCTTGCAGAAGCTTCTGCCTATCATTTTTACTCCACATTCCATTCAGCTGTGAACTGGTTGATAAGCAACTTGCAGTAGATTTCCATACCCAGTAATCGTTCTAACGCAACAACAAAACTACTAGCAGAGCCAGTGCGGTCTAACGGAAATACATCGCAGCGCATACATCATCAAAATTCATTAAATACACCAACCTCTGCGTTTTCCAACAACACCTTCTACCCAGCAGCAATGCATGCACAAAGGACGATCTACAAAGCCCAGTAATAAACTTTCACATACGATATACGAGGCGACATTTCTAGGGTACGACAGACATTAATTGAAGGACTGTTAGCGCCAAATTAATCACTCACACTTCATTTTCAACTTCAATCGATTAACGTAACCAACACGAGGCGCAAGTCTTGTTGAGACTTAAAGCGGTGAGAAGAGTAAAATGTAAGAAATGGTTTCGAAAGACCTTGAGAATTTTGTTTTCATATAAATTTTCATATGCAAAATGGTTCAAATAGTTTGCTGCTCATCAACGAGTTTAGCTTTGTTTTTCAAAAAACTCTCAATATTTAATCAAATCTTTCCTTGAAAAAATCTTTTGTCAGCAATTACAGCTGCACTTTCTGTTTTTTTGACCTTCTTTCTGGTACAAAGATTGTGAAAACTCCAAAAACCATTTCATAAGATCTTTAAACCACTTTTTAATTTAATTTTTTCAAATTTGTTTTATTTCCAGTTCCTTTGTTAATTCAACTATTCTACTCTACTTCAATGAGCTCATTCGTCAATTTTCAATACAAATCTGAATATTAGATTAAAGCAAACGCTGTTCCCACTTTTGCTTACAGCTCAACCTTATCACCTTTCAACCTTGCAACCGCTTAACAGTTCTTTGCCAACAACTGTCAACCACACACGTTGTGTGATTGCGCTGTTAAATTTTAACAATTTCACACTCATTGTTAAGTGTTTGAGTGAAATACGATTCACACTCAAACATGGAGTTAAATATTTATTGCACTCAAACTAACATTTGGCTACAAGTTGCAGTTCCAAGTGGCATGCAACAGAGTTGTGTGTTTGTTATGTTTTCCAGAAACTAAACTTGTCGTTGCAACTTTTGCTCTCGCATGAGAGAAAAACATTATTGCATGCTACAAATTTTGAGCCAGCGAAGGAGAGTGCACAGATGCCCGAGAGAGGCAATGAGAGAGGGTGAACTAGAGCGCTGCTTGGGGCAAACGGCAGCGCAAACAACCCCTAATGGGTGGCGATGAGCGTTGGGTGGATGATGCGACGACTGTGCGAGCGTTTTAGAGAATTGCGGCAGCATAGGGTTTGTGCCTTTGCTATAGCGAATTTGAGCAGCCAGTCGGGTGGGTTGTGCTGTGGAAAGCCATTAGAGTGGCCATATAAATGAGAAAACTGGAAAAAGTTTAAAGTTGAAAAAGGTTTGAAAACAAATTTTTAAAATTTAGAAAAATTTTGAAATTTTTTTGCGTATTATTTATGAACATTTTGATGTAACACAAAGCAATACAAAAATTTGAATAAATATTTGAAGTTCAATGTACACTTAAATCAACACTTAAATGTTGGATGTGGAGCATTTCAAAACTAGATTCAAAACACTAAAAACAGTCTAAAGCAGACTTCAAAAATATCCATTTGATGCTTTTTTAGATTTTAACATTTCAAAAATGGTCTTCAAAACAAAAACAACACCATTTCCTAAGCTATTCAAAGCAAATATAAATTGTTTTTTAATAATTTTTACAACCATTCAGAACAGCGGTTCCCAAACATTACTTCTTGCATTGCCATCGCAATTCGCACCCAAGAAAAATGACTCAATTTTGCAGCTGACAGCAGCAGCCGTTGGCGCTTTTTTGGCTGCCCGAATGGCAGCGCAGCTTTGCTGCTGACTTGGCGCGCGTGTTCTCGTTTCCCCACAGACAACTGGTGACCAACACATAAATTATGCGCTCAACTGCAACATACAACAACAACAACAAGACACCAACGGCATTTTCGCCACTGTGCATTGTTGGCGCTGCGGCTGCTGAGCGACGTCAATTGCCTGCGGCCGCTTCGCCGTGTGGCGTGATGTGTCGCCGAGTGTGCGCGCTCTGCTGCTCCAAATTGTCCAGTCCGAGCGATGACTTGCGGCCAAAGGAGTCCAAACGGTGATACGCTCATTGCGTTCGCTGCTTCACTCGACTGCACTTTGGCGCTGCTGTGTTTCTATTATTGTCGTTGTTGTTGTTGCTGTTAGTGTTGGTGCTGCTGGTTTGTGGTTTTGGTCTTGTCACAACTGTTGTTGCTCCTTGCAATGTTGCTGTTGCCGTTGCTGCTGTTGTTGAAGCATTTCACAGTTCAATGCGGTCTGCGGTGGTTGAATTTCAATTGTTTTTGTTGTTGGTGTTGTAAATATTTGTATTTTGTTGTCATTATTTTTGTTGTAGTTAGTTTTCCAGTTGCCAGCTATAAATAAACATTGGTTGGGCGTTTGCAATCAGAACGAATATCAGTTGTCACTGATCAATTGTCAGTTTTAGGAAATAAGTGTCACTAAAAAGTGGTCAGTTGTTAATAGTAAGTTGTCACTAATCTTTAAGTATTTACTAGTTGGTCCTTCACAAATCTAATGGATATCAGTTGTCAGGGATCAATTGTAAGTTTCACTGACCACTAAAAAGTGGTCAGTTGTTAATAGTAAGTTGTCACTAATCTTTAAGTATTTACTGGTTGGTCCTTCACAAATCTAATGGACATCAGTTGTCAGGGATCAATTGTAAGTTTCAGGAATTAAGGGTCACTCAAAATTTGTCAGTGGTCAATAGTGACTTGTCACTAATCGATAAACATTTATTTGTCGGTCGTTCACAGCGAGCATCAGTTGTCAGTTTCAAAAATTGAGTGTCTCTACAAAGTTCTGAGTGGTCAATAGTGAGTTGTCACTAATTAATTAATATTTAATCTTTTGTCATTTTCAATTATAAAAAATACAAGTTGTCAGTCATCAATTGTCAGCAGTCAATAGTCAGTTGTCACTAATCAATTAATATTTATTCTTTTATCGTTTTTAATTATAATATCAGTTGTCAGTCATCAATTGTCAATTTCAGGAATTTAGTTTCACTAAAAAGTTGTCAGCAATCAACACCAACTTGTCACTAATTAATAACTATTTATTTGGTAGTTCACAATCATAACGAATATCAGTTGGTGATCAATTAAATTTAAATTAAATTTAAATTAAAATTAAAAAAGTTGTCAGCAATGAATAGTGAGTTGTCAATAATCAATTAATATTTGTTATCAATTAATATTAGTTGTCAGTGATCAAGTGTCAGTTTCAGGAATTAAGTGTCACTAAAAAGTTGTCAGTAGTCAAAAGTGATTTTTTATTTAGTGTCAGCACGTATTCCTTTTGTCAATGACGACATTTTTTTTCTAGGCAACACTCATACATGACAAATCTTGTAACATATTAACAGTTTCGGTCAGTTTTTGTTGAGTTTCCGTCACTTTTTATGACCACTTCCGGTTTCTAATTAGAATAATAAGAAGAGAAATCAGTTAAGAAAAAAGAACGTAACATATTCTTTATTGCAAAAGAATGTCAGTAGTGCTTATTTGCCAGTTTGTGTCAGTTTTGGTCAGTCAGTCAGTTTCCGTAACTTTTTATGACCACTTCCGGTTTCTGACTAGATTACTAAGAAGATTTCACTTCAATTAAGAGAAAAAAGTAATATTTTCTTTATTGCAGAAGAATGTCAGTAGTGCTTATTTGCCAAATTGTATCAGTTTTGTCTCAGTTTTCGTCACTTTTTATAACCATTTCTGCATTCAGTTCACCCGCCTTTTTCAAACAAAAATCTTCTGTTGTGGTTGTCGGTTGTCACCTATTCACAGTTTGTGTCAGTTTGTGTCAGTTTTTTTCAGTTTCTGCCACTTTTTATGACCACTTTTGTTATCTGATTAAAAGATCGGCAAGATTTCTGAACTAACTTTGTTTAAGAGAAGAAAAAACGTAACGTATTCTATATCGATTGTAGGTGTGGAAGTCTTAAAGTGTTCACATCCTGCAAAAGAATGTCAGTAGTGCTTATTTGTCAGTTGTAATTTGGTGTCAGTACGATTTTCTATTGTTAGTGACAGTGTCATTTTCTTTGTTGGCAATATTCATACATGTTGAATTTTGTCACCTTTTCACAGTCTCTGTCAGTTTCCGTCACTTTTTATGATCACTTCCGGTTTCTGTTCACCCGCTTTTTTACAAACAAAAAAACCCACTGTTGTTGTCGGTTGACTAGTCGTCGTCTCCATTGCCGCTGCCACAGTCACAACTGACGACGTTGTTCCTCCTGGTTGCGCCTCGCGTCAGCCGCATTATTGGCCGGCCGCCTCTCCGACATGCTCGCACTCCGGCGAGCGCAGCGACTATGTTGTGTTTATTTTGTATTTGCGGCGGCTTCGTGTGGCGCTGCAGCGGCCGCTGCCGCTGTCGCCAACGCAGCTGCGACGCGCACAACGCGGCAGCCAGCAATCGAGATTTCACGTTGTGCGCTTTGCGCCTTTGCCTCAGTTTCGTATCGCATTTAGTTGGGTTCACACACCACACCAGACGGCAAAGGAAGACAAACACGAGTGCGATACAACAAATAAAAACAACTCGACGCAAAGATAAAAGCGCACGCCACACACATTGCACTCAACTGCCAATTGTTGTTGTATAAAAAAAAATCATTAAAAACGTAATAAAATTTATTGGAAAACTTTCAAGAAAATTACAAGTGTATGAAAATAATAAATGCCGGTTTTTCGAGCGGCGGTGTGCGCGTCACGTCATTTGACTGCAGGCGTTGTTTTTTGTTGTTGTGTTGTTTTCGTACTTGCAATGTGTTGAAAGTGAAATTTTGAAAGCTTACCAAAGAAAAAAATAAGCAACTGAGGCATTTGGTGAAAAATTGAAATGTCAGAATGACCAACGGAAAAATTGCCGTGTCGGTTTAAACAACAACAAAAACATTTCCACCCCCTCAACTGGACAAAGGCACTGAAACGAGCGTTTCCCCAAAACAGCAGCAACGAAAAAAAACACACACACACACGCACACATTGAACCCACACTTGGGCCTGTCACCCTCGCACGTTCGTCGCTCCCACCCTCCGCGCCGCGCCAGACCGGGCCCGGCCAACACGCCGCGCCGCAGCTTTGAGTCAATAATAGTGGCCAAAGTAAACGTCATTAAAGTTCTTGAATTACACAAAGTCACCCGGCCCCCTCGTCGCTCGTTCCGCGGCCACGTTGCGCTTTAATACTCGTGGCAAGTCCACACGTACGCGGCGCACTTAAGCCGCTTGCAACATTTACTGCCTGCAAGCGGCTGTTCTGCTGCGCCTCTTGTTCGCTTTGCACTCGTCGTTCATGTTATTGTCGTTGTCGTTGTTGTTGTTGTTGTCGTTGAACGAAATGAAATTGCTAGAAGCAAGCCGGCCCCACACTGACTGCCAGCCGCCGCGGGCTGCGTTCAGGTGCGCACTTTTATGCCGCAGCGCAGCTGGAAGGAGTCGCGGCTTTGCCGCCAGTTGGAGGCAACATTTTAATTTGTTGTCGGAAGCATTTATTCGCGGCGCATTTCGAAGGCAAGAAACTGCAACTAATTTTTGGTAACTATTCGATTGAAAGTTGCTGACATCAACAAAGTAGTTTTAGTTATAATTTCTGATTATATAAAAAAGCTTTTTTAAATTAGTGAAAATTAAAAAAAAAGTTGTTAGTAACGTTGTTATTTTTTAATTGAAATATCGGTCTTGAAAAAAATTATTTTTTTAATTTTTCGGAGAGGTAAAGAAAACAAAAACAATAAAAATTTGAATTGGAACACAAATTTGAATTTTAGCTCAAATTTTTACCAATTTTTTTTTTTAATATTTTGGACTCATTTTTTTATTCAGATGCAACATTTAAAATTTTTTGAAAAATTCTAAATGGTTTTTTCCGCAAAAAATAAAGTGCTTTGATATGATAAAATATTCAATTAAAATTTTTTTTAAATTTGTGGAAAACCCCAAAAAATGTACCAGTCCAGTCCACATGTACCATTCTTTTTTTATACAATAACTGCTTTGAAAAAATTCAATTTTTAAAGTTAAGAAAACAATCATAAACAATTTAAATTAAAAACAAATTTTCGTTTTGCCTCACATTTGTACAATTTTTTTTTACACAAAATTTTGTTATTCAGAAAAATTTTATGTTTTGAAAAAATCGAAAACATTTTTTAAACAAGACTCATAGTGAAAAGTAAAAAACTTAATTTTGCATTTTTGAAAAATTTTTGGTTCCGGTATTTTTTTCATGAAATCTAAATTATTTTTAATAACCAACAAAAATATTTAAGACAACAACAGAAACCACTATTTAACTTTAAATCAAATTTTTTTATTCAAATCTTTTAGCCACAACTTTATTTTATTTTCGTAAAACCTAAATTTAGTTTTTTAGAATCAAAAAATATTAAAATTTGGAAAAACAATTTTTCTGGAAATAAGTTTTTTCAGTTATTTTCGGCAGAAGTCTATTCAAAAAAATGTTTTCCAGTTTAAAAAATTTAATTTAAATTATTAAAATTAAATTATTAAAAATTATATTATTAAAAACACAAAATTAATAAAAATAATAGTGCGGGATCAAATTTATTGGACGCAATTTTTTTCAGAAAAGTTTTTTTAGAAAATAAAAAAAAAAACAAATTTTCGTATACAATGCCAAGCAATTTTTGTTTTTTTTTTAAGATATGTAAAACACAAATGTTTGTTTCTTAAAAATCAAAAATTTTATAAATAATACACATAAAAAGGGTTTCGTTTTTTTATAGAACGACAAAATCAAAAAACAAATCAAATAATTGTTAATTTTGTTTACAAAACTTTTAACTTTTATTTTTTTTCAGATTTAAGCAAACCCTTTTTGAAAAAACTTAAAAAAAAAAAAAATTACATATTTAGAACAAAAATAAAAACATAAATTAAAAATAATAATGAAACATAAATTTTAATAAACAAATACAACAAAAATTTTAAAAATCTTTATTATTTAATAAAAAAAATTGATAACAAATTTGAAAAAAATACAACGGGTATTTTACACAAAAGTTTTCAACTGCTATAATTTGCAATTCAAATATTTTTAAGAGATATATTTAAAATTATTCTACTTTTCTACATTTTTTGAGAAAACCCACAAAAACAAGCAAACATTAATAAACACAAAAACTTTGTTTAGAAAAATATAAATTGATTAATAAAATACTGTGTTTATTTTCTTCAAAATTTTTGAAGCTTTAATTTTTAATCCGATATTTTGCAAAAAAAACAATTTATAAAAATTGGAAAATTTTTTTTTGTATGAATAACCAAAAAACTATAAAGAATTATAAATATAATTAAATTTACAAAATTTTAATTTTTTTGGATACAAAATTTTTTTTTTTAATAATTTTTAAAAATGTTAGAGAACTAAACAAATTTTGAAAAAGTTATTTTTATTTTACTTTATTATTTTTATTTTAATTTTTAGTTTTTTTTACAAAGTTTACGGATAAATCAATTAATCAATCAATATACAAATTTTAGTTTTTTAAAGAAATATCTGAATATAATAATTTGGGTTGAAATACAGATTTCAGAAAAAATTCAAGGTAAATGCAACTTTTCACACAATTTCTGAATTTTCAAAGACTTTGTTCCAGTTCTTCTTCTTTCAAATCAAAGGAAAATGCGTTTAAAATTAAAATGTCTCCCTTCGAAAAGTTTTGAAGCTAAAATTTCTCTCCGTGCAGCGAAAGGACCATCGAGTAAAACTGCTGATTTTTGGGCCGTCAAAAGGTACCAATTACGTGCGTTGCTCACCGGTCAGCTGCAACAAGCTCAACAGTAGTTTGCCGCTCTCTCGGGTCTCGCTCTCGTCTTCGCGCTCAGTCTCACTCTCCGCGGCGCCAATCAGTGCACCTGTGCTTCAGGGGCTGCAGGAGCGGCCAACTGCTGCTGCACAGAGAGTCAGCGGTGGCACAAGCAACCAGCCAACAACACCAACAGCACAAACAGCAGCAACAACAGCTGCACGAAATTTTTTGACACTTGTGACATTTCGTGACACACAAATCAATTTCTGTGCGGTGGTTACGTGAATTTTTCGCGCAACGGTTACGTTCGTTCCGAAGAAAAGCTTCGTAAAGGAAAATGTAACATTTCGCGTTAAAGTGGTAAAAATCAGCAATGGGCAAAAGTTCTTGAAACGAAGAGTGCGCTGAGATTTTCGGTGAAATTCACAGTTGACAATAGTGACACAATTTCCAGCACAACTCGCATTTATCGACCGTGTGCGGCTGACCGACGGACCAGTGGAATGGCCCGTTGAATTCCGGCATTGCAGCAAAGAGCTGAAGAACCGTAACGGCAGCGACAGTGGAATCTTGAAACGGATTCAACAAGATTTGGACGAAATTCGATTCAGTGTGAAGCAATTTAGAAGAAAATCTTCAAATTAACGGCAGTGGTGGGGTCTTTGCAGGAGGGTTAGGGGGGGCGGCGGTGCGTCCGGCCTGCCGCTGGCAAACGTGCGCGCGCTCTCCCAGCCAGCAGCCAGTTGTGCGCTCACTCTCACTCGCAGCACACTCGTTCGTGTGTTTGTGTGTGTGTGTGTGTGTGTGTGAAAATGTCGCTCATACCACCCAGTGGCCGCTCGCTCGTTGTGGCTAATCGATTTTGTTTCCGGCATTTTTCACGTGGTTTTTTGCCTTTTCCACTTCACTTCAGCCACGACTATTTACTGCTGTTGCTGCTGCGGTTGTTGTTGTTGTTATTGCTTTGTTGTTGTTGTTTTTGGCATAACATTACAGCTGCTTTTTCAGCTGTCTAACGATTTTTCCATTTTTCAAACGAATTGTTTCACCCAAAAAATCGGCCATAAATTTATTGTTGTTGCTCTTGTTACCATTTAAATGTTGTGTTGTTGCGGTTGTGGCAGCTTCTGTTTTTGACTGCCTGCATTTTGTCCTTTTCTTGACAGTTGGCTGCCAGTTCGGCTGCTGTTTTGCGCTCCTCTTTGCTTTGGCGATTATCCTTGTTTCCTTTCTTCCTGCGACTGCGACACGCGCTCCAGTGTCGCTTCGGCGTCGACCTGCCAGTCGTCGCAGCGCATTCAGTGCTTCACGTTCCACGTTGCGTGTGCGCCGCAACAGCTGCAGTCCGCATCCGCGTGCACGAATTGCGTCCGCGTCCTCGTTCGCCGTCGTCGTTGTTGTCGCCGCCGCCGCCGCCAAATCTGACACTCCACACAATTTGACCTATCGACCGATTTTAGCCTATTTGTCGCTCTGTGTGTGTGTGTGTCCGTGTGCGCGTTTTATTGCCTTCGATTTTCGCGTTTTCGTGGAACGGGCGCCGCGAAAAAGTGGCAGTGAATTGTTTCGCTTCTCGTTAAAGGTGCAAAATGCCAAATCCGAATTACATAATGAGCCGTCAACGCTAACGAGCCAACTCAAGTGCAATTAGCCGCAGAAAGCTGGAATTATTTGCTCGCTCGGCGCTCGCGTTCGCATTGGTGTGGCAGCGAGTGCAGCGGCAGCGAACGGCAGCGCACGGATTCGCTTGTCGCTAGCGGAGCAGAAACAGGAACAGGAACACGAACAGCTGAGAACATTCGATGCAGCTTAAAGTGAAATGGTGAGTTGTCCTCAAGTTTTACTGCCGCTTGCGTGTTTTGTCATAATTTTTTCTTTAATCTTGAAAATTGTTGTTATAAATATTTTGAGCAGTTTATTTTTGATTACGATTTGGCCAAGGTGGCTGTTACAAGAGAAATGTCTAACACAGAGTGTCCTGAGGTCACTCTGGCTGTAAGTAAAAATGATTTAGTTCTACTTGTGCCACAGCTTAGAAGATTTGTTTTACTGAATCCGAGCATTGTATGGAGTTCTGGTCCTTTGAATGGAGTTAGTGCACTTTTTTGGGGCGATTTAAGATTTTAATGAAGCCTCATGTCTAGATTTCTAGGACCATAAGGTGCTGAGTATCCTCTGAGGTACTTAGGGTACTGAGCTTCTTAGAGTTGTGGCACTTAAGAAGGATTTTTTAAGATATGTTAGAGTAGCTTTTCAGGGTTTCTAACACCGACCATTGTAAACTGTTTCATTAACAATAATCTGTCAATTAAAAAATAATAATTTGTAACAAAATTTTAAGAACATCTAAAAAACTACAGAATATTTTGTGTTAATTGAAAATATTCTAAACAATATTTAACAATAAAAGTATAACAAAAAATGCAAGCAACAAATTAAAAATATTGAAAAAAATACCTACGAAACTATTTTAAAAATATGAAAAACAAAAAACTATTAGAAATTTCACACACAATTTATTAAACAGATAGATATGTACGAAAGATTCAATAGCAAAAAACAAAAAACAAATTAATAAAAAACAAAAATAAATAAATAAACAAAATAAACATAAACCAACAATAAACATAAAAATAACGAATTAAATATTAAAAAAATATTGAAAATAAAAGTTAAAAAATATAATGAATATAAAATACGTAAAATAACTTTGTGTGCAAATATTGAGAAAATATATTACAAAACTATTGTTTTAATATTTAACAATAAAATATATAAAATAGAAAAAATACTTAAAAAAATATAATATACATATATAAAACTATAAAAAATGCACTGAAACATAGTTTAATGAAGAAACAATCTAAATAAAAAATAAATAAGGAAAATTAAATAAATAAATGAGATTGAATGAAATAAAAAAAAGAGATATTTATGAAAAAATAAAAGTAATAAGTAAATACACAAATAAGTAAACAACAAAAATAAATAAGTTAAAGCAACTAAATGACTAAATAAATAAATAAAGAATAAGGAAATAAATACAAAATATTAAATTAGTTAAAAAATTAATAAAAAAAATTAAATAAAAAATAAGTAAATTAACTAATTAAAAATATATATATAAAGTAACTAACTATTAAGTAACTAAACTTAATAAAATAAAAATATGTAAAAAAATTATAAAAAATTATAAAAATTTAATAAAACGTAAAACATATTAAGCGATAAAAATTCAAAATATTGTTGGATAAAACATTACAAACAAAAAATCAACAGTAAAAATAATTGTAAAGATTTTATAAAAATATATAAACTATTGAAAATACCATAAAAACGATGAAAAATAAAAAAGAAATATTTAGCATTGAAGCTAACACATCGGCTGATAAGTCCCCGGTCTAACGCAGAAAACAAAACTTTTTTCGAGAAATTCAATTTTTTCCATCAACATGGTTTCCTTCAAGAGCGATACATTCATTCCGGCACTTCTCTAATATTTCGACACCTTTCTTGTAAAACGACTTATCTATGGCTATGCTATTTTTTTGAGCGATCACATGCTTCGTTCAAAAGTAATTCGAACTTTAGGTCTTGCAATTTTGCCATCGTAGCAAGAGACCTGTGGCACGGTGCATTGCCTTGTTTGTTGGCTCATGGACGAATGTAATGCAAAATATTGCTCCATTGATATTTTGATAGTATCAGCTATCTCCTGCAATTTTACTTTAAAGTTTTCCAAAACGATTTTGTGGACTTTTTTACCGTTATCCGGTGTAACCACCTCAATTGGCCGCCCGCAGCGCGGCGCATCATCGGTGTTCGTACGACCACGATTAAATTGAGCAAACCAATCAATAATGGTAGAGTTTCCGAGTGCAGAGTCCGCCTGACACTTGTCCAGCCAGGATTTTGTTTTAATGATGTTTTTCCCCCATCAAAAACGCAATGTTTTATGAAAACTCGAAATTCTTTTTTTTCCATTGTTCTGAACAGGAGTAAAATCGTTTTACTAAAACAATTGTTACTTTTGAGCCAACCGTCACATGGTAATGAAATGTTTACAATTACCTTTTGAAGGTTACTACTTAAAATGAAAAATATTATTTCTCGTTTTGTAGCGCTTACAATAGGTCAGACCGGGGTTTTATCATCCGGTGTGTTATTTAAAAAAAATAAAAAATAAATATTTAGCATTGAAGCTATTAAGAAGAATATTAAAAATATTGGATGTGAAATATAGAATTAGTTAACAATAAAAATAAATAAATAAAATTAAAAAAAGATTTTGCATTTACGGCTTTTAAAGATAATGTAAAAAATAATAAATAAAAAATTACAAAAATATAAAATTACAGAAAAATTATTGAATCAAATTTAGAAAAGATTTAAGAAATAAATGAAATATGAAGCAATAAAAACTAATAGAGATTACTAAAAAATAAGGAAACAATGGAGAATAAATAATCAAAAATAAAAGTTATTAAAAATATTAGAAATATTGAACGACATATTACACAAATATAGAAACATAACATAAAACATTATGAAAAAAATAATGAATAACAAACTATAAAATGTTACAATACCAGAAATATTGAATGAAATATTACCCAAAAATTTGGAATTAGTTAACCATTGAAATAAGTGAAAAAATTTTACAAAAAAATAATAACATACAAATATACTTATTTGGCTGTACTATTAACTATTAAAGATCATTTAAGAAAGATATTGAAAAAAAATTACAAAAATTTAGACTGTAATTTTAAAAATAATTGAATACATTTTTGCACATAAAGTAGGGTAACTTTTACATCCCAAGAACCCCTCTTGCGTGCGTCATTGATACCTTATAAATTGTCTATAAAAAATCAATTTACTCTGTTAGCACATTGAATATTACATTTTTTGGAAAAAGTTTAATAAGAAAGACTTTTATGCACTTATTTATTGCTAATACATAACGCAAATGTGAATAAGTAAACAATGAAATATATTTTGCACAAAATTGATTTTGGTAACTCAATTAGTTGCAATGCCCATTAACAAGCAAATTATTTTGTTGTATTTTTGTTTTTTACAGAATTAAACTGCAAACGACATCCAAAGCCGACAACAGCAAATATTTGCGAATAAAATTTAAATTTATTCGATAACGAAAAGTTAAAAGCAAAATATTTGTATACTTAAGCCATTAACAACGAAATTTTTATTAATAAAAATTAATATAAAAAATTACGAAAATTACAAAAAACCGACGAAAGCATAAATTACAACAACAAAACGACGAAAGCAAAAAAAATAATTAAAAATCAAGTAAAAAGTTTAAATTTAGTGCATAAAAAAAGCAATCAAGCAGCAAAATTAAGTAGAAGCAACAACAAAAAGTGTTCATTTGAAGCGGAAAAAGTTATTGTTTAAAGTGCTCGAAGGAAGAAGAAATATTTAATAAAATAAAATTAATTAAGAAAATAAAATAAAAATAAATAAACAAAACAAATTTATGCAAAATATTAAATTAAAAAAAATTCTTTAAATTAATTACTGAAAATATAAATAAAAAATCCTAAACGAATTTTGCATCGCAGCCGCACAACAATAACAACAACAACGACAGCAGTAGCAGCAGCAACAAAATTGCGCCAACCGCAGCAAACAACAGCAGGTCGCTTGTGTTCTAAAAGCGTAGCCGAATGCGAATCTTAATTACATGCAAAATAAATGGGTACAATGAGGCCAAATAAATACGATGTGAGTATCAATGAATCTTCTATTCAATTTATGGTTTTTTTGTTTTTTCTTGGGCGACTCAAACAATAGTCGCTCAATGCCAACGAATGCAAATTCAATAGTTGCGCCCTAAAGTAGTCTGCAATAATAACAATATCCACAAAAACAACAACAAATTATTGGAATTTTTGTCGAAACTTGTTTTCTTGCAATGTGATGTGATATTTTTTGTGTCACCATATTCAAAGTTGCAATTGAAACAACAAACAAAATATGCCAACTCGAGTTCAATAACCTCAAAATTGTGCGCATTGTTTTTGTTATTGCTGACAGCGTATGAGAACAACACTATAGTGAGACGTTTCCTTTTTTCTGACAGACTGTATTATTGTTATTGTATTTAGTGTTGTTGTTGTTGTTGTTGCTGGTTAAGCAAAGCTAAGATTTATTGTTTACGCAGGTCTCGAATAACGTCCACGTTAAGCGTTCAACTTCCCATAACGCTGCCATGTTGCCGCAGTGGGCAGTGCAAAAATATTTACACACACATACAAAAATACGTACACACATACACACGTATAGCAGAGAGGGGTATCACAGCGGCCAAGCCATCAGTTCGCAAACAGCTTTCAGCATCTGAGGCGACAAATTCTCCACATTCTGACGTTCGATGACAGCAGAAGCACTTCAGCTGCATGCCAAATCAATTCGCACACAATTAACAATTCAACAATAACAATAACAACAACAACGAGAACAGCAGCAAGTCGCACAACTAATTGAATGTTGCAAACAAATGTTAAATATTTGCAAATGGCAACATTTGTGCTTGAAAATGAAATACAAAACAAAGTGAAATGAAAAAGAAAATCCCCGTCAATAGTCAGTTGCAGCTAATTCGTGCACGAATGCCGATAGTGTTGAGGTAGCGCCGCGCTCCCGCGCCCTGCTCCTGCAACGGCCCCTTCGCACCTGTTCCGTGCGGCAACGCCCAAACGCAACGGTGCACTTCAGGTTGCCGGCAAAATTTACACACTTGTCGAATGCACTTCCACATTTTTTCTCTATCGGCTTTTTTGTTGTTGTTGTTATTCTTGACTGCAGTTGGCAATTTAAATATTTATACATCAGCAGCGCGACAGACAATGTTGACTGCAATGAAAACATTAACATTACACGAGCAAATTGAGAAATTAAATGCAATTTACGAGACATTTTTGCGGCGCTGAAGGGGCTCATGCCGCACTGACATGAACACGCGTTGACAAAGTGACAACTGACAGTTGATAGTTTGGAATATTTCAACTAGTCACAAACTGGCCAAAGTGTTCATAAATCTTGTACCAAGTCGATATTAATGACAAGAGTTGTTGTAATTAATGTTATTTAGCTGTCAGAAGGTGGCAGCTCGCATCACACTGCAACCGATTGTCGTAGATCGAACAGATTTTCAAGGAATTCGATTTTCTTATGCAACTTTCAAGTGTCCCAGTTGTGTTTTTGTTTACGATTTTACTCCCCCACAACGTTGAGTTATTTAGTTTCGAGTATTTGCCATCCGTATTTATTCGTTTGTCTTTAAAATAGAAATGCAAAATATTTGATTATTAAAATTGTTTTGTTCTAAACGGAACTGACGTAAACATTACAAAATGTTTTTATTTATGGTCGATGACAGTTGACTTGAGTGATTTGCGTCAAGCTAAAGTAACTTAAAGTGTCTAATAAAAATGTGAGCAGTGTTTTGTAGTCGGCATTCAGTGGCTATGAGATTGGATTGCCAGCTAGTGGGGAGTGGGTTCGAACCTCGATTCAAAATTAATATAAGAAATTTATCTTTCGGTGACTAGAGACCCATTAGACTCTAATGATTAGAGAGAGGAAGACCCACAGTATAACAGAATATGGTTTGAACACAGGGGAATCTCAAAAAAAAAAATACAAAAATTAGGGTTTCAAATGGAACTAAGAACCTTTTGAAATGGAAATACGTTTCAAAATGAAATTGCTTGAAAGCTGCATGACCCCCCCCCCCCCACCGGCGCCGGACCCAACGTAAAGAATCCAGCAAATCCGTGCAGTAAGACTTTAAGTTCCTTCCTAAGTACTTTTTTTCTTTAATCCCACCTCACTTTGCCCTATCACACTTTTACTCTCGAGTCTTAAGCACAATGGGCTATGTAGCTTAAGTACTCCCCTTATATCCATTCCATTCCATTTTATTCCAACTTAAGAAGAAGATACCTGGCTTCAAATATTTGCTCTCGCTACCAGATCTCAAGTATCTCAAGCATATCTAAGTACAAATATTGTCCCATAATGACCATATTTTCTCTTTCTAAGAACTCGTACAAGCTTTGCCTTGCAATGACCATGTTTCCTCTTCACTCATACAAAAATCTCATACAAATCTCATACAAAAATCTAAGAGTTATCGAAAAGTTACAAGTCCCAAATTTGTTGGGTGTGAAAAATGTATTAAATTTTCTTGAATTCTTTCAAATTTCTTTCAATTCAATTATTAAATTTGTTATTCTTCAATAATGTTAAGAAGAATCATTCAGCATTTTCAAACGTCTTAGATGGTACGAGTGTAGAAGTTTCTGCAAGAGAACAATACTCAGCGACACCTTTTGTACAACATATGATTGATAATAAATTGGATTTTAAAAAATCGAAACCATGAATCCTTTTGTTTTTTTATTACCGTATTGCAACATGCGAATTTGTGCAAGGCTTCTGTAATTCAACAATGTTTTTCTTCTCTATGGACTTTAGAGTACTTTAAACATTAAGGATCATTTTGATATACAGATAGTGAGAATGGTTTTAAAATGAAAGCACTTCAAAGGAACCCCGAGTACTTAGTCGTTCAAAGTAGACGGTTGTACATGTTGTTGTTTGTTTTAATGCTTTTGATGGGTTCGATTAGTTTATTTATTTATTTATTCGTCCATGGCCCTCACAGCCATGTTCTTACCATTCTTTCTGGTTGATATTGTTATAGGTGGTCAGTCCTCTCAGTGATTTGTTTCTTTTAGCCTCCAAGGAGCTCCAAGACGAGAACCGAATCTAGCATCCACTTCACAATGCATACGAAGTCGGCGAAGAACGTCTTCCACCTTCTGCTTCTTCTTCTTTTTCTTCTCGAGCCGAATAGGCAGACAGGAAGTAGAAGATGCTTTCTTTCTCGTCCGGGTTTTCGGGTTGGTATTGTAGAGAATGTCCCGTTTTGGTTGCATGCTTTCCGATGGGCCGGAGTAAACCCATCTTTCCGATGCCTTTTGTTTAAGAGGTCTGCTGGTCTGATCTATATCTGGCCCAAACTTACCTGCTGAGCTTTTGCAAGATTTCGTTCTAAAACATCTACTGTTCACTTTAGCAAGGAAATTCTAGTAGACGGCTTTCTAAGGGACGATCATCAATATCAACTTCACTTTAGTTAAGTGTGGATCCCCTCCGTGCCAGCCCATCGGCTCGTACGTTAGAAAGATTTAATAGAGGTTGGATGCACTGAGACCAAAGATGATCTATTGTACCCCGTCTCGTTCGATACCGTCGGTATTGTTGTGCCCCGGCACCACATACAAGGTAACTCTGGCTCGATAAGACAACTTCTTGAGCTTATCTTTCCATTTGCGAACTGTTCTAGTGGAACTATTAGCCGAGTCCAGCGCTTATGAAGAAGCTTGACTGTCGTATTGGAAGTTGATCTTCCTTTTAGTGATCGTATCCTTCAGTGCCATCGTACAAGACGCCTTGATCGTAAGCACTTCTCTCTGGAAGATACTTGGAAGACACTTGGTCTTGAAACTATCGAAGCAGATTACAGTATCGCAGCTATGATCCATGGGGCCTCTTTTTCAATCAAGACATGTTGTTTGTACAGCGAAAAATTTGATGCATTTTTAGAACTTAACTAACCTAAGACTTAACTTTGGCCAAAGTGATCTTTTGTAGGTGGGCTGCCAGTTTTGTCATCCTTATTTTTTTTCCTTGTTCACTCCTCTCTACAAGACTCTTCCATCTTTGCTTTCCCACCATCAACTTATTTTGAACATAGGTCCGATCTCAATCGTACGTTCTATGTGTAAATTTGGAGACTACGTAATACCTTTCTATGTATCAGAAATTTTTTCTTTAGCTGTGCCGAAATTTTTTGAAATTTTGTTGGATTCTTTCTGACAAACAGGCTCAGCAATTCTCCTGCTAAGCCACTTACAACCGTCGATGACTTGACTACAAATTCTATACCATACTTTTTCCTTCAACATAGTTGTAAACTTCCAAGGCTTTGACTGACTCATACAGACCAACATTGTTTAACAATTTTCCTGTTCAGTGACTAAGGTTCGTGAATGAATTGACGTACTTCTGGTATCGCTAAACTAAGCTCAGCTGCAACTGCATCACTGAATTGTGATCCAAGTGTAACTTGAGGCCCAACGTTTAATTGAAATATTTTAGTTTTTATCACAGAAAAACTATGCGTAATTTTTTTTTGTATAATTTTTCTATCAATTTCCATGAGAAGCTCAAACTAGCGTCACAATCACATTTAAGGGGTGACAGCACTCTTGCTTCGGAAAAAGCCTAACTTTATTTAAAGCCGATTTATTTTGCGATTATGGAGAAGTATGAGGATTTCTTTTCAAAGGTTCTATATGCTCAATATATATTGAAGTATGGAAAAAAATTTGTTTATTATTATTTTTGTTCAAAATGGCGGCAAAAACGTGACGCTTTGAAAAACCTTATTTTTTCGATTCTCAAACGAAGGGGCGGATTTCTCCAAAAGTGTGGAACAAAAAACAAAATTTTACGATCCATATATGTGTTCTATGGTCTATTGTAATTTTTCGAAATATTATTTTTTAGAAAGAGTGCACTTGTAGCGTGGTGTTACCCCTTAATCCGTGGCCCCCAAACCGCAAAGCATACCGCAAACGCTTTCAATTGCAATTCGCATTCGCTCGCAGTCGATAAGCATTCCTGCTCCAATTTGCATCAAGCTGCAATCATAAAACAAAATTGTATACAAAACAACAACAACAACAAATTGAAACAAGAAAAACACTTGCTGACTGCCCTTAATCTTGAATTACAAACGAGCGAGCGATCATTGAGGCGATTGCAGGGCCGGCCGGCGACTAGAAACACGGACCGGAATAAAAATGCAAATTCAATTTGTAGTTCAGGCAAAACATAAGCGGCGTAATGAGAAAATAGTGCGATAAGCCGTCCACGGCGTCCAAGTGCACAGAGTCCAGAATGCGTTCGAAGGCGGAATGCTGTGTGCGAGTGTGAGTGTGTGTGTTTTCGGCGCCTGCGTGCATCGATTGGCAGATGATCGGCCTTGCTTAGTCGATTCCTTGGAACTTTTTGGCTTCAATACGGTCAACTGGTCGCCTGTCAGCGCTTCCAAACCACCGTGTTGTGTTGCACCAGTTTAGTTCCACACCGACTGCCGTTCGCCGCCGCCGTCGAGTGCATTCAATCGCGACATGGATTCGTTGGGTTTGCAGCAATTAAATTTAACTTTTAATTGATTTGTCAAGCGACCGAAGGCTGGCGCTGCCTCAAAATTCTGCACTTTAACGATTTCTCGTTTCTGCTGCTGAGGCGGCGGTGCGTTTTTGCATGGCGCATGCAACACTTAAGCCGCTTACGAAATGACGTCGATATTTTTCCGATTTACTTCTTGTTGTCAATGTTGATGTGGTTGTGGATGTTGTTGTTGTCGACATTATTAATCGGCTTACAGATTTTTGTGTTACTTCAATTTGTGCTCAATTTATTTTCAACATAAATTCGAAGATTTCGTAATTGCGCAATGTTTACTCGCGCCACCGCCACACACACACACACACAAACACACCGAGAAGTTGCTGTTGCGGTCCTGGGCATGGCTGCTTGCAGATTTCTGCTGCCGCAGCGGTTTTCCGCACAGACATTTAAATGGTATTAAGCAGCTTTGCCCATGGCTGAGCGTCGAAATCGTATCGAATTGGCATAAAATACGCGCAGTGAAATCGCCCAGTGCGGAGTCGCGTCGCGGTGACCGTTAGACGCATTTAATGCAGATTTTTTGGGCGCGTCTAGTGTTGGGTTTGTATTATTTCATTTTTTTCAATAACATTTTTGTTTATTCATATATTTTATATCCATTTTTTTGGGCGCGTCTAGTAATGGGTTGAAAATTTATGTAATTTTAATTTGATTTTTTAATTATAATTTTACATCCAATTTCTTATTGTTTAATTTATTTTCGATTTCATTAAATGTTTGTATGTATTAGTCACAATTTTAATGTAATATTTGGTTGAGAAAGGGGGATAAAGTTTACAAATCAGACTTGGACAAAGGCCTCTGGGGCACAAATGGCGACTAAGATTACAAAAACTCATCACTAAGATGAATTGAAGACAGTTGTGGTTTTAGAGAAAACCACACAAGGAAAGAATGTCAAAGGAGAGGGGTTTGCCAGCAATGATTCAGATTTAAACTAAACTGAACTTCATATAGTAGAATAGGATTTGTTGGTAATGATGGTTCATACAGATAGAGATAGAAGTGGAAATAAGACCAAAGATCGAAGTAAAGTTTAAGCTCAAAATTATGTCAGTTTTAGAGACAAGGCCAGAGATGCAAGACTAAGTTTTAAATGTACTGAACCACATTTAATGTAATGGGATTTCTTTAGATTTTAGCAGATTCGACTAAGTCGCAACATACACGATAACATGGTACGTAGGCTGCCTTTTATATTTTTTCAATAGGGATGGTCTAGTAAGTTTTCGAAAAATCTGAGATTGCCATTGAAAAGTTTGTCATTTTTTACCATAAACATGCTTAGAACATTTTGATGATCAAGCGCTATTTGTGTTGTTTACACCGACTTGAAAAATTCATCTCGGTCAAAAAATGGATTTAAATCGTGAACATTTCCGAGCAATTATTTTGTACGATTTCCGCAGTGAATAATCCAACAACAGTGCTTCGATCGCCTCTTCCCGTATTTGGTGATGAAGCACCAACCTTCAAGACAATTTATAAGTGATTTAACGAATTCATGCATTGTCGCCGTTCGTTCCAGGACGAATTTCGCAAAGGTGGTCCAAAATTGGTCATTGTGCCAGAAACCATCAATGCTGTGCGTGTGATAGAGGCAACCTTGGGCATTAATTCCACGGGCGTGTATTTGATATTGCATGAATATTTTGCTGTCAGAAAGATTTGTTCTCGTTGGATCCCACATAATTTGGCAATCGCTCAAAAAAAGGCTCGTGTCGATTGGTGCAAAGAAATTATGGAAAACTTTCATCACAGTACTTCGAAAGACGTTTATAAGATCGTGACAGGTGACGAATCATGGATATATGCGTATGAGCGCGAAACAAAACAGCAACCGACCGTGTGGGTCTTCCAAGACGAGCCAAATCCAGCAAAAGTTGTTCGGGCATGCAGCGCATCGAAGCAAATGGTCGCCTGTTTCTTCGGCAAAACTGGTCATGTGGCTACTGTGCCGTTAGAGCAACGTAGAACGGTCAATTCTGAGTGGTACACAACAATTTGTTTGACAGAAGTGTTCAATGAAATACGGAAAAACAACCGCCGAATCATTCTTCACCAGGGCAATGCGCGCTCTCACACATCGACTCAAGCAACCGCCTGTTTGATCGACCAAAGCACCGATTTAATGGGTCATCCACCATCCAGCTCTGACTTAGCACCAAATGACTTCTTTTTATTCCCGCACATAAGAAAAATTGCATGGTCAACGATTTTTTGAAGCTTGTTTTGGACGTGTCTCAATCGGAGTGGAAAAAGTGCTTCGACAATTGATTTGAGCGCATGCAAAAGTGTATAAATCTTCAAAGAGAATACCTTGAAAAGCAATAAAACAATTTTTCATCATAACAAAGTACATTTCCATCCTTTTTGTAAAAACATAAAAGGCAACCCTCGTATTGCATATAGTAGAATTAGATTCCATAAAAAGAATCATGTCATTATAGATCACTGAACACTTCCCTTCAAATTTATTTACTCTCGACAGAGTAATTTTCAGAAAAAAAATTATCGCTGTATTGCTGTAGAATGATTCATACAACAACACGTCAACACTGCGTTGTCGCCAACATATTTCATAAGCTGAATTGTGTTGTTTTTGTTGTTGTTATTGTTGTCATGCATAAGCTGCCATTACGCGCCGTTAGCGATGCAAATTACCTAACGGTGTAGGCGGCAAATGTTGAATAACCCAATTACCAGGAATTTAGTAGAAAATGAATAAACGGCAGCAAGCAAACAACAACAACAACAAAAAACGACGAAAAAAAGTGAAGAACTGAAATGTCAAATCAAATTAAAAATTTATAATTTCACAGCAACAATAAATAACACAACAACTAAACGTGGACAGTCACACACACTCACACACGCACAGAAGTCGCCATTTGTCGCTACGTGCGCCAACTTTGTGCAAGGAAACAAATGGGCCGGCAACATGCCGTTGCCGCCGTCGTTGTTGTGGCGTTAGCGACTTTCTGCAAGCGCCGTCGATAATGCAAACAAATTGTGCAAACATTCGCACGCAATTAATTCAAAAAAATCGTGCCCGCGGGATAAGCGAACGAGCGCAGCGCCAAGCTGGAAAAAAAGTCCGCGCCCTGGGCGAGAAACGGCAGCGACGCGCGTGCGGACAACATAATCCGGCAGCGGCAACGGCGGCGGCGCGTTGGTTGGCCGAGTGAATGAGTAGGTGACTGACTGACTGACTGACTGGCGCGGCACCAAGGCAATTCATCAGGCTGGCACGAAGGGGGACAACCTGGTGGCAGCTGCAGCAACAACAACGGTTGCAACAAGGCAACCTAAATGTGCGCAGTCTGCCCTCACGTGCGTGAAGCCAGCGACTTCTGGTGGCGTCTAAGTCCGTTGCGATTTTCCACAGTGTTGAGCGCAATTCAATGAGATCAATTTTCTATTGAAATTTAATGCTCAAAAATGTGATTTTTTACTAACGAAAACTTTTATCATTTGCAATGTTGATTGATGACCCAAAATGAACAAAAAAAAAAAACAACAAGAATGATTTTAAACCTGTGTAACTTTCTCCTAGGTAGCCCATTCTCTCTAAAATTTTTTCTAAGCATACGAAAATATTCCAAATCTGCGAGGAAAGCTGCTAAACTTTTCTTTTAAAACTTATTTCTCCTTAAATTCTTCCTATAACATTGTTCGAAAGAAAAAGGAGAAGAGGAAATCTTTAACAATTTATCCTTAACAATTCTTTTTCCTAAAATTCCTCCTAAGAGTCCGAATTTCTACTAAACACAGTAGAAAATCACCGAAACTTTTCCAAATATTTCTTCTCAGTAACCGAAATTCAACCCAATGTAGGTAAAAATTACCTAAACATTCTCCTAAACAATTCTTTCTTCTAAAATTCCTCTTAAGATTCCAAAATTCGACAAAATACAGGAGAAAATCACCTAAACACTCTCTTAAAAATCCAAATAAGACTCCGAAATTCTACGCATTATAAGAGGAAATCTGCTAAACCATCTTTTAAGAAATTGTTTCTTCTTAAATGTTTCCTTAAAGTCCGAAGATCTTCCGAAGGAGAAGAAGAGGCAACCACCTCAGCATTCTCCTAAAAAATTCGTTTGGCCAAAACTTCTTAATAAGTCCGATAATCTTTCACATTTGGGAAATTAGATAAAGACTTAACTTCCTCCTAAACAACTCTTTCTCATAAGACTTCTACCAACCGTATGAAAGTTTTCCAAATCTTGAAAAACAACCTCATAAACTTTCTTCTAAACAATTCTTTCACTGCTACTACTAAGAGTCCGAAACTTTACCTAATATTATAAGAAGATCACCCAAACATTTTCCCAAACAATTCTTTCTCCTTAAACTTTTCCTTAGACAACATATTCCTAAACAATTCTTTCTCCTTAAACCGTTCCTTAGAATCCGAAATTTTATAAAATCCAGGCGGAAGTCTATTAAACATTCTCCTAAACAATTTTTTTCTTTAACTTCTCCTAAGCGCCCAAAAATGAAAATAAAATTTCCTAAACATTTCTCTCCTAAAAATTTCTTTCTCATAAAATTACTCCTAAAAGTTACTCCGAAAGTCTATCAAATCTAGGAGGAACTCTATTAATCATTCTCATAAATAATTTTTTTTTCATAAAATTACTCCTAAGAGTCCGAAAGTCTATCAAATCTAGTTGAAATCTGATAAACATTCTCCTAAATAATTCTTCGTTTTAAAAAATTTCCCCTGGAAGTCCGAAATGTTACCAAATCTAGGAGAAAATGTGGCATACACTGTTTCCTAAACAAGTCTTTCTCCTTAAATTCTTCCTAAGAGTCCGAAATGCTACCAATTTCAAGAGGAAAGCTACTAATCCTTTTCCTAAAAATCCTCCTAAAAGTCCAAAAATTCTCCAATTTTAGTAAGAAATTTTCTAAACTGTCTTTTAACGAATCCTTTCTCCTCAAATTTCTTCTAAGAAACCAAGAAAGTCTCTTTCTTTTAAAAATTTTGCCATGAGTGCGAAGTCCCAAGCAATCCTTTTTCCTACAATTCCACCCAAGAGTCCGAAACTCTTCAAAATCTTGAGGCAAATTTCCTAATCTGGCAACATTGTCATCTACGCAAAGTTGCTGACACGGTTCTCTACACAACAACAACTACGCAAGTCAGCGCCAGTCGCTATGGCCGTCACCACTGTCCATCAACGTCAACCATAAAATTTGCGTCAAGTTTTTGACCGAAAACACCAACAACAGACAAGAATGGCAAATGCGTTTTTGTTGTGCGCAATCAAAGCACGTCCGCGTCTGCGCATTTCAAAGTCAAGTCGAGCAACATCAGTCAATGTTGCCACATTGCAACAGGCGGCGGCGGCAACATTGTTGGCGCTTAATCGAAGCCGAAGCAAAGCAGCAACAAAAAATGAAAGAAAAATCGAAGAAAATCAACGGCCGCTACGCGTGCAAGTGTTGGGCCGCCCACGAATCGGTCGCACTGCGCATTGACTTTGAAGATTTCAGCTGCCGAGCGCATGTTGCACACGGCCCACTCACTCACAGCACTCGAATGTCCGCGAAAGTGGCAACAGCCGTGACGCAGCATTCGACTTGTGCGCGGATTAAGTTGTGCGCTCCTTTGGGGCCGCGTTGGCAGTAAAATTGGTAGCGGCCAGTGGCGATTTGCCACACAAACGGCAGCAGCGCATTTTCGCACCGATCCGCACAACAACAACAACGACTGACTGTGGTGCCGCTGTTGTGGCATTTCAATTGTTGGCCATTTCGAGTGCGCGCATTCTTGCACTCACTGTCAACGATGTTGTAGCTATTTTTGTTGTTGTTGTTTCTGTTGTTTATATGCGCGCACGCTTACGCACGTTTACGTGCGTTTCCTTTTATGGTCGCCAGTTCTCATCGTTTGTTGCGCATGCGCACAGCAATTTGTTGTTGGCTGTCAACATAAGCGTGACAACAACAACAACAACAAACAAAACAATAGTTGCCCACGTATGAACGTAGACAAGCAAAAAGTTGTTGCTGCACTTCAGTTGGTCAGTTGGAGTGTCTGTTGTAGTTGTTGGTTGCTACATAAATTGAGATTTATGCCGATTTTTATTTGGCGCTGATTCGACTTGCTGGCTGTTTTTTTTGTTGCTCGGAAGTATTGTTCCACTGGCCAATGTTGCTTGTTTGTTTCTTTCAACCCACTTTTCCGCGACTCCATTCGGCCGCTGCTATCTTATCATTGTTTTGCCACTCAATTATGCCACGTCGAGGTGCAGCAGAAATTGTTGCATTTGTTGCAAATTGATACTGACAAGTTTTTCGAGCGCCATAAATTCGTCAGAGGTGGCGGTGTTGCATGCCACCCACGCCGAGTCACAATTGATTGACCGACTGACAGGTTGGGGCATTTATTAATTAACGGCATTGTTGCTATTACAGTTACGAACAGTTTGTTTTTTTTGTTAACTCAGTGTCTGTGGATTTACTGTGAGACCAATGGGCAAATGTCTCAGGGGTTTGAATTAGTGAACCCACAACCGGCTGACTTGTGGTATTTGTGGTAAGATTTTGTATTCCTTCATCGAAGTTCAGAAAATTAGGCCAAATCTTTATTGTGATCCTCTGTCATTCCTTTTTCTAAGCATTCCTCTAATCCCGTCTAAAGTAAGAAAGCAAATAGTCTCTTTTTGTAGCTTGAGAATTTTTTTTTTACACTTCAGTGTCCGAGTCCTGTCAGTAGTCCTGTACTGTTAGTCAAAATTTTGGTCCACCCATTTTCTTAGCCATTCTGGTACGTTTGTGATCTCTGGACTGTCCTCAGAATGGTTTGGAGTATTAAAGCAACAATCTAATAAAAGCTTTTTATAAAGTTACCATAACTTATTTAAAAAATTTTGAATAATTAATCTAAAAAGCCACAAAAGAAATTTTAGTTATTTACTTTAGTTATTTTACTCACCATTTTGCATATCGTGGTTTCGAGAAATCCAGTGCAAAGCTTCAAAACATGTGAGAATTAACCAAAAGCGATTTTGAAATCGGGTACAAAACTATTTTTTAAACACTTTTCCAGTCATAATTTGTGTTATCTGAACAGTTCACAGAATATTTTGAGCTTTTCATAAAGTTAACCTAACTAACCAAACCTAATTTCAGACATCGTGGATAATTAATCTAAAAAGCCAAAGAAGTAATTTTAAGCTTATCGTATGAAAATTGCTTAGGTTATTTTATTCACCATTTTGCATAACGTGGTTGTGAGAAATTCTGTGCATACCTTCAAAACATGTGAGAAATCGCTGAAAGAAATTTAGAAATTGGGAGCAAAACTATTTTTGAAATATGTTTCCAGTGAAACATGTGATAAATCACTCAAAGCGATTTTGAAATCGATTTTCAAACTATTTTTGAAATATTATTTCAATCATAATTTTCTTTGAATATTATATTAAAGAGCTGAAATCTAATACAAAAATAGCTTAAAAAAGTTTTTCTAGCCATAATTTCTTTTGAATTGAGAGTAGAGACTGTAGTCTGAAGCTCAAAGATCAGTTAGAATATTATTTTAAAAAAATTTTCCAGTCATTAGTCATTCCCATCTTTATTTCAAACTGATTCAGAAATCGAATCCAAACAAAAAACAACAACAACAATTTTCAAAAACAAATATTCCAATCATAGTTTATTTCGAATATTATTCAAGAGATCAAAAAGCGTTATAAAGTGGTTAAAAAATTATTCAAAAAATGTCTTCAGCCAAAACTAATTTTGTTGATTTTTCCAGTGACTTCAAAGATGTTCGGATATATAGTCAAAAACTAGTTTTCAAAACATTTTCTATGTCATAACTTATTTCGTATATTATTCCGGAGACCAAAAACGGTTAAAAAATTGGTTACAAAATTACTTAAAAAATTATCGAGTCAAAAATTAGTTTGTTTGTTATTCCAGAGACATTAAAGGTATTCAGAAACAGAGTCAACAACTATTTTTTTAAAACATTTTTTCGCTCATGGTTTTCGGATTATTTTTCCGAAGACCAACAAGCGTTGAAAAATCGGATACAAAAATATTGAAAAATATTTTCGAGTCATAACTCTGTCTGTTTATTATTTCGAGAACTTCAAATATATTTTTAAATTATCGAGTCAAAATTAATTTTGTTTTTAGAAATATAGTCAGAAATTAAGTTTCAACAAATTTTCTTGTCATAATTTGTTTCGAATATTATTCCGAAGACCAAAAAGCGTTCAAAAAGCCGTTACAAAAATATTTAAAAATATTTTCCAGTCATAACTCTGTCTGTTTATTATTTCGAAAACTTCCAAAATATTTAGGAATAGAGTCAAAAACTATTTTTTGAACATTTTGCCAGTCATAATTCTTTTTTATATTATTCAAGTGATACAAAAACGTTCAAAAATATAATACAAAATTATTAAAAAAAAAATGTTTCCAGTCATAACTCATTTTGTTTATTATTTCTGAGACTTGAAAGGTGTTCAGAAATAGAGTCAACAAATATTTTTCTAAAATTTTCTCAGTCATAGTTTTTCCGAACATTGTTCAAGAGATCAAAAAAATATTCAAAAATTGGTTACAAAAATATTAAAAAATATTTTCCTGGCATAACTCTAAGTCTTATTTCTAAGACTTCACAAACATACAGGAATAGAGTCGAGCTATTTTTCTAATATTTTTCCAGTCATAATATTTTTTTAATATTATTCAAGAGATCCAAGAACGTTCAAAAATCGTTTACAAAATTATTTAAAAAATTATAAAAAATGTTTCCAGTCATAAATCTTTATGTTTATTATTTCTAAGACTTCAAAGGTGTTCAGAAATCGAGTTCAAAACTATTTTTAAACATTTTTCTCAGTCAGAATTTTTTCTAATATTATTCTAGAGACCACAAAGAGTGTAAAAAATCATATAAAAAATAATTCTAAAAAATTAACATTTTTCTCGGTAAAAATTTTTTTCTAATAAATTATTTTGGAGACCACAGAGAGTGTAAATAAAAAATTAATTAAAAAAATTCTGCAGTACTTGTATGGAAATATTATTCTAAATATCACAAAGCGAACCTGAACATGGGTACCAAACTATGTTTTACACATTTTCCCAGTCAAAATTCCTTTTAAGTACTATTCTCGAGATGTCGTGGGATCATTTTTGTCGATAAAAAAAATTGGCAAAAATTCCAATGATGTAACCTCAATGATGCAACGAATTCCAATGATGTAAGCCCTTCATGCATTCACAAGTTATCCCCTAAGCGTTCAAAAAACATTCTACAATCGAGTATTGAATTTCGATCTCAATGAATAGTTTCACGACTTCCTCGTGTTTGTCACAATTCTGCAAAGAATTTCATTCGAAAAAGGCGAACATTCATCAAAACGACTCATTAAAATGTGCGGCCTGTCCAAGTCCAACTGGCAGCGCGCGGCACGTGACAGCAAAAACAAACAACAAAAAGTAAAACAAGAGAAAACAACAAATCGCACAAAAACTGGCAAAATTGTTTACATGTTCGAGTGCGAAATTCTGACATAAATATGACATATCAGCATGTAATGTCACGCAGCGGCAGCGGCGGGCTGGCGAAAGAGCGACTGACAGGCGAGACATGGCTGGAAAATCAATTATGCGCGCATTGCGCACAAAGGCCGGCGAAAAGTAAACACTTTAAAAGGCGCAAAATGCGCGCGCAGTATGCGCCGACACGAGTGCCGCGCCGCGCATGCGCCCAGTCGCAGCGTTGATAGTGCGTGATTTTCAGCGGCTTTAGACATTTTCGCGCAACCAACAAAGGCAAATTCCGCGGAAATAAAGCAGCCAGTGGATTAAGGCATGAAGAGTGACGGGGTGGAGGGCAGTGAAGGGAGGGGAAAAATGACAAATTGCTCAAGGCGAAGGGCAACAGTGAAGGAGGCGAGTCGTTGACGATGACGCTGACACAGTTGCATACTTGACATGTGTGTTGGTGTGTATAGTGTTATTGTTTTTGTTGTTGGTGGATGCCTGTCACATGGGGACACTCAAGTGTTACAGACTTGAAGTTAGTTTGCTGACATTGACACAATGCGAAGCCTCAACACAATACGACTGATAGCTGCAACAACAACAGCAACTTTAACTACTTTCAACGATTTGCAACATTTGTGCAAAATTTACATTGAATTTCTTCATCGTTTAGTGGTTTTTTTGCTTTAGTATTTTTTTCTTTTCTTTAATTTATTTAAGTTTCTTTAATTTATTTAAAATGCGTCGCGTCATTTTTTATGTCATCAACTGGTTGCAGCGCGCACATTGTCAGCGTCCGTCGTCGTCGTTGTCGTCGACGTACGCACGTTCATCAGCGCGCATCATTATCAGCAAATGTTGTCATCTAATTGAGTTGTTCTGCCACAAAACGCACAAAAACGCGTCAAAAAGTGGCTGGCAAAAATGCGAAAAACGGCTGAATGACGTTAAATTGCCGCATTGGCGTCTGTCTATGGCCGGCTGGCAGCCCGGTTAGTTGGCCGGTTGGTTGTTTAGCCCGACTGGCCGGTTGCATGGCTGCCCAGTTCGGCTGAATGATTGGTGTCTCCATCAACGGCAGCGGCAACGGCAGCGCTAACAGTTCTCTTCCCTGACAGCATTTGCATACAACTAGCGATATAAGTGTTTAGGAATCACGAAATCCCGAAATCCCAGTTTAATGGAATTTCGGAATAAAGGTGTCCGAGCCTAGAAATGCAGAAACAAGGAAATCCCAATTTATTGGAATTGCAAGATGAAGATTCCCGAGTATAGGAATAGTGAAATCCCGAATTGCCAGTTTGTTGGAATTCCGAAATAAATGTAGAATTTTTGAAATTCCGATCCCAAGAACTCTTAAATTATTGAAATAAATTCATTAAAAATATCAAAATAACAAAATGGATCAAAGGGTAGAACTTTCGACATATTGAACTATTAACATTTGAATTATCAAAAGTTCAAAATGATATTATTTTGAATACCTATAAAAATGTCGTTTATTTTTGAAATTCCAATCCTAGGAACTCCAAATTGATTGAAATTCTTTTATTTAAAATATTAAAATTTCTAAAAATTAAAATTTCGAAATAGAAACATTATATAAATGTAGAAATTCTGATACATAGAACTTTCGAAATGTTCAAATATTAACATTTGAATAATAAAAATTTCCAAATAAAATTTTTCTAATTATAAAAATTTCGAAACTTGAAATTCAAATCCCAGGAACTCTAAAAATGTTAAATTTTTTTGATTATAAAAATTTCAAAACTTGAAATTCAAATCCCGGAACTCTCAAATTTAAAATATGCTCATTAAAGATATCAAAATAACAAAATCTAGGGACTTCAAAGTATAAATTTGTCCAAATTTTGAAATTTCGATGCTTAGAACTGTCGAAATATTGAAATTTTAACATTTGAAGTATAATATATTCAAAGTCTGAAAATGTTCAAATTTTGAAATTTCAATACTAAGAACTTTCGAAATATTGAAATATTAACATTTGAATTATGAAAATCTCCAAATGCAAATATTTTGACAATAGAAATGTCAACATTTTGAAATTCCAATCCCAGGAACTCCTTAATGATTGAAATATTTTTACTTAAATTATCAAACCAATAACATTTCGAATTTGCGAAATAGACAAATTTTATAAATTTCCAAACTCCGATCCATAAAATTAACTCCAAATATTAAAATATTTGAAATTATTAAAATATCCAAATACAAATATTTTAAGTCTAAACATGTGGAAATTTTGAAATTCCAATCCCACAAACTTTAAAAAATGTAAGATATGTTTATTAAAAATATCGAAACATGAAAATCTGAGGGCTTCAAAACATAAAAAATTATAACATTTGGAAATACCGAAGTATAGAACTTTGTATATTTATATATTTTGAACATAAAAATGTCGAAATTTTGACATTCATTTTCGAAAAATTTTTAAAAAGTTAACAACTAGGAATTAATTAACTAGGAATTTTGATTTTTTTATATATAACGTTTTGGAAATTTTGATGCATAGAATTTTCGAAATATTAAAATAATAGCTTCAAAATATAAAAATTATAAAAATTTTAATTTCCAAAGTATAGAACTTTGTATATTTATATATTTTGAGTTTCAATTGAATTCAAAATTTTGGAATCCAAATCCGAGAATTTTTTAAAAACATTGTCGAAATAATTTAAAATTATCAAAATCTAGGAATTTTGATTTTTTATATATAAAGTTTTGGAAATTTTCAAAATATTAAAATATTAGCCTTCGAATTATCGAAATTCCAAATATTCAAAGCTTAAAATATAAGAAAAGCCTGTCAGAACAATTTTTGAAATATGTCCTAAAAAAATAATGGGTTTATCTGATTTACACTGAGATCTAATCAATTCGCAGTTCTATAGACCACATCCCATGATTTCAGTAAATCAGAATAGTAAAACAATTTTTCCGCCTTTGTTGCTAACTTTGTCTCAACTAAAAACTTGCATGTGGAAAAAAAGCAGTTGTTCTAAAATAGTTTTAAATATGACCTGAAAAATTATGGCTTTATCCGATTTACACTGACATCTTATCAGCCGCACTCTTAGAGGCCACGGCCCATGATTTCAGTATCTCAGAATCTATAAAAAATCGTTAAATTTCCTTTTGTTGCCAACATTCCCTCAACTAAAAAATTGCATGCAACTTGAAATCCCTCAAAATTCACATCGCTAGCAGCAACAACTCATGTACCTTCTGCTTGTTGTTGTTGTTTTTCATTGCTGTCATCAACGTTGGTGTGGCGTAGTTATTGTTTATGGTTGTTGTTGCTGTTGTCTTTACTGTCGTCTAATCCTAATAAAATTGCCAGGCCATCAACGTTAATCGTTCAACTGCCTGTCCCTGTGTCCATCTGCCCGTCCAACCGTCTGTCGAGCGTAAACATAGCATTGAGTCCAGTCTCCACAACACACCGATCGCACTGCCTGTGCGGCTGTTTACGGCAAATGTTGCACATTGCTGCCGCTGGCCGATGCATGCAACATTTGCAAAATTGTTGCAGTTAATCACTCATGGCTTGGTGGGTTGTTGCTGATGGCCGCTTTATGACATCGTCGTCTTCTTCTTCTCAAATAATACCAAATTGTTGTTTTTGTTACCGCCCATAACCACTTCCTAAGTCAATCGATGCACCGCGGCGTTCCGCTTCTGCATAAATCAGCTACTCGAGTTTATGTTTATGACTGTTTGGTGATAATTGGATTATTCCCCCTGTTTTTCTTTGGCGGATTATCGCCAATCAGTTGATGGAGTGTGAGTGTAAATTTGTTGAAAATCATTGATTAATCGACCGATCGGTGATGACGGCAATGTTGTGCAAGGACCCGCCTGGCAAGTTGGCGCCTGAAGGAGAAAGTTGGTGTGATGCGATGGAAGGTGTCGATGTGGTTCAGTGATGCGAATGGGTTTTTTAGTTGAGTTGAGTCACAAGTTGAATTGTTGTTGGTTTTGTTGTAAAATGTTTTCAATTGGTGTTTGATGAAACTTGAACTCTTAGTACATCTTTCAAGCGACTTTTTAGAGAACCAAAAGTAAAGTTTGGAAGTCTTGAAAACACTTGAACAAATTTTCATAATTTTATCGTTTTAATGTTTTTAATATATTATCTGTTCTTTTGTTATTACTTTTATGTATTTTTATTGCCATTTTTTTATCTTTTCACCACATCAAACAATTCATCTAAACTTGCCTTGTTCAAGAATTTCACGCTCATAAATCAACACAAGTTTCCACAGCCTCGACAACTTTTCATTTTGCGCTTTTGCAGCTTTTTCAACAGCGAAATTTTTTTTTCATTAAATTCCACAAAGTTTTCTAGTGCAAAAACACAAAGCAGAAAAAGAAGAAGAAGTAGAAGAAGAAGGAAGCAGCAACGCACATTCCTCATAATAAATTTCACATAATTTATTATGCAATTAGTTAAATATGGCAACGACAGCAAGCGAACAAAACAACCAGTTCCCAAACCACCTCTTTCGCTCTTCCTCTTTCTCGCTCTTCCTCTGTCGTCAGTGACGCTGCGAGTACGTTCACAACATTTCTATATATATGAGAAAAAAATCTAAAATTAATTGCAGCATCTGTTGTTGACATTAAAATCCGGCAAGCTCGAGTTGCACCTCTCGCCGCGCAACGCCACTTCGGCCACTTGGCGGCTTGTAATACGCCACGTATGACGTTGAACGGGGCTAATGAATGCAGCCAGTCGGGGTAGGGAGGCGTTTCGGTGTGGTGGAGCTCATGACCTTGAAGTGAAAGCCCGCATTATCTAACGGATTATGGAATGGCGAACGCATGAAAAGGCAAAAGCAACAAGGAAAACTGACAAAAACGAGTAATGTGAAGGAGATGAGTGAGTGAAGTGGTAGGTTTTTGCAGGATGTGGACCAAAGACAGAAAGACAAATGTGTGTGGAGGAGAATAGACATACAGAAAGACAGATAGAGAGATACTTGTGTGCACATATAAGGAAAGATGGACTGGACAGACGGAGTAAACTGGCTGAGAGAGACATGTAGACGAATCGTCGAGCTAAGGTTTGATCCAGAATTGAAGGGAAGATTAAGAAAGAAAATCTATAAAAAGTTGAAATAGTGGACAGAAGAACTTATGAAGCAAAGAACTCATAGCCAGATAGCCACGTGGTCTGCACATTGTAAGTCTGGGTCGTTCAAAAAGCGAAGCGTGCACCCGATTACGAGTGCAAGGAAACATTTAAGCTAAATGCGGCGCCAGTAGCAAAACTGGTCAAAACTATTGACCAAAACTGACCGTAGTCCAAGTTTGTCTGTATGTCTGTGTGTTCTCTTTTTAGTGCACGTGAGTGTTTCTAAGTGTGTGAATTCATATAAATATTTGGCCATAAATTTGTTATACCATTACACTTGGCCACTGTATGACAGCTTGGCACATTTTTTAGTTGTTGTAAGAATTGTTGTCTTGCATTATGTTGATTGTCGACTATTTTGTTGTTGTAAGCCATTGTTGAAATGATTTATACGCCACTGCAATGCCCTAAATCATTGACAATTAAAAAAAAAGTTGGCAATTTTCAACATTTTTATAGCTTAATTCTTTTTCTTTTATTAGATATTTGAGACCACCTCAGACGATTTTTCATGACTTCATATGTACTTGTTTGGTTGTATGAGAGGCGGTAGAGTGCAGATTTTAGAGTAAAACAAAATTGCTGTAACTTGTCTGGTCTTATAAATGGGGTTTAAGTTTGAAGTCTGAAGGATTTTTTGATCGATTTTATTTTAAAGTAGTAGACTTTTTAGCCCATTTTTAGAAAATAAGATTTTGGTTTCTTAAAAAAAGGATGCAGGGATGATAGAGATTTGAGTTGTATGGGCAGTGTCAAGCCCCTTGGCCATAAAAAACAAAAGATATCCAGAAACCTTCCTTGAAACATGTCACACATTTTATTTAAATTTCAGATCAATCAATCAAGTAGTTTTTGGGTCTATAAAGAACAAACATACAAACGGACAGACAAGCAGACAGTCAAACAAACATATAAACAGAACGACAGGCAGACAGATACTGGAGACGCGGTCTTCCTCTTCACTGTCGACTTCAAACCACTGCATCAAACATCTTTTTCACTTTTTTTATTGATTTCTCTTAGGGAAAGTTGTCAGCTAGTTTCAGTAATGTTCAACTATTTCCAAAGTTGCTACGCCTTGTTCAAAGCTTTTAAAATTCACCACTGAACCAGAGATCCATGGAACGAAGTTGTACCAAATTGCAATGCTGTTCGAGTCATAATTCCGAAGTTATTCAACAACAAAGATTTGAGTTTTGTGAACCAAAACTGAACCATTTAGTGTGTCAACATTTCAAACTTATCTGTCGAGGAGTACAATTCTGTACAAGACAAACAGGCAACAAGTCGTACTAGGCGGCTAACGACCACAGCTAGTACTAACTCGTCCCAGTGTGCGACGAGGGACCTCGTTGGATATGTATTTGATCGTTTGATATTTTACACTGATGGATCCAAGATTTCAGATTTTCTCTATTCAATCGGTTGTGGAACAAATTCATGTTTAAACCAGTGTTAAATAATATAAGTTTAATGAATGCTTCAACCGACAATCGTACAACTCTTCTGAACCCGCCGGGATCTTCTTTCACTTCGATCAGTTGCAGAATAAGTTCATGTCTAACGGAGCTTAGAGGTATTGTAAATGCTCTAATGAACAATCGAATACCCCTTACTTAAATCCACAGAAATGGCTCTTCTCCCAATCCATCCCTTGTGGAAAAAGTTCAAGTATCCCTTCCTAGGTGCCATAAACAGCAAATCTGGAATTACTTTCTATGGGAAATCAGATGGAAATCAATAGAAGATTGCTAGATATTTTACAGATATAGTCTTCTCACAAGCGAAAAGAAACCAATACCTCGCTTAGCAGCTTTCGTTCTAAAGTGTCAAGAATCACATCACTATGCATGTAGTCTTGGATGCTTGATGATCCTGCTGCAAGGATCGGACATACATCTAGTAGTCACTGTAGAAGCTGTAAGGATGCCAATTAGAAGGACCTGTGCAATTGGGCAGTTTGAATATGTACGAGGTTATCTAACTTAGGAGTACCATTCTTGAAAACCATAGGCATGTTCCTTCTGTTTAAAATGTGAAGATCGCTGTAGTTGGAGGAAGACGGTGAAGAGGGAGACCGAATCTCCGATGGAAGGATTAGTTGAGTATGATTTGCCATCACTTGGTGTGGCCAACTGGTGAAAGCGATCTGCATCTGCTTTGCGCGATGCCCGGAAAAAAGTTTTATACAGGGTTGTAATCTGGTGACTTATGACTACTTATGGTGGTTATGACTAGTTAACAAAGCAAGCTAGACGAGGTCTTGGAAAAGGAACTCGAATTTAAAATGAATCCAATAGATAAATAGATGCCAACAGTTAAAATACCTACAAGTAAATTTTTAGATTGAAGCGTCACCATTCTTTAAAACTCTAGGCGAGGTCTCGAGTCAGAAGTTCTGAGCTTAGATCTAAAATGGATTTAATAAAGTTTCGCGCAAAAGTTGTCACCAAATGTTCTTTGGCTCTAATTCGTTTATGAATGAATGTATGAATGAATGAATGAATGAATGTATGAATAAATGTATGAATGACTGAGTGAATGAATGTATGTATGAATGAATGAATAAATGAATGAATGAATGAATAAATGAAAAAATTAATAGATAAATGAATGAATGTATGTATGAATGAATGAACGTATGAATGTATGAATGAATGAATGAATGTATGAATAAATGAATGAATGTATGAATGAATGTATGAAAAAATGAATGAATAATTGTATGAATGAAGGAATGAATTTATGGATGAATGAATGATTAAATGAATGTATGAATGAATGTATGTATGTATGAATAAATGAATGAACGTCAAAGCAGAACTTAGCATCTGCCGATAGAGTGATGACGTTTTCACCACCCTGTAGAATAGTTAAAATTCAAGTACATGCTAAAATTTAAGGTTCACCAGGGTCTGGAATTAAAACATTCTCAACATTATCCTTACATGGAATCTGGGTTCCACAACCACAACCTAACCTACCATAACAGAGAAACATTCATTTTTATAGACATTTTTTCTTCTGTGTTCCAATAATTTAATTAACTTTTATTTTACTCTCCGAAATTAATTGCTTACTACGGCAACACAAAAAACTGGTTTAGCCTCAAAGCGAAAAAAAACCTAACCTACAATTATGCGCAGATCGCACAAGCACTCAAATTTCTCGCTTACGCAAATGGCAGCCAATAAAACTTGAACGCCAAGAAAAAAACTGTTTGATAAATGTGTGGACATAATTTACAAGTGTCGATTTATTAAAATTTCTGCAGCAACAAAATATTCACACATACTTTTGGCCAGTCGGCGAATTAACTCACTTCATACAAATTTATTTTTATTTTTTAGTGACTGTGTGTGTGTGTTGCATGCAATATCGACCATTTATTGAAACGATAATTTGTAATTTATAATTCAATTATTGCTGGGGCCATTTTCAATTTGCATTTTTGCGCGATATGGCAACACTGCGCCCACAGCCTGCAGCGATCGCAATTACAATTTTAAAAGCGCATAGCGACTTGACTTCATAATTTAAAACAACAGACCAAATTTTATGCTGAACTTTTTTATGTTTTCTGCATGAGAAGAATTTTTCGCACACTCGTTAATACAACAACAACAATAATAATAGAGTTGAATGTGCGTTGCTCTGTGATGACTTTTTGTGTTTCTTGTATGGTCGACTGGAAGATTTATGGCGAATTAATACGGTCAAAGGTGACAATGCTGTCGCTGACTGAAAGCGAATTCAACGACGGACGATGTGAGAGTTGCGTGGTGCAGTGGCGGTTCAAGGGGTCAAGGCCGCAACATTTGCTTTGAACTTTTATTAATTTTTGAGAAGAACTAATGGAGCGAGGCATCAATGATCAGTGACCCTATTGAGGGTTTGGGAAGTACTAGAAATTTAAATAAAAAATATTAATAAAATTTCTGAGATATTTTCTGACTTTTATTTCATTTCAACTTTATTTAAAATTGGCGCCCCGGTCTGCGGAGCTTAAAATATGCACGTGAAGACATCGCAATGATGCGCCAATGAGACGCAATTTAAGCGTTTACTTATTGTATTTGTTGCCGCCCTCCCGCTGCTGCACCCCGCCGCCAGTGTCAGCGGCATTTTTGCAATTCATGACAAGTGGTCTTAAATTAATTACTAGCAATAAATAAAGACAGAAAGACAGACACTCGCACACCCACACACACAAAAAATACAAAAACAAAAACAATCTGCTCAGCGAACAAGCAACCATCAAATGCGAGAAGGAGACAGACATATTCAAACGAACGTATGCGGTTTTGTTGAAATTTTTACGCTTCTCGTATTTGTTGATTTTGTTGCATGTTTTGTGTTATTTGTTTTTGTGTTTTTTTTCATGCATTGACAACATGCAAAAAAATATAAATTTAATTTATGGCAAAATAACAATTGCACAGAGCATTGGCTGCAGTCGCAAGCGTTTTATTACGCGGTCTTACAACAAAAACAACAACAACAACGATAGCAAATCAAACGAATATTTGTTTAAGCGCGACTTGAGCGGCGGCGGAAGAGGAGCAGCAACAAATGATTGAAGGCAACATGAAACAGCAACAACAACAACAACAAAAACTGTGACAGCAACTGCACAGACAACAAAAATCAATTGAAATTAATTGAAATTTGAAGACCGTAACGCAAAATGTGGCCAAGTGGAGCCAAGCAAAGAAGCGTTTTCCAATGCTTAGGCGGCATTCAGTAGCTGCAAATAACTTTGACGCCGACACTGCTGCCTGCAGTTAGAGTGAGCGGTGTGTCGGTGGGGTGCGGTGGGGTGGGTGTTTTGCAGTTTGGCAGGTACACTTTAAATATTTCTTTAATTATTTGCAGTTTGTCGTTGCATTTTTGCGTTTCGTTGCTGCATTGATTTATGGCAAAACAATAAGGACAACAACAATAAAAACAACAACATGTTAGCAATTGCAAGCAATGTAAATGCATTAGCAATGCCGAACAGAGGAAATGTTTTGCCATTACAATAGCATTTCCTCCGTGTTTTTGGTGTCTTGTTCGTGCTTTGCATGAATTGTTAATAATGCTACGACAGCAGCAAATACAACAACAAAAATAACAGCGGCAACTTGCATTTTCACTTCAGTGTAAATTTAATGGCTGCAATTAAGCGACCAGCAAGTGTGGGCTTGGGTCGCAAGCACACAAACACACACACACACACACATAGGAATAGGTGTTGTTGCTATTGTTGTTGTTGTTGGTTTTGCTATTTTAGCTTGTGGTTTTTTTGTTGACAGCACTGTTAAAACATATTAATTAAGCTTGCAGTCTTTGGCCGGAAACATTGCAACTGTTCGCTGGCCAACGTGACGTATGAGTGATGGGAATTGCGTTGGCTGTGGTTCTGAATGTAGGGGAATAGTTTTTTCTGGAATATTTTTTGGGTTTTTGTTGCACTTAGTTTGATTCAAGATTATCTATTTAATATATTTTATGTTTAAATGTACAATTAATGAAGCTCTGAAAAAATTTAAAAGAGAGAAATAAAGATCAAAGTTCGGTCAGTGAATAGAAGAAAACTTTGTTAGAGGTTCGGTCACGATTGCCTTTAACTAACATTTTTTGTGCCAAAATTTTCCAAAATTTTAAAACCCAAAATGAGAAGAAAAGGACCAATTTTTGTTTTCGAAAAACTGTGAAACAAAACATAATTTTTATATGGACATTATTACTAAGTATTTGCTTTAAAAAGTTAGTCTTTTTACTTTACACAAAAGCGGTCCAAAGGCTCAAATGAAATAAAAAGGCCCACGTTAGGTCCAAATGGTCCGTGGCAATCATGGGTTTGGTTGATGTTAGGTGGTTAATTGGTGGTTTTGGTCATGGGGTTGTTAACTAACGAAGAAGGATCTACAAATAAAAGAAGAAATAAAGTAAACATGTGTTTGTTACAAAAATGGTGAATGTCAAATATGGTTTCAAAATTAATTTCCTAAAGGTATTGAATTGAATTTCTTAAAGGTAGGTATAACCTCTCTCCCTCACAAATGAAAGCCTGTATGCACCAGTGGGTGCAGAAAGAAGGAGGGGAATAGTTATAAGTCTCTGTACTGGAAATGGAACAGAATGTATTTAGAACGGAAGCAACAAACCACAAGAAATGCACTAATTCAGCCCTGCAAAACTAAGAATTCTCAAAAGCTGAACAATGGCTGAACATTAAATCTCTATGGCAAAATTTAGTTCTTGGAATTAAGAGGAACATTTTAAATATATTTAAAATTTCTTTTATATTTTGGTAATCACTATTCGCATAAATTCTGTATTAGTATTGGCATATTTTCAAGAATTTATGTTATTTTAGTGAAGGTTTGGAAGATCTCGAGCTGTACAAGAATCTTTGCCACACCTAGTCTAAAAAAGGCTTCTAAGGATCGCTTCATATTTATTGTGGAGAAACCCATCACTGTCTTTCCAAAGTAAACCAGACGGATCTCCTAATGAAAGTAAGAACTTAGGTCCAAAATTTCAACTTGTAAATGAAGAAGAGAATGAATCGATGAATAAATGGATAGATGGAAGAGCCGAAAGAGTCGAAAGAGGAGTTCTGTAAGCACTTAGGCTTAGGAGTCTTTTACATTTAAGATTCTGCAGCATGATAAGTGTTACGATTTGGAAGGACTTTCCTCCTGTGTAAATCTAATAGATTTTCTTACGAATCTTAGGTGATTGCATAAAAAACTAACTTTCTTCAGTTCTATAACATCAGAACACGAGATGTTGTTGTTATCTCATTCAAGCGTCCTGTGTATGTAAAAAAAATTCCTTGTGATGTCTTTCTTCTTCTGGCAGAATGCTCAAGTGGAATTCTTCATAATGCTAAAGGTGCCCATATGTTGGCTTCAGAGATCGTTCAGCTGGCGAAAGTCTATTGCTCTAATTTGCGTAAGGCATAGAAAGTGTTGTAGAGTTTCTACTGTTTACTTACCTCCACAACTCCTGAAGAAAGGGCTTGATAGAAGTTGCCGCCTTTTGCGCATGGAATCAATTACGCAGTGCCCGATAAGGGCCATCCAGAGGTTCGACTCAGAGGTGGGCTGAACTGAGGGTTTGTTCAGAGTTTTATGAAATTTAGAAATCTTAATTTTTTTTAACAAATGTTTTATGTTTTTTTACTTATATAACCTTAAACGTGCCACTTTTCCATTATAGTGAAGTAGCGAGAAGAAACATATGAGAACAAGAAGGCCACAGGTGATTGGGATACTACAACATCTAAGAGTCAACAAATAGTAATCAAATTGGTATCAAATTGAATTATTCAAACGATTTTGAACGATTTTTTCAAACTTTTCTATAACAAAATTCTTTCCTTAAAACGTAGATCTCCTTATTACGAATTGACTGCAAGCACGTAAGTTTTTTGTTTCACTTTTGAAGCTCTATTCTGCCAATTCTAACAATATTCACCTCGGTAACAGTGGAATACTTGGTGTAAGTTGTCACTTTTTGATTTTCTCAGACGTTGTGATCTTACTTATAATGAATATTTTAGCTTACATAAGTCAGGTTCTGTTGGGTTATGGTGGCAGCATCTATAAGAGATACACTCTGAATGGGATTGAGCCTGGAAAGCCCTTTGTGGTACCACATATTTTACAGGGTTTTGAAATGTGTAACACGCAACACTGTTTTTTCAACACATGTTAAAAGACACTTTTGAAACAGATAGTTAAAGGAGGGGATGGGTGCCCTACAGTTGAACGCCGAATTCGAATGGCGGTCGGCAGATTTTGTTTCATACTTGGAGCTTTTGCAATGTTTAACATACTTTGCAAATCTTGTATTTTGGTATATAGCTTTGTGTTTTCTGTACAATGAACACATTTTGAACTCTTAAGCATTTTTTATTTCCATATAAGAAATTTTTTCAAATTTTCAAATTTTGATGAGCGCTTCAATAAAACTTTGTTGCAAGAAAAAAGCGAAATGTTTTTTAATTTGGGGCCTCAAAAAGTTAAAAACAACGAGAGAACAGAGAAAAGGATGTTACCTACGTTTCACATTAAGTCAAATGATCACTTTGGAACGAATTCCTTTAAAAGTTGAAGTGCTTCAAGTATTTTCGTCGATGGGAACAATATGGCGATTATTGTTTTTGTTTCTTTGAATTTATTAGAAGATTTTCCCAAAAAATAAAAATTAAAAGATGACGTGAATGAATTAGTGATATGAATGAAATGAATTAAAAATTCAACACTTGAAAGTAAATTGAAAAAAAAAATTCGATAGTTAGAAAGTTTACTGTCGTAAGTTTCGTTCTGAGAGAAATGGTCTAACCAACCACAAAGGTTTATTAAGAACTGAAAAAAATTCGGAAAGGATGCAAAAGGAGCTGCATTAACATTCCATTCATTATATATTTAATATATTTTCTGTGTAACAAACTTTTTATATAACAAAGTAGTTTTTAATTCTGTACTGCTTCCCTATAAAAATTGATTGTTGATTGATTGTGAATCATACAAAAATATTTACAAATTCCTCACAATTACAACTTCCTACGCAAATAGTTTCTGCAATTGATTCGTTGTAAAAATTTCTATTTATAACATTTTTATATATTTATTACTTCACATTAGTCTCTGAGTCATAGGGAATTTTTAAATTCATTGCGTGTTGTTTCCTGTTGTCAGCGTTCACCTTCACTAATGCCAACATTTGTGCCGCATCACAAATGCGCATTGCACTTGCAACTTGTGGCTTTTTAAATATTGCAGCCTCCCCGCCCGCCCGCGGCCGCCGCTTGGTCGCCTCAACGACAAATTCAACGTGCAACGCTTTGCCAACTGCCAACACCTCATCGACCGGCGACCGTTTAGTGGCCGCTACTGCTGTTGTTGTTGTTGTTAGCTGTTGTTGTTGTTATAGTTAGCTGCTGTTTCTATTGTTGTTGTTGTTGTCGTTTGGGGCATGTGGAATGCTCGTAGCGTTGAGCTGAACGCAGCGCTTCAAGCATAATGCGGTGTTAATTGCGAAGCATTCGTTAGGCTTCATTCGCACCGCACAATGTGCATGCAACAACAACAACAACAAAACCAACAATCTCACTGACGCCAACTGACTTTAATACACATCTGAGTATGTGAGGTTAGGTGCGCATTTTTGTGTGCTTCGTCGAGCAAATGTTTGTAGCTCAGTGTTGTTGTTGTTGCTGTTGCTGATTTTGTTGTAATGCGCCATTATGACTACTGCACTTTTACTATTATTGTTGTTGTTGTTGTTCTTTCTGAAATAAAGATGCGCGCCGCATTTTGCACACCAATCAAGCAACTTTTGTGTGCGCGTCTAACAACAACAACAACAACAACAACAACAACAACAACAACAACAATAATGCTTACTGACTAGCAGACACATCTGCAGACGACTGCAGCAGACATAGCCGTGGCCCTCAGTTTTGTAGGCCGCGCACAATTCGACTTAAAAAATTATTGTGTGAATTATTTTGCTCAATTTTCGAGCGGCTGCGTATCGAGATGACAACAACAACAACAACAACAGCAACTGTTTTGCCACCGATCGATGCAGCGAAAATGCAAATAATTGCAGTCACTTGCAGCTCTTCATGCCAACGCCAGCAGCATTCGAGCTGCCAAAGTGTGACAGAGGAGGCGCAGTTGGGGGGGAAGGACGAGTGGCAGCTGCGCACTCGAGTGCAGTGCAAACGCGCAACTTTTAATGAAATTTCTACTTACTTACGCTTTATGGCCAGTTAAGTAAATACGCCAAGCGGCCAATCAGTCGGCCGGCCATTGCGGCCAGTTGGCTGCGAGCGAAAAGTGGGTCGCGGCGCTTAATTAGAAATGGCTAGCTGCGCTTATTTGGTCGGAAATTATGTAAATATTTTGATGGCCAAAGGAAGTGTTGGCTGACACGTTGCGTTGATTTAAGCGTTGCTCCAGTCAGCACCGCGCGAGCTCATCAATTGCACTCAGATACATAAATTTGGCTTTTTAAGCGGCACAAACAACGCACATAACCTTAAAACGTTCACAATAAGAAATCTAAATAAATATTTATGAACGTTGAGCAAATACAAAATTTCTACTTTCTGTGTGTTTGTGTGTGTGTCAACTCTTATGCTATTTGCAATCTGTATTAACATAAAGTTTGCTATAAAATTGTTATGATTTTATCGGTGAAATTCTTCAAATGCCTAAACGCGAACGCGTGCGACGGCGCAGACAGTTAGATGCGCCACGAAACCGGTTGCTGCTGCATGCCACATGCAGCAAATGTGGCACTGGTTAGTAATGTTGTTACTGTTGTTGTAGTTGCTGATTATGAAATTAGAGATTGTTTGGTTAAATTTGCCAGCAAATGGGACGCCGGCCAGCGACTGACTTTTTAATTGAAAATCGCCTGCGTCGCCATAGCAGGTGTGCGTGTATGTGTGTCTGTGTGTGTGTGTCAGAACCTTGATGGACACCGAATGGAACATTTGACCAGACACATGCTTCACTGCAGCCGCAGCTAAAAGTGTGCAATGTGCAAACTATACAGACAGACAGACAGACGCATCGAGAGACAGTCCAGACAGATAGACTTTTGTGCGTACAGTCCGCAGTGCAGTTAACTGGCAGCAAAAGTTATTTATACGCCTTGTCGCACTCGGTTGCAGCATTGAGCGCTGCTCGCTTCCGGGTTTTAACAAAATCCAACATTTTATGATTTGCTGCTTCTGGCCATAGATTTGAGCTGAAATATGTTTTTACCTACAGTCTGTTACAGAAGAAAGTGTTGGAGAATTTCATTAGTGAATTGAAGTGCATTTCTGTTTCTCTTTTGTGGGCTTTGAAACTATCAAAAGATCACTTCGAATTTTACTTAAACTTTTTTGTAACAAAAATTGTAAAAACATTTTAAGTGGCACAGACTGTAACTGAAATCTGAAAACAAAAATTAATTGTATTATTAAATTAAATAAAATGATTTTACTAAAAATCAATTATTAAATGATATGGTTTTATTGAAAATGATTTTATCATTTAATTTCAAATGATTTCATTAAAAATCAATGCATCGATGTTCAAAAACTGGAAACATTTTTAGCTAACTTCAAATATTAAAGTTTCTTTAAATCGCTTTAAGGATTTATGCATTTCTGTCACTATATAAACAACAACAACAACAATCGAGCTACGCAACGTCCTTGACTTGGCTCACAGTGCAGAGGCCGCCCGCTGTCGCCGTAATTTTGCTTAGTGCTTTATAGCTGTTGGTATTTTGTACATGATTGTTGTTGTTGTTGTGGTTGTTGCTATTACCGCATGTGTGACACAAATTCCAAGCAGCCACTGCAAGTGTAAATAATTAAAATGCCACAATTTTGCTGGCAACATTGAATTCTCATGTCCTGAAAACCGCAGCAACAGCAGCCGCACAGCTGAGCCATGATTTCTTGTTTTGCCACTCGAGCAGCAACAATAACAACAACAATAATAGCAACAGTAACAACAGCTATTGCACGTATTTCAAGAGTTACAACAACAGCCACAGCAACACCAACAGCAACAACAAAAAAACCACATTATCAACAACAACAATAACAACAACAGCCAGGCTACTGCTGCTGCCTGACCTTTTTCAGCAGCTTCTGCTGCGGGCGCACTTGACAGCTTGTGCGGCTGCTTTAATTTAGAACGGTTAATGTTATAGTTGTCAAAATTGTTAATCGATTTTCTTATGTCTATATTTTAAAACATACATTGTTTTTCTAAAGTATTATATTTAAATTTAAAAATAATAAAAAAAAAGTTTTGTCCTTATGTAGTTATTTTTGTATAAGTTTTTTAAATAAAAAATATTTTTTATTATATTTTTTTGAAAGAAATATTTTAAAATTTGTTAGTTAGTTTTGTTTTGTATTAAATTTTTAAAGATTTTATTAAGGTTTTTTATATATTTTTAAATTTGTATTTATAAATTTTTTCCAACCTCGATAGTCAAGCGGGTAGCGCGCTGACTTCTCATACCAAAGGCTCCAGGTTCGATTCCTGGCTCGGGCTGGTGCAACACTCGTCTACTTCTATCGCTATCCACATGAACGGAATGAGAATTACAAGAATCGCACAAGTGCGCTCTTGGCAGGCAATGGCAAAACCTCCAAGTGTGAACGAAAAACTGCCAATCGCCGTTCGGATTCGGCGTTAAACTGTAGGTCCCCTCCCCTTTCCCCATCCGCTTGAAATGTGTGCTGTAACATATGTTGGCAAAACAGTGTTGCATACACAGTTCAAAAACGGGTGAAATATGTGGTATCACAATGGGCCTTTCAGGCCTCCGAGTGTGTCTCTTATAGAGGCAGCCACCGCAACCTAACCTAACCTAATACTTTCAAAGTATTGCAAACAATTATTTTTTTACTTGTACAATTTTTTGTTGTCAACAATGTTTTTTAAGGCGCAAAGCGTCGTAAAAGCGCTAAAAGCACTTTAACAATTTTAAGAGAAAATTCAGTTTACAGTTGCGAGAAATTCACTCGATAAATATGCCACAGTGCACGCCCAGTTCGTTTTGTGTCCTTAGACTCCACAGTTGTTATTTATGTTTATTGTGTGCTCCATAAAATAGAAAATCCTTGTAATTTTGTTGTGGGAAAAGCACTGCACACATGCATTTTACAGTTGCACGAGGGTAGCGTAATAAGTAGTACTTATGTTGTTTTGTTTTTACCTTATTCACTCGGCGTGGGAGCAAATTTAAGTGAACCTATGATAAATGTTGCCAGTTGCATTAATAATGAAATTTTCATGGTTTTCGATTTTTTAATTTTGGTTATAAATAGTTTTAGTTATAAAACTCTGTTCCTTTCATTTCTGTCATGAATAGTTTTTAGTCACTATTTTTAATTTTTAGTCGAATTAAAATTTTCCCAACACTGATACACAGGCGTGGATTCAGAAAAATATTTCGGGGGTGGGGGGGTTTCAAAAAGTAATTCTTTAATATTTGTGAAATGCCTTTGTATGTAGTTTTATAGGCGATCCAAATATTTCGGGGGGGTTTCAACCCCCAAAACACCCCCCTGATTCCACCACTGCTGATACACAAAAGCAAACACAGATGCAATAAACCTACACCGTAGCACATAAACTTCTACATACATTTGGCTGCAAGCACAACACATACATGCACACAGTCACAAATATTAACACACATACATATATAACAATAAATTACACATGTTTTATGTCCAATGTGGCTGTGTCCATTTCAAATTAGATTGTCCTACTTTCGAAAACACACACACACACACACACAAAGCGCACGAAATGCTTTAAATTGCACAACAAATGAAAACAAAACTCTCCGCAATCCCCTCGACAGTCATTTGACCAATGACAAGTCACTTTAATTTGTGTATACCTAAACCATTTCGAATCTTAAGGCCTAAAGTATTTTCAAGTCGGTGATGATCCGCACGAGCATCTCCTCCCGCTTCGTCTTCCGTTTGCCGTAGTAGACGTAGCTGTTAAAGCGGTAGTCACCGGCCTGCAAATACACCGGGATGCTGCCCGCCTCCAGCGTCATGTTGTGTATGTAGTAGAAGCCCTGAAAAGTGCGCAACAATTAGTCGCTGGCACAGACTCAAACCAACTCAACTCACTGGATTCACCGGGCAGTTCTCCATGAAGTTGGCGTACTTCAACAAGTTGCGAAACCAGGTGCGCAGCAGACTCGACTTGAAGGTCTCGTGCAGCATCTGACAGACGCTAAAGTCGTGGGAGAACAGCGTCTGGAAGTGGCGCGAGTTGGTCAGCTTCAATTGGACGTCCTGGTTGCAGCGAATGCCGAGCGGCAGTGTGCGCGGAATGTACATGTCGATGTTCAGAGTGCCGTTCACTACGCTCGAGGTCAGGTTGGAGTAGTACTTGGGATTGAACTCGACCTTGCTGCTCACGTACTGCATGCGGCGCTCTACAATTGCAACAACAACAACAACAAGAATGTATTACAACGGCATCGAGACGCTATTGGCTGACTTACGCAACATATTCCTGGCGGCCAGTGTCAGACTGAGACATCCGACGAGACAAATTAGCGCCAAACGGCAGTGAAGAATTCTCGTCATGCTGTCAGTTGGGCAAATGCGAGAAGAAACATTGTTTTGTGTATATTTCGAATGCTGATGAAGTACTTGTGGTTGTTGTTGTTATTCGTTTCGGTTCGTTTTGGGCAATTTGCAATGATCGCTGTGTGTGTGTGTGGACCTGGCGATATATTATCTGCTAATGGTTTTATCATTAGGCGGCGGCGAGCAGCAAAGTGGAAAGCTCATTAGCAGCAACTCTTGCACTCATCAACAGCCGTCGAGCGGACCGCACTTGACAAACGATGCCATGTGCCAATAACGGCCCAACAAGCGGCCAAATGACTTTAACCTACTTTCGGCCATTCGGCCAGCGACCAGTTGATGAAGCTGCTGAAAATTTCAAGCAGCGCGAATGTTGCAGCGAAAGAATTTGCGGCATTTTCTGACAGCATTCTGGCCATTCACTAGCAAAGGCTTCAAGAATCGACTGAAGAATGCCTCAATAAATTGCAACAGTTCCAAGAAGCACAAAGAGAAATGTTAAGGGTCAAGGCAGATGATTGTACAGTTAGCGTTCGATTGAACTTGGAACGTTAGAATGCTGAATGCTTTCTTTCGAATCAGTGTTTAGTAGAAAATCGAGGACGGAGTTGTACGTGAAGAAATTTGTTTCTACAAGTGAAAAGAATTGTCTTCTCTGTTCAACTATCCAGAAACTTCAGCTTTCGATGCTTCAAAAAGTTTCTTTCTAATCAATGTTCAGTAAAAAATCAAAGTCATATGGGTTACATTAATAATAGTGTTGGAAAATATTTGTTCTATATATAAAAAAATTCTCCGTCTGTCGTTAAATTATTCCTGAGTCCGATTCTTAAATACAAATACATTTGTCTGCTCTTTTCTAACCCTTCTCTGTCTGTCTTTAAAGTCTTCCAGTGTCCGATTTAAAAATAAAAATAATAAAATAAAACTTGTCTGCTCTTTTCTGAGACTTCTCTGTCTGTCCTTAATGTTTTCTCAGTGTCTAACCGATTGCTCGCTGCTTTGAAATGATTTTTTCTTAAATAAAAAAATTATTTTTTTGTTATTTTCTGAGACTTCTCTGTCTGTCCATAAAGTCTTCCAGTGTCCGATTCATAAAATAAAAAAATAAAATAAAAACAAAAAACTTGTCTGCTCTTTTCTGAGACTTCTGTGTCTCTCCTTAAAGTCTTCCAGTGTCCAATCGATTGTTCGCCGCTTTGAAATGAATTTTTCTTAAATAAAAAAACTTGTCTGCTCTTTTCTGAGACTTCTCTGTTTATCCATAAAGTCTTCCAGTTTCCGGTTCATAAATAAAAATAATATAAAAAACTTGTCTGCTCTTTTTTGAGACTTCTCTGTTTGTCCTTAAAGTCCTAAAGTGTCCAATCGAATGCTCGTTTCTTTGAAATGAATTTTTTCTACATAAAAATAAATGTTTCTGCTATTTTCTGAGACTTCTCTGTCTCTCCATAAAGTCTTCTAGTGTCCGATTCATAAATAAAAATAATTAAAAAAAACCTGTCTGCTCTTTTCTGAGACTTCTTTGTCCGTCCTTAAAGTCTTCCAGTGTCCAATCGATTGCTCGCTGCTTTGAAATTAATGTTTCTTAAATAAAAAACTTTGCTCTTTTCTGAGACTTTTCTGTTTATCCATAAAGTCTTCCAGTGTCCGATTCAAAAATAAATTAATAATAAAAAAAACTTGTCTGCTCTTTTCTGAGACTTCTCTGTGTGTCCTTAAAGTCTTCCAGTGTCCAATCGATTGTTCGCCGATTTGAAATGAATTTTTCTTAAATAAAAATAAATCTTTCTGCTATTTTACGAGACTTCTCTGTCTGTCCATAAAGTCCTCCAGTGTCCGATTCATAAATAAAAATAATAACAAAAATACTTCTCTGCTATTTTCTGAGACTTCACTGTTTGCCCTTAAATTCTTCCCCTGTCCAATCGATTGCTCGCTGCTTTGCTCTTCACACAGAAAAATGATAATTTTCCTAAATAAAAATACATTTCTCTGCTATTTTTATGACCCATTTTGTGTTGTTAAAACAAAGTAAAACAGAATGAAATTAGTATCAATTTTCTCACTCAACAGCTGCGCATAAAAAATGAGGTTATAATGTGGCGCCCCAATTAACTGGCGCGCTGACAGTCAGCAACAATTCGACTCACACACACTCACACAGCTGAAACCATTACAAATTGTATGCTTTACTCTTTACACTTTTTCCAATTTTTCCATTTTTTTCACTTTTCCCTTTTTTCTGTTTTAGTTGATTTTTATTTTCAATTTTTTTAAGCGTCCATTTCACGCGACCCAGACCACTCAGCGCCGCCACGTCACACATTCAAAGCGCACACCATTAATTATTGATAAGTCCGACTGTCATTGTGAAACTCAGCCAAAACGAAAGGAAGCTCCTTCACAAAAAAAAAGGACATTTCCGGGTACAAAGTGGAAAGTGCAAGCACACAAAGCACTAAGCGATAATTAATTTAGCGTGTTGAAAAATATACACCAGGTTTTGTTTTTCTTTTCTATCTTTTTTGGTTTTTTACTTTTCAATTTTTAAGTGCCAAAGGGAGGTTTTAACCTACTTTCCCAAGTAAGCTCACGAAGGGGAGAAACGTAGCATAGCGCAAGGGGCCGCAAATAAGGAGTCAGTTGTCATTTATTAGGCGAGCTGAACTTTTGAAACAGTTAATGTGGCAATTTAATGGTAATGAAAGTGAAGAAAGTTGATGCATTAGAAGCGTAATTAGGGAGTTATTACGAAAATTTGGGGCAAAAGTGCATTGGGTTTGCTTTTGACTTGCTTTGACTTTGCTTGGGGGAATTGTTACGCTTTTTAATGTACTTTTGTTGTTGTCAAAGGACTGAAGTCGTAGGTTTTCTGTCATATAATTCAAGTAGTGATAGAGATTTGAAGAAAATTTGGTAAATTTTTGACCAAAAAACTACTAACTGAATAAAGCTGGAATCAAATATGAAAAAGATGTGAATTCGGTTCTGAGATGTGGAAACCATTTTTTAATTAGATGACAATAGAACCAATCAGAATATAGAACATGATTTCAGTTAGGTTGTTCTTTATGCGCCAAAAAACGAAACAAAAAACAGATCTGTGCTCTTAAAATTGCACTTTGTAGTAAAATTTTGTCTGGCCAAAGCAGGCGTAGTTCGTATCGTTAGATTGTGCCACAACAAAACACACTGTAATTTTTTAACGTAGCTCATCGCTGTAGAAAGTTTATTTACTGGTGAAAGTACTATTTGAAGATAAAACAATGAGGAACATTAGGCTTAGTATTAAATTCCTTACTGGTGGCTCGTAAAAAAAAGAAATAAACTATCAATACCTTCAAATTTGTTTAAATAAAAGTAGATACATTTAATTTTACTGGCCAACGTATACGTAGTTCGTATCGCTGAATTGTGCCACAATAAAAAACACACTTCCATTCTTCAACGCAGTTCATCACTGTAGAAACTTTATGTCCTGGTGAAAGTACTATTTGAGGATAGAACCATGAGCAACATAAAGCTTCACGTCAAAGCAAGTATTCCCTACTTGTGGTTTGTTTAAAAAAAATGAAAAATATGTACCTTAAAGTGTTTTATATTGTTAAAATAATGTTTTCTGGTCAACGCAGGTGTAGTTCGTATCGCTGGATTGTGCCACAATAAAACACACTGTAATTCTTTAACGCAATGTCCACAACGCAAACCACTTTTGTCACTTTATTTATAATTTTCCACTATTCACTTGATTTTCATTCCATTGATTCACTAGTCACTTTGAGGATGGACCCATTAGGGACATTAGGTTTAGGTTTAGAGACATTAGGCTTCACATTAAAGCAAGTATTCCCAATTTGTGGCTTGTGGGAAAAAAAACCAAAAAGAAAAAGATGTACCTTAACATTTTTTATATTGAATTGTGCCGAAGTAAAACACATTGAAATATTTGTATCTACAATTTGCCACTCATCACTTTACTTTCATTTCACTGATTCAGTAATCACTTTACTTTTAATTAATTTTTCTTATCCATGTTGCTTTGAAAATCTCGAACGGATACATTGTTCATCAATTTCTCTTACACAACTTATCAAATAATCAATCAGTGTTGAATAATTGTCAACTTCAACCCACTGAGTTGTTCACTGACAGCTGAATGTTATTTATACATCAGTAGGATTTGATTTTATTTCCAAACAAAGAAAGAAAATCCTCACTCTTCACTCATTAATCAGTGATTACATAAAAATGTCCATTAAAAATGCTAACAAATTCTGAAAAAATCCACATTTGTCGGAAATCACATAATCACAAAAAACTGTAACAAAACATTCATTAAATCTCAAGCAATATTTTTCATGATGCTTTCTGTATGCATGTTCGAGGCAATCGCGATTCCAAGCTGCTTTCCGGCGCCAACCAACATTTCCATTGCATTAAAAATTGCATTTGAAATGTCGGAAATTACAGCAGGAAACAAATCGCCAACATTTTCCATCGCCAACGTTTCATTTCGCCCGCAATAATGGTTTATTACGCAAAGGAAGCGACTTCAATGGCAGCCATGTCGGCTTCAAGAACAGCAACAAATGCGCGGCGCATAAATTCGCATTTTTTAGGGGGAGATGAAAATGTATAAATCAGCGCGTATCAACGATAAATTAGAAGCACAACAAGCGCAACGCAGCGCAAGCGGCCAATAATTGCAGCAGCGAGTCGAGCTCCAACGCCAACTTTGGCCATTAGGTGGCGGCCAGTTGTGGCGTTTTTGCTGCGTTTTGTAATTTCGTTTTGCTATTTTACTTCTTGAGTTATGTCCACGAAAATCTCAACTGCCAACGTGGAAAATCTGTGCAAAGTTGCCACTAATTTTGTTGTTTTTGTTTTGTTGTTCTGCTGTCTTGTGCGTCAATGCACAGTTGATGTCTTAATTATGACAAAATATTTTTTGTGCACAAATCTGTGCTATTTGAACGATTATAAGATTTTTTGTAATCAAATTGAGTTGTTGAGAATTAAGTGTGTTTGATTTGTGTGTTGAAAATGTTAAGTTTTGTCATTGAAAACATAGTTCGATGAATCTTTCAAACTTATAAAAACGATGTAAATGATCCAAGTAAGCGTTGAGCGTTGTCTGTACCCTCTCTTACTTTCTGTTCAATTTTTCAAATTGCTCCAAGTTGTTTTTATTCAAATAAACTATTAGTTTATTTCAATGACAAAATTTCGCTTTCCAATCTATGCTGAAGAAATCAAATTAATACTACTCGCAATTAGTGTCAGTTTGAAATCCATTTAGCCACTTTATCGTACACCAAATTGCTTCATAATTGGCTCATTCCACTAAATTGACGCGTGCGAAAAAATTTTGCTTATTTTTGGGGTATGGACGCAAAATTCTCGGAATAGTTTTATCAGCAATTGCACAAAATTCCGAGTTAAAATTAAATCAAATTGATTTAGTAGCGTCTTTAAACGCAGCCAAAATTCTGGGAAAAACGACAACAGCAACAAATGATTTATAATGTTTGACATTGATTTTTCTGCAATAAAAATTGCCAATATTTGATGATAAAATTTTAACTTGGCGTATTAAGTGGAATGAGGGAGCCAATTTTTCTAGTGAAAATATTTGTAAGAATATTAATTTAGAAGACTTACTGCATGGGTGCCATAAACACATAAGATTGTTTGAGTTAAGGAGACTTGAAATCAATATGAAAAATAAGTATTTTCTATAAATTTTTGGCGCACATTTAAACTCAGAACCTTCTTCATCTAAACTGTCTTATGGAGTCTTTAAAGTCAACTGAGATAATCTACAGTTTGTGGACCCAATAGAACTTTTGTAATGCTTTGAGATTATCCAGTCGACTAGAACTTCTATCGACCTAATCTTCGATATAATGCAACATATGGGTAACAATATTTTAAATGTTTTACTTAAGTTGGCTCCAAAAGAATCACGGACAATTTTCTTAAAGACAGCAATGAAATAAAAATGAAAACCAGGATTGACGGTGTGATTGACGGAATTGAAAGTTTCGCTAGGAGTTTCGGTAGAACTGCCAGTTTATCATCTAATTATCATCTGTCATTATATGGAAAACTCTTGATTCGAACCCGTAGTGTCAATAATTAGCCATCTGAAGTAAGCAATCGTCCTGAAGCGGCCCGTTTTGACCAAAAGGAGAAGAATTGGGTTTCATTAGTACAACGTGTCATACAAAACAATAGTTTTTGGCCAAATGCTTCGGAAGCTTGGTTGGAAGGTTCTTGTACATCCATCGCTATAACTCTAAAAGGAGGAGACAATCTCTTCTCGCCACCAAAACTCCGGAAGGATCGTTAGTATTTTTTACGTACATTTTTTCACGAGTTGAGATTCTAGCAGTTTGATCTTGGAATCTATTGAGTATCCAGCAAGGAATTAAAGTGGCGAAAAGGCCTTCCTATTAGGTTCTTTGCTTCTGCCAAGTCCCCAACAGTACAACCAAAAGTGGGTTTAGTCAGTAGGAATCCAGTGCACTAATGGATATGAAGTCAATGAAGATTTCCACTTTCAACGAAGGAAAAGTTTCAAAGTTGCCCTTTGAGTTCTAACTCTAAAAAAAACTGGCCTGCCTTCAAAGAATTCTCTTCGTTACCAAAACCAAAATCAAGTATCTCTTACAGATATTATCTCCGAACATTATCCCATAGTAAACATCTCATCCTCTTTGCTTAAACAACATCTGCAAGACTTACCGAAGAGTTCCAACTTCTAAGTTTTTTAGATGTAACAAACGATAAGTGTTCTGTCAACCCAATTTAATTCTTTGAAGTGATTACCTTCTGTTCCTGTTCATAGCCCATAGACCACTTTGATGGTGAAAATCTTGCCTCAAGAAAAACTTGTGAAAGTCCTCTTTTTCCATTTGCTGACGAGGGGAGGGGTTTTACGAGGACGAGGGGTTTTACAAAAGACACAATGGAAGTACCTTAAAAATGGCAGCAAATTATGGACCTCAGTAGGGACGAGAGTTTCTACAAGAGACACATAATGGAATTACCTTCAAAATGGATACAAGTTATAGACCAAAACGGCGCATAATAGATCTCAGTAGGGATAAGGGTTTCTATGAGAGAAGCATAATTCGAAATGGTAAGTTAGGTTAGGTTGAAAAGTTTAGGTTAAAAAACGACCCCATCGTGTCCATTGTGAATCCCTTCAATCTGAAATAAAACAGTGTCCTTTCCTATCTGTTGGGATCCCTGTAGACCTAAACGGTAGATCGGTTCATCGGGAGATTGGTCTTGTAGATCGGTAATCCGAGCATCACCTATTTCCGTTAACCCATCGATGAATCTGGCCCCAAGGGTCCGTAGTGATAGCCAGAGAGTCTTTCCTGTAGTGATAGCCAATGGCATAACAGGTGCTCGATTGATTTCACTGCATCCTCGTCTCGAAATGGTTACAAGTTATGAAACAAAGTGTATGCTTGTGACCTCAGTAGGGACGAGGGGTTCTACAAGAGACACATAATGGAATTACCTTAAAAATGGATAAATGTAATCGACGAAATGGTGCTTATTAGACCTCAGTAGGGACGAGGAATTCAACGAGAGTTAGCGAGAAGTTATCAAACAAAATGGTGCATATGTGGCCTCAGTAGGGACGAGGGATTTTATGAGAGAGACATAATGAAATTACCTTCAAAGTAGATAAAAGTTATCGACGAAAATGGTGCTTATTAGACCTCAGTAGGGACAAGGGTGTCTATGAAAATGGCATGAAGAAATTATCATCAAGTTATCAACTTAAACTGTGAAAATTTGACCTAAATCGGAAGACTCCCAAAAAGCTTAATAAAGCATTTGATTTCATGCAAAAATAAGGAATATCTTCTACTACTCTTTACCCATATTAAATATTTATGTATGTAAATTTATTTATATATCTTATATTCTATATCTTACATCTTATATTAATTGTAATTTTCTTCATTGTTGCAGGTTACCACAGCTTACGGTCTATGCCAAGATTATTTACCTCCTGATGGTGAGTGCGATTCGAAATATGTCAAATCAGATAATGCCAAACTTTTATTGATGGAAATCTCTACAAAACAAATCATCCTTAACTAATTTGCCATAATTAAATGAAACTCAATTAACCAACACCTCTCATTTGTAGTCATTAGCGGCCATTCAAATATTAAGGCATTTTTTTTTAAACTCTGCACCTGGGTCCATGTGACATTCGTTCGTTACTCTTCCCCGCCGAACGCTGCTCTTTGTGTATTTGTTGAATTTTTTATTTTTGTATTTTTAATTAATACTTATTTGCAAATATGGTAAAAGGCAATTTGTACGCTAATTAAATTATTATGTATTGAATATTTGCCGACGAGCAGACATGCTCGTCGTTCTGTTTACATTTGGTTTTAGTGTGTTTGGTGTTCGATTGTTTGCTTCGTGATGTGCAGTTTTTTTGTTGTTGTTCATTGCTTTGACAAATTGTTGACATTTTTGGAATTCTTGTAGCGCTCGTATCGCAACTGGCTATCAGCATCGGGGCGTGTGATTTGTTGGCATTCGAACGCACTTGAACCGTGCGTCGCTTGCGGGTATTTCCCCACTTGCGCTATGCCAAAAATGCGATACGAAGTGCGCCAACGGCATCGCAGATCCGGGCGTGAAATTCCCAGTGTTGTCGCATACACTTTCAGCTAATGGCATTTCTTGTTCGTTTGTCACTATTGACAGACGATGTGACTACTTCCGCGGCCGTCTCACACTGTCACTGGCAAATGTTGAGTCAAATATTGAGTGAGGAAGTGAGAAGTGTTGTTCAAAATTTTTCATAGACAACAATTATGCAGTTACCAGTTTTTATTGCCAGACTTTGGGTTGCTGTAGGCGCGTTCTAGTTACTTCCCACCTTCACCCCATTTGGGCTCAATTGAGCGCAGAAAGTTCATTGAGCCACCCATCGAACAATAAAATCACTGTGTTGACTCTTCGCTCTGATCCCAATGCCCGCCGATTGTCAGTTTTATGACACCTTGATTGTTTTATGTGACTGGTATCAAATCATTATCGACATCATTAACAACATCACACGTTGTTTGCATACAAAGTGTTTTCTATCGATTTTTATGGACTTTTTGTCGCCGCACTCCTGGCCAGAGATTTGGCCATTTTGTTGACATTCAACTGACCACATCTCAACGCTGTTCGATGCGCATAACCGGTAGCGCTTCGCTGGTAAACGACGACTTCATCACTGTTTTATGGGCGTCATTAAGATTTCTGGCTTAGCTTAATAATCTCTCGAGTAATATTTGTTGCCATACGGCAGATGTACGGGACACAACTGAACGAGTTGCCAAACACATCAACGGGGATATAAAATTAATCGATTTGCGGGAATCATGTTTGAAGAATATCTGCTAAAGAAGGAGTAGAAAACTATTCGTTATCCCTTTTGATGGGAAGCGATTTTAACTATGGGCGAAAAAAACATGATTTACTGTTGGAGAACTTTAGCTTCTTACCAACAGAAACACACGCCTTGAGATATGAAACTCTAAGTTTTGTTTTCCTGCAGGACCTCGAAAATAACTATTTCAGAAATCGTTCTACTGCTCCGGGGAAACGATTTGTGCCCCAAAATGAAAATACTTTTGAAACAAAATGAAACCTGAAAGTTATGTTATCTTGTAGTGAAATGTGTAAGCTTCCCAAAAATAGGCTAAACGTAGGTGTGATACTCATTGAAAACCCCCATTAAATCGAAGCTGAGAGCAGACTTAGAACAAATACCACTTTCCAATGTTAACTGGACAACGCATCCGATTTCCCACCGATGAAAATTTGCTTATAAAATCAGCTTAGCTCGAATATGCCTAGAACCTGCCACTAATTATTGGAAATGAAGCTTCTGAAGATTTAACCACTTGCAGCCTTATAGTTCCCTCGTGCCTCTAACCCCTCACTTCTCTACCTAAAACGGTCTCTAAAATGAAACAACACCGCTTTTCACATAAACTTAAAATTCTTTATTTTATCCATTGGAGCAACCGAGTCCCATCACGTCCAAATATGTTTTCCAATATAAAAGCAACCACAGCTGCCACGTAGCCCAGCGCCAGCAGCACTGCCGGCATCTCAAAGTATTCAATGTTGAGCGGTATTGTGCCGCGTTGCTCTGTCTTGAAGAACCGAATGTACTCCACGGTGACGGCCTCCTCCTTGGTCAAGTCCATAAAGTGCCGCACGATGCCCACCTCGAATAATCGCATCGTAAAACGGTTGAACATCTCCTCGAAGGGCCAGTCGCTGACCATGGGCATGCCGCCCCACAGTGCGTCCACTGCTATGTCCAGCACTTTCATGCGCGGCCTGCTCAGGAATTTCTGCTGGTATAAGTACAGCTCACACTTGTCCATCAGACTGATGTAAGCGAATTGCGCATCGAGTGCGTTACGATGCGCGATGAGCTCTTCGTTCTTCACCTCGAGTAGCCGCTCCAAAATCAGCTGCGAAACACCGTAAATCTCGAAGATCTTGCGGTCCACATCGTTCACCATGACTGTGATGTTCTGCGTGCGCAGATCCTCCAGCGAGTTGATGTGTCGCTCGTAGATGTTGGTGCTCAGCAAGCTGGAGAGCAATGCCAAGTACATGTTGGAGAGCATGAAGCCGATTACAAAGTGCACCAGATGCAGGAGATTCCTTAGTCGTCCCTCGATGGGATTCAGCGAGAGTGCAATGTTGAGAATGCTGCTGATGGCTGCGAGCAGAAACCTGTCCAGATGCCAGCTACCGCGCTGCCACCAACAGACCAACGACGACAAGAGCGTCAAGCCGAGCACAATGGCGGCCAGCAGCAGCCAGAGGTTGCGGTCAAACGGCGCAAAGAAGTAGCGAAATATGGGCACTGGATGTGCATAGCGGACGGTCAGGAAGCCGAAGTACAGGTGTAGGGGCCTGCTGATCACGTACCAATCGCCCAGGAAGAGCATGTCGGCGCACACGTCCACGCGGTGCGATCGCAGTTGCTCCAGGCAGTCGTGTATGGAGTACGTTGCGAAGTGGGGCATCAGCACCAGTTGCAGCGTTAAGTTGAAGTGATGCGCAAAGAGCCGCAGCAGCTGCGGCATGACACCGCTAAAGACAATGTCTCCAGAGCGTTTGCTCTTGTAGACCAACGCTCGGGGCGGATGGTTGCCGGCCGCCACGCGTACGGGGTATCCATGAAAGTTGTGGTTCTTGTTGCGTTGCTGCAGATATGCTGCGAGCGTGGTGGCCCTTATTCGGCGTGTGGGAAAGAATTCGTGGGTAAGCAGTGCACCAGCGCTGTCTGTCAGCAGCGCGTTGTAGAAGCCCTGCGCCCAGCACCAATCGAAGAGCCACGACCAGGATGTACGGTCGATTGAGTGGACAACAAAGAGCACATCGGTGCGATGCCAGCGATCCAGGGTAGCTCTGATCAAGTGCCCTTGCGTCGATTCGAAGCGGTATGGCTCCAACATAACCACGGAAAGAATGTCGGCACTGAAGCGTTGTCGGAGCGTGAAATTCCCCGCATCGGTTATTAGTATTTGGGGCAGCGTTGTCCAGTTGAAGAGGTGCTCGAGCTGTGTGATGTTCTTAGCAAGGAAAAATACTTGGGTTCTGGCACCGATGCCTTGACTCAGCGAATCGACGACTGCAAGCAATTTGTCCGACTGACTGAACTCAATGAAAAAATTAAGAAGCACAAGTGTTAGTTTCATGTTTTGTGTTTTACTCGGCGGAGTATCGGTGGACGACTACTTTGTGTGGCCTGTCTGTGACAAGCTTTTGGGTTATGTGATCCATTTGATGCGCGACAATTGATGACACAAACGATTATACAAAGTGCCGTTAATTATCTGTTATCCGCAGGCAGTGGTTATGATTAATTGTCACGCGTAGACAGCAATTCCATTATTACTTTGGAGGAGGAGATGGTGAGAAATATCGATAGTACAGGGAAGTTGGAATTTTGAACTTATAGTGCGTAAAGAAATAACTCCAGTACAAAGCTGATTACAGCGGCCAGATATCCGAGGCCCAACAGCCACGCGGGCATCTCAAAGTACTCGACACTGAGTGGCGCTCGTTCGCGGAATTCCGTCTCGTAGAAGCTCAATTGACCCATGCGCACTGCCTCCTCCTTGCTGCGCTCCATGTAGAACTTGGAAAATCCCAGCTCAAAGATGCGCGTCATGTGATTGTTGAAGAGTTCCTCGTACAGCCAGTCGGTTCGCATTGGCATGCCACTCCACATGGAGTTGGCTGGCTCGTTCAGGATCTTCAGGCGCGGTCGGCGCATAAACTTCTGCTGGTACAAATACAGCTCGCATTTGTCCAGCAGGTTCGAGTAGGCGTAGCGGGGATCCAGTGCGTTGCGATGCCGCAAGTACACGTCATTGGGCACTTCGAGTACGCGCTCCCAAATCACTGGTGGCACCCCGAAGGTCCGAAAGATCTTTGCATCTACGGCGGTTATCAGAATTGTGGTGTTGTGTGCGCGCAAATCGGCAAGCGTATCGATCTCTGCTTCATAGAGGTTTGTGCTGAAGATGCTCGACAGCAGCGCCAGGTAGAAGTTGGCGAGCAGGAAGCCGTTCGCGAAGAGCAGCACGTAGACGCAGTAGCCGAGCTGGCCCCGCAGATGGCGCAGATGAAACGGTATGCAGAGAATGCTGCTAAGCGTTTCAAGTAGAAAGTGGTCAACACGCCAGCGGCCACTCTGCTGCCAGCACAAGAAGGAGGTGAGTAGCGTTAAGACACACGTTGTGCACGCAATCAGCAGCCAGAGGTCCCACTCGAACGGTGCCACGAAATAGCGATACATGGGTGCCGTTGGCGCTAGCGGCACCATCAGATGCCCGAAGCCCATGAACTGCGGCCGGCTCACCACGTGCGAGATGTCACTGAACACATTGTCCGCGCACACGTCCACCTTGTTGGCCTGCAGGTAGCGAAAGCAGTCGAAGACGTCGTAAGCGCGAAAGTTGGGCAGCAGCACCAGTTGCAGCGTGAAGTTGTAGCGCTGCGCGAAAAGCTTCAGGGCACGCGGTATGGTACCGCTGAATATTAGCTGTCCGCGTGCGTCGTAGTACAGCAGCGCTCGCGGCGGATTATTGCCAGCACCGACGCGTATTGGATAGCCATGGAAGTTGTAGTACTGGTTGCGTTTCTGAAGATACAATGGCAGATTGGTGCGGTGTACTTGGCGGCTGGGCGCCGACTCGAAGCGCAGGAGCTCGCCACCCGCATTGATGAGCAGCACATTGTAGATGCCGCGCTGCCAGCACCACTCGAACAGCCAGGACCATTCGTCGTTCGTTGGTTGCGACGCATTCAGCACAAACAAAATGTCGGTGTGTCGCCAGCGGTCCAGCGTCTGCTCTAGAATGCGACCCTGAAGCTGAAAGTGTTGCGGTTCATAGAAGACGACGGACAGTATTTCCGCGCTGAAATAGCGTCGCAATGTCAACTTGTGCGAACGGGTGATGAGAAGATGTGGCACCTTGGTGCTGCGGATGACGGCCTCGACTTGCTGAGTGTAATTGAAGAAATGGAAAATGTGAGTTTTGGCGCGGATGCCTCGGCTTAGCTGTTCGATTGCTGTCTGTACGTGGGTCGATTCCGCCTGCACAGATAGCAGCCAGCCGACTAGGAGGAGCAACTTCATTTTCGCCTGGTTACGTGCCGCGACCGACTGTAGACGACTCGAGAGTTCACGCGGGTCAGCCGATATCGGCTCTCCTCTGCCCTGATAACTACGCGCCACAACATACGTTGCCCCACATTGTTTACACGAATTCATTAACGCGTTCGAAAGCTTTCAATTACGGTTGGCGCACTAATTACATGTTTGCCGTATGTGGAAATGTTGTGGGACACACCCTTCTCCTGACATTAATGGATAAATTAAAACACATTTCACTTCAACCTACATAATTAAACACTAACACAACGAATAAAAGGCTCCGCAGAATTATGGTTTTTCACAATTTGTAAAAACCCCACCGAAAACATATCGTGGGGCCAGGAGTTCTCGCCTCCTTAGTGACCATTTCGCTTGGTGGCAATGCGGTGCCGCACTAACTCCATCGCAAAGCACATAGTGGCAGCGGTATACCCACCAGCCAACAAGAATGCCGGCATTGTGAAATATTCAGCAGACAGAGGCAGCACTTCGTGCACTTCGGTGCGAAAGAAGTGTATGTATCCGTCCTGAACGGCCTCTATATTGGTCTGCATGCGATGGTGGTCGAACAGACCCACGTCTCCAGCACGCGAGTAGAAATCGTTGAAAAGCCTCTCGAAAGGCCAATATTCACGCAGCGGCATTCCGCCCCACAGCGATAGCACCGGCTTCTCTAAATACTTAACCCGCGGACGCCGCAGATACTTTTGCTGGTAGAAGAACAGGTTAATGGAATCGATGTTACTTATGTATGCGTATCTGTTATCCAAAGTTTTGCGATACTCGCGCCACTGGTCGACATTTACCTCGACTGCTTGCTCGAGCAGCACCTTGGATACACCGAATACCCTAAACATTTGCCTATCTTGGGAATTAATGATGATCTTGATGTTGAACTTCTTAAGATCCTCCAGCGTGTTGATTTGCTGCCCATCAATGTCGGTGCTCAGTATACTGGACAGTATAGCGAGATAGAGATTGGAGAGCATGAAGCCGCTCATGGTCAGTATGACGAATACAAAGAGGTGTCGACGGCCGCGCAGCGCCGACAAATTGTGCGATATGAACAGCAGGCAGCTGATGGCCTGCACCAAGAAGTGACCCAAGTGCCACTGGCCGTGCAGGCGCCACGAAATCACTGAGAGCATTACGGCGATATAGCAGACAGACAAAGCGATCATCAGCCACACTGTGCTGTCGAATGGCAAAACGAAATACTGAAACTTCTCGACGGGCTGGTCGTAGGGTGTAGTCAGGTACATGTGAATCAGTGACCTTGGTTGGCTGATGATGCGCTTTGCGTCCATGAAGGCACCGTCCGCGCAAAGGTCCAGCTCATCTGTCTCAAAGTACTTGGCGCACTTGTATGCCGAATAGTTGGGCAGCGTTGTGAAAGAGGTCAACTGCAACGTGGCGTTGTAGTGCAGTGGGAAGAGGATCGCTATACGCGGCATAAAGCCACTGAAGACCTCCTTGCCGGTGCGGTCCTTATAGATGAATGCAATGGGTGGATTGTTGCCGATGCCTATGCGCACGGGATGCCCCTTGAAGTCCGGTACGCGATTGCGGTGCGCGACATACTGTTGCACGTCGCCGAGGAGACTGATTTGCACGTGTGGAAAGGGATCCAGTGTCAGGAGTGTCTCTACCATGCGGTCAGCTAGCAGCACATTGGCAAACCCATTGTGCCAACACCACTCGAACAGCCACTTCCACTGTGCATCCACAGCGGCGGCATGGATGAGTGCATTTGTCACGAAGAGCACGTCGACGTGGTGCCAACGATTAAGCGTCTTCTTGAACAGCTGCAGTTGCCGCTCCAGCAACGGACGATCATCTTCCAGCCAAACTACGGAGAGGACATTGGAGTCGAAATAGAATCGCCACTGTAGATCGGTTTCGTTCGTGATCAAGAGCCGCGGCAATTGGGTCGTCGACATGACGTATTCAAAGTTGTTGCCAAGGGTCAGCGAGTAAAAGATATTTGTGCTGACTTGTAGGCGAGCGCCGAGATTGTTAATCAGTTCGTTGAGTTTCTGAGTGCTCACGGCAGCCAGCCAGACGCACAGCAGCGGAACGATTGCTCTCATGTTGCTGGCGAGTGTGTCTTGTAAAACTGTACTATTTGATATGCAAAGCGTTGTCTTTTATTGAAGCTTAACGGGACAGACTGTTTCAGTAATGATGGCTTAATAGACATGAACCTGGGGCCGCCCACCATTTAACGATTTCCATGAAAGAACAAATTAAAATCATAAATGCGGTGAAAGTAATGTGGTCAGTGAGTTTTCTGTTCCTCGGCATTTCTTAATTGTTAGTTACCGAATTAAATTTGTTGTTGTTTTACATTAAAATGGTATGAGGTACTAGTTGAGCTGTTATTATTCCATACAAACGATGCGGTTGTGAGGGTGGGAAGCACCTCTGGGGACAATTTTATGATTAAACGTTTGGAGGCTCTTGACAAAGATTGGCCAATTAAACAACTTGAAAGCAAACTAGTTTGTTATTAAGACTCAATTAAATTGAGTATAATTAGTGTTAAGCGTACAAAAAAACGTCGTTTCATGGTCATTAAAAGTTCTGCTTAGTCAGGTTGAATTGTTCGTTTTCCACTTTTCTAGGAAAGAACAACCCAAAGCTTGAAACTTTTTCACAGCATTTCGTTTCCTACAGAAGTGGAAAATGATCGATCTTTTGCTTTTCCATGTCTCTAGGGAGCGTGAGGCTTCGACAAGACCTTATGGCCTGAGTTGATTAGTTCATCGGTCAAGGTTTTGCTATTCGTTCGTTTAGATCCAGATTGTACTTTAGGTATTCTTAGAGAATAGCCTCGAAAGAATAGCTTGGATCAGCACTGTCCCACTGTCTGGGGCCATTTATGGTTTGCCCAATCGATGAATTCCCGTTTGACACAATGTCTGCACTTAGTCTTGCTGGCAACTATGATCGGTTCAGTTCCATAAGGTCGTCTTGCGGCTCCATTCTTTGCCAATCTGTATGCTTTCTCATTGCCATTGTGTGCCCAGTGCGCGGGAATCGAGTGTACTATTATCCGATTGTCCTTTGAATTATCTGGAACGGAACATTTGATGTCTCCCAGACTACCTTAGAATCAAACGTCGTCGAGTTAGTAACTTGGTTTCGCGATATTCGCCTATGCTGGGTTCCAGGTCAAAGAGATATTCCAGGGAACTGTAGAGCTTACTTTTAACATGTAAGCTTCGTACCCATGCGAGCTCTATACACGATACGAATTTAAGATGGGTTGAAGGCAACACAAGCCTCCTTGCGTTCTAAAGAACTCCTCTCAATAAACAGATCCCAGATCAGAACTATGATCGGTGTCCTTACGGGTCACTGCCTAATCGGTACCCACGCAAGAAGGATGGGGCTGTTTTCGAACGACTTCTGTCACAGCTTTTTGGGCAAAGAGGAGGAAGAAAATATTCCTCACTTCCTATGTTACTGTCTAGAAGATCTAGCTGATAAGACCATACGCCGTCTACTAAGCTTCGTTAATAGCTTTAACTGGTTTAACAAGTGAGCGAAATGATGCTCGATCTCAAGTGGTATTACAATGGGCCGCCTGGCCTAAGTGTGCTCCTCCTGGAGCAGCCACACCTACCTACCTACCTACCTAGTAACTTGGTTAGTTAATAACTTCGTTGTTTATGTGTTATTTTTTCAAATCAGGGATCTGGTGGCAGAAAAAGCCTTGCATCTGTGAGATTCCTGTAGTGTCTTTCAAGTGAAGGTATTTGCTGTAAGAGAAGCGTTTAGGATTCTTTTACAGCATAACGTCCGGGCAAAGGATGTTTGCATCTTCTCCAAACACTCGCCATGTTTATAGCAAAATCTAAAACAATCAGAGACCATAGAGATTTGCTGAGGCTAGTGAGCTGCCAGGTGGGCCTCACCTTTTTTGGATACCCGGCCACGCGGGCAATCACAGGAATAAGTCGGCTGATGAGCTGACCAGAGTGCGGTCTGCTATGGACTCACTACCAGAGCAGTTCATGCCGCTTTTAAGTGCAAAGCTAAGACAGATAGAGGATTACTTCCTAGCAGACCGTAGATGGCCAAATCTCTCCAGCTGCAGAGTGGCTCTACAGATTTGGCTCGATCTACTGTTAGATTATCCTAGGAATGCCTGAAGGCTGACGTCAGGGATCAAGGGTCATTGGCCAATTGGTCTTCATGCAGCGAATTTGGCCCTTCCACAATTGCTTTTACAGAAGCTGTAGGGAGGAAGATGAGGAAGAGACACTTGCACACTTTGTAGGCTGCTTTGCCTAACACTCGATATCCTAAAAACAGTCTAATAGGCTCTCATGCCGATTTGTCGGAGACAAGACTGAGATGCGTCAAGTCCTCTCAAGTCCCTCTCCTCAAGTTTTCTCTCCCATATTCGGTGAATTAACTTATTTTGTGCTAATTGAGCAAATTCAGAGAGCTCGCAGTTCCTGTTACCTCATCACTTTCCCTGAGACCAGTTCATTTCTTCCACAATCTGAGTTTGAATAGACACCATTCTGTTGCACAGTGTTGCATTCATTGTTGTTTATATTAATTTAATAACCGTTGTAACCGTTTTCACCTCATTATTTGTTTTAGTTTTGGTTTTGCTATCGAATGTTGCGATAAGATTTGAAAAAAAAGTCAACTACAGACAAATCAAAATCAACGCAGAACAGCAACAAAGGTATCATAAATTTTTTATGGCAAAAAATCAAATTATGGCAATTATCATTCATTATATCGCAATAAAAGTGTAATGGAAAATTTCCATTTGCATGTAAAAAAAATTTCTAGAAAAAATTTGCTAAAATGGCAACGCAGTTGAACTCAGAATGAACAGTTTTAGGTTAATTGTTCTTTAATTGTTTTTGACAATCAATTAATCGATGAATTAGCATTAGAGACACTAAGCCAGAGAGTAGAAAATAGAAACAAAATTTACAAAGGTTGGCGCGTTTTTGGAACTGCGCAGCTAAATAGTTGTCGACCTTATCAATCGACAATGAGGTATCAAAGCGAGTGAAGGTAGAAGGTTTTATGGGGTCTAATCGAAAGCAATTCTGCGTGCAATGCAGCGATAAGCAGCGAATGCAATTTGTCTGATTTTTTTTAATTATATTGAATTTTTTTATTCATTCAAAATGAGGAAGTTGCATAAAGCATTGAAGCGCACCCAACACTGAGGAAGTTACGTAAAAGACACACGCGACGGATAAGCCGGCCGATAGATAACGTCGGAGGAAATCGGCCGTAATGGCCAACACCCAGTGGCAAAATGATTGCCACAAGCAGAATCACGTTTCACAATGGACATTGAATTTTATCGGCATTGACTGTTTTGTGCAACTCCCGACGCAACACGTGTTTCGTAACTGACTGACAAGTGCACTCGGCAAATTCTGTGGCCGCGTCTAGCTTCCATTTCGACAGCGCTTTCAGTGAATTCCTCGCGTATGACTTTGACACGTGCGCTGCTTTTCCATTTACAGTTTAAATTACAATCAGACGCCTCCACCTGTCAGCAACAACAGCATCGACCATTGTTGTCGCGTGGTGAAGTTACGGTCAGCTGCACCCATTGGCGCACTGTCTCAACGGCCACGCACCAAAAAAAAGAAAACCCCACACAGACAACAGTTGTTGGTTGGTTTGTTTTGTTGTTGTTGTTGTTATAGTGCGATTGATTGAAGTTGCCAAAATAAACGACCTTAGGAAAAATGTTGCGATAAAATGCCAACATTGTTTGGTAATTACGATTTTGTGATAGCGGTAATTTTACTGTTAAAAAATTCCTAATTGCGCATTGTTGTTGTTAATATTGTAAACACCGAGACTTAAAGTGACTTTAGAAGGAGTTTTTCCCCGAACAACTAATGTGAGCAAATTGATTTTGGTTAAAGTTCTTCACACTAAATTGGAATCGATATATGAAAATTTGATTTTCTCATTAACCAATCGAACAAGATAAAGTTTATCGGACCTTTGCTAGTTGGTTCAGTTGAAATTTAAAGCTCTTTAGAATCACTTATAAAAAATTCGACTTTAATTCTTCTTTTCTTCTTCTTAATCTTAATCTTAGCGGTAATTTTACTGTTAAAAAATTCCTAATTGCGCATTGTTGTTGTTAATATTGTAAACACCGAGACTTAAAGTGACTTTAGAAGGAGTTTTTCCCCGAACAACTAATGTGAGCAAATTGATTTTGGTTAAAGTTCTTCACACTAAATTGGAATCGATATATGAAAATTTGATTTTCTCATTAACCAATCGAACAAGATAAAGTTTATCGGACCTTTGCTAGTTGGTTCAGTTGAAATTTAAAGCTCTTTAGAATCACTTATAAAAAATTCGACTTCATATCCGAACTCTAAGTATTTCAATTCTTCTTCAGTGTGTCGAATGATCGGAGTCTCATCGCAGGAGAATGTCAAGTCACAGAATGTTCCAATCAAATAACAAAAAAAAATTCGATTTGTTGTAATGGTAGATTTGAGGGAAGCAAGCCTACTTTTAAGTACTGAGATGCTCGAAATTTCCAGCCTAATACCACAAGATCCTCGAGAAAGGATCTTCTCCTCTTCATACCTCTGTAGATTTGATAGGAAGCCGAGAAACCACCACTGAAGAGGCAATTTCCCAACTATGTCAACTTTTCTTTATTGAAAATGCCTTCTTAAGACCACAAGATCTCATGGACAGACTTCCTAAAGGAACAGTCTCCTTTATGGTTTAAATTTCGAATACCAAAAAATTTGAAAGATACGAGTACTTTCGATTGGAGGGGAGCCGAGATACTTGCACTGAAGAGGCATTTTCTCAAGCAATCAAGTAATCCAGCACTCAAGGAGACCATAGTTTATAGAAGAACCGGTGAAGAAGAGTGAAGTGGATCCACATCCGTTCAGAATTATAAATCGAATGCGATCTTTTCAATTTCCGCTCTAATCAGCGACACCCAGCATTGGCAGCGCACATACGCCAACACTTTACTGCAGCGATAAACGATTATCGAATGTGCGTTCTGTCAACAGGGAAATTAAAAAAAGATGACAGCAATTTTATCGGCGTTATTGCGGCTTCTATTGGCGCGGAGATCACCGGGCGGTGATAGTGTCGCACAGAAATATGGCGCAGCTTATCGCGGCAGCGTTCTTCATGCGCCACGAAGCGCCGCTTGGCTGCCGGGCGGGGCGCGGCCGCATGGCCCATAGCCGCCGCCCAGTAAACGCTGCGCAGTGGCGGCAATGCAGGCACAACAAAAGAATAATGGGAGCAACTTTTTAGATACAATTCAAGCGTGTGTGTGGCTTCTATTTCTTCTTCAATTTACTAATCAACGGCGCAGATAAGATTACAACAGCACACGCCGCTATACAATAAAACATAGAAAAATTAAAAATAAATGTCAAATGTTGGACTTTGAATAAACAAAATGTATATTAATTCTTGTTTTCATGTTACAACCCAATAAAAAACGAAGAAACAACGAAACGTGTTCGTTCGTCTGACTTGAATTCGAGACAAATATGCCATCGCTCAATTTGCAACAAGTGCTTGGACAGTTGGGTTGACAGATGTGGCACGCCTCGCTGGACCAACGACGGTGCGCGATTGACCAACCAACTGCAAAATTGCAATCGCCACCAACAAAAACAACAAAAATAATGCCGGCGCCTAAGTCGCACGCAAATATCTCATTAATCGTGTGTGTGTGTGTGTGTGTGTGAAAATTGTCGAAAAAAAAACGGCGCAGCAATGCAGAAACACAAATTAAACGAGCTGAAAATCGCCACCGGTAATCGAACACCTCGAATACCAAAGTGACAGGTGCGAAATCTTAAATTTGACAAATTACACGACGTGCTTGTTTCACCACCAAAAAGAATTTACTCACATATTTGTACATGTGTGCGTGTGTAAACCGTTATGCAGCAATGCACAACGCGAGCCTAATTGCTGCGCTAACATTTCCCCTCCCACTGCCCATTCGGATCAACAAACTTGGACGATCCATTTTTGTCGATAAGCCTCGAGCCACCGCAACAATGAAAACAATGACAACGCCAGGAATAAAAAAAAACATCTAAATTTAATCGAGTTCGATTCTGTTCTTTTTTTAATTTTTTTTATTTTATTTTAATTTGTTTTAATTTATTTTATTTGATTTTATGAAGCATTTGCAGAGGTGCTTGACTTTTGAAGGCTTTTACAAATGCATTGGAATGCTGATAAAACAATATCGCGTATATCTATTTTGAAGAAAACGCACTGAGTCATCATCATGGTGGCAATTACAGTTAAACGAGATCAAATCGCTCTCTAATCGATATATGTGTATTGATTTTTATATAAATTTCATGACCATACCTCAACTTCCTCGAAGCTGGTCGAGTTTGTTGGTCATTTGACGGACGAACCAACGGATATGCATGGCTTGGTCGGTTTTGCTGTTGTTTCTGATTGCAAAATCTTCTTTTCCATAACGTCTACCCTGCTTCTCTTTGATTGAAGTCCAAAAACTTGGAGCGCGTAAAGAAAACTGCGTTCTTTTCTGGATTGGAGGTGTCTTCACTTCATAGGTGTTTGTATCATGTCTTGGCTAAATACATCGATACTGAAGTGCAATCTTCTGGTGACCCTTTCAAAGAGAGTCAAACAAAAACCTATCTAAGACCAGCATTTCCTGTAACAGAGACCTTACGCACCACATATTTTGCAGAGATTACGTTAATTAACTGAAATCTTCCCGGTGTTTGTGATTATCCCAACAGTCATAGGTCATGGGGCAGCCAGATATTGTTGCTCAGGAGAGCCGGGTTTGACTGGGAAATGCTGATTAGATGGGGAATAGTTTCCTTAAAAATAAGAAAAATTTGAAAAGCTCAGCTAAACCAATGGTGGGAATCCCACTACATCGGGGGTGGCAGATCAGTGCTCTCCACAGTAGGCTACCGCGTCGCATCACACCCACAATTGCTGCTTCATTGGGTGCTTTCTACGTTCTGGAGAAATTCCATGCCAAGTAACAATAAAGCAGACAGAACCTAGGAACACACGCGAACAAATGTTGATTACATGTCTTAACAGATTCTCTACCCAAATCTCCAGTCGAGAAGTGAATTTTAAATTAAGATATCGACTGAAGACTCAATTGACGATTCAGTTAAGCTAAGTTAGTTAAGATGAGATGGCCACGTATGGACCGTGTTGGGTCTCCAGCGTACCAGTTTAAATTTCGGAGTGTAGTAGATCGACGTAAAAGTAATCGGTGAGAATATGTGTCTTCCTAGCGAAATTCAGCAGCGACTTGATGTCATGCTTGGGGATCTCTTCTAACCCGGAAACGAGAGAGGCCCCTAATTAAGAAAACTAACTATAGGAAACTTTCTCTATAGGAAACACAGACATAATACTTATGTGCTGTATCTTCGTTCTTTGGCTCCGAGGTAACTTTCTCAGCAAGATTGAACCGTGCTAGTTGGACACATCTGGACTAAAGTCGATCGTTTGTTATGTCTAAAGTAAGCAGTCCAGCTTTTGTGGTGCTCAATTTTCGCTCAATTGAGCATTATCCAGCTTTTGTGGTGCTCAATTGTCGACAAGAGCTTCGACCATCGAACTGTAGGAGTCAATTCTCAGTTTAAATCCATTGGGTTTTATTTTCAACTCTCTTACCTTATTCCTCTGCTGGCCCATTATCCCAATATGTTTTCTAACGCACAACGGTGTCAAATTTTGTCACTAGAAAACCCTCGACGCTTATGGACGTATTCCAGAGTCAGTTTAGCGACGTTCAGGACTTTAAGGATCGATCTACTATACGCGTAACAGAGCATTAGGTTCTTAAATAAGTAAAAATAAATACTGTCAACTGATTCTTTTTATAAAATTTGTCCGCATAAATGTGTTGTTAATGAATTATATAACAATTTAATGATTATTCAACGAGTTTTGCTGTCTCAAATTTTGTTCAATACATAATTTATATTGATATTTTCTATGGATTAAATTGTAAATCTTCACTTAATTCCGATTATCAAGTAAATCATAAGTAAGCCACAGATTTCCAGTTTTTGTTTATTCGTTTACCCAAAATAAAATTTACCACCTTTTGGGCTTTGAAACCGCCCGGCGTTTTAAATAACTCGAGAGTTTCTCAGGCCATAAAAATATTAACAAATAAAAATTAAAAAAATAAAAATTATTATTATTACCAAGTTTACAGTTTTGAGCTAACAGTGGTCGACATAAGTGGCTATAAACTGTAAACGTTGCGCAAAATAGTTAAGTGACCAACTTAGTCAGCGGAGAAAATTCGCCATTTCGTAACTTCTCCAAATCAGAAATCAATGCCATTCATTATAAATCAATTGTAATGAATATAAATTTTAAGGGCTTAAGTTCAGTAAGTGGAAAATGCCAAGAAAGAGCGAAACAAACTTCTTAGAGTAACCAGCATCGAGCTAACAGTGGCCGACATAAGTGGCCATAAATGTAAGCACTGCGCAAAATAGTTAAGTGACCATTTTAGCCAGCGGAGAAATTCCGCCATTTCGTAATAATTCAAAGTCAGAAATCAATGCCATTCATTATAAATCAATTGTAATGAATATAAATTAAAAGAGCTTAGGTTCAGTAAGTGGAGCGCGCCGGAAACTGACCGGCGACACACTTCAAATTCAACTGCGACGCAGATTTGGCCGAAAGGGCTTATTCACAGTTGAAGTGGCAAGAAATCAAACCGTTGCCATTAATTGCATTAAATAAACTGTTGAAATATCAAAAGTAAAACAATTGATTAGGAAAAAAAGAAGACTCGTTTGCGGGGGGAAAACCAAAGTCACTCATACTTGAAGTGACACAATAATTTCTTTATACAAAATGTTAAAAATAAATAAAAAATTAAATAAAAAAATTTAATAAAAACAAGTGCATAAAGGGTGCAGTGGCCTCAACAAACTCAACGAAATAGCTACAACAATCAATAAAAAAAAGTTAAAAATATATCGACTTTGGTATGCGAGGCGGCTAGTAAAAAATTGCGCCAAGGAATTTTAAGAACATGTCAAAGCAATTAAAATTGTTTACTTGATTTACAACACGTTGTGTCGCCAAAGTTGCGAGTAGACTATGCGGCAGTAAAATGAGCGATAAGACTTTGGCTGCGACGAATATTTGAAGAAGAGTTGAAGCGTAAGTTTTTATAGGTTAGGTTAGGTTCACCTAGCTTGCCCTGAGGCCGCACATAGACTTCGTTGGAGTCCTAAATTTTACCAGATGGACGTTCCTGACCTTAAGGGTAGTTGTAGAGATCTACGAGTCGTTGTAGAGAATCTAAGAAGGGCATCGTTACCTTTCAGTCCCTCAATTAGAGGAGCATCTAAGTTAATCAATCTTAATCTTAAGATCGTGGAATCAGTTTCTATATACACCAATACTTACATATAAATTTAGCCTAAACAAATTCGCCAGTTGCATGGCCCATGAAACCCCAATGACAGCTGACTCTTTGTCAATTTAAAAGCCAGTTTGCACATTCTGATCTTGATTTCTGTCTGAATGTAAAATTATTAATTTATTTATGTAGAACATGGCGCCATTTCGCGAGCCCAAAACAAAAAACAGTCAAACAGTCAGAGCACTTTGCAATTTTTGCACCGAGCTTATCAGCGGAAATGCTTATAAAACGCAACAAATAATGTAAACCATATAAAATCGAATGAAAAAATTCAACAGAAAAATCACTGAAAAAGTTGAAAACAAAGCAAAAAGTGGGAAAAACCTGGCTGCGCAACGAGTCAGTTGAATGGAGTTGGCCTGGTCAGCCGAGTAAATTAATGGTCGATTGCGATTGCTGCAATTGTGGGTGTCTGAATTATGTTGAAAGCTGGGTGCGGAGTTGGTCTACGAAGACTTAAAAACAGATCAGTGGATTCAAGTTTCATTGGTCACTTTTGGTCCAATGATCGAAGTTTGAAAATTTGAACTTTTCGCTTAAAATTTACTCAAAATTGAGAAGAAAGAAGAATTGATAGAGAGATTTAAATCGTTCGGTGAGGTGAGGTTAGGTTTGATCGTCGATCTGGTCAGAATTGGATCCATTCATTGCATCCGACTTTCGCTTAAATTAAAAAATTAAAATACCTAAAAATTTAGTTATATGCAGTCTTTGCTATAAAACAAAAAATCAGCACAGTTACGAATTTTTTTTTTAGTAAAATTTTGTTCATTAGAAATTTTAGACCACACTTCATTACTTGCACATTTTATCTGCACAACAAAGAGCAACACTCGTCGTTATCATTTGGTGCCAAGTGAATTAATTGAAATTTATTAAGAATACAAAGTGTAATTAACTAATCACAAACCAAACATGACAAAATCATAACAAAGATTAGCTGTGTTTTGTCTCAGCTGTGACAATGTCAAAGACACACGAGCAGGAAATCGAATTTAGTTAAAGTTGTGCTGTCTCCATAAATAACAACAACAACTTGCAGACAACAAAACCCTATCAAAAAAAAGAAAAAAAAAACGAACAAATGAAGGAAGTTGGAGTCAAAAATGCCAGAACAGTCCAACTGATGTCTGCGCCAAAGAAGCGTTAACGCTTTGAACGTGAAAAAAGTTTTGCTTGAGCACACAGCCGCAAGTTGCGTTGTGCAGAGCTGAAAGTTTAATATTTGCCAAAACATTAGCAAAGTCCACAATGCAGCCGAAAGCAAGAAAAACTGACAAAAAGAAAAACAGAAAAGCATCAGCGCGATTTCGATGGCGTTTCGAACTCAGCGCCCGACTGCAGCACTTTTCGCTTTCCCCGCTGGCAATGAAATCAAGTAAAACTGCATATAAGATATCAACATTAAGTAAAATATTTGCCGAAAAATACAAAATTTACTAAACACTTTTATATTATTTTCATAGAAATTGTTTAAAATTGTATATTTTAAGTGCGGTTTCCAACAATCTTCAGATAAAGTTGTACATTACATGGCAATATATGTAAACTGAATTCAAAGAAATAAGTATTTCAATAAATAGTTTAAAGCTCAAAATGTACCCGACACAACACGTTCACGTGCGCAGTGGCCACTGCAGCGAGCAGTGAAAACTAGGCATAACTTCACACTGACCACTTGTTGTGCTTATCGCTGCGAATTATGCGTCGCATTAATGAAATCTGTTGTTTACAGCTACACGTCGTTGCGCTGTGTTGCCGGCTTTTTTGGGGTTTTGTATTTTAGATAACAAAAGTCATTGACAAAAAATCGTGAACATTTCATTCAACAATTTCGTTGCTTTGCTTAGTCCGAGGAAGTAGCAAAGATTTATGATAGACCTGAGTGATATATATGAAGGAAGAATGTCGGCATTACTGATGCGTAAAAGTGCATAAAAGTGTCAACGTAGTGGTGACACAGTGCCAGAAAATTAGGTTAGAATTACGGCCACTGCGATAAGAGGCGATCAGGAGTGGCTGTCTTAGTGTGAATGAAGTTAATTTTAATAAGAAAAAAAAAAACTAAAAAATGGTTTCAATTAATAATAAATCAAAAATAAAAATTTTAAATCAACACATTACTTAAATAATTATTTTTTTTAATAAAAACAGATTAAGAACAAAAAAAACCACTAATACTTAATATACTTTTTATAAAAACAAAAATATTTTAAACATTTTAATAAAATAAAAATTAAAACAATTTTATTTTAAAAAACAAAATGTATTAAACAAGTAAATGAACATAAAAGAAACGGTAAACCAATAAATAAAAACAAATTACATGAAAAACAAAAAATAAGAATTAAAAAGCAATAATCTTTACAAAAATTAAAAAAATAATTTTTTAGTACAAAAAAAAAAATCAATCAAATGAAAAATGTATAGTAAAAAACAGTGTGGTCTTCAAAAAATTTGCTGAATAAAAACATGTTGTCTTGTTTCTTGGATTCCTGTTTCCATTTATAAAAGTTTTCTCAATTTACAATATATTTATAAAGTAATTATCAACAATAATAAACCGTAAATGCATATAGCAAATAACAAAAAATTCTTTTCAACAAAAATTTAAATTTTTGTTATATTTTTTAATTAAAATTTTTTTATGCAAAATAAACAAAACTTAATTAGTAAAAATGTAGTTATTGTTTTGATTATTTTTATATTTTTTTGATTAATAATTAATTATTTGTTTGATTATTTCTGATATTATTTACTATCACAATAGCTAAAAAATAATAAAAAACAAATTTTAACCAAATTAAAAGCAAAAAAATATTTTAACAAAGCAAATAAAAAAATATAGAACTAAAACAGGTTTTAATAAAAAGCAATGAAAAACATGTATTTTGTTTTTTGTAACAAACACAAAAATGTTGTAAAATAAATAACGAAAAACGAATCAATCAAAATCAAAAACAACACTTTTTAGCAAAGAAAAAATATAAATAAAATTTGTTAATAAAATATTATAAAAAACATGGTCTTTAATAACAAAAATAATGTTATGTTGTAATTGTGTTTTTTATTTTATATAATTGAAAAATAAGTCAAAAAGAAAATTAAATTAAATAAAACTTTTTTAATGTTTTCATTTATTGTTCTTTATTTTTAATTAAATTTAATAAAAACTGATTTTTTTTTGTAAAAAATATAAAAATATTGTAAAATAAATCAAAAACTAATATAAAACTAAAAAAAAATTATAAAAAATTATAAAAAATGTGTTGCATTTTAACAAAGAAAAAAATATATATAAAAATGTTTAACAAATTATAACAAAATACACTGTTTTTAGTAACAAGAAATTAATAAGTTAATAAAATTAAAGAAATTAATAAGTTAATAATAAAAAAATTAATAAGTTAAATAAGTGTAAAATAATTCAAATACGAATATAAAATCAAAATCAAAATGATAAAAATGTGTTGCATTTTAACCCTTATTCTCATACCCGGGTACCCGGGTGCCCACTGCGATGTATTTTCGTGAAAAAAACTGACAAATAATGAAAATTTTTTTTTTACCTTCCGGATCCTCGTTATTTAGGTGAAAAGCGAACAAATCATATATTTAAAAAATTTTGTTTTTTAATTAACAAAATATTGAAAACTTAAAAATTTCATGAAATGGGTACCCGGGTACCCCGGGTGCCAAACGACGTTAGTAAGTTTGGGTATGAGAATAAGGGTTAAGAAAGAAAAAATAGAAATACAAATTTGTAACAAATTATAATAAAAGATACTGTTTTTAGTAACAAGAAATTAAGAAGTTTTTGTATCGAAATATGAAAATGTTGTAAAATAAATCAAAAACGAAAATAAAATAAATCAACGCTTTGCTTTTAATTTTTTTATTAAAAAAAAAAACTGGAAACATGCATTTCGTAGGGTAAAAATATTGTTTTAAAATTAGTTAAATCATGAGTATTAAAAAAAATATTTTAAATATTTTTCAGCAAAAAATCGTACCTTTCCTACTACAAAATTCTTCAATTGCAAAATAATAATTAAACAAGTAAAATTAATTAATCACATCGCTCCACTTGCCGATCATCGAGTTGGCGCTTGTCGTACGCAGCGGTCGGCCAGCCAACGCACCACGTCATTCTTAATGTGGCGGACGGACAGCGCCGTTGATTGATGGCACTCTGCAACGTCAGCATCATAACAGCTTCAAAATACCTAACCAAAAACGTAAATACCATAACTTGATTAATGGCCACACTGCGAGATGGCCAGAAGTTGCCAAAACGCAAGAAAATCAATGCCGAAATTCCAGCAAAATAGCAAAAAATCTGCAAAATTATTAAAACTGAACAAAAACAAGATGACAACTTGACAAAATTTACAAAAAGCACACTTTGTTATGCTGAATTGACGCAAATGTCATAACACCACACACAAACACACACACACATACACACACACACGCATACAAGTGCCAAGTAAATTAGAATCGCTGCCAGTTGGTAGCGATTTGTGCGCCGTCATCACAACTTTAATTTAATTAATCTTTGGTGCTTTCAATTGAACATCTTTTGTGGCAATTTTGACATTTTGACAGCTGCACAAACAGACCAACAACAAAAACAATAAGACTTACAAAAAACCCCTTAAAAAACCAAAACAAACCAGCAGCACGTTTGCTTCTCTGGATTGGACTTTGTACCATTCAACAATCAAGAAAGCGTTCGACACTAATCGCTCCGTAATTTGTTGTGTTTTGAGACAAATTAAAAAATGTCAAATTAGCTTTGGCAAAAAAAAATCGCTGTTGTCAAAAAATGCTTCGAGCTGTTGGCTGTCTCGCGTCTAATCAGAAATGGATCAGAAAAAAGCACAACAAACGCAGTCGACAGTCGACTGTCGGCGCCATTTTTCTGCTCGATCTGAGTGTCATTTGCACGCAAATTGGCAGCACCTGTCAAAGCGACGCCCACACGTGAGCAGCGACGTCAGCCGACCAGTGTGAACTGTGTCACGATGCCGCACGTCGCATGCCTCACGCACCCGTTCGGCCATGTTTATTTATTTAGGCGCGTCGTCCAGTTGCCAAAAAAACGCGCAAAGCATAAAAATAACAACAACCAAAACGATTAGGAAGTAAATGACTGCATTAGCGCCGCATAACTAAAGTTATTAACGCTGTGCTTAAAAGTTTAATTATGCGGACTTTTGGCGCCTTAAACACTTTCCACGCATTGACATTTGAGCCGTTCAAATGCCATCAGATATTTTGACGCCAAACCTTTTCAAAACTTTATCTTATTTAACGCACATTTGCGTATCATTGGCATTAAATTGTAAACACATACACAAACACGCACACACGTACACAATCACAGGTGTCTGTCTGTGACCATCTTCACAAAAATGACGCAACTTTTATTCTGCTGCAGAAATTTCATAAATATTTGCATAGACTTTAGTATGTTTTTGTTGTTGTTTATGTTATTGTTGGGTTTTTGAGCATTTTAGAAATGATTCGTAATTGTTTACCATTTGTCGACATTTTAATGTTGTTTGAATTAAACAATTAATGGAAGATTTCAACATTCGACCTTGAAGCCGAAGGTTTTGTTCATTTCAATTGCATAGAACTAAAAGTTGGTAGTGGTATTTATTTCATTTTGTTGAAATTGATATCTTAAGTTACGTAATGAGATAACCTTGAACACAGATATAACAAAATTCAACGTTGTCTTCAATTATAAATGATAACTTCATGGATCTAAATTCAGGCAATGAATGCGTTTTAAACAGTCAACACTTCATTTTTCCCTCTAGATTCACTCTACAATTTATAGTCCAAATTAATAAAAATAATTATTAATAAGTAATAATTAATAATAATAATTAATAATAATTAATAATTAATAAATAATTATTAATAATTAATTAATAGCACTACTCGACAAAAAATGTGTTTATCGCGTGCACCTAAAAACAAAAGTTTTTTCTGCACTAACTTTGGGCCGCTGAACACGAAACTGAAAATAACAAAATGTTTTTAAGAAGCATCCTGCAAGTTCAAAATAAAAAATTTATTCTAAAGGATACCCATTTTTTCATGATTGCACTGCCGCAAATATTAAAAAAAAAAGTTTAAATACGTATGTCCTTAAAATTTAAAGTGCTTTAAGAAGGACTTTGGATCAGAAAATGAAGAATAGACTATGACAGGTTAATTTATATGACCTCTATATGTATATGACCTCTATATGAACTCGCAAAACAAAAAACCACACATAGACCCTGTTGAATCCCTAGAGAAGATTGAGTTGAGATAGAGTTCATTAGGCGTTCAATGCTGGTAAGGCAAGGATCACTTAGGATGCCTCGAAGATTCTTTCTCTTAAGCATGAGAAGTTTTCTGAAAGGGGAAGAAGGAAGAGCAAATAGTATCTTAGAAACTCTAGAATGCATAGAATTTTTTCTGTTTGTTTTTTTTTTAATTTTATTAAGATGTTTGTTTCTTAGTTTGAAGCTACAAACCCCTTCAGTACTTAAACTTGAGTTCATCAAACGCTCTGATGTCATTAACTTAAGTATGATGTGTAGCAATAATAAAACAAAAAACAAAAACAAACAAAGCACACAACAACAACAAGATGTTTCTCATGCAATTCTCTAGCAGGTTTCTGATATTAAACTCCAAAGACGCTCACAAAAGTAATCGTCAGCACTATTCATCAACTGATTATGGCAGCTGGCGTCAGACAATTCGACAAGTTGTTCATTATATTTTTCATATAGTTTCTATTATATGTTTTGGCATTTTTTTTTTGGCACAGCCAGTTTTAAGTAACAAAATATTTTCAACTCTTTGATAGTGTTTTTGATTTGCGTTTTTATGTGTTTTGATTTTCATGATTTTTATGTCTTTTAGCATTCACAGACCAATAAAAACATTCCAACAATTCCATTCGATTCGAAACTAAAAAATATTCAAAAAATGCTAAAGTACGCTTAAAATAATAACTGAAATTTACATAAGCAAATTAAGGTAAACAGCGAAAACATTCAGCATGCTCGAAGATAACTTGACACCAAACATCAAACACCAAAAACAACAACAAAAATTTGACAATAAAGTTAACACATGAAATGTGGACTTGAAGAGAGCAGCAACCTGGCAACCATGGCAGGTGGAGTGGAAGTCGAAGAGTAGTGAAGTGAAACTGACTGAGAAAAAAAAATAAAAAAAATATTGTAGGCTGTTTTAGCTGTTTTTGGCAAATTTGAACATTTAAATATGAGCTAAATTTTCTTAATTTGAGTCGAAGAAACAAAATGCTAAAATTAATAATAGAATTTTATATTTTTAATGACAGATTTTTTAATTGATTTATTTTTGAATTTTAACCAAATGCTTTTAATTTAATTTTGTTTGTTTTAATATACATTTTGAGTTTTTGGTTTTTTAATTTAATTTTTTTTATAAGTTTTGAAAATTTTTTATAATTTTCATACACACATAATTTAAAAATTTCTTATCATGGTTTCATTATGACGGTTTTCTTTCTTATTGTGACGATGATGCAACTCTGCACAATTGCGGACCTCCTAGCATTCGCAACACGACAATACTGAACGGACATTGGCCGATAGCAGCAGCATTGCATATTTTTAGGGGGCCTGGTATCTTGAGGGAATTATGGCGGAGACGGTTCGAGGCGATGCTGGATTGTTTGAAAACGAGTTGAGTTCCGGGCCAACAAGTATAAAAAGCAGCCCGGTAAAGCGAAGTGAGTCAATTTGGCTTAAGAAAAGTGAAGTGGTCACTTTCCTATAGAAGAGCATGCAGCAACGATGGGCATCCCTTACAACACCACCTGTTCCGATTCAGTTGAGAAGGAAAATATTGAGCACTTCCTCTGTACATGCCCGGCCGTAGCAAGAAAGAGGATGAAAACGCTAGGAGGACCATTCTTCAAGGATATCAAGGGGATCTATAGATGAAAACTCAGGTCTAAATAACCGCCCTTTAATTATAAATACCGAAGGAGTGACATCAAAATCCTTGATTGGCGCAAATTGAATGTCAGAGACATCGTCACCCTAACTTATCAACCAACTTCACTTATCGACTTACAGGGAATGAGTCGTCGACTTAAATATAGCTCAAGTTGGAATTAAAGCTAATAAATTTAAGTTCAACACGAAGAATTTTTCTTACTAACTCTGAGCCCAGATCTAAAGACCATTGTTGACCTAAGTCTAAGAGCTTAAGCCACTAAAGAGGAAACCAAATTTAACCCAAATCTGGTGACAATTCTTACGTTGAAAATAGACTAAATTTTAGTCAAACCTTAAAAACTTTTTCTTGAGTTGAGTCTTCGCCAGAGCCTGAAGCAACGCAAACTCTTACTTGGTCCAGTTCGATAGCTTAAATGTCGTTAAAGACAAAACCAAATTGTATTCCAAATGTAACGACAATTCTTAACCTCAAGACGGACTAAGGGGTCAAAGTCTGACGACGATTCTGACGATGATTTTTGAGCTGAAGACGGACTACATTCGAGTCAAAGTGTGGCGATGATTCTTGAGCTGAAGATGAACTACGTTTGAGCTAAAGTCTGACGATGATTTTTGAGCTGAAGACGGACTACATTTCGGCCAAAGTTTGACGATAATTCGTGGGTTGAAGACGGACTCATTTTGAGCCAAAGTGTGGCGATGATTCTTGAGCTGAAGACGGACTACATTTCGGCCAAAGTCTGACAATGATTCTTGAAATGAAGACGGACTACATTTGACCCAAAGTGTGACGATGATTCTTAAGCCGAAGACGGACTACATTTGAGCCAAAGTCTGACAATGATTCTTGAGCTGATGCTATTGTTGAGCCTTAACCACCAGAGCCAAAACAGACTTAAACTTACTAACTAAAATGTTGGTGCAACTCACACCACTTCCACACTAAAACTGGTATCGATATGTTGTTGTTGTTGTTTTCTTAAGGAATTGTTGGCCATATCGGAGTCGCGTTGACGAGCGTGTGTGTCAAATTGAGGCATTCACCATTTGACAGTCTCTGTCAGAGACGCATTCGTCGCGCCTATTAACTCTGGCATGTGTGACATTCTCGACAGCAGCACAAACGCAAAAAAAAGAAAATAAAATCAAAGAAAAGGACCACAAGTTGGAAAAACTAACAGCAAGAGAGAGTTTGCAGCTTGAAGCTTCGAGTCTTCGTCGTCGGCACTTGAAGCCGTGAACCTGCCTCACCACACCGTACTACAAAATTTGCCTACCTTATTTTCTCACTTCGGCGCGAATTACTTTGAAATGATGCCAAGAAGAATTGTGCGGCGCGACGTGGAGGCGGCGCAAAAATCAACAAACCATGCGCTACGCACACATGCGCGTTATGGCCGTCGTAGCGTCATAAAAATCGCCCATCAAGCGCGCAGAGTGTCGCGTCGAAGGCGCACACAACTAGCAACAACAATAACAACAACGATAAGCACCAACAATACATAACTATTCCAAAAATAAGCAGTCGCCAAGCAATGTAGCCTCTAATAATTTGCGTCCCTACTGCGTTTGCGTCTGTTGCTGTCGTCGTCATTGTTGTTGTTGTTGCAGTGCATTTGCATTTACAGCCAATATCGCTGGTAATTATGCACCTTCATGGCTATAACTGCAAAAGCTGTAAACGCGAACCAACGAACGCGCCATTGTTTTTATTGTCGCTGTGCGTCGAGGCGTTGTTGTGATCGCTGATGTTGTTGTTGTTGCAGTGCAAGTACGCGCGCATGCGCGGCCAACGTTCATGTTGATCGTTAATTTTTGTACTGTGGCGCGTACGTTGCGCATTGTAAATACAAATAAAAACCGAAACGGTGCCTTCACCAGTCACCAGTCACCGGCACCCACCACCAACTTTAATGGCCAATTTCTGAGGTCTGCATTGCACTGCACTGACTGCAACAGCAATCAATACAAAAAAATGTATGTATGGCAATTTTTGCCACTTCCGAACCACGACGACATGTCGGTCGCCTCTTTATTGCTGGCGCGATTGTAATAGTCATTGTTGTTGTTGTTGTTGTTGTTGCCTTAACATTTTGTTTGTTTCCATAATTGATTACTCAATTTCGCTTGGTGGATCTAGCGGTGTGTGTGTGCGTGTGTGTTGGAGTTTAAAAATAGAAAAATAGTTAATAAAATGTTAAACACAAATAAATCGAATTGAAAGGCGAAAACATTAAATCAATAAAAATGAAATGAAAATAATCAGAATAACAAATAATTAAAATTAAAACAAAAAATAAAACAGAATGCAATAAAAATCTGAGTTGTTAGTTTTGAGACCAAATGAAGGCGTTGATTGAAAAATTACAACAAAAGTATGAGTCACACTCAGCGTCGCACACAGATAGTTTCGGGGGTTCAAACCTTATCCAAATAAAAAAATTGCTGGTACAAAATATGGTTTCGAATGCTGTTGGGTTTAAAAATTGTACGACATCGCGCACCGATTTTCATTTTCTGATCCCATTTGCTTTTAAAAGCACTTTACAATTTCAAACCAAAGCAAAAACTCTCTTATCGCCAGTTATGCGCAAAAACCATCAATAAACAAGTTTGAATTGAAAGCAAGCTTTGCCGTTGACTTGAAAGCCGCCATCAGGCGAAGAAAGCATTAGATTGGCTCACTAAAAAAAATATTCCATCTATACCAAACAAACACAAACATGCCGAGAAATCGAAATATTCTGGGCGTTACTTGGACGCCTGAAAAAACCCACAGTGAGCAGGAAATGATTGGAAGAATCAAGCAACTGTTTAAGGAAGTGGTAACATCAGTCTGCCAGAACATGATTAAGAAAGTTCGAACCATATTGCGTTCATATTGTTAAAACAATTGTTTATTTTCGTAGTTCGTGTCACTGAATTGTGCCCAAATAAAAAAACTATATGTTAATAACGCAGTTCACCACCTCTTTCATTACCCCCAGTGTTTCTATGTCCAGGAACCCAAATTAAGGTAGTTGTCCATCGGTGGACTAGTTTAGAAGAGAAGTCGTTAAAACCAACGCCTTTAGAGGCCCTTAACTCTCTATAAACATTGTAATTCATTCTTTAAAGAAGGTGTCTGCTACAGGCAACTTGCTTCAGGAAGTCTGAGTAGTAAATTTGAGGTATTATGGACTGGATCCATATTCTGATCAATCGATACTTTGAATTTTTTATGTAAACAAACCGAACTATCAAAATCTTTATTTTTCCGGCTTGCTACATCTGTCATCTGTTTGTAAGTAACATTGATTCACTGAATCTCAGTTTTGTAAGTGAATTATGATTTTTTTCAGGCTAAGCTTTCAAAAACAGCAACGAAATGAAAACTCTAACCGGAGTCAATGATTCAAGTTCAACTCAAGCGCAGAATTAGTTTTATTTCAGTTGCTGGTTGAAGGCGAACAAAGCTGGCCAACACCAAATACGAAACGGCCTAAAGTGCTTTGGTTGATATTTTGGGTTCCTCACAGGACACTATCGAATGGATAGAGAAGCTAAAAGAGTAGAATTGCTATAAAATGACTTCCTAATAAGAAGTAGAAGAAGAAGCAAGCAAGAAATAGTCTTTCATTTCATTTGGCAAGTTCGTCTCCGTTCGTTTCTTATTTTAAACCGCAGGAAGATAGGAATCTTTGAAATCTTTATGTTTCCAAGCACCATGAGACCCATTCTCTTTATTTTTATAGAGTAGAATTGCTATGTATTTACTTTTGAAGAAGAAGTCGAAAAAGAAGAAGCATACAAAGAAACAGTATTTCATTTTATTTGGCAAAGTTTGTTATGATAGTAAGATTTGGATTGAATTCTTCATGGTTCCTACCGCCGAGACTTCCATTCTTTTTATGGTTGTGTTTATGAATAGAATTCCTATATTACGTCTTCTAAAGGAAATGTCGTTTTAAAGAAAAAAAACTAAAGAAAAAGAAGAAACAATATTTCACCTCATGTGTCCAGCTCCGTCTCTGGGCGAAAAAGACATAGAATTATAAACTCCATCTTTCATTTTAATATTAGCGAGATGGCAAGCTTTGAAAAGAAATCCTCATGGTTTCTGGAACCAAGAGTCCCAATCGCTTGTGAGATTTCTTCACCCTAACCTAGATTCGACTCATAAAAGTTTATGTTTTGCGATCTGTTAATTGAAGTTGTCGAGAATCTCAGTCACTTTGGGAAGTTTTATGCTTAAGTCCTACCTAACCTAAATTTGATTCTAAAAAGGTTTTATACTGCGTGCTGTTGAATCAACTGTTATTTTCCATTGACCCATGAGGCAAGATAGATGTCTCGTCAGCCTCTGTTAGACCGATAGATGCCATAACCTAACTAAACTCTGTGGTTTTCAATGTCTTTTCTAGCTTAGAAGCTCGGTTTGAAACTATTTCCTTCCAGCATCAAAAAAAATGTATAACCGAAACATTCAGCTGAAAGCTGCGAGTGAAATCAATCTACAGTTGAAAAAAGTCTGAGTGGCATCTCTCTGAAATTTATGGCAATTTTCAAAAAACACACATCTTTACCGTTCAGTGGCAAAACGCAAATTCAAAAATTATTTTCAACACTGACTGCAGCGACTCCATACTCGACACTAACCAAGGCTTTTCCCAGCAATTCAATGCTTTCGGCGCAGTGCAACGTTGAATGCACTTTTTTGCGGCAATTTCGAAAAATTCCCCTTCCCGTCATGCAACACGACCACTTCGAGCACACCACTTGACAACACAACGCTGCCACTCGAAGTCGACTCATGCCGGGTTGACTCGATGGTAGCCGAATTGTTCGTTTGACTGTGTTTTCGTACCATAATTTTTTGGCGCTAAAGTGTGGCGCATAATTCGTGCTGTGGCCCAAAGTGTGGGCTGTGTTGTTGTCGTTGTAAAGTGCACTTTTCATTGTTGTTATTATTGCCGCTGTTGCTACAGTTGCTGCCAACTTCAAACACACATGGCAACTCATTTGCATAAAAATATTGATTCATTTGCAGTTCGATTCGGTTTGGTTTGGTTTCGAATGTTTTTTATTTGAGTAGCAATTTTTTATATTTTTTTAAATGCATTTTTGTTGGTGGCCTGCATACTTGACAATTATTTTGTGTCTGTTGTTTGATTGTTGTTTTTGATTTTTTTACTTTTTGGCAAATGTAATTTATGCCTTCAACTAAATTGTTGCATGACTTTTGTTGATTGATTGTTGTTTTTTTGCATTGTTGTTGTTTGTTTTATGGTTGCAATTGAAGGTTGTTAAATTGTTTAACAAAGAAAACACATTTTAGACAAAAATACTTGCAATCAAGTAATTGATTTCGATTGTTGGGTTCCGACATTGTGCAACAAAGGCAAAAGGGAGCAATTTGCGGGGTTAGAAAAATAGCAAAATATTGAAAAAAAATTGGAAAATATTTGTCCAGTGCCAAAACGCGCAAATTATGGGTTTCAAAATTCTATTACAACTTGAACATAAGAAAATATTAAAAAAGGATAAAGAATTAAAAAAAAATTTAAGAAAATCTTTTTCGATTTAGTTTATTGTTTTATTTAATTAAAACGCGAAAATTATATTTTTGGAAAAACAAATTAGAAAATATTTGTTTAGTGTCACAACGCGTAAATTATGGGTTTCAAAATTCTATGACAACTTCAACATAAGAAAATATTACAAAACAAAAAATAATTTAATATTGAAAAAATATAAAAATATATTTTTAATGTTAAAAGCCTAAATTATGGTTTTTGGCACAAGTTATGGTCTTTAGATATGTTTCAAAAATCGATTACGATTTGAATATAAGAAAATATTAAGAAAAAAGTATAAAGAATTAAAAAAATGTAAGAAAATCGTATTTATTTTTATATAGTTTATTTTTATATTTTATTAAAATGCGCAAATTATGTTTTTAGAGAAGTTTTTCCAATTCTATCAGGTGTACAACTTTGCTTCCGCCGTTTTTTTTCCAAAATTAAAAGCTTTATTGCGAAAAAGTGCTTACAGATGTATTATTCAAAGTATTGTCCGTCGCTAGCGACAACTTTCTCCCATCTTTCCGGCAATTTTCGGATCCCGGCTCGAAAAAAGGAGTCCACTTTTGACGCTATCCATGAAGCAATCCATTTTTCCAACTCTTCGAAATGAATTCGAATTCGATTGAAAATGTTGATCTGCCAGGCCGTGTGCCATCGAACGGAATAGGTGGAAGTCAGAAGGGGCGACATCTGGGGAATACGGCGGGTGGGGCAAGACTTCCCATTTCAGCGTTTCCAGGTACTTTTTGACCACTTTTGCGACGTGAGGCCGAGCATTGTCGTGTTGGAGGATGACTTTGTCATGTCGAAATCACCATTTTTAAAACGTTGAAACCACTCCCGACACGTTCTTTCACTCAGAGCAGCATCACCGTAAGTTTCTGAGAGCATTCGATGCGCTTCAGCTACATTTTTTTTCGAATTGTAACAGAAAAGTAAAACTTCCCGCAAATGGCGAGAATTGGGCACATAAACGGACATTTTCGAGCGTGAATAATACGAAAACAAGAACAACTGTCACTGAAACGGCGATGACAATTCGTTAGGCACTGTCCACACTCACTTTAAAGGCATTACCATCTATGGATTTCAACCAGCCTCAGCCGGTGCAGCCACCTATCGGAAAACGGCGGAAGCAAAGTTGTACACCTGATATTACAACTTGAACATAAGAAAATATTATAAAACTAATAATAAAATATTGAAAAAATATGAAAATATATTTTCAGTGTTAAAAGCACAAATTATGCACTTTCGAGAAGTTTCAAAATTCGATTACAACTTGAATATAAAAAAATATAAAAAAAATATATTAAAATATTTAAAAAATTTTAAAATATATTTTCAGTTTTAAAATGTCCAAAATGTGGTCCTTAGCAAAGTTTCGGAAATCTTTTACGAAAAAACAAGTAATATTAAAATATTTTAAAAAATATGAAAATATATTTTCAGTGTTGAAACGCGCAAATTAATTTTTTTTACAGAAGTTTCAAAATTCTATTACAACTTGAACATAACCTCAATGCTACTTAACCTCAACACCATTAAACTAATCTTTTCATTCATTTTTCTTACAGGTAAGTTTCGATTTTCGATTCGCAGCGCCTTTATTATTTGGCCGTATGTAAGTAATTTGCTATACAAAAACAACATTTGTGCAAAAAAGTATTAACAAAAAATATAGAAAAATACGAAATAAGCAGCCAGACACTTGACTAATAAACAATAAAATAATCTGATGCAATTTCAAGAAAATTCTACAACATATCACAAGTGAGACCACTGCCTGTTGGTGTAAACAACAAAAATGAAAAAAATATTAATTCCAAAAAAATATAAATAAAATAATATAAAAAATACAAAAAAAAACTAAAAGCCAACTGCAAAGGTGGCATTTATGCTGTCGCGTTATTTATTCAATTTGTATATGTTTTGGCTGCGTCGAACATTGCCTTGCATAATGCAATTCGCTGCAAACCGTACGTCATGCGGCATTTTGTTGCCGCCATTCTTGTTGTTGTTGTTGTTGTTTTAGTACTCGGCATAATGCGACATAAAAATGCACTTTTCCGTTGCATGCGAACACCGAACAAAGTGTTTACCGTTGCTTTGTTTTTTTGTCGTTGTTGTTTTTGTAGCAAGTGTCCAATGTCAACAACAAAATGACAATAACAAAATTGCAAAAAAAATAAAAAATAAAAATATGCAAAAACAATGCAGCCACCCGCATGGTGGCAACGTCGGCACATTGACAGCGACGAATTCATTGAATAATTCGCGTGTTGTTTCTTTTTTATTACTGTTTTTATTTTTATTTGTACTCGCTTCCTTTGTCTTTTTGGATTTCATGTTAATTCGGCTGTTTCGAATTTTTCGTTGTCACTTGTTATTGTTGTTGTTGTTTTGCTGTGCGCATCATGTTAATAAGGTTGTTGCATTGTTATTGTTGTCATTGTTGTTGTTGGTTTATTTGGACACACAGCAAGTGTCGCCGCGGCCATGAACAACGCAACGAACTGAAGTCGGTCGGCACAAGGCAAAAGGAATCCGTTCAAGTTGTTGTTGTTGTTGTTTTTTGTGCTGTCGCGCAGCCAAAGCGCTGTGTCGGCGTTTTCTTTCTTTTATTCATTTCTTTATTTTATTTGACTAATTAAGCGTTTTATTTGTCATTTTCGCGGCGCTAATGGATTTTTAATTAATTTATGTTGCAGTGAAAGCCGAGAAGGAATCGCTTTGCAGTGGCAAATCTCATTATTCCTTATAGAGCTTTAACCCTTTGGCTACGACATTTGCAGGGCGTTTATTTTCGGGTTTTTGGTAGACTTTATAAAACAAATTAGGAGCTTCAGGCTTTACAGTAGCGAAAGGATCAAACAAAATTGTGTTGGGTTAATCAAAGCTTTGCTCCAAATTAACACTTTGACGACCAATGGAAAGAATATGTTGAATATGAATGACATTGTAAGACCAAGTAAGAAAAAGCGACTGAGATAGTAAAACATGAAACCAATGACGTGAAGATCAAATTTTTGCCAAAGGTTCGGAACTTACGGTTCGTCTTTCAAAGCTCCTTCGAAGTTCTTTCGAAGGTATTGAAAAAAATATATTAAACTGTAAATTACCGAACCGAAACATTGGAAACCCTGGGCCGACACGCGCTCTTTCATCTCGAGGCTGTGAGCTACATTCATATAAGGAGTTTTTCAATACCTATGTCCGTCCGTATTAACGTACTTAGACTGGTTTTTCTTAGATGGACCCGACGGGATTGATATCTACGACAGAGTCTTACAAAATTTAACCTCTCACATCAAGTTCTTCAAATTAGGCTGCGAAGGCCATTTGAATGACTGGATCCATGTCTCTTTAAAATTCGTAGAATTCACTGTTTCATCGAATTCAATACTAAACTCGCCTTTTTCCTAGCGATGAAAGGAATACGTCATTCAAATCATTGGCGTATTGGATCCCAACTTGTGTCGCAAATGTATTAACAATTGAAACTTTTGGATCGAGTCCTACAAATAACCTCACGAAGGCTTGATATGGGTTATATGAGGGACGTCAATAAAGTAGTCCGGCATTTCTCATTCCCGACTCATTTGATTTAGACTTCAAGTTATCGAGAAACCGTTTAGCACTTTTTCCTCATTGGGTGCGAAAGAGTTGAAGTTTAATGTATCAAATTGTAAGTCAAACTACAGCTCCGAATTTTGAACGGATAGTCCAGAGATCGAACGGAATATTTCCTTGAAACTCTTCCTGCTCGAAAAAAGAGTTCGAATGGTCAGGATGGACATCCCTCACTACACCAGCTGTTGGAATTCAGTTGAGAAGGAAACTATTGAACACTTTCTCTGTAAATGGCGGGCCGCAGCAAGAAGAATGAAAGAACTAAAATGAAAACACTAGGGAAATCTTTCTTCGAGGATATCAAAGAAATCTCTAGCAGGAAAATCAACGATTTTCTGCCCTTAATCACCATGAACTGTTTGCAAACACAGCCAGAGTTCGAAATGGTCTTGCACGGGAACATCGAGGGAGAGTACCAAAACAGAATATTAGAGCCAATTGGATACCGGAGACATCACCGTCCTAATCAACAAACTAACCTTCGCTTTCTTCTCTTTCAATGCTTCCCTACGCTTTGAGGAAAACTTTGCTGATTTTCGCTGATTTGACGACCTAACACAACAGTAAGTTAGATCGCCAGTTTTATTCGGTGCTTGCAGAGTGCTTTTTCATCTTATTCGGGGATATGCTGACAAAGGACAATTGGATAATGAGCTCAAATGGGCCCAGCCGACATCAGAAGGGGTTCTAAAAATCTTCGAGTGGGCTCATCAAATGATCGATGAGTTGAATCGATAAGTAAGCTGCCTTAATAATCCAACCTAACTTTCCTCAAAAACCCTTAGTGAAATGAATATTGATAAGCTTTTACTTTCGACGTTCTTTGATGTCTCTTGACGTCTTTTCTTGTCTCTTGTCATTTGTTATGATCACAAAACACAACCTCGACTTTGAACCAGCCAAGACGAGCATCAGGGAGGATTGTAACCGGGCTAAAGTCTTCGGTTCCGCATTGTACCGTCATGTATGGAATTTAGTAAAAACTATAGAAACAGAACCTTGGAAGCAGTTGCCCGTTCCCGTCTGGGCTTGGATTTTCCATCCAGGGACCCTACTTTGAAAAATGGGTAAATTGTCCTTGTGACGGTGTCCGAAGTGAAAGCAAAGGCAAATGCTTTGACATTTCCTTGCGTCATTTCGACATTTCACAAAGACAAAGTTCTACTTATTTCCTGGTTACAATGCTTTTATCGTGATACAACTTTTCCGCAACACTTTAACATTTTGTGAAATTAATTTCTGACAGTAATTGATGACATTTCGTTTGACGCATTTTGGCTCCCCAATTGTCACTGTCACAGTTCTGGAAGTGATTACGTCACAAATTACGAACATTTGTTTCTTTGCGGTTTGGTAAAGTTTCGATGAGCGTTGGAATGGGCGCTGCCGAATGTGTTGCGTGACGCTCAAACTGTCAAAATATTCCTAGCTAATTCGTCATAACGGTAAATAGCACAGGGACAATTAATCGCGACAATTAATGTTGTAAGCGTTCTCATGGTTGAGTGAGTTTCTAGGTTAGGGCAAAATATATTGGAGTATACAACATGGAAGTTGGTTTTGTTGTAATAACGGCTAGTTACGTTTTTCTCTAACTGGGCTTCCCCTGGCTGACTTCATTAACCAATAAAATGTGTATGTTTATAAATAAAAATGAATGTCTGTTTGTTGGTCACACGACACTAAAACTCAGAAACTAGAAGGCCGATTGAGCTGAATCTTTCATGGAATGTTCATCTTAGCCAAGTCTCTGTAAACCACATAGTGCAAAGACGATGCGACAGTTGGGCGTGGCACCTCCCATACAACCTAAATTCTTAATATGGAATATCTTCGGAGTTATAGGTCGGACACCATTGAATTTTGGTACAGGACCACCGTTCAGGTGTGTCAGTTTACTGGTAAAATTTCATGAGCGTTGGACAAGGGGCGTGGCCAACTTTGTGTATAATATTGGAACTATAAGTCGCACATCAATGAAACTGGCTCACATCCTTCGTCTGAACGAATGGATTGGGCATTGCATAAAAGGGGCGTGGCACAGCCCATACAGTATTGTATGAAGAAACTTGATTTAATGGGCCCATTGACCTTAAATTTGCGTGTAAAGCCGCGAAGCCCTGCTGGGGACTGGGGTCCTGCTGCGGACTGTAGGGACCAGATTCTTCGATGGACTCGCGCTGGCGGATAGCTGGCGAGCAGATTACTGATCTACACAATTTCCTTGCCAAGACCAAAGGGTTTTCAAAACATTCCGCAGGGAATCTGGGGGATCTGCAGGGAATCTTAACAGAAAGGGAAGGATACTAGATTCTAAATGAAGCGAATCACAATGAACCCAATAGGGTTTCCGAGGGACCATGTCTAATATACCCCTTCTGCAACATAACCTAACTTATCACTAGAGCTAAGCATTTCCCTTCATTCGAAAGCGCATAACGCAACATTTTTGCTCCTCTAATGTTGAGTCTTTGCAAAAGTCTTGAAACGGCAAATTTCCTGTCAGTATTTCTTGAAAAATCATAACAATTAAATTGGCAACACAGCGCTGACTGACCAACTTCCAGTCCGGTCTATGTACGCAGTCGCGTTGCAGCGCAGCTTGGGGCATTTGTTTGTTTATTTTATTATTTTTGTTTAAACAAATAAGCGAGGAAAATATGAGAAGTTAAAGTCGAACGTAAATAGAAAATACAAGTAAGAAGCCAGCGACGCGATTGCAGCGACCAGTCGCTCCGCCTGACAAAATGTATGCGAAAGGTGAATGACACGGCGACGCCGGCGCTGCCATATCGCGCGCAGCACGTCACCGGTGTCACTGTGTGTGTGTGTGTGCAAGATTTTTTATCATTTACCGATAATGAAGCGTTAACGACGCGTTAAGCAGCGCGCACTGTAATCAGCCGATCGATAGAGCGACAAGCGTAGCGCACAACCCGCAGCGCCGCCGCCACGTTTGGCGTTTTACTGCCGCAAGCGACGCGCATGGAAATTCATTGGAAAATCTCAAACGACGCAGAAGCGCAACTTTGCACAATTACTAACAGTTTTTCTATTGGCTGCGAGCAAAAAATATTAAAATACGCCACGCGTATGTAGGCCACACGCACGCAGGCGCGCAGCTGCACTCGCGTCAGGTCGCCAACCGCGAAATAAAACGAAAATAAAATCGGAAAGTGCGTCCAGTTACTTTGTTTACTTTTATATTGACATAAATTTCACTTTTTAGGAAATTCTAAACTGATTTTTATGTACGCTTTGATGTCGGAGCAACGCTTCGCCGTTGCCGTCGTCGTTTGCAGCGACACGAAAAGCGGCGATCGGCAACGTCGGTAGCTTCCAAATTTATGGTCACATTAAATTTCTCAATAAAATTGGTACTAATTAAAATTTCCACTGTTTTCGGCTGGTCCCACGCATACAAACATACACACTCACGCACACTTGCACAGTTTATGGCCAATTAAAGTGTCCTTTCGGCCGCATGAAGTTGTCCAGTGTTTTAGTGGCTTTCAGAAGACAACGGCGCAGTGGACTAAAGGGAGAAAGAAGAAGAAAATGCAAGGTTTACACAGCCTCCCGGCCAGAGAAAAGCTGCGTGCTAGAAAAGGGGGGCCGACGCTAGTTCGATTTTTGTGCTTCGTACCTTCACTGCCATACAGTCTGCAATTAAATCGCTTAAGATTTAATAGCGAAATGTTGATGGCTCAATTATTTGAGCCAACACACAGCAAGCGCCGCCCATAAACAAAAGCCGCACACTGCATCCTGGGTTCAGTTAGCATTGACTTTTTATTCCATAAAATTCGTTTACATTTCACTCTGCCTGCGTATCGAATTAGCGTTTGATTTAGTTGAGTTCATTTCGCAGCGCCGCTTCGCCCCTTCGCAGTCTTACGACCATCCAAATTGCACTTGAAATGTGTAATTTTTAACAGCTAGAAACTTTGCTCAAATGTGGTTAGTAAAAAGCAAATAAGTAACCGGAAGGATTTTGCGGTTTCGCCGCACGCGTCTGTTCCACTAAAATAACCTCAAACCGAACAGCTGCGCTGACCGCAGGCCAACAGCGCTTCGAGCGTATTTATTGTTTATTTAATAAACAAATTAAATGCAGCGACAAAGTCACTGCGAAACCGCAAAGGAAGCAGTGGCAACACTGGCTTAAGGGACTTTCGTTTTCGATTTGGTGACAAACTTTGCGGCCAGGTGGTAATTTTTATTGAAGGTCTGCGTGTGTTTTTGAATTCGGGAGGCAAAGAAATGCGGTAAATAGAAGAAAAGCACAAAAAAGAAGAAGAAGAAATCGTACATGTGATAGAAATTGAGTAATCGTACAGATGAAACCTTGCATTTGTATAGTTGTCGTGATTTCATTACTGATTCAATTCAATTAAACTTAATTCACATTCAACTCAATAGAAATTAAATCCAATTAAATTCAATTTAATTCAAACTTAATTCAGATTTAATTTAATTTAATCAATTTCATCCAAATTAAATTTAAAGTCAAATCAAATTAAATTCAAAATCAATTCAAGATCGCTTCAAATTCGATTTACTTTAAATTCAATCCAAAATCAAATAAAATTCAAATCAAATCACACTCAATTAATTCAATTCAATTAAAATTTAACTCAGATTCAACGTAATTTAAACTTTCACAATAATTTCATAATTTAAATTCAATTCAAATTCAATTCAATTTGAATTGCATTTCAAATCAAATGTTATTAAATTTTGAATTCAATTTTAAATCAAACTCAATCCAAATTCTTTATAAAATCAAATAAAATTCGAGTCAAATTCAATTATTTCAATTTAATTAAAATTTAATTCAGATTAATTGTAATTTAAATTTAAAACAAATTAAATGCAATCCGATTTTCAAATAAAATTAATTCAGACTAAATGTAATTTAAATTAAATGCAAATTCAATTCAATCCAAATTCGATTTTAAACCAAATCTTATTCATTTTAAATTTAATTCAAAATTTAAATTCAAATTCAATTTAATCCAACTTCAATTTAAAATCAAATCAAATTCAATAAAAATCAGTTCAAATTTTATTCCGATTCAATTTAATTCAAGTTCAATACAAATTCTATTCAAATTCAATTTAATCCAAATCCAACTTCAAATCAAATCAAATTCAATGAAAATCAATTCAAATCATATTTAATCAGTTTCAAATCAAGTCAAATTCAAAATTAAACTTGATTCAAATTCAGTTCAAATAACATTTTTTAATTTAATTAAAACTTGTAGAAATGTAAAAATGTAGATTTAACTCAAATTTAGTATAAATTCAATTAAAATTTAATTAAAATTCAGTTCAAATTCAATCCAATTTCAATGAAATTCACTACAGCTGAATTAAGCTTATACATAATAATTAGTTCCGAATATAGTTCGATACGAAATTTTTCCAAAATCGAAGTCAAAATGAAGTCTTTGACGTGAATTTAGTCCTAGTCTTAGTCTTAGTCTTAGTCTTAGCCTAAGTCTTAGTCTTAGTCTTAGTCTTAGTCTTAGTCTTAGTCTTAGTCTTAGTCTTAGTCTTAGTCTTAGTCTTAGTCTTAGTCTTAGTCTTAGTCTTAGTCTTAGTCTTAGTCTTAGTCTTAGTCTTAGTCTTAGTCTAAGTCTTAGTCTTAGTCTTAGTCTTAGTCTTAGTTTTAGTCTTAGTCCTAGTCCTAGTCCTAGTCTTAGTCTTAGTCTTAGTCTTAGTCTTAGTCTTAGTCTTAGTCTTAGTCTTAGTCTTAGTTTTAGTCTTAGTCCTAGTCCTAGTCTTAGTCTTAGTCTTAGTCTTAGTCTTAGTCTTAGTCTTATTCTTAGTCTTAGTCTTAGTCTTAGTCTTAGTCTTAGTCTTAGTCCTAGTCCTAGTCTTAGTCTTAGTCTTAGTCTTAGTCTTAGTCTTAGTCTTAGTCTTAGTTTTAGTCTTAGTCTTAGTCCTAGTCCTAGTCCTAGTCTTAGTCTTAGTCTTAGTCTTAGTCTTAGTCTTAGTCTTAGTCTTAGTCTTAGTCTTAGTCTTAGTCTTAGTCTTAGTCTTAGTCTTAGTCTTAGTCTTAGTCTTAGTCTTAGTCTTAGTCTTAGTCTTAGTCTTAGTCTTAGTCTTAGTCTTAGTCTTAGTCTTAGTCTTAGTCTTAGTCTCAATTTTAGCCCTAGTCTCAGTTACCCAGTTAAATCTACTTCGTCTTATATTTTTTCATATATTTCTACTCTTAGTTCCTATTCTTCTAATCCTCAGTTTCAGTCTCAAGTTTTCAAACAAACGCATCGCTCTGTCTCACAATTCTTCAAAATGTCCCTCCTTCCTTTCATCGCAGCTGTTTGCCTCCCGTAAATCTGCCCAAAACAACGGAGATTATTATTCCAGCATAAATTATTGACTCTCCTCACACCACAAACAAGTGAACAGAGCTCCAACTGCATTATGTCGCATTCGAAAGACACTCACCATCCCTCGCACAAAACCACACAATGACAATTGAGATCTTTTAAATCTCTGAAAGTGCAATAAAACTGAAAACAGTAAACAGCGGAAGCCAATGCGAAATTTATGCCGAAACACAGCTGCAAAAATAATCAAAACCCAAACCCAATGCGTTACGAATGCGACTTTTCACAGTTTTCTTTGCCAAAATGCCATAAAGAAAACCCAAACACACACACACACACACGCGGCCAAAGAAGACAACATGTGAAGGGGACATAAACATAGTAAATGGCAGTTTTGTGTCACAAACTCGGCGCCCCCTGTGGCGACACTGCCGCAACCCTTTCGGAAGCTGCGACAAATTCCTTCAGAGCTTCGCATCCGTTGGGACGGAATGCAAAAATAAGAAGAAGCAAAAGAAGAAGAAGTTGTCGTAGTAGTAAAGTCTATGCCCTGACGGTTTCCTGCTGCGGCTGCCACACGAAAAGGGCGCGTCCCCATGTGGCCCACGCAACAGCCCAGCCAACTAATGCAGACTTTCTTGCGCTCACACTGGGGGGCGGTAGGGGAGGGGCTCGCATGGAAGCTGTGACGGTGACGCCCTTTTGGCAGCCTCGGCCGCAGGCGGGCGATTAAAAATGACTGAAACGCAGCCAAACGCGGAGAACGGGCGACATCTGCTGGGGTCCCTGTCGCTTGATTCATTTGCCGTTTTTAATGCATTTCGTATTTGTATTTTGTGGCGAGCACTCGAACGAGTTGAATGACCTCGGCATGGCGGTCGCTGCCAACAGACGCCGCTCGGCTAAATGCTTCCGGCCGCGTGTTTGCTGACGGGGCCAGCGCGGAGTACTGCCGACTACTACGTTTTCATTCTTTGGCATTTCGCAGAAATTGGCAAGTTTTTGTGTTGACTTTTAATTGGCGAGTGCCGAAAATTCTCCAATGCCACAATTTTCACAGTGGTTCGTGTTTTATTTGTTGCCACTTTCTTCTGGGTTGCGTGTCGAAGCGCATTTAACAACTTTTTGCCATTTCGCTTTTAGTGTTTACAGTTCGCAGTTGATTCTTATACAATCGCAGCGCCTTAAAGTTCACATTAGCCTAATGACTGGCAGTCGGTCTGCTGCAGCTGCTGCCGCTGCTGCAGTTCTTCCGTGTTTGGCAGCGACACGCAACCGAATTGCATGCTTCGGTATTTTGGCATTTTTACAAAACAACAAAAACATTTGCAATGTGAGCATACAATATGCTAATAAATTAGATTACAGCCCGGGTGACACGCGTTCAAAGTGGTTGGTAGAAATCCTTAAAAATTTCTAAAAAAAAATTTGACAGGTTTTTTAATTTAATTTTATTTTATTTATTTTATTTTATTTTATTTTATTTTATTTTATTTTATTTTATTTTATTTTATTTATTTTATTTTTTGACTTTTTTATTTCATTTTATAAATGTATGGAGTGGTTGGAAGGAAAGGGACAGTTTTATAAGTTGATTTGAAGGAATGTTTGAAGGTCGTGAAATTTTGCTTAGATTTCTTGACTTTCGAAGGATTTGAAGAGAAATCGACGATTTTCCATATTTTTTCAGATTTCTTACAAAATTCTTAGAAGTCAGAGAGATGGATGGAGAATCTAATAATAATAAAACAATTCATAACCTCAAAAAGAAATCACAAAAATGTCACTCAAATGAAATCTTCATAGATTTTCAGATAAATTTAGATTTTCTCAAAATTCAAAATCCATCTTTGTATATCTAAGTAACTTTTTCACTTGAGCACATGGCACACGCCAAATGCCGGCAAACGTCCTTTGCAATTTTTCAATGGAAATATACACACAGACACACACACACATGCACACAAACACATACACACGCACCACAATCATCGAGCACATAGCATCATGCAAACGTGTTTCATTTCCGCTCCGTTTAGCCTCCTTCACCACAACTCAGTGCCATGCGGCACAAAAACGCGCGTCCGTAGCGGGGAAGGGGGATTTTATGGTCAACTTCCCTTTGGCTAGTTTGGTTGCTGCATGAAGCAGCACCGAGGCCGAGGAGGAGGCGTAGCGTCACCACTGCACAGTGCAAGCCACCCATCGATCGTTCCACGAAACGCTCAGCGGGCAGGTGCGCCCTCGTGTTGGCCCCCATCCCCCGGGCCGATGTTTCGTGTGCGCGATTTATGACTAAAGTAATTACATGTACCGTTGCGTTCATTTTATGAAAATTTCGGAATTTGCTTTTATGGCTGTTTCCGGCATATTGATTGCGTCGCTTCCCCGGCTGCTTTTATGGATTTGCAATGTGCAAATATTAACGGGCGACCAGGGACGACAACGAAAGGTGAATGACGATGTTGTGTGTGAGCTGCGTGCAAGGGTTTTGGTAATTGAAATTGGCATTTTGTACACGTGAATGAAAAATTGCTACCTTTTCTATGCGAAACATTATTGCTACCTGTATTCGAAAATATATATAGAAAAAATTCATGTTGTACTCGAAAATGTGCGAGGGTTAAAATGTCATAATAAGCCCATAAAGGGGCAACTGTAAGCCAGCTCAGCACACCTTCGAATTGTGGTGGGAATGGAAAGGACTTGAAAGGCCTTTAAAGCCGTTGCATTAAATTTGATTTAATGCACTTTGAAACAGAACACAGCTCACACTGTCAGGTGTGTGGCATGTGTGGCTTTATCAGCTTTTGTATAGAAATAAAATGAAAAACTTTAAAGCATTTGAGGATTAAATACGTCCAGACAACATTTCCGTGTGACTGCATTGTCACGTGCCTCCTTTCAATATTCGCTGTGTGTATGGGAAAAGCCCATTCGACGTCGAAGGGTTAAGGCACTGTCACTCCAGCGTCTCGTCGCAGCTTACATCAAAGCAAACCCTATCGCAAGGAATCTATTTGTATTTTCTTAACTATTGAAAACTTTTGACAAACTTGATGCAATTGTTGCGATCTGCAAATTTACTGCAACTTGAATGGTGCAGACCTCATAAACAACCCACGAGGCCCACATTCGAAATCGGAATATGTCAGCAAATGAACGATTTTAACAAATTCTTTTTTGCAGATATTTCTGAGAGATTTTTCTGCTTCTGTTTGGGAGATTTATAGAGAAACCCCTAAAAGATATTTTGTGATAACTATAGAGATGGCCGAAGTGGTTGTGGTCTTAGAAATGTCTTCTGAAGGGGATTAACAGAAGCCAAAGAAATTCCTGAAAGATATACAGTAAAAACTATATTGGTAAATCTTGAAATGTAGGTATTTATTGAAAGCTTAGAGGTGCCTTCGACCGATGTTGGTCTCGGATGGGGTCCGTAAGCCAAGCAACAAACTTCTTTGAGTCTGTCTGGGAGATTTAAGAAGTTATTCCTGAGAGATATTCCGTAAAAACTGTAGTGGTGAATTTTTTAAGGTACTTAATAAAACCTTAAAGGTACCCGAAATGGGTGTTGTTCTCGGATGGGTCTATAGGCCAAACAACACATTTATCTGGCTTTGACTGGACCATTTAAAGAGACAAAAGACATTCCTGACACACATTCAGTGAAAGATAAGTCGGTCTGTAACCGACCAACCACTAAAGTTTTTTTCACTGACTGGACAATAAATTCCTCAAAGATATTCTGAGTGAGTTATTTAGTGGTGCACTAAGTAAAATTTGGCTTTGTTAATGCCGTTTGAAAACCGAAAACAGGCTTCTCTGCTTCTCCTTGCGAGATTTATAGAGACATTCCTAAAAGATATTCAGTGAAAGGTAAGGAAATGCCAGAAAAGGGTGTTGGTCTGGGATCTGAGGTCTGTGAGCCAAGCTACAAATTTTTGTTTTTGCCTGGTAGATTTGCAAATAAACTCCTAAGAGATATTCAGTAAAAATTATAAATAGAAATGCCCAAATAAGAGTTGATTCGGTAATATGTTCTGTAAGACAAACAAGAAACTTCGGACTGGTGAAACACTCGTCTACTTCTATCGCTATCCACATGAAGCATATGAGAATTAGAATATTCGCACAACTGCGCCCTTCGCCCAACAAACCACAGTTCAAATTCGGTTCGTTTGGATTTGGTCCCCTCTCCCTATTCGTTTGAAATATGTCAGAGGCAGCCACTACAAACTTGACTGGACCATTTACAGAGGTCAAAGACTTTCCTGACACACAATCAGTAAAAAGTGTTTCGGTCTGTTAGCCAACCAGTAAAGTTTATGTGTACTGACACATACTGAAAAAAACGTATTCAGTGAATCCTTTAGTGTCATTCTAAGAGGAATTTGACATAAGTAATGGGGTGAGTCAGGAAGCAAACTTATCTGGCTCTGACTGGGCGATTTACAGAGTCCAATGAAATTTGAGACACACATTCCGTGAAAGCTTTAGTGGCGCTCGAAACGATTGTTGGTCACTGTAATTTGGTCTCTAAGCCAACCAGCAACTTGCACTGACTGCGTCCAAGAACTTTTTGTAGTCTGGTGGATGACAACTTGGCGTGTTGTAAACTCGACTGTAAACTAATTAATTACCAAGAAAACGATACAAATGCTGCGGAGTGCATATCCTGGAAAACAGGCGATTGCCTCAACTTCACTCATCTACAAACTTATGGCAGACTTCAGTTTGTAGGAGGTTTTAAAGATGAGACGGCTGTTGCCTTATTAGACATAAAGGGAACAAGATGGATCTAACAGACGACTGTGTATGAAACCCTCATTAAATTTTAATTTAACCTAAGAATCTCTGAGAGTAAGAAAACTTAACATGAAAAAGCTTTGAAATAGCTAGTTGAAGTCAACATAAAAATATTTGGACTCTTCTGTTCAACTTGAAATCAGATTAATTACTGATTTCATACTCTTTCGCAGAACACTTGAACCCATTTTTGGGGCACTTTAGACACCGAATTTTGAAAATCCCATCTTATTGAAGGTTCCTTTTCTACAACCAATGTACGTTTCAAATTTCATATCTCAAGGTTCATCGCTTTAGACTCTGTGTGATAATGAATCTGTTAGTCCACGTTGTTGTTGTTGTTGTTACAATAATAAAATTTGCACTACAACCACTTCGTAAACAGCTACAAATTTATGCAAATTGTGCCATCAAATCGAAGCCACGGCCACACTTATCTGCGCCTCAAACGTGCCACTGCAGCAGCAACAGCAACAGCAGCATTGCAATAACAACAAGAACAACAACAACAACAATAATAATAATAATGAGTGATAATGCACTGCAGCACGCAAATGAAGCGCAACAAATTGCAACGAGCAACAACAACAATTGAGCAACGCATGCCAGACGGCAAAGTGATTGCAGAAGTTTGAGGCGTCTTGCAGTTAATTTTAAAATGATTTTCATTTAATTTTCAGCTAAAATGAAAATTAATTAAATTGAAAAGTTGAATGCAGAATTCAATTCAGAATTCATTTATTGAAAACTTATAGCAAAAGTTTTGGAATTGAATGCGTTTGCTTTCAGTTTGATTATTGTTACAATTTGCCAATTCAATTCGAGGGAAAATTCGTTGCAAGTCGCCTCGACCTGGGCGCTGCGCATTGCTTTGACGCTGCAATTTGAAATATAATTTCCATAAAAGCTTTTAAGATCAGAGCCGCGCGATAAGCCAACACTTGCCGGCCGCCTGACGCGCTAACAGCTCGGCGCTAGGCCACTTGCCACTTGCCACCGCTTGCAGCCGTTGACCACACGTCCGCCAACTGTCGACGGCCGCGGCCTCAAAGTCGGCCCCGGCGTTTGGTCGCCGCTCAAGTGTTTCGCCCTCGATTATGGCGATTATTCTTGTACTATATTCAATGTTGTTGTTGTTGTTGTTGTTTCGGCTTTTTATCGATAAACGCCAAGCAATGGCTGCATTAAAGCCAACAAACAGCAAGAAACAGCAGCAAAAAGATTTGCAAACAAATCCACAGCGTCCGGCAGCCGGCGGCAGCAGCAGCAATATAAAATTGTTGCTGCTGTTGCTGTTGCTGCTGCTGGTGACTTATGGCATTGTCTTGGCGCTGACAATGGCACACAGCGCCCGCTGCTGTCAGCGTGCGGCGCAGCGGGCGTTTTTATTGGCAACCAGCAACCCTCGGCGATAGCTGCCGCAATCGGAGTCGGAGCCATTTCAGCGACTGGCAAATGGCATTAAATCTGTGGCATTTTGTTGCAATTTGTAGCGATAAGATTTTGTGGGCAAATTGTGGCAGATAAAAGGCGCACGAAACTTGTGCAAGTAGCATTGCGATGCTGAGAAGGAAACAACAAAAAGCCAGGCGTCAGGCATCAAAGCGCTGAAAGCCATTTTTACCGAATCGCAGGAAGTTTTTTCGTTGCAGAATGCGAGCTATTCAAACAACAACAACACGTATGAAATATTGAAAAAAATTACGCCAATCGTTCAAGCTGACTTGTGGGAAATGAAGTGAAAAATTGCTCAATGAGCTGTGAGTGATTTTCGGACGCATTTTTCACATGGCAAATGGAAGCAATGCAATTGAAGGGAAATTCAAATTGTGAAATTTTTAATAATAAATAAATTGCATGATTTTTATTGGACATGTGAAATCAAGAGAAAAACAAGGAGGCAATTTAAATGTGTATGAGAGGGGCATTAAAAAAAATTTAGAAATATATTAAAAAATATTTCACAAACTTATTATTAAAAAAATATTTCAAAAAATATTAAAAAAATATTTCGAAAATTATAAAAAAAAGTGCAAAGAAAACTAATTAAATAAAGGGAAATTTAATTTCTAAAACTATTAGAAAAAATTTTATAAGTATTTAAATTAAAAACTTTAAAAATAATGCAAAATGAATATAAAAAAATTGAAATTTTAAAGATAAGAAATATAAAAGTAAAAAATATTAAATTATGTAAAAAATCTTAAAACATATGCAAAAATATATAAATAACTAAAAAATGTAAAAATTAAAAAGTAAAAAGTAATGAAAACTATAAAACAGTTTTAGAAAAATGCCAAAAAATTAATTAAATATAAAACTAAAAACAAAATTAAATACCATATTTTCAATTTATATTTTTTAAATATTAAATATGCAAATTTTAGAAAGTATAAAATACAAAAAAAATTTTAAAAATAAAAAATAAAATAAGTAAAGTTAGATAACATATTTATAAAAAAAAGTGGTGCGAAAATTGGAAAAATATAACAATAAAATTTGTATAGATAAAAAATGTAAAAAACAACTTAGAATTTATAAAAATAATTTATAATTTATTTATTAATTTATAAATAATTTATAACAAAATTTAAAACAACGAAATTAAAAATTATATAAAAAATTTAGAAAAAAATGAAAAATATATAACAATAAAACAATAAAAAAAAAAAATTTACAATAATACAATATGCTCAGAAAATATTTATAAAAATAAGAAAATTGAAAAAATAAAACATTAACATAAACCAAAAAAATATAAATCAAAACTGAGAAAAAATTAAAATTACATAAAAAATATACGGATGAAAAAAATATAAACAGGAAAGATATAAGAGTATATAAAAATATTTTAAAAATAAGCATATTTTGCATCTGAAACAAAACACAAAGTTTAAATATTCAAAAGCAAAGGAAATTGAAAAACTGTTAGCATTCATAAGAATTTAAACAAAAATTTGAAAAATTAAAAACAAAATATTTAAAAAAATGTGTTAAGAAAATTTAAAAAATATAATTTTTTTGACATTTTTAAAAATTAAATATATGAAAAATATAATATGTAAAAATACTTATTTATAAAAAAGTTGTTTAGAAAATTAAAAAAAAATACAAAAACTTTAAATTTGTAAACATCTACACAAAATTTGTTGAGAAAATTTAATACAAAAATTTAAAAAAACTTACAAATTATTAAACAAAAAATTGGAAAATAAAACCTATTCTTAGACGCCAAGAATTTTGCATCTTTAGAGAGGTTCAAAGCTATAACCTTCAGCTTAGGAATGGACAAGCCAAGAAAATAAAGGAAGTGTACAAAAAATTAAACCCACTCATTACGATTTTTAAGTATTCATTCAAGTAGTCCCATCTTATGTAACGTGGAGATTACTTTCATGTGAAATATTTTAAGTTATGTTAATCAAAAATCTCTCCGGAAACACTCTTTTAAGATTACATAGCTGAGTTATTCCTTCGAATCAATGCCACTTGAGAAGTCTGATTTATGAAAATAAATACTTACTTAATTGGTTTAGGCCTGAATCCCAATCAAACGACGGTCTTATCACCGGTAAGAACAAGAGACAGGTGTGTAGAACAACAATCGTTGTGTGCGTAAATGTTTTCGCAACGCTTTTCTCGGAAATTGTGCAATCTACACGCACACATCTCGCATTGAGACGCTCGACGACTGCAAAACAACAACAAAGCAATTAAGCCGCGTAACGATAAGACCCGATCATAAAATTCGGCACCCAATCGAAGTCAGAAAGAAGCATTAGAGAAGCATTTTCAAAGTAAACAACGCAACTTTTACAATCGAAGTCGCCATCGAAAACAGTTAAAAGCGACACCGAAAATAGGCCGAAAAGCGGGCAATAATAAATTATCAAAATATTGAATACTGAAATTCGGAAAAAGTTATATAAACTATGTACGAACAGTTGAATACAACAAGAAAGTGCATTGCTATATCTAAAAAATTTGAATTTATTGAAATTTTTCTATGATTTTTTGCGTAAAAATGTGGCCATAAATTAAAATGTTGTCAAACATGGTCACATGAAATTTAAATAAATATTTTTTCATATTTTTATTTATTTTTTATATATTTTCTATGCATCGATACTGAGTGCTTTTTATCGTCATTTAGTGGTTGTCATATTTTAATTTTTTTGAAATAATTTTTTTATTTCTTATCTACAAATGCGGTTTGACAAATGTGGTGGATTATTTTTTTTTTGCATTGCGCTCGTAAATTTTCATCTTAGATGACTTGGCCGAATATTTGATACTGCCGACATTTTCCAGCTGTGCAGCGCCGTGTGCGTACGTGCCGCGGATTACAAAGTTCAATGCTGATAAAATTCATGTCGTCATAATTAAGCATTAAGTTGTGACAGTTGTGAGTTGCCACAACAACTTCCAACGCATTGCCATATTTGGTAAACAAGGTGGGGTTTTCTGAGAGAACGTTGAAAAAACGCAATACGTGGACAACTGAAAAATACTTAGTAGTGGAACTTAGTTGAAAGCATGTCGAAAGTATAACAACGTCAGCTGGAATCTGATATTATCTTTTGGTCTTTCACAAATGACTTTGTTGTACAGCAATAATGTTGTTGACAACTTAGTAGGAGAGAGAGGAGAGAGGGGGGAGGGTAAGTCCAGCTTGCGACAATAATTTTAGTATGGCTCCTGTATCTCTGGGTTCCCAATCAGCCTCTTTGAAGAGATCATCCCCCAGATGCTTCTTTCGGCTATGGATAAGTACGGAGCATTCTCCTAGTAAATGTTCTTCATAAACTCATCTAATTTTATCTTTTTGAAATTTTACAAATTCGAAAAAACACTTAACCTCACTTTGCAGTTATCACTAACCACAACCGAATTCTTCTTGTTACATTCAAAACGATTTATTGCGTATTTGCGGTGCGTTTCGAGTGACTCAGTGGCCATCAACAATGACGTAGATGGCATTAACTGTCTTCGATTGATAGTTTAATGCTTACAACAACAATTAACTTTACTACGCGCTGATTGCTAGTTAATCGCTAATAACTATTGTACACAACATGGTGCTATCGTACAAAACATCATAAACGAGCAATTAAGGCTTTCAAATAATTTCAACGCGTTAGAAACCGCCGAGCAACGTGAAAATGTGACATTTATCAGTTGCGATTACATACCAATGCTTTAAAAAAACAGTCGTCGATTTTTTGACAAAATATACAATAGTAGTGACGCCATGGGTTACGATATCGGCAACAGTTTCAAGATGGCAACAAAACAAGAATGCATTTGTTTTGTTGGAACGTTTTAAAATTTTTCAATTAAATTTTTGGAATCACAAAAAGTAGTCGATCGACTCATATCGCCAACTTTCCCATCCTTAATATCTCTTCCAGCTCACCACTGAGCTTTTTCCAACAGAAAAACACCCATTAAAAACTTACTAAAACCATGGAGTTGAATGCACTTTTCAGCGCTCATAAATCGATCGCTAAAAATGTCTCATTAAAAGTCAAATGTGAAAAAATTAGGAAAATAACACAGCAGTTGCTCGTGAAATTCAAAACCACAAAAAAACAAAAAAAAATCACAAAAACTGTGGCCTTTGTTTGCATCTCCCGCTACAATGTCGCATTATAACTTCATTGATTTCAGTGTTTTAGACCATCAAAACAGAATAACTAGCTGCGATTTTATGGCAACGCGGTGGGCGTAAAGTGTCGAGCTATATAAACATTTTGATGGTTTGGCTATGATAATATTTTGCACCAAACGATTTTATTGCGTTGCTGTGAATTTTACAGGCGCATAACTTTGCATGGATGCGCTGAAAAATCGCTGATTATTGCATGCGATAATTGGTTAATCAGCGAGCGGAGGGTGGCAGGGATATGTTGAGTGAGTCATGTACAGAGTTGAAGGTGTTTTTTTGGAAAAATTTACTGATGATTTTGTGGTTAGAAAAACAAGAAACTGTTGAAACAAGAAACAATTTTTATATTGCATGCAATAATTGCTTACAAAGATAGAGAAGAAGATTTGTGTATGATTAGTGAAGATTTGAAGAGTTGTCTTGACAGTTTTTTTAGGCAATCTTTTATGATTTTAAAACATATTACGGGAAAAATTTTATGATAGTAGTAAGATAGCCAAGTAGACTTGGTTTTCGATTAAAACGATTTCAAAAGTTTAAAAATTGATTGGTGTTTCGAAGAGTCACTGTTCAACAAGTATTTGGAGATTTTGATGGAACTGTTCTTTAATGATTTTTGTAGATCTTTCACGAAAAAGATATAGAAATTCTATCTTTTTTCTATGCTTTAGAATTTACTTTGGTAACTTTTTAAATGAAGGATTCCAAGGATTCCAGCCAACGAGGCTATTCATAGTTTACTTAAGTAACTTCGTTAAAGCTTTAACTGTTTTTGTTAGTAACGGAATCTTAGTGAGACAAGGGATCTATGTGATCTAAGTGAGCTTTTTCAAAACAGGCGCTCATATTTATCTGTGATTGTAGCATCACAATGGGCCTTTATGACCTCAGTGAGGTCACCTCACAGCAGACACTTCTACTTATCTACCTTCTGGGATAAATAGATCAATGGATCGCCTTTGTGACATAAGTGAGATGTCCTCGGGAAAACGACTTCTAATTATCTGCCTATCTGGATGAGTGGGTGGATGGATTGCAATGGACCTCTATGACCTAAGTGAGATCTCCTCGGAAAATAAACTCCTACTTATCTAACTACCTGGTTGTGTAGATGGATGAATCGCAAGGGGCCTTGATGACCTAAGTGAGATCTCCTTAGCAGTCTAACTGAGATCGCCTATACTTATCTACCCACCTGGGTAAGTGGATGAATAGACCATAGTGGACCTCTGTGACCTAAGTGAGATCTCATTAGAGAAGCAACTCCTACTTATCTGTCCATCTGTATGAGTGGATGAATGGATCACAATTGGCTTCTGTGACCTAAGCGAGATTTCATCGGTGCACCGACCTATACTTATCTTCCCACCTGGATAAGTGAGTGAAAGATCGCAATAGGCCTATATGACCTAAGTGAGGTCACGTCAGAGCAGACACTTCTACTTATCTTCCTTTGGGGATAAATGGATGAATGGATCGAAATGGGCATCTATGACCTAAGTGAGATCTCCTCGGGGAAACAACTTTTAATTATCTGCCTATCTGAATCAGCGGATGGTTGGATCGTAATGGCCCTCTATGACCTAAGTGGGATCTGATCTACCCACCTCGATAAGTGGATGAATTGATCACAATGGACCTTTATGACCTAAATGAGATCTCCTTGGAGAAGCAACTCGTACTTATCAGCCTATCTGAATGAGCGGATGAATGGATCGAAATGAGCCTCTATGACCTAAGTGAGAAATCCTCGGAGTACCCACATATACTTCTCTACTGACCCGGATGAGTTAATAAATTGATCACAATGGACCTCTATCACCTTAGTGAGATCTCCTTGGAGAAGCAACTTCTACTTATCTATTTACCTGGATAAGTGTATGGATGGATCACAATGGGCTTATATGGCCTAAGCGAGATTTCCTTGGGGAGGCCAATCCTACTTATCAAACTATCTGAATGAGTGGACGACTAGTTAAGATCTCTTCAATACAGCCATCCATTTTTACTTAGGTTACTTAGGTAACCTATAATTTAATAAGTTGTTGGTTAATTGAGTTAGTCTGGTCTGGTTATTATTTCGTTTATGATGGAGTATTTTTATATATTTTTGTGCATTAGAAAAATCGCATATTTGGATGAGAATATAACTTTTTAGACATTTTGTAAATATGAAAAATTTGTGGTGTGGAAACTCTTCTCTCATGACATCATGTGACTATAATTTTCATGAAGAAATAAATCAGTAAATATGAAAATATGTACAGATGGATAGCTACGATTTTAAAACTGAGTAAGTACGTAAATAGTTCTACGGAACTCGATCTGTGGGTGAATGTGAGGACGTGCCGAGAAACTATCTCATGAAAAGTAGTTCTTCAAGAAACTTGGTTCCTCATGCATTTACTTTTTATAGGTGTCCCAAAAGGTGTTCCATTCGCTTCGGAAATGAAAGTAAATGGTGGAAAGATGTCTTCTCAATGCTCAAACAGCATCCATAGGTTGCAATTTGTGCTCATAATTGTTCAAATTTCGACTCCTATTGTACTCCTCATTGCCATTAATAACCACAAAAGTCTTTTACTGCTCAATAGAAAATCGCGTGCAAAACTAAAAAAATTTAATAGCATGCGACAAAAATAAATCACTGAAGTGGCTGCATGATGGCCTCAAATAAAAACACTTACAGCCAATTAACTGCTATGTTGTGGCTTGCTGGCTGCTTGCTTAACTCATTTCCATCGCATTTTTCATTACGATTTTCGTAACAAAATTATTGATAACAATGCAGTGAAAGTGTTTTAATTGTTGTCAAGTGATTTGAAGATTTGTGCATTTGTGAAATTCTTGTCGTGTGTACTTCGGCATTTTCTGGCTGCTCACATTGTAATTGAATTAATCACAGACTATTTTTGTTAAAATATAGGCGACGGTATGAAGTGTCTGCAACATGCCTGACGAAGTGGATTTTATCGACGAAAGAAGCGAAAACACGGCTTCGATAAGCGAATCGATAAGCATGCAAGCAAAAAATGTGTCTGTGAGAGACAGTTTTGCAAAAGCGCCAAATCTGCAAATCACGGTTATTTGTACACGTTATCAGTCCAACGATTTTTGCTATAATTATTACAATAATAGCATTTTTTTAAGAATTTCCATTTCTTGCATTGTTCTTGCAAATAACTCAAATGACTAATGGAAAAAAATTCAACAATAAATATGGCGGCAGGTGACAGGCGGCCGCTGAAGTGGTGGGCACTTTGATTGCGCCATGTTGGAAATGAATGAAATTAAGTTGTACAATTTTTATGATATTATTGAATGCTCTAAAAGGCATTAAAAAGCATAAAATGTTGAAGTTAAATGTTGAGTGTTGTGGTAAAAATTGTTCAAATGAATAGCTTAGAGGTGATTAAGATTTAGTTGGTGATTTAGCATTCACACAGCGACAGCAGCGACACACAGCGCAGCCGCCGTGGCTCAGTTGGTTAGTGCGCGGTCCAAGCGAGTCGAATGCAGAGCGACGCAAGTTCGAATTCTGCATGTAGTAACGCCTAAAAAAAAATAACGGGAAACTCGTTTTCTCTTTCGGTGGCTGTCCTCTCAGCTGGAAATGGCAAACCTCTGAGAGTAAAAATTGCCTATGAAAAAGCTCCCAACCTGCCGTTCGGAACCGGCATAAAACTGTAGGTCCCTTCCACCCGCGTACAAATTCACACGCACAACACGGGTGGTTGCGGGAAGCTAGGCCTTAGTCTCGCGTAAGCGGGCTGTCGTGCCAGTCAATAATAATAATACAGCGACTTTTAGATTAAAACAGATCTGTCTAAATTTTGTTGAGTATGAAAATTGTGGACTATGTAACGAAGTTGCTGAGACAGCGTTGCATTCAGGGTGCAGTCGGCTGGTCTTAGCGCAGTAAGAGAATAAATAGTTTTGGGACAAACATGCATACACAAGGACCCAGTGGCGCACACAGGATGTCATTTTGGGAAGGGGGCTTTTGCGTTCAACTTTTGAGCTCAATTCCATTTGAAACCATATTTTGTACCAGCAATTTCTGTGTTTGGGGGAGGTTTGGACCCCTAATTCCTCCCCTATGTGCGACACTGCAAGGTCCTACTTGTGTTTGCGAAGGTTTTAGTCATCAGAAATGAGGTTGAGAAATACCATGAGTATTTAACCACCAGATCTTTCGAGCAGAGATCAGTTTCGGATCCAGTTTAATTCATGCAAAAAGCGGAAATTGGTTCTTCAAGTTCAGACATTTTTTTTTTATTTAAGTTACTTCAACTTAACACATTTTATTCTTTTGTAGCCTAACTCGAATGCTCAAGGAAGTAGAAATGAGTTCTTTTACAATATTTTTGCATGGTTTTTTGAAACAAAATCTTCCTTTTAAAAAAACAAAAGTTAAAATCTTTCCAAAGACTTTGTACAAAGTTGAAAATTCAATATTAAAAAAACAATTTTATCCCATGTTTTTAACTGAATACTGAAAAAAGTATACCTAACCTCAAAACTTTAAAGTAAAATGTTTGAAAAAATGTCAATAATACCAAAAATAAAATCTGAATATGATATGAATATTTAAAAAAAAAAATTGTTACCTAATTTAAAAAATTTTGTAACCGAATATTTTGCTAAATGTTGCACCTAACCTCAAAAATTTTAAACTGATTATTTAAAAAAAAAACAAAGATACAAGTTGAATACACAAAAAAAACAAGTTGTTCCTAATTTAAAAGAGTTTTTTAACAGAATATTATGTGAAAAGTTGATCTATTGGGTACCGGGTCACAAAGGAGTTGAGGGAAATGAGAAGGCTGATGCGCTCGCCAAAGCCGGGGCACGACTGCCTACGGTTAGCGAGCCAGACATCCATCCACCCCTCTCCACGCTCAAGACGGAAATAGAAGAGAATATGATTCGTGAAGCGGCGTCCATGTGGGAGAGATCTACATCTCACAGGACAGCAAAAATCATGCTTCGCGAACATAATGTCAACAACACAGAGTTTGTACTATCACTCCGAAGAGATGATTGCAAACTATTGACCGGGATACTCACGGGACACTGTCTCACACCGTCCCACGCTGCCAAACTTGGCTTGGTACCAAGTGATGCATGCACAAGATGTGGTGAAGACAGTGCCAAGGGTACCCTGGAGCATTTGCTGTGCCACTGCCCTGCTCTCTACAGATCACGGGTCAGCTGCCTCGAATCCGCGTCGTTCCCTTCCTTGGAAAGAGTCGCGGAACAAAAAAGCAGCGACTTACTTAGATTTGGCAAAACGTTTTTGACAAACTACATACAGGTCTGAAGCTCCAGAACCTTTCTGGTACCACTATGGACCAACATGGTCTATGTGAGACCCCCCCGAGGGTCAGCCAGCCTAACCTACCTACCTACCTATGTGAAAAGTTGCACCTAACCTCGAAATTTTAAAGCTGAATATTTCAAAGAACATCAAAAATACAACGTTGAATGTTAAACAAATTTTGTTCCTAATTTAAAGAAATATTTATCTAATTATGATGCAAACTGTTGCACCTAACCTCAAAAACTTGAAACTGAATATTTAAAAAAATATCAAAAATACAATGTTGAATATACAAACAAAGTTTTGCCTAGTTTAAAGGAATTTGTAACGGAATATTATGCGAAATGTTGCACCTAACCTCAAAAATTTGAAACTGAATACTTCAAAAAACTGTGTACTTAACCTCAAAAACATGAAACTAAGTATTTCAGAAATGGTTCTAACTAAACTTAATAATTTTAAACCAACTCTAGTTCTTTTTAAAGACAAACTAGGTAAAAAAATAACTTATATTTTAAAAATAAAAAAAATAATAATCCCTTAAAAATGTTGTACACAACCTCAAAAGTTGAAAATTTAATATTTTGCAACAATATTGTCCCATGTTTTTCGTACTGAAAAAATATTACCTAAACTCAAAAATTAAAAACTGACAAGTTTAATGTTACTAGTTTCAAAAATATTCAACTGATTATTTTGAAAAATGTTGTATTTAACCTCAAAATTTTGAAACTGAATATTTCAAAATACATTAAAAATACAATGTTCGATATTAAAAAAAAATGTTGTACCTAATTTAAAGAAATTGTTAACTGAATATTATGCAAAATGTAATGGTTAAGTATAACCTCAAAAATATTAAGCTGAATTTTTCAAAAAACTTTGTACTTAACCTCAAAAACTGTAAACTGAATATTTCAGAATTTGTTGCAACTAACTTCAACAATTTGAAACTAGCTTTTTCTTTTTTTTAGTCAAACAACATACAAAACTTTAAAATGAAAAAAACGAATCCCCTCATTTAGTAACTTAATTCCGGATTCCGATTTTAGTGTTAGAAATCTGTCGAACCATAAACCATATATTAGCTTTAATGCTTTGATGAATTTGTTAGTGATTAATAAAGTCTTATTTTTTCGAATTAATTGTTACTAATAAAATGTTTAACTTTTGTTTTCGTGATTCATTATCCAAGTCACATTGCTGCCATAATTTATTAAACATCATTATTCATAATTCAATTCAAATTACGCATTCAGCATACAATCAAACTTAACCTCAAAGTCCACCTGATTGCACTAGGAAGCGTTGCGAGATTGTTGCCGCCTTGAGTTGCTCACTTGACAAACAGTAGTCGGCACTTTTTATGTGCTGTCGCCCATCCAACGACCATAAACTGCCGACTAACTTATAAAAATAAATATTGAAATTCTTAGAAGACTTTACAACCGTTCAATTTGCACAATAAAAATATGAATTAAATATTTAATCGGTGTTTATGTAAAATCCAGAGGCCACACGTGACAGAGACGTCAGTTGTTGTAGTTGTTTGTGTAGTAGAACTTCAAGACGGTAGCGGCTTTAAAATTAACATGAATTCTTCCTTGAATAACAAAATGGAATGTGGTTCACCCTGTGTTCGTTAACGGCCAAAATCAAAGCAACACCACGACACACATATGTGCAACAGTCTAATCCGCACACACGCATTACAACAAGAACACACGGCTGACATTCGGTCGAGACGACGAAACAAATGAGCAGCAATGCTTAATGGCTTTTAAAGTAGCGATTAGAAATAATATGAAATGAGTAAATGCCGAAAACACGTTGCGTTACGTCTTTATGACGGCGCACTGTCGGCAGCTGCGAAACCAAAGATTAATTTAGCCAAACATTGCTCACAACAACAACAAAACAAAAAATAACAACAACAGCAGTAGTAGCAGCAAAAACAAATTAAATTGTTAAAATCATAAACGCAGAGGCGAGTTGCAGCAGCGGTCGGGCAACATTCGCCGTTCGCGTTGGCCACCCACGTTGCCAGACGGTTTTATGCGCCGTCGCTGTTGACTTGCGGTATTAGCACATTTTGGCAATGTAATGTTTGTTCGAAACACTAATTTTGTTCGCCGCTAATTACCGACTGTCTTGCGCCGCGTTCCGCCTAATGAAACAAGGTGAAAGTTTAATGTGGCCGCCGGGCTGCGAAAACGCTGTGGCCAACGTAATTTGATTTCGATTTGTGCGGTTCGGCGTTCGGCTTCTCAGCGGGAGTGGGCGTGGAGTCGATAATTAAAAATTGCTTATGGTGCGCAAAAGCGTGGCACTGGTGGGTGGGGCAACATAAGTTTAAGTTGGAAGTTAAGCGAGTTTGATGGATTTCTTAGTTTAGTTCGAGGTAAAAGACTCTGTGTGATGCACAAAAATTGCAAAAAAAAATATTTTTGAAAAACAATATGTGGCTTAAATGTTGATAATCTAATAAGTCCACCTTAGGCTGGTTTTGTATAAAGTTTTTTTATTTACAATGAAAGCGAAAGTTCGGTTGGGGTTTCCAAAGTCAGCACTGGTGCCTGCAGTATCTTTAAAGCGGAGATTTTTATTGTTAAAAAGGCAGCTGGGATCATACAAACTGGTTCCGTCTTAGAGACGGATGCGAAAGACTGCCTGATACCTGTAGTATCCTTGAGGAGAAATTTTGAAATCAGATTTCGAAGATGGTCCAAGAATGTAAGATGAAGCGTAGGTCGGTTGCGCGACATAATAAGCTACAACTTTAGTCTAGCAAGCACCCTGGACTGGATCGAATCCTATGTAAACAGCTTACGTAGGGAGCGTTGGTCTAGTTTTGGAAGCTGCAGGACTGTTCAACCCGAGCAGAAAGGCATGGGTATTCCTTCTGAATTGAAGGAAAGATCGTCACCGAATCGTCGGACTAATCACAGGACACAGTCCATGGGGCCAACTAATGACCTCAATGGGCATCATCGAGGATTCAACTTGCGTATTTTGCCTGAGGGAGGTGGACAACATTGGGCACTTTTTCTATGTATGTCCCATCTTCTCTAGAACGAGAGTGCGCATTTTAGGTTCTGATCTTATAAGGATGGACGAGGTGTGCGACTTCTGGAGATTCATTAAAGAATCCAGAAAATTCGAGCAGGAAGACTTGTAGTCCCTATCCCTTCCTTACTACTTTCTTTCTTTAATCCCACCTCACTATTCTCTATCATACTTTTTCTCTCGAGCCTTAAGCGCAATGGACTACGTAGCCTGAGTGCATGAGAAATTGGACCCTCTTGGGTTTATTTTCTCCTTTAAATTCCAAGTGACGGATGCTATCTTTATTCACAGTCAGGCGGCTCTGAAGGCATTAAAACAGAATAGCGAATGTGACCAAAAGAAGTAGACACTTGTAACGCAAATCTTTTGATCTACTTGAGGGATTGGTTGAATACACAATATCGCTAACTAACGACTTATGTTCTAAGAGTTTGTCAGTAAGGTTGGAATATGTTAGGTAGGGAAGGATGCGTACGGCACAGACCGCACTTCCACTCGAAGACCCAAATGGCCCATCCCTTGAATCCCTTTTTATATTCCACTAGATCTCAATCCGAAGTAATCCACTTCTACCTCGTAATAAAGGAGAACCGATCCGAGATTTCAACTTTACCCACGCTACCCAGGTCCGTCAGGAATCTAGACCCCAAGGTACGGAATCGACGTTCCTGCAAAGCCAAGCATTGTAACAAGAAGTGTTGCATCGTTTCATATCCGCATTGAATGGGGGAAAAGGTCTTGGAAGAGTTTAAAACATCTGTGCTCTCTGATTACTAGTAATCTCCGCAGAAGTTTTCCCAAGGGTTAAGTGATTTTTTTTAGAAAAAATACTCCTAGAAGAAGATCTAGAAAACTCTTCCGAAGAACCATTTTTACATTAAATCTCAACTAAACTAGAAATAATTCTAGTTCCTAATAGAGCTTACAGACCTAGATGATGGAAGTAAATTTATTCGACCTTCCACAATTATCATTTGGAATAGCAAATGATTTAAAAGGGAGAATACTTTGACTTCCGCTCTTCCTGGCACTCACAAATGACATTGGCAAGGATCAATAATGTCTTCAAGTGTAGGTACGGGTTTTTCCCAATACAATTGACCAATACTTGTTTCCTCTTATATTTAATAAACAGCTTCAAATATGTTTTTCATGTTAGTTAGGTAGAACTGGCTGCTTCTATTTGGGTCATAAAGGCCCATTGTGATATTACAATGGAACTTAAGTTCGCTCACTCATTGAACCAGTTTGAATCTGTTACGAAACTTAGTAAGCTGTGAATATTCCTATCGGCTAAGACACCCAGATTGTTGAAAAAAGTTGTCCAGGTGAGTCCTTCTCGTTCAAGAGAGTGCAGGACAAGTGTTAAAAAAGTTAAGTGCGTTTTCGTATTCTTCTTTGTCTACTCAGGTTTGACAGAAGTCATCAATAGACAGCAAACCCAAGCTTCTTGAGTGGGTGTTAATTACACAGTGACCCATCAGAATACCTAATTTGATTCTCATTCTTTTCATTTGGATCTTTTTTAGTGAGAGAAGTTCTTCTGTTTTTGACATATGAATAAACTCCAGTTTAGGGAAGTTCTCCACGTCCTTTTTTCTGACAATATTCTTGACATCAATTTTGCTTCTCTCCATCGCCGAATTGTTGGCACCTCATCGCCACTCAGTCAGTTCAAAGCAAATCAATCCATTGAACACAATCGATTGTCCTTATCCATGTCCTTGAGCACAACTTCCGCCTAGCGCACATCCGGCCGATTAAAATGTAACACGTTGGGCTGTGTCTCGCTCGAAAGTGAAAATTATTTCAGCAGCAGTTGGGATTTGCATTGTTTCGGAGCGTCTGTGTTGTAGTGTCCTTTTGTGCTTAAATCCTCGTTTTGGTATGCGACACCCACGAACTCTTGAGTGGATTTCTGCTGCTGAATCGAATTACTGAGCAAAATTCGGGGTGCATATAAATTCAGACTGAAATATTCACTCACACACACAGAATGCTCTGTTAAACAATTCTGTCTGCAAGTTCGTGTGTGTGTGTGTGACACACTTTCAGCAGCACAAAATCGACAGCTCGCCGAAATGAGGCCGTTTCGATTTTGGTGACTGTGTGTGTTGGTCCCATAGCGGAAGCATTTTGTTTCTTTGACGCAATTGTTGTTTTTGTTGTTGTACTTAATCGCTTTAAATTGTGTCAATTGTGATTTTGCAGCGATGTAATGGCAATTTTTATTGCTGGCTCGGTTAAAGGACAATGCCAAGTCTGGGTTTGGGTTTGAAAGGGGAAGCGGCCGGAAGCGTAGCAATGGAAGTAGACAGTCAATGCACTCATGTCTGCCGTTTCGTCTGCGACTTAAGTGATTGAATACGCACTGGGTGTTGACAATTTTACGACACATATCAATTTTCGTTAGTGTTGTCAAGGGTCCAGCTAACGGCGGTCATGTGACATGGCATTAGCAGAGTAGTGCGGTCTATCGATAGTGGACTTAAATGCAATTAAAACGGAACGAAACGACATTTCAGAAATTGATTGTGACAAATTGGCAACTGTCACAATTTTTAATGTGATGTAAAAATTCAGATTTTTCGTTTAAAATCATCAAATAAATTAACTAAAACAGAAATTAAAAAAATTTCAAGACGTTTGTACTTTTTAAAAATTGTGACAAAATTGTTTTTGTTATGTGACAACTCAATAGATGTATTTTATTATTAGAATAAGTACACACATGTGAAAATGAACCAATTGTGACACATTAATTTTATCACACAGTGTCACAAATTGAATTTTAGTAGACAAATTTTATATTTATGTTTCAGATGAAAAATAAATAAATGTAGAAAAGTTTTTCAAACAAAAGCAGAAATCAGGAGTTTGTTTTACTCATTTTCAATTACTGAAAGTTGTCACAAAATATATATCTGATATGCCAATTCGAAACTTATGCTTAAAATTAAGAATAAACAAAAGTATCTAAACTTTCAATGAGCAAAAGTGCTAGTAAAAATAGAGAAACTTTTGGGACAAAATTTAAACTTATGCAAATATAATTTTTACCTTTCAACTAAATGATCTCGCCTTAAACTTTTAAATAAAATTTAAAATAAACACGAAAATTTTTGTAATACAGCTACAGCTGTCACACTTTTTACTTGTAATGCTAACTTTTCACTTTTTATGTTTTACGAAAAAATTAATTACTAAATTATAAGCCGAAATGTTTGTGACACTTTTTTGTAGTAGTAAATCGTAAAAAGTAAAAAGAACCTTTTGTGATAATTCGACGGTTAATGCAAATACAATTTTAATTTTTTAACTTAAGACGAACTGACTTAAAATCATCAAATATAACAATAGAAAAAACATTAAAATTTTTGGGATACAGCTGTCACACTTTTTACTATTAGTCCTATAGATCATGCTTAATTAAAAATTTGGATTACGAAAATATAACTTGCAATGTTTGTGACACTTTTAAATTGTGGCAAAAGTAATTTTTAATGTTACAAATTGAAAAATTCATGTTTGTGATAATTTTACAGTTAAAGGAAATACAATTTCGATCGGTCATTTTGACAAACCGACTTCAAACCATCAAACTTTACAATAGAAATTAAAACACAAATTGTTTTTTTTTCATTTTACCGTTTATGCTAAAGTTCACATCTTATGCTTCGTCTAAAAATTAAATTACTAAAATATAACCTCAAATGTTGGCGACACTTTTAAGTTGGCACAAAGTTAATTTTAAATGTTAAGCATGAGAAAATAAATTTTTGTGATAATTTTGCAGTTCAAGTAAATAAAATTTTAATCTTTCAACTTGACAATACGACTTAAAATCATAAAATATTACAATAGAAATAAAAATCAAAATTGTTGTGACATATTTACAGCTGCCACACACGTTACTGTTGCAGTTACAGCTCACTATTTATGCTCTATATTAAAAGTTAACTAACAAAATATGAAATGAAAAAGTTTGTGACATTTTTCAGCTGTCACAAAGTTCATATTTAATGTTACCATTAAATACTGAGCGCATTATTAGTGCAACATAATGACTTCTAAAAGAAAACACTCCTATTTTAGTTGTCACAATTTGAAATTGTTATGTGACAACTACATCTTATGTGCCTGTAATTTTCAACGCAACTTTATTTGCCACTTTGAAAAGTTTCTTTGACAAAACCAAACTGTTTTTCTCTTTTCAATTCCACTTTATTTGAAGGCAACTGGATTGCAACGAACGACATGTGAACTGTCACACTTTGTGCGCCACGCTGCGTTCATTATCGGCTGTGTGAAAAATGCGCTTGGCCTGACAGCGTTTTTATGGACGCTAAAAATTGCTTACTGGGAAATTTATGTCCTTCGTGCGCTGGTAGCAGTTAGCCGACTTTTTTATGTCCCAAACTAGTGACAATATTTTCGCCATGCAGTTCATTCAACCGTCAACAAAGTAAGCTTCAGCCAAATCGACAACTACGCATGTCGCTGCACTGTCGTTGCGCAAAAAAATGCGGAATCGTTTGAGCGCCGTTCAATGGCCCAAAAGCCGCCATTTGATGGTTGGCATAAATTATGAAAATATGATTATGACCTTGTTTGTCGCTTCGTTATGTGTGACACGAAAATGTCTTAATTAAAAATTCCGACCACGCGCGCGTGTTTTCCCTGCGCGCCGCCACACTTTGCGCCGTTTAAGTGATTTTAATGGAAAATTTAGACTGCCGCGTCGGCGCAACATCAAAATAAAACATCGAAGGCCGAAGGGGGACGAACAAATTTTATGACCGAAGCAGGCGCTAGACGTGCTCGTAAATACGCCGCCAAAACCGATTGCAAAACGTCTTTTTTTATCGATGGTCAACATTATCTGCGGCCAAGAGTTGTGTCATCTGATTGGCGGCAACGATCGGCGCTGACGGACGCCTAGACTTGACTTTGAGATGTGCGTAATTTAGTAATTTATGTGACGTTTTGACGAAAGGCTACAATGTTGGCAAGTAACGATGTGATGTGATCAGAAGGGGGATTTGTGACAAATAAGTAAGTGTCATAAATGTTTCAAAGTACGAATGTGATTGGTTTTCTTTTGGTAAATGCTTAAATATTCATGAATGATGAGATTTAGTTATGATTTATGGATAAGAGTGACAACTAGTCTTTGTCTCAATAAGTTTATATCAAGAGCAGATTTTGTATTTGAATCCCTTCTACTCTATGCATAAAGGATTTCATTTTGGGATGGTTCCAGGTATAACTATTGATTCTAATACCATTTGAAACCATATTTCCAAACTAAAATTGTTGTAACAAAGAGATATTTGATGGGAGTTTGAAGCCCTCAAAACCCCAAAGTGTACACCACTGTACTGAGGTCCTGTGATATTTGCATATGGACTAAAATTATGTAATGCCCAGAAAATGAAAAACATATACACACACACTATCTGAACAAACAGAAGCGTCGGTTTAGCAATGTTCGTCGTAATCGGCTTAAAAGAGTTAATCAGACAATTTGTGAACGAGTAAAGATATCAGCATAAAATTTGGCACATATACTGCTGGTGTCCCAACTGAAATCCAGTAGTGATATGACCATGATTTGCCCACTTTGAAGCCTGACTGCGATACTAAAGTAGTTTGAGAAATGCTAAAATTTTGATTTTGAACAAAATAAGCTCCTAGTTTCTGAAGGTTTACAATTGGAAATGGATGTATCATCTTTTAATTCCTTAAAGATCACATGATCAAATTTTCTTCCCTTGTTCCTCTTTTTGTATGCTTTTTATTGCTTTAAATTTGGTTTTTACTTTCGAAAAGAGAAAAATCGAATGAAGGCTTCGATCCTCTAGCGATGTTTCTGACTTCGAAACTAAAAAAGCTTTCTTCTTGTTCTATCTGAAGCATTTTACACTATTTTTTGATATTTTTTTAATACTGTTTTCCATAGTTTCTTTTTCTTCCCCTTCTTTGCCTTTTCCCATCATCAGTTTAATTCAACAGTCAATTTTTTGGTATTTTTCCATTTTTCTGTTAACCGAAACCTTACACTTACAGCTCTGTTACAGCTTAACAGTTGAACAAAATGTTGTCAACATCCGTTAACTATTTGCTGCTTCAAACCCCAATCAAACCGTCCCCGTTGAGCTCAAACCGATTCTAATGCTCACATGTTGCGCCAAAATTTTGCAGTCGCAACATTTGGCTTTCGCTCAAACCACATAACAGAAGCACACACGAACGCCAAATCACTTTTATCAGGCATGGCTGTCGGCTGTTAGACAACAGCGCCAACACAGCTCACCCACAGCAACAATTTTACCGTTGTGTCCACCGCATTGGAGGCAAAAGTGTCACTTTCTCTCTCATTTCAGGCGGCAGCGTTCTTATCAGCCGCGGCGGACATGTTGCACGAGCAACGCTTCCGCCCGGTGGTGCCACCATCACGTTGCAGCCACATGCGGCAACGTGTTGCAACAGTCAAAACTGTCTCAAAACTACAGCAACAACAACAACAACGCACAGCATTTGCATCGAAATGTTGCAGTGTGCGGCTCACAGTTGTCAACGAAACACACCAAAAATATGTCGCATGCGATTTTTGCGCAATAAGATTTCCTGTTTGGTGTTTCTCTTCGTGTCGCTCAGCGCGTGTGTGCCACTGCCACTGCCACTGCTACTGTGCGCCGCGACTGCTGCGCCGACTGTTGCTGCCGCTGCCGCCGCCGCCGGCGCACAAATGTGTCGCACGCTTGCATTGGCGCAACAATACCGACCGGCCGACAACAAATTGAAGAAATTTTGGCGTTTGCGTTGTTTAGTCTTGACAGTTCCATTGCAGCGCTAAGACGTCGTCGGTCGCCAAACACACAGTCGCAGTCGCAGCTACTATTCACACAGTCAGTCACCAGCCAACAGTCGCGTGCGCTCTTCGTCGCAATCACAGTGTGGCCTCGGTCGCTTTTTGCCTGTGCGCGCGTGTGTGTCCGTGTGTGTGTGTGCTTGTTTTTTGCCAACAGCTTTTTTTTAGTGCAAAAACAACAACAACAATTTTGAAAACAAACCAACACAAAGAGTGGGCTAATAGTTTTCGTTGTGTAGGTGGCAACGCCAATCGTTTGATTGCGCCTCACCGGAAACGGAAGTAGCCGCGTGCCATTTGAATAGAACGAAATTTGCATTCGCTAAGCGAAATTTTCAAACAAAACGTGCTGTGCCGTGCTTCCACCAAACCAAGCAACGTGCAAATATTTGCAAAGTGGCTGAAAAAATGTCCGTACGGCCAATGAAATCGCTGGACTCGTGTTGGCAACAGCGGCAGCAATTGCGAAAATATTTTGCAATATAAAAATACACAAATTATGCGATTTCTAAAACGACAGCAACAACAACGATAGATAGAAAAATACGATAGATTTTGGCAGCTTTATGTGCGCACAACATTCGAGACCAGTGAGGCAGTCGAGGCAGCAGGATTTTGATTTGCTGCCACTTCAGCAGTAAATTGGATTGAAATTATGTTAATTGATCGCCGAATGAATGTCGAATCAGTTAAGACTGCTATTTTTTATTGTAAGTACACGTGCACGCAGTGAAGAATGGTGAAAATGCTGCTTCATCTTATTCTCCCAGCGAGAAAAAGACTCCTGCATGTTTGATTACTGATTGCGAAAAAAATCGTTTGAGAAAAATATTTTAGGTTTTGTGATTTTTGTTAAGAATCAAAAAGAATGTTTTGATTATTCCAACTTTTTCTTACACAGGAATAAACAATTTTTTTGTGATTTTTGTTAAAAGCCATGCAACAGCGAGAAAAAGAATCCTACATATTTGGTTGCTGATTGTGAAAGAAATTTGTGGGAGAAATTTAATTTTTCAAGAATCATGCAAAAACTTTTCGTTTTGCTGATTTTTACTGGAAAACATTAATCAATTTCTGATTTTTATATAGAATCATGCACAAAATTTTGGTTTTTCTTTTCTTTTTTTGTGAAGAATCATGCAAAGACTTTTGGTTTGGCTGATTTTTTACTAGAAAATATGTAACAATTTTTGATTTTCGTTAAGAATTGTGCAAAAAATTTTCCTTATAAATAATGGAACATTTTTTGATTTAATATGATTTTTGTTAAGAACCATGAAACAAAGTTCGAATTTTCTGAGTTTTTTTGTGAGGTTTATTAAGAATTATGAAAGAAATTTTGGTTCTTCAGATTTTTCTTATAGAACATGGATTATTTTTTTGGTTTTTTTGTGGAATATCATGGAACAAATATTGGGTTTTCGGATTTTTCATATAAAATATGGAAACATTTTTGTTGTTTTATTTAATGCACTTCAAAGCACACAAGAAAATCTCGTGTTTCCGATATTTAAGAAAAAATGAAAGTAATTTTGGAATTCTTTGTGATTTTTGTTAAAACGTAGGTAACGCATTTTGTTTTTTCTAATTTTCCTCACGAATTAATAGACAATTTTTGGATTTTTTGTGTTTTTTTTGTTAAGAATCAGAGAATACATTGTGGTTCACTACCTTTCTTATTACTTTTTTCAATGACTTGCCAAAATATTTTTGTCACCGGTTTGTTATTTGCCAATGATGTGGAACTAGATGACAGCTGACAGCTTCAAATGACAACCAGATCTAAGAACTTTTGAAGAATTTTGTCAGTTGATCCGAGGAGTTCTGAATCAATGACTAGAATCCTTTCTTATTGAGTCAATAACAACATATATGCTGTTTCTGCTGTTCCTTTTGCTTTAATTGGTTTTATTTTTTTCCCCCTTAAAATATGAAAATCCACTTCAGCTTTGAAGTTGATTCATTCCGTGACACAGAGCTGTAATTTTCTCAGTACAAAACATGTTTTTCTATTGAACAATTTTTGTAAACATGACATTTGAAACCTTGTCATTGAAATCTAATGCACAATGCTAAAATGTTAGAACTCAATAAACTTCAACCACATAAAGCTTCGACTTCCTTTTTGCAGCAGCTCCAACTCCACAGCAAAAACTTTCATGTCAAAGCGAAAAATGCAAACATGGTTGGGAGCATTCGTGAGAAGTTTGTGTTCTTACTTCACCACTAACTCCACTTGGAACCTTCGCGGACTTTCGTGTTGCATGTCAGCTTTCGGGAGCGGCAATAAAATCTATGCTTTAACCCCCTCTACCTTTCTTCTACTTTCAAACTTTTCTACATCGACTCTCACTCACTTTAACTCACTTTATCTATGAAAATAGTGGAGATTTAAATATTTAAAAATTTGTGTATAGCCTTTTTTCTACTGAAATGCATCACCAACCTTTTAATATCATAGTTCATATCCTTCAATTCTTGACATGATTGTTTTAATTCGAACATTGCAAAGGACGTTTTGGAGTATTTTAAGAGTACCAAACCAAGGCCAGAAACATAGCCAGTCAGTCTGTAAACCAGTCAATGGGTCAAGCGGATATTTCTATTGGATTCTTAGCGGGTTCTAGCGGCTTTTTGGAGATCAGTTTATGAGTCCTTGCAGTGAACCTTTAAGAAACGAGCGTTTTGGCGAAACTAGGCAAAGACTTAAGTCCTAGCACCGATTGTTTTTACTTCCCCATTGAACTGAAAGACCCTTAGAGCGGTCAAAGGTGACTTTGAGCGAATAACACTAAACAACAAAATCTCATTTATTTCAAAGTAACAACGTTCTGACAAGGGATTCTGATCGAAGGGGCCAAAAACAAATATATTTGAAAGTTTAAGTCCACATTTTTGGACAAAAGATCCTTCTTTTGCACATTCTTATGATGAATCGGCATACGAAAACCATTTAAACGCACAATTAAGGTATGGAATGTGTTCAGCAATTTTAAGTAAAATCCTACGGGGAACGTTTTTGTCGAACATTTTACTCCTCTAGCTCCAACTCTATTTGGTCAATTTGACCCTTTTTCCCTAAAATGCCAAAAATGTCCTTTAAAACAGGACTTTTAAGGAAGAAATGTACCACGAAAATATTTGCCATAAAATTCTACTTTAGGTCTCTGAATACACCAAAGCTCAAAATTTAAGTTAAACGGCAGAAATAAGTCAAAACTCTGCCCCCTCTATCAGAATCCGTTGTCAGAACCTTATTAGTTTTTTTTTGGTGTACAGTGTAATCGATTAAAATAAACACAACTCAATACATAGAGTACAAAAACAAAAACAACAGCAACAACAACAAATAGTAGTAGTTACTAGAAGCCACAGCAGTTGCTTCTGTAAATTTCCTGCTGGGTTGCATTGGCTGCATTGCACCAAAGTGGAAGTGGCTCGGCGACTTGAAGCACCGCACCGGCTGCCAAACGTACGCACCGACAGCGTGCAAGTTATCGCTTTTCAGCAGCCTTTGGCGCTTTATCTCCATTCATAATTTCATCAGCCCGAAAACGAATTTCACTTCTCTTCTGTCGTTGCGCGCTGCACACTTCGCATTATTTATTAGACGCCTGTCGATAATTACCAAATAATGTGTTACAGCGCGCCACAACGGTAATGCCGCGCCACACAAAGCGTTCGACTTGGCAGAATGCGCCGCGAAACGAGGTTACCTGTGCCGGCGATAAAGTGAGGTTAGATAAGGTTCGAATATGTGTTGACATTCGCTGCAACACACAAAAACAATAAATGCATAAAGTTTGGTATCTGCCAGTATTGCAAAAGATTATTTGGATATATTACAAAAAAAAAAACACCCAGCAGCGCAATATTTTGTAATTTGGCACAGAACTTTTAAAGTTCAACTTTGGATGAAATTTTTAATTAATGCTATTTATCTGTCACCAACAAACCAAGGAAAAGGGTGAAAAATGTGAAAAATGTTTGTGAAAATTTAGAATTTTCTTCAATGAAATTCAATATTGGTTAATTCAGATAGAAAACTTTTTATCATCAAACGACAGCCAAAAGCAACCACAACAACACGAAGCAGAAGTACAGCTACAGATTTCACAGATGTCGCTCGTTATGCGTTGTGCAGTCACAACCAGATATCCACAATTTTTCAGTTTTGTTTTTGGAGCACACTTGCTGCGACGTGATAAATTACCGCCAACCTTTTCGGCCGCCTTACAGTGCCGCTCGATAAGATTGCGACAGCGATTCGTGGCGTTGTAAGTGATAAAAATGAATTTTAAGCTTTCCAAATCGATTATGTGGGCTTTGCGCACTATTTATGTGCGTCTATTAAAAATAACAAAACGCCAGAAATGCTACATGCGCGAGGAAAGAGACAGAAACGTAGTGGAGGCACTGTGAATGGATAGAGTAATGTCAAAGATATACCTGGAGATGTTTATGATTTGTCAATGATAACTCATTACATAAAGGATGTGACGACTTAGCAGGACTTATGACAAAGACTGTAAAATGACTGTAAAGAAACAGTGGAACAATTTAAATATTCATTGTATAATTTTTAAAATAAAGCAAGAAGTGGGTTAGGTCATTGTTCCAAGAGGGGATGGGATATTTACTTCAAAAAACAAGTCTAGTCTAGTCTAGTCTAGTCTAGTCTAGTCTAGTCTAGTCTAGTCTAGTCTAGTCTAGTCTAGTCTAGTCTAGTCTAGTCTAGTCTAGTCTAGTCTAGTCTAGTCTAGTCTAGTCTAGTCTAGTCTAGTCTAGTCTAGTCTAGTCTAGTCTAGTCTAGTCTAGTCTAGTCTAGTCTAGTCTAGTCTAGTCTAGTCTAGTCTAGTCTAGTCCAGTCCGTCCTGCTCAGCTCAGTTTAGTTCGATCATTTGATCTGCTAATGACCTCTTCAAATCCCATAATCATCATCATCAAGATAATTATCCACACCCGCAACTATTCACACCAACACCCAGCAGACGTTCTCACCTTTTGAGATCGTAATTTCATTCCCAAAGCAATCATAAAATCACCCAACCATATATGACATCATATCATCATCGTCAGAGACCATAATCGAAAACACCTCAGTGACGCCGCCGCACAATAGTTTTCTCACACCTTCTATTGAATTGTAAACTCTAAAATTTAATTAATTAACAAGTAGTAAACAGTCGTTGAGAGCCGAAAGAGGCGACGTTGAAGCGGAGCCGCTACAAAGACGCAACAAAACAATGAAAACAATGAATGCGTAGAGACAGCAACGCGACTGCGGTCGAAAGCCATAATTAAATTATTAATTAATAATGACAGACAAACAGACACACAGACAGACGGACAGTTGAACGAGACAACAGAAATAGCTAACAATTAAACGAAGACAACAAATAATAGCAACAACAATAACAACAAGGAGAGGCGACAGCAACAACAATGCGGCTGTGTAATTGACAAGCGGCGAATATGACAAAATGTTGCTGACATTTGCACTTACCACAAAGTAAACTTTCGAACGCGACGTCGATACGCGTCGGCCGCCAAGCAGCGAGCGTGTTATTACGTTGTTCGAGTGCGGCGTGCAACAATGTGCACGGACGCGCAGCTGGCATTGCTGCAGCGCCAAACGGGGCCGGCCGGCCGAACGTGTGCGCAGCGTTTGTATGCAATTTATCACCAATGTTAATGGTGTTTTTGCTGTTGTCGTTGTCATCATTGTTGTTGTTGTTGTTGCTGGTTGATGTTGCCGATACGATGTGGTGTGCTATCAGTGCGCTTTCATCAAGTCAAATGCTTTTTTTTCTATCTCCATCTTCTTTTTTTCCAATTTATTGCTGCAACATGCGCGACGCCGTTGTTGTTAGATGAGAATACTCGTACATCATCGCATAGCATCGCATGACAAATTGTAATTTACGATGTTATCAATTAGGCGCAAAACGTGTAATAAGTCATGCGCTGCCACCGGTATTGAATGCTGATAAGCAGCGCCACGCCACGGCGGCGCTCGCACAGATTCAGATCCATCATTAGATAACGTCGATCAAAGGCCGATGATGATGATTTTCTGAAAGATTGTTTGAAATTAATTTCCTTAAAAAAAAAGAGAAAAATTACATAATAAAGCAAAACTATATAAGAAGTTACAGTTATGCTGTGCGATAATATCGGAATAATGTTGTTGTGAATCTTGTTTTTCAGGTGGTGATTTCGGGTGCATTATGTACAGTAGAAGATTATGTAATAATGTCACAGTGTGCACACAACAAAGCCATACATGTAGCTGCGGAAGGAACAGTCTCAGTGACAGACATTTCACAGACACGTAAGTACCAACAAACAATAAAATCATTGAAATCTTTTCGTAATCTGGTTATAGATTGAGCCAATCATAACCTCACTTAAACTTCCCCACTATATTATAAGGTAAAATGTAAAAAATCTATCAAAAACAAGGTGTGCGATCTTGTGATCTCGAGCACCATTTAGAGCGAAACAACTGTAAAAAGGCTCAGTTCTATCACCAAGCAGTCATGTTAGATCTTCTCTGATGGCTTCAAACTGAATTGGACGGTGGATAACGGCGAATTCGCAGACTCACTGGGTATAAATTTTTCCTTCAAACAGCTTCAGTGTCTTCCTAATGAAGATTTCAGTCATTGAACCTTTCAAAAAGATCAAAGAGAGTATTTCGAATATTTCGAAGCATGAATCAAATCTTTATAATCTTTTGGTCTCATATCAAAAACAGTAAAGTCATGATGAGATCATCAAGTAGCAGTTCCGTAAAGAGAAAATCAAGGCCTCGTCCAACGAGATCGCACAGACTTTACTGCTTCCTTTTCTTCAAACAGTTCTGGTCCACTTTTAATCTCAGACACATTTATTTAATGGCCATGTAAACAGTTTACGTCTGACAGTTGGGACTACTGTCACAGTTCTCAAAATGAAGAGGAGGAAGAGACTTTTGCAAAGTGGGAAAACAATCCCGTCTTTGTCTTTGAAGCACTCTATGGCGTTGTTGACTGTCCCGTACTCCTCGAGAGGATTTTTCTTAATATTCCAACCAGATCTTTTCGTTGCTTAGAGTTCTTCCATGTTGGTCTTTTTAGAGCTCTGTATGCTCGAAATGCATCTATCTCCAGATCCTCAATTGAATTCAATAGAATCTCCAAATATGTCAAGATTGATTTTTCATTTTCAAAAAATCAATTAATATATTCTTTAAATCTTACATAGTTTACATTTTAAATGTAAACCTAGCCTATAAAAATTTTTATTGTATTCATTGGCTAAATAAAATAAATAAAATAAAATAAAATAAAATAAAATAAAATAAAATAAAATAATATAAAATAAAATAAATTAAAATAAAATAAAATAAAATAAAATAAAATAAAATAAAATAAAATAAAATAATATAAAATAAAATAAAATAAAATAAAATAAAATAAAATAAAATAAAATAAAATAAAATAAAATAAAATAAAATAAAATAAAATAAAATAAAATAAAATAAAATAAAATGAAATGAAATGAAATGAAATGAAATGAAATGAAATGAAATGAAATGAAATGAAATAAAATAATATAAAATAAAATAAATAATAATTTATATGTACAAATAATGATTTATTATTTATTTTAACATCAATTAATTCCAATTTCATTCACAAATTTCATCAAGTAGAGTTTTTTGTTTTATAAAAAATCAAACAAGTAGCAACGCGCCTCTAATTATTCCAAGATGACAATGCTGCATATGGCAGTCAATGCATGGGAACTACAAATAGTGGTAACCCTTTTGCAACAACAACAACAACAATGAGTAGTTTTAGCCTGAACAAACGGCAAGCCATTACATCACTTGCTGTAGTTGTTGTTATTGGTTTTCCATACAATTTTCTTATTGAGAAAATACGAGAAAGTACGACAACCCAAAACTGAATCTTCTTCCTCAAAACTATTTGTTAAATATTGGGAAACATACAACAAGAAATTAATTCCCCCCCAACACTGACTGACTTTGAGTCTCTCTGGCCCTCGCTCCTCGCTCCTCTCCCTCTCTCGTACAACTTGCGCACTCGAACGTCCTCTTCAAGGTGCTGGGCCGAGTGCCGTTCACGCATTTTACATGACAATAAGTCTTCAGAGTCACATGCAATGCAACAACTACAACAACTCAAACTCCTATGTAGCCATATAAAGTACGGCCGTGTCTATAGGTATCGACAAGTTAACGCTATTTGCGCGACTTATTAACAACAACAGTCGGCAGTCGCAGTGCTGGGCATCATTGACAGCAGCCCAGCTTCAGCTTCACATTTTCACATGGAAATTTTGTAGCTCAGCGTTGCTTGGCCAACAGCTCACATTACACGTGGTTGTTGCACATTGTTGTTGTTGTTGTTGATTACAATTGCTACCGACATTTTACTCATTGTCTTGGGCCACTTCTTGCCGCTTCTTTTGGCCGCTTTTTCTCCAACTCAGCCAGTCAGCCAGCTGCACTGGAAGCCTTCAATCACTTTGCGTTAACAATTCAAATGCTCTCAGACATATTTCTCGCCATCGATTTCCGTTTCCATGCGCAATTGTCGTTCGTTACCTTTCGCGGTCTTTGGTGTTCGCCGGCAAAGGGGGCCCAGCGATTGCTTGGCGGCCAGTTTGTGCCAGTCATTTGCATTTTGTGGTTTCTCATTAGGAAACTGTAACAGCGCGCCTGCGGTTTCGAAACCGAGTTTCCACCACATGACCAACAAATGTCAAGTAGACGCGCTTGTCACACTTTTGACTTGTGGTTAGAGTTTTTTCTGTTTTTTAATATTATTTATGTTTTGTTGTTGTGAGGGGAAAATTAGGCCGAAGCTGAGTAAAAGCTCTCACTTGGCGTGGAGTCAATAAAATATTAGCTACACCAAAGCAGATAGAAACAGATAAACAGATTGCTTAGTCTTTGGATTTCGGTTACATTCCGGAGAGAGGTAGATGAAAGAATCCAACTAAACATGTAATTAGTCTAACTAGGAACTAAAGATTGTAGGTATTCATGGATGAACCTTGATACATAAAGTCTCGAAGCGTTTCTTCTTCTTTGGCAGACAGATTGGTCTTTTTTCTGGTTTTCAACTTAAATTCTGAGCTTTGGTGTATTCAGAGACCTATAGTGGAATTTTATGGCGAATATTTTTGCGGTATACTACTTCCTTAAAAGTCAAAAGACGTTTCTTGGCATTTAAGGAAAGAAGGGTCGAATTGACCCATAAAGGATGAAGTTGGAGGGTTAAAATGTTCCACAAAAATTTTCCTCGAGACACTGCGTCTTAAAAGTACTATTGTATCGTATCTTTTATTCCTTATTGGAGGACTGACTTCGTCTCCCCCAATGCTAACCAGAAACTCCTTGTTTTCTTTTTCAGACCAGTTCCAGTCAATTCTTTCGTCTGAGTCAGTTCCTTGAAAGTTAACGCCGTACCTCAATGTTAACTTCAAAGAAATTATCCCAGTTATAATAGAGAATTTTCCCACTATTGACACCTAAATTTAACTTAGTAACCTTCAAGCCGATACCTCTTTTAACTTCATTGACCTACGAACCAAATTATTTCGATTTTAACATACAATTTTCTATACAATTCATACAACCCACTGTAGGCTGGAAACTTCAAACCGAAGTGATTTAATACTGCAGAATATAAAAATGTAATATGAATCTTGGAAGCATTTAAAAAACTCACATTGAATCATCAAAGATTGAGATCAAACGTTTACTTTCTCAGAAATTTAACTCAGTCTGGGCTCTTCACAACCAATTCTTATATATATTGGAATCTTATTGACTACTAATAGTTCTTTAATGTAAAAAATGTCATTGCCCTCTCTGCCCCTCTCTCTCTTCCACTCACTCTCTCTCTCATCCAACTGTCATAACCGTCTTTCCATCACTCTATGAAAATAACCTCTTTTATTAACTTAAAAAAGACGCTAAACATTTTTGATGAACTCGACGTCGTAAACTCTCCAACTATATTCTTGTGTATGCCACAATATTTTGGTACCAAAGTCAACACAACAACACAAATATGTTGCTGCCGCCAGACAAACCCTATTGGGACAACAAATTAATGCGCCATCCAAAAGAAAATAACAGAAATTTGAAAAATTTGTTGAAAAGCGTTTTTCATGCGGCCTGTCGAAGTGTTGGCGGCAACACTCATTATAAATCTAAAAGGAAAAGCGCAGAAAAGCCGCACGAAAAACCAACTGGAAAAGCGCCTGCGGCCGCAAATTCCACAGCGCATATTTGCGCAAGAAATTAACAGCTGCGGCGAACGGACGAACGCACAGACAGACAGACGGAGGATGCAAGGCAGACACTCTCGAAATTATTGTTCGAAGAAGAGGGAAATGTTGCCAGCAAATGGAATTGTTGTGATTTTATTTATGATTTGACAGCGGATATAAAATTTGCCCGCTGGCGACAGTGAAGGAAAAATGTCCCACTGTAAACGGTGTCAAAGTGCGCATTGTGTAGGCAACGCACACATACACACACACACATACAGAGCCAGACGGACAGAGAGAGGTGAGTGCGTGCAACATGCCAGAAATAACCAGAATTGGGCAAAACTTTTTCCAAATTCCTGTTGCTCACATTTTATTTGTTGTGTTGCTGCTGTTGTTACTGTTGTTGTTGTTTTTGTTGTTTGCTGTTTGATTTGCGCACAACACGAGCGAAATTAAATCACTTGATTTATTGGCCATGTGTCGTGCACCAAATTCATGAAGGCATTTAAAATGAGAAAAACTCGGCCGTTCTTTGATGCTGCGTGCGGTTTGTTGTTGCGGCGAGCGAAATGTCACCGATGCTGTGAACTTGAATTTACGCCTTTTTGGGGTGTTTATCTACCGTTAGGGCGCTGGCTGACCAGCATTTCCATTATAGTTTCTGCCATTTATTTATTTAGAAGGTCGTCGTGGTTGTGAAAGCCAGAAGGGGGGAAAAAAGAAAGGCAACAAAAAAAGAAAGTAGTGAAATTGATTGAAATGTCAAAATTCATTAGTGGCATTATTGTTGTGTTGTTATTAGTGTTGTTGGTTATATGTAAAATGCAATTTTATGCGCATTAAAGGCGCAAATGTTAAGAATTTTCCTTGTTTTGTAGTGTTTCAATTGTTTGAATGCTGGGTTCTCTAAATGAAAAGTTATTAAACGAAGTTGTAACTGTTATGAGCGAAAATTTGTCGTTTAAGTGGTTGCAAGTTCGTAAAACAGCTCATTAGATGGAAGGATCACACATTTTATTTGAACAAAATACAAACGAATGAAGGAACATAAACAAGTTGTGAAGGTTAGGGTTTGATAAAGAACGGTGTCGGTACAGTACAGCACAATGCATTCATTTTACGTCTTAGTTGGTTTTTTGTGAGTTCCTGCAACTCTGAGATGAACTCTTCAAACTCTCCATGATCCATGATCGAAGGTTAGAGTTAGATATAGAAGGGTGTCTGAAGTACTTAGATGGAGTGGACTAAGTTGTCCTATTATTCGTTCTTGTAATTCTGAGATCAACTCTTCGATCTCTCCAGGAACCATGAACTATTGTTAGAAGCGATCAGACAATCGCCTATTATAGTGAACCAACTCGAACTCTCCATGAAACATGATCGCAGGGTCAGATAAAGAAGGGTGTCTTAGGGTCTTAGGGAAGCGTTACTTAGATGGCGTGAACTTAGATGTCCTATTATTAGTTGCTGCAACGCTGCAAGAAGAAACCGATATAAAAGAAAAAGACAGCGACCTTTCAAAATGAATCAATTTGAAAACTCCATGAAGCATGATCGATTTCAGAGTTTGGATTCCGTAGTATTTGGTAGCTTTGCAGGGAACCTTGACCCCAGAGTGGAAAGTAGGCGTTTTTAGAACCAAGCAGGAAAATTGAACAGTGGCGATTTGAGAGTTTGGATTCCGTAGTACTTGGTAGCTTTGCGGGGAACCTTGACCCCAGAGTGAAAAGTAGGCGTTTTTAGAACCAAGCAGGAAGATTGAACAGTGGCACTAAAACTGTTCTAGTGTTTGTTTCCAGCTTCTGGTAACCATTTACTGCTATAAAGCCAACCTTTAAAAGACCAAAGAATGAACCAGAGGTAAGTTCATTTAAAACTTAGTCGACCTTGATGTATGTATTTCATGTGTTATGCCCTAATCTATTCGAGATTTGAACCTTTTTTTTATACCCTGAACAGAGATCCTATACGAGGATGCTTTGACCAGCAGTTTGCAATACTCAAAAACTGACCATAAAACTAACCTTTAAAAGGCATCAACTATGGTTCAGTTACAACATAGTCGACTTTGAAGTCCGTATTTAATGTTTAGACATTTCATCCTTTTCTTACCCTTCACAGAGATCCAATACGAGGATGTTTTGGCCAGGAGTGTGCAATACTCAAACCTAAGTAACCTTTAAAAGGTATCAAATTTAGTTCAACTACAACTCCACTTATGTAGGTCAAGAAGGCCCATTGGGCCTACACTTTTGGAACTCATATCTTCAGCTTAGCATAAAAACTAACCTTTGTGAAAATAGACGGTGAATAGTCTTATCGACTGCTTCCCCCAGGTTTTGACAGAAGAATTCACCTATATGAATCCTTTTTTTCCTAGGGAGTTGGTACAAGTAGATAGAAGAGGTACTACACAGAGCTTTCGACGAAACTAAATAGACAGTGAAAGTCTCATCGGTTCCTCAGCTTTTTTAAAAAGATTTCACCTACGTGAATCTTTCTTCTTCTAAAGAGTAAGGGAGAGGGCTGGGTTGTGAACCAGGCTGGGGTGTGAACCATTGCCGGTTTTTCTTTCCCTAATTGACATATCGCCAATCTTTCAACTGTCAATTTTGTCTTATGATATGACTCTGCTTTTGTGGTTACACCGAAGTACAAACACGTATTGCTTGTGGCAGCAATCGAGTTTGAAAGACATCGTGTTTGAAAACCGACTGCGAAAACTTGTTGGCTTTTTTTGAAAGTGCTATGACTGAGTGACTGAGCTTATTGCAAAAAGTCTGTGTAATACATGTTTATTTAGTGTTTTGATTCTATTTTACGATGCAATATTTGTTTATGTCGAATTATGATTGGAAGTGTCGTTTATTTTAAAGTTTCCAAAATGGCATCGTGGTTGGGCTGTGAACCACTGAGGTGGCTGGGTTATGGACCACCTGTTTTTCGTACTACATTTGTTCTAACACTGTCAAATATGGACGGATGTATAAAAATAAAGTCATTTTATATAATTTCACTCGATTTCGTTGTGTTCACTTGAAGTGAGCCAATACGAGAACACGTTCGTATTTCACATGCAAACATTCCGACACAGATTAGGATGAAAACTTAAAAAATTGAGCAGTTTCATTCATTGCGATTTTTTGGCCTAAGAGGCGTCATTATAACTTTTTTTCACCTCTTGAGGCTTCCTGATTAAATAAATTCTCAATGTACTTAAAAATTATGGGGGTTTTCTTCGTATTTTCCGACTTTAATAAGGATTTTCCAGATGGTTCACAACCCAGCCACTTTTTTGAAAAAGCGAAAAATCACGTTCTTAGAAAATTGGACGTAGAGAGTTAAATTTCAATCAAAACGGTAATCTGTCTTCATAACAAAGTTGCGTTATATATTCACCTTTCCAACGGTATCTTCGATTTTTCGATATCTTTATTCTGTGAAAAGTTAGAGCCAAAAAACAAAACCCCTGTTCACAACCCAGCCCTCTCCCTTACAAAATTAAAAAGACTGCTAATAGTTTTGTGGACTGAATCACCCAGAATTCGAAGGCAGAACTCACTTATGTGAATCTTACTTCTCCCAAAAAATGCAGCACAAGTGCACAGAAGAAGTACACTTTCCCTCTAAACCGCATCCATGTATCTCCTGTAGAACTCTTTGCAAATAGTCTCAACCTTTCAGGTTCAGACACCTATTAAACCCACTTAAACACTGTAATTTCCTAAAATTTCCTTTAAAGAAGAAAGAAGAATAAATATATCATTTCCCATTCAAGAGCGAAATCAATCTCTTTGAGTTGGCAGCTCTACATCGGTTCGCAGCCAGAACTCATTTGTCAATCGCATCGAATACGCAGCCAACATTTGTCGAGCTGCTGTGGCTCCCCTGATTGTAGTTTGCTCCATAAATTTTCGTTGGCTGCTCCCAATCCCACACTCGGTGCCATCAAATACGGATTTCCAAGAACTTTGATGCCCCTTGCGCGCACCGATTGCTGCCTCATTATGCCATTGTCGCCTTGAAGCACTTAATTGCAGCGCAACAATGACTCCCAGAGGATCGCCCAGCACCTTGGCCGATCAATGGCCAGAAGAGGCGCTGCCATTGTTATTCAAATTTAAATTGTTAAAAAAAAAAACAAGACACTACTAAAGCGGCAGAAGAACGCAATGCGAAGAAAAGCCCCAGCAGTGGACACCGGCGTTGGGGTGTTGTTGGTTTCGGGTTGATTTTCATTAATGTGGCAGGCACACTTGAATGCCGAACAAGCGCTCAAGCGTGCCGTACGAAGCAAAATTGGCGCTTAAATATTTTCATAAGGCAGGTTCAAGCGTTGCTGCGCTGTCGATCATGTGGCTTGTTGATGTGTCTCGATGTTCATGTTATTGTTGTATTTGTAACTTTCGGCCCAATGCAAACAGCAGTCAACGAAAAATGTTGTTTGGTTTGAATGCGTGGAAAACGCTGCACTCAGTGTGGGAAATAAAAACACTGCGCCGACAACATTCTGAGAGTTTTTTTTTAATTTTTTGTTGGTCTCTTTTTTGAGAAAACAGAATTTGAAAATGAAAAGTCCGAAAGCGGCGAACGGCGCTCAAGTGGGCTCACACAAGTGAAAATCAATGCAACACCGGACGGACGGACGGACAGAGCGCTGCATTGATCGATCGATCGTTGCTGGGTTGGCGCATCGATTGGTTGACCGCGTCGACTCTTGACGCTGCGTGGCTGCCGATCGGCAGGCGGATCACTTGTTACGGCTGCTGTTGACTTGTAGCGCGCTTGTTCGCCGCTTGCGGCTGCGGTAGGTAGCGACGCAACGGAATTCGGTGTGTTGCGTCGAAGCAACATTGAATTCTTTTTCAGTTTGCAGTCGAAAGGCAGCGGAAAGCGTTCGGTTGGGTGCATCGAGCACGAACGGGTTGAATGGCGCAAAGCGAGACGGCACTAGGTTTGTTTACGTTTCTCTTTCGCATTTAATGAAGTGCACATTTCCTTTGCTTCGATAATTGATGAATGCGTCAAGCGTTGGCCATGAACGCTTCACACTTTGGCTCGGCGGCACGCAGCGACTTTCGTCAGCCTGGTTTATGGTGTTGCTGCGTTTCTCGCTTACTTTCCTTGGGCGTCAGGTATGTGCGATTTCTCGGAAACGCGCCCATCAGCCATGAATAGTGACTATTTGTTGTTGTTGTTGGTTTGTCAGCAGCGGCAGGTAGTGTTGGCGCTGCTTTCCTTGACCGATGATCATCGCAATCGGGCGGTTTTTAATGATGTTCGTAATGATGGTGTTAAATGTTTTCCACACTATTGACACCTTCTCCGCCGAAGGCTAAGAGAGGAGAATAATGAGAAAGAGGAAGAGGAAAAGAGGTAAGAAGTGTAAAAGTGGAAACATTTACTGCTTCTAATAGTCAAAGAGTCAAAGTCGAATTGTCTAAATACCATTAAAGATCAAAATTTAACTTTGATCGACTGTGAGGAATGTCAATGGCTTCAAGGTCAAAGAGCAGATAGGTCTACGTATCGACTAAGTCACAAGAATTTGTCCACTAAGCCACAATTTGTCGGAAATTTTTGCAGATAGTCTGAATCAGACTTTAAGAATTTCATGTAAGATCACAATTTGAGTATAGGATCGACTATGAAATATGAAAACACATTTAAGGCTAAGAAAAAAATCTAAATAATTTTGGATTTTTTTTACTGAGTGAAAAATAAGCAAGAATTTGGAACCAAAAATTTGAATTAATTTTTTGGCACTTTGTCTCAAAAACAATGCAAAGTGGGACTTAATTTGTCGGGAATTTCAGCAGACAGTCAGAATCTTACTGGAAGAATTCAAGGCAAAATCATAATTCGACTATATGATCGACTGCAAAGAATACAATCACATTCAAGGTCAAGAACACAGATCGACCACAATCGGGACCACAAACTTCAATCGATTTTTTTGCATTTTTGCCTTAAGTCCTTTGCCACAAGAAAACTGCTAAGTCGGCCTCAATTCGCGAGGAATTTTTGCAGACAGTCAGAATCTCACTGAAAGAATTCCATGCAAAAAACAACTTGACTATGATCACCTATGAGTCCAGATTCAAGGCCATAAAACATGATTGCCCTAAATTTTTGATCTAAATTTTTCACTGAGTGAAACTTAACCAAGAAATTGGGATTAATGTATTTTTCTTCAATCGATTTTTCTTAGAAGAACATTGCAAAAATCGACTTAAATTTTTAATTTTTTGAAATTAGTCCAAATCTGACTATCAGAGTTCACAATAAAAATATCACAATTTGACTATACGATGCAATATGAATGAGAAATGTAACCAAGTTTAAGGCCAATAAAACTGATTGGCCTATGTAAGTATCGACTATTTATTTTCACTGAGTGAAACTTAAGCAAGAAATTGTAACCGCAAACTTCAACGGATTTTTTGGCATTTTTGCCTTAAGTACTTTGCCACGATCACATCGTCTTTAAGCTACAAGAACATTGCAAAGTCGGCTTCAATTTTTCGGGAAAAATTCCAAACAAAACACAACTTGACTATGATACCTATGAGGTCAGATTCAAGGCCAATAAAACAGATCGAGCTAAATTTTGATAAGTTTCTTACTGAGCAAAACTTAACCAAGAAATTGTGATCGCAAAGTTCAATCGATGTTTCTTACATTTTAATACCTAAAGTCCGTTGTCACAATGACAAATTATAATCGCCTTCAAACCACAAGAACACCGCAAAAATCGGCTTAAATGTGGTGCCTCTGGTTCCTTGCCAGGACACGGCACACACAGTAAAATTGGGAATTAAGTTGTTTGGCTTTGGAGGCCGAACCAACACATCAGGATTAGCTGCTGCAAATGAGATTTAAGCCCGAAATATGCCGATTATGGCACAAAACATGGCACACAGGTACGAGGCCACATGCCACATGCTGCATGCAACATGCAAATGAATGAAAATTTCAATATTGTTTGCAGATGTCACACTGCCAATGTGACTATGTACACAAAAGCGGCACAAGATAACAGGCAATAAAAACAACAACAACAACAACTACAATAACAACTACAACCATGGAAGAAAGAATTACAACAGCAAGAACTACAAGCAACAACAAAAGCATTGAAAGCGGAAGCAACAGACAAACTCAATTGACAAAAGGACTTTTGACACATCAGCGTTAAGGATTCGCTTGTCGTAGTTTTTCTCTTTAAATTTTTGGGGTTTTCCGCAAAATATTCCATTCCGAGTAGTGAGTCGGCCTCATACCCTCTGAAGTGTGTGTGTGCAACATTTGCACCTGTTGCACATAGACACACACCAAAAAAAAATCCAGCCTATTGGCATTTTTTGTTTTCTTTTTGCTGAATTGCTGCGCAATGCTCAGCGTGAACAAACAACAACAACAATAAAAATAGAATGCCAAAAGATAACAAGCGCGCAAATTAGTGTGGAAAAATGCAACAACAATGCAGCTGATGAGTGTTACCGTTGCTTATGTTGCGGATGTTGCAGCCTTTGTGCCGCAGCGGCAACACTCGGCGTGGCTTCCACGTGGCCAATGTGCCGCAAAGGTGTCCCTGTGCCCTGTGCCGGGTTTGAGATTTCAAACAGACGCTGCTGTTGCTAGCAGATGTGCACAGCTGCTCGTTCGTTGGTCGGGGAGTGATCATCATGTTGGTGTGGCATGCGGCACAGCACGCACGAAGAAAGTTCATGTGGAGTGTGCAGCCGGAACTTGATTTGATAAGCGACTCATTTGGCAACAGTTTCAGTTTTTTGGCACAAGTCTGTCTGACTGACGGCTGCTGGCCACAGTCTGCGCGACCAGCTGCCACTTGGTGTGCAGGCAAAATCAACACATGGCCGACACAGAGGCGGCAGCAGCTAATGTGAAGAAGTTTTATTGATTTGTTTTCAAATGAAATGAAAAACATACAAAATTGTTCCATAAGATTCTTCTATATTTCCTACTTGTCTCATTCAACCCCATCTTATTAACATATCAACTCATAAATCCATCAACAGCATATAAAACATAAATATTGGCGGTATTCACACACACACACACACACATGAAGCTAAATGTCCAAATCAAACACAAATCGTAATCATCACAACACAATCAAGTTTTAAACGGCCCTTTATGAAAATCACAAAACCACAATCACACCAACAACAACAAGCTGACAATATAAAAAAATAATAATAAAAAATCATAAAACCGAAAATCCTTTCTTCCGCCTCTAATGGCTGCAATCTTTCGCCACTGCGTCGGCATCACTTATCCTCCTCGACCTTTGTTTCGAACAGCATTTTTCCTATAACATAACAAAAACAACAACATGTCTCATGTTGTTGTTGTTGTACCCTAAATACGCCTCGCAGCATCTCGCAAGCGTCTAAATGACTCAAATGCGCATCGCGTACACCTAAAAACCGCCTAAATTGAACTTAATTCCTGCGCAGTGGCGCAACGTTTCGACAGCAGAATCCATTAAATTGTTGGCCAAGCCGCCAAACAGCCAAACCAACCGACTCAACCAACCGAACGAACGCACTGCGATCATTACATCAGCCGCGGTTGGATGCTCCTGATCGGCGCATCGATGTGGGATGTGTTCGATTGTCGTTGTTATTGTTGTTATTATTATTTTGAGTGTTGTTGTTGTTGTTGCTATTATCTTGGGGGGTTGTTAGAGCATCGCAGCATATCAAAAAGCCGCTAATGGTCGCGCTGCCATATTACGAAAATCGATCAAAAACCCTGATCGATCATATCATTTGGGTATTTAGTGAAATAGGTTTTTTTTTTATTATCGTTTTTTTTTGTTGTTGTTGCCATGTATTTTGGTGATCTCTTTGTGGTTGTTGTTGTTTGTTTGGATGGTGTTAGTTGCCGTTATTGTTGATTGCCGATCGTTTCGCTTTGATTTGCTGTGACCTGATCAGCTGCGGTTTTTACGAGCTGCTTAGGTTTGTTCTTTGTGGTTGTTGTTTTTTATGATCAAATATTGCTGCCTGTAGGCGCTGATTAGGCGATTTTCATTGTAGCGCCAGGCGCGCGTTGCTTTGAACTTGGATCTTGTTTGAGCTGCCGCGCCGCCTCACAATGCAACCTTCACTCACACACACAAACACAGAGAGACAGCCACTCGTAATATTTTTGAAAGGTTTGAAAGTATGCTGACACATTTTGGCAGTTGGGCGTTTACGACTCGTACTGTTAGGCCCTGAGGACAATGTTGCCCACGTGAAATGGCGTTCCCTCCATAAAAATGCACTATTTACATTTTGTGGAATTTTTACTGTACATGTGTCAACTGTGAAATTTGCCAGCCCACATCTACGATTGTTCCGAAAGCAATTAAATTGTGACAACAATCGATTTATTGCATTAACACTTTCGAGATTGCACCATCTACCGAAATTTACATGTCAACTGGCCATTAACATCTTGCAAGTTAACCTTTGGACAACAAACTGGGTCATGCAAACCCACCAATACTCTTATCTTAACTTTTTTGGCACGAAGTTCAATTTTGAAAACCAAAAAACTGTTGGTAGAAATGTTCCCATACTATGAAAGTTGTGGCTACGGGCTTTTCCTGTCATAGATTTCAGTCATTGTTGTGGCTCTGGGAATTCAGAGGACGAAGATTGAAAATACACTAATAAATGATTACAAGTGTGTATCTTTTCCATGTTTCCATGCTATGAAAGTTGAGGATAAAAAATCTTCTATAATCATGTTGCATAGTCACAAATTCTGAAATCATCCTTTTATCCGGAGTAATATAATATGAATAATTATTTTTCGTGGATCATAAGATATGAATAATTAATTTGCGGGCCCTTAAAAACTTGTTGCGACGTATTATCCCAGTAGTACCGAAGGGATTAAACCACAAACAATCCCAAAGCTCAATCTATGTTAAAAAGTCATAGAAAAGTTCATGGAAAGATGAGAGACCTTGAGAAATACGGGGCTCCCAGACATACAAGCCGAGGTTTAGCCATAGCAGTAGAGTGGCACAGAATGTGTTCCAGGGTTTTAATGACGCCATGCTAGTCACATTTCCTTCACTCGTTCGATTCTGTTAATTCCATTTTGTTCACATGAGATGCCTTTAGTTTCTCCGTAACTCCTTAGTTTTGCTCAGATTGGTTTCAGACAATTCTTTCGTCTGAATCAGTGCCCTCCCTAGTTTTCCTATTTTTGATGACCAGTTGTGTACATACGGTTTTGATAATCATGGATCTTTTTTCATCGTCCATACAGAATCTGCATAGCTCGCTCTTCGTGATTCCTACTCGTGCTCCAAGCATATTTAGCACACAATGTCATTTAACTTAGATCCAGAAGGTACTTAGATGTTCTTTTTTATTAAACGAGCCAACGCGCAGGTGATACCCCTAAAACGCATTGCACTGGTTCAGGAACAATATATAAGTTGGGAAAAAGGATGTTGGGTGAAGAATTTATGGACTCTTGCCTTGAACCCATCAAGATCATAAGTGCTGAGGAAAATATCTGCAGGGAGACCATTCCACAATCGCACTGTACGGGCCGGGAACTAACTTTCTCTGTAGTGCGTACAGAATGAGCTGGAATGAACCACTTGGACCACTTATGGTTTTCCTGATCCATGAATCCCTGTTTGACTGTAATCAGTCTTGTCAACACCTATGATCGGTTCATGTTTATTGAGTCATCTTGCGACCTCTCTTTAGCCAATCTGTACACTTCCTGCCAGTGTATTTTTACCCGGCTATCCTATGAAAGATCTTGACGTACATTTGATGTCTTCCAAACTGGTTTGAAGTCAAATATTGAAATTGAATTGAATTGAAATTGAAGTCAATTCAGATCCTTGATTCACTGGACAGATTATCGGACAATACGATTATCCTTTTCCTTATAACATTCAGAGCCAGTATTTTTCTGACACACTCATTTATGGCAAAAACCTCAACCTGGAAGGCCCTGACATTATTTCCAAGACTGACTGTCAGCTGAGAGAAAGCACTTTTGTTCCTGCTTCCGTCCCTCCTTCTGTCTTAGTTCCAACGGTGTGCCAGACAATAGAAAATACCACACATGAGACACAGTGCTTCCTGAGCGGTATCTCCGTTTTGTACTTTCTTCTGAAGAGCTGAGAGAAGTATCTGGAGTCTTCAGTTTTCATAAATGGGATCAATTAATCTCTAAGGACCAATCTCTATACACCAGATCGAGTCCTCCAGGCTTTGTCCAACCATTGGACCCTTTCTTCGGACTTCACGACAGTAAAATTTCAAATTATCGAAAATTCTGTATATCTTTTTTGTAACAATTCTAAAAATAAGTAAATAAATAATTAAATTGATAAGTGATCGATTGCATGTGTGTTCCTTGGTATGAATCCGCTATGGATCTGTGCATTCCCAATGTAACATTTAGGTCTGCAGATGTTCTGAGACACCTGGTTCTAAAAATATTGAAACCTTGCAATATTCAAAGCTATCAAAATAGCGTCACTTTGGATTTCAGTTTAATTGTTGTTACTAGAAATCAATTGAAAGCACACCAACACAAAATGAAAATCTCCTAACTTTTCTCAAAGCAATTCTCCATTCTAAATTTCTTTTAGACCTTTAGACCTACGATATACCTCGTATGTTTCCTTAAATCTCGAAGAAAATCTTCTAATCTGGAAGCACTGTCTGCGACCCAAGAGGCCAATTAATACTCTCTCAAAACAAGAAGCAAGTCAGCTATTCAGGTCGCACTTCCTAAGGAACTAACATTACAAGATTTAATGTTCTCCTAAAGGAAATCTTTAAGGAAATCTTCTAATCTGCAAACCAAAAGGACAATATTCTCTCCAAACTAGAAGAAAGTCTTCTTTTCTGGCAGCACTTCCTAAGGAACTCACATAACAAAATTAAATGTTCTTCTAAATTTGGAAGAAAATCTTCTTATCTGCAACCCAAGGTGCCAACATTCTCTCAAAACTAGAGGCAAATCTCCTATTCTTTCTGCACTTCCTGGGGAGTTCACATTAAAAAATGAAATGTTCTCCTAAATCTGAAAGAAAATCTTTTAATCTGCAATCCAAGAGGCCAATACTCTCTCAAAACTAGAAGAAAATGTTCTTCTTCAAATTCTTTCCGCACTTCCTGAGGAACTCATATTACAAAATCTTTCGAAACGCTCACTTCGAACATGAAACTCCAGACTCGAATGGTCGGAGTCAGCACTTTCATTTATTTTGATATGATTTCTGCATAATTTTTATGTTCCTTAAATCAATTTACATGGATTTTGTCGGTGTAAATTTGAATTTTTTTATTGCAAGTCAACAAAGTTGCTGTCTGGCACACATTAGCCGCATTGGCAGCACGCAACACATTTCGATTGATTCGTCGAAGCAACAAATCGCTGTGTGTGTTCGCAAAGGCGGCGCTAGCCCTGCCCACCGCTTTACGGCTGCTTGGTGAATTTTACGAAAACATTTTTTTATTATGCTTACCACCTTCGAGGTGAATTCTGGCTGCGCTTAATTATTGCATGCAATAAAAAATCACCAAAAAGGCAAAGAAGGGACGAGAAGCAGAGAGCAGCGTTCAACATTGACAGTTGTAATGCAATGTCACTCAATGTCAGACGTGCTAATAGTCATGGCACACACACACACACACACTCGCACACAGAGGCCCAGAAGTGCCAACCTGCCAACTATAAAAAGATATGTTTCTGTTTATTTGTTTGTGTGCGTGCGTGTGTGTGGCGCAGGGGTGTGGAGCAGCCAGCGCAAATATGCCTTAAACAAATAACATAAAATCAGCAAAGGGCAAGCAACAACAATCACTGTGCTGAAACAACAGACAATAAAAACCGCGCCGCAGCCGCCTAGCAGGATCGGCCCGAGTCCTTAAGGCAGCGAGCGGGGCGGTCTCGCATAACAAAACGCGTGTAAATAAATTGCTCGCCACCCGGCGGGCAGCACGGGACAGCCGCACAGCCGCACAGACGGATGCGTTGCCGAAACAGGCGGCCAGGCCGTGAGGCCATCGGGCGTTCGGGCGCTGCTAACCTCGGCGCAGGACATGACATTTTTATTATGTTGTACGTGTCATTGTCGTTGTAGCCGTTTTTGTTGTTGTTGTGCAGTTGCACCTTTTCGCTTAATTTTCTGTTTGCTCATTTTTGTTTCTTCTTTACATTTTTTTTCTGTTGGTTTTTTGTTTGGGCCATCAATTGAAGTTTCAGCACTTGGCCCGCGGTCCAGTGCCCACAGTCAGACGCAGAATTCTTGGCAAAATTATTTATTATTGTTGTTAGTGGCATTGCTGCCTGCGACTGTTGGTGACTGCCGTCTGGCCTCAAGCTGCAGCTCACTGCTCACTGCCGGCCCCTACACCGAAATGTGCAACTATGCGCATTTTTTTTCTTTATTATTGTTGTTGTTGTTGTGTCTACCAGCCAGCCAGCAAGCAAGCGCCCCCTATTTGTGATTTAGTTTCCTTTTATGGCGTCGCAGCCGTTGCCGCTGTCATGGCCGCTGGGTCCTTTTGGCGCAACGATGTTGTAGGTGTAATACCAATGTTGTTGTTATTGTTGTTGTTGGAATCATTTAGCCATGCTGATTGCATGATTTCATTTGTTAGCTTTGCTGGCGGTTGTTGTTTGCCTGTTGGCAACATAAATCAACCAGCAACATTTTTCTACTCTTTTCAATTTTTCTTCTTTTCTTTCGATTCATTTCGTTTCGCTTTTTTCGTTTCGGTTTTTATTTTTCTTTTCAAGGTGTTGATGTGGTTTTTTGTCTTTTCGTTGTTGAGCCGTCAAGTTTTATGCCCGTAGGGTTGATGTAAAATTTTTACGATCTTGACTTAATGAGATCCTTTCGGCATTTAATTATGTCGTTTAGGCCAAATTTGTGGCCTTTGCTGCGAGCGATTTCGTACAACTGCAAAGATATTTTTAGAGCGTGGGGCAGCGTTTCTTCTGCTTAATTGGCGCGACAGCTCCACGATGGCGAGGACTGGCTGACTGACTGCTTGAGCAATCATACATTGTGGCGACTGTTTGATGGGAAAGGATTGAGAAGCTTTTGGCTACATTTGATACTTCATGGCTGAACGTTGACTGTTGACTTGTCAGCTAAGATTGTCGACTAGTTTCTGTATAAAGAATTGAGGCGATTTTGTGTTTAACTATAATTTAAAACTGGAAGCCTAAAGCCTTAAGTGAAGATGAGTAATAATTTGATTCAGTGTTCACAACACTACAAGATCTCGACGGAACCATTGAGCAGTCAACCGTTTCTGAAGAGGAAAAGTCGATCAATTAGAACTTTAACTTCTTCTTCACTAGCAGATCATGAAAGATCTAATGAGTTCTTATCCATTTCTAAAGAGGGAAAAGTCAATCTCCTTTGAGGCGAACCAATTTGAACTTTGGATAGGTGATTGAAGCGAATTCTTCTTTGTTAGCAGATCTAGACAAATCTATTGCGTTCTTCTCTATCTTTGAAGAGGAAAAGTCCATCAGTTTTCTTCGAAGCGAACCAATTGGAACTTTAACTGCTTCTTCTTTTTCTTCACTAGCAGATCATGAACGATCTATTGAGTCCTTATCCATTTTTGTAGAGAAAAAGTCGATCAGTTTCCTTCGAAGCGAACCAATTGGAACTTTTTAAAGGCGTTTGAAGCGAGCCTTTTCTTTTTCTTCTTTTATATAAGCAGATCCAAAAAGATCTATTGAGTTCTTTTCCATTTTTTGAAAAGGGAAAAGTCGATCTGTTGCGTTCGAAGCGGACCCATTGGAACTTTAGCTTCTTGTTCTTCCTTAGTAGCAGATCTAGAAAAACGCATAGAGCTCTTACAAATTTCTGAAGAAGAAACCCCAATCAGTTTCCTTCGAAGCGAACCAATTCGAACTTTTGAAAGGTGTTTGAAGCGAGATTTTGTCTCTTCTTCTTTTTTGCTAGCACAGAGATCCAGACAGGTCTTTTGAGTTCTTATCCATTTCTGAAGACAAAAAGTCGATCAATTTCCTGAAGCGAACCAATTGGAACTTTTTAGCGAGACCTCAATTGCTTCGACAGTAAAAGATGTAGACAGACCCTTTGAGCTTCCTTCCATCTCGAAGAATAAAACCGATCAATTTCTCTTAATGCAAACCAATTCGAACTTCTGAAAGGCTTTTGAAGCGGGAATTAAACTTCTGCTAAATTTCCCAAGTTTATCAGAAAATTTAACCCAAAAAAAAATTTCCGGACTGTAGCCTATTTTATAAAAATGATCATTTTGTATGGGAGTCCCATGAAGGGTTGGAGATGGGGTATAAATATGTTTGAAAGAAATGTTCACTAAGGAAAACTAATGGGGGTCAGTCATAGATTTTAATTCTCTAAGACCAACTTTTGACCATCTGTGGAGAAATTTGTCGAATTTCCTAACGTTTTTGAGAACTTTGACCTGGCTGCGACGCCATTTAGCCACTCCAGCCCCGAAAATTTTTGGCTCACGCACTTTTTCACCGAACCGTATAAAATTTGAGGTTACGGAGCATTGAAATCGTGCACTAAATCATGGCTTGTGCACAGTGATGATCCTAATGAGCTGACATATTGAAGCTTTTCATGAAGACAGTATTCAAGTAACCTCTTAAGTTACTTGGCAATCGAAGGTCAAAGTGTTGAGTTATCGGCATTATTCCGTCGTGATTTCAACTTCAACTGGCGACCCCATTTTGCATCGATCTATATTTCAATGTGAAGTAGACTCGAATTGCAGTGGTAGGAATTTGTTGGGGTTCTTACAACTTCTAACACAATCCAAGTACAAAGCAGAGACGATGGTGGCATAAAGTTGTTACCCCGGAAATGTTTCTGTAACATGTTGAACCCTGAATCATTGCTACATTATGCAATCATGTGACACCGCTACACTCTAAAAAGAAATATCAAAATCACTGCTTCAGTTGGATATTAGAAGGTTGAGTTATGATCTCACATTCGACTAGTTCTTATACAACTTATTAGAACTAGTCTTATCTTTTTGTTGTTTCTAGAAGAATCCTTCTTTTATTTGTCGAGATCACTTCTTATACAACTTATCTTATACAACTTATTAGAACTAGTCTTATCTTTTTGTTGTTTCTAGAAGAATCCTTCTTTAATTTGTCGAGATCAGTGTCAGAAAACATGCTTCCAGAGAGGGTATCGGTTTGATTATAAGGTTGAGTTGGATTCCCAAAATTTTTGGATTAAATCGAATTGATTGAAAGGACAATTATGTTTGAGAGCGAGGAGGACGTATGCGAGAGTAGTAGGAATGTTAGGCTGGAACTGATTGATTCTTATGTCGAATTAGATGGATGAGTGGACCATCTACATTTTATGTTCATAAGAGCGAAACACCTTCAGTGTTTTGTGTCAATTGAAGGCGGTTGGACCGGTTGTTGGGTTGGATCGGTTTGGCTGTTGCATCTGATGGAATCGTTCACAAGATGGGATCAAATTGAAGTTGGGTTCGATTAGGAGGAAGAAATATCAATGCAAAAACCGTAGAAGGGATTGCTGGGTTATGTGGCTCTGTATGAAACACAATTAGATCTGTACGACCCATTACGATACAACAAATTGGCAAAATTGTTGAGTTTGACGAAATTAATTGTAAGGACACTGAAGGATGAGAGCTAGAATAAGTAATTGTTGTGTTAGAACTGATTGATTCTTACGTTTAATGATTGGACCATTTACACTTCATGTTCATTTAAAGTCAAACACCTTCAGGAGATTGAAGAGGGTTGGATCGGTTTGGTCGTTGGATTGAATTTATTGTATGTTGGGATCGGATTGAGGTTAGATTGGATTGCGAGGGTGGGAAGTGTATGTGGCAGTAGTAGAATTGATTGTTGGATTAGATCGGATTTATTGGTAGAATGGGTTTAGTTGAGAAGTGACATTTCACAGAGGTCTGACGTTTTTTAAAGTGTTTTTTGCTATTTTGAACTCAAATTCGACACCACTAAACTTAAGCGAACCTAAGCGTTTGCGAGTTGCGTGTTGGCATGCAAATGCCGTGAACTGCACGAAAGTTAGCATTGGCCCAACGAAAAAGCAACGGCGACCTGCGTGCCTGAGGGCCGTTTTCGGCAGCGGTGGCGTGATGACGCCCCGGCTGTCTCTTTCGGCTCTTAACACCAGCTGAGTGCGCTGATTTCGATTTTTTTGCACACGAAAATACGCGTCGAAAACGGACCTTGTGCCCTTGTTTGTGCACAGCGAAAATTGATTCAAAGGCCAAGCGAAACAGTAGAAAAAGGGAGACAGCAAAGCGGATAAATAAACATTTTAAAATTGCAAGAAAAATTGTCAGGTGCGGTTGCGTGTTAAGGTGCGATGCCTCAAGCCACACACACACACACACACATTTGCAACTCCACACATGGACAGACACAAGTAGGGAGGAACGCAACCGTTAACGCGTGCACCAACACCTCGATTGACAGTTGGCAGCGCTGGCGGCTTAAAGCGGCAGCTGGCGCCGCATTTACGGCCACATTTGCACGCTGCACTTGCCGCCTCGCCGCTGAGTGGCAACGAGTGGGTTGTGTGAGTCGCTCTGTTCAAGTGCGGCGCGCAGGTTAAGGACGCACGCAGCAGCGTTTACTGCCACTGGGGCGGCATCTGTTGGCTGTTGGTCATTATTGAGGTTCGATTATTTGCGCGTTCTTCGTTGGAATAAGTTAATTTGCATGCGGCACTGCTGCAGCGGCACGCGTCCGCCTGTCTGTCGTTGTGGGGGGTCCAAAGTCGCTTTTCATGCGTTTTCCACTTTGCCTTTTGGCCCATTTGTCCGTTGATTACGTTTACTTTTATTGATTACGAAATGTCTTTGGCCATTTGTAGGTTAGGTTGAGTTGGTCGTGTAGCGCATTCAAGTGCCGTGTTTGGCGGGCAATTTAGATAAAAGCCTAAATAATGTGCGCCCATTTGTTGTGGTGTTGCCGCTGTTACGGAACTACGAAAAATGCTTTGTTTGGATTTACGCTGCAGTGGTGGGGGGAGAAAAGTGGGCAGAGGGTCGACAAACGGTAAACTGATGGCTCGATATCTGTCAGCATTTGTTGTAAAAGAGGTTTTGGGCAAACTTGTGAACTATTTTTAGATGAAAAATTTTTAGATTCAAGGCTCTTTGACTTTTAGTTACAGTTTAGTTAGTTTACGGAGCTACAGTTGTGGGCAAAAAAGTAGTGGAATTCACTTGAAAAGGATGAGTTTGGTTATTAATTTTTAAGTTGTATGCAGGACTGTACAGAGACCGGGGAATTTTTTTTTATGAGAAAAATTGTTTGAAAACAAAATATTGATATTTAAATTGCCAAAAAATAATCAAATTTTAGTTTACTTTTTTTTAATTGTTGTTTGTTGTTTTTTTAGGATCTGAACTTTTTCCAAAATGTATCCAAATCCATCAAAATTAAAACATAAATTAAAATAAGAACAACATAAAAATTAATTGGAAAATTTTGAATTACAAATAATTTATTGAAAAGGAAGTCGGTTTGATGGCTCTCTCTCTACATTCTATGCAGTTGTACTTTTTTACAACTTTTTTTTAAGTAATTTTTTTTAACACAAAATGGTGAATTGAAAATAAAGCAAACGTAAATTGATTGCAAAATTATGCGATTTTAAGCCTCTTTCTACTTTCTACTCAATAAATTTCTAAAACTAATTTTTTTTAAAAATTTTTTTGAAGATACAAATTTTGAATTGAAAATAAAACAAAAAAAATTTGATTGCAAAATTACGTAGATTTTCTGTCTCTTTCTACTTTCTACCCAATTGCTATAATTTCCTATCACTAAAAAGTTGTCAGTCTTATTTTTTTTTAATTTTTGTTTTTATTTCCTCTCTTTTCAAATCGTCTCCAAATTTTATACAAATCCACAAACATTTTGAACTAAAAAAATTAATAAATCTTAATTGCAATTTGGTCGATTTTCTGTTTCTTTCTTTCGCAATGTCTGTAGTTTTCCATTAATAAAAAGGTGTCAGTGACTCAATTTTTTTTAAAAGATATTTTTCCTAAATAATAAACAACAAAAAACATTTCAAAAAACTTGCGAAACAATTGAAGCAAAAGTAAATTAAAATAAAATTGCTACAACTACAAACAACAAAAATAACAATAAAAATGCAAAGTTGTTTTGTTGTTGTTTTAGTTAAAAACTATGCAAATGTATTGTTGGTCATAAAAACTGAAGTCGAATGAGAAGTAAACAAAATCAAAACATCGTAAAAAATCTAAATAGGAAATACAATTGTCATATATGTACAACAATTACAAAAACAACAACAAAAAAGACATTGGGACTGAGTAAAACAGAAATTGAAAGTAAGATTTTTGTAAAAATGTTTGGAAGTGATCTACTAGTTGATAGTATACAATTTATTACGCAAATATTTGATAGATTGAGTGTAATTTGAATCACCAGGAATGAGAGGGTACTCGCTTCTTTAAAGTAATCGGTTTAAAAAAGTATAAATTTTACATTTCAAAGTATAATTTGAATCCCCAGCAATGAGAAGGTACTCACTTCTTTAAAGTAATCGGCTTAGAAAAGTAAAAAATTGCACTTTGAAATTTATATCGCCAAGCATGAGAAAGTACTTGCTTCCTTCAAGTAATCGGTTAATAAAAGTAACCATTGTTTGATGTACAATGAAAAAAACCTTATTTGTTTAATTTTAATTGTATTGATGACTGATTTTTATGTTTTCAATACTAAAAGAACAACAACAACAAAGATATGGGATAATTTAAATCCTCAAGTATGGAAAGTTAATCGCTTCTTTAAGGTAATCGGTTTTTAAAAGTAACCGTTTTTCGTTGTAAAATGATAAAGACTTAATTTCCATAATTGTTATTCTTATGTTATTTCCAAAGTATGGAAAGATACTAGCCTGTTTAAAGTAATCGGTTTTTAAAAGTAACCACGTTTCGTTTCAAAGTGATAGTGAAGTGATGAAACTCAACTTGTTTTGTTGTTTTTGTATTGATGATGGATTTGTATGTGCTTCCAATACTAAAACAACAACAACAACAAAGTCACAGTGTGATTTGAATTCCTAAGTATGGAAAGATACTTCTTCAAAGTAATCGGTTGTTGTTTAAAGATAAAATCGTAATTTGCTTTGTTGTTATTGTACTGATGACTGATTTTTATGCGCTTCCAATACTAAAACAATAACAACAACAAGGGCAAAATGCGATTTCAACCTTTAAGCTGCTGGTTTCTTTAAAGTAATCGGTTTATAAAAGTAACAATTTTTCGTAGCATGTGGAAAGGTAGTCAATTTTCAAAAGTAATCGGTTTATGAAAGTAACCATTCTTTATGGCAGAATGACACAAACGTAATTTGCTTTATTGTTGTTGTATGAATGGTTGATTTTTATGTTTTCCCAATACTAAAAAAACCAAATCAACAAAGGCACAAATATTCTGCAGTGAAGAAGAAGTCACAACGATTCTGTGGTCTGTGGAATATGGCGCATTATTTCTATTTTTTTACTTGTAGAGTTGATTAAAGTAACTTTTTTGTTGTTTTTTTTGCATTTAGGCATTTCACGGTGTTTTATGTGGCCTGTCGACCCACACGGGCCAAAAAAATAAAGCCAACAATTCCAAGAGTCGAATACTCGCATATCAAATGTCATCTAAGCTAAGCTAAACATTCTCTCTACACCCCGGCTTCAATAATTTTCTGCACATTTTCTGTCTTGAAATGCTGTTGAACGATTTTCTTGAAGCACACAATTGACGGGGGGAAAGCACAACAATTTCTCAAACTTATTGGCTACGCCATTAATTTCAATCCATGCAAATGTCACACATTTGTCTGAGGAGACAAATCACCAACAACACGGCAACGGCAGCGAAGTGCAGGGATCGGCAACACTAAATCATTTCCGAAACTGACGAGGGGGAAATACTGAAAGTCTTTGCGACATGAATGGGGCTGGGGCGATGCTGATGGGATGCAAAGATTTCCAAAATAATTTCAAGATTTATTTTTGACACATTTTTAGGTATTTGGCTAAAGAGATTTTAGAAACTGACGGCTTAAAAGCATCAAAGAATTAACTTAGAAAATACTAACTGAGAAGACTTTACTTCACACCTCAAAAGTTCCACACTTCTCACATAAATTTGCAATCACGAACAGCAATTTTCCGTTGTTGGCATGAAAATTGAGAAAAATTGCTAGAATTTGAAAAAAATTTTATAACCTCAAAGCCAAATCAATTAAAACGACTAATGGTCGCAATGTCACATACACACAGCCGCCCCCACTCACTGTCACTGACCATTAGAACGACTATAAATGACAACAACAAAAACCAATGTGACAACAATTTTCTCAGAAAACTGTTTTTTACTTCTCTCTACATTTGTTTTGCATGGCATTTGGGTCAAAAGTTGCGGCCTCCCAACACCAGAAATTCCCGTCATAGCACTTTGGCAATTTTTTTCCATTATTCTAATTTATTGCATGCCCAGTGCAGCATTTCGTCGCATCCAGAAATTCCAACCAACAAAATGCAGCCAAAACAAATCAAAAACAACAACAACAACCAAGTCACCCCAATTGGTTGCAGTTTCAACTTAATGGCTTCAACATGCAACGCTGAGCACTGCACAGATTTCACATAGACATGGATTTAGTATTGAGTTGTTGTTGTTGTTGTTTTGCTCCCCATGCTGCCGCTCGTTGAAATTCTTAATTAAGTTATTAGTTGCGGTTATTAAATGGCATTTGTTGAGCTTTTAAATATCGTTTCTAGCCAATGTGCCTTGAAAACGATGCAGACACGTCAGTGTTGTTGTTGTTTTTGTTGATGTTATTTTTGTTTGTGTTGTGAGTGTTAAAGCTGTTGTCCATCAAATCAGCGCATGAAATGCTGCAACTCTGGAAAAAACTTGCCGCCTATTTCATGCGCGATTTGTTGCTCTCTAACTGTCACGAATAGTGCGCTTTGATTGTTGTTGTTGTTTGAAATGTGTTCCGTACAGTTCCGTTTGTGTTATTAGTTGTTTGTTGGTGTGGCTTGTGGGATTTTTTGATGCATTTTTGCTGTAAGTGTGTGTGGGCGATTTTATTTTGAGGAACTTGGCATTGCAACGAATCTATTAATTTTAATTACACATTGGAGTGAGTGGTTGTTGTTTTTGTAATGTAGGTGGAAACTGCTGTGCAAGCAAGAAAAATTAAAAATACCATAAATTGTTGAATGTGACATATGGACCAAATATTTGAAGAGAAAATCAATGCTAAAAATGGCACTGAAAGTGTGAGAGAAAATTTGATTTTGAATTTTTAATTTAATTTTTAAGCTCTTGGAAGTCTTTGCAGCTGAAGTGGGCAAAATATTATTTATTACTCAAATTTTTTACAACTATTCGTTGGAGCCAGAAATTGAGTCAAGTTGAAATATCTCTCTAAATTTTTCATATATTTCAAAACTTTTCGCATAACCAGTAGTTACAAACTTCTTCTTTTACCTCAAATTTCTCTCAAACTTTTCTTTCACATTTTTTTAAATTTATTTCCCATATTTTACTTGCATTTCCAATGCATTGTCCGCATTGGCCGCTGCTCGCTTTGCATAAACATTGCAATTAAATTAACATAAAAATGCAATGCGACGACATGCTGTGCCTTTAAATGTGTCAATAAAATGTCAAAGTCAAAAATCATTTCACTAATTGGGAAAAAATGATGAAGTGTGTCAGAATTTCTCAAAAGCTGTCAAATTATGAACGACCAACACACGCAATCAATTAAGGCCCACACGGACGGACATTCGTAGGCGATTCATGTGCATAAAATACCAATCACACGAAACACCACAAACAGCCAGATATCGAACAACAACAACAACGACAAATGACAATCCAAACCTGACAAATGAAATGCGATTACGAATGCAACGCAACGTCGTCGATCGGCATAAAATTAAATGCAATAAAAAGTCAAATGTGCACAGCACGACAGAAATACTAACCACACAGTCAAATGTGGCAATGTAGGTGAATAACAAAAACAATAACAATAACAATAACAGCAACAATAACAACAGGTACACACATCAATCAATAAAAAAGCGGAACATGCAGGAAATTCCTAGGCACCAATTCGACTTGAGAAAAATGCCAACAAAAAAAGCAAAAAGTTTATGTTGAAAAATTGAACACATTTTAAAATGAATGCAAATTAAATAACAATTCCAGTTGAAATCGAAATTGCTTTAAAATACAAAACAAAAGCAATTGGCAACAATCGGAACAATGGCGCACTTGATGGCGTTAAAACGTTGTCTAATTGGCAGCAACAACAATTTCAGCCGACGCGCGAACCTCGCAAATGCGTGATGAGCATTTCAAGATTTCAAATGCTACCAGCAGATTTTCTACCATCCAGTGTGGAGGGTGCAAGGGGCGATGCAGTGGGGTGGGGTCTGAAAGCGGGCCAAGTCACCACGGGTGCGCACTCATTTGAATTTTTGCCCATTTGATTTCGACCGACCGATAGCGCGTCCGAGCAAAATCGATTCGAATGATAACAACGCTAAATACCAGCGCGACGAACGCGCCGGCGCACACATCAATTGCTGTCAAAAGCGCCATGCATACGCGATGCATGTGTGCGTATAAATACATATCTGATAATATGTGCGCTAATCACATTCATACACTAAGAAAAATCATAGGCAAAAAGTAACAGTCAGACATACATATTTTGTTCAGAAACTTATGCTTCCCGTCAGACCCAATGCTCACTGTTTCGTTACTTCTGTATCTATGCTAAGGACTGCTGGCTTATGCCAGACTTATGTCATCTCAGAATCAATGCTCGCAGTTTCTTCTGTTTCCATACAGGAAGCACTGCACGGCCCACTTTCTAAGGACAATTCACATGGAAAAGGTGGACACATCTGACATTGTTTTTTTTTTAACGAATCTGACAGTGTACTGCGCCTTATATGTTGGACAGACCACTTTCTTCCCGTCTACCGAAGATTGAGTCATTTGAGACTAATGTGAAGAGGAGTGTTCACCTTGGCTTCTTGGGCACACAGAATCTACTCAGATGTCTCCGAATGTCCGGTAGATTCAAAGCAAATTTAACGTCCCCGATATCTCAAGAGAAACTCAATTAAGTCGAGGTTGAAGGATGACTTTGAAAACTCTTAGTTTTTGAAAAATTGTTTGTCCTAATCAAAGTTGAAGCAAGACTTTGCCAGCACAATGGGCTACCTAGCCAAACTGTTTGAGAATTTGGACCCTCCGGGGTTTACTTTCACGGCTCCTCGAGACTTTGACTTAAGACTTTGCTTTTGTGAGCTATTTTTGTGTTTCAAGGAAGGGGTTTGAACCCCAAAACCCCTCCTGTAGTCGCAAATGCTTTGAAAAGCCAAAACTGTTAAAATTTAACTGTTTGAAGCTCCTAAACCCGAATCTATCCTATCTACCTATATTTAATCTTTCCACGAAAGGGTTTAAAGACGCCCATATTCCATAGGATTCCTAATCGATCGAAGGTTCAAGAGTAACTTTTGACAAAAAGGCAATTTATTGAAAATATCTCAACTGTGATTCCTAAACCAAAAGAGTTGATGATCGAAAATATTGTCTAACATGTGGGAAAACTCATAATCTTTTTAAGAATGCACTCAAACAGAATTAAATAGAATCTTAAGAATAACTTTCAAAAGCTTCTTTAAAATCGTTTAAAAATTGCAAATTACTTTCTTTACTTGAGTAACCTACAGTAAACCTAGTTCGATAGTAAGTTGAAGCGAAACTTTGAAAAGTAAACTCTAAGGTTTTTTCTTCCTGTATGTAGCCCTGTCTGTAGCTTAAACTCAAGTTGAAGGGTCACTTTGAAAAAAGTCAACTACGGAAAATGGTTCAAAATTGTTGTTTGAGTTAAAATTTTAACTCAGAAGTGTTAACAACCTGGAATAGCCTAATAGTTCTATTATTCATCTTGATCTATATAAATCATATAAATATACAATATATATCTCTCTATATAACGCCGATATTCCACTCGTGGTCCATATCTTTATTTCTTTATCTTTATTCGGTCTACAGAATGAAATCTTACAGACTAATCTAAAATAGCAAACAGTGTAAGCTCAAATCTTAAGAAAATTAGGTGCTTATTGAAATTGATTTCAAAAATAATTTCATGACTGGAATTCTAAAGCCAAACGAAAGAACGATTGGAGTAGCAGCCGCCGTAGCTCAGCTGGCTAGTGCGTTGGGCCGCGAGTCAAGACTCCGCGAGTTCAATACTCCGTTGCTTTAACACTAAAAAAAAAAGTAAAACAACAATTATTCTTTCAGCGGCTGTCCTCTCAGCAGGAAATGGCAAACCTCTGAGAGAAAAATTGCCTATGAAAAAGCTCCCAACTCGCCGTTCGCAATCGGCATAAAACTGTAGGTCTCTTCCAACCTTGTAAAAAACATTCGCATGCACAACACGGTTGGTTGCGGGTAGCTAGGCCTTAGTCTCGTAATCGGGCTGTCGTGCCAGTCAGGAAGAAGAAGAAGAAGATAGTTGAGTAGAAAGTTAGATAGGAGTGGCTGCTTCAAGACGAAGCCCACTTCGGCCATTAAAGAAAGACCGAGCTTAAGACTGCTGACTCATTGAACCCTCACAAAGACAAGTAGATTGTGAATAGTCCTATGGGCCAGAACGCCTTGATTGGCAAAAAAGAAACTTCCCAAGAGAGTCTTCCTTCTTCTAGAGAATGCAGGATAAGTAAATTGTTCATATAGCTTTTACAGAAATCATAAGAAAGCAAACCTAATCTTCTTGTGTGGATGCCAATTACCCTGTGACCCGTCAGAACACCAATCATGATTCTTATTTGGACCCTGTTTAGTGAGTGAAGCTCTCTGGAACAAGCAAAGTTGAAGGTTTAGAGCCAGTCTTAAAGTCTTTCCAGAAATTAGTACAAAGTTGTCAAAATTCCTTCGCAAGTCCCTTCAGTCTCTACAAAGCGAGATTGATGGATGATCTTGAAAAAGATTGGACTGTTTTAAAACCTTTCCACAAGAATATCAGAAGAATGACCTAACATATGGTCATTCTTACAATTAAACTCTTCTCTATAAAAGTCCTAAATTTTTTCACAAAAACCCAGTCAAATCGAAATTATGAAATTACTTCATGGAAAACCTAGAAAAATTAAATTATACCGTGACTTAAAAAAAAGAGACATTTTTAACTCATTTAACAACCTGTAGCTTCTTAATCAATCGAACTGAATTGTGGCCCTTTTTGCTGTCGAATTTCACTGCTATTCAAAAACTGATAATTTTCCTTATAAACATGCAATCTCTGAACTCAAAAACTCAGTTCATATTAACTTCTTCTCACTTTTTCCCAGTGTATTTTTCTCAGTTGTCACTTTACATTGTTGTTATTACTATTGTTACTTTTATTGTTGTTGTTGGTGTTGTTATTCGCCGCGCGCATATCTTGTGGGACTTATCACATAATCCACGAGCGTCGTCTACACCTTTCCAAATCATTTTTAATTTCCCGAAATTCATTCTCAACGCTTCAGTGTGCGTTAAATTAAATTTCGAATTAAAATTTCCCGATATATGAAAATCCCACCGTCAAGTGGGCGTGCGGCGTCGTCGTCGTCGTCGTCAAGGTGCGTATTGGTTTTTCGTTGCTTTCGGTTTGTTTTTGTCTTTGAGCGTTGTTTTTATTAGTGTTTTTTATGCGCTTTTCGTACGCATAAATCGTGTCTTATCTGCATTCCTGTATCGGCATCGGCGCATCGGGGCCAGTGTTGCATGCGTCGCGCTGCGCCCGTCTTCGCTTTAATCGCTTTTTACGACATTTTTATTTTCGTAGATTAAAACGATTAAGACAATATTTGATTTTTGATTATTGATTGCGTTCAGTCAGCTGGCCGCGCTGCGCCGGACTTTCACTGCGAATGCAATGCGTCGAACGCTGCGCTGCGACGCGAACAACGGCGGCGACGATCTATTTTCAACGTCAGCGCGATAAAACCTGAATGAATATTTTTCCGCTGTCGCTGCACCGTTTGACTGACTGCCGTTGCGATTAGATTATCGAGTTTATACTTTCGACTTGTTCCTCTTCTGTATTTATGATTATGATTGTTTCGATTTTTTCCACGCGGAAATGTCCACAAATTGCAGTGAAAGCGTTTTGTTTAATGACATTTACGAGATCTGCAATAAAGCACAGCTTGCCCCCACACGAATCACACACACCCAGCGGCGCTTAGTGCCATACATTTTTTTTAAACCGGCAAGCGAACTGTTTGCTGCTTGTGTGGGGTTTGTAAGCAAAAATTGAAGCAATTGGTTTAAATTTTAATTTTGTTTTAGTTTAATTTTTTTTAATATTACAACTTGGCTAGAATATAATAAAATTTGTTTTCATTTAAATTACAATAAAATAAAATATTACAAAAAAATTTTCCTTTAGCAGCAAAATGTATTAATAACACAAAATCTGCAATTTTGTTCGAGTCTTTTGAGAATTTTGAGCCTTGAGACTTTTTACCTTTTGAAACTTAAACAACACTTTTGCACTTTAAAATTATTTGAAGTACTTTTTGTAATTGGTTTATTTAGAAATTCATTCTTTTTAAAACACATTTGTCGGTTTGAATGGTTCACAAAGCCTACTTTCTTCGACTTATTGGGAGTTTTTCAACTCTCGATTAGTCATTTATAGTCTTTTCGAATCACACTTTCTAATCTAAATGGTATAGAAAGTCACCTTTCTTAGATTTGTTGGGAGTTTCTCACCCACCGACTAATCATTTATTTTTCGATTTTTCGGGTCTGAATGGTCTACAAAGTCAACTTTCTTTGATTAATTGGGGGCTTTTCAACAACCGACTAGTCACTTATAGTATTTTCGAGTCACACTTTCCTACAAAGTCTACTTTCTTAGATTTATAGAGGGTTTCTCACCTACCAATTAGTCATTTATAGTCTCTTCGAATCACACTTTTCGATCTGAATAGTCCACAAAGTTTACTTTCTTTGATTTATTGAAGGTTTCTCACTACCGATTAGTCATTTATGGTCTTTTCAAATCACAGTTCTCAATCTTAATGGTCCAGAAAGAAAACTTTCTTTGATTTATTTGGGGTTTCTCACTTACCGATTAGTCACTTATAGTCTTTTCGAGTCACTTCCTTTCTAAAAAGTCAAGTTTCTTTGATTTATTGCGGGTTTCTCACATGACCTCACCTAATCTTTTCAGACTTCACAGTTTCTCATCCTGCTCCATTATAGTCTTCAAAATCCAACTAACGACGTGTTATAAGTAAGTCTAATGTTCTTTACTCAAAAACTTATGTTTTGAGTACATCGTACATACATTTTAGATCAGAATATAGAACCATTGCTGTCACAAGTCTTCACAGTGGCCAGGCGCGGATCCAGAAAAATATTTCGGGGTGTTTTAAAAAGTAATTCTTTAATATTTATAAAATGCCTTTTGATTCGTATGTAGTTTTATAGTCGATCCAAATATTTCGGGGGGTTCAACCCCCAAACCCCCCCTGGATCCGCCACTGTCAGTGGCTCTGCCAACTTCGAAACCACACTTACTTACTTTAGTAGTTTACAAGGTAATTTCTACTTAATTGTGCCTTTCTCACTCTAAAAACACACTTTCTAACTTGAAAACTTTTCAAGAAAACTGTCTCTCATTCAGCATTTTCTCATTTTAAATGCACTTTTTAGAATAAATGATTTTGAAAAATATTTCGAGACTCATTCTTATCTTCAGTGAAGTTTTATTTTACTTTATAATTGAAAAAAATTCTCCCGGATTTTTTAAAATTCGGGCTAATTCATTTCAAAATTCCTGAAAATCCTCCAAATCAAAAATCAAAGTTTCACGGGATCATTAATGTATCAGTGGTCAAGGTTGGTATCCGAAAAGACTACGAAAAAAACATGAACCGATAGGCTTATTGACTTCGAAGCTGGTGAAAACATTTGAAATGAGAAATAATTCGACACATGTTTTTACTTTTTTTGCAAATCAAAATCTGACGGGATCAGCGATGTGTTGAGAGTTTGAAGTGGAAACAACAAACAAACAAATTCTAACAAAATTCGCTTAAAATAACCTTTGTGCCTAAACTTCTACAAAAAACGTTTACAAATATATTTTTGTAAAAAAATTTGTTGGAAAAGAGGGATGATGAAAAACTCTGCCGATGCCAAATACAACAATGTATCTTTTTAAAAGATCACTTAATTTGCCTCTTTTATTAAAAATGTTTTGAATTTTTTTCATTCGAATGAAAAATTTGTCTATTCTAAAAATCTGAATTGAGTTAAAAATCACACTTATTCCCTTTGGAAACCTGGGGTTTTCCATGCAAAATTACAAATCTCACATTCACAATCAATAACTTTTCTGTTCAAGTTCAAATTCAAAATGGACGATTTTTTCCTTCGTACCAACAAATTTGATCCACCATCCACCAATTTTGATATATTTTTTATTATTTACAACGCATACTTTTATTTAATAAATTGATTTTTACCAATTCCCACCATCAACAAACATACTTTTTATTTCTTGTTTTTTTATTAAAAAAAAACGAAAATGTCCACAAATCACTTTTGTGCCTCACTGCACTCAACTTTCGATGTCCATTTACAAAGTTCAGCCGACGCCATTTTCCCATCGGCCATAATGCAAATGCAAAAACTCGCAAGTCAGCTGTAAATTAGCTAAATGTCATTATTTCAGACGCCATCCACGCATTGCGGAAAAACCAACTCGAGTCAACCATAAATAAAATACATGAAATATGCACTTTTGGTGCATTTCTGGCCGCACAAATTGTCGCAATACATTCGGATAAGGCGAAACGTAATCGCGAAAACATTGTCACAAAACGACAAACAAACTTGCACAAATTTATGCGCCACCACATAAAGTGCAGCTAAGTGGCAACGCCGCGCGCATAACTTGGCTACTTAGTGTCAGCGGTGGGTCGCTGTTGCCAGTTAATTTACTGTGTGCCACTAAACGCCACTTGAATGGCAACGTTTGCAGTTAATTAATAAAATATTTGGTAGTAAGTTGCCGCCCGCGCTGCCACCCTGTCGAGTACTTTTTTTCGCACTTGCCACTTTGGCTTTGGCTGCGTGTTGCAACGCTTTGACGCCGCGACGCAGTGCGTGTGCGCCCGCAACAAAGTTCAAAAGCCTCCCGGCGATTTGACGCTGCGATAAGAATCGAGACGGACGTCGAGACATTTGCATTTTTGCTGCAAGTTTTTATGCGCGCTTGCAACTTGCCAATGTGACCAGCCGGCGCTGCTTGTGTGTGTGTGAGTGCGAAGCGTGCAACACAAATATTACAAGCAACTCTTAAGATAAGTTTGTAATTAGCTCGCATGCCGCCGCAAAGTATCTCAAACACACGTCAACACCGCAATTTACGTATCGCGACCACCGACCGTCCACACTTCAATTGCAAAGTGCGCCAAATTGCGCATGAATTACACGCCGACGGGAGATAAACGCCAACTGGCTGAATGACTGACGGACCGAGCCGCCAAGGTGCTTAAAATGCGCACTAAATCTTTGCGCCGATCACATTTCGCAATTGGCCAACGCTGGCATACTTTAAGGCGTGCAGACCGTTGTGTGAGTTGCGTTGCCAGATCTTGAAATTTGCGTTTCAATAATGCGACACGCAAAGCAAATAAAACTGTCAATTGCAATCGACCATAGCTGCGTGCAGCTTTGAGCAGTTTTTCACAAGAAAAATAATTTTTGTGTGGGGAAAACGTGGGTGAAGACAAACCATTGAGCTAAGTGGAGGTGTGTCAATGATAATTAAATCGATGGAAATGTTTCATAACTCCAATGGACACTTTGTTGTTGTTGTTATTGTGGTTGACACAACAACGGCAACAATGTTTATAAACATTTCTTGGTATGACAATTCGGAAGTGGGTTTTTTTACCTCGTTGCATTGTGGGTTCGGTACTCTGTAGTTCTGTACGTGTAGCTTCTTTTGTAAAAGCAAAGAACTGTGATGTGAGTTGAGGATCGACAGACCCTTCGGGCAGTTGTACTGGACTCAAAGGAGTAGGAGCGGTGAATCGTAGAATCCCCCGAACTTCCTGGTTTCTTTGAAGAACCTGAGCAGGTCAGGGAGAGGTAGAGTATGAGCTTCACTTGGCTTTGTACTTTTGTAGGGTTCGATCTTTGCTCACACTCGAAACATTGCTTCCCAATATTCGTCTCCTATTCCTTGAGAACGCTGGACAGTGCCGGAAAAAGTGTTTTGTTGTGTCATCGAGGCGAAAATTGCTGTGGGGTCACTTGCCCACAGTTGAGGGTAAGTTGAGTTGAGTTACCCACATTGTGTTCAGTCATTGATCCAATCATGAGACGTAGTTTTTTCCTCTTTATTATAGTCTAAGAAAAAGGTCCGCTATCTCCCTTTTCTCGCTCTATATTCTATTTTTTTTCGCTATTTCCTTACTCGATGTTCTCACAAAACACATCACAGTTTTACAAGACTCCACTTCGAACCATTTCTCCCCTGTGAGCAATACTTGTGTGATTCTTAATACACTTCAGAATCTTTGCAACGTTAACGCGGATCATGGGCTCTGGTCGAACTGGATTGTCCGCTCAGATAAGCTCAGATTAGACAGTTTATCGGTTATTTTGTGGTCAAGTACACCAGTTTTCCCGATCTCATATAAGGGTTAGTTGATTGGGTTTTGCAACAGAAGCTTCAGCTTTGCCTTACTTTCGCTTTTTTGAGTAGTTTGAAGGGGTTTCTGGGCTGAAGAGTCTTTCTGACTTTAATTGCAGACCCTTTCCTCCACAATTTCATCTCAATGATCAATTAACCATGGATCTCCATCTGCAAGACTGTATCAATCTTTTCTGTGGTAAAAGAGCAATTGTTTTTTTCATCCAGGGACTACCCAATAGTGCCTTGAAAGGTTTTGGAGTCGTCTGTGTTGAATACATAAGTGAGACTCTGATTGGACTGTGGACCATTATAGGTTTCCTCCTTAATTTCCTCTCAATGATCCAGCAGGCCGTATTCAGGATGGGATAGACGATGTGAGGATAGCGTAGACCTCCGTCTGGAGGACTGTAGCTATCTCTTCTGTGGTGTAAGAGTACATGGTTACTTCACTCAGGTACCACAGCAACAGTTCCTTGACAGGTTTCGGAGTCTTCTGTGAACATACGTGAGACCTTGAATCTTGTATATCTTCAGCATATCTCACAGCCTAACTTCTTTAGAAATAAATATAATGCACCAGAGCGCTCATTGCCATTAAAAAATTTGACTTTCGTCTGTCAGCCGGCGGTGAATTCTATCCAAACTTTATGCCTCACATCCAAGTTGTCGTGGCAAGCTAGATTTGAGTTGGCAGAGCGTCTTTATTGCCTCCATTTAAACATGATTCACTGGAAGCGAGTCTCTTTCAAAGCTTTTCTTGGTCATAGATCACTTAACTATCTGGTTCTCAAATTGTTTGATCTACCCGAACTTCAGATTGACTTGGATCATCACAGCAAGAAACTTCTGATGATTTGGTTTTCAAATTTCAGATCTATGTGAAGTACAACTTGGCTTGAAGCGTCCAAGCAATTAACTTGAAAACAGGATTCCAATAGTTTCACTACTTTTCTCGGTTAAACATTACTTGATGAGTTGACTATCTGCTTTTAAAACTGTCAAGTCTGAAGCTGAGCTTGACTAAGATCACCGCACCAAAAAACTTGACTTCCTACCCTCTCGGGTCTTAGAAAAAGTCTATGTTTTATGGGTCTTAGCAACAGTCACAACTCCTTCAAACCGGAAAACCTTAATGTTTTTCTTGGTGATTGAAAGCTTAACGTTCTGAGCTTTGAATTATCGGATAAATCGGAAGCATATCTTGGCTTTGATCATTACTGCAAGAAACTTGACTTCCTACACTGTCGGATCTGAGAAAAAGTTGTTGCTTTATGGGTCTAAGCGACAGTCACAACTCTTTCAAACAAAAAACCTCACCACTTTTCTTGGTAATTGGACACCTACCGATCTGAACTTCGAATTGTCATTTCCATCTGAAGCTGAGGTTGGCTTGGACCATCACTGCAAGAAATTTGACTTCCCACACTTCCGGGCCTTAGAAAAAGTATTTGTTTTATGGATCTACACAACAGTGACAACAGGAATAACCTATCTGATTTTCAAATTGTACCTGAAGCTCAGATTGGCTTGGATCATCACAGGAAACAACTTCAAAAAGGAACTTTCAATAGTTTTACTGATTTTCGTGGCAATAGAACACCTCACGACTTGGATTGTCCCGGCAAGAAGCTTAAGAATTGATTTTTTTGTTTACTTTTGGGCCTTAAAAATCTTCTGTTGGCACTGAGTCTAATAGCTGTTGGCACTGACTGGTCTTCCAACTTGACCTATCACCAGTTTTTGATTGTTTGACTCGATCAGTTAGTTGTCGCCACTATCCACTACTCTTTTCCCCCTCTCGTTCACTCTTGTCCTTTGGTCCCACCCTCATAGCACTGCTTTGACTCCACGTAAGTTTCCAACTGTCGTTGCAATGAAATGTTAATTAAAAACTTCATTTTCAGTTTATTTACCGAAAAGGGCAGAAAAATCAATAAACGAAATTGCATTTTATTGCCGCCGCCACCACCATTACCATCATTCGCATCGAAAGCGGTAATTTATCAACAACAACATAAATCGTTTAATACAATCCGACGTAGACGCGCAATTTATGACCAGTGTTGCACTTGCAACAATGGTGGTGGCGGCGTTTATTTTCGGCAATTGAGTGTTGCGCTCCAGTGCGCGTTCGTAATTTATTACTTTTTCAACAACAACAACAACCAGCAAAAAACATATACAAAGTGCAGCAATAATTTCAATAAACATTGACTGCAGTTCATTGATGTTTATTGTCATTTGTGGCCAATAATTGCGGTTAATTGAAGTTGCGGGCAGCGGCACAGCTGTCGCCTTGAAACTAACCTACGACAAAAAAATATAAAATTGCTGAGTACATAGGAAATGTTTCAACATTGAAGCTTTTGTGGCACTTTATTAGTGATTCGACTTTCTAAAAACTGTGTTTTGTGGTTCAAATCATAACTTAGCGGATGAGGATTTCTGCTTCCATTTTTCTGTTCATAGATCATAGAACAAATCTGTGCTACCAACTCGGCAGTAAACTGTTACATATTTTATGTAACCCAAAGAATTTCTAGCACTAGAAATTGCACCAAGTTCAATGACACATTTCAATGCTCATTGACAACAACAATAGCAACAAACATGGGGCTGCAACAGGCAGCAAACGTCAGCAGCAACTAATGCGAAACGAACACAACGCAGTGTATCGATGCATTGGCCAGCCAGGTCGGCGGAGCGGCGGACCGGACCGGCGACTTATGCATTCCAGGAATGTCTGGCATATATTTAACACTTTCGCACTCATTAAGCGACAAGAAACATGGAAGAGAAACGCGCCAGAAGGAGAGCAAATAAGAAGGAACAAACGAAAAAGGGCTGAAAAAAAGCGCACAACGCGGGCGACTCAATTTTCTTAACGCATTCCCGGAAATGCACTGTGGGCCGAGGGCGAGTAGGGCAGGGAACGGACAACAACAATAAAAACAACAACAATATTAGTAACATGCAACACAGTGCGACAACAACTGCCACACGAAGTGGCAGTGAGGCGATCAATGGCGATAAGCAGCAATTTCTGTTTGTGTGTGTGTTTTCAGTGCATGTGTGTATGTGTGTGTGTTTTGAGTGCATGCGCGCATGTGTGTGTGTGTTGTTTTTGTGACTTGAGAACGCAATCGCTGAAGTTTGACTTAGATTTCAATCAGCGACAAGCGCAACGGACGCCGCTTTGCTCGCAAATGTCATCCAAACAAAATTGCAACAAAATACAAAAACAACAACAACAACAAAATCGCAACGGGCGACCACAATTCGATGTTTTGTCACGTTTCCGCGAATGCATTTGGAAGCCGAGATTGTGGCGGCAGTGAGTGTGTGGCAGACGTCGGCGATGGCATAAATAATAAAATTTGCTGCCACCAGCTGCCGCGCAATGCTACGCGCCCGTAATCCATTCAACCATCCATCCATCCACCCATTTGTCCATTCGTCCGTTCGGCGTTTATGCATCGCCCGTGATTTTCCAGTTCAAGTGCTCGACCGCAGCGCTAATTGAATTGGCACGATTGGCAGCACCGTCGCGTTGCCCCTGCGGCCGCATGCGCCCCGCTGCAATTAGCGCCATTTAATTTGGAGTAATGCATGGCCAGCAACAACAACAACAACCATAACAGTAGAATGCTCCATGCAGCTCATCATTCGTCAGCGCCGCGTCCAGACTTTAATTTTTCGCCACGCACGATTCTTGTTGCATTCTTGGCTTCGGCCTTTGCTTTTTCTTTGTTGTTGTTGTTACTGTTGCCGTTACTCGTGACGCTCGTTTGACGCCATCGCTGCATGTTTGCTTTTTTTCTACTCATTCGATTCTGTTCGATATGGCAGCACGTTCGACTACAGCAAGTCGACTCCCACACAACCAGACTGCAATATATATAAAAAGTTTTTTCAAAGACGCGCCTCACAATTAATGATTTAATTAGCACTCGATTTTTAATAATGCAGCGCGCCATCGTCGCCGCAGTGCAACGTCATCACGGTGTGTTGTGGGTGGTTGCCAGACTATGTCAACATTGTAAAACGTTGCGTTTGTTGATTTTCAATATTTTTAAAGCTTTAAACACATTCAAGAAAGAGAAATTGCCTATTTATATTTGGAATTGAAGGCTTTTCTCGAATTTCTCTCGCTTTGTTAGCGTTGCGTGATTTCATGGGCCAAAGTGTTTAGGCCTTCGCGGCATTTACACAGAGTTTTCCTAAGACGGTTTCGTGGTATTTTGTGCGTTAACTATTTTGCTGTAATGTGTTTGTATGCCCTAAATTAAAGTTACGTATTTGAATTGAAAATGTACATATGTACAAATGATTGAAATGATAAAAGTTTGTAAATATTCGACACTCAGTTTTGAATATTGTTGACATTATTTTCTGCATTAATGATTTAGATTTAAGTTGATTTGAATAATGTTCACAAATAGTCGCTATTTGGGTTTTTACAAGATGTGTACATGGTTATCTACATTCATTTTGTACAGCATTGCTGGCATAATTGTCTACATGTCTGAGTTTAATTGAGCAGAATTTAATAAAGTTTCTAAATTGTGGATATTATGTATTTTAAAAGATGTCTACATGGTAATCTACATTATTGCTAACGGTACGATATCATATTATGATTTATATTAAATCGAAATTACAAAAAATTTTATAGATAGTCGGCATTATGGTTTGTAGAAGATGGTCTACATGGTTATCTACATGATTTTTGTACGATATGAGGACATAATTGTTTACATATTTAATTTGGATAAAAATCATTTGAACAAAGTTCACAAATTGTTGACATTATGTTTTTTAGACGATCTCTACATGGTTATCTACATGAGTCTTGAACAATATGAAAACGTAATTGTCTACATATTTGATTTGGATTAAACTCATATTAACCCTTTCCGACATGAAAATAACAGCCCGTAGGCTGTAGTCCAATATATTGGACATTGTGACTAAAAGGGTTAACAATGTTCACAACTAGTTCACGTTATGGTTTTTGGAGGATTTATATATGGTTATCTACATGCTTTGTGTACAATATGAGGACCTATTTGTCTACATATTTCATGAAGATTAAATTCATATAATCAATGTTCACAACTAGTTCACGTTATGGGTTTTTGGAGGATTTCTACGTGGTTATCTACATGATTTTTGTTCAATACGAGGACATACATACATGGTTGTCTACATGATTTTTGTACAATTTGAGAACATAGTTGTCTACATATTTGATTTAAATTAAATTTAAATGAACAAAGTTCACAACTTGTTGACGTTCTGGTTTTTCGAGAATCTCTTTGTGGTTATCTACATGATTTGTGTATATTATGAGAACATACTTTTCTAAAAATTTTATTTATATTAAATTCATATGAACAAAGTTGACATTATGGTTTTTACATGGTCATCTACATTATTGCTTACAGTATTATTAATTTAATTGTCTACATATCTGATTTAGATTAGGTTGCATTGGAAAAGAATCGTAAATAGTCAACATTATGTTCTCTATAAGATGCATTTATGGTTATCTACAGTATTTGTTTACACTATGCAGACATAATTGTTTACATATCTGACTCAGATTAAGATCAAAATACACAAATGGTCGACAATATGTTTCTTCAAAACTATCTACCTGGTCATTTACCTAATTTTTTACCCCATTCTCGACACAACTGTCCACGCATTGTTGCTGTCGACATCATTTCACACAAGTTTGTCTACATTCGACTTGTTGTTTGCCTATTTTCTGCAAAGAACTATAGAAAAAATTCCCTGAATTGTGACCACTGACCAACGCGTCGCTTGAGTCATTTCAGTTGAGAAATGCACAAACGTGCAGCAATCATCACACTCCATGCTCGACTTAACTTGAACAACAACAACAACAAACATAAATAACGCCATCTCGTTATTTCCAATAAGAAATTCTGCAATTTGACTGAAATATGAGCGCAGCAAAAATTGCACAAATCGAATGCAGAGCAACGAAGTGAGAAGCGCCAACGAAGGCGCGAAGCTACCGAGAAAGAATTTGCACTGGACGCATAAATTTAATTACCACCACCACCACCAATAACAACAACAACAACAGAACAGCAACACAAAAGCACGAACTACTACTCCACGCCCCTGTTGCGGCGCCCACTTGTCCACCTTGCAGCACTTTGTGTCTGCTGCTGCCGCCGCCGCCGCAACTACTCAGCATTGCAGTCAGAAGCGAAGCTCGAACTGAAGCTGCAGTTGCGGCATCAAACGCCAAAGTCCATGACAGCTGAACGCCAGCGCCGTGGCGCACTGAACTTGTACACGGCGCAAAATCTTGGCCACATTTCAACAACAACTCGGTGCACATTTTGTCATGTGGCGAGTTTCTCGCACTGTGCGCGTCATTGGTGCAGCAGGCGGCCACAATGAAGCAGCGCCGCAAAACACTGCAACATTGCGCGCCCCTTCGCGCCGACTTGCACTGCAAATGAATGGATGGACTGTAGACTGAACCTAGTCACCTATCAATCCATCTCGAGTGCTGTTCAAGTGCTTTACTTATTAGAGTGTGGTTGTTGTTGTTGTTAGCAAAGTCAAGAAGTTCAATACCCCAGCGGCTACACAGCACCTTAACCCACGTTGCGTTCCCCTGCGACGCTGCGCTTCCGCCTGCTTCAACCAAAACGAGGAAGCGCACTGCTTCTGCTCGGCTTCTTTGCTGTGTTGTTGTTGTTGTGTTGCTTGGCGGCCGTTCATTCGTTTGTTCGTTCGGTTATTAAGTGGCAACTGTATCTGATTGTAATTAGTAAAGTATCTGCGCTTAGCATTTGTTGCTCGAGATCGAATGTAAACAATGATGCTCGAGCTGAATGTGCGCCGCTCGTCGTCTGGCAGCGCCTAATGAAGATCGAAGAAGCGCAAAAGCAAAAGTACCCAACGATGTGTGTATGTGTGTGTGTTCGAAGTTTTCGAAGGTGAGATGCAAAAGTTTGCGCACTTTAGTTCCGCATTAGTTCGACTTGGCGCAACTATGGGTTTTTGCCCTCTGGCCACTCAAACCGAGGTCAAGTAGCAACGGCGGCCAAGTGGGCATTGTTCGCATATTTTCAATTACAGAGACCAATCAATCGAGAGGAAATTATTTTGAATTTATTTTAAACTCATTGTTTAGTGATGATATTCGATTATCTGACATTTAGGTTTAGTAAACTTTCTTAAAGAAGTTTTCTCGCTTTTTGTATGAATTGTTTTTACAAACAATTTATTTTTTGTTAGTTCTAAACAGTTATTCTTAGTTCTAAACAGTTATTCTTAATTCTAAACAATTATTCTTAAAATTGTTTAAAGCTATTTTGTTACCAAAAATTTCATGCGCGCATTTTTTTCAAGGATTTTATGACATTTGCTTAATTGTTTTCTCTGTGGCAACGCTAACGTTGTCGCCGACCACGCCCCCGTTGTGGGCATTCAAAACAACCGCAAACGAAAACCACATTTCGTGCCTTTTTCAATCGCTTAATTGCCGGTTGGCAATGTTGGCTCGAAGCGGCCGACGACACCAACAAACGGCTGCAGTCAACCAGTTGGCCGAGTGGCTCTGGACATTTGTTGTTGTTGTTCATAACTCATAAACTATGAAAAGCTGAGTGCGCTGCAACTTTTGACAATACTCGCACACACACACATACGAATGAATTTATGCACAAACAGCTAAAGCGAAAGCAACAACAATAATAATAGCAACAACAAAATGGTTGAAACTAGTCAACAACACCGACACACCAACACTAAACAACACTAAAAGTTGTTGGCATTACAATTGTCGACTGCAGCTGACAGTCGACGCTGGACAGCGCGACAACGCTTCAGACGCGGAGACGCTCAGCTGCGCGGGGGGAGGCGGGCAATCGGGCGGTCCCTATGCTATTTTTGTTAAATGAAAGGCAAATATTGATGTGATGCCTGCGAGTCGAGAAGTATGCAAATAAATCGAATGCCGCTTGTCAAACGTGAACATGCCACACACTGACGCGTCGAACGCTGAACATCGAACGCGTCGCGTCGCGTCCAAAGTCAACAGAACGCGCACTGGCCGGCCGGCCGCCTGGACCGCGGCCAGACGCTTCGCCACATGTCAAATACCAATGCAGTGTGTTGTGTTGTTGTTGTTATTTAGTTGTAGTTTTAACTTTGTGGTACGCAATTTTGCTTGCACATTGTTGTCGTCGTCTTTGCTGTTGTTTTGATTGTTGTTGTTGTTGCTGGCATGTAAGCGGCAATATTTTTGTAAACAGCAAAATATTAAAACACCAAATGCCTACAGTAACAACAACAACAAAAGTAGTCATACTAAAACACATAAAAACAAACGACCAAACTTTCAAGTTGAAGTCCAAAGTTTAGAGCGAACAAGTTGTTAGACGAACGCTGACAACAACAACGCTTACAACAATGTAAATAACGTTTGAAATCACAACAAGTGTACAACAACACATACTAACAACAATAGTTGCAGGGTTTACAAATTGTGCCGACGACAGTAATTTGAGGTTAGGTATTTCTATGTATAGAACTTAACCTCACATTTTTTTTGTATAAAATGTGGTAAAAAGAGATTCAATATTTGTGCATGAAATTGAAGGAAACATGTTGGAATGACTATGCTATGAATAATTAGGCTATTGATAGGATGGTCCGATTTGGGTTACATTTTTTCGATAACTTTTTAAAGGTTAAGGTACAATTTTATAACTTTTTCATCGTTTTGTTCTATAACTTGTTGCCATTTTGAAGGTAATTCCATGCTTCTCTAATAATAAAAACATTCGTCCTTATTGGGTTTAAAAGTTTATCTTGAGCTGAATTTTACGCCAACAAAATTTGTATCCATAGACAGGGACAGGTAATCACTTGGTGCTAGGTCCGGACTATAAGGTGGATGCATAAGAACCTCCCAATTTCATCACCAACCCCCAACCAAAGCTTTCGGAGCCTTAGCCGAGTCCCTATCAAGTTGTGTGACCCGGAGTTATCCTCATGGAACACAATTCCCCTCTGAACGATCACTTCCATCAGATGGTTCAATTATTGACAGTACAGGTCCAAATTTAGAAGGCCGAAAGGGACCACTCCCATCAAACACACAACAGATCCTGTCTGACCATCAATCCTGGCTTGGCCCCCGTTTGGCCCGGTTCACTACTACCGTTTTTGCTTGCCGTTGTCGTAGTTGATTCACTTTTCATTACCAGTCGTCACTCGCTTCAGAAATGATTTGAAATTCGGTCCATGAGGTTTCATTGCTTAAACTCGTGTGGCACCCACACATCGAGCTTCTTTTTGTATCCAGCCTCATTCAAGTGGTTCCAAATAGTTTTTTGAGCAATATTTAGCTCCTGGATAATCGAAACAGTGCTTAAATGACAGTAAGGCTCGACGATTTCCATAATTATATCCACAGCTTGGACCATTGACCTTCCTGAATGCGTTGAATCTTTGACATCAAAACCATTCACAAAGTTAGATTATTTAGATTTAAATTCGTCAACCCTAAAGTTCGGAGTGGTTGTCGTTAATAGCCGATAAATGTTTTGAAATCAAGTGTCTGTAAGTTAAATGCGTACAAATATTTTAAAGTTCGTTTTTTTAAGCATTATCTTTTATTTTGTATTGTTCGGTTCCAGTTTTTATTTCGAACTTAAAATTTAATTTTTTCTGGTTGGCGTGAACATTTTTATATTGCTTAGCTTTTTTTTAATAACATATATTAAAATATGGACAGAAAAACAAAGTGGCAAAGAACAAAATAGCTCCGTGAACAATTATTAGTATTGTAATTTGGTTCATAGTTTATTTGATTTATTAGCAATATGTCCAAATAGTTCTGTGCATTTCCAATTATCTGCCGTACTGCGTCTTTCCACCCGCATTGTTTTAGTGTTCGGTATCGGAGAATCAATTCTGCATTCTTCCATATTAATCTCTGTCAGTGTGTCAAAGGCGATTCCTATTTTGGAAACAAGATGCGACAGGACTTTTGATGCAAGTCCATGTTCGTCTAACTGTTTCTCCGCATAGTAATTGGCGTCCGTTTCTGATTTGGAGGTCATGTTCCAGCTTCCTTCTTTCTTCAACACTCCAATGACTAATAATGGGTTCTCTTTTTCGATTATTTTCCATGGTTAGATATGATATTCGTTGTAATTTAGTTATTTCATTACTTACAAATTTCTTTCCAATTTATTCAATTTGTTTTCTACTTTTGGCTTGTTATGATAACGAAGTGCTGGTCTTTCTTTTGTCTCTAGCTCCTTTGGCTTCTATGATGGCAGTTGTGCTCCTCTTCATGTCTCATGTCTCAAATTACCACTTCAGTCAATATGTAAATCCAACAAATGTAATTTTGTTAAAGAAATCTAGTAAAGAGTAGCTTAAGTCGACAAAAGAGAAAAGTTTAGTTATTGCGTTCGAAGCTTTATAGAAGTCAAGGCGCTTAAATTTATTTTATCTGGTTTTACAAATTCTGTTTTTATGCAATTTTTTATTTTAAGCCTTTTGAAACAACAATTCTTTGGTCAGAACAACTTATGTGGACATAGTTTTCAAACTTTTATTTTCGACTTAAGCTACTCTTTCATATGACCACAGAATGATACCTTTTGTCCGATTCTCAGAATTGTTTAAGTTCCATGACACTATTCACGTTTTCATTCGCTTTTATTGAAGACAAACTGTTCGCCTTTATTGAAGAAGAACTCAAGTAAATCGAAGTGAAGCAATCACAAAATTGAGAAGAAGTCTGAGAAGATTTTTCTATACAAAATTTTCTATTTAGGACGTGGCAAACTTTTTATTGAATAAAAACAAAAATTTAATGACTGCTGTCAGTGCGCAGCCAACTGCGTTAAAAAATCAATCTTTGAATTCAAAAGTGCTGAGCAGCTGAAAAGCAGCCTTGCCAGCAGACTTTTCACAATTTTATGTTTCAAACGCCATCTGCGTAGATACTAACTACTAAAACCCTCTATTAGAAATTCTGTGGCCGTAAGGAATAACAGCCAAAGTCGATTTTACGAAGTTTTCAGGAGACCACTTTTAATTTTTGAATTTGTTTTAGATTACACTGGATAAATTTTAGATTTTTGGGCGTAAAACATTAATTTTAAGAGCAAAAGCCATAGAATTTTGTGTAGTAGTACATTTGAATACGACGAATGCAATGGTGGTAATAACTGTGTGAAGTGTGTGAAGAATTCGCGTGGGCAGACGTGCCCTTTCGTTGCTCCGCGGTTTTTTAATGTTTTTATGTGTGTGCGCGTGCTAAATATACGTATAAATGTTAAGAGTGTCGCGTATTGTCCGTCTGTCGCTGCTATCGCGTTGTGGCCCACCAAAATCGCGCGGCCACATCAAAAAATATTAAAATTAAAATTATTTAAACGCGTAATGCACTTGCAAACGCTAAACTGCAGTGCAAGTGCCGTTACAGTCGCTGTCCGCCAGTTCGACCTCCGTCCGCGTTGTGTTGTTGCTGCGTTCTTTTTTCCCGTCTTGTCTTTTCCTTCGTCCGTTTTCAGTAGCGCTACATGTGGTCCTGTTCGACACTGAGAAATTGACTGATCTGTGGTAAAGGCATAACACTTACCACAGGGCATCATCAGTTTTTCAGTGCGTCAGATCACATTTCCGTCTGCTTTCCTTGTCCTTTAACCCACCCAGGTCATGGTGCTGGACAAATTTCGCATAGCCTTCTGCAACGTGCGCGGGCTCAGGGCGAATTTTTTTGCTGTATACGCGTTCGTTAACCTCCACAAGCCCCATATAATGGCACTAAGTGAGACCCAGGTGTGTGAGGATGCAGATCCACTGGATTTCCACATCCCAGGGTACCACTTACTGCCATTATTCTCTCCTCATAGGGGTCTTGCCCTTTATGTGTGCAGTAATGTTGCGTACCAGTGCCAGCAACAACTATACACGACGGATGCCGAATTTAGCTCCATGTGGGTTAAATTCAATATCCAGTCGCACATTCTGCACTTTTGCTTTCTATATAGAAGCCCGAATTCAGGGAGAGATTTTACTTATAACAAGTTTGATCTTCTCTCTGATTCTATTTCTCATATTTTGGAATCGTATCCGAATAGTGAAATTGTAGTTGCTGGTGATTTCAATATTCATAATTCCAATTGGCTACGCCATTCCAGCCACACAACTCCTGAAGGCTTATTTGTCGAGCTCTTTGCCGAGTCTAATAACTTGACTCAAATAGTGCATGAACCAACGCATATCCCCTGCGTTGAGGGGCAAGCTCTCAATACTCTAGACCTTTTTCTCACTTCTCATCACGAAAAATATGATGTTGAAATGCACGCACCTCTTGGTAACTCGGACCATTGCACCATTTTGGCGTCTTTCTCATACTCTTCTATCCGCAATGCTTCGCTCTTAGCCCCGAAGCGCCTAGTGTGGATGTATGATAAAGCTAACTGGAGTGGACTTAATGAATTTTTCGCCCACTTCAATTGGAAATTGTGTTTTCTAGATAGAAACATAAATGCCGCAGCCAAAATGGTTGAAGAAATTATATTATTGGGAATGCGGTCCTTCATCCCTAATAAGAAAATTTGCATTAAACCTAAGGACAATCTCTGGTTTAATGAGACATGCAGAATTGCTGTCAGGTCTAAAGAGGAAGCTTTCAGAGCATGGCAGGCAAATAAAAATGCCGCCACTGAACAGCTGCGTAAACAGGCTAGAAATCGATGCAATGCCATCCTAAGGCACCAAAAGTTTCTGCACGAACAGCGCCAAAGGAAAAAAGTTCTTCAATGCCAGCGTGGTAGTAAGAACTTTTGGTCATTTGTTAAGAGGGTGAAGAACCAAACATCGTCTTCAATTCCAACTCTTCTTAACAATGATCAAATCATCACTCACTCGGTTGATAAAGCTAATTTGTTGGCTAAAATTTTTGCAGAGAATTCCTCCCTGCCCCCCAGCGATCAACCACTACCCGTAGTCGAGAACGTATCTTGCGCTATGCCCGAAATTCATTTTCGGACACGGGTAGTTAAAAGAGTGCTTGCAAATCTCGATGTAAATAAGGCTTCAGGGCCGGACGGCATTCCAGCCCTTGTTTTGCAAAAGTGCGCTACCTCACTGGCTTGTCCATTACGCAGACTTTTCAACATGTCATACACCACAGGTGTATTTCCGACATGTTGGAAGGTAGCAAATGTTCAACCAGTTCCTAAAAAAGGCAAGACTACTGACCCTGCGAACTACCGACCTATAGCAATCTGTTCGGTGCTTTCCAAAGTAATGGAAAGCATTGTAAACTTCAACCTTGTGAAATATCTGGAGCACAATAGACTGCTAAGTGACCGCCAATACGGCTTCCGAAGACAACGATCGACGGGAGACCTTATGGCCGTACTCACCGAGAAATGGAACCATAGCATTCTAAACCTCGGTGAAAGCAAGGTTGTTGCATTGGATATTTCCAAGGCCTTTGACCGGGTGTGGCATAAAGCACTCGTGTCAAAATTGATTGCCTATGGTGTCGGTAGTACCTTCTCTCGTTGGATTACGAGCTTCCTCTATGATCGCTCTATTCGTGTTGTAGTAGACGGCATAGCCTCGGAAAAGCATTCCCTTAGCGCGGGAGTGCCGCAGGGTTCGGTCCTTTCTCCAACCCTCTTCCTGATCTTCATCAACGACCTGTTGTCGTCGACGAAGAATCCCATCTACTCGTTTGCGGATGACAGCACCATTTGTCATTCATACTCCTTCACAAAGCGTCCCAGCTCTGTGGAGATTGAGAGAGAACGGCGCCGTATGAATGACACACTTAATAGCGACCTACAAACAATCTTCAAGTGGGGTCAAGCAAACAGGGTCGATTTTAATCCCCGCAAGACCCAATGTTGCCTGTTATCCCACAAACGAGTCTCCCCACATCCCAACACATCCCTGGTTATGGGTGGTGTGGGTATTGCGGAATCGGCAGCTCTTGATGTTCTGGGCATGTCCATTAAGAACGATCTTCGTTGGAATGATCATATTTTTGGCGTGTCGAAAGAAGCAGCCAAGTGCCTCGGCTTCCTAAAGCGGTGCAAAAAATATTTCACTCCGTCTGATCTCCGCATTATTTACACTACCTATATCCGACCTAAAATGGAGTTTAACTCGCACCTATGGGCAGGGGCTTCAAAAACCCATTTGGAGCTCCTGGATCGGGTGCAAAACCGTGCGATTAAACTTATAGGGGACAGTAGGGCATCCAGCTCTATTGACTCCTTGGAACATCGTCGAAACGTGGCATGTGTGGTTTTATTTTACCGTTACTTTTTCGGCAATTGCTCAGTGGAGATGAGCAGCTTGCTGCCATCACTCCGGGTATTCCCTCGGGCAACCCGTTTGAACACTGGCGCCCATGCATTCCACGTTGAAACGATGTTCCAGCGCACTACGCACTACAGAGAAAGTTCGTTCCTGGCCCGAACAGCGCGATTGTGGAATGGTCTCCCTGCAGATGTTTTCCCCAGCACTTACGATCTTGATGGATTCAAGGCAAGAGTCCATAAATTCTTCACCCAACATCCTTTCTCCCAACCTATATATCCTTCCTGAACCAGCGCAATGCCCGCATTTATAGGGGTTTCCCCTGCGCGTTGGCTCGTATTTAAAAAAAAAAAAAAAAAAAACTCAACTTTGTCCTATCTCGACTTTGGCTGTTATTCCTTACGGCCACAGAATTGTTTTTCGAACTTGGCACATTTAATCATTAATCTGAAAAATTCGTAATGTTGTATGCGTTTTCTTGTCTCTTGCAGAAAATATAACGATAGTCGGCCTCCCGGATTATGTGAACAACAATTTCAAAATTGCTTTGTACGCAAAAGAAACACAGCGCTACGTGTGCTTCAACGAAAACTGGAAACTAGTTGGAATGGTGAGTCGATGTTGAAATGCCATAAAAACCAATAAAAGAATCTAACTTTTTAAAAGCAAATAAACATAAAAGTTGGACTAAATCCTTGCAATTTGAAATGATTAGTGATGGAATTGTCGGGCCTTTGGAATAGGATTGATTTTTTTCTTTTTCAGTCGTTACTATCGAGTTTGGGAAATCCCCAAAAAGATTTTCGTTCTTTTCTCGGTACGAAGTAGCATTGATAGATTGAAGTACCAAATTTAGGTCATCGCTTTCATCGTTCGGATATTCTTCCTCATCATCACTTGATGTCGTAAAAAAATTGATAGTTCGTACAATATTTCGTGCGTTGTCAGTCGTTACTGAATAAATTTGTTTCCGCGAAAATTTGAAATCAGCAAATTCCATCTCCAACTCTTGTTTTATGTTTGCCGCAGTTTTTCCTTGTCAATTATTTGTACCCAAAATGGATCTGTCATACCTTGTTGCAGTGTCCATTTTTATGACAACGATTCTGTTTTTTATTGTGCTCGTGATATGTTTTTTCATTTCGGTAAAACGCTGGTAGATCAATTCGGGTAGGTTGGCTAAATGCTTGGCTACCAAATGTCTTAAAGCAGACGTGTCGAAAAACGACCATTTAACGCCGTATTTAACGCCTTTTCGAGAAAGTTCGCAAATAAGTTTAATTTACTTTTCATCTTGCTGAGGTTTATTTTCCTCGTTCTGTTGTGCTTCTTCGGACTGATACAACTCAAAATGGGCTGCGATCATGTGGCGCTTGAGATTTGTAGTATTTGGCCCCGCAAGTTTTGCTGAACAGATTTTACACTCCTATTCTTGGATCACAGTATTAAACTGGAAAAAATTGCGTACGAAAATATTTGTTTTCTTCCCATTTTCTTCACACGAAAAGTGTTGAATGCCGTTTTAAATCAAATTTTTTTTCAATTCAATTAGTAGAATGGGTTGGGCATTGCATAATGAGGCTTTGAACCAATCTTCTTCTAATTTATGCTGTAAATCTTGCCAATCAGGCACAAATTCCATAAATGTTCCATTTTTTTTCTTGTGTGCCGGAATTTTCAAAGTAAAAAATATTTATTGCAAAATAATAGTTTTCATTTAACATAAACAAAAAATATTGCTCCTTCATAATAGTTATTGGCAACGGAAAAAATATATGTCAAAAAGTTAACGTTACCGAGCAATGGAAAAATATTTCTCACAAAACAAATAAAAATATAAAACAAAATAAACGTTACCAAACAACGTAAAAAATTTTTCAGAAAATAAATTGTTTCTCTCAAAATATTAGATATTGGAGACGTAAAAAATATTGATTGCTGATAAAAGGTTATTAAAAAGTATTTTTCTCTCATAATAGTTAATGCCCAAAATGTATAAATATCTCTTGAAAATGGGCAACGTTATCGAATTTAAAAAAATTCATGACTGTTATTTTGGATCTCTATTTTTGTCTCCTTGTTTACTTTGCTTAGAAGCTCGGGCCTCAACTAGGCCCAAGGTGTTGGTTACATTAAACGACTTAAATTTTGAAGTTCCCGGTAAAGCGGCTGCCATCTGGCGTAACCTAATAGAGTCGCCTCCTCCTCCTATGTTGCTGCAGAGGTTAATGTCTTGGATAAGCTTGTGGATGATGTCTGTGCTGCGACATATTTTCCTTAGTCCAAACTGGCACTGCTATTGGTGTTGTTGTTGTACTGTTACTGCTCCTGAAACTGTATGAAAACCTGCTGCGAGCTGGCAATCCAAAACTGAATGGTGTGGGAAGGATAGGAGCTTGTCCAAAGGTGGAATATTTAAAGGGATGAGAACAATTAGAAAAAAGATAAAATCAAAGTTTAGGAAAGTGTGAAGGAGCTGTGCGAATGGTGGAAGATTTGATTGGGTAATGCTGAAGGGATGGGAACAATTAGAAAGAAATTAACAATTGGAAATTTAAGAACCTGCGGGATCAAGTCAGGTGGGTATCGAACCCACAACCTCTAGGATGGGAGCCCAGTGCACTTTATGCGGGTCTACCGAGGCGACATTCATAAGCAAAATAAAATATTGTAAAAATTATTAGAAAAATGTTGTATATGAAGATCGAAAACGATTGAGAGTTGAATTTCTAAAAGTTGTTGGTTACATAAAAATTCACTAAAAAAAAATGCATTCCAAAGAGATCAAAACTCACTAACAGTAGAAAGAAAAACTATGTTCTTGGAATCATTAAGGAATAATGATAAATTTGTTATATATAAACTCATTATGGGAAGGTTAGACTGGTTTAAAAACACTGATCAACAACAAAATGTCATTTCTGGATTTCACATCATTTCTAGAGTAAGAAAGCGTCACTGATTTCAAATGATCAAACTGTTTTGAAAACTTAGTTCGAATTTTCGAAATGAACGTCACTTTTTCCGATTTTTTTTTAATTATTCAACATTTTTCATTGTAATTTAGTAGTAGTTTTAATAAAATGTCGCTGATTTGGAATCCGCAAAATCATTTTTTAAACTTGGTTTAAGTTTTAAAAATTAACAAAACTTTTTTCCAATTGTCTTTGAATTTTTCCACATTTTTCATTGTAATTTGCGTAATTTTAACAAAGTGTCACTGATTTCGAATCCACAAAATCGTTTTTAAAACTTAGTTTAAGTTTTCGTAATAAATTAACGTAACTTTTTCCGAAAACTAAGTTAATTTCCAACCCGTAAACCATTTTGAAACTTAGGTTGAGTTTTTTATATAAATGGAGAACACTTTTTCCAATTTTCTTTGACTTTTTTTTATTTTCAATAGTAATTTGTGACATTTTTAAAAGCAAAATTTGTAATATTGTCGCTTGGAAAGTGCACTGACAGTAAGCGCCGACTGAGCGAAATATCACCAACGAAAATTCCATGCAATTAGCTAATTGCCTGACATTTTGACACTTGCAAGTTGCCACAAATTACCAGCATCGAACGAATTATGCAAAAATTTAGGCGCCTTCAGTTTCGGACAGTTTTCGACAATCGAAACAAAGCATAAAATTGTCACTTGTTGCGCTCGAACTGTCACTTTTCATTAACAGTTTTGTAGACAAGTAACAACGTTTGACTTTGTGCGGAATTTAAGCAACCAACAACAAACATTTTCACACAATCAAGTCGTGTCGACTGTCAAAAAGTGTTGGCAAAATTTTGCAACACTCCCACAAGGCGGCGTGGGGGGTTTCCCTTAAGGCACGCGCCAGCAACACCAAACAACACAAAACACTCCCTCGGCAAATTCATTCAAGTGACTCGCATTTGTTGTTGTTTTTGTGTCGCAATTGCGATAAGCCTCGTCGCACAAGTTTCATTTTCATTGGTATTTCTATTTTTATTTTTTATTTCCATGTTCAGTTTAATTTTTTTATTGCATTTATTTGCATACATTATGATAATAGTTGTTGTTGTTGTTATTGTAGTGCTCGTGTTTGTCTGTTTGCCTGACACATAAATAGACTTTATTAGCATCATTTTTTATGATTTCAATACAACTGACGAATGGATAAACGAACGCACGGACGGACAGACGGACGGAGGAACAAGTTGACAGCTGCACCGTGTCGGCTTTTCTTGTTTCAATTTCTTTTGACAAAGCCAAAGCCGCACTGTTTGTTGAGTGGTGCCAGAACCCCGGACCGGAACTGGAACAGCGCTGAGCAAACGACACAAGTGACCCAATTCTCGTTTACAACTTTTGTTGACAAGTCGTGTTGTCGCCGGTTTCTTAGTTGTTGCCGCCAAGACGGCAACGTTGCCGTTACACGTTTGTCTGCGCCGAATTGGAAAAAGCAACTGACTGATGAATTCTTTAGATTCAATGCAAATTCTGCGCCATTTCCACAAATTGTCTTTTCTAACCTCAAAATCAAATAAATCAATAACCTTAAAATGTTGACATTAAAAATCTTTAAAAACACTTTTCAATTGACTTTGCATTGAGTGTTGACACTTAAACTTGTAACACTTGCAAACTACTGTAACGACAACAACAACAGTAAAATGCAAAAACACACTCAACATTGCATTGTTTCCTTGAAGCAACCGAATTATTTTGCGTGCAAATGCACTCAGCTCCCTCAAGTATTGACACTACTCATATGAGACAACAATAACAATTAGCAAAGTCATTGTGAAACCACTTTCGGTTTCACCTCCAATGATTCTTATCGATCCGCTGCCAGTGAAATACTCACGCAAGGACGCTTCGGTGTCCTTTTGTGGCCACTCGAGCGCCACCGAAGTGGGTCCAACACACTTGCGCGCTCATTCAATGTCAAAATCAAAGTCTTCGTTACTTCAATCTGAAGCGTTCAGCACATTCCGAGCAAACTCCCCATCGCTAAGTGCTAAGTGGTTGTTTTTGTTAGTTTTGAGCTATTAAATAGTTAATTGCTGTGCTTTACATTGCTCAATAACTAATGATAAGCATTGATAAGAGGGGAGTTGGGTTGTTGTCAAGTTTTCAGGGTCACACAAGAATGTCAAGTGGGACAAGTAGTGAAGAGTCACTATGACAGTTGAGTGCCGGCAAGTCACTTCCAACTTATGATTTGTGGTTTCTACTATACTCATGAATTCTTACTTCCAGATGCTGCTGCAAAGGTTAGAACTTTGTCTAAACCTTTCAGAACCAACAAAATAAAAGAGATCCAAGACCCTGGCAGCCCTTTGCCATATCCAAAGAAAGAGAGATAGAGAAAAGAGAGAAAGAATAAGAGCATAAATTGGTCAATTCACCGCATTTTTAAAGAGAGAAAGACAAATTCATCCTTCAGGATGCTGGTGTCTAACTTTTGTCTAATCCTTTCAGAACAAAAGCAATGTTGCTTAAATGAAATCCAACCTTTTGCTATCTCCAAAGAGAGAAAGAGCACAAATTGTTCAATTCATCGAATTTTTAAAGAGAGAACGATACATTCTTCCTTCAGGATGCTGGTGTCTAACTTTTGTCTAATCCTTTCAGAACCAACGCAATGCTGCTTAAAAGTGATCCAAGACCCTAGCAACCCTTTGCTATATCGAAAGAAAGAGAGAGAGAAGAGAGAAAGAGCATAAATTGTTCAACTTATTATAATAGAGAAAATATGGAATAGGAAATGTCAACTATTGAGGAATTGACGGATTGAATGAACCTCTAATGGGATTTCAAGGGAATCTAAGTCAAAGTGTCGAAAATAGAAATAGAAGAATAAAGATAACGTGGTCTAGAAAATATCGATTTTTGAGGGATTGAGGGATTAAAAGAAGATAGATGTCGAAGATAAAAAATAGAAAGAAGAAAAATACAGAAAATGTGGCATAAAAAATAGCGAGTTTCGTGGTATTGAAGGATTAAAAGAACCTGTAATAAATGGAGAGGAGAGAAAATAGAAGAATAAAGAAAATGTAGTACGGAAAAAATTTACTTTTGAGGGACTGAAGGACCAAAAGAAGCCATAAAGAGATTTCAGAGGGAATCGAAGTCAAAGTGAAAATAGAAGAACGAAGAAAATTTGGTATAGAAAGTATAAACTTTTCAGGGATTGAAGAACGGAAACAAAATGTAATGGAATTTCATAGGGAATCGAAGTGAAAGTCTCAAAGATAGAAAATAGAAGAATAAGGAAAATGTGATATCTTCTTTTGAGAGATTGAAGGACCGAAAGAACTTGTAATGAGGTTTCAAAGGGAATTTAATGCAAAGTGTCGAAGATAGGAGATCGAATAATAATGTAGATTAGGTTGTGTCGGAACATTGAACAATGGAGGAAAACACACTTGAAGTGAAAGTATATGAACTTCGTGTATCGATGGTTGACATTTTAGACCAAAAACTAACAAAACACAGTTTATGAAATGAATTACTTTCTTTTAAAATTAGAAAATTTCCATTATAATCGAACCACAGATTCAATAGTAAAACTTTCTAATCTGAATTTCGCAACACTCGAATGCAAAAAATCACAGTCACAGATTTCTGCTTTCGTCCATTGCCTCCAGCTGATTGTTTCTATTCTCTACGTTCGATTTTTAAGTGCAAATTATTTTATCATTCATTAAAATCGCATTGAGCTGTCAGCGCGCATAATGAAAATTGAACTGAAGCAATTATTGTCCCGCAACACTTGCTTCCAGTTGTTGGCATTGTGAATGCGTTGCGCTCGACTCGCTTCAACTCGGCTGTCAAAGAGTCGATTAGGTACGCCACGATTTGCACTGAAACGCGCCGCACACGCTCCCAACTTTATTAATTTCCAGATATGCGTGCAAAAAGCGAACCATAAATGTTTACAACAATGGCAAAAGAAAAGCACAGTCGCACAATAAAAATCTCACAACAATTACGCGCCGCAATCGCAAATCACAATCGCACTCGATCAAATATGGCAGCGACATAAAAGTCACTTTGTGTATGTGTGTGTGCAATTATCATTGTCCACAATGTTTCTATATCTATTTTTATCATTTTTTTACAAATGGTGCTCTATTAAAATCGCGTTTGACTTTTCTTTGGCAATATTTGGAGTTCATAAATATATCAAATCGATATCTGACTCGAGTGTGTTGTTTACACCTACTTTTGACACATGTATACAATGGGCCGTGACTCTGGCTGCTGCTGCTGCTGCTATTTTTGTTTTATTTGTGTTGTTGTTGTAACAATTATGGCATTTGTGGTGGCGTGCGCGCGACTTCAAGTTGGCGCGCACGCGCAGCTGCTTCGGGCCAAACAAAACAACAACAACAACCACACGACAGCGCCCCCAAAACACCAGCCAGCCAGCGAGGCAGTCAGTCAGTGAGCAGCGCACCCACTGACACTGTCGCACTTGCCGCAGCAACCGGCCGGCTGCCGTCGCAGTCGACAATCGGCAGCTCAAGTGATCCGAAAATAAACAAACTCCGGCGGTTGTTTAATGTCAGTTCGCGTTTTTTAGGTGAATGTCAAAATGAAGACCGCAATTGGCGGCGTCACAAGCGGGGCGAAATTCATAAAGTACGTCAGTGCTGTGGGAACTGACGTCAGCAGGCCGACACGTGCAATGAAAGAAACGGTCGGGGTTCATAAATTACTTTAGTCCGGAAGGAAGCATTGAAAGAACGTGTAATGGGATTTCAAAGGGAATGGTTGTGGAACTGAAGAGGAGAGATAAAGAAGAATTAAGAAACTGTGGTATAGAAAATACTGTCATTTGAGGGATAGAATGACCAAAAGAACCTGACTTAGGACTTTAAAGGGATTCCAAGTCAAACTGTCGAAGATAGAAAATAGAATAACGAAGACAATTTGGCATAGAAAATATCAATTTTTGACGCATTGAAAGATTGAAAGAATTTGTAATGAGATTTCATAGAGAATCTAAGTCTAAGTGTCGAAGATACAAGAATAAAGAAAATATGGACTTTCAAAGGAGTAAAAGAACAAAAAAATCTCTAATGGGATTTCGAAAGGAATCAAAGTTAAAGTATCGAAGATGAAAAATAATAGAACGAAGAATATTTGGGGAAGAAAATATCAACTTTTGAGGGATTGAAGGACCAAAAGAAACTGTAGTGAGATTTAAAAGGGAATCGAAGTCAAAGTGCCAAAGATAGAAAATAGATGAACGACGACAGTTTATTAAAGAAAATATCAACTTTTGAAGTATAAAAAATTTAAAGAATCTGTAATGAGATTTCAAAGAGAATCTAAGTCTAAGTATCGAAGATACAAAAATAAAGAAAATATTGACTTTTGAGGGATTAAAGACCAAAAACCCTCTAATAAGATTTTAAAGGGAATTGAAGTCAAATTGTCGGAGATAGAAAAGAGAAGACTGAAGAAAATTTGGTAAAGAAAATATCAATTAAGGATTGAAGGACCGAAAGAACCTGTAATGAGATTTGAAAGAGAATCTAAGTCAAAGTGTCGAAGATAGAAAAAAGGAATAAAGAAACTGTTGTATAGAAAAAAAAACAAATTTTGAGGGATTGGAGGCCCGAAAGAGCCTTTTGGAATTTCAAAGGAAATCAAAGTTGAAGTGAAGAAAGTCGACAAAAAAAGAAAATGTGGTTCAGAAAATAACAACTTTTGAGGGATTGAAGGACGAACAGAAACTGTAATGTGATTTCAAAGGGAATCGAAGTCAAATTGTCGGAGATAGAAAAGAGAAGAACGAAGAAAATTTGGTATTTGGTATTTGGATCAACCTTTTATTTATTGAAGGATCGAAAGAATAAAAGAAGAATAGAAAAATAAAGAAAATGTGGTATAGAAAATATCAAATTTTGAGGGATTGGAGGACCGATAGAACCGATAATGAAATTTCATAGGGAATCGAAGTTAAAGTTTGGAAATTAGAAAATAGAAGAACAAAGAAAATTTGATATAGAAAATATCAACTTTTGAGGGATTGAAGGATTGAAAGAACCTGTAATGGGATTTCAAAGGGAATCGAGGAGAGAAAAAAAAGAATAAAGGGATTAAAGGACCAAAAGAAACTGTAATGAGATTTCAGAGGGAATCGAAGTCAAAGTGTCCGGGATAGAAAATAGAAGAACGAAGAATATTTGGGGAAGGAATTCGAATTCAACGTGAAAGATATGGAGAACTGATGAAGTTGTAAGCCAACGATTTTTGTGAGTCAAAGTAAGCCACGGCAATATTGTTGTGATCCAGGTGGGCCAAATAAGCTTCAAGCTGGGCATCCCTATTCTTAAGTTCAAAAATTCTAAAAATATCACAAGAACTAATAAATAATTCAAAAACACAAAGTCAAAGTGCTATAGAAATATCGACTTTTGGACCCTTTAGCTCAAATTTCTAAGAAACACAAATAATGATAATTCTGAAGATGAAAAAAGTCTAAAAGTGAAGAGTTTTGTTTAGATCGCAAAAGTTAAGATCACAAAGTTTACAAATCAACTAAACAAGACTTGAATAACTGGAACTAAAATAAAAAGAAGCAGACAACGAAAAAAATATTGGTTTCTCTGATCTTCAGCTCAATTTTTTAAACACAAATCCTGAAAAATCTAGAGTTAAGTTGGTGGATTTTTAGATACCATTTGATCCACAAAAGTTCAACATTTAAGAAGTAGAAAATATTAACTGAGCTTTTAGTTCACTTCTTATATTAGACAGAAAATTTTTAAAATTATTTAAGATTTTTTAAATATATTTTCTAGTCGTTTTAACCCTTAAAAGACGAAAATTGTTGTGTGTTGTCGCTTTGAATTCTGATTTACCCGGTCACTAGACACTCATAGGTGAAAAATGAAATCATGCGCCCGCTGTGCTTCAAATTAGATCACACAGCAGAACAACAACAACAACACCAATCATTTACTGCCAACTGTAGTTTGTATTGTCTCAGTTGCCGGCGCACCAATTTATTTATAGTTGAGCGTATTTGTCGACTTGGAAAGTGCTCGAAAGCACTTGTTTTCGTGTTTACACACAATGCGGTGAGCGGATTACAACAACAGCCAAGCAAACAGACAACAAGAAAACACCAAAGGCAACGCGCACTATGCGCATGCGCAGCCTTCACAATACAAAAGTAACAAATTGCTTTTGGTGCGCATTCAAATTGTTCAAAGTGTTCGTTCAAGTGAGGAAGTGAAAAGCGGCGCGGAAAACGTCACTGTTGCTACGATTTGAGAGAAAAAGGTTAATGTAAATGAGTCAATCTAGCCGGAAGTTGGGCGAAATTTATGAGTTCAACAAATTGCTGTGCAATTGTTGAAGTGACATGTTGAAGTAGAATAGGTGGCAGCTCAAAGCAAAACTAACAAATTCCTGTCTTCTTAATGACAGCAGCCGTTTAACTTTTAGCAACATGTTGCTCGCACCATGAGTCTTTGTTGTTTGACAGCTCAAAGTTCCAAGGGACTAAAATGTGTACACCTAAACCTAAAAAATTCGTGTCTTCTTAATGACAGCAGCTGTTTAACTTCTGGCAACATGTTGCCCGCAACATGAGTCTTTCTTGTTTGAACACATATTAATGCATACTTTTTCATTTTGGTTTCATTTGCAGAAAGAACTGCGCGACACCTGCTACTTCAACGAAACCATCGTGCACGGTTATTTCGTGTTTCGTTCCGCAGTCGATCTGCAGCGACGTGTCGGTTTCACGCACCGCGGTAAGGCGGTCGGCCCCAAGAAGAACGTCAACGATGCCTGCTACATGTTCACCAAAATCCAGGCCGATCAGTTTTTCCATCAGCACACCGACTATTTCGCGCCCAAGCCGCACGCCACAGCCACAACAACAACATTGTCGTCCTCATTGCCGTCATCGACTCGTGTGGCGTTCACAGCGACGACAGCGAATCGTTCCAAATTGCCACGCAACAAAAACAAGCGCATCAATGGAATGCGCAACAACAACAATAACCACAGCAACAATAACCAAAATCAGCAACAATATACGAATGGCCATAGTAGCAACATAAGCGCTAGCAACAGTAGCCGCAGCGGCGGCAGCAGCAGCAGCAGCAACATTAGCTTAAGTAACGCTAAGCAGCAATTAGGTTTAAGTGCAGCCAAGTATCACAACGGCAGCAACAACACACGCGAACACGTGCGGCAGCAACAACAACAACATCTGGTGCGTCACCATCACAACGATCCGAACGTGGTGGCGCGACGGCAGCAACATGAACACAAACAGAAGCGGCGTCAGCGCAATCGGCTGCGCGGAGCAACTAGTCTAACTAACACTACAACAACAACAACAGCCACAACCACAGTGAGAGCCAGAAAAATCCAAACGCCTACGACATTCTACTCTTCCACTGTGCAAGTGTTGCCACTGTCGAAAACTACAGCAACAACAACAACTGCAACATCAAAAGCAAAAGCAGCAACACAATCAAAAACGTTCACAACAACACAAACTGCCTTTAGCGCTACAGCAGCAGCGACAGCAAGTAGATATAAGCAACACAGCACAGCAGCAACAAATGCTGTCGACAGTTCAGCGGCAACATGGGCCATAGCGGCAGCCAAAGTGAAATCCCTATCAACGACAGCAACAACAACAACCACCACCAACAAGCGCAAAGGTCGACGAAGAAAAGGCCGAAAGCATTTGTCGCAGCAACAGCGCAATCGGTTGCTGTCGCTCAAGTCACAGCCACAAGTTGCACGTAGCAATGTCGTTGCAACATCAACGCAAGCAGCCACAGTTGCAGCGGAAACAGCGCCAAGCGCCACGGCGTACGCGTCGTCAACAACATTCGATGATGTTGCTGCCAGCAGTAGCAGCAGTGTTGCTGGCGATTATCCCTACGACAGCAGCGAATGGCTGTCGTCGGTGGAGCCCTTCGAATCGTCGCCGGCCTCGCCAACTTCGGTCACATTCGATGCGTTTTCGCTGTCCAGCACATCGGAGACAGATGTTGCTGCTGCGTCATTGTTGCCGACAGCAGCCAACGACTATAACAACAACCAAACATCGGTGGAGGTAACCGATGCTGATTTGAGCAGCGAAATTGAGACAAATGCAACAACATTTGGCAGCAACATGTCGACCCAGTCGGCAACAATGCACGCAAACAGTATTATTAGTGAAAGAGAGCAGCAACAATTGTATTCCACAGCGGCAACATACTCGCTGTCGGACAACTGGTCGCCGGCAACATTCTACGATGAGCTGGAAACAACAGTCAATGGCGAACCGCTGCTGGCGCCCACGCCCACTTTGGCGCACAGTGTTCGTGGCAATGCGTTCGATGTTGGTCACACTCAAGCAGCAGCAGCAGAAACAGAATGGCCAGCAACATATGGCAACGACGACAATTGGCAATCAAGTGTTGCCGACGACGAGTATGCGACAACTACCTCCTCCAATGACACTGTGACTGTCACCGATGCAGACGCAGACGCAGACACTGACAACGACAACAACACAGACAGCAGCAGCAGCACCAGTGCCGCTGACTTTTCCTCAGAAGCTGCACAGTTCATGGAAAGCGTTGCAACAGACACAGCCGATACAACGTTGACGGCAACTGACGACATTGTTGCCGATGCCAGTGAAAATATGATAAGTGTCAGCAACATGGCAAAGTCAAGCAGGGCAACAACAGTGGCAACATTGCACACAACCAAGCAGCAAACGAACGAATACTCAAACAACCTGAAAGCGACGGCAGCAACAACAGTGGCACAAACAATGACCGACAGCAGCAGCACAACATGGTCCACGAATGCGAGCAGCAGCAGCAGCAGCGCCGGCAATCTGGCGGCAATTGACTTGACTGAATTTATTTATAGCACTAGAAGTAGCAATTTCCATAAAAATAATAGACATAGAAATGTAGGCAACAACAACAACAATGACGAAGATGAGCAGCAGCAGCGGCACATGGTGGGCGAAACTAGCAACAATTTTAGTAAGAAATATTTGGGCGAAGGCAGCGTGATGAGTGCGAAACTGAATCGTCATGCCAACAAAATGTACAGCAACCTGTTGCCAACAATACCAACTGCAACGGCAACAGGAACGGTGCAACATGCACGCAACACAGCAACAACAATTGGCGCTGCTGTTGAAGCCACAGCGTCTACAAACTTCACAACGACCAGCACAGCCAAGGCAGCAACAACAACAGTTAGCAACATGCCACCTTACGCGAGCAATGTTGCTGCCAGCACCAACACCAACAGCAACCAGAGCAACCTGCTCAGCGTTAACAAGAATATCAATCACAGCCACAACAACAACACCATTGCGGAGGCTCACTCTGACAACAACAACAACGGTGGCCGCAAACAACAGCAACTGTTGCACACACCCAGCACAACGCTGGCAACGGCAACGGCAACGGCCACCGTAAGAGCAACAGCACCTTCAGTAGCAACAGCAACAACGAAAAAGTCCATACGCATCTCTACGCAGCGACTGCTGGCCACGCCCTTCCATCAGCTGACCTACGTGCGCAACAATGCCGGCGACATCGACATTGACAACATCGATAACATCAGCGTCTATCCGGATCTGCTCGAGGAGCAGGCACTGGCCGAGGCCGCCGCGGACACCAATCGCGCGGACCTTGTCGCCAGAAGTCACAGCAGTGGCGGCGGCAACAGTCGTCTGACAATGGTGAGCGGCTACCTGCCCACGTCCGCGACCGCAGTGCTGCCCGAGTCCATTCGAATTGCCAAAATAAAAATCAACAAGGAGCGCAAGCGAATGATGACGTTGCGACAGCGACACTTTGGCAGCTACGCGTAGAATTCTCCACGGACGGACATAGCTCTCGATAGGCAAATAAAAATCAAAGCGAAACTTTGTTTGAATCCCCAACCCCCTCTAGGACCCGCACTAGTCTCAACGAGATAGTCACCTCACAAAATATTTCTCACACAGCGCTCGAAACTTGCTTTTGCACTCCTTCTCACTTTGAGTCGTAGGGGACCACTGTGGATTGAATACAATTTCATTCCCCTGTACTTCAAAAATATAGTCCCCTGTCAATTGGCTGAGTTGACTCAACCCTTCAAAGTTCCATATAAAAAAATGTTCTTGATCCAACACAACTCTTTCCCCATGCGGACTCGAAAAAATTTTGAAGGCGCACCAAATAGTTAAAAAACACGTATCAAAAAAAAAATTAGAAAAACAGTTTACAGTTTTGCTTTTTTATTTTTTCGATTAGCTTAAACGATTTGGTCAAAATTTGTACTGAAAACAATACTTGCATATATCAGTGAATATATCTTATAGATATACATATATAGTATTTGTACTTTTGAATATATATATATATAGAAAATTATCATATCCAACATTTGAGTTGTTGGTAGTGTCAAGAAAATCTGCAACAGAAATGAATGGAAGATCCGAACGATGCGGCGAGTCGAAGCAGAGATTGAACGAAAATACGAAAACGCGGCAAATCAATTGAAGAAGAAGAAGCATCAGTTTATGAATTAGTGAATAGAAATGGAAAGTCAGAAAGCAATGATTTGCTAGTGTAGCTGAATGGCCAATGTCGAATTCTCGTTGAGTAATGAAGAAAATTTTTCGGATTTGATGGCAGTTTGGAAGTTTTAGAACTGAGTTCATATTCAAAGTTCTTCTCAGTGATGACAATTGTACTATGCGCCAGTAGAAGAGTGGTCATCAGTCATAATTGCGAGTACTAGAATGGCCATCACTGTTCTTGAAGCTCGATTGAAGGATCTCTCGTAGGGAAAAAAAGAGATTACCATTTCACTAGTGACCATCCTTCATGCTCGCGAGTACCGGAAGGGCCATTGCCGGTCTGGAAATTCAATTGAAAGATCTCTCGAAGGCAAAGCAAAGACCAGAGATGGCTCTTGCACTACTCGTGAGTAACAAGTGGTCATCAGTCATACTCGCGAGTACTAGAATGGCCATCACTGTTCTAGAAGCTCGATTGAAAGATCTCTCGTAGGCAAGGCACGGCTATGTCAACTCTTCTATAAGCGTGTTGTAGACCAGAGATGGCCCTTTCAGTACTCGTGAGCAACCGAGTGGTCATCAGTCTGGAAACTCGATTGAAAGATCTCTCGAGGGCAAAGAAAAGATCAGAGATGACCATTGCACTACTCGCGAGTACCAGAATGGCCACCACTGTTCTGGAAACTCGATTGAAAGATCTCTCGAGTAGCAGATTAGAGATCATAGATGACCATTGCACTACTCGCGAGTAGCAGAACGGTCACTAGTCATAATCGCGAGTACTGGAATGGCCATCACTGTTCTAGAGCCTCGATTGAAAGATTTTTCGGGGGCAACGCAGAGATCTGATTTGACCATTGCACTACTCGCGAGTACCAGCATTGCCATCACTGTTCTAGAAGCTCTACGGAAAGACCCTCTTAGGGCAAAGCATAGCTATGTCAACTCAACTAAGAGAAATCTGCTGGAAGTGCTATCGAACAGGGCACAAATTTACCCCTTTAGAAACGATCGAATTGCCCTCAACTGCAACCCATGAGGCCCACATTGCAATGCAAGTTTATTGCAATTTTCATATGAGACAATAAAAACAACAGACATACACACACACACACACATATAAGTACTACGCGCTGATGAACTAAAAATTGTAAACTAAAACCAAAACACTTAAAGCAAATTCGTTGATGAAAACCATTCAAGCAAAACTATTCTGCTACAACACGCCGGCCGCAATTGGGAACCGCTGTTCCCGGCTTTACAAGCATTTCAATGCCACACAGCCAGCAGACAGCAACAGTCAATGCGGTTCAAAACTAAAATTTCCGATATATATATATTTATATATATATATAGAAAAACATGAATAGAAATATGGAAAATACAAAAACGAATATTTTGAAAACTAAATCGCACACAGCAACACTTCCAAATACCAAAAACCAATAATAACAAAAAACAAAATACTTAATTTAAATCGAAAACTCAACTGATAATGTTATGAATACCGAAATACTTTAGCGAAGGGAAAGTTGAATTGCAAACAAAACAATTACTTAGATTGTGTTAAACATAATTAATTCAATTAGCAACAAACAGAAACGAAGAGAATTTTCCTATTGTCAGTAAACAACAAAAACAAATAAAGAAGAAATAAAAATATAAAAATTATATAAAACCGAAAAAATTCATACAATTAGAATATGAAAAAGAAAACAAGAATTTAGATTTTTGCAAGCGTAGACAAAAATTTAAATTATAACAAAAGTAAACACTTAAAAAAATTAACAAATAGTAAAAGCTAGAAATTCCACTGTCTGGGCAAAAGTCCGCGAGAGAGACACGAAGAGGATTTGTCAGTGTGTTTCGACAAATTATTTATTTATTGCATACGATAAAAATGTGTGTTGCTACCACACAACAACAACACAAAAATAAAAATTGCGAAATTTGCAAAAACCAAAAACTGTGGACAGAAATACACAAACAAACACTTGGAATTTACGACAAGTTTTGCACTGAAAATTCGAAGGACAACATTTTTTTGAAAACATTTATTTAAGTGTGATTTATTTAATTTTTTTATATTTATTTTTAATAGTTTATTATTTTATTTTAATTTTTTTTATTTTATTTTTTATTTTTTATTTTTTTTAATAAAGTGAAATTAAATATTTTTTTTAAATGAATATTTTTTGTTTATTGCTTCTATAAAATATTATTGTTTCACTATAATAGACACTAATGACTAATGATGATTAAAAACAGTTAAAAATAATTAGTATTATTTAATTAAAATGTGTTAATAATTTATTACATCAATAAATAATTTCATTAACAATAAATTAGATTCTTAATTAAAAACTAAGACAATTTATATAAATTAATTTATATTTTAACTCGAATTATTTTTAATGAAAACTTAATTAAGCAACTAATTAATAAATTTTTTTGTTATCAATATTTACAGTTTATTAAAATTTCATTAAGAAATATTAAATAAATTGCTTAAACAATTAATTATAATTTTTATAAATTACGATAATCATTGGTAATTATTAGTTATAAAATTGTAACTTAAATACAATTAATTGTTTTTAATATTCATTTATTAATTCATGATTTTCATAAAGTAAATTGTAATAAAAGCAATTATTATTAATTGTTATTAATCATAGTCAATTATTAATCAATTCAATTATAAATTCAATATTATTTCTCACAGAAAATTGAATACAATTGTTGAAAAATTCATGGTTTTAATTTTTAATTAGATTGAATTTGATTGAAATCTCATGTTTTAAATTTTTAATTAGATTTCATTTGATTAGATTTGTTTAAATGTAACTTAATTAAAGATTGTCACTGAATTCAATTCAAATGTAATTGCTTGAAATTGTAATTCCTTGATTGGATTAAATTTTAAAGAATTCAATTACAACATAATTGATTAAAATTCAAACCGATATGATTTATATTTAAAATTGAAGTTTAATTGAAACTAATGAATTGATTAATATTGCAAATGGATTAATTTAAGATTATACAAAGTAGTTGAAATTAAATGAAATTAATTTTAATATATTTTAAATTGAAATAATTACATTGAAAATAATTAAATTGATTATTGGACTAAAATGTAATATAGTTGTAATTCTTTAAAGTATTAAAAAACTAGTTGCTTTAATGAAATTTTAAAATAAAATTAAAATGGATTAAAATTTAATATAATTTAAGTTGTTACAAATAAAGTTAAATTTTTCAATTAATCAATGCATTCAAATTTAATCAATTAAAACTTACTTAATGTTTTTCTATTGAAATTAATTTCAACACTTAATATTAATTGATTAAAACTAAATTGTAATGTAAATAAATGGCATTTTCAGTTTAAATTAATTTTTTTAAATTTTAAATTGCATTTAAAATTTTGCTCAATATTTAAATTTATATTTCAATTAAGTTTTAATCAACTAATATTAAATGTTGAAATTAATTTTAATTGATAAAAATTAAGTTACATTCTAATTAAATAAATTTAGAAAGAATTGATTTATTGAAAAATTGAACTTTTTTAATCAACTTAATTGTATTTTAAATTTAAATTTAATGTAACATTATCAAACTTAAAATGCAATTTGAAATTAAAATTTAGTTTATTTTTTATGAATTAAAATTAATTGCAAATTTTAAAATAAAATTTTTATCAGATAAATTTTTAAATTTCATTTTAATTTAAAATTAAAATTAATTTAAATTAAAATTAAAATGCATTTTAATTTAATTTTAATTTAAAATTCAATTTAAAATTGCAATTTAATTAAATTTTAATCAATTAAAATGCATTTCAAATTTTAATAAAATACATTTTAATACTAAATATTTCAATTTAATTCAGAATTCAAATTTAATAGAAACTAATGTCAATTGATTAAAGTTGCAAATGGTTTAATTTCAATTAAAGTTTATTCAATTTAATAACAAAATTTCATTTAATTGTAATTGATTAATTCAAAAATAACCAAATCCCTTATCTGAATTTCTTTCCCAGAAATTTGAATTTTTAGTGCAAAAACTTGTCACCAAACAAATAACTGAAATCAAATTAAAAACTAAGAATAATTGTGAACACCAAATGTTGGCAAACAAGTAGGAATTTTTCTATAACGAAACGCGGCAGTTGTTGCAACGCTACTGACGACAAGTTTAAAAGCAAATAAATCGCAATAAAACGCAAGAAACTTATACAAAAATGCTTCTCGAATATTTATATTTATTATATAAATGAAATATATATAATTTAGAGCAAAGCAAAGAGTTAGCAAACCAAAAAGTCAACGACGCAAATATGTAAAACGCAAGCAGACTCGATCGGTCGACCGGCAGCCGTCGAAATCAATGAATAAATATTTGCAAAATTGCAGAGTGCAAGAATGCTTTAGGAAATATTAAACAATTGAAACTAATTAAATCAATTACGACCCACTCATGCCGACAGTAGCAGCGGAAACTAAACAAAATCGCAACAATCACAGCCGCGGCGCGAACGGCAGCAAATGTGCCAGGAAAACTGTATAAAAGGCGACAGAATTATGGCAAAAGTGAATAGAGAGTCGAAAAGCTGGAACGGCGGCGCGCACTGACATCAATTATTACGATTAAACTTATGATTGCGAGTGCGATGGCGGAATGCATTAATCGCCAATCAATCACGACTAACGCCAGCAGACAGCAAGTGGTCTGACTGCAGTCAGCTGTAAAAAGATTCCGAGGAAAGATTCATTTCGCATTCAAATCGAACAGTTGTGTTTGGTTTTGTTTAGTGTTTTTCACTCCTTGTGTAAGTTAGGTCCGGACTTTAGTTGCGCACGAGCGGAGCAAGTAATGCAATTGAATAGAGAACCGCATAACAATAAATAGTTCACATTCAGTTAACTACTAAATAAATAAGACTTAGGCTTTTAATATTAACTATAAATACAGACAAATATATAAAGCGACAAGTTAAATAAAGATTTAAAGCAGAAAACCAGGCAAGCCCACTGTTGAGAGCCGTTGTTGTACATTGATTTTCAGCTTCTTCGCCCCCACTCTTGCCTCCTCTCGCTATTCCTTCTCAGCTCGTTTAATGCCCGACAACTATTAAATATTAATTGATTAATTTATATATGTAATAACTACGCGTAAAATCGCATCGATGCTGCTTTGTAGATAATTTTCCAACTTAATTTTTTGTACAACATTTATTTGTAAACTCCCGATTAACCTTTGACCCGCTGTATATGTAATTATTTATGTAAAATAGGCAAAAGAACACAAAAACCCTGTCACTGTACTTTGTTTTCTTTGCATTTCAATAAATTTGTAATTGCCCACAATGCAAATAAAAATACAAAATATATTAAAACAAAAATCCCATTGAACGATTTTTGATTTATTTGCACATTCGCATTGATTAACTGCCGCCGAATCGAGGCGGTTGGCAGTAGCAACAAAGTGACGAAGTTGTGATGGAACTGCGAGCGATTTCTTTTTCTTTCACGTTAATTTTTAATGTTTGAATGAAATTGAAAGAGACAAATTTGAAGAGGGAAAACTGCGTATAAATAAAGTAAACATTAAAAGAAAATACAACAAATATCAATCTTTCATTTAAGCGGACTGTGGCGGGTTAATTATTTAGTTTGTTTGTGCCTGGATATTTGTGCTGAGTTGAATGGCAGTCAAAAGGATTTAATTTTTAAATTTATTTGTAAATATTTTTAATCATACTAAGTAATTAAATAAATAATACGTAATCAAATAAAATGAATTAAATAATTAAATTAAAAATAATTAATTAATTAATTAATTAATGAAATTATACTAACGAAATTAACTAATTAATGAAATTATAATTAAATAAAATTAAATAATTAATCATCACTAAAATAATAATTAATATACAACAAATTAATAGGTTTACAAGTGGTAAGAAATAAAATAAATTAATTCAATAATTAATTTTAATTGATAAATAAATGAATTTATAATTAATTTCAATTAATTATTTAAATATTAAATTTTAATACATTTTCATAAAAAGTTAATTAAATGAATTAATTTTAATAACTTTCAAAAGACTTATAAGTCGTAAGAAATAAAATTAATTATGTAATTAATTTGAATAAATTTTAATAATTAAATAAATAAATAAATTTATTATTAAATTATTTCAATTCATTTTTTTAATATTAAATTTTACAAAATTTTCGTAAATAATTAATTTAATTAATTAATTTTGATAATTTTTAGTCAATAAATTAATTTCTTAGTTAATTAATTAATTAATTTGCGCCTGGACATTGGTCCGAGTTGAATGTATTTATGAATATTTTGAATCACACTAATTTCGGCACTGATTATAATTAGTTAAATTTCAATTTGACATAATTAATAAATTAGAATTTATAAATGAATGAAAGACATTTTCATCAAACTATTTCCAACGTTGATTTTAATTGCATTAAACTTGATTCAGAAATCAACTTAACGAAAAAAAATAAGTAAAAGTTATTCTATGCTTTGGAATTTGAACCAACTCCCTCAGACTTATAAACCAACAAAGCTTTTACGACTATTGGAAACATGACATTTCATACAAAACAATTCATTGAATAATTCGTGATTAGCATTAGAATGCCTCCTTTGAAGTCCCTGTTTAACTTTTTGCATACCATTCTGGAAGAAAATTTTTAGTGATTTTCACTGTGTTTTGAAGCTAAGCTTAATACAAAAATTTAAAATTTTCTTAAAACAATGTGGACACCTATTTTGTAACATGATTCCTTGTGGGCATTTAAAAATCTTTCGATTAAACAGGCATTCTAGTGTTAGTCGATTCAGTTGAATGTCAACAAAGGGAACGTTAGGTAACATACCTTTCAAAACTTTACTTCGATGAAAGACAATGTAAAAAAGGAAGGAAAAAGAACAAAAGAACGACTAGATAGAAGATGGTTACATACGGTTTTTGAAGACTTAAAACCTTAGAAGGTGCCAAAGGGAGGGAAATCTGAAGGAGAGTAGTTGTCTACTAAGGATTGATTAATTAACTACATTGTCTAAGAAAGAAGTAGTAAGGAAAATAAAATACCAGGATAGACAGTTAAGCCCGATGTGAAGAATGTCGATAGATTCATGGAAATTATCTAATTATGCTCATCAACAATGCCCATTTCAGTTGCGTATTCTCTAATGGCACAATTGCCTGTAATTGTCGCTTTTAGTTTTGCCACATCTTGGTGCTCTTATTTAAGATCTCTGTGGTCCTGTAGTTGTTGTTAATGGCCAAAATGATCTGTTGATTTTGTAAGATTGTATTCTCTCCCACTTAGGGAAGAAGTTATTAGAGACTTTGCTGTCGATTGAGCTCAGCGGGGTGTCAACCGTCAGCACCCCACTCTCATCAAAACTTGAAACCCTTTAAGGACTGTGTTCTGACATCTAAATCAGGGTAACCTTGAGTTAAATTCGTAAGAATCTCTCAGCATTTTCGCAATAGTTTTGACGATACAAGTCCAGTGTTTTGTTTGCAAAAAGGCTGTCAGAGAGTGGCTTTCAGGAATGTGGCTTCAGGAATGTGGCTTTTGTATGACCAGTGCCATACTGTACAAGCTGAAGTTCAACTAGAAAACCATTTTAAACCATGAAGCCATGTTCTAAACTCAGTAGCTCCGATTTGCCTTAAGCGAAGCACGAAACCAATTTCAGCTATGTGTGAAACGATTGACGGCTGAAGATTAGGAATGGGTTTCACAGAACAATATTGAATAGAAGCGATTGTGGTCAAAGCGAAACTAAACAGTCAGAATGATAGCCATAGCAGCACTAATGGCCAACAAGATTTGGCTGTGTTTTAAGTGAGATTGAGAAGGAACTGTCCATTTATATTAAATCGGTTCTCTACTGTCAACAAGTGAACGATTTAAAGCCAATCAGAGGCCAACCAGAAGCGGCCTGAATTGGCCAACAAGAGAGAAGTTTGGTTTCATCAGGACAACGCCAGGCCACGTACATCTATCGGGTTTTTCAATAAGAGCGCTACAAAAGTTTTTTTAAATAAAACAAAAACGGTTTTGGATATCAATGAAATTCTTTATTCCTGTGAAAGTACATTCGATGCCATTATGTATGGAACTCGATTTCTCTTGCATGGCCACCACGGGCACGCTTGCAGAAGTCCAGACGCTGAACCCAATTTTCGACGGTTTTTAAGCATAAATCGGCCGATACTGCCGCAATTTCACGTTCGATATTCGTACGAAGTTCATCAATCGTCGCTGGCTTGTTGGCATAGACCTTAGACTTGACGTAGCCCCACAGGAAATAGTCCAACGGCGTCAAATCGCACGACCGAGGCGGCCAATTGACTGGACCATGTCGTGAGATAACACGTTCACCAAACTTGGTTTTCAATAAATCGATTGTGCGATGCGCTGTGTGGCTTGTGGCGCCGTCCTGTTGAAACCACATATTGTCCAAGTCCATATCATCCAATTCGGGCCAAAAATATTCGGTTATCATTGAACGGGAGAGACGAGAGACACATTTGGGCTTTCTTGAACTGAAGCCTCAGCGGCAGCAATATTCTCGACACTACGGGCACTTCTTTGTCTCACTGGCACGGGAACATTTTGTACTGTGCCTGTGGATTGAAATTTTTCCACTAGACGCTCAATTGTTGATCTGGCAGGACAATTATGACGACCATAAATTGGACGTAGCGCTCTTAAAGTTGAGGCCACTGACTCCGAATTTCGGTAGTAAATTTTAATAATTTCGACTCGTTGTTGGACCGTATATCTTTCCATGATGAAATGGCAAACCTTACTGAAGAGAAATGTCAAAAGAGCGGAAAAAAATATGGCGTCGTTTGCTGTCCCTATCGGTCTACTTTTGTAGCGCTCCTTTTGAAAAACCCTTTATAATAACTTGAAGACTCTACGGGAGCTTTTTTGGGAAGTTTCCTTTTAGTTCGGAACAGGCACCGAAAATTATATTTTGTGGTCATTGAAAATCTTTTTTGGTTGTAAGAAGCTGCTGATTTGTGGTAAGAATTGTGAAAGAGAGGATGTTGAAAATGTCTAAGTACGAGTATTTCATCCACGGATATTCATTCAACAATTTTCTCGGAGTTTAAGAAAAATTATTAAATCGAATCAATCTGTTCATTACTAAAAAAAAACTCATAAACTGGGATGTATCAAAGTATTTGTTTACAGTTTATAGAATTTTCTGCCAATAACAACCATAGAGTTTTCAGTCAATAAGAACCAACGCTTCTATCAAAGATTCATTACGAAATAATCTCTAAAATGACGATAAGTTGTAGAAAAAACGGCGTATAGCCGGATCAAGCAAACCAAATTAGTTAACCCTTTCGCTACAGGTTTTTACTGGGGAAAGTTAAAATTTTTAATTTTACGTTTTAGGCTTCTCTGTGGTTATACAAGCAACATCTTAAAAGAAATTTTTTAACTTCTATACTTGGATCCTGTATTTTAGAGTGTTTTTCTATGAGAGCAACCACATCGTTGTGGCTGTGATCATTACTTAAACATAAAACTTTTGTGGCTGTAATAATTACTTAAACATACAACTTTTCACGGAAAATTCAAGAAAAATTTGGATATTTCTTCATTTATTTCAGCCAAAATAAAAAAAAAATATCTAAACTGAAAGAAAACGTCAAATTAAAAAGTTATCTAAAGTTTTCTGCTTCTTCTTTTTTTTCTATGTCAAGAATGTATTCTACCATTAAAAAACATGTGTACTTTCTCAAAACTTTAATATTCAGTTTATTAATTTCGTATTTTTTCTAAAACTTCAAACTATTCTATGGACCAACAAAAAATTTATTCTTGAAACCACAGAGGGCTCAGGCGTCCACAAAGTAGCAATGTGCCATATAGCAACAAAATAGCGAAAGGGTTAAGCAAAATCAAATGAGGAAATTATGGATTTATTCTTCCTGAAATGCAGTTTATTTTTGTTATTTTATTAAAAAAATATAAGCATTAGTTTTTGCATGTCGCATTTTTATGAACAATTTTGAAAAAAAATCAAAAATATATATCTGCTGTTTCATTGAAATTTCAATTCCCGAACATTTTTTCCCACATTTTTGCACTATGTAAATTTTCGACGAAGCAACGTCAGTTTGTAGTATCCTTTCGTTTTTAGCAAACATGCCACAACTCATGCCAACACACACACACACACTTATACATGAACACCAACCAACATCCACCGACTGGCGAAGCGCACTCACGCGCCGCGTACACAAATAAACGTCAAAACGTCACCGCAAAAGTCATCAATCAAAATCAAAGGCCATAATTGAGAGGACACAGTGCGCAGACGCGCAGGCCGAACGTGTCTTGCAACGCGATGCCGCGTGGCACCAACAACGCGCATTCGCATGCCTACCGCATTGCCATGGCGCGGCAAAACAGCCAACAAGTAACATGGCGAGTGACACACGCTGGACACTCGAGCTCGATGTTGTTGGCAACGTGCAACACGATGCCGGTCACTGCATTCTAAGTATTTTTTGCTTGTTGTTGTTTTTTAGTTGTCATTGTCATTATTAAATTGTTGGTCGCATGCGACAATTGCAAATAATCGCACAATAAAAATGACAAATTTCAATGTTGCGACATTTGACACGCGCACATTTTTCCATGTCGCACGCACGGCGGCATGCAACGAATGGTTGGTTGCGCGTGTGCGAGTAGGTGTGATGAAGAGATAGAGCGCAAGATAAATTGTTGTTGTTATTATTATTGTGGGCGATTTGTTTGGCTTTGTGTGCGCGATTCAAGGGCACATCGCGACAGCCGGTTTTTCGCGTTTCCCTTGGCCTACTCGCTCCGCGGACGACAGTTTGTGGACTCCTACGGCAATTTCAGGAATTGTGTTAGTTGGCCCAAGATGTAAGTCAACTGATTGGTTGAGGACAACGTTTGGCCTTGGCTAATGTTGGCTAAAGTTGTTGCTTGGATTTGCTGGTATGTGCTTCTTCTTGTTCTTCTTCTGAAAAGCACTTTTAGACAACAGTTAGCACCAATGGCCACCGATGTCTATCCACGTTCTGGTCGCTTCTCCAAGACACTCCAACTGTCTCTAACCAACCGGCAGGCAATACTTGCCGCAGCCTCGAGTGTCTCCTTACCTGCAACTTGTTGCGACTTTGGGTTAAAAGGTTCTTGGACACGGACCACACATGCGGCTGCGATAAGGCGCCGAGATTGCCACCAATCTTTCACTTTGCTCAATTCTTTCACGCTGCCTGTGTTTTCCATTCTCGTTCCATCGCCTCTTTCTTCTTGCTCCTTTTGTCGTTTATTTGCATAAATTCAGCAGCACCAATGCATTTTTTTCGACTTTTGTCCACATTTTTAATTAAAATTAAGTTTCAAATCGTCCATTAACATTTCTGCCGCTGGCCGTTCCACTCGTGCGACAGCAGGTGCCTTCAACTTTTTGCCTGCAGTCGCTTGTTTTTTTTGTGCAGTCGCCATTTAGCAGGAAACAATTTCATATTCTTCGGTTCGGTGCCTCATTTCGCTGTGTCGGCGAAATTCCTTTCATTTTCGCCGCCATCACAAAACAAAAATTCAAAATAAGTTGAACGCCAAGTTGAGTGAATAAGTGGAAGAAAGGTAAGCATGCAGGAAAGCTCCAGTGGAGCAATGGCGACCACAGAGAGGAGCTACACAAATAGAGAAATTTAAAGCATTTATACGTCTTAAATATTCAATACTTCTTGACTGGAATTGTACTGAATGGAATTAACAGTTTATGAGGAAAAATAAAAAAATTTAAACAGAATGTCTTCGGAGTGTCAAAAGTACGTTTAAGTCCACTCTTCACTTATTTTGTAGTATCACGAAACACTAATTTGTAAGCTGTGCTTCAACCTAACCTTAAATAAACTAACCTGAAATAAAGAAACATTATCTAAACGTAACGGAATTCATATAAAAACACTCATAAACTTTACATCTGAAAAGTTAAATAATCTTCATAAATAGTTGAAACTTAACTCAACCCAACCCAAACAAACCTTGATCCAACCACCAACCAACTGCAACCTAACATTAAATAACCTAACCCGAAAAAAAGAAACATAACCTAAACATAACACAATTCAAATCATAAAACACTCATCAACTTTACAACTGAAAAGTCAAATAAACTTCATGAAAAGTTGAAACTTAACTCAACCCATCCCAAACAAACCTTGATCCAACCACCAACCAACTTCAACCTAACCTTAAAAAACCTAACCTAAAATAAAGCGACATAACCTAAACATGACACAATTCAAATCACACAAAATTCATCAAATTTCATGAATACTTGATATTCAGCTCAACCCAACCGAACCTTAATCCAACCCACCAACCAACTCGACCCACTGTAGCCTGTCAAGTGGAATGCTGCACAACGTGCGTATTCTGCCTCAGTCGCAGTCGGCACGCTGCTCCGGCATTTTGTCATCTTATGATACTTAAATGTCCGCTTGGCATGCGTTACGATCCGTCCGTCGCAGTACTCACCAGAGTCGCCATAGTCGCCCAATGTTGCAGTAACCCCGGGCCCCTTGGTCGGTCCCCCACCACTTGTCGCTTGTTCGTTTGTATCTTCCGCGCAGTGGTTGCACAAAAAGCGCATTCCATGTTCTGCAGTTGCTTTGTTTTACACTTTTTTATATTTTTATTTTATTTTTTTTTGTAATATTTGTTTTTTTCCAAAAATGTTTGTGCGCCTTCTCAGCCTTCAATAAAGCAAACATGCGTGCAAGATTTATGGACACGTCCGAGCGCAACGCTTTCCGCACACAAAGCGATTTCAATCCTTGTGACCGTTGCGACGCTGGCAAATCTCTGACGTGGACGTTGGAATTGTTCGTGTGGCGCTGAAAAAGTTGAGTTGAGTTGAGTCTCGACAGCGTAACAGGTTGTGCGGTTTTTGATGTTTGTGCTACGTTTGATGGCCGCAACTGGACTGTCAGTCCATCAGTCATGCAATTTTATTCGCAGTTATTTTCATCACAACTTGATTTACATAAATGATGCCACATGTGAAGGATATCTATGTACGTTTCGTGTGGGTGAATGTAAGTTGATGCTTTCATTCGAGTTGGGAAGTTCGATATTTTTTGCAGAAGATGCCGTGATCATGTTTTAAACACTTTAATTTCATTTTTCAAAAATCATAAAAGGGTTCAACTGTCATGTTTTTATATACATATGAAGCCAATGATTTTTAGTTAATAAGTATTTGGTCAGACCTTGAGTCCTTTTGTCAATAGTCCTAGTCGTTGTGCTTCCTAAATCGGTTCTCTAATCTAGTATTTATTTTATTTATTAATTCATCTGTCAGTCCATTCTTCTCTCAGTCAGTTATCTATCAGTTTGTCATCATTCTTTCATGGTCATCGTTCTTTGTTTTGATCCTCCTGCCCATTGTTCCTCTTATTCGTCAATCCTCCTCATATCAGTTCTTATCGGGCACTGCGCCATTGGATAGGTTAGGCCTGCCTCGTCTGAACTACTGTGGAAGTTACGAAAATGAGGAAGAAATTGAATCTGTGCAACAGCTCCGACTTTGTGGCATTGGGAGACATTTGCAGACATCCAAAGCTTAGGTTATTTTAAACCTGGGTTAACCACACTTTTTCAACCATCGCAATAAGCATCAGCCGAGAAATTTACTATCTGACATACATACTTTCTTTGGGCATCGCAATGAAGTTCAGAGGCCTTCGAATGTACCAGCCGAACAATTGGTTAGCTGCCAGTGACAGACAGTGGTCTTCGGGCATCACAATGGGCCTCAGGGTCCTCCGAGTGTACCAACCGAGCAATTGACTATCTGACACACTCTCTTCGGGCATCACAAAGGATTCAACAGACCTTCGAAGGTACTAGTCGAGCAATTTGGAAGCAGTCTATCCACAATCTAACCTATCGATCAGTGTTGCCACTTGAAAAATTTTTTCCCGACCAAATCCGTTCTAAACCGATTCACATCACAAAACGGACCAAAATTCGTTAAAGCAGACCAGCGGACCGAAGTAAGAAAATCTGACCAATTTTGGTCCGAATAGACCAAAAGCAGCAACTCTGCTATCGATCCTCCTATCTTTAGTTTCTTCATCACTTCCACTATCCATCCTTCTATTTTTTTCTATTATTCGATCTCGAATTCGTTATAATTCTCCCCCTTTATATTCCTCGATATTCCTTTTGTTGGTTATTCTTCTATTCGTCGATTCTTCTGTTTGTCAAGTTTTGGGCTGTCTATCATTTATTCTTCAATGCGTTATTCATCTTATTTGTAAGACCTTTTTGCTGCGTTGTTCCTTTAAGTACGTTGGATTTCTAAGACTCTATATCTTGTGCTTGTTCTTTTATCCATTCAATTTATTGATCACCTTGTCGGTTGGTCTTCCTTGCCGTTGTTATTCCCATATGTCAGCATTCATATTCAATATTCTGTCTGACCTTCATTCATTCATTGGTCTTCCTGTGCTTTAAGTTTTAACTTTCTATGCTTTGAACTTCTATTCGTCAGTCATAAAAAGTTCCCAGCAGTTCTTGCTGTCGTTGCTCCTATGTATAAGTTGGCTCGTCTATCGGTTATACCTTTTTCTTACTCTACTATCTATTAATCCTGCTACTCATTGATTTTTCGGTTCATACATTTTTGATTCCCTATTCTACAATCTATTAGCTCAAATTACCTCAATCCTCAGCTCCTATGTGTCAAGTACTTTTTATGGAAATTCTATTGTCAGTGCTCCTAACTACTGATCCTTTTAGGTCCTTCTCAGTTCTAGGGCGAATTTTCGAAGAGGCACGAGTCTTGTCTCATTCGATTTCTTTTTCGTCTGACATACGATCCTTTATCGGCAATACTACTCTTAGACGTCTTATCCTCTTTTGGATGTATGCTTCCTTCTTACCGAAACTAACCAATGATTATGTCATCAATCGGTCTTCTTATCATTCTTTGGGCCTTCTATCGGTCTGTTTGGGGCTTCTTTGGGCTTATTTATCGTTCTCGAATGAATGAATGAAAGAAGATGTTTTTAATTATATTTTTCAATCTATCACTCTTTTGGCCTTCTAGTTTTCGTTTATGGATGAGTGAATGAAGAATGATCTTTTAATTACTACTACCAAGTACTACAACTATTCATCGGTTAATCTGATGATATGCGTAACTGATAGCATGCGTTTTCCTGCCATTCGTACTTCTGCTTTATGGACTCTTATCATTGCCAAACATATCTGTGGTATTATCCATTAGTTGTTTTATCAATGGGGTTTTCTATTCATCTCTCAGCCTCCTCATCAATCGTCTGTTTTATTGTTTGGTACCCCACCCATCAGTTGTGTCTCATGCTGTCTTTCGAATCTTTTTCCAACCTTTCACTTCTTCTATTCGTCGTTTTCCGATTCATCAATTCTGATATCCTTTAGCACTCCCACCGGCCCATCTTCTAACTCGTTAATCAGCCCATCAATCAATTTTGCTGACCACTCGAAATGCATTCACCTTATCACGTTTGCTTATCAGCCTATCACAGACCAATAATTCTAGCGGATAATAATTAGTCCAGATAGACTACCTACGTAGGCAATAATTTGGTCATAATTTAATGAATCAACGTCGTACGTTTTACAATATTTCTGCAATCGGTACACATAGACGACTTTATGGTACACGCAATAAAACTTCATCAGGCGAAGTCCCCATGACTCAAATCCTCATTATGCGCTCTAATGTTGCTCAGGCAACAATTTCTTCCAAGTAGACGTAAACATTGTTGTTAGGGAAATCACAGAGCCAGAAAGAGACAGCAACATTTATGACACACCAAATTATTTATTTATTTACATGCGTCAAATGCGAATAAAGCCAGTCGTAGACTCTGATACGAATCGGCGCACAACGGGCATTCGGCGGCAGGTACACGTGGTGCGTTCAAAAGCCACTGTAGTAGCGGTGATATATCGTCAGATAAAGCTGTACTGAATGCGGATTTGCATGTATCAAAATGCACTAAAAATTCCAATGCGGTGCGAGTTGGAATGCAATGGGCAATGCAACAAATTGAGGCAGCGATTCGCAAACTTGCTGGTGACAGGGGTTGGCTGATGTGAAATGTTATGGTTTAAAGCTGGTTGCAGGGGCGTGGCTTACTGAATATTCAATTCGAAATTGTTCCTGACTAGTACACCTCCTCCCTACTCTGTCCTTAATATACCTTTTATAGGTTATGTTCAAATGGTTGGATCCTTTGCATGGACTCCCTAATGGATGGCATCCTTCACATAGGCCAAGAAACTGACCCCTGTGAAGGCATAAGCGTCTTTCATCTGGATGATGTTTTAAATTTAAACACTTTTTCACATTTACATAGAATATCTTCGTAACGTTTCAAAGAAACGGTTCTTCTATGATGTAGCCTTCTCCTACTGAGTGTTGAACAGTGACAGAGGAAATTCTTCCACTCCTTCTTTCTTCACACATTCGGATCTTCTCCAATAAATATTTCGCTCTATAAATTTCCCTTGATTGTTTTCCCTGGCTACAATTGCAGAACCCCTGGGATCAGCGACTGCTTTGAATAAGGCACAGCAATGACCAAAACAACAACAACAACAACCAAAACAAGAAAATATGCCGAACAACAGCAAATTAAGCAATTCTCAAAATAAATCAAAATGCTTTTTTGTTTTATTTTTTTTCGTTGCTGCCTTACAACTCAACTCTCGACGCACAACAACAACAACAGCAAGATAGCTTGTATCACCAACAACAACGACAACAACAACTTATGCTAATTGTAAATGCTCCAGTTCAGATGCCGAACTGGTATCAATTTCCTGCACCTGCGAAATATTCGCAGCGATAAATTTCGATGTTGTTGCTGCTGTTGCGGTGTTGTGTGCTATTCTTGTTGTTGTTGTTGTTGGTGCATTTTGCAGCTTCTGCGCGTTGCGGCCAAGTGACATTTGCCGCTGCCAATGCTAACAACTGCTGGCGGCTCAAGTTTGCTATTATTGTTGTTGTTATTGCTTTAGTTGAAGTGTTTTGTCGTGCAGTGAAGTTCCCTGAATTGCCGCAGCCGCTCTAAATGACGACAACAACAACAACAATAACAATATTAATTAATATAGGCCACCGAACCTAATGTAATTGGAGACGCGACTGCAAAAGCGCAAAGCAAAACAAAATCGTGTTTGGTCTAGAATGAGCGAGAGGAGAAACAACGCCTTCGCCTGCGTCCCGCTGTCCTCGTCTGCGTCTACATTCACTGCCACCGATGCTGATGTCGATGCTGTCGTTAGCAACGACAATGGTGACGTTGCTGCCGAATGATGCGGCCCCGGCTCGCAGTGGCAACAGGCAGCCGCGTGAAAAGCAACAATGCACACAGCTCTACAGGAGCACTTGAATATCGAAGGGGGGGCGGGAGTGAAGCTGCAATTTGGTTGGAACCACAACAAGGAACAAGTCGCATAACAAAGGAATGCGCTCGGCAACATTGCTGGCGAGCAGTCAAAGCGACTCTTTCCGGCCATCGAAGACGTCAGCGCTGAGCAGGTCGAGATGGGGTTGGCCAAACCGGCTGTGGCGCTCAGCCAATCGATGTTCGAATTAGTGAATTTGCTTGTGAGTAGAAACAACTACAACAAAATCAGAAGATTCAAAGGGTCCAACCCCTACGTGGATCGTGTTCACTAGTTGCAGTCAAAGTCTCAAAGTGTCGCTCGCTGGGAAGCAGGAGTCGTATACTGGGAAGTGGGAGTCATTGCGCCTAACTAGTTGCAGTCATAGTCTGAAAGTGTCGCTTACCGGGTAGGTGAAGTCGTTTACAAGAAGTGGGAGTCGCTTACTGGAAAGGTGGAATGGTTTACGGGAAGTTGGAGTCGTTGCACCAAAGGAGGACTAAACATTTTGGTAGAAGCTCCGAAGGGCCCAACCCCTACGTGGATCGTATTCACTAGTTGCAGTCAAAGTCTCAAAGTGCCGGTCGCTGGGAAGGTGGAGTCGTTTACAGGAAGGTGGAGTCGTCTACGGGAAGTTGGAGTCGTTACACCGAAAGAAGACTAAAAAGTTTGTAGAAGGTCCAAAGGGCCCAACTCCTACGTGGATCGTGTTAACTAGTTGCAGTCATAGTCTGAAGGTGTCGCTTACCGGGAACGTGAAGTCGTTTACAGGAAGGTGGAGCCGCTTACTGGAAAGGTGGAAAGGTTTACGAGAAGTTGGAGTCGTTGCACCAAAAGAAGACAAAACATTTTGGTATAAGCTCCGAAGGGTCCATCCCCTACGTGGGTCGTGTTTACTATTTCCGTCAAAGTCTCAAAGTATCGTTTACTGGAAAAGTGGAAGTGGACAGTTACTGAGAAGTTTGAGTTGTTTACCGAGGAATTGGAGTCGTTGCACCGAAAGAAGACTAAAAACTCCGAAGAAGCTCCGAAGAGTCCAACTCCTATGTGGATCGTGTACATTAATTGCAAATCTCAATCTCTAAAATCTAAGTATCAAGACCGGGAAGGAGGAGTCGTCTACCGGGAAGGTCGTGTTGTTTACCGGGAAGGTCGAGTTGTTTACCGGGAAGCTGGAGTCGTTACACGAAAAGTAGACGAAGTGGAGCATCCGTTTGATGTGTAGCTTAGTAGACACCAAATGATCTTATCAGCTAAATCCCCTATACTATCGAAGGAGAAGTTGCCTTAAAAGATCATCTTTCTTCTGGATAAAGCAGGACAGGTGCATAGTAGGTGAGGTATGTTTTCTTCCTCATCTATGTAGCTGCGACTGAAGTCTTTTGATAACAGTTCCAGCCTTTTTGCGTGGGTGGCAATTAAGCAGTGACCCGTTAGAACACCGGTCATGGTTCTGACTTGGGACCTGTTTAGTGAGAAGAGTTCTTTAAAACGCTGAAGGTTTAAGGTTGCCCAAATTTTGCGTCTAAGGAAACCTGTGCTCATCTTAAATTAGCGTCGTGTATAGAGCTCGTATGGGTACGAAGCTTACAGGTTAAGAGAGGGACACCAAGCGCTGTTATATCTTGACATCTTGACTGCTCAGTTGTACCATGCCGAGCGAGCTCATCTGCTCTACAGTTCCCTGGAATATCTGTATGCTATGTCCCGGGATCCAGCATAGACGAATTTGAAGCTGCTTGGCTGTCTTTGATTTGCTCAGCTGAGGAAAGCCTTTGATGTTATTATGACCACATCCAGAGCCCTAAGAGCGGATTCGCTGTCTGATGGTATCAGGATATTTCTTGCCGATCTCCCGTTTACCCCTTGAGCCAGTCAGAGGCTACACAGATTACTATGACCTGGGCTTGGAAGACACTGCAGTAATTCGGTAGCCGGAGCTTTAGGTTTATATTAAACTCTTCAGAGTAGATACCACAACCTACTCGGGGTAGGTGGTGGGTGATTTGGACTTATTCCCAGTAAAGCCCAGTTTAACTGTGATTAAACATGAACTTTGATGTTATAACTAGCGACTTAGGTTCCAAGGTCAGACTTTTTCTGTGTTAGCTTCAACTATTCATCAGTAAATTTGACAGCAGATATTTAAGACGACTCAGAGTTACTGAACTTTGTTTTAGGAATTTTACTTCTTAAATCCTTTGTAATTTTCTGAAACCTTTAAAGAAAAGATTTTGCAAAATTTTTCATTATTTAAGACAGAAAAGTTGAGATTCCCAGCGCTTCTGAATGATCAATCAATTAGTTGATTCAAATGTTTGTTACTTGAAATTGTCATCAATCACTAAACTGAATGAATCATTACATAACAAATAATTTTAAGTAAATATTCATCAACGCATTTGTAAGCAATTTGAAAGATGTGTGAAGTGTGGAAAGTTTGCAGTATTGAAGCAGTTTCCTGCATTCTGTCAACGTTTTGTTGTGCGGCATCTCAACGTCAAACAAAGTTGGCCAACAATTTACTCAACTGCTACTTTTTCCACTTGTTCTTCTTCTTCTTCCTACTTCTTCTTCTTCTTATTTCACTTGCTCTTCTTCATATGCAAAGCTCCATGCGCCGAGACGTGTTAATGCCGGCGGCGCGTTGTACATTGTATTTAAAAATCGATAGACTGCCCGTCAGTCGATTGCCAAATCGTTTTGTGAATTTTTCACAGTAGCATTTTTTTTTTGGTTTTGCAAAAATTGGGCAATCATCTTTGGAGACTTCGCAAAACGCTTACAACGCACGCACAGTGCGCACATCACGATTGAATAAGTTTTCCGCCAGCAATTGGCGCGTATAAACATAACTTCTCATTTGTCGACTTGTCGACACGGCAGTCGAATTGATGGCAGTGGCGGCTGTGCGGTCGGTCGCAACATGTTGCCAAATGGTTTTATCGCTTCGAGAAATATGCACAACGACGACCAGCACTGAAAACATTTTAATAACATAACAACAATTATAGCAACAACAACAACAACAACAACAACAACGCGCTAAACAACTTGTCACCGGCAACAGTGGCGCTTTGCTTTGACGTTGCGCATCTCCGGCGACTGCAGCTGCATCAAAACGCTGTCCTTATCTGCGTCACAATATCGCCGCTGCCGCTGCCGCTGCGGCTGTCGGTGCTGCAGTGACGGCTGTTAAAATTTAATCACGGCTGGCAGTATGCAGCAGCAACACCAACACCAACAACCAAGACGGCGGAAATTAAACGACTTGCAAAGCGTTCGCGTTTGCGTTCGCGCATGCGCCGTGCGTCGTTGATCATGGCAATAAAAATATGACTTCGGCTTGTTTTTATCGCTGTCATTTTGCGCCGTTTCAGTGCGCGCGCCACTCTTGCAAGTGCACTGGTGCGCATGCGCAATTTGCTCCAGTCGAACAACAACAAAACAACTCTCAAAATTTTATGAAAATAAAATTAAAAGCTATCAGGTGGCAATTTTACAGCCAACGCATGGAAAGTGAAGGAATACTGTTGTTGTTGTTTTTGGTTTGTTTGGTTTGTCATTGCTCAGCAATGCAATAAAACCTCACGTACACACACAGCTTTTTTAAATCTTTTGCTTTCGTAGTAATTTGCAAATTTAGGCTACAAAATTATTTTTTATGCAAAATTTATAGTCACAGGTGCGTCAATGGAAAGCAAACTCAAAGCAAATAGATTCAAAATTAGTTTTTGGTTTTAAATGATTTAATCTAAATTGGAAATGTGAAGGCATTAAAAAAATTTTGTTTACAAAATTTTAACTTTTTTTAAACATAAACCAAACAAAATTTTATTTATTTATATGGCAAATTTACAATCACAGATGAGTCAATGGAAAGCAAAATAACTTCAAAATTAGTTTTTCGTTTTAAACGATTTAATCTAAATTGGAAATTTAAAGACAATACGATTTTTTTTTGTAATTTTATTTTATCTGAGCACAAAGCAAACAGAATTTCATATGAGTTAATTTTAATAAATATTATACAATTTTTTTCTAAAAGGATTCGTTAAAAATGTTGAAACATATCGAGGGATACATATTTGCAAGGACCTAACAGACATATTTTGGTCCTGAAGGTTAACAAAACAAAATTTAGTCAAAAAACCACAAATTTGCTCTGTCATTTCATATACATTTCTTCATCACTGCACAATCGCAAATATTTTAAAAAATTCGTTGAAATTTGTATGTCCTGCAAATTTTAAAATACTTGTAAAAAGACATCGGATACAAAAATTACAAACTGAGTATGCCCGATTACCATGAATAACCTCTAGTTTCACACCTTTATCATTTTTTCGATGGGTCTCAACCAGTGGTTCACACAGGATTTCATTTTGGCGGCTGAGGGGGTTTCATACAAAACTTTTGAGCCCAATACGAGTCGAAACCATAGTGATCTCGCAAAATGCTAGCAATGTACAGATATTTGAGAGGGGTTTGGACCCCCAAGCCCCATTCGTCCCTTTTGTGTGCGCCAGGGGTCTCAACAAAAATGGTTTCTTGTTGCACGTTGTTTTTGTTAAGCCAATAAGAGTTTATTTGAATTTGTTGTTGGACAGATTTTCCAATTTCAAACGCAATCTTTAAAAAAGTACACGGTGTTGTTTTTTAACTATGCATTTATTGATGCGAATAAACTGTCAAAGCAGCTGTCAGTGTCCAATTTCTTAAATTTTGTATCATCATGTTGGACCATTTATGGTTTGTGTCGTGCCAACACCCACACATATGGTCGGTCCAGGTCCCTAGGGTGGTTCGTGGTTACAGAAACAACATCTTAACTGAAACTAACGAACCGTGTTTATCCAGCAAAGTGATTCAAAGAGGCCAACGCTCCAGACCACACAACTGGTGAATCCATTGATTTCAAAAACATAAAATTCAATAAAAAAGTTGTATCTCGCTTTGGGACCAGTTAATTGATCTCCAAACTCGTGTAATTTGTAAACAATTACACGAACAAATATACGAAGTTGTCATAATTTTGACCCAGCTAAAAATAATTTTTTGTTGAACACAAATAAAACACTTAAATCAACTCAAATCAATTAAATACGAATACAAAATTCTCATATTTTATCAATGAATTCTCTTGTGTATTCCTCAAATGTAATAATAAAAATAAAACAAAAAAATAAAATAATTTAGACCAACTTAAATCTATAGAAATCTCTACAAAATTTTATTTATGAATTTTTTTCTTGTATTTTCCCTTTTTTGCTCAAACTTAAATCTACCAAAGTAAAACAATTAAACCAACTTAAATCTATCGAAATACGAGTGCAACATTTTCTCATATTTTATTTATGGATTATTAATTTTTTATTTTCTTTTTCTGCTCAAACTGAAACCCATCAAAATACAAAACTCTCTACAAAATTTCTGTTTTGGCTCAATTAGAAAATAATTTTTTATTAAACAATAAATAAACCCACAAAAAATCAAAAAACCAACTCAAACCTATTGAAATATGATACAAATACAAAATTATCTCATATTTTATATATAAATTTTTAATTTTTTTTATTGACAAAACATTAAACAAAAAATCTAAAACTAAAACCAACTCAAATCTATCTAAACACGAATACACAATTCTCCCATATTTTATTTCATATATTTGTATATTTCTTAATTTTTTGTTTTTTTTCTGCTTAAATTGAAAACCATCAAAATACAAAATTCTCTCTATTTCGGCTGAATGAAAAAATATTCTTCTAATAAATAAAAATTAAAAAACAAAAAATCAAAAACCCAAACCCAGCTCGAATCTATTGAAATAAAAATACAAAATCCTTTCATATTTCAATTTTTTTCTTTATGTTTCTTCCAGTTTCCTTTTTGGCTCAAACTCAAATCTAGCAAAGAAAAAACAATGACACCAATTTTTTATTTTCTTTTTCTACTCAAACTAAAATCCATCAAAATACAAAATTCTCTCTATTTCGGCTGAATTAAAAAGTATTCTTCTATTGAACACGAATTCAACAAACAAAAAATCATAAACCAAAACCAGCTCGAATCTATTGAAATACAAATACAAAATTCTCTTTTATGCTAATTATGAATTTTAATATTTTTTCCAATTTGTTTTGTTCATGTTTACTAAAAGCTTGAGCACAATGCCAAAGCTGTCAATGCATTGCAATGCAAAGCACAAATTGCACTCGTGAAAAAAGCCAAACAAACGCTGCAAAACCGCAGCAGTTATTTGCGCAGATTTAAATCAATTCCACGCTCCGCCTGCCCGATCAGATAAGTAAATGCTATAATTATAATTATATGAACCACACGCGGCTGCACCGACCGCAGCTGTGGACACTGCGGGCTGCAGCGTCTCATAGCCACAGGGGACGGGCGGGGCCGCGGTGCGAACAGCATCAAAGCGCGAAAACAAGTGCGCATGCGCGAACGCCAAAAATGCAATGACGGCGTGTGCTTTTCATTAATTACAGTAATCACACACACACACATATACACAAACACTGCTCTTTAGTGTTGTTGTTGCATTATAAGTAATTTGGTGCAGTTGTTGGTGCTGTCGAGTGTCGGCGACTGTTTGACTAATTGTGGGATATTAAAAGGTTGGGCCGTCCGACTGGCCGACGGCAATGCAATTGGTGATAATTGTGGTGATTGAGCGATGGGCCGAACTGAACGAACAGCCGACCAGTGCATAATTTCAGCTCGTCAGCACTGTTCAGCCCAGTGAAGCAACGTCGGTGGATTCAATTTCAACGCTGCACCAATTCAAATTAACTACATTTAATCATTAGTTAAGCACTTTTGAGTTCAACTAATCAGCTATGAAATGCAAACTTTCAGCACACCAACTGAACTGTTCGCCAGGCCACAGCAGCCAATTTCCAATTGCGGCCGTCGCGCACAAATGTCAAAACTCTAAGAAACATTGACAGCTGCTGGCCACAACAAACGCAACGGGCGCACTCACTCAACTCAACTGAAACAGGCTTTTCATTTTTCAGCGTTTTTCACCGTTGCAACGCGGCCGCACTAAAACTGCTTCTGCTTCTGTGTGTGTGTGTTAGTGTGTGTTGCGCTAGAAACGTTTTTGGGCGCGAAAAAAAGGCGAAAGCTGATGGTCGGCCGCTGAGTGCGTGGGCTGACCGGCGAATAAATTACGTCGCTGCCATTGGCGGCATAAATTTCGCAGTAGCCGCTGCGGCAGCAACAACAACCGAACGGAAAATAGGTTGCCACACTTTGGCGCCCGCACCAACCGCATTCAAACCGCACTGCGATAATTTTTAGTGGTCGTTTGCTGCCAATGCAAAACTATGATTTACCGACCAGAAGTGTTGGCAAGTTGCAGAAATCATTAGTTAGTTAGTTGCGTTTAATTTCGCTCGACACCTTTTTCAGCATTAAGCAGACGTTGAGTGTTGACAATTTGTTGCGGCTTCGGCTTTAGTTTACTTATGCGGCTTTGATTACTGTTTAATTTCTCGATTCGATATTTTTGCATTTCGCAGCCTGTCAGCACACGCCTTGACTTAACATTTATAATCGAGATTTGCCACAGTCGAAAATTACGGCCCAAAATTACAGTCACAGCCGCTTGGCGCTTGAAACGGTGTTGCCACTAATTTGCGCCAGCACTGACACTGATGGAACGCTGCCGCACTGACAGCCGCACTGACAGTACAACGTACGCGCATTCGATCAGCTGGACGCGCCACGTAACGCAGCGTGTGATTTACAGCTAAGCTTAGTTGATTTAAAACGCATGCGTTGTTGTTGTTGTAGTTGTTTTAGCTGGCAGCATTTCACATTTGCTGCGAGGCCGCCACTAACTACTCAACGCGTTTGCAGTTAATGCGATTTAGATTGAATGCGTTTTAACGCCATTTCTGTTTACATTAAATTATTGCATGCGCCAGCCGCAGCGTTGCCAGCGTGTTTGTTTTTTTGTATTTTTGGGCAACAGTTATTAAAACGCACTTACTAAGCTTTTACTGCGCACTGTCTCGATAAACCTAACTGCCGCACTAACTGCCACATAATTAAACGGACCAAACTTTCGATAGGCTCTAAGTGGAAATATCACTTAAAAATTGCAACAACAACAAATGATTTGGAAAATAAAATGTTGCGAATTTTGGGGGTAAAAAACTTCCCATTGCAGTATTGGCAGAGCAAATATTGAGATGGCAAGAAGTTTGGACGAAAAACTCAACGCTTAAACAGGGGTTTGGGTTCGGTTAAGTTAGGTTACCAAACGGGGAAAACTTTTGAAAACCTCTAAATGGAAATATCTAATTATTAAAAATTACAACAACAACCATGCGATTCACCAGCGATTTCACCGGTAAAAGTGAAAATGATGGGAGGTTTGGAGACGGAACCCTCACCGCAGTCTAAGTTAGATCGGATCAGGCTTCATTAAGAAAGTTTGGGTTGTTAGATTAGGTTTGGCTACGTTAGATTAAGTGAATTGGTTTGGTTGGATCATGTTAGGATTAGGTTAGCTTAGATTAGGTCAGAAGGGGGTGTGCAAGAAAGCTCGTTTCCTGCAATCTTGAAAACGCTTTTCATAGTTTAATTTTGGAATCACCTTCAACTTCTTCTGCGATATTTCCTCTATCACAACATTTGTCCCACAACTCCTTCCGCAAAGTGGTAACTTGCGTCTTGGGAATAGGAAAAAGTCACTGCAAAACGGTGTGAACGACTTTTTTGTTCAAGTTAATTCTGAAATGTCGGGCATTTTTGTATCAGAAGCTATTTGCAACAATTAAAATAATTGAAAATTTTCCACATTTTACTAACTCCCTGACTCACTTTCTGCCATTTTTTACTAAAACTATCAAAATTTACAAAACACTACAAAATTTATTTTGAATTCTGAATAGTTTACTCGATTTACTTGCTTTACTTGTAGTTGATGACGTTTTTAAAGAGGCAATTTTCTTAAACATCCCTGCTAGACATGACTGATGGGAATTTCAACACATTCAAACGATTTTCATTGAAACCAACACTAATGCATAGTTTTTTCAAAATTTCCCTATCATTTTGGGACTTTATTCTGTCGGTTGAAAAAATTCATTCGATTGTATTCATTACGACCATAAAATTACATATGCGAGCACGAGATAGCTGATATAGCCATTTTGCGGCACGTTTACAGCGTTACCATAAAAATATATTTTCTACTTTTAAAAATCCCTAAACGAAAACTTCATAGTCGCATAATCTCAGCAGGCTGCAATATCTTAACAAATGACATAGTATTACAATCAAATTCCGTAAGTATCAAAATAAATGGATTATGTACGTCTTGAAGTTGTACAAAATTAAGAAAATAACCGGAGTCGAAAAATCCCTAAATAATCAAAATTCCGAAATGGGGTAAACAATTTTAATGTTCACAAAAATTCGAAGTGGCAACACTGACTTGCCAATTTACAAAAAGCTAAAACAATTGTGTGAAAAGTTTCGTGAATTGATCCGAAATGCAGTAAACTAAACTTACAACTTCAAAATTGAAGGCGCTGCTCGAAACCGAAGATAAGTATTAATAGAAAACTTGTTTTTTAAATAATACATATCGTTAATTTTGTTAATATTTTGTTCAACAGATGGTGGACAGGAGCGAGGTGTTGGCGCAGAGTAAGCTGATGCGTGAGTGCAAGGTAGCAGTATAAAAATAGCATAATAATATTTAAATAATAATATTGTATTGTAATATTTAAATAATAATTTAATCTTATTAAATAAAGAAAATTAAACATTAAAAGAAATAAACATTGCATTACATTTTATTTTTAATTACTGTTGAAAAACAGTTCGGTCAGGACTGATTGTAAAAGCATCAGACCTGCTGATTTGAGTGAGCAGGACAACTATACGTTTGATTAGGTATTAAAAACTTGTGTATTAGAATGCGATACAAAATCACACCTACACAAAAATTCCCATCAGATTTTTCACTGGGCTCTTCAGAAACTGATGAGAAATCTGACTGAATTCCCATCACATATTCCGATCAGATGACTAGTCATATGACTGGAAGTGTTCTTGCAGGGATATTTAATTTTTAGAAAATTCTATACATACTTCTTTCTTCACTTTCATATTTCTTGCATTAAAAACGTAAAACGTCAACGTATTTTTCACTTCCTTCAATTTCTATCACTGAATTGTTGATTCTCTGCAGTTTTTTTACGTTTTTAAAGGAAATTTTGTTATATTTAATTTTTAGAAAATTTTGTACATACATACTTTAAATTATATTTTCTATATCAAAGACCTACAACATTTCTTTCGATATCGAAGGATACTAACAGTACTAACAGTGTTAACTTGAATTCCTGGTATTCTTGTAGTTAATTACTTTTCTAAAGCAGGAAATTTCTTAAGGTTTTATTTTTGGAAAATTATCTACATACTTTAAAAAACATTTTTTTCATTAAAGACTACAATTTCGAAGAATTATTTAATATTTTATTTTTAAAAATATATTACATCATCTTTTTTACGTTAAACTGATTGTTGATTCTCTGCAGTTGTTTACATTTTTAAAGAAGGAAATTTTTTATATTTTTTTTTTTAGAAAATTCTTGAATTAGAATTGCTGATTCGAATTACCTACGTCTTTGCATTCTCTGCAGTTGTTGACGTTTTTAAAAAAGGAAATTTTTTATATTTAATTTTTAGAAAATTCTCTTCATACTTTAAAATTTATAAATTATTTACAAAAATTAAAAACATTTTTATTGGAAACATTTTTATTTTTAGAAAACTGTCTACATTACATTTTTTATATTTTATTTTTAGAAAATTCTCTACATTATATCATCTTTTCAATCTTAGAGATTTTTAAATTCGAAGTCTTTTACATTTCTTTCTATTATCATGATTATGTTTTTAATTTTTTAGAATAATTTGCTAATTTTGTGGTTGAAAATCTTAAATAAATTCTCATTTATTTTTGTTGCTCGCGAATGATGCAATCGGTCGCCGCTTAATCCATGGGAAAAATTGCGCTTAATCGCTGCCAAAGTAATGACTGGCATTTTTTAAAATATCGGCAACATGAGAATAGTGCAAGTAAAATATTTGTATGCTGCAGCAAGCAAAAACCAAAAAAATTAAAAATATTCCATACAAAAATGCAAACACAAATGCAACGAATGCATTCCGAATCGTTTACAGCGGTTATTAGCGGCCGCGCATGTGCAAACGGGCGCGCGCACGCATGCATAATGAAGACAACAACAACAACAACTACGACAAACACAAAAACAACAAAACAAGCAGTCAGCCAAGCGGCGAGCTGCCAACTGCCAACCGCTGCCAGTGCCACACATTTTCCAATTTCAATTTAATTAACTCGAATTTTCATTTGTGCATTTGTTGTTGTTGTTTTTGTTGTTGTTTAAAGTAATTTGTATTTTTGCCTGACTGCTGCATTTTTTTAAATTTATTTTTATTTTGATTTTTTTTGGGAAAAATTGTCTTTTAAATTATGCGGCTGCCATAAAACGCTAATTGCCACAACAGCAGCGGCCGCGCAGCTCCAATTTTTACTGCGCCCGGTTGCTCGACCACTGCTTTAGCGTCTAAGTCCGGGCGTCTGGTTTATGTGGTCACTAATGAAATCGTAAATGCACTTTGAAAATGTGTCCGAAATCAGCTGAAAAGCAAATTTTTCGGGTTTTCTCTTTCTCTGCGCCGAACGTGAAAATCATTTGCAGCGTTGCCACACTGCATCGAGCGATATTTTCAGGTTGTTTATGCACTGCGCAGTCGGCTGGAAAATCCGCCAGCCTTTACATAACCTCATTTATTGATCGAGTGACGCATTTGTGGGGGTGTGTGCACAATAAAAATGTTTGTAAAGTAACTTTTTATGATATTTTTTAACATTTTTATGATTTTTTTCACACATGCAACACCAGTTCGAAATTTTCCATTACCATCAAAGTTAAAACATTTTTGCGATATTATGATGTGATGTGACGATATGATGTAATTGTCATGTGATAATGATACATAATGACTCGGCGCATGACAATGTGTCGGTGTTTTGAAGACATAATTTAATGAGTTGACACTATGAAGGCATGAGGATATAATGAAGCGATTAGACGCCACTGAGACGTTAGGTTCATATGACATTTGCACAAAACGTGGACATGACAATACTCATGTAGTGAAATGTGTATAATGAATACTTAGTAGCATGAATGATGATATGACGTTGTGATTTTGTAGTCCAGCCTTTGCTATGAGTACATGATGTTTTGATGATACGAGGATGTAATAGTGTATCGACTTGATGATATGATTAATCACACCATGATGAATACGTCAAAATGTAGTGAAATGACACAATGAAATGTGAATATTTTTAATTTCAAGATGTTATATAAATCAGCGATTTAATAGCTTAAAAAGTCTTACGCGTATCTTGGCGGCCATTTCGCATTGCTTCCTCTTGAAAAAACGCATTCTGGCAACTTTTCTTGCCTTTACTTCAATGATACAATTATCATCATAGTTCGTTAAGAGGATACGATTCTTAGTAGTTATATAGTTGACCAAAATTGTAAGGGATTTTTCATTAGCTATGTATCAACTTTGGTAGCTTATTGCTTCGACGTTTCTGGTGGCAACGCCGTAATTCTTCGACGGTTTTGTACCGTATTTTACCCAGTTTTTCTAAGCGTCTGTAGCCTCTGTAAAAGAGCATAGAAGACCTCTGTGCTACAACACACTACACAACGATGCAGCATGTCGCAGCAGAAGCCGATACCTGGACCAGTATTGAAAAACCAGCTTGAAGAAGGGAATATCAGACACCTGAACAACCGTGAGTTACTATGTAAATATCATTAGGTCGACGGGTCTAGGGAATGTTCTCGAACTTTTACTAGTAGGGGTCACAATATATCATTACTAGACTCAATGCATTACAACTCCAATAACATTTATATAACTATTTGGGGCGCCACACCATTCAACAGAGCATGGAAAATTATAAACATTTTTATAAACTGGGAAACGATAACTACTTTTTTTCCTCAATTGGATAACACGAAGCTGAACGACATGTGATTCTAACAAAACGATGCATTGTGAATCAACATCCAGCAGCTACGTTGGATTGGTCATGTCTCCCCTATGGACGGCGAAAAAGTTGTTCGACGAAATAAGCGGAGGTCGACGACGAAAAGAAGGATCCCTTCTTCTGTGGAAAGACTCAGTTGAGGACAACCTCAGATGATCCTTTTCCAATCACTCCCATGAAATTTTAGGCGCAATCATGAGCTGTGCGGCTGTAAGAAAAAAACAAATATACAGCTACACGGTGCACCAGCGACGCCTGTAAGGGGAAGCGGGCATAAGCGAAAACAGCGCACCAAGCTGATCTTAGCATAGTCCCCAACCATCCTGCTGTCACCTTCTCTACACAACAGAAGGCACTATGAGCTCACAACATTGGAGGCGTCTTTCTTAAGCGGCGGTAGATGACAGGTCCATAATTTAGGACTACCTGCCGAAACCAACACAAGGCAATGTCTTGTCTATGCTCTCGAGAGGAGTAACCAAGAGAGGGGCTTTGTCGAGTCATTTGTTTAGGGTAATAAACCAGAATCTTTGAAACCAGTAATGAGATCCAGCCCGATCTATGCAACAGAGTCATACAAAATTCGACCTCTTGGACCAATTTCCAAGAACAAAACCATGGAATAAGAACAAAACCATGGACGTTAAATTAATTATAAAAAATTCAAAATCAAAACAATATTGAATCTACACTGCAAAATCTACAAAATACAATATTGATGAACACTTGAATCTACAACTAAGGTATGCACCATGTCGCTCACAAAACACTTTTTCTTCAATCTTAAAAATTAGCCAAGCTTAATATAAAACTCGACGCTTCCATCACCGTTTTCACTGACGGCTCTTAGCTGACTAATGGCATAGGTGCTGGTCTCCACTCACATCCGTAGTACACCCAAAGGTCATTCAGTCTCCCGGACCTCGGTAGTATTTTTCAGGTGGAGATCTTGGCAATCTGGAGAGCTGCTGAGCTAATCCGTGGCCATTGGATTATCCTCCACAGATATCACAATCTTCGTGGATAGTCAGGCAGCCCTTAGAGCGCTGGAGTCGGCAGTGGTAAAATCATGGGTAGAGCAGAGTTACCGCACTGTATTCAAGGTATGGCTATCACCGAATCACCCTCTGCTGGATTCAGGGTCATTCTAAAGTAGCAGGGAACGAAGCAATGGACGAGATGGTAAGAAAGGGGAATATCTATGTGCTTCCTCCGATATCTGTCCTTTATATGTACATTGACAGGTTGAGCAAAATAAAGATAGAGTCCTCATGGCGCAGCAGGACGGAAGGTATTACCTGCCGGGCAGTATGCCCCTCACTTTCATTGAGGAAAACGCGATATGTGTTGTCTCTGAGTCGAATTTCTATTAAAAAGGTTGTTGAAGTCATCACTTGGCACTCTATTATTGGATCTATGCCTATCAAATGTCTTCTCTCGTCTGTAGAAGCAGCAGAGATGAAGAAGATGAAGATGTTCCGCTGCTCGGCTCTGCAGGAACGCCGACTCCGCACCCCGGGCAAGATTCCTAGCGGCCCTGGCTTGCGCGGCAACAGTTGAAATTCTGAATCTGCTCTCTTTTATCAAACGGTCGAACTGGTTTGCCCCGGATTGAGAGTGATTGGTTAGCTCCAGAATTATTTAAGAAGGGATTCACAATGGACCAGTCTGCTCTCCGAGTGGAAGTGCGTTCTCTGTGCTACACAAACCTTTCCCTTCTTGACCTAACCTAATGAAAAACTCTTCATTTGGGACAATGCCTTCATTGTGGAACTATTGTGTGGTGTTTCTTAATACTTTCCAGTATTCTCCTATGTTATCTAGGAACTCTTTAATGTTTCTTAAATAAACAACTTCGTTTTCTCAGTCTTAGTTTCTTTCCGTAAGCAGTTTTTTCCGATGTTGGCCTTTTTGCTAACATAGCTTACTAAGATAGCTTATAAGATATCGATTGAGTTCCTACTTAGTTCCTACTAAGAATCGGGATATTATGTACAGTCATGTTCTGCATTTAATTTTCAAGTGAAATTGAAATCAATTCACATTGACTTAAATCAATCAATGTGAACTAATTCCATGCTCACATGAAATTTAAATGCAGAACATACCAGATAGATAGTAAAAATTGTCATAAAATTATATGACACTCTATTGCAACTTCGATCTGGTGGCATAACCTCCTGCAGATGCTGTGTTTTGTTGCACTGATCTCTCGCCTTACGGTTTATCAACCAAGATTTGACTGCAGTCACAAGTCACTGACAACATTTCCAGCCACCACCGACCGCTGCCATTGTTGCTCGGCTGCAACAGCAGCTAACAAGGTTGCCACACCACGTTGCCAGGCTGCGCCGCGCCGATCCGCACCACAGTCACACCGTCATCGCCACTGGCGCTGTCACCGCTGTCAGTGGGTGGTTTAAATTAATGCGGTGCAACTTTGGTGCCGTTGCTCGCTACCTTCTGTGGCCGTGTGCCAGCATGGGCTCGGCGCGCCTCATGGCCGCCACTGGCCGCAGGCACTTGGCGCGTTGCATATTTAAATTGAAAACCGGCAAAAAACTATAAATCTCGGCACGGCGCGCAGACACTTTGCCAATGTGTCAATTCATCATATTAACTGCCTGATTGACAGGTTGCATATATCAATTTTCAGCTAACGCTATTGCAGTTAGCTTTGTTGTTGCCTTCTAATACGCGCCACATGTTGCACGCTGCTGCCACTTGACGGCAGCTGCCCGCATCGGTTCGATTCGAGTGCAAATTTCAATGTCGCCCAATATGGCGCAGCCGACGCACTCGACGCTGTCAGCTGCGCTTTATGATTGAATGTCATTTTGGCGTCCGCTGATGGATTTATTGCTGTCAATATGACAAATCGTTGCAGTCATTCGCGGCGGGCGTGTTTGGGTGTCAGCGCGTCAGCCTCTATGCAAATATCAGTCGACGCGCGACAAGGCGATAACTCAATTCGAGTCAAATTGAATGGTCGCCAACTTTATTGCGCTGCCCCGAAATGACATAATTGACCGGCGCAACATGGCATCGTGTCGCCGAGTTGACAACTAATGTCGGTCATTATGTTGAACAGAATTAACTCTTTGGACATAAGAAATGTTCATTGAATTGGCAATTTAAAGGAAATTAATCAATTTTGTATGGCATTGAAAAAAATATTTGAGTTTATTGTTTTAAATTGCCTGCTACATATTAATTTAAATATTTTTTTAAATATTAAATTAAATTAAATTAATATTTATTAACACAAAAAAATAAATAATTTTGAAGTTAAGTTCAAACGAATCGATTCTCCTAACCTTTTAACTGTTTATATCGATTACGCTTGTCATGGCAAGCAAAATTTTTTTGTCCTAAAAATCCTTCTGAGAGTCAAAAATTCGTATAAATTTCAAAGCAAATCTTCTCATTTTTTCCCTAAACATTTCATCTTGAATTTCCATCCTTCCTCTAAAAATCCTTCCAAAAGACCGAGATCTCGTTCTTCTAAAATTCTTTCCTTGAGTGATTCTTCCAAATTTAGGATGAAACTTCTACATTTTTTCTTCTAAACTTTTTAAATAATTAATAAAACAGGTAATTATTTCTCTTAAGAACCCGAATAGGTTTCTTTCTTCCAAATCATATCAGCTCGAAATTCTTCCAAATCTAGAGAAAATCTCCTAAGCTTGTCCTAAGATTCTTCTAAAACCCTAAGATTCTTCTTTCTTCTTCTTCTTAGAGACCGAGATTACACCAAACTTAGGAGGAAATCTCCAAAACTGGCAAAATCGATCTTTTAGGCGACAATGTTTTGCAAACTACGATCCCCTAAAATTGTTTTTTGAAGAGTTCAAATTTTTTCCAATTTAAAAAGAAACACTTTTCAATTTTCGCCTAAACAATTCTTCGTCCTGAAATTCGCCCTAAGAAACCAAGAAAGTCACTTTCTTCTGAAATTCCTACTATCAGTTCGAAATTTACCAAATCTAGGAGATAGTTTTCTAAACTAAACAATTCTTTACTAAAACTTTCCTCTCAAAAAACCAAGAAGAGATCTTCCTTGTCCAAGTGTAGAAAGAAGTCTTCAACACTAAAAGATGTTTTACTAAAAAATTACTCCCAAGAGACTAAGAAGGTCTCTTTCTACAAAAAAGCTTCCTATCGAAATTTTTCAAAATCTAGGAAAAATCTCCTAAGATTCTTCTTTCTCCTTTTTCTTTTTCTTCTAAGAGACCGATATTATACCAAATTTTGATAGAATTCTCCTAATCTGGCAAAATGTATCTTTTAGGCGAAAATGTTTCGCAAAATTCTTTTCCCTAAAATTTTTCCTAAGAACCCGAAACTCTTCCATTTTAAGAAGAAAATCTTTTAAAATGTATCTTTAACAATTCTTCCTTCTTAAAATCTTCCTAAGAGATCGAGAATGTCTCTTTCTCCTAAAATTAATTCAGTTTGAATTTTTTCTAAATCTAAAAGGAAATCTTCTAAACTAAAGAATTTTTTACTACAAAATTCCTCGCAAGGGACCAAGTCTCTTTCTTCAAAAATGCTTTCTATCAGCGGTTCTGGAACCTAGCCCGAAGTGGCAATCGAACCTAGAGCCTTTGCTGCGAAAAACCAGCAAGGTGCCCTCTAGACTATCGAATCTTACTACTAAAAGGTTGAAGTTGTAAAGACATGAATCAATCTTACACCTTGTCTGCATCTGCAAGGCTCGTTTTCTGCTTGGGCTCTTTTTCAGTTTCAAAACAGATTGCAACCTTCTTTCAAGAGAATCTCAACCATGTCGCAAGCGTAGATGTAAATGGCTTTAAATGTCTCATTATAAGTTCTGGATGGTTCAAACTTTGGTGACTAAGTCTTGAAGTATCGCAATGGACCAAATTGGCATATTGGTGGCTTTATATCTAATCTGACTTCAGGTAGCCTGGACCACCTAACCTTATCATCTTCACTATGAGTAGAAAACCATTCACAATGGAAAACCGAGAATGATGTGTTCTTTGTAAAATTTGTTTACCAAAAAAATTAAGAGTTGAAAATCTTCAATGGTGGTTAAAAATGTTACCTTCCTCACAAATGTGAACAGTGCCTAATGACTTCATAGCACAAATGCTCGAATGAACTAAAATAAGGTGCAATGATTTTACAGCTCATTCTTCGAAACTGTGTTAATTGCATGCAACATTACAACAAAAACAACAACATAACAAGTATTTTACATAAAATGTTGCACGTTATTTAATGCAAAAACCAATGGCACTTCACACCATTAACAGGAACAGGAGTTCAAAAAAAGGCAACAAAGTTTCATGAAAAAGTCGAGTGCATCAAATGTTGCAAGTGCAGTCAACCTGCAGGCGGCACATTTAAACAAGACATTAACTTTAATTGATTATTGAAAGTGCAAAAGCAATGCCAGCAAAAAACAAAAACGAGTCAGAAAATGACCGAAGAACAAAACTGGAACCAACGTTGATGATTTGCTGCTGCGAGATTGTCAAAATGATTGTTGCCGGAGGCGAAACTCAGGCATGAGATATGCCATTATAATTACAACAACAACAACGACGCGCCAACTTACAACATTGCAGCGAAGACGTTGCCACAGTGCTGCAAAGTTAAAACCAGGCGGGTTTTATGTTTTTTATATTTTAGACTTTAATACGATTTTTTAAGTTTTTCTTTCTTCCTTTTTAAATTTTTCATCCTGCAACTTGCAAATGAGGCACATTAAATGCTTTTAAAGGCCACTTAGCCGTAATGATTTACAGCTTCAATTCACGCAATTAAATTGGAATTTTCGACAGAATTAATGTGCAGCAAAATAAAACAGAAATTGACAGCAAAAACAACAACAACATTAACAACAAGTGAAAATGGCGTTCGAGCAGGAGCGCTGTGCAGGCAGATTTATGACCTTTTTGCATAAAATAATGCAGGGGCGGCAACGAGGCGGGGAACACACTAAACACTGCAAAAATAATGAATGGCAACTTTGAGTGGCATTGAAAAGTCATTAAAATTCTTAACAAAAGAGTGGACAAAAAAGTGATAAATTTTTATAAATATCTTGAATTTTGACAAAATTTATTATAAAAAAAATTTATTGAATTATATTGCCAAACGTTTGGTTGCAGTGTTCACACTTGTGGCCAATTCAATGTCACAATTAGCTCAGTGTACAGACACACACACATACACACGTATTGTTTAATCTGTCAGGCGCAGGTGAGCACATTGTCAGCAACATCAACGTTGCTGGCAACAACATCAGCGCCGTTGTTTGTCGACTTGCATTGTTCGCTGTTGCAATGACAATCGGGTTTGACAGCTCAATGGAGCTGAAGTCATTGGTGAAGCCAAAAATTAAGTCAAGTATCATCAACACAAGCAACAACAACAATAACACAACACTTGCTACAACAACAGCGAGGTGGTCGTGTCCATATCAGGAATAACAACAACAACAATAAGAACATTATTGACCAGCAGCCGCATCCATTTCAGGTGTTGGCTGTTGCTGTTGCTGTCATGTGTGACAATATTTGTTGCTGTCAGTGTTGTTGTTGTTGTTGTCGAGTCTTTTGTTTTGTGTTGCATACCATGTAAATGTCTGTTCGATTGTGCTGCTGGCTGTGGGCTAATGTTGACAAAATTGCTTTGACACTCTGGCCACAGGATGAGTTGGATGGATGAAAGGAAGGATGCCTGCACACATTTGTGTTCGCAGGTAGAAAAATTCCAACTGAAGTTGCGTCCAATGGGTCATTGTTGCCGCTCACCCAAACGGAATGGGTTAGCGAGGTGTTGACGGTTTATGCGCCTCGTTTGAACAAAACACAATTTGACACTAAAGCGTTCGCCAGTCAAGTGTGAGTCAGCGCCCATCTCGAGTAGAAAAGGTTTGAATTTATCTAACAGGGGCACAATTTTCAAAGAAAGCACGAAAGTGAAGTTGAGATGAAGATTGAAATTAAAGCATAGACATGAAGTGTGGGCAAGTAGGCACCAGTTGATAGTTTTGTCTCCAACAACAGTTTAATCGCATCGGAGCCTGTCCTGTCTGCTCGACTTGACTGCAATTTATTTATAGTGCACACTGATTGCACACTGCAGCTCAAAATTTGCACTCATGAATATAATTATTCATTTTATTGAACACATGCTTACACAAATATGCAACCATAAGTCTATCATTATTAGCTTTAATAGTTAATCAGAGCGTTCTGAAAGCATTTAAATGCAATTTATGGCGCACAAAAGCTCTACGGCCACAACAATTATGGAAAAACTAAGCAGCTACGGAATGTTCATACACTGAAGAAAAAAATTTACAGAAAATTTTGACATATTGAAATAAATAGAAAATAATTAAAAACTACAATAACTACAACAACTAAAAACTACAACAATTAAAACAATCAATGTTTTCATAACAAAAATTTTTTTTAATTTTGAATTTAACCGTAGACCTACGTTGCGGTGGTTTTGGACCAAATTTTTTTTTTTTGCTTCTAATATTTTTTTAGTTTGTTATTATTTTTAGCTGTTTTTTCATGCCTTTCTTACTTGGATATCATCTATTGAATTCAAACAGGTTTACATTTTAAAACTAAGTTGGCTTTGCATTTTTTGTAATTTGTGTGTGTGATTTTAATCTGGGTCGTTTTCGACTCATTTTTTTAACGTAGGTCTACAGTTAATTTCAGCTAAATTAATAAACAAGGAAAAGAGAATAGGGAACTTAATAGCGGACCCGCTTAGAGCATAAACGGATGTTTTTAAGAGTAAATAGGGGTGGTTAAAAATTTAAAAAACTCATAAATTATGGAAAATTATTATTCTAAAAATCATAAATTTTGAAAAATTATAAATTATGGAAAAATGTCATTTTAAAAATCACAAATTTTGAAAAATCATAATTTTTGAGAAATCATATTTTGGAAAAATATTATTTGAAAAATCATAAGTTACTGAAAATTATTATTTAAAAAATCATAAATTTTTAAAAACCGTAAATTTTGTACAATTAAGATTTTTAAAATCATAAATTTTGAAAAATCATAAATATTGAGAAATCATATTTTGGAACATTATTGTTTTAAAAATCAAACATTTGGAAAAATCCGAAATTATGGAAAATTATTATTGTAAAAATCATAAATTCGGAAAAATCATAAATTTCGAAAATTCATAAATTATGGAATATAATAATTTTAAGAATCATAGTTTTTGAAAATTAGAAATTTTGAAAAAAAAATATAAACAAAATTCAGCAAAATTCAAATTCAGTTTCGAAAAGAAGCGAAAACAATCAGATTTCATGATTTTAATTCAAATCGTTTTCCAATTCCAATAAAAATCAATTCTATCTTGGTTTCTACTACAACCTTGATTTTTTAATATTTAAAACAACATCTAACAAATGTTGTTCCTAAATTTCAAGTTTTTAAAGTTTTCGAACAAAAGTGAAAGTATAAGTTGAACGTTGGGAAACCTCGCCCAATCGACCCATTGGAAAACGCTCAACGCGCTTTGAACCTTTGACTTTTCAGCACCTAAGCGGACTATTTAACAACACTTTTTTCTATTCTCTATTCAATACAAAATCAAAAAGATTTTAATCAATTTTAAAATGCCATAACTTTCGAAAATTGTAATTGAAATTTTATAGAACAGCAAATTAAAAAGGTTATGTTTACTGATAAAAACAATTTTTTATAGAAACAAATTTTGTCTTCCATGTTTATATATCGTAAACGTTTGAAGTTTTTTCAACATTTTTTTGAATTCTTCATTATAAGAAAAAGCCAGCAAAAAGTTTTTAATGAAAACATTAATTTAATATTGACAGTAAAGATAATTCGAGGCAGAATCACCTAATAGGGGTACCGGTTAATTCATGCGGTTTTCTAACAGATGGCGTAACTTGATTTTGTGAACAGTGATTCACCTTTCTAAATATACATTGAAAAGCTATTGTCATATAGTTTCAGAATCAGAATCTGTCATTTAGCTGAAGCGTAAACAACAATACTTTTTCTTACTCTGAAAATGTCGAATTTTGTGCCGAATAAAGTGTTTTTGCGGGGAGTACTTCTTCATTACTTCAATATGAAGAAAAAGGCTGAGCGTACGTGCCAGAAGTGGTTTGCACGGTTTAAAAGTGGCAATTTTGACTTGGAGGACGATGAACGGCCCGGACAGCCAAAAAAGTTTGAAGAACACGAATTGGAGACATTGCTCGATCCATCTCCAACGCAAGAAGAACTTGCAAAATCAATTGGCGTCGCTCATCAAACCATTTCCGATCGTCTAAAAGCAATGGGAATGATCCGTAAGGTAGGCCATTGGTGCCGTATAAATTGAAGCCAAGAGACGTCGAACGCCGATTTTTCACGTGTGAACTGCTTCAACGGCACAAAAGAAAAAGTTTTTTGCATCGAATTGTCACTGGCGATGAAAAGTGGGTCCATTATGACAATCCAAAACGTCGAGCAACGTATGGATACCCCGGCCATGCATCATCATCGACGGCCGTTCAGAATATTCATAGCCTGAAGGTTATGCTGTGTATTTGGTGGGACCAGCTGGGTGTGATCTATTAAGAGCTGTTGCAACCGAATGAAACGATCACAGGGGAGGTCTACCGACGACAATTGATGCGTTTGAGCCGAGCACTGCGCGAAAAACGGCCGGAATATGAACAAAGGCACGGCAAGGTAATTTTGCAACATGACAATGCTTGGCCATATGTTGCACAGGTCGTCAAAACCTACCTTGAAACGCTCAAATGGGCGTTATAGTCCAGACCTTGCGCCATCCGATTACTATCTCTTCCGATCAATGCAACATGGCCTGGCTGACCAGCACTTCTCCAATTATGAAGAAGTCAAAAATTGGATCGATTCGTGGATAGCGGAAAAGCCGGCCGAATTTTTCAGAAAGGGTATTCGTGAATTGCCAGAAAAATGGGAAAAAATTATAGCTAGTGATGGACAATACTTTGAATATTAAATTTGTAACCATGTTTTCACAATAAAGCTTCAAATTTCAAAAAAAAAAACCACGAATTAACCGATACCCCTATTAACTAAACTAAATTTAAAACAAAAAATTTTGTTAACTAGACGGACTAGTTTTTGGTGAGCAGCCATTTGAACTAATCAGCAACAGACTTCAAAACCCCTAACACAGTCTTTGGTAAGCCGTTGTTCATCAAGATTCTATAAAAGTATTTTTTTTATTTTTTATTTATTTATAATAATTTACATAGAAAGAAAATTTTTATATAAATTAAAGTACGCAGCACTGGCTTCAAGGCCTTCAGCCGCTATAAAAGTATATAAGGGAGAATACATTCAACGAGGAGGAATTTGTAATTTATTTAAAATTTGTTTTAAATCGACAAACCTAACTCAAGTTTGAATTTTTAGGACATTTTCGTAAACTATTTTTCATATTTATTTATTAGAATAACATAAACTATTCAAAGTATTCTATCAACTATGTTGACAGCCGTCATTGATGTTCCTAATATTAGCCGATATATTCCGTTTAAAAACACCAAATCTGTAGACAACCATTGGAGATTTCTTTCAACCACTTCCAGTAATACTGTAAAACATATTTTGTAATTTTCAGCCAGCTCAAGCGGCCAACTGCCATATAGAATTTACCGCCAAACTTCATGTATCTGATTTTCCCACCATCGAGTCGCATTTGACGACATTTTTCTTTCGAGTGCACTGTAGCAAATTATCCTTTGCGCCAGCAGCAACAAATTGCCAACATGTTGTGCCGAATAATCGAATTAAATTTGCGTCTAGTCAACGCGCAAGAACGACACCAGCCGCTCGCAACTGGAGGCCTGAATGCATGGTAACAAAATTCTATTAACTGCCGGCGCGCTAGTTGCATGCAACATGGCCAACTACTAATGTGTGCGTGTGTGCAGCAGATACCGCGACAATATTGCAATCAAGCGAATAATTCAATTAAAATGAAATTAAAAGAGATTTGCAAAACACAAGTAAACGCTGCCAGCGCCAGCGCCAATGACAACCAAAAGCCATCGACTGGAAGTGTGAAAAAGCCACCGTTAGGGGCACACACGACAAGCACTTACAAGCGTTTGCCATGTCGCTGGCGATTTGGCGACACGAACATGCAACAAACCGTAAGTGGAGGAGACAATGTAATTAAGCGAACTTAAATTGTGTCCAATAGTTGAGAAAAGTGCGTCTATCCGTTTGCTCGAATGTCCGAGTGCGCATTGCTCTGGACACTTCTCCGTCCCTCCGTTCGGCTGTTCGTTGGCTGTCTGCATTTTGCTTACAAATCAATTAAATTGCAAATTCACTTGGAAATCTGTGAAATCACTGTGCGGCAGTGTCCATGTTGTTTTTATTGATTGCATGCGACTGCGTACAATTCGGCGGTTCGACGAGACGTGCACTGCGGATATGTTGAACTGTTTTTTTTGTTTCATAGTTCAAACGACATTCAGCAAATGCAGTGCGGACCAAAAGTCTTTGCATATTTTATGCGTGTGATTTCTGCTCCAATAAAGCTGCAACTTTAGCGCGAAACGAAGCCAAGAGTTGGCACCCTTTGCGGACATTTGCAAACTGACGTTGACATTTCGCTCACAGAATGATGCAATAAAGTTGGGTTCAGATTTCAGTTCGTTTAGTTCAGTTTGTCTCAATTTGTGTTAAAATTCGATTTTTCAAGTTATTTGTGTGTTGAAAAAAGTATGAAAAAATCTATAAATAAAGTTCATGTGACACTAAAAATTAAAAAAAATTAAGAAACAATTTAAAGAAAAAATGTATACCTTTCATATTCAAATCGATTTCTCAGTAGAAAAATAGTGAGCAATCACTGCACTCAACTCGACCAACGTCAGCGTCATCCACCGCATCAGCAGCCATGCAAATATCTTGAACGGCCAACGGCATCAGCGGTCATCGTCAGCGTCAGCGTGAGCAAACAGCGGCCGAACAGCAATCATGACACTTCACCGGACCCACTGCACCGTCGCACCGTTGAGCGCCTCAACACTTGTGTCGACGCATTGGGGAAATGCATTCGAGCTGAACGACTGCAGCGCTTTGATCTGCGCCGCCCAGTCGCCTACAACAGCCACAACAACAATAACCACAAATAGCATTAAGCAAAGCCAATCAATTGCACTGCCATTTCCGTTTACACCAGTTTGAAAGGAAAACAAATAAAAGTGTTCAGCCCAACAAAGTGAAATTTCCCGCATTTCGCTCACCAATCGCAATGTTGTCATTGTTGTCGTTGGTGTTGTTGGTGATGTTGATGTTGTTTTCGACTGGCGTCAGCGGCAACAATGAAGCGCGAGTCTTGTTTGCCAACGAACCGGCGCGTCATTTTCCTTCCTTTACCAAAAAATTCGGTCAATATTTGTGCACATCAAATAGTTAACAATAGTTGAAGGAAAAGGGGTGAGCAACAAAGTGAGCTGTCACATTCAGACAGCACTTTTGTGATTTTGATCTCGTTGGGTCGAAATAGTTGCTGGCACCTAATTGACAAAATGTCGTTAATCATTCGCATCATAAAAAATTCAAATTCGAATGAACTCTGCAAAATGCCATTTTAATTAAGTGCTAAAAGGTATAAAACACTGAAAAATTTCAATAAAAATAAAAATTCCAACAATGAAAACAAAACAAAACTTTGGCCAGAATCGATGGCAGTTGTAAGAATTATGGCGGCGTTTAGTTGTGTCTGTTGGCGAACCTTAAACAGTTTGAATGCTACAAAACATGTGTGCAACATAACACGAAATGTTTGTTTCATTCGAAGAGCTCTAAACACATAAATCCCACGCAACGCGCCACAAATCTTCGCCAATAACACCTTCAACCGAATGCTTAGTCGGTGGAGTTGCCAGACTTTTTGAAACTTGATTCAAGTTTTATTGAAAAACTGTTCAAGAAGATAACAGTTCAGCTCAAATTGTTTAATCTTCAAATATTATTATTATATTATTATTATATAGCTTTCTACGAAGCTAAAATCAAATTCTATTGTCAAAACCCTATTAACGTTCTATTTGGAATACAATTTCAATCGTAATTGAATGTTCAAAAGAAATTATTTGATGTTTGTGAGAAAATTAAAATTCCAGCAATATCTCCAACAGTGGCATTTGGGTCTCTTTACAATTAGGTTTTTCCTAAACTAGCAGGTTTTTTATTTCCAGGCCCAACCCACTTTGTTAGAATCTTTGACTTCCTCGACGGAATGACGCCCGCTAAGCTTTTTACTAATCCTTTTTACCATTGTAACACCAACACCGACTTAACCCATTAGCGCATAATGTTCCCATTTGGAAACACTTACTTAAACGAGCATATTATTCAAAGGTATAGTGTTGCCATTTCTTTCAGAAAATTAGCTCGAAAGTCGAAACAAAAAATTGGGCACTAATGGGTTAATTTGCTATTTTTGGTCTACGGACAGTAATCCTGCAAAGTGTACATTTGTTTCATTGCTCAAGAAAATGAAAATATTAAATATTAAGATTACAGACTGCTTAGCAGAACATGTCACTCATTCATTACACTAACATTTCTTATGTGCCGCCCACGTTGACCCATCTACCGAAGTTCGATGACTTGGTATCTGCACTGCGGGATGGGGCTTTGAAAACATAAACATTCTGCATGTGGAACCAATGTTCTTAAAATTGATTTTTATCAATAAGAAATAATTTTTTTTTCGACAGACGATGTCGTATCTTCTTTCTTTGTTCAATGTTAGTATAAAGAAATAACTAATAACTGATTGATTCCTAAAAAAAAAAATCTTAGAAAAAATATTCACTTATAGCAAGAAATATTCCTTAAAGACAAAACATTCGAACTACTTTTCAGATAAAAAATATTCATATTCTTAATTTTTAATATTTTATACAAATTTTTGCATGCAACGATTTTAAAAATTCTGGCAACCACTCGACACACTTCCCAGCAAGCTACCAGCCAAGGAGAAGTGCACAAAAGTAACCCAACAAAATATATGAACTCCATTAAAGCAGCTCATAAATATAAAGCGCACCTCTACAACAGCAACAACAACAAAAAGCAAAAGTAAAATCCCTAACCATCAGCTGAACAAAAACCATTGACACACCAACAACGCACACGAAACCACACAAATCTTTTGCACTGCAATCCAATTTCGTAAAAATGCGCGACCGTTTTTTTTCGATTTTGCATTCGTTTTGCTTTCATTTAATTTAAACTCAATAATGACATCGATACGCGACGGCGACCATTGTTTGCCAAATGATAACTTCATTTCGCAAAAGCCATAAAAGCGGCACCGAGTGCCGCCTGCCGTCAGAGCGCGATGACCAACGAGGGGTGCGAGAGGAAGGCGGCGTGAACAGAATGCAGACTAAGAAGCGACCAGACAAATCGCCACAGCAACTCAAAAGCGACAGCAAATTACGCTGCCCTACCAGGTGGTAACGGCAGCAAGCAGCGCTGCAGGAGCGCCACAAGAGGGGGCCGCCGGTGGTGGGGTGCAAGCGCGAAAGAGTTCGATACGCACCGCAGCCTGTCATCATATTTCAGCCTAATCCTGATTAACTATCGAAAATTGCGAATATTTATGCCAAAACACTTTATTAAACGCTGTCGCGGCTGCTGCTGCGGCTGTGGCAAGTGGCGGTACCTGCTCGACCCACAGCGAGGCCAGCCACGCAACAATAGCACAGCGTCGCCCCAGCCAACGATTCAAAGCAATCGATCGCGAAGGCATTGATCGGGCGGCTGCCCCAACAACACCAACACACGCCGGCGGCTAGACGTTGCCTCCGGAACGGGGCCACGGTCACCCGAAGAGGTTTGAAGTTGAAATTCATTGGAAAAACCAAAACTCACTGATTATACGTCTGTCTGTTTGTCTGTCTGTCTGACTAAACGCGCAATTCCGTGCCACAGTTTTTGTTTGCTTGTCTCGCTGCCACTTGCGGCCACTTTGTTTGAGGTGTGTAATTGTGGTGTTGCAGTTGTTGTTGTGATTTTTGAACCTGATAGCGAAAATTTATGACTTCATTAAGGTAACAAGCAAATATGTTAATCCTCGCATTAGTTGTTAGGTGCGTTCAAGGAAGTTGACCCATTTCAAAAAATAGCACAACCGACCGGTAGTTCCACTAATTCACCAACGAAAACATTGTCTACAAAGAATTCTCTTCAACTCCTGTTTCACTCTTTTCACACCTAACTCATACACACACACAGACATTAGTGGAGACGACACCAAAAATATTTATTAGCGCTGAAGACAGCAATGTCTCAGTCTTTTATGTGTTCCCGGTACAACTAAATCGATTGAAAAATTTCCAGTTATTTAGGCGAAAAGTTTTGCAGGCAGAATTGCTAAACAAATTTCAAATATTTTAGGTCAGCATAGCTTTGCATTTGAAGACTGCAAGTTGCGACCGGAATGACTAACTTTGTATTCGAAGACTATAAGTTGAGCTAAGCCTGAAGAATGGAACGAAGTTTGCCTCTGAAGTTTCAAATATTTAAGACTAGAATCACTCACTCACTTTGCATTTAAAGACTCGATTTGAGTTAAGTCTGAAGAAAGGAACGAAGTTTGCCTCTGAACTTTCAAATATTTCAAGCCAGAATCACTAACTTTGCATTCATAGAACTCGAGTTGAGCCTCTTTCATTCATTAATTTCATTTTCATTCATTTCAGAACTAGGCTTGAGCTGAGCCTGGCGAAGGTAAAAACGTTTGCCTCAGATTTGTAAATTATTTCAAACCAGAATGACTAACTTTGCATTCAAAGAATTCGAGTTGAGCTGAGCCTAAGGAAGGTGAGAAAGTTTGCTTCAGAATTGTCAAATGTTTCAGGACACAATGACTAACTTTCCATTCGAAGAAACTTGCATTCAAAGAACTCGACTTGGGCCTCTAACTTTTCATTCAACGAACACGGCTTGAGCTGAGCCTAAGAAAGGTGAGAAAGTTTGCTTCAAATTTGTCAATTATTTCAAACCAGAATGACTAACTTTGCATTCAAAGAATTCGAGTTGAGCTGAGCCTGAGGAAGGTGAGAAAGTTTGGTTCAGAACTGTCAAATCTTTCAGGACACAATGACTAACTTTCCATTCGAAGAAACTTGCGTTCAAAGAACTCGACTTGAGCCTCTAACTTTTCATTCAAGGAACTCGGCTTGAGCTGAGCCTGAGGAAGGTGAGACAGTTTGCCTCAGATTTTTCAATTATTTCAAACCAGAATGACTTACTTTGCATTCAAAAAATTCGAGGTGAGTTGAGCCTGAGGAAGGTGAGACAGTTTGCCTCAGATTTGTCAATTATTCCAAACCAGAATGACTAACTTTGCATTCAAAGAATTCGAGTTGAGCTGAGCCTAAGGAAAGTGAAAAAGTTTGCATCAGAATTGTCAAATATTTCAAGCCACAATGACTAACTTTGCATTCGAAGAACTGGAGTTGAGCTAAGCCTGAGAAAAAGAAAAAAGTTTGCATCCGAATTGTCAAACATTTTAAACCAGAATCACTAACTTTACATTCAAAGGCTGCAAGCTGATCTAAACCTGAGTGAGAAAGAAAGTTTGCATCAAAATTATCCAATATTTCAAACCACAATGACTAACTTTGCATTCGAAGAACTCGAGTTGAGTTGAGAATCACTAACGTTGCGTTCAAAGCTTGCGAGTTGATCTAAAGCTGAGGACGTAGAGAAAGTTTACCTCAGAACTTTTAAACAATCCAGACCAAAGGGACCAGAATAACTTTGCATTCGAAAACTGCAAGTAGAGCTGAGCCTGAGGTAAGGAAGAAAGTTTGCTTTAGAATTTTCAAATATTTATTTAATGACCAGAATAACAGCATTCGAACGATACGTGTTGAGTTGAGCCTGAGAAGAGGAAGAAATTTTCTGCAGAGAGATGACCATTGCTGAATCTACGCTTTTCAAAAAAGCTGAATTCAGGTATTAAGAAGTCGCCTAACACGAGATGAAGACACCAGCAATGCAAATCTACTTCGAAGACAGCTCGAAGAGAAAAACTAGCGACGCATCTAACTTCCAATTCGACTTAAAAACACAGATCAACAATAACTTTACCTCATCAGAAGGTCTCATCGGTTCCTCTGACTGCAGCTGACATGTAAAAGAATCTCAAAGAAGTTGTGTTTTAAAATTAAGTTAAAGGACAAAATAATCTTAAATATTAGTCACTTATTTTCATTATAAACTAATATTCTATACCATGAGACTAATACAATTGTGGATGTGGTGCAATTAAATTTAAGCCCATTTGTCTACTTTATTTCACTAATACGAAATTATTTATATTTAAATTATTTATAGCAATGCATTATTTTCCTTCTCATGAGAGTAAAAAACAAAAAACCCATTCAAAATCTACTAAACCAAACAAATTATTAATTGCATTTTTCTCGCATGTTCTTAGTCAAACTCAATTAAAAGACTTTCGGCCTTTTCGAAGCCGTCCATGGCCGGCAATGACAATGTGACAACGCCAGCGCAGCGAGTCGGCTCAATGTTGGCCAAAATCCGTCACATGATTATCTACGCGTGCACGATCGGGAATTGATCAATTACGGCACTTTGTCAGACGGCAAACGCTGACGCAGCGAGCGAGCGAGCGTAGGTTGAGCGCGCACACACAAACTGCGTTTTTGCGTATCTTAATTTTTATCCACGAGAATTTGCATAAAACTCAAATGCGGCCGATCGAGTTTGGCGCAACCCTCCTATTCGCACATAACCTACAAAGCAGGCAGCGCTTTGCCTACCTACCCATTTAATTTTGAGGTTATCGCGCGCATTTACGGCGCTATGCGTTGCGCTCCGAGCCATGTGAAAAATTGCCAAATGCCTGTGCAGCGCTGAGTCAGCGCATGTCATGTGATAAGACAAATTAAAATATGAACATTTAAAGTGTCACTCGAATGTCTGGGCGCTGCTCAGTCGCTGAGGTTAACAATATTTCAATGCAATTTAATGTTAATTTATGGCATAATATTTCAATAGTTTAGTGTCAAATAGTTTGTGGCGTGTGGGCGACTAAAGCTTGCTGGCATATTAACTCAACGTATTAGATGTTTATAATAAATTTTGAATTGTGTTTTGCATAATTTTAGGTTATTTGAATTATTTGAATATAATTTTGCTTAAAATGAATTCGTTTAATTAGCATAAAATATAGTTTAATTATGAACTAGTTTTGCTGGCATATTAAATTGTTTTGTTTTGTATAAGTTTAGGTTATTTGAATTAAATTTTTTCAAAAAGTATTAATTTAATTAGCGTGAATATTAGTTTTACTACAAACTTTCTGGAATATCAACTCAAAGCGCACAGTTTTGAAATTGTATAACAAATTTTAAATTGTTTCGTTTTGTTTCATTATTGGATATTTGAATTATTTGAATTTAATTAAGTCAAAATGTATTCACTTCATTAGCTTGAATTTAAGTTTACACCGTGGCGACGAATAACTGTTACTAACGTTTTGTTAAAAATAAAAAAGACCGTGATTGATTTTGAAAAATATATATTTTATATTTATTTCAGTACTTATTTCATTTAGTTTTTAATTATTAATTTCAAATCTTTCACCCTTGTTTTTGTTCACCAGCCGTAAACGCTTTGGGAAGGCAGCGCAGGCGGCACGCACGTCTTCGTCAGATATTTTATTCCATATCTTCTGAAGGCGTCGCTTGAATTCTTCTATCTTCATGTGTTTTACGTTCTTCATTTTGTCCAGCATGAAACCCCATATAGAGAAATCCAATGGATTCAGATCCGGAGAAGAGGGATGGCCATTCATCTGCCGAAATAAAACATGGAAGTTCGTCTTTACACCAGCTCTGAACAATTTTTTCCTTGTGAGCTGGAGCAGAATCTTGCTGGAAGCAAAATTGTGCATTTCTAAATATTTAACTGCGTGGCATGGGGCAACAAATGCTTTTCAAAACCTCTTCCAAGTAGTAGTTTGCGATAATTTTTACGCCTTTTTCGTTAAAAAGGAGAGGAAACTTGCCTTTCTGCAGAAATCGCTCCCCATACCATAACGGAGGACACGTTTTGATACCTCTCAATCGCTTTTTTATGAGTTGGGATATCAGCCATCCTTGTTGCATACACACAATCGTTTTGAACGTTATGACTGTCTTGTAACAAAAAGAGTTTTGCATCCGAAAAAATTATTTCGCAGCTTGCGTGCCGCCGAAGCAGTTGATCACTTCTTTTATTTCTCATTATTTTTTGACGCTCTGTAAGACCGTGAATTGGTTTTTTTTGTTTAGGCATTCATCTTCAAATTTTTTTTAATAACATTTTGTACGGCTTTATGGCACACACCCATGTCTTTAGCCATCTTTCTTACAGAAATCGCACGATTTTGACTCATGAGTTCACGCACTTTCTTCACCATTTCTAGAGTTCTTCCGGTACTTTTGCGACCGATCTTTTTTGCGATTTTGAGGGTTCTAGTTTCCTTAAACCGCGCTATAGTACGATATACAAACATTTTGTTGATTGTCAGTTTTTTTTAGCGATTTAACAATCACCCTTGGGTTTTCACCCTTCAAATTTAATTTTACCCCAAGTTCTCGTTTGGCGTGTATGCTTCTCAAATTGTTTACACTAAATGATTTCGTTGCCTAACTAGTGTATTGTTTACAGTATTGATACAAAAAAAATACAAAAAAAAAATAATAAGTCTAGGCCTAATACGATAGGCGCAGCAGCGCTTTGAAAAAAGGTAACAGTTATTCGTCGCCACGGTGTAATTATCAACTAGTTTTACTTAAAATTTGCTGGCATATTAAGTCATAGTGCACAGTTTTAAAAATGTATAAAACATTTTAAATTGTTGCGATTTGCATATTTCTGAGTTATTTGAATTATTTGAGTATCATTTTTTTTAAATGAATTTATTGAATTAACATTAGTTGTTTCAGTTTAACTGTCAACAAGTTTTACTAAAAATTTGCTGACATATTAACTCAAAGCGCACAGTTTTAAAAATATATAACAAATTTTATATTATTTCGTTTTGCATAATTTTTGGTTAATTGAGTTATTTCAATTTAATTAAGTCAAAATGTATCCATTGAATTAACATGAATTTTAGTTTAATTATCAACTAGTTTTACTAAAAATTTGCTGACATAATAACTCAAAGCGCACAATGTTAAAAATTTGTAAGAAATTTAAAAATAATTTTTTTTGCATAATTAAAGTTATTTGAATTATTTAAATACAATTTTCTTCAAATTAATTATCTCTAAATTAAATTTAATTACCAACTAGTTTTACTTAATTATTGTCAACTTCTTAGGTTTTAATTTTCCATATTTAATTATTGACAATTTTTCATGTGTAAATTTATTGTTAACAAGTCATAATTAAACGTAATTTAAACTTTATTTATATTTCTATTGGAAAAAAATGCGCTTGCAGTTTTATTTGCTACAATGCCATTAAATATTTTTCTGTTAATTTACACCACTCACAGCCGCTCGGTCGCCAGCGATACTTGACAAATTTATTCTAATAATGACAAGACGCCCGGGGCGTATACGCACAGACATCTCTGCATGTAAAGCGAGACCGCAACATGCAGCCACGGTCAGGTGGCATTTAACACATTCCACCGGCGCGTCGCCGTGCCCAGCATCGACAGCAGCAGCGTTTTGTGTATGACTCGCAGCTAGTTGTGTGCAATTTAATTAAGTAATTTTACACTTGTAGACAGCGCTGCAGCTACTGTGCACATGAAATTGTAAGCCGCCACACTGCCGGGACGTGCGTCTTGTAAAGTTGTGTGCGCGAGCGAATGTTGGACGACGAGCGCGCATAGACCAACCGCAGCATGTCCTGAGGGCAAAATCGTAAACCAACAACAACAATTGAGTGAAATATCACACAGAACCAAAAAAAATAAAACTAACATGCAATTGTGACATGAAACGGATGAAACTTGCAAATGTTTCTATTTAAATATTTTGAATAAATTTGAATATTTTATGTAACTATTTTTCAACAATTAATTGCTATCGAAGGGAAATTCAATTCAATTGATAAATTTGAATTCAATGTTCAATTAAACAAAAATCCTCAACTAAGACATTTCCCATTGCACAGTGATTCGTTCCTTAGACAAAATTAAAAAAATGTGTGGTCTCAGAATTTCATGATTTTAATGACATTTGAAAGGTAAAACTCCAACTAAGAAAACTAAGAAATCTGTGCTAAAAGTTTAAACTTTTTTCACAAAGAAATTCAATTTTCTGTTTTTTAGTCGATTAACAATTCTCAACTAAAACATTTCCCATTGCTTTGAAAAAGTTCCACACTTCAGTCGAAACAAAATTCTACTTCGCAAAATTCTACGCCACCCTAAAAGTATGCAAAGCTTTCGCCTCTGAACTTTAACAGCAACGATTCGCACCGCACAGCTGTTTCTGACAGTCGTCGCAGTTGTTGCCGCTTCTCACATTCCTTCAGCGTTGTTTTTGTGCGCATTTCATTTTCACATCATTTTCTATTTTTGTTATCTGTTATCGTTGTTCCCTTTCTTCGCGCTTTGGCCACAAACACGAACATTTTTTACCAACGAGGAAATTGCGTTTGGCTTCTTTTTTGTTTTGTTTGCTCCGCAATTAATTCGTTTCGAGCCAACAACATTCGCCGCATTCATTCGTTTCTAGCGCAACAACTGTGTGCGCACCAAGCGAGCACTGCGCTGAAAATTCTACGCCGCAAGCGAAATGGCTGTGCTGCCACCGGACCCGGTCTTCAGTCTGCGCTGTCCCGAAATGGGCGGCGTGAATTCCATCTGTTTCCACCAGGACGAGCGACTGCTGGCGGGCACCCTGAAAGGCAACGTCTTCTTGTGGGATCTGCAGGTCTGTATGGCAGCGACGCACTGCGCGTTCACTCCTTTTGATTGCTTCGTTCGTGTTTGCAGACAAATCGCTCGTCGCTGCACTTTGAGATCGGCGCCAATCCCATCACCAGCTTGCACCACACGCCCGACACGCTCATCTCGCAGGAAAAGGGCGGCACCGTCACGTTCTGGTCCATGTCCAACACGGGCTACGTGCGCGAACGCACCGTTGCCGGCAACTTTGACGCCTTCTGCCGCACGGCGCTCTTCACCAGTCCCAGCAATGTCGGCGAGCAGCTGCTCTTCTATCCGTGCGACGAGAACACAATTGGTGTGCTGCAGGTGAACGATGCGGCCGCGCCCACACAGCTGCTGGTGCCCGACGATGCGCAGCTGCCCAAAGTGGGCGCTGTCACCTGCTTCAAGCCGTTCGAGTGCGGCGCGCAGCGCTTTCTGCTGGCCGGCTACGAGTCCGGCCACTTTCTGACGTGGGACTTGAGCTCGGGCGTTGTTGTCGATCTGTTTCAGCTCGATCCCGAGCCGCTGGCCATCGATTACGACCCGCTTACCAATCGCGGCATTGTGGGCGGACCATGTAAGTGTTGCGCTTAGTGCGTTTATGTGTCGTTTTTGCACTCTCACTGTCCCTTCTGCATTGCAGCGGAGAAGATGACGGCCATTGCATATCAGCGCCAGTCGATGCAGCTGCAGCACTGCAGCGCTGGCGACATTGTCATCAAGAATGCGGGCATCAACTGTATACGTATTCGCGCCGACCAGAAGGTGTTCGCCACCGGCGGCTGGGACGGACGCATTCGCATCTTCTCGTGGAAGAGTCTGCGACCGTTGGCTGTGCTCACCGAACACAAGACCACAACGGGCGGTATTATGGACATTGCATACTCAGAGGCTAAACTATCCATGTGGAACGCACCAATCATGGCTGCTGCCGGCGCGGACGGCCAAATTTCGCTATGGGATTTGTACAATTAGGAAGTGATTGTCCTTTCTGTTTTAACTGCTTTGCTTTTAACTTATTATTAACTTTTTCACTCGAGTTGATTTTCCTTTAATACTTTTTTTTTTCAAACTGCCACATGTAAGTTTTTAAGGCTGTACCAGAAATAATCACACTCTATAACTTTGTTGAATGAGCCCTTCGTGCGCGTATAAAATACCTCGAAAATATTTCCGAAAATAATCATTCAAATGTATGCAAACTTGTTGGTCTACAGTTGCAAACTTTTACACTTTTTAAACTATTTCAAATGTTTACTATTAAATTCTCAATAAAAAAATCTAAGTATTTAATTCTGTCAGGCTGTGTTTTGACTTCACTGGAGCTAAAGACGCATCTTTTGTGCACCCCACCAGCCCTTCCCTTCCTGCTCCGTCTCTTCTTTTTGGCATAATTGCATGTTTATTACAATAACAAAAAGTACAAAAAATACAAAAGCATCGCCTAGGGCGCTGGCTTACCCTTAACTAACTTAGCGTCTGCGTTAAAAACAACATTCACTCGGAATCGGAAATATCAATAACAGCCGCCTTCTTTGCGCCGCGCTGCGCACGCACTCTGCCAATCTGTTCCAGCAATGTTGAGCGCTAAAAAGAACAAAACCCATCAATGCAAACAATTTGCAGTCAAGTAAAATTCATAGCCAGACCGTTGAGTTGACGGATACGTCAAGTTGCTTCATGGCAGAGCCCCGTCCACGACCGCGGCCTCTTCCACCGCGTCCACGGCCAGTAGTTGTGGTGTTAGTGGTGGCGGCAGCATTGGTGGATGTTGCCGTTTTGGCATTTGATCTGCGCGCACGCGTAGAGGTGGTTGCCTGTGTGGCGGCCTCCACCAACAAATCATCGTCATCGTCGGATGGAAAATCATTGCTGACAGTCTTTGATGTTGCTTTGCTGCTGGTGCTGCTTGTCTTTTTGACTGGAGCAGAGCTCTTTGGTTTGGCACCTCGCTCATCCAGCATTTTCAAGATATCCTCGTGTGAGATTTTCTCCTTGAATGCTTGCAACTCCTCGTCGATCTTGTCCTCAGCAGGCATCGATTCCATTAGATGCCCCAATGCCTTTTCCTGGTAGAATCTGTGAAGTGAAAATTGCTTCAATCTCTGATTAGAAATGAGTGCGGTTTCAATTTTGTCTTACTGCATAATCTCATCGGCCGCATTGATGTCCTGCTTCTCCATCAACCGATTGAACATCTCCGACAGCACTTTTGGGGTCATTACTAGTAGTGGTCGCTTTTTCTCGGACTCTTCAAAATAACGTTCAACAATGTCGCCAATGCGCATCTCAGGTTCAACTTCCTATAAAATGATTCAGTGGCAAAAAGCATTGAAATCAACACTGGAGAAACAATCAAAGAAATCTTACCATATTCACATTTTGAATTGCATTTCGCATTGCCTCCGCATCAAAATTAACATTTTCGTGCTTCACCTTCTTGAGCAGCTTCTTAAATACAACCATATCAGCGGGATTGGCCACCTGCAACAGAGAAGGCAACATTACGAAATCAGCGCACAGATCTATCACCACTTACCTGCTCGTTGTACGATTGTCCAAAGCGTATGGCATTGAACATTTGATTCTCGTTGGTGAACAGAATGCGCAGCCGTATGAGCGGTAACGTGGGCTGCTTCGGGTGACCTGTCAGCTGTTCTTTGGCTCGCTCAATCAGTTCTTCTACCCGTTTCTTGGCCATTTCGGTCACTTTGCTGGACGCATCTGCTTCGTCCAAGGCCAGCTCCTCTTCCAGCTCCGACAAGTCCACCGATTCGAAAATGAACGGCCGCACCGTCTGCAGCTTCAGCGGCTTGAGCTGAAAACGTGTCTGATGTATTTCCAGCAGACCGACATGCTTCGGCAGCGCCTCACCCTCGGCCAGAGACGTGGCCACCGACGAGCCTGGCTGGCTAACAAAGAAATTTTGCTTCACATTAAGCTGCGGTTCGATTTGGCAGTCGTGCTCGTGGCCCCAAATGACCAAATGCATAAATTCCGGCAGCAGCTCCTCGGGCAAGTAGTTCTTCAGACCGCGATCGGCGTGGTTCTGGTGCAGCACCAGCAGATTGAACCATTCGCCCTCTTCCGAATTCGGACACTCAATGTTCACTTTGTAGTTCTCGAACAGGCGCACCAGCCGCCCGTCGTGTATGTGGCTGAGGCCGTACAGCGCCAGCAGCGTTTTGCCCTTGCGCAGCAGTATCGGGTTGATCGTGACGTTGGTCAGGTCCGACCAGCGGCCGAAATAGTTCACCAAACCGGTGGTGGCGAGCAGGTCCAAAGCGCTCAGCCGCCCAAAGCCGCTGGGATCGTCGTGGTTGCCGTGTATGGAGAACACCGGAATCGACACGTTCAGATTGGGATCCTCATAGTTGACAGTGCCGTCCATGGTGTTGTGGAAATTGACAGCCTGGTCGCTGAGAATCTCCAGTGGCACCAGCTTGTCGCCAAACGTGTAGCGGCGCAGCAGCTTCATGCACCTGTTGGAGTACGAAACACCACATCAATTGTGCTGCTGGCGCAGACACGCGACTAGACTCACTTGTGCATGGCGTTCTGGCTGGGCACAGCATCGTGAAACAAATCGCCGCCCAGCAATATGAAGTCCACATCTTCACTCACGGCCATCTGCAGGATTTCCTCGAACGCAATGAAGCTGTCCTCGCCTGCAGCGGAAGAACGCTGCTAAAGCAACAAACACGAAAAGTCAATGCCTGTCGTACTTACCGCGAACGGCATCCTTCTCGCCGTAGCCCAAATGGTTGTCCGTGGCCACCAGCACGCGCAGCACATCCTCGGCGCACACTTCCTCCGTCATGGCAGCGCGAATTTAATAGAATCGAAATTGAGCTGAGGCCAACTGCTATTCGCGCCTTGCCGGCAAATTTGTGTTGCGAAATTGCGTCCGGCACAGGGCTGCATTTTGGAAACTAACAACAATAACACACTTGTGTTCGGTGGACGTTGAATTGTAATTGCGATTGTTAGAAATGGTGGAAATTTGATTTTGCTTTACATTCGCATCAAAGTGTAAATTGTTTAGTGATTTAATTGTGTGTGAAAATGGGTTGATCCCATGTTTAAGTTTATAAAAATAAATTTGTGCAAATGCAACTCTGTTGCGGAAATCGTTGTCGTCGTTTGCTATATGTCGGTAGATGGCACTGTGTTAAATGTATAGGAAAACCGTTAACTGTTGAAAAGCGGCCAAGTTTGGTACTTTCCTGAGGTCTATTTAAATTTGTTGTTATTTAAATTCGAAAGATCCAACACTACCTGTGCCACTGCCCGGCTCTGCAGGAACGCCGACTCCGTAACTTAGGGTCAAGGTTCCTGGCAGACTTGGCCTGCGCAGCAGTAGTTGAAATTTCAGATCTACTCTCCTTCACCAAGAGGTCGAATTGGTTTGCCCCGAACTGAGAGCCACTGGCTAGCTTCAGAATCTTTTAAGAAGGGGTTCACAATGGGCCATTTTGGCCTCCGAATGGAAGTGCTGCCCTTGGGACGCACACACCCTTCCCTACCTAACCTAATTCGATAGAAGTCTCGGTGGGAAAAGTTTTGAGCGAATCAACAATAACATGAAAAGATTACTTAGAGCTTTTCAGAACTTTTTTATTTTTATATTTTACGATCGTTTGATAAGCGCAAAAGTTTTGAAACCAATTTATATTTTTAACATATCTAAGTAAAATGCATGATACAAAAATATACAGGTAGATTCAATGCGACAGATAAAAATAAAATTGACAATTGGAAAAAAATATTTGTTTACAAATTTTGTACTACTATTTTCATTTTTGCTACAGAGCTGCAATTTCACAGCAATTAGTTTATGTAGTATATCATTCAATTGCATACATATAACGACAAGCTTACAAGTAAAGCATTTTTAATACCTCTTCGCGCCATTGTCCATTGAGGGTACGGCACTTGGAATAAGTCGATGATTTTTATTTTGGCGGCGCCTTTGGTAGGTCTTGCTCCTGAATACTGCACGCTACAAGCCACTTCTTACGCATAAATTTGTTTACCGGTAGCGCGAAAAATTTTACGTCTTTTTTGCAGTTATATCTGCTGTTAACACAATTCTTTTTTATGCAGCTCATTTTTCACGAAAACGTTTGTTGCGTACTTTTTTTTGCACCCTTAAAATTTTATTTTTATTTGTCAAAAAATCAACTGACTTTTAAATTTGCTCGATTGAATCTACCTGTATATTTTTGTATCATGGTAAAATGTTTATTTTTCATAACTTATCATTTCGATTTCAACATGTTTGCTGCTTACTTTCGGAAATAAAAAACAGCATCCTATTGATATAATACAAAAAATCGTAATACGTAAGAACTTAAAAACATTTTTGTATTGACGCAAATCCAAGGAAAACATACACAATATTTCATTTTGTTTTGTTTATTTATTGCAAACTGAAATTTACAAAAAATCACTTGTCTCAGTTAATAGAAATTCACGCGATTATTTAGAACCAATAGTTAAGGAAACGTTGGAAAACTGTAATCATAAAATTGCACTTTTGCGCGCATCGAACATAACCTCAAATTGCAAAACTTTCAAATACACATCAAATGTAGCACAAATTCAATTCTCAACCGCCTCTCTCGCTGCACTGTACAGTCTTATTTGCTAATTTGCTTTTATCGTTAATCGTAGTTTGTTTTTTGTTGTAATACTATTTGCACTGCGTGCTCGTTATTAAACCCTAAACAAAAGCAAAAATATAAATTATTGTAATTGTAATAAAAAAAAAATTGAGGATCTATTGCTATTTTGTCCGTTGCGCTCCAACAGCTCTTTTGACGCTTCAAGTCTATAACCTTTTGCCGCCGGTCGCCGTCTTGCACGCCGTTGTCGCTGTTGGCGGTGTTGTGTTGGCGACCTCCCGATGGGCTGCGTCCGTTTCTGCGTCGGCATCCTTCAGCGCGATCTTCTGGAAGTCGCAGTCGATGATGCGTTTGCGTTTGCGCAGCGGTCGGCTGCACTCGGCGGTCGCCTCTTTGGTCTGGATGAGTGTGCGCTTCGTCTGCAGTCGGGTGATTTTGAACTTGGGCAACTTTTGCTTGGCATCGTCGCTGCCGTCCGCCGGGTCGTCGGGCGGTGCGTTGTCGCCGCCCGGGTGCGCTTCGCGTCGGCCTGCGTCCGCCAGTAGCGGCAACTCGTCGTCGGCGCACACAATGTAGTGGATTTCCTTGACGTGCTTCGGCGTCGGCGACGGCGCGTCGTCGGAGAGGGCCGTGCTGCGCGGCGTCGGCGTCATTTCGTCACGCTCTTCGGAAGCAGCGCGCTCGATACTGACCGGCGCCTTCGCCTCGTCATCCAACGATGCGGCGGCAACCACGTCGTTGTCGCTCTTTGGCATCTGCGTATTGGGCTGTGGCGCGGCGGCGCTTTCTTTGGATTTGGTAAAGTCCAGCGGTTCGTCGGGTGTGTCTTCTGCTTGCGTTGTGAGTGCCGTCTCGCGCTCCTTGCAGTCGCGCTTTGCAGCTGACTCGTCGTCAGCGTGTTCCATGGCTGGCAGCGCAGCAGCGGACTTGCTCTGCTGTGCTTCGCGCTCCTTCAGCTTGGCTCGTTCCTCGGGCGTCAGGTGCGCCTTGTAGAAGTCCATCACCGGCAATGGTATCGGTATCGGTATGGGCAGCGGTATGATGATGGGGTACGGCACCATGACCGTCACTGGCGGCGGCGCGCCCAGCAGCGCGCCCAGGCCCAGGCCACCCAAGTCGGGCGGCTGCAAGAGATGTGGTGGCGGCGGCGGCTGTTGCATGCCCGCGAAGCCGCCGCCACCACCGCCAGCACCAAGAAAACGCGGCAGCAGGCCGGCGGCTGCTGCTGCTGCTGCCGCCGCGGCAGCATTTGGCAGGAAGGGCGGGTGCGGTGCGAAGGCCGCGTGTGACAGCGCTGACGGTGGTGGCGCCGCTTGTGGCGGCTGACCACTGGACGGCGTGGCGAAGAAGGCGGGCGGTATGCTGGTGCCGCCGCGGCCGCCCACGTTCGCCATGTGCGACAGTGCGTGCTGATGTGGATGCGGGTGCGGATGCGGATGCGATTGCTGCTCCAGCATGGGCGACAGGGGCGGCACACTCATGTGCAGGTCCTGCACGCTCGAGCCGGCAAACTGACTGAGCGACGACGTCGTGGACTTGCCGCCAACCGCGGCATTGCCGGCCACCATGTGGCCGGGACTGGTGCGCAAATTGCTGCTGGCATTGGCGCCGAGCAGCGCCTTCGACTTGGCCAACATGCTCGCCGACGTGTTGGCCGCGCCCAAAGCGTTCAGCTCGGCACGCGTCATGGCACCGGCACTGCTCTTCAGCCCGGCGGACATGTCGCCCGCAGCTGCGCCGCTCACACACGAGCGCAGCGGACGCTTTTTGCGATTGTGCTTCGGCGACTGGCGATTCGATGACGACGACGACGACAGCAAGCCGGCGCTTTTGGACATCAGCTTCGAGACGGGTGCCACTGAGATCATGGGTTTGTGCGGGCCGCTGCTGCTGCTCACGGGCACAGCAGCACTGGCGGCAGTGCTGGGCGGCGTTATGCGCGGCGATGAAGACGACGTGGTCAGGGCGCCGGACATGTTGGGCAGCAGCACGGCGGGCGGCCCCGGCGATACCGAGACGGTGGACGCGGGCGAGGCGGAGCGACTGCGACAGTTGCGCAGCCACAAGTCGGGCGTTATCAGGCCGGCACCGTTGCCCGCAGCAGCGGCCTCCATGCCCTGGTCGCGCAGGTGCGGATTCATGTCGAGGTGCGCCTGCGTCTCCTTGCAGAAGATCTGCATCTTGTACTGGTTGAGGCATTTGTCCGAGCAGAACTGCAGCTGCGAGGCGCCGTCCTGGAAGTCCACGTAGCTGACGGCGTGCCGCACGTGCTTGCACCAGTCGCACGTCTTGGCCTTCTTGAAGGAGGCGCGGCGGCTCTGTGTGAAGCACGACTCGGAGCAGTAGCGCGGGCCGTCGCTGGTGGTGAGAAACTCGGGCGCGTTCTCGGGCACGGGACGTCGGCACCAGCAGCAATTCAGGAAGTCTGCAAAACAAAGAGAAAAATGAGGTTAAATGTGGGTAAACGAGTTTCGAATCGAAATGTGTAAAAGCACGATTTGAATATTTATGTACTAAGTAGTGAGCGTGTGTGCGTGTTGCGCCCTTATGTGGCATCAGCCATGTCTTTCGGACATTAATATTAGGTATTGTGCTGTTGTTGTTGGCGACTGCTCGGGCTGAAGTTGTTACATTTGGCGCAATTACTGGCTGCAACAAGCGTTGATGCTGTAGCTGCGAAATGTATGGCTGCCTGATTTGTTGGGCGAAATGTTGCTGCACTCAGCTCAAGCACAAAATATCGCATAACCGGGCAAATTTGTACAAAACACACACACGGATACAGAATCACACACAATGCGAGTGGGAGGCAGTCACTCGTCGGCGCTGCAGCGGGTCAAAACAAAGTCTACAGCTCATTGTGGCGAAAACATATCAGCTACCACACACACACACACACACATACATACATTGGGTATTGGTACAGCTTCATTGAGTTATGATATTAAGAGCTCACACACACACACACACACCCACACATACACAACAAAACCGACTACCCAATCCTGAGCTGCCACTACGCATCAGCACCAACATCCGTCAGCCAGCGACCAGCGCCAGTCGGTCTGCCTCGGTCGCCGCCTTGGCTCACGCTGCACTTTTTGCAACTTTCCCCCCAGTAAGTGCAGCGTACGAGTAGTTAGAAGTTTTCCTGGTATCAGCAGCAGTTCGGGTATAGAATTTCCATTTTTGAATTTTTAATGATTTTATCCGATTTTTGTGGATACTCGTGATGCACGTGTGGCTCTATGTGTGTGTGTGCGGGCATTTTTGGCTCGAAAAGTAGACGCAACTGTTTTGCTTAACCTTCTCATTTACCCCTCTTTCCATTCGCCAGAAAAGGTAATGTGCAGAATTTTAATATTCTTGTTCTTCTTCCTGTTCTGCTTTATTCTTTACTTCGCAGCACTAATGACTACAATGCTGTGAGTTCTTTTTTTTTTTGTTGTTGCTCCACTATCAGCAGCTGGTGTTGCAACTTCTTAGTTTCTCTGGTTTATGCTTCAATTACAAATTTATTATTTGCAAAAAATCTACAAAAAAATTGCATATCATTTACAACGCTTTCGTAAGGTTTTGTGTGAGTTTCAATTAAGTGAACGTTGAGCAGTTTTTCATTGATATCATTTCTATAATTACTTTTGAGGGATTAGATTTCTTGAATTATTTGTTTTCTATACAAAATTTATGCAATTTTCTGTAAATCAAAGTCACTTGTCTGCTTTTCAATACGTAAGCAAATATGAGAAGAACGGAAAAAATTTATGAAAAGTTGGGTTAAGTTGAGCCCTAACACTCATCAAATGCAGCACACACCTCACAAACTTACAACCAACCAAAATATTAAATTAAACTCCACACAAGTCTCATCCTTTCACAATTTCACCCCTCACCCGCCGCCCTTCTTTGGCACCCACCTATTTTCTCCTCCATGGTGGTTTTGCCCGCCGAGTGTGGACTCTTCGAGTCGTCCTCGCGCGAGCTTCGCGTATCGTGATCGGAGGTTGTGCTGTCATTGCCGCCACCGCCTCCTCCTCCACCGCCTCGACTGCTGCTCTCGTGGCGATTGCTGCCGCGATTGTTGTTGCAGTTCAAAGCACCCTTTCTGCTATTGTTGTTGTTGTTATTATTATTATTCGCACTATTATTATTATTATTGTTGTTGTTGGCAATATTTCGTAAATGCTCGTTTTGTTGCATTTGAAAAAAGTTGACGGCACGACTGCGACTGCGCCGCTTCTCCATGTGATGCTGACTCATCGTATTGTTGGCGCTCGCTGCGGCCGTCTGCAGCAGACGCGACGTCTTCGCCGACAGATCCAAACGATCCACACCGTCGAAGCCGTACCAGCCGAGCAGTTCGTTCATCGTATTCTCGGCAAATTCCTGCAAAGACGAAAACATTTTTATAATTAATTTAATTTAAAAAACTTTTTAAGTTAAAAACTATTTTAATATATTTTTATATGTTTAAAATTTTAAACAACTTTAGCAATTCTGCAAAAGGGAAATTTTGTTATTTTTTTCATTTTTTAAGCAGAACAAATTTTTACTTTTAAGTTTTTGAAAATAAAAATTTATGATGTTTATTTATTGAAATTGTTGACCTTAGTATTTAAAAATGGTTTGAATTATCTTTTTTATGAGGGGGCGGGGGGGTGGGTGGAGATTTTGTATATTTGTGGTTGGATTTTTTATAATTTGTTATACTTTTAAAAGGAAAAAATTCGTATTCATACATAAGCTTTTATTTTTTTATAATTCCAAATTTTTTTATATTTGTAGAAATTTTAAGTATTAACTTTATTTTAATTTTTTAAAGGATGTTTACCATTTGTACAACTTTTTAAGTAGAAAACATTTTTTTGAAATGGCATTTTGTAATAAACTTCATATTATTGATTTTTTTTAATTTTTTATTGTGTCGACAAACAATTTTTTAATTACTTTTTTATGATGAGGGATTTTGTATACAAAAAAAAATTGATTTTTTATACTTTGTTAAATTTTTAAGAGGAACAAATTTTACTGCTGTTGAAGTTTTGTTTATAATTTTTCATAATTTCCAAATTCTTAATTTTTTTTAGAAGTTTTTTTTTATTTTTTTAATTTATTTGTTGAAAAAATAAAAGATTTTATAATTTCTAACATTCTTTTTTATGTTATAATTTGTTTAATTTTTTAATACGAAAAAACCAAAATTATTTTGATGATGTTTTATTTATAACTTTTTATAAATTCAAAATTTTTAATTACTTTTTAAATATTTGAAATTTCGTGTAAAATTCCGCAAAATTCTTTTATGGGTTCAACATTTTCAAACAAGGATAACATTTTACATAGTTTTTAAAAATAATTTTGGAAAATTTTTCAAGAGGAAAACAATGTTAATTTTTGTTTTTTTATTTATATTTTTTGTAATTTAAACGTTTTTTGTATAGTTGTATAAAAACGTTTAAGCTTTTAAATTTTAAATTCTGTTATTTGTTGAAAACATTTCTTTCAAACGAGAATAAAATTGTTCATGATTTTATGTAATTATTTTTTTTATAATTAATACACAACTTTTATAAAATTAAGTTAGTAGTTTTCGTAAAATTTGTGAAACAAAAGAATGAAATTCAGTAAAAAATATTAAAGAATCTTTGCAACGCAGAAATCAGTTTAATTTTCCTAATTCCTACTTCAAACAAGAATAAAATTGTTCATGATTTTTTAAAATAATTTTTTTTTTCTAATTAATACACAAATTTTATAAAATTAAGTTAGTAGTTTTCGTAAAATTTGTAAAACAAAAGAATAAAATTCAGTAGAAAATATTAAAAAATCTTTTCAACGCAGAAACTAGTTTAACTTTCCTAATTCCTAATTAAGTTTAAATTATTTTGGACAAATCGCTCATTTTGCTAAATAGTGTAATGACTCAAAAACGCTTTTAAATGATAAATTTTAATAAAATTTTAATTTCAATTAAATAATTATGAAATATGAGAACGCAAAAACGACGCTTACTCTTCGCATGAGAAGAGTTTAAAAGATACCGTTATAATTTTTCGATACAAAATAGATCATGAAATTACTTTCCTATACTTAAGTAATATAAAAATGTGTTTGATTTATGACACAAAACGAGCGGAATTTTAATATTTTTATGAGTTTTCTTTATGATTTGTTTTAAAAACTTAAAAAAATTAAGAACAAATTTTTGCGAGTTCTTGAAATGTGCAATTTATAGATTTAGAATCTTGATTTTGGTGTTTTTTATTTCTCCCCCCAAATTCTTGTGATTCAGATTTGTTGTATGTTTTATTTTTAAAAGTGTATTTGGTTTTTATGTATTTCTTGCCCCACCAACGCGTTTCAATCCGCCTTAAGTACAAATAAAAAATGGAACCAAACTGATATCGAATTTCAGTTCAAGACAAAAACAAAAATGTCAACTTTCCAACAAGAACAGCAATAACAACAAAATAAAATACACACAACAACAACAGCAGCAACAATATCTTAAGCAGCAGCAACAATAAAGTTGAGTGAGAGTGTGACAACAACGCCATTGTCAATATTATACAATAATAACAACAATTTCACGTCTGGCCGAGTACGAAAACGCAGCCAGCTCATGCGCACACACATCCATTCGCAAGCGATCAAATTATAATTGAAATCGGCGCACGGGCGAGCACTCACACGGCCGACTGGCGGCTATATCGCACACATCTGGTGGCAAGAAGTACCACTGTCGGGTATCGAGTTGAAGGCGCACTGAGCGTCGAGCGTGTGATTGAAGGCAGCCGGTGCTGGTGCGCGCGCTGGCATTGGCGGCGGCAGTCACCGCTGGTCATGAACCGCAGCCGCAGCAGTGGCGCGTGAACCCCGGGCGAGTGGCACAAAGCGTTACCAAAATGTCAACAACAGGAACAACTACAAAAATGCCAAGTCGCTTAGCTTAAATTCCCCCAGAGCGCTGACGATCGGCGTCGTCGTCGTCGTCGTCGTCGTACCCAGCACCGCTGCCAATGACTGCTTTGGACGGCTGAAAGGCAGATGCGAGTGGTTGTTGCAAGAATTCAATACTTGCACAACCACGTCGGGTAATGTGGCAGAGGTGACAATGCGATTGGCAAAGGTGTGACACGGTGTCACGTGACATGACACATTGCAATGCTGGCGAATGTGTGCGTATCTGTCGTATCACAAGTACCAAAACAAGGTCAGCGAGAAATGAAAGCGACGACCATTGATTAACATTTCATCAAGAACCACGTCAAGCTGGTTCAGTAAAAATTAAGGGTGCACATTTTTCAAGGCAAATCGAAACCTTATCTATTTGAAAGCATCGTAAATGTAGAGCGTATTTTTATGCCCTGAACAAGCAAACTAATTTGTTATATGGTATGTATGATCCGATTGGGGTCTAAAAACTGGGTGCTAGTAACAAAAGCTTTGCTTTTATTTTCTTAATTCTTCAGCTAGAAAATATACAAAAACAAACAAACAAAACTATAACAATTTCATTCCATAGATACAAAATTTATGAAAAAGTTCAATAGGTACAATAGGAAAGAAAGCGAAGACGAAGGTTGTATCACAGATAACTCATCACGATGAGTTATTATGAGTATTATGAGTTATGAGTTAACAGAGTTAACACAAGATGGCTCCATGAACACACTTTCAACATTGCAAGGCAGACCTGACAACCAGATACAATCAACCTTCTTCTTCTGGCACGACAGCCCGATTACGAGACTAAGGCCTAGCTACCCGAAACCAACCGTGTTGTGCGTGCGAATGTTTTTACAAGGCTGGAAGGGACCTACAGTTTAACGCCGACTCCGAACGGCGAGTTGGGAGCTTTTTTCGTAGGCAATTTTATTCTCAGAGGTTTGCCATTTCCTGCTGAAAGGACAGCCGCCGAAAGAAAAATTATTTTTCTTTTTTTTTCGGTGTTAACGCAACGGAGTATTGAACTCGCGGAGTCTTGACTCGAGGCCCAACGCACTAGCCAGCTGAGCTACGGCGGCTGCAACAACCAGAACAGATAAATACATGGAATTGATTAAACTAAACAAACTTTTTATAGGGTTGGTGGTTCTAATCGTCATTGAACACTGCCTCATGGGTCAACATGCCGATTTGGATTGTTCTACAATGACATCTATAGAAGCTGCAGAGATGAAGACTGTGAGAAAAGAACATCTTTTTGTAAGGACACGCTTTCGCTTTATAGGGCTTCCTATGATGTCTAGTACCCAGTACCCATTTTGATCGTTGCATATTTCTGTCTTTATTCGCGAGTTTCTCACCAAAAACGTAATTGTTGGTTAATAAGGTCAGTGGATAAAGAAAAGACACTGTTTCCTGTTTGATCGACTAAGAAAACCAAACGTTTTAGGAGTAGAGAGGAGGAGTATAGGAATGGAGAGGAGGATAATAAATCGAAGACAAAGAAAATCGAGTACCACAAATGTTTTGAGAATTCAGTTCACAAGCAGTTTTGTGAGAGAATTCTAGAAACTTCATAATTAAGATGATACATGCACATTGGTTTGATGGAATTGTTAGTGGAAATACTTATGTTCTATAAACCAATATTAGATATATTAACCCTTTCAGCCACAATGTCCAATATATTGGACTACAGCCCATACAATTCATACAGCGGGCTGTTATTTTCATGTCGGAAAGGGTTAAAAGAGGTATGGGATCGGACATACAAGGCAAAGTCTCTGAATTATCCTTTTATTGTCCAATCCAAGTTGATAGACAGTATCTTCGTTGCCCTTCTGGATAGCGATTTGGTACTCTCCGAAGCTTAATGGTTAACCTTGCTCAGATCTGACCCTAGATTGGTTGTGTGGTTAGGACGGTGGCGTTTTTGCCGAGTTTTCTTGCTAAGTCTGGGCATGAATAGAGAAAATGCTCAAAAGTATCCTTCTCAACTAGTTCTTTGTTCTAATTTATTTCGCTCTAGTTCTAGTTTCAAATGAAGAGGTTATGGGCACTAGACTTAAATCTATTGCGGTCATGGATCTAACTTGTTCAACTGCGATTTGTTATAAATCTTAAAGTTAATGTTAAACATAAAATTTGTGGATGTTTACTTCAATTTATCAAATGGATCCAAATGTTAAAGTACATTTTTTAAGAGTAAAGAAATTTATTTGAATGAGATTTATTTATTTGTAAAAACTTTTTTCTGAAGCCTGGAGAAATTTTTGGCCCGGAGAATAGTCTTATATATCCTGAATCTCAGTGTAAAATGTCCCATCTGGCAACTCGTCGCCGCAGAAAACAAATGTCGTATGTTCCATTGTATTTTAGTAGCACATACGACAATCTTTTTCTCAGGAGATGAACTCTAGTTGTAAACTAAATGTACTAACGTCAGCATACCATATATGTCAAATAGACAAGATGACTATAAATATTTTCGTACTATGGTTTTCTCAAGGAAATGGCGGAAATGTCCACATTTTTGAAAAAAAATTAAATTTTAAATTCACTTGAATTTTTTTTAAAATTTGATTTTTTGATAATTTTGATAACTTGGTTTAAGTTTTGACACATATTGTTTTTTTTTCACTTGGTTTAGATCACTTGGTTTATTTCACCTGGCACCATAAATACTCATTAAAAAAAACATATAAATTTCAACAGGATGCCTGAAAACCTATCACTGGAAAAATATTCTTTGATTTTCCATTGAATTTCAACATATTTGAGCGCGCGCTCCCATTTCACACGTGAAACATATACACACGCACCTACCACACCATATACTCGTATCTACTCGTTCGTATTTCAATGGAAACGGCACTACCCAGTACTCGACTCGTCTGCAAACCGATAATGAGGCAAATGCCGACACTTGAAGCTGCCCGGCAATTTGGCGCAAGTAAATCTACGAGTTGTTCATGCCGCCGTACACAGTTTCATACATACCAACTCGTGCATTTGTCATGCGAGCGCGCTCTGTCACACTGTCACACAACACGCTGTCAAACATTTATGCTGTGCGCCAGTGTCAGCAGCACCGACACCGGGCCCCACTCGCAGTCGCTCGAGAATTCCCATAGCTCAGGTTGATTTTTCACGCGCTTTCGTGCGATCGCTTCGCGCACCGCACCGCACTCTGACACTCGCACGCTCCGACATGCCATCTCGCAGCGCCTCAAATTACCACAGTTTTACCTTATTTACTTTATTTTACGTTTTATTAATTTTAATTTATGTACGGTTTTTAATTTCTGATTTGTGTGCTGCGCCGGCCGTCGTTCGCCCCATTCCGCTGTCGCACATTGCATTGAAATCCAAACCGACGGGGCAGAAAAAATCAATTAATTAAGGAACAACGCGCAAGACGAAGAAGAAAAATAGCAAATATTGCAAATGTGATATTGCAAGTCGACATGCGTCGAGGCGGCCGCACTGTTGGGGAACTACGGCAGGGCGCGCGTACGAGTGACCCGGCCGCATTCGACGGCCGGTCAACATTTCCCCATTTCAAAGTCTTCGATCTGTGTAAGGCGAGCAGCAGCAGCGAGCTGGCCAAATACACAAAATAACTGCAAGTTTTTTATAATATTTGTGCGGCTGTCGGGCTGCTGTTGCAGCTACTTCGATATTGTTGTTGCTGTTGTTGTTGTTGAAGTAGGTACCGCATTTCATTTAATAGATGCTATTCGAATTTCGCGCCGACATTCAGCTTTAGATTTACGACTTTTGAAACCTAAGACACGCGCCAAAGTCTGTGGAGGCCGACCGGCCGACTCTGGCCGACAACGCTGGCGAACGCGAGCGCGTGTTGCATTTTATTTGCGTATTTTCTCTAATTTTATACGTTTTTCTCTCGCTTATTGACGGCCCTGCTCGCTGTCTGTCCAAGTCATGCGTATTGATTTCATTATTTTTATCCTTCACATTATGAAGTAGCAGTGAGTGCGCTACACGAACAAAAATCCAATCATATTAATTAGGTGGAAAATCTTATTGTGCGCACACGGTGGGAATTTGTTGCATTATTTCTAAGTAATTAGAGAAAAATCTGAGATGGATTTGTCAAAGGTTCCAATGATATGGAGAAACGAATAAATATGCATTAAATGTCAAAGCAAAGGATTAATGGTCAGCATATTTAATATCAAACTGTAACGAGTGATTGAATGAATGAATAATGAAGTCAGCACAAAGTAAACCACACTGACCTACAAAACACATATCCCACCCAAATAATAGTATTAAGTAATTTCTCATAAACTATTATTAAACCAAGCTGTACAGCATTCAGAACCTAACCTACTTGCATTCCCGCCAAATTCCACTCTAACCTCAAATCTCACACACGCGCCCAGTTAACGTAACCTAACTCCACTTTTGCCTAACCCAACTTCAATCTAACCTCAACTAACACCAAATATGTCTGCAATAAACAACTCACAGTCTGTGCATTCGCCAACGGACATAACCTCAATAAACTGGCATTGGATATGAGTGCGCGCGCGCAAGCTGCCAGACTGACAGGCGGTCATAATTTAAAATTTAACGACTCCAACTGTGTTGTTGTGAATGTATGAGAGAGTATGTGTGTGTGTATTTGTAAAGCAATGCAATGTGGCAATTTTTTTGCGCTTTTACAATTATGCAAAATTTTTCATTCCCTGCGTTATTTGGAGTCATTTGTGTGTTTGTGTGTGTGTGTGCAAAATCTCAGCTTACAGAAGCGTATCAAATTCATTTTATAATGAATTGAGCACAAAAATATGGGCACACACACACACAGCATAGCGTGCAGCAGCAAAAACAACAATCATAACTGAAACATCAACCGCGCTCACAAAATCAAAAAACCAAAGTACGAATGCTGCCCTTCGCCGACCATACGTGCAGTTCAATCAAAGCGCAGAACAACAACAACAATGTGCTTTAGGCTTTGGTTCAATCCTTCAGTCGCTCAACGCTTGATGGTCACCCCAGCGGGGCATTTGGCCGCTAGTAAATAACAGCGAGCAACACTCGATTTTCGACTTGAACTTGGCTGTGTTCGCCTCGTCAGTCACTGTCAATGTGGCGTACGCGTTCTGCTCGTTGCAAGGGGGAACGAGAGGGGCGCCGATTGTGCAAATGATAACGAGAAATGCAACGTGAAATTTGATAGCGTTTTGGGTGCGTTTTATGAGCATGTAAATACGTGTGAGTGTGTATGTGTGTGTGCTTGTATGTGACTGACCCAAGGCTGCGTGCGGTTGTTGTTATGGCACACAAACAAATAAACGCAAACAACGGCCGCCTGGCATTTCTTGGCAATGGAGCATTACTGTTGCTACTCTTTTGCATGGGTTTTCTTGATGCCAGTCTGACTGCCGGGCTGTCTGCATGCCTTTTGGCAATATGATTACAAAGCAGCAACAGCAGTAGGCAACAACAACAACATTAACAACACATTCACATGCAGCAGGCTCATTTTCAAGCAATATCGCCTGCAACTTGCACACAGCCAGCAAGAGGCAGATAGCAGCAACAACAACGACTGCAACAACAAAATTGTCATTACGTTGTCATTTAATATGGCTGAGGCTGAGAAACAACGCAGTGGCGGCACAAGAATCGAAATTAAATCAAATGCAGCAAAGACACGAAAAGGATATAAAATTGCATGCAATATACACGAATGCAACAGCAACACGCATGCGAATTGTCATGGATACTCGATTCGATGCTTAATTTCGTGTGAGCCTTTTTTTTGAGCAGCGACAACAGTCGTAATGACGGCAGCAGCCAATATTGCATGCGGATTGATGTTGCTGATGCGTCGCATTGCTGGCAGCAGCAGGCGCACAGTAAATGCTTTTATGCTGTTAATGCAATTGTAGTTGTTTTTGTGTGGTTAGTTTTGCTGTAAGTGTTGCCAAGGATATTGTCTGCGCATTGTGAGTGTGTGTGTGTGTGTGTGTGTGTGCGAGAGGCAGCAAAGGCAGTCAACGTTGTAATTTGATACGCTTGTCTAAATGCATTCATGTGCTGTTTGTGTGCCAGTGAGAAATTGGCAGGCAACTGCAACAACAACAACAACAATAACAACACCGTCAACCAAGTCAGCTACATTGCCTTGGCTCGTCTTGTCTCCGCTGCACTGTCACACCCCACTACACATTTTGGGCGCTAACTGCACAGCGGCAAATGCGACATTTGCTGTTGTCATTATTGTTGTTGTTTTTAGTTTTAGCACTGCCACTCAGGTTGCCGATGGCGATAATGTTGTGCCATTTGTTGTTGTCATGCAACCGAAAGCTCGCCATAACCTTCTTGTCATTAGACATTTGCACTTCCTTCTTCTTTCGGTTTTTCGTCTCCATTTCACGGCGTTGGCAATACGGCTGTGACAACACGGTTGCTGTCAAAAGGTTGCACGCACGTCGACATGGCAAAATATTGAATTTGAGTAATTAACGTTGGGTAGTTTGACAGACAGTGAGGCACAAAATGACAATCAAAATAAATTTAAAAGTTTTTGCTTTCAACAAAAACTTGGTTCAATGTGTTGTTGAGACAACAAATCAAGCATGAAACATGTATGAAGTGGGATGTGAAGTTGTAAGAGGTTGGCAGCAGTGTGTCCTTTGCCTTGAGAATTCAGTATAGATGTGAGTTGTGTGTCCTTGACGCTGCTCTCTGATGACCAAAGCAAATTTCACAACAACAGCAACAAAAATAAAGGTTGCTAACATAAGTAAGAAAAACAGAGAAGAGATGACAAATGTGCAGAGAAGCTAAAAGTCCATGCAATATAAGATTACAATAGCACACACACACACATGCAGTGTAAATAAAGGCACGCACACTGCGGCCTTTCTCACTCTCAATCTCACAGTGTCAAATGGCATAGCACAAAATTATAAAATCAACAACAAGAACAACTATTACTACCACTATGACTATGACAACTATGGCGCGGAAGGGGAAAGGGTCTAGCAATCGAATATCACTGCTTCTTTCGTAATGAAAAAGTATTGAATTACCCACCGGTAATAGAAGAAGAACAACTAAAAGAAGGGCGACGAAGTGGATGACAACGGAATCTTATCGCCAACACACGATTATTCGATGGCATATAGAATTCTCGCCCAGCGGCAGAATTTCCAGCGCCCTCCACCATTCTTGCACTTTTTCGGCAGCTCCTGTTTCGATTAACAACGCTGTCGACGCACATTGTGAGTGCCAATGCAAAATACAGAATTATAATCAGTGGCTGCCAATGCTCCTAAAAGTTAATTCTTCATTCATCATCACCTTTCAGCGTTCGCGGCTGGCAGCTCGAAGCATCGAATATAGTGAAATTGGAGCTGAAAGCAATGAATTTCCTTGCTGCAATGTGGCATCTCATCTCGTACCTTCAGCCAAGTTGCTGCTATGGCTTTGCGCTTAGAGTTCCTTGTAAAATCCTTGTAAAAGGATATCGTTCATGATATTCTACGCCAACATAAAAGCCAGCAGTCGCCGTCTTTTGTCTCAACATTGCCATCATCAACAGCATCGTTGTCATGTTGCCATTGTTCTTGTTGTTGTTGTAATAGTTATTGCGCCAACATTTTCATCACTGTCATTGGTATCAGCGGCAGCCGGCCGCCACTCGTCGTCGTTATCACGTTCACCAACTTCATTAGCAGCGCTTCAAACTTGACAGCGCCAACCCCACATCAGCCCCGATCAGCTGTTTCCTTGCTCAGGTCGGTCGCTCTTCCATTGCCTCGAAAGTCTTCGTCTCCTGCTCGACTGCAGTGCCCAGCTGCAGCCGCTGACATGGTTTCTGTTATCACATCTGGCACCGACTGCAGCCGCATAGTCATTTTCGCGAATATGAGCAGCCAGCTCGTACTCAATATTGCCGCACACCGACAGTGTCGCACCCCGCGCCCAACACCCAACACCAGCGCCAACACTAACACCAACGCCGCGCCGCCACCACCCAACGCTTCCAAGTGGCATATCTCATTTCCAAAGTCTCTATATTAGGATGATGATTTAACACTCAGTTTTGTCTTGCATTTCCATTTCGTCGCTGTTACTGTCATCGGTGTTGTTTTTGTTGCCGCTGGTTCGTTTCGCTTTTCTTCATTTTGTTTTTGTTTAAACTTTGAAGTCAAGTCTAGACTTACAATCGCATATCAAATGTCCACAGCAGAGCAGAGAGTGCATAGAACGAACCCGAATTCGAGTCCGAACCCATGCCACACCGCATCACTCGCCGTGCTGTAGGCGTCATTACTCATCACTCGATAGGCGTACAGTGGGATTGGCGATGCATGTTTGGTGAGAAAAACTATGAAACTATCATTGATTGACTATAAAAGGTGCGGAATGTAGCGATTCTTCTTGGTGCTTCATTGAAGACACCTCGAAGAGAGAAGGCTACCTACGAGTGGTGTCCAACAACTTTTTTCCATCTTTCCATCTGAAAGACGGAACGTACTCGATAGGAAGCGACTTATCAAGAGGCAAAGTTAATCACTGTGAGTGATCGAAGTTGTTGTGATCAAATATTCGTTCAAATGTTTGTCTTTGTGTTCTAAATCAATAGGTTCCGGGCAGAACAGAATGAAGTGTAAAACTGTCTTTTTTTCGTTCACTTAGGAGTATAGTTCTTGTCCAGGCATTGGAGCACAAAGAGAGGTTTAGGGGTTCAAATAAATGAAATATAACCTTCCCGGAGCATTAAGCTTCAGCGAAGAAGTTGTCGATAAATCTTTGGCGAAGAGGAGTTCGATACGATAGTTCGAGATCAACGGCAAAGAGTTAGACCGAGTCTCCGGTGGAAGCACCAAGTTGAGAATGTCCTATTTCCTAACCAACTAGACATTTATAAACACCCACACAGACGGTTCCAAGTTAGATAATAGGGTAGGTTGTGGGAGTTTCTCCAGACGTTCCGACTCTCACTTCGATCTCTGGGTGGAAGAACGCACCTGCCGCATTGCCGGACAAACTTGACCATCACTTAACAAAAGGCGATCTGGACAGCTACTCAACCTAGGCCGGCATTCCATCAGCACAGTAGTTGCCGCCCAATGGGGAGGCACGCTGAAAGACTAGAGTTGCCACACAACGACTTCTGTCGTGGTTTTCGTTCCGACGACGAAGAAGAAACGGTCCTGCACTTTTTGTGCCAATGGCCGTCCTTGGCCAGGAGAAGATTAAAACTCCTAGGATTCTCGTTCTACATCAGCCTAACTGAGCTTTCAACTCTAAAAATCAGGGAGATAGCGAGGTTTATACTGGAATCTTCGTGGTTCCCAGCGCCGTGAAATGGGGAGTCGCAACATCCCAATATGGTATCACAACGAGTCATTTCTTTGTGCTTCAGTGAGCTTTTCAGCGAAAAGCAGGGGCACCTAGAGAGAACTTATGCGGCAGCCTGTAAGCCAATAACGGGTTGATAACGGGTTGTTTAGACCAGTTAACGAAGTAGGTAAGTATACATAATTCTTCAACAAGGCAAGTGTCTGCTAGAGTTGGTGATTAGCCCATCGCTAGCAGTACTAGTTCCCGTGATATTGCCATCTATTGTCGAAGGGGGACACCTCCGTATAGTGAAAGTTGTTTGAATTGTTTACTAAACTATGTAAGGACCCTCTGTACCTCCGTTTCCGATAGGTAGAAGAAGTTGACGTCGGAGGGTAATTTTCCGTTAGACCCTCTTCTCACTGTGTTGCTATTGAATTTCCACGACTACTGGATCGAATGAAATCCTGCATCACAACTGTAGGAATGTGAAGCGTAGGAAGAAACTTGTCACAAGGCTACAATGGATTGGATTGGGTAATGCTGACAGGTAAATAATTAGAAGGAAATTTTCAAAATTAACTTTTAATGGTAATTGAACCTACGGGAGCTCAGTGCACTTATGATGGGCTTCGGAGGTGGACATATTTTCACAGTGGTTGATTTTTTTTAATTACAAATATTTATACTTATTGTCTAACTATGTAAATAGACACATGTATAAACAAAGGAATATTGGAAATTCTTTCCACTACCATTCGGTGGACGTACTTTCCCCTCTCTCGGTGAAGCATTTTGCGGCTGAAGAAGCTAAATAGACACCACTGTTGTTGATACTCAAACTTCTGACAATCTCGACAGCACGTTTTAGGTTCTCACAAACTAATGATGTTTCATTAATGCCATGATGAACACTGGTAGGGCTTAGCATATGTTTTACCACCGCATTGTCAGCGTCATCGCCATCACATCCTACACCAGCGCCACTATCGCCACTATTCCCTCTCCGCTGTCGTCTTCGGACGTTGATTATGCGCTGCATTAATACACGTCTTCGTTTTCCCAAAGCACGGCTAGGTAAGTAATTTAATAGAATGGAGAATCTACCTAAAGCAACACCAACACCAACAACAGCCGAATGCATTTATAGAATTTACCCTGAACCAAAGCAAAACCTGAAACTAAATCGTAGCGCACCGCATCGCACCGAACCCCAACTGAGCTCAAATGAACGACGCGGAATAGAACCGACACCCAACGGCAACAATAACAACAACAACAATAACAACAACAATTTACCAACACCCAACACCACCCTATTTGCTAAATTCTAATATTTCGCTAGTCGACGACGGCGGCGGCGTTGTGTGGCACTGCGTGCGCTGCCGGGTTGGGGTGTGCGGCTGCGCTGTGCGTCCGTGTGTGTGTGTATGTGTGTGTTTGTGTGCTTGAAGCGGCATTGCATTGGACTCTTGAGAACGGCCGTAGTGGGGCGCGCAGTGCCTACGAAGCTGAGTTGGCACAAAAGTGTAATCGAATATCGATAGCTCAGGATTGAATGTCGCGCGTCCTTCTTGGCATTTCTTACATGACGTTCGTTGCTTTTTGCAATTCAATATTTTTTCTGCCCTCTCGTCGTTGCTGTTGCTGTTGTTGTTGTTGTCGACGGTCATATACGAATCTCTATGTAGTAAGTACATAATGTATAAGAAAAACACGTAATGCTTACATGGTGGTGCATGTGCTGTAAGAATATCTGGCGAGATTGAAAAACAAAACGCATGAGAGAAAATTGCAGACCAGACGCGCTTCCCGCACTGGAGAATTGCCCAAAGGCCGACGAAACCGCTGAGCAGAAATGGTTGATTTTTCGAAGCAATCGTAGCGCTCAACTTTGTTCGGACGCCACTCAATGTTCAAATACAGCCAACTCAGCTCAGTTGGGGTCGGCAACACCCACTCGGCAACGCAGCATTCGATATCGATGACAGTGGCGCTGTCGCTGCGGGGGTGTTGACAATGTCCGAGATGCATGCAACGCCAGAAAAGTTAGCCCATCGCTCGCACCCAACGACTGTAATACGTATATTATTAATTTGGCACATTTATTATGATTCCTTAGCTTAGTCCTTCTCGGAGTCTGCCGTCGTTTTGGGTTTCCTTTGGCGCGGCAACGGTAGCAACAAAAGCCGTGCCAAACCGAAGCAAAGGTGTCCGTATCCTTTGAGTGTTGCGCAGACTGGGCGCGGAAACCTTGAAGCCTATCGAATTACGCAGCGTGTTGTTTTTACGGGGAGGCAAAGACAACACCGACACATGGCAAGATTGTGTGATATAAGTGCGAGTTAGTGTGTTGTGTGTGTGTGTGTGCTGTTATATGAACAGCGAGGCTATTGATTGTTGTTGTTGTTGTGTAATTATTACATTATTTGTTATATGTTTGTGGATAAGTGAGGAAAAATGGGTCTTACTGGCGCTTGCAGCGAATTCGGGGTATGTGTTTAATTATAGCGAATGTTGCAAGGACACACGTAGGCAAAATATATCTCAGTAATTGGAAACAGTGTTGCAAAAATAGCAGTCGTTGTGGGACTGCATTCTGTGACATTTCTTCAGTTGACGACACCTACATTAAAGCCAAAGCTGCAGAGGAACTAGAATAAGTAAGTTATTCAATTTGCCTATGAAATGTAATAATTATAGGCATACAAGTGATTTCTTTCTTGATGTACATTTTCCAAATCCATTCAAATTAGCTTTTAATCAAAATTTTTCAAATCCATTTAAATTGGCTTTTAATCAAAGTCCCATTGTGACCCTCACATCTGATGTCATTCATTCAATGCAATCAAGTTGATGGGGGAAGGAGCTACAAGACTTCCTCACTTCCCAATCCCAAAAAGTCAATCAATATTCTCTATTTTTCATCACTTTGCATGCTAAACCAAGCAAAAAAAGGCCTTTAATTAAGTTTAAAAGTGCAATGTGAATCCGTTACATTTCCAAACGTCTACTCTCTGATCAAAGTCTACTGACGCTCATCTCTAAATAAGATCTTCGAGCAGTATAATACGCACTTCTAATGGGTGCCTGGAAACAAGGACATAAACGAAAACTGTAGATTCGACGTGTTTTCTAGAGCAGTCACGGAGCTTCAACTCATCAATGTTATTAGTCAATGGAAGAAGTTGGTACACTACTCCCACTAGCAAACTTCATCTGAAGATTACATACCTTCACAGAGGTAACACCAGATGGCTCCAATAACAGACATACAAGACGTCAAGACAGATCTGGCCTTCGACTGACCAGAGCCAGGAATCCAGAGAACAGATTTTACTAAGCAATCTCTACATAGGGACTGTTGTTGTTGTAGGCCAACACGTCAAAAGACTGGGTACGCTGTGTAATGACTTCTGCAGAAGCTGCAGGACCGAAGACTGCAAAGAAACTGTTGTACAACTCTTTTACGAATGTCTGGCGCTTGCTAGAATTGGCTTCCGATTCTTGGAACAGCAGTTTCTTAGTGGTTAGCGCACACAGATAAGATGCTTCCAAGTCGTGTTGATAGACTTACAAGACCTACCAAAGGGCTTTCATCTATGGGAAGTATATGGGCGCAGCCCCACACGCGATAACACAATAGGCCACATAGCCTAAGTAATGTTCTAGAGTCAGCGACTTTACCTATCGACGTACCTAAAAACTTAATGGTCGTTCTCCTCCATAAGACTTTTAAAAACTATTTGACATTGAGCACCATGAGCGATACTCGAGTTTTTTCTTGAGGGTGGGAGGGAAGGCTACAAAGCCTTCCATAGCACTCAGTCCATTTTGGACCATTGTACTGTACCCATGGGGGATAGGGAAAGAGAGGAGAGAGATATCTCATATTTCACCTGTTTTTGAAATGTGTATGTAACACTGCTTTTTCCAACATATGTTACAGCATACATTTCAAGTGTGGGGGGGGGGTGCGGAAGGACGGGGAAGGGACCTAGAGTTTAACGCCGAATTCGAACAGCGATTGGCTGTTTTTCTTCCACTTCCACTTGTGTGATTCTTGTAATTCTCATCTGCTTCATGTGGATCGCGATAGAAGTAAATGCGCGTTTCACCAGCCCGAGCTAGAAATCGAACCTAGGGCCTCGGCATGAGAAGCCAGCGCGCTACCCGCTGGACTATCGAGACCGACAGATGACGGTAGACTTAGATGATGGTAGACTTATTCATTTTCCGTTCACCATAGACGAAGGTATGGGATTGACTCCATATGAAGTCTTAGACTAAATGGTCAAATTCAAACACCGGCATCTTAATTTTAAGTTATAAGACTATATTTTTTATTAAAAATAAGCTTCTGTTCTTGAATAAGAATCACAAAAATGTTCTATAGAAAGTGTTGAGCGATCTTTTCAGCTGCAACTACAAGTATTACCAAATAAAATAAAACGTATTCTTTACATATTTTTCGATTTTACTTATGGAATTCTAATCGATCCCTATAAACCAAAAATAATATAAAAAAAAAAAAATAAAAAAAAAAATATATGTTAAAAAAATAATTTCAATAGTTTTGATCAATGGCTTCTGTTCAAGAACCTTACTTGGTTTGAATCGTTCTAGAATTGCATCAGGCTCCATGACGATGGACATTTTCCCAAGTATCGCCAAATTATGTCCAAATTGAAATCACTTTTCCCCACTTGCTGTGTTCGAAGTGACAACGCGTTGCAACGAGACCAACATTCTACACAATTCTGCAATCACGACTTTAGTCAGACGCTGCTTTAGCTGGATTTCGCAAATCGAATTAAAGTATTCGAATAAAATTCCACTGAAAGAATGTCACAACCAGTGCCGCCGTTAACGATCCGGACGCGCCGCCAACATGCAACAAATTCCTATAGTCGAACAACAAAGTGGCAATCGAAAGCAAAAACAATGCAGCACATTGGAATGTCTTCGGCTCCCAATGGGCCGGTTGGCTGTGGCTGTGGTGGCTGGTGTTGGTCAGCCGGTCGGTGTGTTGTTACGAATTCTGCGGAACTATTTTTTTGTAACACGAGTTGCAGGAGTTGCACAAACGCGATTAAAACTGCGCATTGCCGGCGCGCAGCAGAGGATGCGGCCGCCGCTTGCGACTCGCTTAAAATTGTGTAAAACGAGGCGCGAACGCGTTGGCTCGCTAAAAATGTAATTAGATATACAATAACAACAACAACAATGACAGTGGAAGCAGCGACAGTCGCAGCAAACAATTTTTTATGATTTTATTTTATTTTGTCTTTTCACAAATGAGTGGATTGATAAGCGCACAAATTAAAAACAACAACAACAACAACACAAGGAAAAGTGCAGAAAAAAAGCGAAACACGTGGCGGCGGGAAATACATTTTCAATCGAAAACTCCAACACCGATGGGACATCAAACACCGGCGCGAACTGCTGCCGCACCGTTGGCGGCCGTGTAATGGTGAAAAATTAATTTTATGCCAACAACGAAACGTGAAATCGGAGCTTGCACTGTAATCGTATCCAGCGTGCAACAAAAAACCAAACGATACAACAGCAACAGCAACAACATCAGCGACAACAAAGCAGCGAATGGCATAAAATATTATAATGAATGGCAGAAAGGCGCGAGCGGATGGACGGACGGACGGACGTGCAGCTGGACAGACAGACAAACGAACGAGAGGCGAGATGGCTGACTGGTGCTGATGCCGGTGACGGTAGTGGTGGCACTAAGGGCGGGCATCATTTTTCACAAGTATTTTTGAAATTCATAAGTAAATCGCGTATTGAATTCACTCACACACACACACACACACACTGACACACTCGCACGCACGCACACAAGCGCCGCAAAGAAGTCTTGTGCATAATTATTAACATTTTATTCCATTTCGAATTTGTTTGTTGCCTCGACGCCGCTCACACATTGCGCCGATATTTGAGCTTGTCACGTAATGAAAGAATACAAAATTGCGCAGCCAAAGAGATGGAGGAAATAACAAATAATTAACAAACCGAAAAAAAACACACGTTAAAGTTTTCTATTACAAACGAGGCGGAACGTGATAACAATTCCAGGAATTAATATTTTATATAATTTTTGTTGTTGTTTTGTTTTGCTGCAACACTGGCCAGAAAATGGCGCCAAAAAATTATTTTCGAAATGATATCGAGTGTCTGCGCTTAAAAAAAAAGTGATTATGCGAGTGGACAGGGAATAATTTCAGATTGTTATCTTTCAGAAAATAACTGGTTACAAGATATCAGTTGGCAGCTTTGCAGACTTAGTAAACGATCCTTCAAATATGAGTAAATATACGGTGTGCGTTGCTACGCTGGCAGTGGTAGGGAAATGGAATATGGAAAAGTAGTAAACAGGATTTAGTAACAGTATTTGACTTGGTATGGTAAATTCTTTTCTGATTACCTGTCAAAATTAAATGACATTTGGTTCACTGAAAGCAGATTTATGGCGTCTGAAGTGACATCATAATTGTGTCATTGGTACAAAATTAGGTTAGGTTTGGTTGGCCGACCCTGAAGAATCACATACACAGACAAAACAATGATCCTTTATCAAAAACTGGAGAGTGGAGAGATTTTAAAGACTGTTTTTAATAAAATTCTTGGCGAATCTTAGCAGGTTGCCACTCATAAGATCTGTAATGTCTCTCAAAGAAGAGAACAACGCGGACCTGAGGCAGCCAATCTTGCCATCTGTAGAGATGAACAGTGACATAGCAGTTGCTCCAGGGTTCCTAACACTGTTCTCATTGCATTATCAATATTGTTGTGGGGGATAATGCATTCCGACCTAAAGGACTTGTTGTGGCCCCTTCATGGGCTCACAGTTCGTCCATGAGGGGAATTTTAGTATATCTCCTATGAGATAATCCCCCAGGTGCTTCTTTCGACCATCCATAAGTGCAGCACATTCTCTCAGTCTGTGAATTGCAGTTTCATTTTCATGCTAGCAGAACCTACAACATTTGTTTTCAAGAATTCCTAGTTTACCTTGATGATAGTTTAACCAGCAATGTCCTTTCAGGATGCCTTTAATTATTATAAGAATATTCTTTGTTGGGTTCAGATATTCCTCGAATCGTTTCTTGTTCTACATATGATTCGATAATTGCCTTGGAATGTTAAACTCTTGTTGGACTTTCCCAGTAGTGATTCCTGCTGATCTTAGCGTCTTTTCTGGTTAGGAAATGCAGAGAGAAGTTGGTGCCAAGGAAACCCTGAAGTATTTTTTCTGGCTCTGTCTAGCTCTTTCAAGACAACGGCTCACTAACTAAAAGGGGCCCCGTTCTTTTCTCAGTTATCGGAAGTCCCCAAGCATGACATCAAGTCGCTGCTGAATTTCGCTAGGAACACCCGCATTCTCACCGATCACGGGATCATCGGGACCCAATAGAGTCTATGCGTGGCCTTCATGGCCAGCCAGCTTACCTAACTTAACCTTCTGATTAGGATGACCAACTCATCGCATAAAATTATACCAAATTTTATTCTAATGAACTGAATTTCTGATGAAACTGAATGATGCACCTTTCGACTGAAAACTTATACTTATTATGTCACCATAGCAAGATAGGATTTTCAAAGCCTCTGAATATATAAACTAAAATTTTCTGCATGCAACTCAAATTTTACCCTCCACATTAGATTCATGGCAAATATTTAGTTTCCAAGTTGCACCGAAAGCGAAAATTTTATTAAATTCAACGTAAATGTCAAAGGAAATGCAACGCTGCCGCAGCCAAACGAAATGCATTCAAAGCAACAGCAACAACAACACCAACAACCACAATGATAGTGTGGCCCGTTGCCATAAGCCACATCGAAATATTAAAATTCCGACATCGGTTTTGTCCAAATTAAAAGTGAAATGAAAATGAATTCTCACACAATTTGCTCGCTGCCAAACAGTTTTATGCTGGCTTTGCTTTTCTTGTTGTTGTTGTTGCTGCTGCTGTGGATGTTGCGTTTATGTTTCATTAAAAAGCAGATACAAAAATAACACACATGCAGCACCAACAACATTTCATAGGCCAAATGGGTTTCGATGTGGCGAACGGATTCAACTTGGGTGAATGTCGTTGGACAAAGGAGTGAGGTGAGGGGGACCGAGTACATGTGTGTTTAGAACTATGTACATAAAAATAATTAAAGAAAAAATATATTTTTATTTTTTCACTTTTATTAGATGTTGTGGTTTCCTCGGGGTATCGACCTGAATATGCAGAAATTCAAAAAGAAAAAAATTAATTTGAAAATATGTGAGCATAATTTTTGAATTTTATAAAAGTGCTGTGAAAGTGTTTTTCAGCTGGTTGCATGCAACAAAGTTGCTAAAAGCATGCAACGTAGTTGTTATGCTCTTTTTTAGATAGTTTAGTGGGAGTTGGAAATGATTGCAACGATCGCAACGGGTGGAGTGTTTCGTTTTCATACGAGAGGTTCTAGGTTTGATTCCTAGTTTGAACTGTTCTTCGTCTATTTCTGTCGCTGTGTACAAAATGAAGACGAGAGTTGTTTACCAAAACCTGCTAATGCTTTTCGGTTTGGGCGTTAGACTTTAAATATTTTATTAAAATTTACCATAAAAATGGGAAAACCCGACTGTAAAGTAAACATCAAAAAATACTTGATAGACATTTTTGTATGCACTATTCAATTCGATGAGGTCCTTCGAAAGGACATTGTCACATTCACCTTCGCTCAAATTCGTTTTCTGACCATCGTTGAAACGACTCTCGCCACCAGTGGTTGCAAGTGAGGCACATCTCATCTTATCTCGGTTTTCCGAATCGAGTAGGTGGACATATGATTCAGAAATATATATATGAAACAACATCAGCACACAAATATCGAAAATAACACAATAGTGACAGCCACCTTACACGTTCGAGCAACACATTGCAAAACATATGAAATGATTTTTTGTTGTTGTTCTTATGGGAATAGTGTGAAATCCAGCGCTGTTCGCCTTTAGTCATTGGCTAATTTTGAAATAAAAATACAACAATACAAGACGGCGAATAGGCGTGTTGAACGCGAAACAGACAAATTTCTAGAATTTCAACACTTGGAGGTTATTTTATACGAAAAAGCTCATCGGCGGCGGCCACTCAATCGCGCGCAAATATTTTCATTTTCATATTTGTTCGCTTTGCTCATTGAGACAGGTAAAAAAATAACACCAACGCACTCAAGTGCACGAAAACCGCTGGCGGCCATTAGCCGTTTGCGCTTCTTTTGTTGAACATAGGCGGCTAATAGTTGTTGGCATTTGCAGCGTTCACGCAGAGCGGAAAATTCATGGCCAAATCATGAATGAAAGTGACTGCAACAAAAAACAAAATTTGCAATAGAAATTTCAAATACACATTCCGGTGGCATACGCTGCTGAAAATGATTCAATTAATTGTTGTCTTTGGTCTTTGGCTATCAACTAAATATTCAACTAATGGATGCCGTCTTGCATATTCATGAACGAGGATACACACTTGATGTATTTTTATATGTTGACAGCATTAAGTTTATTTGTTTACACTCGGACGCCAAGTGGAAGGTGAAAAAGAATGGAAAATATGCGAAACAAATTGGAACACAACAGCAAATCTTTCTTAAATCGCACTTTTGAGAATGTGTTGAAAACAATTTTGGAATTTCACTGCAAAGAATTTCTTTTTCGTGACCCACTTTCGAGTGAGAAACAAATACAAATGAACAGAATTGCCTATTAAGTCCATTTTTGACCCAATTCTGCGCCTATCACTTTGTCTGAGAGGAAACGAATAAGTTTTGTTGAGCATATGAATTTTTTTTATTGTAAAGAAAAAACAGAAGATGTTAACAAAGCTTCAAGACATTAATGACAGCTTCTGACTTTCAGAGTATTGAAGGATTATCCTTCAAAGAATTTTGTCTGTTGGAACAACTTAATCGGCCTAATGGAGCTATTCGCAACTCTACAGAGAACCAGGCAGTAGTCAAGGCCCTCAAGATGGTCTTCCACATCAAAAGGGGTCACTCATTGGTAGTTCCTGCCTAACGTGTTTAAAGATCTCTAAGATCTCTCATATTGGTATCAAACCATAGCAACTTCAAACCGATTTGCATAGCCGATGCAATACATTGCACTATCCTACAAGAATATAACTTTTAGATTACAGTGACCATCTTTTTCGTCACCAGTAAATTGACAATAATAACAATAACGATTAACTATATAATATAACCTATATAACTGAGCTGTTCTGGTATACCCTCAACATCAGACGAAAGAAAACACTTATTTCGAAGACATCACATTTACACAGCCGCAGCAATTTTAATAGGCATAGTGCACCGCGACCCAAAGATCTATTGTGCCCCCTTCATAGACTCACAGTTCATCTGTGAGCCCAACTACCGAGAGGAATTTTAGTATATCTCCCATATCTCTGGAGTCTCTGGAAGAGAATGAAACTGTAACTTTCACTATTCACTATTCGGCTCTGCCCAGGCGCATGTGGGAAACTTTAGACTTCCCATTCTTCAATAACTTGAGTGACCTCAATTTACGTTAGAGACTTGCTGAGATTTATTTACGAAACACTTTGGCTTTGGCTTGAGTAGGCTTTCCATAGACTTGCAGAAAGTACGTAGCCACCTTCTTCCATGTGCTAACATAATGTCAGAAGCTTTTGCCTAAATGTGTCTTTCGGCAATGTTATTGAACTATCTGTCTCTGTCGGACAAAGAGGATCAAAGACTAGGTTTCCATAATTGGGACTGCTACCGCAGTTGCCTCAGTGAAGTAGAAGATGAAGAGGAGAAGCAGAAGACTCTCTCAAGACGTATTGTCAAAGCTTAAGACATCTCCTTCTTCATACTTCTTTGAATGACCTCTAATTCAGTTCAGTTCAGATGCTTTAGACTTATCATTCTTCAATGACTTGAGTGACCTCAAATCAATTTAAAATAGAGATTTGCTGAGGTTTATTCACAAAACACTTTGGCTTTAATTTGAGTAGGTTTTCCCGAGACTGGCAGAAAGTATTTCGACCCTTCTTACTTGTGCTATCACTGTGGGCACATCTATGACTTAAAAGTGTCGTTGGGCAATGTTTTTGCCCTAAGAATCACTTTACTTACCCACCAGAAAATTCGAAGGATCTTTTGAAGCAATTAAAAAGTATCTAATAAATTCGGTTAAATTCAATTGAAGCATGTTGTAGAGTTTGACATTACTTTGCAATGTTTACTCTTCATATTCTTAGGAACTATTCAGCATTTTGCAATCATTCATTCTTCAGTTGTGTCTTTTATGTTAAAACATTTGATTACTAACGAAATTTTGCGAATTACATTGAAAGTATGAGCAAACGAATCGAAAGAACAACAATTGTTTCGATTTGGTGAAATAATTTTGGTTATTTATGGATAATTTTGGTTATTTTGGATAATTTTGGTTATTAGTCGCCATCGCTCAGCTGTTTAGTGCGTTGAATTACGACTATACAGTGACAACCGACTCCAATACATACTAAAATATAGATAAAACTACTTTCCTTTCGGCGATAGCGTTCTCAGTAGGATACGGAAAATGTCCCCAAAACTTATTTCATAGATTCAGAAATTCAAAAAGATTTAATTTTTACCATCAAAACATACCAAACAACATGAATAATATGACAAACATATTTTTTCTTCACGAAATTAAAATCATGCAACGAAGGGTTAAGCAATATACTCAATCATATTGACTGTATGATATTATTTTTTTCAAAAATATAATATTTTGTTTTGAAAGTTGAAAGCATTCCATTGAAATTGAAATCCCAAACTCTATTAAAAATAGCAACTAGCAGAAATGTGATGAATCATTTCAAAGAAAACGAATTGATTTCAGAGAATAAAGACCAAAAATTAAAAATAAATTGCTGAAGAAATGAACATGTGTGGTATAGAGGATTTTTGTGTGCGGTAATTTTATACTTTCAGCCAACGGCAGCCATTCATTTCCGGTGATTAAATATTGTGAGAGAAAAGCAAAGTTGCCAAAAATTGATTTTTCCCATTAATAAGTTAAAATTTTTTGTAGGAAAACAATGGGTTGCTAAATAAAAATTTCTTAAATTGAAAAAGTCTCCAAAGTGGAAGTTAGTCCATTCAATACACACTGTGATGCAGTATGTCATGGCAGGAGACCTTCCCTGGGCCTACATTGGCTTTGAGAAGAGGACATCACGCACCTGAATACCAGTGAGTTACTAAATTTCAGAGAATGTTTCCCAACTATTACTAGTAGGGGGCACGATAGATCAATGCATTACAACTACACAAATGCATTACATTACAACAAATAACATTTCTCCACCTACCTAAAGTTCAAGACTAACCGAATGTTGTGGCCTTTGTTGAGGCTCATTGGTTTCATTCCCTTTTAATAAAAACCCAACAGCATTTTGAACTGATTCAATATTTTACAAAGAAATATTTTTCCTTTCCCCAAGACTTCCAACAGACCTTTTCTTGTTTAGAAGTGAAGTGGTTTTTCGATGTAAAAATTCTCTCTTGTTGATGAAAAATGCCTTTTGTATTTTTAGGTGAAAAGCGCACTCACCTTTATTTCATCGCTGGGCAGTTCCTTCTTGATTTTCACCGCTTGCATCGTTGTCGAACTGGTGCTGGCAGTCGTTGAAATGCCGACAGTGGTGGCTGTCGTTGTTGTGCTTGTGGCTATTTTTGTTGATGTAGTTGTTGCTGTTGTTGTTGTTTTTGTATTTGTTGTGGCACCGGTACTATGACTTTGTGCAGAAGTTTTTGTGGACATTCTTTAGTTGCTTAGCAAATATTCAGTAATGCTTCGCTGTCGTTTGGAGATAAAAATATTTGCACACAATTAATTTACACTAAAAAAAAAAACATAAATTTCAATTTTTTGTTTTTGTAATATGTTTTGAAAAATTCGTATATATTTCAATTTATGTGGTTTTAAGTTTTTAATTTATTGATTGCGGATTTAAGTTGTTAAATTTATTGCAATTGTTGTTGCTTTTGGGTATTTATTTTGTAGCCGAGTGTATTGAAATGCGCGTTTTATTGATTTGTTGGCGTTGCTGCTGATGCTTGTTCTTGTTCTTCTTCTACTTTGCGTTCTTTATGCACGTGTACACAGTTTGCGTCACTAAGCGTCTGCGGCACTTTCACGCTGGGTCCCTAGTTGCCCTTCGGTCCCCTTGCGCGAGTGCGCCTGGCCACATGGACATTCGGCCAGAAACAACTTCGAAGATGTGTGTTGCGTGCTGGTTGGTCGCACTGCAGACTTTTGGGTTTCTTGCTTTCCTTTCGACTTTTTAATGAATTGATGAATTGCTGTGCTGTATGTGTGTGCGTCTGTGTGTGTGTGTGTGAGTTTTTGTGCGTGCGTGGATTTGTGCGACTCTGTTGCTGCTCGTTGCTTGGTCTGGTAATTTAATACTTTCGGCGAAACGTTACCAAGTATCGGATGACTTGAAAACGTAAAACGCTCGAAAAGTGACATGAAATTGACGATCAGCCAACAACAACAAAATCTTTGTTAGGAACAAATTAAAAGAAGAAAAAACGACAGAGGACAAAAATGTAATCGAAGCCGAGTGGTCGCGGCTGACAGACAGACGCACAAACAAATGAAACCAACTCGATTTGCTTCATTTAGATGCGTTGAAAAAATGGGAACAAATATTTAGAAGTTATTATATATTTTTGTATATACATATATATTTTATATTTTAGAAGAAATACTTTTCTGGTTATTCTTGGCTAAAGTTATTTAAAATGTGAAAGGAAATGTTCAAGTTGATGACAAAATAAAAGAATGAAACAGTGTCTTTGGTTCCAGTTGCGGATTCAGAGGGTTTGGGAGTCGAAACCCCTCGAAATATTAGGATCAGCTTTAAAACTGCATACAAATTAAAAGACTTTTTATGAAAATTAAAGAATTACTTTTTGAAACCCCCAAAATATTTTTCTGAATCCGCCCCTGTTAGGTTCCATAGTAGAAAAATAAAGAAATATTGGTTCAAGAACACATTTACAACAACAATAAATATAGAAATGCAAAAAATTACAGTTCAAGAAAAATTGGGAAAAACCTTGGAAAACTTCGATTTGCTGCTGCAAACTGGAGTTCAAATTTTTATCATCATTAGGATTTTGATTTTTCCTCAATTTTAAAGTCAACTGAAGATTGATATTCAAACTTTTTCGTATTCTTAATTATTTACGACTTTTCGAACTACACATCACCAACCTAAACATGGCCAAAGTTGTCCTGGAGGCGTTCACAGATAATATATATATTTTTTGTATCACCTTCCGAGTCAATTTTCAAAAAGATTCACCAATCCATGAAAGACGGCTTCAAGAAGTTTACACTGTCCTCGGTCTGACTTTCAGTCTCTTTGTTTTTGTTACGACTTTTCGAAATCTCTTTGACGCCACAAGTCACTTGTGCGCTGCTCGTATTCCGCAAAATGTAATCACCAAGAAGTCGATATGAAACACATTTCATTTTCATTTTCGATTTGTACTTTAGTCCAAAAATAGACGCGCGTTTTTCTTTCACTCGGAACTAAATATGAACGGAAAATTCGAAATTCCAACACACCATTTCTCAATGCCAGCAGCCGAATCGCGATACGGATCTCGATTTCGGAAAATCGTTTTCCCCCAACTTCTACCAATATTGACCCACACGTTACCGACGTTGTACCGTTCCTTGCACTTTGAAACCGCTTCGAGAAACGCAAACGCGCTGAGCGGCCGTGCACGTCGTCTGCGTTGTCGTCGTCGCTAAACCGTACGCGTTCAAGTATCGCAAGCAAATAACAGGCGCGTCGTGCTTGTCGCCGACAGTGGGCCCGCTAACCGGCCGACCTGCGCGCCGTCCCATCCTTCGTGCGCGAACAACATAAACACTCAGCCGCTCTCGTGCGCGCGCACCGGCCAGGCCAGCACCCAAAGTTGCCACAGTTGGTTACAGTTTAACCAAATAAATAAATAATTTTCTTTTTGTTGCTTTTATTTGTGTTTGATGACTGAATTCTAGTGGTTTTTTTGTTCGCTCGACCCAAAAACAAAATTTTCTCAGATGAGAAAAAAATAACGGCCAACATTTCTTCATTCTTCCTTTTCTTATATGGCAACATTTTGAATATTTATTTTGAAAAATCTGGTTAACAAAATTTTGTTCAAGTGGCAACCGTGTCCGCATCTCGCAGGCGTTTGTTCTTTCGCTCTATCTCTCTTTCTCTCTTTTAACGTGTTTATTTTTATCATTTAAGTTGCATTTTGTGCGCTTCTATTTATTTGTATTTTGATTTCCATAGTGAAAACGAAAACTCGGCATGAAAATACAAATGAAACCGAAAGGAAAATGAAAAGGAAATCACAAGCAGGCAGCAGCAGCGAAAAAAAGTGCAGATAAAAAGAAATCAACTTAAAAATAAATTCAAATTGCAGTGCATTAAATTCTTCAAGTAACAGAATGAAAGAAATGAGATTTTTTTAAAAAAGTGAGTGAGTTCGCTCACTCGGCCGATCGTGCAGCGTGCTGGGGATGATGCGGTGGCCAAGTGGGACGGACAGCGGCCCCGGCACGTCGTCGAGCAGCGACATTAATCGCTTTCACTATTCACGCACGGCGAGGATATATTTTAGAATGTTTTATGAGGTCAGATGACGGCACACGAAGCCGTTGTGGCGGCCATTGATGCCGAACGGCCACTTGCCTTTGGTAAAGAGTGGCCGCCAATCTTGACGATCTCCGGTGCGATTCGAATTTTATGCCATCAAGGCAGTTTTTGTGGACGCTGTTGGAACCATTTATTGAGTGTTTTGTTGGTTTTTTGAAGTCGATATTTTGAAATATTTTAATGCAGTGATTTGTTGATTTATGAAGTTATCAACAGATTCGAAACTTTGGTTGGAGCAGAACTATTCAGTAAAAAAGGCTTTGACTAGAGTTTAGTTCGTTTCATATCCTATCATATCATCCACCTAAGTTTTTAAATCTAACTTAGGTTAGTCTAACTTATATTAATTTTACCACTTGTTTTCTGGAAACTGTGGTCGAAAATCTTGACGATCTTCAGTACGGTTCGGTTTTTGTGTCGCCAAGGAAGTCTTTGTGGAAGGTGTTGGAACTATGTTTGACACATTTTGTTCAAGTCGATATTTTTAAACATTTTCATGCAGTAATTTGTTGATTTATGACGTTCTCAACAGGTTCAAAAGATTGGTTGGATTAGAACTATTCAGTCAAAAAGTCTTTGACTAAAGTTCAGATCGATTCATACAGATATCCACCTAAGTTTTCAAGTCTAACTTATGTTATTTTGACCACTCGAAAGTGGAAAGTGTGACCGCAAACCTTGACAATCTCCGATGCGGTTCGGATTTTCTGTCACCAAGGAAGACTTTGTGGAAAGAGTCGGAACCAATTTTGAAATGTTTTGTAAGTTCTGTTCAAGTCCATATTTAGAAATATTTTCATGCAGTGGTTTGTTGATTTATGATGTTCTCAACAGGTTCAAAACATTGTACAGTGGTTCGACTCCACACAACCGCGGGACAAAATTAGAAGGAGTGGTCTGTTCTTGAAAAAATTTGGTATACTACTTAATCATGGTCTGATGAATTGAAATCGCCATTTTGTATTGCTTAAACTTTTGTAGTTTGGCAATGCCTGAAACTAAAATTTGCAATTTCTTAACTTTTGGTGAGCTATAGCACTAAGTGTGTTGGCTAGATTTCTCAGATTTTACATTTAATCAGTAGCGTAATTGAGAATTGCAAAGAGTAATAGAAATTGTCGTAGGACCCTTTAGTTTTGCATTAAAAATAGATGTATGCAGAGTTGCCGCTTTTGGTCTTTTCGGACCAAAATTGGTTGTATTGGATTTTTTACTTTGGTCCGCTGGTCTGCTTAAACGAATTTCGGTCCGTTTTGCGATGTGAATATCTTTTCACTGGTAAACAAAATTTATTAAAACAAATAAATTTGTAATTTAAAAATGACTTTAAAGATAAGGCAAATTTTTAATTTGGTCGGTTGAGGTCAGATTTGGTCGGAAGTTTGGTCAGAAAAAAACTTTTCAAGTGGCATGTTTTGCATTCGTGCAGTTTTTTTAATTTTTCATGCTGATTGCATACTTTTAGGGACGAATAAAATAAATTTTATCAAAATTTGGTGTTTCAAATTCAATTATTTTCTGAGATCGGAGGATGTAATTACATTATCCGACAAAGAACGATTGATTCTTAAAACAAAAAAAAAATCCAGGAACATATTTGCACATACTTTTTTAATATTTTTCTCCAAGTTTTGCCAATTTTCAGATTTTTAATTTAAGTAGAAAAATATTTTAAATTGAGTTTAGATCAAATTTTTTGTTGTCTATAAGAGCTTTTAAGGTTTTTGTATATTCAAACACATCGATTGAAAGACTCCAAACTCTATTTATCGACTATTTTGATACCACTTAAAACGTAATTTAGTGATAGTTGTTTCCATCGAGAATTGAGACTATTTAACAATACAATTTAAGCAAATCACAAGTTGAAATAAAAATTGGAGAATGCTATTATTAGAAAATTAGAGACAAATATTTTGAAATACTGCACATGTTTGTCAGACAATCTTTCAAGCTATGCGCATAGGTATCTATGTGAATTTGTATAATCGCTCATCTGTCGCTGAGATCTCGAGACAAATTTTTGGTGCCATCTCATCCACATTGATGTATATTTAAAATAATTGTTGGCATTAATTTTAAACATGCAAAACACAACTCAATTAACTTTACACAAAATATTCGACGAAAATGCGCTAAATGAGTAATCAGCGGTCGCAGCAATTGCGAGCGACAGCCACAATCGCCGCGCGAAACATTGGCAAACCTTTTGCCAAAATATCGAATTGCCATTCTGCATAAATTGCAACAATTTGCGAGCGTTGCCTGCGAAATCGACGACAACTACGACGATGCTGATAGGGCAACGACAACAAATGCGCCGGCAACAACAAGCCGCATGCAGCTTGCAGCGATTATCAACACGATTGGGGCGACAACATTAGCAATTAGCCAGCTCAATTATATGGCGGCAACAGCAACAACAATAACAACAACAATCGCGTTGCAAGTGCAAAAACTTGGCTAATAATTGCAAACATTTTTGAGATGAATTGTGTATCTGCTAGATACGACTACGAGTACTTGGGCGCACATTTTCGTTTATTAAGTTTATCCGCTGAATCACAACGCTTTCGGCTAAATAATTTATGGCTGTTTTTGTTGCACGAAACAAAACAAGAACAACACTACATAGACAAAAACAAATTGTGACAAAATAAAAAATCGCTGCGAGCGCAAGAAAACAGACACCAGGACAGAGCAGGACTGAGGAGCGGAGACGTGGAGACGCGGACCGCACAACACAACATTTGGTATGAAGCATTTGTGCTGGCAGCATTTGGCGCTGCGTGATTGATGCGCCACATGCGTTGTGTGCGGCGGCGGCGGCGACGCTGTGATCGCATTTCAAAGATGCACACATATTTTTTACACTTTGCATGGTTTATTTTAATTATAGTCGGCGAGAATAGGCACTTGAGTGCGCAAATGGCAAAAGAGCGAGAGGGCGCAGAGGCGCTGCTCATGGCTCATCGGCAGAGCGCGCTGACAAATTGTGGCCCACACTCCGCGATCGTCGACGCTGCTCGCTGTCGATTTAGTTGATAATGTTTTCCTCGTTCCTTCTGCTGTGGCTGCAATTGTTGTGCTGCCTGTTGGCCGCAAAACACATTTTCGCTAACGCATTTTACAAGAATCCGTCACGTTGGCCGTCAGCAGTTCATATTTTCCGCAACTATCTCACTGCATCCGCGATTTTTATTTATTTATGGCGATTTTCTTTCCGTTGCACTGCATCGCACCGCACCGCAGAGCAGCTGATTTTCGCAAATTTGTACCGTTATGCTGCAGAGCCACCAATTCGATTTTCGCATCTAGTATTTCGGCCACTGTGAGGTAATATCTTAATTTACACTTTGGCGTTTGCCAAGCAACAACAACAACACACAGCAGGAGCCACAAAATCGTACACTTCTTATTTACATTTGCTAAATTATGTTTGATTTCTTGCTTTCTTTCTTTGTTATTTATAAACTGTTTTCGTAATTACTGGCGCGTACGTTTCGATTCGTTTCGTTTGGCCGTTTTGCTACGCGCAGCTCTGGCAGACACCTCCGCTCGCTGACGCTGTTCGAGTAGTTCTGGCGGCCGCCTTGGGCGAGTGCTGCATTCTCGTCAGCGACGCTCTTCGGCAGCGTTTCCACACGAAAAGTTGACACTCTTCAAAGTCATTCAACGTGAGTTTCAGTCTTTCTGGGCATTTCTTTTTCGTTACCATTGTTTCAATTTAGTTATGAAAATACAAACCAAATGTCGGTTTAAGTTAGGTTAGGTTGGATTGACTGGTTAGGTTAGTTTAGATTGGATTGATTTCTTCTGAGGCACAAAAGAATGACTTGATGTGATGCCAATACTAAAAACAATGTTTGTTGAAGTCATGCAACGTGAGTTTCAGTCTTTCTGGGAATTTCTTCTTCGTTTCCATTGATTCTATTTATTTATGAAATAACAATAAACTTGGTTTAAGTTAGGTTAGGTTGGTTTAGATTTTATTGATTTATTCTGAGGCACAAAGGAATGACTTGATGTGATACCAATAATATAAAAATGTTTATTAAGTCAAAAAATAATATAATTTTACAAATTTGAAAACCCAATACTGATTTCTTTAAATTTAGGTTAACTAATTTCACTGATTTCTCGGTGGAAACGTGCACTCAAAGCATCTAATAATATTCGAGTTGAATCGCCTACGAAAACATTGTATGTGGAAATGTGGTCTTTGTCAGCCGGTGCTGTGGTGAGAATTTTGTATCCTCGAGTCATTCTTCCTAACTATCGAATTCTTAGCCGCTTTAAAACGCCCACATAATAGTAAACCCCCGATAACTGCAATTTGCACTCCAAACAAGTTTTCGCAACAGGAATTTTTGCCTAAGCGCAAAATTTTCTCACTAGGTTTCAAAACTCAGCGGAAGCGGAAATGTCAGCGGAAAACCGAGCAAACATTCAAATTCACCACAGCTTGTCGCCGAGTCGAAGCAAGGCGCATGTGTCGATAAACATTTCGAGCACAACAAACGCCAAACGAAAGCCGTATCAGCTGTTTGTCAGCATCGAACAGCTGATTGTGTTACACATGATTGGGAAAACAAACTTGAAGAGGACAAAAGGCTGAAATTGATTTAATTTTAAGCTTAAAATCGTAAACAAAAGCAATGGGAAAACTGCCCAAGGCGGCATTAAACTTGAAACAGGTGAGTGCAACAAGTGTTGTGTGAATTTCTTACATTTCATTTCCAATCGCCTTTCATGCACATTGACAGTTCATGCTGCGGCAGGAGGTGCTGAAGCTTTATCGTGAAATCTTTCGCACCATACGTCAAGTGCCGGACAAAAGCAATCAGGAAGAGCTGCGCGCCTGGGCACGGCACGACTTTCGCAACAACAAACACCAGAGCGATGAGGTGGCCATCAAAATGTTGATGCAGCACGGACGGCGCAGCCTCACCGAGCTGCAGACCAGTCTGGACCTGAGTGGCGTTGCTGCAACGGCGCAGAAGACAACGGGCGAGGCGAAATAGTAGTTGAATTAGTTAATTTTTAAATAAAAAGTTTGTTGATTTTCATTGCAACTCTACTTAATGCGAGGCTATCAAAAAGTTCTCAGACAAGTCTTGGACTTGTTGACACTTTGTCTCCTTCAACAATTTTAATGCATGTCAAATGTTCCTGACGCAAATTGAAACCAACTCAGCATTCATCAGTTCGTGACAGTGACCATAGCACCATTTATGTATGTTTTATTTATTCATTAATAAAATCGACTTGCTGAATGCGGCATTTTGTTGAAATTTTAAAGAACAAAATTTGTGCTAAAACAAAATTAAAAATCATACTTAAAGCTTTACAGACGCTGCTCACATAACAAATGATTTGAGAACTTTTATGAAAATATAAATTAGCTAAAGTATCGAAGTGTTTTAGGTGCTAATCTGAAATTTATTTCTAAAATCCATGTTTGCTGTTTCATACCGACATACAGAAAAGGTTCAGCTTTACGATTTTCCATTTTATTTCGTTATACAATTTGTTCCTCCTGGCTTGTGATAGTTTAATTCTTTTATATTCAAGCATTTTGTATCGATATTTTATTTTATAAATGTAATGTTTTACACATATTTGTGTATGTGCACCTGCTTCAATGGCACCTTACTGTTCTAATTGCCTCTTTTGTTTAGCTGTAGCTGTGATTTTTTGATCTCTTTGAAGCCGCAAATTGTTTATGTAAATATTAGACTGTCTTAGAGATTCTTAGAGTGTCTTAAATGCAGCTAATAGTTTCATAAAAAAGTGTGCACATTCGTTTGTATTAAGCACAAAATGCCGTTCGTTGCACGCATTAAATATCTCGTCTTCTTGTTCTTTATTGCTGCAGCAATACCTCGATTTCAACTACCCAATCAGCAAAATTTCAATTGTCTTAAATCTAAGGCCCGCAATTTTTCGTTACTTTAATGTCGCATTCTACGAGTTAATACCTTAAATGAAATCTTATAGTAAATGTTAACTTTTGCGCATTTTTTTTTTGGTAGTCGATTCACAAATTAATTGGCATATGACCTCTTTATAAAAGCAAACATTTGTGTGTGCATATGTGGTTTGTGTATATGTGTGTGTCGGTACAAACTAACATAATAAAAACCACCACTTAACATATTTGCTTTGATTCCACACGAAATAAATTAATAAAAAAAATACACCAGATAAGCAATACAGCCGTTTGCCAATTCCACGCTTAGAACAAAAATCGTAGCGTATTCAGCCACAGCACCTTCAGCACAGCACAGCCAAACAGCAGCGTTCCAATGCCAATCACAATCAGCGCAATGATGTCGCGCTTTGGCCGCTCCGTCACACGGTTGACTAGAAAACTGTTGACAATGGTGCCGGTGATGTGGTAGCCGTCGAAGCCGAAGCACGGTATGGCATTGATGAGCGCCAGCCCGAAGCTGAACACAATGTTGTACTTGAGGAACAGCACCCAGGCGTCGGCCCACTGCGGCGACACAAACTGTCGCCGCGGCACAAATGGCGATATGCGCACAGTGCGCGTAACATCGGCCGGATGGCCCATGTAGACGGCGTCGCGCAGCTGCCCGCCGTCGCTGGCAGTCGCTGCGAGTATGGCGCTGCGTTTGAAGGTCAGAATGGTGGTGCTGTTGCGCAGCAGTGGCCGCAAGCAAAAGCCTCGCTCGCAAACGCTGCTGGTGCAGTAGCCGTACGCCTGCTCCAGCGTGCGCCGCACATCCAGGCAAACGTGCTGCGGTATGTCCACCGGCGGTGCCACCGTCAAGTCGTCCACATTGAGGCCCTCGGTGGACTCGAAGCAGCACAACTTGACGTTCTTCTCATCGCAGCACTGCAGCATGCCGTCGGCGCCGTGGTGTGAGATTTCAATGCTTTCGTCGTTGTCGCGTATGAAGTCGTGCGCCACGCAGTAGCAGGGTTTGTTGCGCAGCGAGTGCAGCAGGCAGGCGTACCAGCTGTCCACGTCGCTGACGCTACAGTCGTTTATCTGCGTAACGATTTGGCCTTCCAGTAGACCTTTTGTGTTTTTGGCGCGCAGCGGCGAACGAGGCGTCACCTCGGTTATGATAACGCCGCGATTGCAGGTGTAGAGCGGAGCAGCTATGAAGCCCAGCGTCGAGAGCAGCAAGTAGCAAATGCAGGCGAAAATGAAGTTATGCCAAATTCCGGCGCATAAAATGCGCAATTTACGCAGCCACTTCAGTGAGTTGAGATGCTCGGCGGAGATCTCGGTGTAGGCGAGCGGCAAGCAAAAATATAACTAGCAGACAAAAATACATAAAATAATGTGATTGAATGTGGGCAGCGCTACGCACCTGTACGCCGAAACCGGTCACCGGTATTTCCTCCAGTGCGGCTGCCAGCGCATGGCCCAGCTCGTGCACCACTGTGGACAGCAACAGCGTCAGCACATAGTAGCCCACCTCGTCCAGCGGCAAGTTCACGCCGGGCAGCAGAATCTCCACCTTTACGTCTCGCAATGCGGCCGGCAAGACAGAGTCAGTGCGAGCGTTGCTGCCAGTCACCACAGCTGCACCGCTGCCATTGCCACTGAATATGGTTATGAAGAGCAAAATAATGCCGACTGGCAGCAGCGAGAGCGCCACTAAAACGCCCACGGTAAAGCTTTTGCCCAGCCAATAGCGCGAGCCACCGCCGCTGTTGCCCCAACGCAGCACTGTGCGATTGAAGGCGGTGGTGTGCCAGCGCAGTCGCAGGAACTGCACCGTCAGTCCGGTGTTCTTCAGAAATGCGTCGTACGGGTAGTGCATGCAGCTCTGCGAATATAAATAGAGTGGCAGCCGAGTGCTGAGGAATACTTTTTGCGTACTTACCTTGAAGAAGCGATCGAAAAAGAACAGCACACAGTATATCACTGTCACCACGCCGAAAAGCCACGTCGAATCCATGGCGTTTTGATATTTTTGCGCGATTTTTCAACGTGCTAACCTTTGCGCTATTTGATTTTGTTTTTAACCATTGTCAGAGATTTGAGTTTGTTTTTGCTTTTGTATTTTTTTAATCAATTTCTAAACATCTCTCCGGCGTTTGCGAGTTTCCGCGTTGTCGTTGCACAGCTGATGGGCTGCTTTTTGTTAATTGGTGCCATTCACAATGGACTAAGCTATCCGGCAAAACGAGGTCAGCTGATGCCGGATGTTGCATTGTAGGCAGCTGTTTAAATGCGAAATTATGGGACTTTGCAATAGAAAGAAAGTATTACAATGCTCAATGAGGAATAAAAACGTTTTCGAAATTGTTTTCGTTTAAAAGTTACCATAAAATAGTTCGTGGTCATATGGATGTATGAGTTCATTTTATTTAACGGTTTTTGTTATTGCAAACATGTGAACTGGCAGCACTGCTTCCAGTCACAATCAGTTCAATTTTTCTCTCGTAGTGTACCAATCAAAGTCGGGTGAAATTTAAATTGAGGTGCAAACGTCTGAATTTCGCTGGTAAAGATTCCGAAATGTTTATTGACACAGTAAGGCGCAGAAAACAGCAAATACAGCACTAGAACCATCAAAGTGTCTACCATTTCAGATCGAGATCAATAACATTTTGGGCTGTGTCCATGCAAAGTTGTGCTTTGTCAACCAACGCAGCTCCGTTTACTTGGTGCAGAGCGAACCCAAGAGTCCCTTCCACCGGGCTGTGTGCACCGCGGTGAAGCTAATATGCAGCGGTCAGTATGCGCTCATAGAATCGCTAGCCGAATTCAAGGATCTACACAGGGGGAGTGTGCATTTAGTGTTTCGGGTGCCAAAGCGAAGCGCTGGAGGCACTGCCGCTGACAAAGCCGTTTCAGCTGCTGAGGACGATTCTGATAGCGATACCCCGTGCACCTCACAACAGGCGCGCGCACGCGAGTTTCGTCGTCAACGTCGCCGTAAGCGCGAGTTGAACGAGCAGCAGGAAAAGCTACAACAACAGCAGGACAAGCTACAACAGCAGCAGAAGCCGCCGCAGCAGTTTTCGACGGTTTCGGCACGACGCATTTTCAGCAGCCGTCCAGAACAAATTGAGTATTCGATTGACAGTGGTAAGACGCGCCGATGCTCAGTGATGGCTTTTCATCGTAAATTCTGCACAACCGTGGACTATGTGCTGCCGAACTCGAGTGGGGCGCGCAGCGAGTTTCGTGGCAACTGGCTGCTGCTCATCTCCACGGACCTGAACGGAAAGAAGGGTCGCGGGTAAGCATTGCATTGCGAAATAATTAGTAAGCAAAATAAAATTTATTTTATTTCTCACGTGATGCAGAAAGAACGAACCAATTTTCAGCCAGTTCGTAGAGCTGGTTTTGCGTCATCACTCCATAGAAAAAACAATGCTGCCACAACTGACCACCACCTGCCTGATGGGACACAAAGCTCTGGACATTGTGCTTGCCGCAGATGCGCTGGAAGTATTCAAAGCCATGCGAACGCTCTTCGAGTACATCACCTACAAGGAGTACACCGTGTGGTTTCTGATTCCGTGCATGGGCGGCTACGTGGATGTTATGGACGTCGTAAGTAAGAAGTACCTTCAGCAAGCAAGGAATTTAAAACTTGTGTTTGCAATTTCAGCGCGCAGAAAAGTTGGACTTTGAAAACATGAAAACTTGCGTACAGCTGAATACGAAAAATGTTGCGGAATGCCGAGTGTGCGAGTGGACGGATATGGGTGCAGCGGTGCAGGACTTGCTGCTGGTTGCTTTTCAGCTGGCGGTGGCTTTTCACTTCAAGCAGGGCATTGTATATTTGCAGGATGAATTGAACGCGGTGAGTCGCTACCCACTCACTTTCAAAATAAAATCGTTTTATGTTATAAGTTTTGCTTGACAGCTGAAGGATCATCAGACAATGCAGCTGGTGACGACGGCATATTTGCAGCGCAGCGAAGGCATAGAGACGGTACTTGCAAGTAGACACGTTGTGCAATGAAATGAGCCACTGCGTCAAATTGTGTGTTTATGAATTTGCAGGAACTACAACACCGGAACTACGTACAGCGCATTGTGGAAGCATGCATCAAGATGAATGTGGTGGCCATCATAGAGTATCCCGGCGGCTTGCCGTTGGCACCGGCGGACGCGAACTTGATCAAATGTTGCAAGGATGCGCAGAGCGGCGAATGGCAACTGAAGGTAGTGCAGAGCAGTGCATGCAGCGTGAATGCCTTTATTGAAGGCATCGAAACTGATCTGCAGCAGTGCTAAGCGGTTAATTTTAGATGTTTTGTTTTGCTTGTGTCATTGTTGAGATGAAAAAATGTGCAACCAGTACAAGAATGTCTGTGAAACCGAGACGAAGCTAAGACGTAGTGTTTAAGTTGTATACGATTTGTTAATTGCATTGTCGGACTGAAAGTTTAAATTAATTTACAAATAGCATAAGCTTAAAAATGGCATACGAGTTTAAGTGTGGCACCAGAAGCTGTTTGTGAAAGAAGAACATGGAACGTAACAACAATGAGTATTATGACGCGGCTGCTGATGTTAACAAGATTCAACTTTGGAGCTGGTATTGGTGGCATGGCATGAATGATGAGCATGACGACTGCATTTGAACAGTCAATTCTATGCAAATTCGATTTGTGGCACGGAATTTGCTGAAGCAGATAAGCGCCTAATCCCCGTGTGAACTACTTAGTCCTTATTGAGTTTTGAAGGACACACAGAATGGGCGGCCAAATGTAGTCGTTGTTGTGTTGTACAGATGTTTGCCAGACGCTTTGGTCAACAAAAAATGTTGCATGCATGGGGGCGTTTTTAGTTAGGTATGTTTACTGAACGAGTTAATCTGCGTAAGCACTGAAAAAGTATTGGGACACATTTTTAATAATAATGTATCAAAAATTATGAATGATTTTTAGATTTTAGCTTGAGTTGTCTTTTTAAATAACAAAAATTTAAATGTTTGCGTAATCTTTAAATTTCCCTAAGTTTTTGTTTAGAAATAATTTCGTCATTAATCATTAATGTCAGTGTTATGCAAATAATGCTGTTGACAGCAAAAATATTTCGAAAAAAAACTTGCACTTTCCACAAAAACGGAAGTGAATGGTCCAAATGAAGTCGACACAACCATTGTTGAGGCGTGATGGAGGTTTACTCCTAAACTGTTGCTGCCTAACAACAGACTGTGGTTGCATAAGAAACATGGTGACACATTCATAATGTGCCAGAAACAAGCTCATTGAAAATGTACAACGCAGCAAGTGACATGCTTAAAAAATGTTGTGTCATTTATTATATTTTCACTTATTTTTTGCTTTATTTATGCTTTTTGTCTCATTGATTATTTAATAAAATGCGAAATACGAAATATATGTGAACATGTATATGTATTTGTTCATATGTATGTATGTATAAGCTGTATGCTGCTTGTGGCATTAACAAAGCGTTGTAGTGTAGGCCAGAAATGTTTTCGCTTACACAGTTCTGAGTTTTGATTGACGCCATGACATCAAGCAAAGCGCTCATAAAATTAAGTGCGCACACTTATGGTGCTAAAACCATAATTTAATGTTGTTGTTGGCACTTTGAGCGGGGCTGACGGTTGTCTAGCAGACAGCCAAATTGTAAGCACGTGTCGCGTGAGCAGGAAATTTAGTGTAATTTCTTTAAGAGTAAATTTCAAAGTTCAGAAACTTGACTTGTTGAGATAACAAAAACACTGTATGTATTCTCACTGTATAAATTGTTCGAAGCTTGGAATCATGTGCTTGAAATTTGAGTTGAAACAATTTTTCCATCCCTTAATAAACTTCGACCTGAGCACATGACAGTTTGGCTTCTCTCTTCACTGCAATCAACATCCAACAAAACTTTCCAAAACTGCTTTTCTGCTATTTGAAAACGTTGCTGTCTTCATTTTAATTCTCAGTTTACAAATGTAAACGTAATAATACAAAATTCAAACTGTGTCCAAAAGACTTGAAATTGTTTCAAGTTTAAATAAACACAAAATGTGCCAAACTCCAACAACAATGCACCTTGCAAAACTGCCCAATAACTTAAGCACTGCGCACAATTAAGTTGGGTTATGTTAGGTTAGGTTAGGTTATGTTAGGTTAGGTTAAGGTGGCACACTGCGGTCGCAATTAACTGGCCAAACATTAGTTAAATAAATCTGCTGCTGTGAGGACCTTTCATCTTTTGCCCCCTAATTTTCCACTTGTGTATTTAATTTTGTGCATCATTAAGCTTCATTACCGGCCGCACAGCCCACAAATTCGGCCAAATTTCCAACATGAGCTATGCGCGTTTTGTGGCCTTCGTTTACACCAATTTCAATGTAATTAAAACGGGAACCTGTTGAAGTTGTAAGAGTTCATTACCGGCAGCACGGCACAATCGCATAAGCGACAGCAACAACAACAAAAAACTACACAACAAATTCTAAAAAGAGCAAAGCTATCCCACAAGCCACAACAACAACAAGCAATACCGAATGAGATTTGCCCCAAAAAAAGTGAAAAACATACATAAAAACCAAATGAAATAAAATTTCCAAAAGAGATTTGTTGGGTTGTGTCCAAAAATCCGTGTGCAAATAAACAACCAAACATACAAACAAACAGTAACAACAACAACAGCACATGTGTTGAAACGATTCCAGCAAAACCACATAAATGTGAACGTTGCAGTGCAAATACGTAGAAATAATGCTAAATCTGCGTGCCCACACAACGCCCAACCAAACCAGAAACACACACACACACTCACACATTGACATGTTGGCGGCAAATTTGCATATGCGGCACGGAAGACTTTAAATTTCTGCACTTACACAAGTTTCAATTGACAGCCGGTTGGCATTTGGGGCGATAAGTGGATGTGGGTTCATGGAGGATGCAAACGTGGCCGAAAATGCCCAGAAGTATTTGGCTATTTGGGGAAAAGTGCCACGCAGAGAACTGTGCGACAATACGAGAGCCGGCCAGAGCGGCTTCGGGCAAAAGTGGCGGCAAAAATTACAGAAAAATTCAAATGTTGCGGTGTGATTTAAGCTGCTTTCGCAGGCACATCAGTGGCTTAGGTGTTGACGCCGAGGACTTTTGCAGTGCGCACAGTCGTTATGCACATTTGAGATGTGAGCGCTGCTAAGAGTTGTGTTGGTATTGAGAGGAAATTCATCAATGGAAGTGAGAAATTTGAGAATTGAATAGTTGAAATTAGAATTCGCATGGCTTAAAAATGCCACAATACCAGCAGCTCCTCACTTAATTGCAACCTTAAGCGGCAGCCACGTTGTATAACCTCAATGAAGCACACTTCCGGTTGGGCGTGTTGCCGTGTAGTGCAAGCCAATCCATACTACTAAGTGCCATCATTAACAATGCTCAGGCAGTCAAACACGCGGGTCACCTCAGCCACCACCACCACCACCACCGCCGCCAACTCGTCGCTATCGCCTTCGCCTTCGTCATCGCCATCGTCACCTGCACATTATCAACGTTCAGCAGCATTATTACCATTGCCATTGTCATTATTTAGCTAAAACCGAGTTATTATTGGGCCCTCATCATTAATTGTTTTGCCGAGCCGCAACACTGCACAGTAGGCCACTTTCACTTTTTTGCTTGCACAAATCATAACTTCTGAATAAATGAAGAAGTGAAGGGAAAATTTATGCAAGTTATTACAATAAAAAAATAAATAAATCTGATCGAAATACAGGGTGCTACGTTAAGCTGTGTGCAAGTGTGGCTTATTGCTAAGAAGAAGATAGGTAAAAAATTTTATGTTTTGATGGAAAAATTAAAGAACATAAGAAATGCTTGCTTCCAAGCAAATTCAGATTATATATGAGTTTCGTGAAAACTTAACCCTGTCGACTCCGAATTTCACCCTCCATATTACTTTTTGGTATTTAAATCATGAAACACTTCCATAAGAAGTGTGCACACGTTTTTGAAGTCGCCACGTCTCTTTATTTAAGTTCTATAGCTACTTTACTTTTGAACAATTTCAGCTTAAAACAGGTTAAATAAATTTTGTATTAATATTTTTTAATTACAGAAAAACTATTTATTATTTATGGAAAAATACAAAATTATTACATTTGGATTTTATTTAACCATTATTAAAGAAACAGGGTTTAGATCAAATGCGCCCAATCCGCAGACTTCAATTAGAATACAAACTTTCCCTGATATCGGCAAATGATTGGGAATTATCATATTTTGGGGATAACAGTAAAATTATTGTAATTGGCTTTGAATTCACTTCTAAAAATATTAATTGGTTGGTGCCTACTTAAATTAAGCCCATAAGCTGTTGGTATAGGATAACAAATATGTGAAGTTGCTCTCAGGCAACTTTGGGGTCTGGGCACTCTTTCCTACCTCAGCATGGTAGGGATTCTTTTAAAAGGGGACTCAAACAAATTTCAGACATGAGAAAGCTGTACGCGTTTTGAGAGCTGCGTTAGCTCACGTCCAACAGGCACTCGTCTAATATGGTCCAATACAGTGGGACTGCGCTATTTCAAGTTATTCTTTGCTGCCTATTCTGTAAGAACATCTCAGTACCTTCTGGATCTAAGCAAAACGAAGCTGAAATTCTTGACAGAGATCCTGAGTTTACACTGTCTGCTAAATATGCTTGGAGGACGACTGGGATTCACGGATTGCGAACAGATTCTGTATGGAAGATGATGAAAAATCCGTTCACTTATAACTGACTGTCCCGCCCTCGTTACCCAAGAATACGAAAATAAGGAAGGGAACTGATATAGAAAGCAATGCTGTCTGAAATCGATCTGGCAAAAAATTAAGGATGTAACATAAGAGGACACGAACTCTTGTAGTAAAGAAAAGGGACTCGACACCATAATTCAGCATTGGACCCAGTGTCTTGGACAGCTGTGTGTTCGATTTCTGTACCTAACCTAAAAGCTCACGTTTGACCAAAAACGTATTTAAATAAATATTTCCAGTGCTGTATTTGGACGAATTAAAGAGATGGGACTAACGTTAGGAGAAGTGTGTGGAGAATTTCAGATAAATTTGTATACATTTTAAGATAAATGTTCGTTAGGTTGGAAACTTCAACTTGAATCACTTTCGTACTCGTATGTAAAGAAGCACGTGTCCAGAAAATGGCTTCGTACAAAATACGAGCACACTCTTCCTATAACTTATTCTATCCCTTTAGTCGTAGAGAACTAATAATAGCTTTTCAAAAAGCAAAGTCTGGCTTTTAGTTTAAAAGTCCATCTAGAGTTCAAAAAGTGTGCTAAAAACAGAGTTTCATATAGTGTCGCCTGTGAAAAGATTACAACAAATCAAAACTTATTTATTTATTTATATTAATTTTTTATTTATTGATTATTTGTTTATTTTTTTATATTTAGTTATTGACTAATAATGCAAATTTTTAAGATACTTTTAGCAATATTTCTAATTTGGTTTGCTCTTTTTTAAATTAAAAAGTTTAGCTCAATATAAAAACGACAAAAAAACGATTCTATTTTACACTCGCAAAAAATGTATCATCATGGACATCTCTGATCTAGCAAAACTATTTGTCCAATTTAGCTCAGGTTTTCCCTCTCCAAAAGTGCAATCATTTATCTATTCGAAAATATACAAATTTTCCTCAAAACTCTAATATGGCAACATTGATTTTCCCAACCTGCATCGGCACAACGAACCACTGTGCGGCGCAGCCGTTTCAGTGGTGGGCGTGATTGGGGCTCAGGTGTACCTCGGAATGGGGCATAAATTTCGCAAATTGCAGTTAATATCGCAGAATAATTGCCATTAATTATGTCGGCTATTTATGTGTGTGTGTGTGATTAATTGTGAACTTGGGTGTCTTTAGAGCGCAATTAAAACGTGTATTATGCAGCGCCCGACAAGTGGACCGAGAACGCGGCACAAGTGCAGCCAACCAGCGGCAGATTGGAATGAAAATGAATCCATATGACTATATTAATTTGCATAGCTTAAATGTTTAGAAGACTGAAAAGGGAGTTGAAAATTGCACGCGAAATAAAGTTTTAAGCTTAAACAATTCAATATTTTCTCATTTCTGTCAGCAAATGAATCAATGACCTGCAATGTTGTTCATAATTTTAACATAATTGTGTTGTTGTTACATTTGGAAAATTTACATAAAAAATTTCACTATCAACTGTTGACAACAAACAAGCAAAACCTTTCTTTGTGTTCACACAAAATGGCGCTATGTATGTGTGTGTGTATGCGTGTGTGCAACATGCAACATGCTGCACATAAACAGCACATCAACTTTCTTCTTTTTTGCGCAACACAGTCGCCCATTTTCCAAACACACAGACTGCCTATTTGCTGTTTCGTGCCGCCGCGTTGTACTTTGCTTTTACGAGTAATTCTCTGCTGGCAGTTTGATGTTGCAACATGTGGCACTCAACAAACGGGCAGGTAACCCGATTAGGCGGCCGGCGCGCAACCAAGTTGAGGCGACACGTTGATGTTGCTGCCACTCGAATGCTTCCAGAGTGCACTCAGTTGATTTATGTTGCTTGTTTGCTGCTGCGATTTGCTGAAAAAAATACAAAAACAGCAAATAGTTCAGATTTATTTTGGTTTTTTTCGACGTTATTTAGTGACTGTGCAGCATATATGCACAAAAATATTTCGTAGGTGTTGCAAACTTGTAAAAATAAAATGAGAAAAAAATAAAACCAGATGCAACTAGAACTTTATGGAAATTTTGCAGGATTTAAGTTGACGACAGCGATGCTTGAAGTTGTGTGCTGCGCAGCGATTTGTAGGACAACATTGTGATAAATGAGGTTAGAATGGGTTTGGTTGAGTAAGATTTAAGGTTAGAATAGCTGAGGTTGGGTGGAAGTGTGGTCGCTTGACGACAACATAAACCAGGTCCCGAGGGTTGTGAAATAGATCGAAATTTTAGTGAAAAAGCAACAAAACTATTAAATGTGCCTAATTAACTTTTAGTTAACCTTTTTGTTCCAATCAGAACTACTTCTTTAAATAAGATATTTTTTTTATAAAAAATCATAGAACAAACTATGCATTAAATCATCCGCTTCTTAGATCGCTCTTAGATTTTATTAAATTAGCTTCCTTTAAATGGCATTGAATTTTGCATTTCTAATGAAAAGTTTAAAGAGCTTCTTACCAATTTTTATTTTTAGCAAAATTTTCTTGTTTTTCCTAGTTTTAAGTGTTGATTGTTATTGTGTATATATTCTACCATGTAGATTTGTTAATCATTTGGCTTAGATAAATAAAAAAAAAAACTAAAAAATTAAGTAAATTAAAAAAATATAAATAATAAAGAAATAAATAAATAACTAAACAAATAAATAAACACAAATAAATAATCAATAAATAAATAAATAAAAAGACAAATAACTGAATAAATAAAAAAAATTAATATAATAATAAATAAATAAAAAAAAATAAATAATAAATAAATAAATAATAAATAAATAAATCAAAATAAATAAAAAAATAAAAATAAATAAATTAATTAAAAATAAATAAATAAAGCAATACACAAATAAATAAATTAAAAAAAATTATAAAAAAGTACACACAAATAAATTAATTAAAAAAATTAATAATAGAAACATTTTTTTATACATAGAAACATTTTTCAAAACGGGGTTTAATGGTAAAAAAATTCTTCATCTAGATTTACTTTCAGATCTCAAACAGTCACAGAGCCCGTTGTCAATGGCAGCAAATGTGTAGAATTCTTCAAAGTCTTTTCTAACCTAAAAAAATCGTAACCTAAAATTTCTCGCAAATCTTTAGCAACCAGAGCAACATCTCAAGTGTTGGCCTTAAATATTTTCATTTAAATTATAAACAAGTCCACATTAAATTAAATTTATTAACAACTCTAGTAGAAACTTCAAATGTCTTCTCATTTAAAAAAACTTTAACCTAAACTTACTTGCAAATCTTTAACAATCACAGCAATCACATCCGTAGTGTTGGCAATGGCTCTAAATATTTTGGTAAGTAAATAAGCCGCTCATAGCAAAAATTAGTCGAATAAAAACCTTAGTTTTTTTCATAACCTCAAAAATAAACCTAACCTAAATTTACTTGTAGATTTTCAACAGTCATAAACTTCAGCAGCAAACACATTCCTAGTACTGTTATATGGTTCGTAATATTTTGCTTACTAAGCAACACGTCCCGTAAATGTATGGAATTAGTCAAAACGTTTTTTAACCTCAAAAATTCGTAACCTAAACTTACTTGCAAATCTTCAGCAGCCCCATAAACCACTCTCTCTAGTTGTGCCGAATAGCTCTAAATATTTTGGTAAGCAAGCATAAGTTTCATCTGTTACGTTTCGTCAGAACGTTTTCTAACCTAAACAAGTTTTTTAACCTAAAAAATGCTTAACCTTAATTTGCAAATCTACAGCAACCACATAAACCATATCTCTTGTTCTGCCGAATAGTTCTAAATATTTTGGTAAGCGTACAGCAAATCTGGTAAGTTTCATCTGTTACGTTTCTTCAAAACGTTTTCTAAACTAAAAAACGTTTCTTAACCTAAAAAATTCTTAACCTTAACTTGCAAATCTTCAGCAACCACATAAACCATATCTCTAGTCAGTTAGTCGAATAGTTCTTAATATTTTGGTAAGCGAGCAGTAAATCAGGTACGTTTCTTCAAGACATTTTCTAACCTAATAAAATTCCTAACCTATACTTAATGTCAGATTTTAATAAGTCGCAGCAATCATATCCTTAATTATGTTTAAATCTTTTGTTAAATAAGCAGCAAGTAAGAAAAATTAGTCAAACAAATACTACAGCACATTTCATAACCTAAAAAAGTTGCCTGACCTAAATTTACTTGCAGATCCCAGCAGTCGTTGTGGTTATGTGCCGCATTATTGCAAACTACATTTAATATAAATAAATACTTGGTGATGTACGTGAAACCAGCAGTTAACGATAACGATGGCCCCCGACCAGCACTAAACACGAAAACTACTCGTAGTAAGCAAAAGTGTGGCAAGCAGGAATTGCGGGCAAGTCGAGTGCGTGGACCAAGAACGCCGTTTTTGGTGGTGACCAATCTTCGGGCTTATGGCTCCGTGTTCACGCCACATTTATTTGCAAGTAATTCACATCGGGCCGAGTGTATAAAGCGCCCCCCCCTCCCCCGTTCTCTTTGTGCGCGACAATATTTACGACTATCAACACGACCCCTAATCATAGCCGCAAATTGGCTGCTGCGCCCGCAGTTACAGTTACAGCAACAGCAACGGCCAATGCGATAATTTAAGATTAATGTGTCACAGCCCCACACACTCAGAGTCAGAGAGACACTGCACTGTGGCGACATGCGAGCGCACTATTTTATCCTCAGATGTACTACAAGTCCAATTCAATGTGTGGTTGCTTAACTGCGCCGCGTGCGGACCGCACAGGATTTAAGCGGCCACGTTGGCGCTGAAACCCTTAAATAACACAACAGTGCAACATATTTGCGCCAACAGGAAAAGTCGTAAATTTGGGTCAGCGATTGTTGCTGCTGGTTGCTGGTGTTATTGTTGTCGCCAATGTTGCCAGCAGGAGCGACCGATAAAAGACAGTTGCGATATGCAGATAAGTGTGGCAGTGAGTCGGTTCTGTCCACTGATTCTTGGCGCTTGGCTTTTTTGTTGCAATTCAATAAAGTTGCGCGCAAATTTAGCATTGTCTGTGTGTGTGTGTGTGTGTGGATGTCTGTGTGTGTGCTAATGCGATTACCAACACTGCCGATTGGTGGCGCCTGCACGCACAGCAGGTGGAGCTGCCATGTGGTTGCTGGGTTAAAAGGAGTGGGCCTTTCTTTGTGTTTGTGTATGTGTGTGTGTGTGTGTGTGTGGGTGTTACCTTGAATGCAGATGAACACAGCTTGATATGAGACCGTATGTAGATTTATGACCACCGGAAATTGTCACTTTTCTGCTTGAGGGGCAATGCAGGGGAAGGAAGCCAATTAGCTGTGACACTTTTTGGCGCGCACACTCACACACACAGAAGGAAGCGTTTAAACTACCTACACATTTGTTGCAATCAACGTTATTTGCCTTCGCATTGGCTTTTATGAGCGGATGAAGATAATGTGGCAATAAATATTGTTTAAGATTTAAAGTTTCACTAAAAATTATGTTCTCTTTGAGTTTTACTTGAAAAAAAGAACAATTATTTGAATCTATTACAATTAATATGAACTTGAAGGTTAGTTCCAAAAAATAATTACTAAAGTGAAAAGTGATTTGTTTTACTGAATACAATTTTACTCAAAATATGATTTCTTTAATTTTGACATGGAGAAACAATTATGTTATTTGAATCAAATTAATTGATCAAATTGAATTGGAGTTCAACTCAAAAACGTATTTATTAAAGTGAAAAGTGAAATTCAATTAAAAAAAAAAATATTTATTCAAATGAAAAGTGATGTGTTTTACTAAAAATTTTTACTAAAAATGTTGTTTTCTTTCGTTTTTACTTGAGAAAAGAACAATTATTTGAAACTAATTAAACTTAACTTAAATTTCAGCTCAAAAACTTACTATTAGAGTGAAAAGTGATGTGTTTTACAAAAAAGTTTTACGAAACGTTTACTAAAAATTATGTTTTCAGTGATTTTTAGTTGCAAAAAAGAACAATTATTTTTAAATTTAATTAACGTAGACTTGAATTTCAGCTCAAACAGTTATTTATTAAATTGTAAAGTGAAGTTTTCCAAAATTTTTTTATTAAAATAAAAAGTGATGTGTTTAACTAAAAAGTTTTACTAAAAATTGTGTTGTCTTTCGTTTTTTCTGAAAAATGAACAATTATTTAAATCTATCAGGTGTACAACTTTGCTTCCGCCGTTTTCCGATAGGTGGCTGTACCGGCTGAGGCTGGTTGAAATACATAGATGGTAATGCCTTTAAAGTGAGTGTGGACAGTGCCTAACGAATTGTCATCGCCGTTTCAGTGACAGTTGTTCTTGTTTTCGTATTATTCACGGTCGAAAATGTCCGTTTATGTGCCCAATTCTCGCCATTTGCGGGAAGATTACTTTTCTGTTACAATTCGAAAAAAAATGCAGCTGAAGCGCATCGAATGCTCTCAGAAACTTACGGTGATGCTGCTCTGAGTGAAAGAACGTGTCGGGAGTGGTTTCAACGTTTTAAAAATGGAAGAGCGACATGACAAAGTCATACTCCAACACGACAATGCTCGGCCTCACGTCGCAAAAGTGGTCAAAAAGTACCTGGAAACGCTGAAATGGGAAGTCTTGCCCCACCCGCCGTATTCCCCAGATGTCGCCCCTTCTGACTTCCACCTATTCCGTTCGATGGCACACGGCCTGGCAGATCAACATTTGCAATCCTTCGAAGAATTGGAAAAATGGATTGCTTCATGGATAGCGTCAAAAGAGGACTCCTTTTTTCGAGCCGGGATCCGAAAATTGCCGGAAAGATGGGAGAAAGTTGTCGCTAGCGACGGACAATACTTTGAATAATACATCTGTAAGCACTTTTTCGCAATAAAGCTTTTAATTTTGGAAAAGAACGGCGGAAGCAAAGTTGTACACCTGATAATTAATCTTAACTTGAAGTTTAGTTCAAAAAAATTAACTATTAAAATGAAAAGTGATGTGTTTTAGTAAAAAGATTTATAAAATTTTACCTTAAAATTATGTTTTCATTGATATTTGATTGCAGAAATAAACAATTATTTGAATTTAATTAACCTAAACTTAAAGTTCAACTCAAAAACTTATTTATTAAAGAGAAAAGTGAAGTTAAGCTAAACAAGTTTTTAAATTAAATGAAAAGTGATGTATTTAACTAAAAAGTTTTACTAAATATTATCTTGTCTTTGGTTTTTCTGGAAAAAAATAACAATTATTTGAATTTAATTACTCTAAACTCTAAGTTTGGCTGAAAAACTTATTTATTAGAGTGAAAAGTGAAGTTGAATTCAAAAAGTTATTTATTAAAATGAAAAGTGAGGATTTGATGATTTTATTACATGAGTTACTGGAGAAAAAAACAATTTTTTGAAACAGAAAAAATCAAACATAAAAAACTTTTATTTAAAAAAGATTTCACTGACTTTGGAATATTTTCAAAGTTTCATTACACAAATTAACAGATAAGAGATTTAATTGTAAAAAATATAATGAAAAAGTGTAACTAATGGTACAATAACTAAAAAAAGTGCACTATGAACATTGCTTTAGATAAAAAATTTCCATACTGATCTTAGAAACTCTTGAAACTCTCTCCCACTTTTTCCTCTTAAATATGTAGAAACATTAAGAAAACGTCTAAAAATTTTATTTGCTCCACACTTAAGTAACTTCTTAGAAAATGAAAGCAGCAGCATTTTTATGATGTTGAAAACAGTATTAACCATATCTATGTACATCGATATATGTATACATGGCATGTATAAGTGTGATATGTTGCCACCTGCGCGTAGGGACACACATACATAAATACCTGACATTGTATGTATTTAATGGCGCATCGGTAAATATGTATGTAAATATGTGCACAGTGCACAGTGGCAGCAATTCTCCCAACGTTCTATGGAAATTCAAAATTGAAAGAATACCGTCACATGTCAAGTCAATCAAATTGACAAGATGAAATGTACACGTGTGCCGTCTATTGCCAACGTTTTGCTGCTATTTCTGCTGCGAGCGAGCACGCACCTAGTCGGCTATTTCAGCACGCAAGACAGCGGAATGTACAATAAAACACAATAAAAAAGCAAATAAAAAAACAAAGTGGAGAAAAGGCAAATCAACCCAACAGACCGTAACGGAGAACGGCAGCTGTGAAGTGAATGGTCCGACGGTGGGTGATAACATTTGCAAATAATGCCAAAAATTGACAATGCGTGCGAGAATGTCGATTGACAACAAAGGAATTTAAAAGTATGGAAAAATTCGACACTTAACATTTGCCATGATTTAAATTGGTCAATTGAAAGTTGCGCTAAATGTTGAAAATTTAAAGAAGAAACATAAAATTGAACATAAAAAAATAGGAAAAAGGAAAAGCTAACTACATCTTTAAAAATAATTTCAGCATTTTTTCAATAGATGGATTTAGTAATCCATATCTCGCGTTGAGTAAGTGCAATTGGGTAACATTAGATGGCATTAGAAAGAAAAGATTTCCTACTAAAAAAACTTTTCAGACAATTTTATGCTTGCTTGACTCGGTTTTGTTTGACCGCGCGTGAAAGATGGACACTAGAAAAGAGCAAATATTAAATTCTTTATAGTTCTTCTTCGATAGAGGCAGCTGAAAATATGAATACTGCTTATCGACCTGACTCTTCAAGAGCCAATCACAGGCAATGTTTGTTTGTCAATCCCATTCCGGTAAATTTGATGTCCAAGAATTAATGAAAATGTCATTAAAATCACATGTCTTCTAGTCTGACCATCATGTAAGCACTGTTTTGATTGCCCAGAAACTAAAAATTGTACAAAAAGCTGTTTGGAACCACTTGTATGAGACTGGCTACAAAAGCATGTCTGTGTTTGGGTCTTACGCCAGTCAACACAAAAACCTCATGGACCGAATTTTCATCTGTGAGTCGCTGCTGAATCGCAACCAAATCGGCAATTGTCAAAAATGTCAACAAAATCATGGTAATCGTCGAGTCCCATTGCCCAATAGGTAAACAAAAAATAGCCTGGAATTTCTTGAAGAAGGCTGGATACAAAGAAGAAGTTCAATGTATGAGTGCCACATAAGTTAATCAAAAAAATACTCCTTTTCTATCTGCGAATCATGGCATTGGCAAGGCAACAAAATCGATCCATTTCTGAAGCGAAAGTTTACTGGTGATGAAAAGTGGATCCCTTACGACAACGTTAAATGACTCGCCAGAATCTCATATTTATACTATTTTTCTATATACCTGGTTAAACTGACAAAATAATCAATTTAAAATTTTATTCATCCCACGATTTTCATTCAACATCTCTTTACTTAGGTTGAGTTGTAATCCAAACTTGACATCAGATTATCAGATGATTACTACTTGTTCCTGTCTATGGTGATTGATTTTGCTGGTAAAAAATTTGCCTGTGAAAATCGAGTAATCTGGTTTTTTGTCAACAGAGATGCGGATTTCTATGCGACCCAAGAGGCAATATGGCTTCTTGCTTTCAAAATGGCTACGAAACAAATGGAAGAAATGGTTATGGAACAAATTGCTGCATATTTGAACCAAAATGGAATCATTCTAAGTATGTTAAATAAAGCGATCAATTTATACAAAAATGTGGATTTCTGTTTTATTAAAATGTTCTGATTTGGTTTGAACTTTGAAAATACAGGGTGGCGCAAAAGTTGTCACCCAGTGTTCTTTGGCTCTAAGTTGTTTATAAGAGCAAATTAGAATGAATGAATGAATAAATCCTCCCTATTAATTCATTCATTCATTGCTACATTCTTTCATTCATTTATTCACTTATTAACACTTTCGCGTCCGATCACGTATTTTTACGTTTTTTGCCAAACAATCCTAGGAGCCGTTCACGTATTTTTACGTTAAAAAATTTGAATTCAACTGTTTCCGGGGCACTACTAAACCGGAAAATGATTTTTTCTCAATTTCCCGTGATTAATATTTTTAGGCGGTAACACTGCCTTGATAACATTATCATTTGATATTTTTAGGCGGTAACACTGTTGCTGCTAAGCGCAAGTTTGATTTTTTTGTTAGTTTTGCTGCAAACAAAGCGGCAATAGGTTTTAGTTTAACTGCACAGAGAGCGGACCCGAAAGTGTTAATGATGAATTTGAATTTATCTGAATTTTATTGGTTCAGTTGGGTTATCGGTTCGGTTCAAAGAGTAAAAAAAGGCCATTTGTTTCTGTTCAAAAGTGAATCCTTTTAAAAGCATCTCACAGCTCGGTTTTTATTGCTTATATATTTTATTGGCCCCTCTTGTTTATTTTGTTTTATTTTATCTCATTTGATTTTATTTGATTTTATTTTATTTTATTTTATTTTATTTTATTTTATTTTATTTTATTTTATTTTATTTTATTTTATTTTATTTTATTTTATTTTATTCTATTTTATTTTATTTTATTTTATTTTATTTTATTTTATTTTATTTTATTTTATTTTATTTTATTTTATTTTATTTTATTTTATTTTATGTTATTTTATGTTATTTTATGTTATTTTATGTTATTTTATGTTATTTCATTTTATTTTATTTTATTTGATTTTATTTTATTTTATTCTATTTTATTTTATTTTATTTTATTTTATTTTATTTTATTTTATTTTATTTTATTTTATTTTATTTTATTTTATTTTATTTTATTTTATGTTATTTTATGTTATTTTATGTTATTTTATGTTATTTCATTTTATTTTATTTTATTTTATTTTATTTTATTTTATTTTATTTTATTTTATTTTATTTTATTTTATTCTATTTTATTTTATTTTATTTCATTTTATTTTATTTTATTTTATTTTATTTTATTTTATTTTATTTTATTTTATTTTATTTTATTTTATTTTATTTTATTCTATTTTATTCTATTTTATTCTATTTTATTTTATTTTATTTTATTTTATTTTATTTTATTTTATTTTATTTTATTTAATTTAATTTTTTTTACTTTACTTTGTTTTATTTTATTTTATTTTATTTTATTTTATTTTATTTTATTTTATTTTATTTTATTTTATTTTATTTTATTTTATTTTATTTTATTTATTTAAATTATTTAATTATTATTTATTTAAATTTGAGCAAGAAATTTTTGAAATATGATCAAAATTTAACGTGTTTTATAGCTTTATGCGTTGTTCATTAACCCAGATATGCCAACCCTCGCGTGGTACAATTTTTGTGACGTCCATAGGGAAAACATGGCCAATCAGCCTAGCCGATTAATGTTGATTCATTGTGCTACGTCCATGTCTTTAAAAAGCTTCAAATTGCTTTCCATTTATTTACATTTTTCGTGGGCGCATTAAAGTACTGTTGAATTAAAAATACACTAAAACAAAATTTATTTCCACAAATAAAACCACTTCACATATTTTTACCATTAAAAGGTCATGAGGTTTTTTGAATTATAAATACAGACAGACATACTCGTACTTGTATATGTGTACAAAAAAATTTTCCACCGCCAGCAGAAAAAAATCACATGTATTTACATATTGTAAATGTATGTATGTATGAATGTAAAAAAGGCATCCTTTTTGAAATACGCACCTACGCATGTTTGTTTGTATAGATGTATATGTGCATGTGTGCATATTTGAAATATGCCCTAGTCGAGCCATTTTAATGCGATTACATGGCAAATGCGTTTGTGTGCGTATTCCGTTTGAACACTTCCTTTGGCAATCAAACTTCTACGAACTGTGTCGACCAAAATGCAAATAAAAAAAATGCAAAAATATTTGACAAATACTTCAAGTGCTTCCTGCTTACGTCCTTTCCCAAACGACCCGCAACAAGTGATTTCATCCAATTTCAATGGGGTCCCTTACTTGCTTTGCCCCATTCCGGCTGTTGCTTTCATCTTTGTACACTCTACTCAAAATTACATTTATAACACTTGTTATTACCCTATATTGTTGTTGTTGCCATTATGGTCTGTCAACATTTCAGCCATTCTACCTCGGTGTCTCTCTGCTCTTCTCTGCTCTTCTCTTCTCTTCTCGCCATCGGTCTGCGTTGCATCCGCCTGAATTGCACAAATAAATCTGATTTTGTTGCTGTGACAAAATTTTACACTGGTTCTCTGAATTTCGCAGCAAATCTAGTTTTATTCGGGATTACACACGTTTCCAGCATGTTTAAGCGTTACGCATGTAATTTTCTCGCTCCCCTCCATCGCCCTCCACCCCGACCCCATCGCTCACTTCCTGGCTGCTCCCCTCGTTGCTTTCGCCATTCTAAAATACAGCATGTTAATTGCCTGCTTTGCCTTGTTGTTCTTGTTGTTGTTGTAATTGTGTTGTTTTTAGCCTAATTACTGTGTAAAATTTTATAATTAACTCGAAACGGGTCGCCGATAGGGAAAGTGCCTCCCCTTAATATGGCAGAGCAGTAATGTGTTTATATTTCAGCTCAGCTAAGTTAAGCTGAAATGTTTAGGTGTATTAACGGTAGCTTGTACGAATAACCGTTAATTCTAAATTTAATTTTTGGAACTGACTTTATTTTAGGAGAAAATCAAACGATATCGTAAACTGTGCGATATCATAAATGATATCATAAATGCTTAGAAAAGCGAACGAACACCTGAAGCCAAACTTTTTTACCTCGAAGACTGCGCCAAAAGAAATCTGTTGGCTTCATCAACCATCGAGTTGAATGGTTAGAACTTTGCTCTCTTCGAACTAAAAAGCTTTGCAAAACAGAAGCTCATCACTTGATAGACCATCGAACGCGAAACGCGAACTTTTTGACTTCGAACGCTTTGCCAAAAAAAGAAACTGAAGACTTCATAATAGAGTTGAATGATTAGAAAAACGATCAGAGACCTTAAGTCAAAATTTTTTTCCTCGGACGTTTCACAAAAAATAGCTGATGGCTTCATCGACCATCGAATTGAATGGTTAGAACTTGGAACTTTGTTCCCCTCGAACAAAAAAATCGTCGTCAAAAAGCGAATTACATCATAGACTATCGGGTTGAAGGGTTTGAAAGGCAACAAGGAACACAAAGTTGAACTTTCTGACTCGAACGCTTCGTCAAGAACATCTGAAGACAAGGACCATTGAGCTGAACAGTTAGAAAAGCAAGAAGGAACCCAAAGTTGAACTTTCTGACCTCGAAAACTTCGCCAGAAGAATCTGAAGACTTTACAGACTATCGAGTTAAATTGTTAGAAAGGCAACAACGTTTCGTCAAAAAATCTGAAGATTTCATATACTATGAAGTTGAATGGCTAGAAAAGCGATCGGAGACCTCAAGTCGAATTTTTTTACCTCGAATGTTTCAGCTTCATCAATCATCGAGGAAAACCAAAGGCAACAAGGAACCTTAAGTTGAACTATTTGACATCGAACGCTTCGTCCAAAAATCTAAAGACCATCGATTTGAATAGTTAAAAAGGCAACAAGGAATACAAAGTTGATCTTTTTAACCTCGAACGCTTTTGCAAAAAACCTAAAGACTTCATAGCCCATGAAGTTGAATGGCTAAAAAAGCGATCAGAGACCTGAAGTAAATTTTTTGTACCTCGAATAGTTCGCCAAAAAAATTTGAAAACTTCATCAACTATCGAGTTGAATGTTTAGAAAGGCAGCAAAGGAATTCATAGTTGAATTTTTTGACATCAACTGCTTCGTCAAAAACTCTAAAGACTTCATAAACCATTGAAGAACTGTTGAACTATTGAAACTTTATGGAAACTTGTTTTCCTTGAACACTTCGCCAAAAAACCTGATTACTTCATAGACCATCAAGTTGAATGGCTAGAAAAGCAATCGAAGACATGAACCCGAACTTTTTTACTTTGAACGCTTTACGGTTCCGCAGCCCGAACACAGAGTCAGCACAACGTAACGACTCATACATTGAATTAATTCTTTAGTCCTTTGCAGCTGAATTCCGGCGCAGCCATGCACAATCACCGCTGCCGCATCACATCGACATTTCTGCTGGTGAGTTTCGATGGCCAAACCTTTGACTCGCTGCAATGCAACTGCCTCGCATTTAACCCTCGAATGCTTCGATAAGTTCGAACGAGCGAAAGTCCAGCTGAAAATCAACTTTCCGTTGCGCGTCCTCGCGGCCCTTTCGCCGTTTTCATGCCGCGCGAGTACGCGTAATTAATTGTTCACCCGTTCGGGCCACGACAGAGGCGAAGAGTTATTGGCAGCGATTTAAGCCTTTTCGCAATGTCCACTTTCACGCTGTAATCAAGCCCAGTTGGGCGGAAAATGCGCGCAATCAGTTGGCGCAGGAAGTGGCAGCGGCGGCAGAAACAATAACAGCACAAACTATAACAACACACCGGCAGAAAGAATAAGACAAAAGTGCGCGAGTGCGCTCACATGACGGACATGGGATGTGGTGGAAATTAATTTATGGCGTTGCGGTTGCCAGCGCAGCGCGAACTGTTCGCCTTGTGCCGACGAGTTGAAATCGAGTTGAAATCGCCCGAAATCCAAAAACTATAAAGGCAATTAATTTAACAGGGCATTCGTCGAGCTGTAAGCGCATTACTCAACTTAAACGCTGCCACTGGTGCGATCGAGTGTGGTGCGAATTGTTGAAAAAAAGTTTAATTTATATTTCGTGGAACTTTCCGGTGCAATTTTGACGGCACCTGCATTAAAGCGCTTTTTAAATGGTCTATTTGACGAGGTTTCTGCCCGCCGAAACCCAAACCAAATATGAAATTGCATTGAATACCTGACAACAAGTTTTGCTCAGCGCCAATAATCATTAACGCCATGTAGCGCATTCGGTTGAGTTGCGCCGAAAAAAGAACTGCAAACACAATTATTTTTCAACACATTTACAATGAAGCATGTTGGAAAAAAATCTGCGCTGTTGGCATAAATATTTGATATCTGTAAAATTAAAAAAAAAAATATGGTCCAGTGAAAGCCGCAATAAAAACAGCTGTGCAAAAATGCACTTCAGTGCACTTTGCGGTGGCGTTTAGGCACGAAACAATGGCCAAATGCTGTGCGGTACTGTCGGTCAGGAGGACCTTTTCATAAACAGATTTCTTGTGTCATAACATTTCAACTCAACTCATCTCTTCTCACATCTGATCTCACATCAGTATTGACTCATGTTGACTCATATTATTTCGACAGCCATTTTAATCTTATTTACATACATCAAGTCAGAAAAGCTGATGTAGATTTTCTCACTTGAATTCAACAAACATGAAACCATATCATTAGATTAGATAAGATCACATCACATCTTTATTCATCACATCTAATCCCACACCTTATCTCATTTTACTAAATTTTATTTTAACATACCGTATCTCAACTCAACAGGTCTTAATTTTCTCATACTATCTCATCCCATCGCATGACACTTTATTTCATATCACATCACATCACATCACATCTCATCCCATCGCATAGCACTTTACTTCATATTACATCACATCACATCACACCACACCACACCACACCACACCACACCACACCACACCACATCACATCACATCACATCACATCACATCACATCACATCACATCACATCATATCACATCACATCACATCACATCACATCACATCACATCACATCACATCACATCACATCACATCACATCACATCACATCACATCACATCACATCACATCACATCACATCACATCACATCTTTAGGCCCTTTCAAATAACCTTTGAATGACCCCTGCATAGACCCTCTCCAACTCATCTCGCCAGCCCATGTGACCGTTCAAAGTGTAGCGCATAAATAGTTAGCTCATTGTTTCCACGAATGTGGCTTTCAATGTAACGGTAACAAGTGCAGCATAATGCAAAAAATTGAAATAACATTTAAATAAATACGAGTTGAAACAAAATGTTGTTTATATTCAATTTTTTATGTTTACACTTTTTATGATTTGTACTGACAAATGTGGACAGCACTCGAAAAAATTAAATACTCAAACAAATAAAATGCAACAAATTAAATATTCTTTTTGTATGCAATTTTATGTTATCACTTAAAACAAGAACCAAAAACAACACTAAGCCAAAAAAATCTGCAGCCTTTGACAGCTCAAATTGGGCGTAACAAATTCAAAACTTTCATGTTCTAGTTATGTGCGATTAAAATGAAAAATTCCCTTTTGTTGCTAATAAAAAATGCATAAAACACATTTTTGGCAGCGTTCAAATATTTTTGTAATAAAGTCAAATAATCGCTTGAAAATCAAACTGATTTCGTTTTAATTTCAACAACAAACCAATGGACAGGAATTTATTCTGCTGCAGCAGTAGACGTTTTCAATAGGATCGCTGCAAATAACGTTGTTGTAATGGGGCGCGGGTTGTTGTTTCTATTCGCCTTGAATGCGCTTCGCAGCCAATGTTGAGTTTTTGCTGCTGTTGCGTTGGCAATTGGGACAATTTTTCTCTTCGATGGCGCAACGTTTGTTGGCTGTTCGGTTGCATTGTCTGCAGCGGTAACGCAATTTCCGGCACAGTTGTGCGCAATGCCGGCAATAACAGCTGAATGCGGTTAATTTAATGTTGCCAATTTATTTGCTATTAAACGGGCGGACAGCAAATGCGCTGACGACAGAGATGACCATCAAAGTTGCGCGCCCGTTGGTTTGTTGGTGTGACAGTTCAATAGTGATGGTGATTCTTCTTCAATTCTTTCAACTGTTTCGCTTCTGTCTCATTGCACAGTATCAGCTTTGTCTGTTTGGATAATCTGTCTGTTCGTGCGTCAATCTATCTGTTCGACAGTTGGTCTATTCGATTGTTGGATCGACTTTTGTTAGCTCATCAAATCTTTTATGCTTATGACCAACATTTTTCTTTACTCTTCTTTATATCCTTTAAATTTTTATTAAAATCACGTCTCATGAAAATTAAAGTTCACAGTTGTGTGTACATATATAGCCACGTTCATATATATATATATATTGGAAATACAATACAAAATCAATACTTTGCAGCACCTGAGATAGTCGTTAAAAATTCACCTTTCAACTTGGCGAGTTTCGCTTGTTCAAACGACTCTAACATAAAATTCTCCCCTTCGCTCCGCAAACTGAACGCTTTTGCTTCTAATGCAAAAACCTATAACAGCAATTAGTAGAACAAAAAAAAGTTTGAACTTTTTTGTTTTTGTATTTTTAATTAGTTTTATTTCAAAAGTTAGTGAACGCGACGTCCAAAGCCAAACTTCAACAACAACGATTTTGCTTAATTTTGCAGCGCATCGAAACTTTTATAGCTACATAAAATAAAAATAAACAAGGAGAGAGAGAAAAAATACAACAAACTGGCCCATGGGCACAAGTTGGACTCGAGTGAGGCGGAAAAGTGCGTTGTGCGTTTTGTGTTGGCGTTTGGGTGATTTTATCTTTTTTCCGAATGGTTTTAAAGCTTTTGTGTGCAGAGTTTAATTTTTATAAGGAAGAACTTGAAAATTTAAGTGCAGTTAAGTATTTTCGGGACTTTTGCTCATATATTTTTAACTTTCTATAAATAATGTTTTAAACGCTTCGTAGAAAAAACTGAACACTGTTTGAAGAAATATTAAATGAAAGCGCACAAAAACCATGAAAAATAGATCCAGCAATGCCAGTAACAACTCATGCTTCATTTTTTTATATCATTGCTTTGCCTTATTGCCTTTTGATTTCTCGTTTAGTTTCCTTTCATGCTCGATTTCCACGCAACTCGCTGCTCGCCCATTCGCCGACTGCTCTCTGCCGAAATGCATTAATAAACAGCGCTCAGCGTTCGACTGTCCACTTGCATTGGATTTTCCTGCGCGCAGCGCAATCAAATGCCAACAAAGCACAAAGTTTTTCAATTTCCCATTCAAATTTACAGTGGAAATAATTTCCTCACACACACACACACACACAATTACTGTCGCTCACCTCCAGCTGCACAGCTGAGCGCCGCCCGATCGAAGGGCAATTGGTCGGCAATATTGCCGAGAAATTTCCAATCAGCTCGCATTGCAACTGCATTCAGCGTCGGCCACATGCAAAGTCGGCGGCAGTGTCCAATTGCCGTGCACAATAATTCCATTAACATCGGCGCTGCCAACAAATATCGCCGATTTTGCATTGCAGCGTTGTTCGTGCCAGCAATTGAATTGCTTAGCCACAATTGCCGGTTGCCAACGTCAAAAGCGCAGCGGAAAACTCATAAATGGCTGCAGCATTGTTCGTCGTCGCCGTGACCCACGTTTCGACTAATAGCCAATCATTCGAGTGGTTAATTATTGAGCAACATTTTGCACATTTTGCCAATTTGGTCCAAGATTGGCCAAGTAATCGAGTCGAGTTTTTTGTTCGACGAGTTGAAGATTTCACTTTCTTGAATGCGTATACGCCACGTTGGCACAGGGCGACAATTGCAAAATGGCAAATAGGAAACGGTTGGAGCAGTTCGGCAGTTTCATTAACGATTATTTGCTTTGTATGATGGCAAAGAATGAGGTTATGTTGACTAAGTAAATGACAAATGCATTTTGTGAAATGAACTAAATACGTAATTAAAATTAATGAGTTAAATACGATAAGAAGTGACAAAAATGCTGAAGAAATATTAAATGAAGAATAAAAAGCTTGTAAAATAAAACAAACCAAAAGTTAAAATAAAAAAAACATTTTTTTTAATTAAAACCTTAAAATAAAATAAAGTAAAATAAAATAAAATAAAATAAAATAAAATAAATTAAAATATAGTAAAATAAAATAAAATAAAATAAAATAAAATAAAATAAAATAAAATAAAATAAAATAAAATAAAATAAAATAAAATAAATAATAAAATGAAATGAAATGAAATCAAATGAAACAACAATAAAAATATAAATAAAGTGAAAATAAAAAGTATAAAAAAATAATAAAATAGATTTTAAAGTATTTATTTCATCAGATAACAAATATATTTGCAAAAGTTCATCATTCACCTAAAAGTCACTTTAAAATCCCCAAACCACTCGACATAAATCGACACGAAAAATGTCTATTTGTGCTGCTTAAAGTTTCCATGTCAATGTGCAAAATTAAAAATAAACAATTTTAAATACAATTCCAGCTATTCAACCCACTTAAACACTGACAAGCACACGTACGCACACACTGACAGCGCCTGTGCCTGCGCCTTGACTGAAATTGAAATATTTCCGCATGGGTGGCTGTGCATATGTGCCGCATTCGCCAAGTGTTTGTGCCAATTCACAAACATCCTTTACATGCTTCAAGTGTGCGCCTTGAAATGTTATTCCTGTTGTTGTTTACCCTTATGTGTGTTGTACCGTTGTTGGCTGCTGCTCTTGTTGTTGGGGTTCCTGTTATTTGTATTGATTGCATCGCAACAGTAATCAATTTCGCTATCGCTTTTGTAGCTTTTCTTGGAGAACTCTTGGAAGCAGCTAACCGTATTTGCATTGGCAGGCAACTAGAAGCGGCGCTGCAGCATATTGCCATCACCCCGCAACCTCGTCGCATGTGTAGATATGTATGTAGATGTGTTGTGTACAGCTTAAATGCAACAGCTGTTAATTCCACTCCCATGAACACACACACTTACATACGTTCGACTAGTGCCACGTCTCGCCTAATAAACGTGCCAAGTCGGAAGACAACGCCACCGCAAATGCGCGCTGCAAATTGAAACAATATGGCAACCCCAGCGCATTCACTACTCGTTAACGGCGCAATTTACATTCAACGTAAACGGCCGACGAAGTATGTGAAATTCATTCGACGCAGCTGAAACAATTTAGCTCTTGGCTTCACTTCAAATTCTAATTCGAATTCTAATTCCAATTCAAATTCACATTTGCAGGCGCCGACGACGACGACGAAGATGTCCGTCGACTGCTACCTGCGCTGCAAATTTCGTAGACATGGCGGCACCCACCAACTCTATGCGATGCGAATTCGAATGCAAATTAATTAAACGTTGCCATCGAGCAATAATTTGCCAGCATTCCCCGGGTTTGCCTCACTCTCGGCTGAGCGACGTGTGCGGCTGCCACGTGCGTGTGTGAGTGCGCAGTCGTGCATAAATTTGCAGATTATTGACGGCAAATGTGAACCGAGCGACAGTCGCTATTGGAAATTATCGCCCAAAATGTTTTGGCAAGTCGGTTGTAATGTCATTGTGAACGCATTAACTATGCTGAAGTTGTCACAACTGCCAACTGACTGTTGTGGGCCTAATGAGGCCGTTGCCCGCAAACGCTCGCTGCTTTCTGATTATAATCGAAATTTGTGAGATTTTGCAATAGAGTCGTAAATATTCAAAGCTGCCAAATGCTGGTGCTGATGATGTGCTAAGATGGCGTTGGGTATAGAAAAAAGTTTAGCATAATGAGAAAATATTATTAACCCCATTCATGTGTATTTGAGATTGCAAATCTATGCCATACTTGGCAAACTTTTGCCGTAAACTGTGAACGGTCTTTTTTTAACTTTTTATTTGGTTTATCCCTATTAGTTTGTTTCTTTTCCATGTTTTCAGTTTTGCTTTTCGCCTTTTGCTTCTCTTTGCAACAGCTGTCAGTTTTGCCATTCGGTGTTGCATTTAAATAGTAAATGAAAACTATGGATTCTAAGTATTGCATGTTTGCAAGGGTGTAGCAAATGCATCTCAGTGTATTTTTTGAGTGTAGAGTAAACGTATAGTACACCAATTTGCAAATGCTACGCGATGCAAGACCATTGCAAAGATTGTGAACACTGCTATTGTAGAGTTTGAAGGTTTTCCAATGTTCCACATATTTTTTAACTGTCTACTTTAAAAGCAGTTCCTTTAACTTTTATATCTAAATAAATAGAAAAAAAAACATATAAAAACAACAATAACAAAACATCAATCAATCTCATCAAGAGAAAACAAGACCTCTTTGCTGTTCAATTTAATTGCACAAACCACATTGTTGTGAGTTGAAAAGCGATCTCAATTCAATCAATAACATTCATCAAATTAGCGAAAACTTTCAAAGTAAACAACTTTTTTTTATAAAAAATCTAAAATGCCCCCAGAAATGGTTTGCTCGTTTAAGACATTTGCTAAGCATCGGTGTTAAGCTGGAAATAAAATTCAACAAGAGCGAAAATAAATCACAAAATGCACTACAACTCGGCTCCTTGGGATTCAAAGGAAACGACCGAAGCATTGCAAGGAAAATAAATTGCAGCCAAAAGTTTTAATGATGCCGCGCACTGACGAGTGCGTCGACTTGAATGGCGATCGGACTGCAACTACAAAAACCACTCGGCGAAGCGAAGCGAACTGAACTGTGAACTGCACTTGAAACTCCGAATGCAGCTGCACGCGTAATGATTTGGCAGTTTGGCTGGATGACAGTTTGATTGGGCGGCATTGTGGCATCGCTGGCTGCAACTGTCACGCGGTGAATTGCCGGCGTTGTCGCCGCCGGTGCCACCTGTGCGCACAAATAAATTGCATGCGTCCAGCTGAAATCTTGCGTTTCGGGTTTTTTGCTTTTGCAGCAACTTTTTTAATTGACAGACAGCGAAACGTTGAAATTTGAAGCAATTTCAAGCAATTAATTGGGTCAAATTGCTTTCGGAACATTAAAGAAGAACTTGACTTCAACTTTAACTGAAAATTTAAAGACACGGTTTTACTTTTTGCTAAAATTACTTTTCACTGTCAAATTGTCACAGCTGACGTCAACGTGGCAACCCTTGTTGCATTGCATGCAAATGACATGAGCGACACACATGAAAAGAAACAGTAAACCTGAGAGAAGTTGTAAAATTACAATGTATACAAATTTTGACTATTCACTTTTGACATTTGTCGCACGAAGAGTGGCGCAATTAGTGGCGCAGCAGCTCGCAGCGACTTTTTCCAGGACTCATTTGACACTTGCGGGCGCTTTGGGGCCAAGTTGCTCTGACACATCGATGCCCCGAACGCTAATTTAGTTTTATTACCAACGCATAAAGCAACTTTGACTAAGAGCGCACAAACACACACACACACAAAGATAGATAAGTTATGACATTTGGGCGTGGACCCAGTAGGAATTTTAGCAACAAAGTCAACGCTTTGGGACAAACAAATCGCACAACTAATTTCATTGAATTCCGCTTGAGATGAGCTGAATTCGGCAATGAAAAAAATTTTCATTTTTTTGGAAATAAATTGTAAAAAGTGTTGCTTTAAAAATTACTCACACATACAAAGAGAAAATAAAATTCGTTCATTTTCTGTGCGATTTTGTTTCGCAAATGGCGCCGTTTTCAAAGCGACAAAGTGCACAACAACATGCAACATGCGACACTTGCTGGCTGGCTGGCTGCCGTTCAAGTCCCGTGGGAGAGCGTGCAGCTTGTGTTCTCTTGTTGCTTTTGTTGCTGCTGAAACAGCGAAACTGCATTCGGCGTAAATAAAGAAATTAAAATAAATATTTCAGCGACATAAAATGCTCGCGCGTTCGCAAGTGGGGGAAGTGCACTGCGGCTGCAACGAAACTGAAATTGACGAGGCTGCCTGGGCAGGGACCGCGTGGCAATTTAATGCGCGAAATTAACCAACTCGCAGCCGGCGAAATGAAAACGCACACATTAGGGCGTTGCAGTCGCAATGCAACGATTCGTTTATATAAAAAAAAAATGCATTACTTTTTCCTTAAATGGCTTTAGTAGTCTGATTCGAGGATTGTTCAAGTGCCATCGAGTTACTATACGTGGATTTTGAAAGAAACAATTTCCTACTAAGAAAAATAAAAAAATAAAATAAAATAAAATAAAATAAAATAAAATAAAATAAAATAAAATAAAATAAAATAAAATAAAATAAAATAAAATAAAATAAAATAAAATAAAATAAAATAAAATAAAATAAAATAAAATAAAATAAAATAAAATAAAATAAAATAAATAACATAAATAAAATAAATAAAATAAATAAAATAAATAAAATCAAATAAATAAAATTAATAAAATTAATAAAATAAATAAAATTAATAAAATAAATGAAATAAATAAAATAAATAAAATAAATAAAATAAAATAATTAAAATAAAAAATAAAATAAATGAAAATAAAATAAAATAAAATAAAATAAAATAAAATAAAATAAAATAAAATAAAATAAAATAAAATAAAATAAAATGAAATAAAATAAAATAAAATAAAATAAAATAAAATAAAATAAAATAAAATAAAATAAAATAAAATAAAATAAAATAAAATAAAATAAAATAAAATAAAATAAAATAAAATAAAATAAAATAAAATACAATAAAATAATGTAAAATAAAATAAAAAAATTAGAAATACAAAATCTTGAATAAATTTTTAAAGTAATTTGTGCTTTTTTCCCTCCCTCAATCCCACAAAATGCAGAGGTCCCATAACGCATTTGCTTTGTCGCCAATAAACTTAGTTATTCATTCTTTATTTTTAAGGTTTGTAGTCAAATTCCCTATTAAAAATAAAAAATAAATTTCAGTCTTGCATCAAAATTAAATACGCACTGTAAATGCTAAGCTTCAGTGAACAGATTCATAAAAAAACAACACAACAAACAATACATTTGAACGGCGGCCGTGGCAGCTTAATTAGCTGAAAACGCGGCGGCCGAAACTTGATTATGACATTTTCGCGCCATGGGCGAACGTGAACGTTTCAGTGCGAAGATGGGTCGATGAGCAGCTGCAAAGATGGTGGACCCTCGACAGCCAACAACAACAACCAGCAAACAGCCGTTTTATGCTGCCGCTCATTATTTTTATGGCGCTCCAAATATAATGGCGAGGCTACACCGGCATCGACGCTGTGCGCGAGAGGTCCTTTAGGGCTGTGAGTGGGTCGGGTGGGGTGGGAAAGAGGTGGTTAGTGGGCGCGTTTGGTCGCACTCTTTGCTGTTTACGCGTTGCTTGTTTAAGCCATTAAGCGCGCTCGACCGTTGGTTGTTTGGTTGTTTGTTTGGTTGGTTGCTGCTGGTCGCTGTTGTGTCCTTGTTGCATTAAGGTAACATTTAGATAAACATTATAATGATTTTTTTGGGCGTGTTTGTTTTTGCCTTTGCGGCGTGTTGCTGTTCGCGGCATTGCTCTGGTCATGACACTTCATTTGTTGCCGTTTCCCCGCATTCACTTTTATTGCCAGCTTCTTTTCCACATAAAATTACAAGATTACGTTCGAAAGCGACAACGGTGGCACAAAGCAATGCGTAAAACGGACAACGACAATTGGAATGAAGCGCCGTTTAATGTGAACGTTTGATGTTCAACAAAGACTTCTAAAGCGGAATCGAATTATTGTGCACGCACTGTCAGCTGTCTGTGTTCTCAGTTCGATGGCACTTTGCTCCTGCTGCATTTTCGACTTGAAAATGTAGGTTTATTGATTTGCCGACCGTTGCAAGAAAGCCTGATAAATGTTCGTTTATTAAGCAATAAAGCAAACATTTCGTAATGTTGCTGTTGCATCTCGAAGTGAGACCAAGTGGCAGCGCACGCCATGTGCCACGCTGCAAAAACAACAAACAACCAACTAAAAGGATGTGTGCAAAAGTATGTAAATGTGCGGCAAGAAACAACAACCAAGTTGTGCCGCGGAGCTCGACGCAGCTATGGGAAAAGTTCAGCGACGCCCGCACACGTTTGAGCGCAAACTTTTTCGCGACACTTTATTACACCGACAGGACTAATACACTTCGATTTCGTGTGGCAGCAAAGTTGCGCCGCGGCCCAATGCCGCCCTAAAGTGCCGCCCCTGCCGGCGCAGGGCGCAGCAATACGAGTGAAAACTATTTTTTTGGCGAAGTTGCAAGTGAATTTCTTGCAACTTTGGCAAAAACTTAGCGCACATTGCCAACGAGTGGCAAAAGTGAGTGCACCCAAAATTGATATAGATGTACGTATATATATTTGTAAATATATACGACTACATTGGGATTATGATAATGACAACACAACAATACAAATTCTGACAGTTCCATTAAAATACGAAATTATAAACAACCAAACAAATTTGCCGCACTCGATTGGGCGGAAGTTAAAAGCTAATTCGATTTTATGCGATTTAGCATAGTCAAACATCACTTAAGTGAGTTGTGTTACCTTTTAAGAGCATCGCTCACTCACTTCAGTCACAAAATTGTCCCAACAAGAAAACGTCGATTAACTCTTTTAGTTTGACTTCGAGTGTCTCCACTGCGAAAACATGAATGCCAAATGTTGTTATTGCAAGCGAATGGCATTGGCTGCAAACACAACAACCGACGCCATTTTGTGCGTAAATATTTTTTCGAAGGACACTTGGGGAATGTGCAATGTGGCCACTCGTTGCCGATGTCGATGTCGCTGTGGCATTTGTGCAAATTTATTTAAATAAACAAAGCGAACACATGTCAAAGTTTTTGAACGCCAAGAATTTATGCATTCAAGAGAAAAGAGAAAATTTGCACATTCTTTAAAATGAACATTTTTATATGTAGGCTTTTTGGGCGATGTGAACTCATGCAGGGTAAATCAATTACAAATACCAAAATACCAAAATTATGCACAGATGCAATGTGGGTTGTCGTATTCGTGTGGGAAATGTTGAAATGTGAATGATTTTCAACCTTTCGAAGGTCATTTCTTATGAGTCTGACCTCTGAGTTATGACCCCATTTGGGCAAATCTGTATCGTCTTTGACGTTCTTCGAAAGTGAAAATTTTGCTTTTTTGAAAAAAACTTTGTTTACCAACTGAACAATCGACCTAGAAGTGATTACAAGTGAGAAGATTTTGTATTGTCAAAGTTGTAATAAATATAAACATTACAAGCTAATTGATGGAATTACACAGAGCAACAAAATCGACATTATTTTTTTTTTCTGAAATCAAACCATACTTTTCTAAAGGATTTTTGAACGCTGATCACAACTGCGTACTTAGATTTTGGATTGTTTGAGCGGCTTAAGAAATATTGATGGTTTTCCTCGGAGGGCGTTTTCCATGTTTCTTGACCATTATACGCATGCAGCTCCTACAAACCTGAAGTCTAAAATGCCATTTTTTTAACATAGATTAACAATACTCTAACTATGTATTTAAAATTTAAAACATTAAAATCGGTTCAAATTTGCAAGAGTTATTCATTTGCAAAGTCAAATTTTCAGTTACTTTGCAAGATTGCGAATACACAAACGAATTTTTCTTACAAAAAATATGTATTGTCATATAGTGAGAGAAGAATGTTGGGGCTTTCATTTAAAAAAGAAATTTTTGAAATACGATGTTTGTAATAGAGTATGTGTACCAATAAAGGGTTTTTCAATAAGAGCGCTACAAAAGTTTTTTTAAATAAAACAAAAACGGTTTTGGATATCAATGAAATTCTTTATTCCTGTGAAAGTACATTCGATGCCATTATGTATGGAACTCGATTTCTCTTGCATGGCCACCACGGGCACGCTTGCAGAAGTCCAGACGCTGAACCCAATTTTCGACGGTTTTTAAGCATAAATCGGCCGATACTGCCGCAATTTCACGTTCGATATTCGTACGAAGTTCATCAATCGTCGCTGGCTTGTTGGCATAGACCTTAGACTTGACGTAGCCCCACAGGAAATAGTCCAACGGCGTCAAATCGCACGACCGAGGCGGCCAATTGACTGGACCATGTCGTGAGATAACACGTTCACCAAACTTGGTTTTCAATAAATCGATTGTGCGATGCGCTGTGTGGCTTGTGGCGCCGTCCTGTTGAAACCACATATTGTCCAAGTCCATATCATCCAATTCGGGCCAAAAATATTCGGTTATCATTGAACGGTAGCGATTCCCAGTCACAGTAACGTGCCGGTCTTGATCATCACGAAAGAAGTACGGCCCAATGACGCCCCCGGCCCATAAACCGCACCAAACCGTAATTTTTTCGGGATGCAATGGTGACTCATGGAGTACGTGTGGATTGCTGCCTGACCAATAACGCATATTCTGTTTGTTGACAAATCCATTGAGCCAAAAATGGGCCTCATCGCTAAAGATGATTTTACGGTGAAAATCTGGATCATTTTCAAATTGTTGTTGAGCCCAATTTACGAATGTGCGTCGCTTCAAATGGTCCAACGGCTTCAGTTCTTGCGTCAATTTGATCTTGTAAGGATGTAGGCCAAGATCTTTTCGCAAAATTCGCCACAACGACGTCACAGAAATGCCCAACGCTTGAGAACGACGTGTGAGAGACACATTTGGGCTTTCTTGAACTGAAGCCTCAGCGGCAGCAATATTCTCGACACTACGGGCACTTCTTTGTCTCACTGGCACGGGAACATTTTGTACTGTGCCTGTGGATTGAAATTTTTCCACTAGATGCTCAATTGTTGATCTGGCAGGACAATTATGACGACCATAAATTGGACGTAGCGCTCTTAAAGTTGAGGCCACTGACTCCGAATTTCGGTAGTAAATTTTAATAATTTCGACTCGTTGTTGGACCGTATATCTTTCCATGATGAAATGGCAAACCTTCCTGAAGAGAAATGTCAAAAGAGCGGAAAAAAATATGGCGTCGTTTGCTGTCCCTATCGGTCTACTTTTGTAGCGCTCCTTTTGAAAAACCCGATATGTAAGTTCTCCATTGATAAATTCAGCAACAAAAGCAAGGATTTACTTTTGAGCTATAATATCGGAGCACACTTTTAGGCAGCGGTATGAAAATGCTCACATTCATCAAATGCCCTTGATTCATAAAATTTTCAGCTTTGATTTTGATTTTTTTTGCGCCCTAAAAATATGTCGCAGTGAAATATGGAAAAAACAGCAAGTAGTTTGCTAAGTGTGTGTGGTTGAAATTTTTGCTTGTGTGATGCAACTCTTTTTAGAATAGCTCCTACAGTAATGAACCAATTCAAATTTTGTTAATGCCCTTGAAAAGACAAATATTGACGCTTGCGAAAATACTTTAGCTACTTTCGTCAATGACGCGAAAAGCATTAGGAGATTTCAATACAAACACGTGTTCAGAAGATGAAGTCGCATTTACACTCTAATGAGCATAGGCCGAGAATGACACGTACAATAAAAAAAATCTGTTCTATAAGTTTAAGTTACAACCTTACACTATACATTGCACACTAACTCCTTTTTGAAAATTGCAACACCGATTTTAAATGAATTTATATGAAAAATTCGCGAAAATTGAACTTTGAAGGGCCATAGCCATGTTAACCCTTGACCAATCGAAATCGACTATGGTCAAAATTATAGCTTGAGGATTCGTTATTGTGTCATAAAAAAATGATCGCGTTTTTCAACATATTCTAAATGCAATAAAAATTCAAAGATGAAAAAACGTGGAAAACACCTCCTAGCAAAAACCACCAATAACTTACAAACCGCTCAAACAATCAAAAAACTAAGTACGCAGTTGTGATCAGCGTCCAAAAATCCTTTAGAAAAGGTTTACTAGAACTCGGAAAAATTTTGGCTGCTGCTCAGTGTTATTGACAAATTAGTAGCCTTGCCATCAGTAGACCTGCTGACTTCGTTTTTAGTTCAAGTCAACAGCTTTTTGCTTCACCCTCCGATACGCGTAGTTATTTTTGTAGTAATTCCCACTTGCAGTCCTGTGTTATTACTCTCTACTCTACTCTCTCTACTACGTCTACTAGTTGCTTAGTCATTCAAGTGGCATCGTCTATGTGTGCATGACGTGTCATTTGCTGAAGGTCACTGACAATGATTGGCGGTGTTAGCCGTCATGACAATTATTTGTATGTTAATGTGCGCTTGTTAAGTTTTCTGAACATTGCTTGTTCCTAATGTGACATAGTTTTGCTAATAATAAAAAATATTGAAACGAAAAGGCACTCTGTGCTGTGTATGAACGCTTTTGCAAGCATACTTTTAGGCATGCACTGTGAAGTACGGAAAAACTGGTATAATTCGCTTGGTATAGTCCGATATGGCAAGGTTCGCGAGAAATGGGCTGTGCGAGAATGGTCGAGCATTTTCCAATTGGAAGTTGCAAGAAACTTCGGCGCGATAAGAAAACTGGTATAAAAGCAGCAGTGTGCAGCGCAGTGAGTCGAGTCTGTGTTGAGCAAGCAATGGGGAAACATGCAATAGTAGTAGTGTAAAGTAGAACAAGTGTAAATTTGTAAATAAAGCGATTGTTAGTTTTGACTACGTTGCGCTGAATAACTGAAGTTGTTTTATTTTCAAACAACATCGTTGTTGTTTTATTTAAAATTTTTTTCTCATCATTCTTATCTGGTCACTCTTCACAATACACAGTTTAAAAATGAAAAGGGGTACAATTTAATATAAAACTAAACCTAAAACACATATTTATTGAGCGAGTGGTGACATTGTGTTTGCTTTGCAAGACAGACATATTTCAGGTAAGTTATGTTAGGTTTTGGTGGTTGCCTCTGTAAGACACACTCGGATGCCTAAAAGACCTTTGTGATACCACATATTTCATCCTTTTTTTTTAATGACTATACAACGCTGTTTTAAGTATAAAATAAAATATACAACAAATGGCCAACGCAGCTCTGATGACAGGACTTTGGTTCTTATTTCGATCTTCGTTGACATTTTGACCAAAACGTGGTTGACCAACGCAGCTCAGACAGGACTTTGATTTTTTTCGATATTCGTTGACATTTTGACCAAAACGTGGTTCTATCTTAAAAAAATTGGCCGACACAGGTCTGATGACAGGCCTTGGGTGTTTTTTTCGATATTCGTTGACATTTTGACCAAAACGCGGTTCTATCTTACCAATGATTCGTTGAGTCTGAGTTCTGAGCTTAGAAATTATTTGAGTAGAGGTTACTTCACAGAGTTGAGGTTTCACGAAACCCCAAAGAAAGAAACTTCACAGTGTTCAATCGTACAAACTCGGTGATTAGTTAGGTTCTCTCAAAATTTCGGAGATGATTTCGTCTGGAAATAGTTGCTCCCATAAATCGATTGTTTACACAACAATAATGCATTCCTTCTTTGTGTAGCGGGTTATTTTGAACTATGGAACCAATCGTAGATGACAGCTGTCATATTTTACAATTTACAATTTATTTATTTATTTAGCCAATTTTAGAGTTGCTTATTGCACAGAAAAAATCTAAAGATTTAAATTGTGCAATTTTAATGAGATATCCTGTGATCCTGTGTAACTGCTGATTATATAAGCCACGTTTCGAATTAGACTGAGAAAAAATTTTATGTAAATATTAGTGTTAAATCGAAGGTGGATTTTTGGCCGAAGTCGAAGCAGAATATTTAGCATAGCAAAAATATTCGGTCGAAGGTCGAAGCCGAATACTTACAAGAAGAGGAAAAAACTGATAAAATGTAGCTGTTCTTTCTTTATTCATTACTTTGTTCCACTTAAGAATTAATAATAAGAATAAGAATATGTATACATATATATTTATATCTGTGGCATTTTGACAAAACAACCTAAGTCTAATTTTCAAAATATTCAGGAGAGCGAAAAAACTGATGAGGTGCAGACCAAATCTCATACAAAACTTGAGAAAAGTTGAAATTATACACGTCATATCTCTGTAACTAAATGTCATAGAAACAAACCGATTATACCAAAAGAAGCGTCTTGGAATTGGAATTGGAAATTTGACTTAAGTGGACTTAAGTGCTTTTGTCAAAATTCCACAGATATACATATATACATATTTTTGTAAAAAAAACAGTCTTTGAGTTTAGTTTTTTTAATAAAACCAAAAAATTTAACAATTCAGTTGGTATAAATAGCTGTTTTTTATCCTAATCTTGAGTCCGAAATGTCTATAAAACCCGATATTTGTTAAATATTTAGCGCAAAAATATTTGACCAAGTTATATCATCCAGAAATCTTCAGTGGGCTTTCAGAAATCATTACTGCGGACATCTTTTTTAGCGTAAGAGTTGAAAATCGTCATAGAAAATGGTAGAATCGTATCCATAAGACTGTTGCATTCTTACTGACTGTAACCAGCCCACGTTCGAGGATTTGTCGAAGCAGCCACATCCCACTTCTACTCCTCATCTTATTAAATCCCTGATGAGACTAGTTTTGAAGCATTTCTGGACACATTCCATCTAATCATCGTTTATGAGTGAATTTGTTTGTTGCTTTCATTGCTGATCTTGGAAGATGCCACCATTGCAAATGTTGTTGTTGAAAAAAGTATTTTTTTCTCTATTTAAAACTTCGGGTTTTTGCTTCCGCTCAGTGCATGTTAACTATATAGTTGACATCCCAGTAGTTTCAGCTGTCCCAACCACTTTCAATCTGCGATTCCTCACCACAATTTTATAAATTTCTTTTGGCATTATTTGGGCCGTTGTAACCACAATGAGGCATTCTGAGTGCACTTTATTTAAATTTATAATTGTATTTGTTTACAAATTCAAATTGTATTTTTTACAAATTCGTGTGTTCTTCAAAAATCATTCGATTCGATTTGTATTCATTTATTATTTTCGATTTAAAGCTTTGGTCTTCTTAATCCTTTCAGTGTGCTTTGCTTCTAATGTCTTCTACGTGCAGAGCGAAATCTTACTGGTATCACAGTCTCTTCTTCTGAAGGTCATCCTCAAGGCCATTAAGCTAAAAATAAAAATTATTATTTTTGGTTGAATTTGATTGATTAAATTTTATTGATTAAATTTTGTAAAATATTCAACATTTAATTCAACATTTAATACTAAAAACTAAGCCATACGGCGGAGCCTCGTTAAGCACTAAACACTAGTTTTGACCTCTAATACTGAGAGTCAAGTTTTTCAAGCTTTTGAATTTCCCATTGCAGCAAAATAAATTTAAAATTTTTTTCTCATTTGGCACACATTCTGACAATGAAATTTCGTCTAACCGCAACTTAAAACAAATGTAATGGTCACTTTGTGTGTCGTGGCTTTGCCAACATTTATTCAAAAAACCAAAGTCCCTAAACTAAAAACATTTTAAATACAAACTACACAGTACGATTATGTTTTATTTATGCACATAAAAACATACACAAACAATTGACAGATGACTGCAAAGCCAGTCAGGCAGTCGGGCAGTCAGTCAGTCAAGCAAACGAAGGTACGAAATGGATATTTCACGGCATTTTACGGCGAGTTGACTTGCGCCGTGTGCCGTAAACTATGCTATGTTTTGTTTGTGTGTTTAGATGTGTGTGTGTGTTACAATAACAACATCAACCATAGCAAACAGCAACAAAATCGATATAGCACGGCGCAGAGCAGATAATCCATCATGCTCGAAAGCGCCGTGTGATGTTGTGTCAGTGGTCAAACACTCACGCAAGCAACACACACACACACACTCAGAGGCGCGTAGTAGTGGCACAAGCAACACGCACCGCAATGGGCGTGCGGCATGACGACAGGGCGTTTGCGTTTCCTTTCGAAATTGAGAGATTCATTTCCTGTGGCATTGCGTTTGGGCGCTGCCACTTTGTCTTCTTGTTGAAATCAAGGTCAAAGCAGCAAGAACGAAACCGAGCCGAGAAGGACCGCCGCGTGTGTGTGTGTGTTGTCTGTGTGGCGAAGCGGAAAAATGCCGAAATGTTTACTTACTTAAAGCATAATCGATCGCTAAAGCCCAACAAAGTCGGCGTATACATTAAATCCTGACAGCGGCTATTCGCTGCCGCCCAACACCCGCCTCCGGCCGCCCACAATGCGTGTCAAATATTTGCTACTTTGCGCAAATATGCCAGTTGCCGGCCCAACCCTTCGCCGAGCGCTTCGAGTAGGCTGTTGCATAGTTTTAGGCTTACCGGCAAATGTACTGCGGCCGGGCCGAACCATAAATCAATTGCGAGCTAATGTGGCTTATGCGCGGCTTACGCGCACTCAATGCCGGATATGCGCACAATTAATGAGTGAGTGAGTGAGTGAGTGAGTCGTTCGCGCTTCGCTTTCGACAAACTGTTATTTTTATTTATTTTTGTTTATTTCTTCATTTGTGGTGTTTTGGTGTTGCAGTGTTGAAGGAGTTTTGGAAGCGTGTGCGTGTTTGTACCAAATGAAAAATTGACAAACATTTTCACGGCTGAGATGGCAATTGGAATGCCAATTTTGCGCATCACTTGCTGCCAATATTTGAAGAGAATTTTTGAACAAACAACAACAACAACAACAACATCTAAGTTAAAGCGTTTTCTTTGCAAGTGGGTTGAAAAAACAGCAAAGTGTTGAAAATTTAATTTCACTGCCAGCGAAAGCAGCTCTCACAATGTTGGTTTAATATTAAATATTTACTTTTTTATTTATATTACGTAATATATTTTTTTTATTTCATATTAAATATTTATTTATTTATTTTTTTGAGTTTTTGAAGTAAACAAAATGATTGAAGTGAGCCTTGTTGTGTGAACAAATGAAACTAATTCGGTTGATCAGTTTTATTTGTTCACTCTAGAACGTAACTTTGCGGGCCAATTATTTTGTATTTGAACTGTTTTTGTTCTGCTTTTGTTCTGTTTTAAACTTTGATTTAAGTCAAATAAAAAATTTTGACCTTTTAAAAATATGTATTGATGTCAAGTGTGACTGTCCACTGTGTGACTTTTCACTATACAATGGGCACGTTAGACTGTTTGAGAAATTATCAAAACTTGTTTACTTTAACCTTTTCGCTACAGGTTCTTACTGCAGAAAGTTAAAATTTAAAATTTTACGTTTTAGGTTTCTATGTGGTTATGTGAGCAACATTCCATAAAAAATTTTTAATTTTTATACTCGGACTCTGTATTTTAGAGTGTTTTTCTATGAGATTAGCTATATCGTTGTGGTTGTAATAATTACTCAAACATACAATTTTTTACACATAACGAAAATTTGAATATTTCTTCATTAACTTCAGCCAAAATTAAAAAAAAAATATCTAAATTGAGAGAAAACGTCAAACTAAAAAGTTTTCTAATTTTTTGCTTCTTCTTCCTCTACTATGTCAAGATATACCATTAAAAAACGTATTATTCTCTTCTTTTAACTTTAATATTCAGTTTTTTAATTTCGTATTTTGCCTGAAACTTCAAACTTTTCTAAGGACCAACACAAAATGTATTCTTAAAATCATAGAGGGTCCAGACGTCAAAAAAGTAGCATGTCGCCATATGGCAACAAAATAGCGATAGAGTTAAATCAAATACTTGCAAACGGTTATTTAACACAAACAATTTGATTATTAGACTTTAGTCGAACTGCTTCGAGTTGATTGATCAAATTTTGATGTCTAATCAAATAATCTAATCGTACCTTAAGTATCGTTTATCAAATGAATTTTTTTGTACTAAGTAAATTTGAATTTGAATTTTTTCAAATTTTTAAACTAGTAGTTAAGAGTTTTCAAGTGATTCTGAATTATTTAGAAATATGGGCCAAAGGCACAGAAATACAAAGGAAATGCGAAACGCACAGTCAGACCTCATTCAATAAATTTAAAATGATGAGAACGGTGACTGATGGTACTGAAATTTGCTGAGTGGCTGAAGTCAGAGTTTTGCACCCTTCCCCTCTTCCTGCTGTTTCTTTCTCTATAAAGAAACAGTGATAAATTGTCTAAAATTACAAAGAGCTCAAGTTGAGTCCATCTGCAACCTTTCTTGGACTGTCGTGCTCGCTTTTGCGTTCAAACGACCCAATGGGTAGCAGTGACCCCGATCAGAGCAACTTCTATAAATGCAACTCCAAGGTCGTTTCTGACTTAGGGGTCTAAGGTTTAAACACAAATCCCTCAAACCAGTGTAGTGATAGACACGGCTTCATCTGTATTAAGGAAGAAAATCTTGCATCCTTGAAAAAAAAGTTGCAAAAGTACTTGAGTGTAGATTTTATTATGAGATCACCAAGAATGTTCACAAAGAAAACTCAATTCATTCTTATAAAATCTAAATGTATAAAAACCAGCAAATATACTTAAGTGCAAGTGTCCTTATGAGAACACAAAGAATAGTTGTTGGAAATCCACGAATGGCAAAGAAAACAAAATTTATTCTTAAAATGTCGAAGTATGTTGGCATATTTCATTTATCACATCAAAAACAAGTGCTGGCGTAGAAAACAATACATTTTCACTTTCACTGAGTTTCATTTGTTTTTATTTCACATTTGCAACAAAAGTAAGGGAGAGGGCTGGGTTGTGAACCAGGCTGGGTTGTGAACCATTACTGTTTTTTCTTTCCTTACTTGACATATCGCAAATCTTTCAACTGTCAAGTTTGTCTTATGATATGACTCTGCTTCTGTGGTTACACCGAAGTACAAACACGTATTGCTTGTGGCAGCAATCGAGTTTGAAAGACATCGTGTTTGAAAATCGACTGCGAAAACTTTTTTGCTTTTTTTAAAGTGCTATCCAAGTGACTGAAGTTATTGCAAAAATGTAAGTGTAACACATATTTATTTAGGGTATTGATTCTATTTCACGACCCAATAATTGTTTATGTTGAAATATGATTGGAAGTGTCGTTATTTTAAAAGTTTACAAAATGGCATCGTGGTTGGGCTGTGAACCACTGTGGGGGCTGGGTTATGAACCACCTGGTTTTCGAACTACATTTGCACTAGGACGGTCAAATATCGCCGGATTTATTAAAATAAAGTAATTTTATGTAATGTCACTCGGTTTCGGTGAGTTCACTTGAAGTGGGCCAATGAAAGAACGCGTTCGTATTTCACATGCAAACATTGCAACACCGATTAGGATGAAAAAAACACAAATATTGAGCACTTGCATTAATTGCGATTTTTTGGCCTAATTGGCGCCATTATAACCTTTTTTCACGTTTTGAGTCTTCCTGATTAAATAAATTGTCAACTTATTTCAAAATTATGGGTGTTTTCTTCGTATCTTTCCACTTTAATTGCGATTTGCCAGATGGTTCACAACCCAGCCACTTTTTTGGAAAAGCGAAAAATCACACCCTTAGAAAATTGGACGTAGAGAGTTAAATGTTAATCAAATCGGTAATCTGTCTTCATAACAAATTTGCGCGTTATATTTACCTTTCCAACGGTATCTTCGATTTTTCGATATCTTTATTCTGTGAAAAGTTAGAGCCAAAAAACAAAACCCGGTTCACACCCCAGCCCTCTCCCTTACTAAAATGTATTTGATATGAAAAAACATAAATCAAGGAAAACACACACACAAAACTACTTTAGGCATATTAAAAAAATAAATAAAAGAAATTAACTAAAAACTTTTCGCTTACACGTGGCTTTTGATTTTGTTTGGCGCCAAAACACCGCTGCGACAATGACATGAAAATCTTCACTTAACGGCGTCGAAGAAGTGTTTACCGGCGGCTGCAATTTGTGGCAGTCGGCAAAACAAAAACAAGAAAAACATAACAACATAAAAACTTTAAAAAGCGAAGAGCAAAAATACTGCGCACTGCATTAGTTTGCATGCATTTGGCTCAAGGCCGCCGCCTGTCGACGACACACGGACGGACAGACGCAGCTGGAATCGAGTGCATCCAGCAGCTGAGAAAACGACGAGGACAACATTTCCACAACGAATAATGAAATTTAAATGCATTTTGCTTTTGTGCGGTGCGGTGAGTTGTTGTACTTGTAAGTTGCCTTGTGCGAGGCGCCAACAATTGAAGGCAACGTGGGCGCCATGAAGGTTGTGCAAAATGCCGTTAATGTGTTTAGCAAAGGTGCATGCGTTGTTGTTGTTGTTTATATTAAATAATATTCTTGTTTAATGCAACGAAATGGATTTCAATGCAGCAAAACCATTTAAGCAGCAACAATGCAATGAAACTTTAATTTTAAAGTGGTTATTTGACATTTTCTATAACTTGTAATGCATATTAATTTCTAAGTAAATCATTGTGAGTATAAGGCTTACATATTTATTTATGCAAAGCAATAAAAGTTACTCAATTTACCCTCCATTACGTCAGCAATTGATGGCAAAGCTTGCTCTATAAAATCGCAGCAACATCACTTCGTATGAACCAAAGTTGTGGCCAAAGTTTGCCGCATCGGTTAACAAATCATTAGCACAAAGAAACGCTTCCACTTAAATTGCCCATAAATCGTGACCGTAACAGATTACACCACTTGACACACACACACGCATACATATTCATACATTCATACACACACTCTACGCCTGTGAGGTGTTGTAGGTTATGAATGCAAATGGTGAAATATTCAACGATTCGCCCAACTTGTGCGAAGCGCTGAGATTTCGTTGAACAAAAAGCCAACAACTACAAGCACTCAATATTGAAATTTATATTTAAGTATAGTATTTTTTGTTTTGCATTGCATATTTTTCTCGCACATTAATTAAGCCGTTAATGCTACGTTCAAGTCTTAATTACGCGCTGCATTTCGTTTCATTTCATCTTTGGCGGCCATTTTTATTTCATTCGCGATTCTCGCCGTGTGCCACTTGCGAGATAATGAACGCTTAATTGTTGGCATTTAAATTGCAATCAAGTTGAAAGCCGGCGAGGGGGTGGGGGGAGGGCCACGTGCGGACATGTATGGGGCGAGACACGAGTGCACTCACATTCGGTCATTATATATCATTTTCACGAAAAGTGCTGCTTACGCTCGCCACGAGCGAAGCAAACGCACAAGTTTGGTTTAAAAAAAAAAATCGCAAAAATTCATGTAAAACACAACTTGAACTTACGACTTAATGTCGGACACTACCGAGCAGATACTTGTTGTACTTTCTGATTTATGTTGTATTGTACTGGCAGAAGAACGAGGCTTTTTGGCAGAAAGTTTAAAGGTCTAGATTTTTAATGTCTTTGTTTTGGTTTTTGATATTTTTCAGATACACCAAACGACTTTGTGCTCATTATGAACGTCAAGACTCTATAACCTTTTAAGGAGGAATCATAAAGCTGAAGCTTCCAAAGGGGAATGAGCACAACGAAATAAACTGTTGAGGAATACAAATGTGAGTTTCAGATTAAAACTATGCGTTCAGATGTCTGTTCTTTGGACTAATTTTAATAAACATTAAAATAACAATAAACAATAACAACATGTAGACAAACTCTTCCTTATACAAAGAAAAGAATATAAAATGATTTAACCCTTCTAGGATAAACGCATAAGAAGTTGTTTTGGCTCCAGAAATGATTAAAAGTTATCTGCATAAGGTTGGGTTATACTTGCTGCCAGCAAGGCCACGCAAAGACGCTATTGGGTCCTTAGCGATGCCAGTCAGAGTTCCGTTTAGGTGTGACAAAAATAGTGATCTTTTAGGATGCTCTTTGATCTCACAAACTTCCAGAAGCCTTGCTTCGAGACTTGTTCTAGTCCTTAAAAGGTCGGAGCTCTTACGTACGTCAGGCGAGATCTAGAGATGGCGGGGCATTGGCACAGTAGGTATCTCAGAGTTTCTCTGCTGCCCACCTCCATGCATTTCCTGCAGCTTTCGTCGTTTTTAATGCCCATTCTATGAACATGTGCTGCTACTAGGGAATGTCCCGTTAGAGCGCCTACTAGGGCTCTGCAGTCTATTCTTGGGAGAGTTAGTACGAATCTCGTTCCTTTTAGTTCGTAGGACTATCTGCATAATGTTTGTATAAAAATTCTTTTCAAGTTTCGCTATTGAAATCAAACAATGACATCTATACTCATCGTATGGAACACAAGTGATCCCATTGATTAGACCAATTTAGTGTTCCATAATGTTACTAAATCGCAGAGCGGAGATCTAGAAACTGTCCTTAATAAATTTCTTAGCGAATCTGAGTAGGATGCTACTTCTTGGCTCCGCAATACATTCCAAGGAGGGGAACGACGCGGATCCAAGACTTCTGACCCACAATAAATGCTCCAGAACACCATTGGCATTATCTGCATTACACTTCGTGCCAGCGTCACTTGGTACCAAGCCAACATAAGACTGTATGAGACAGTGCCCCTTGAGTACCCCAAGTCTCTCTCGTTAGTGTAATACAAGCCCTGCATAAGATGAAGATCTCCCCCACATGGACACCGCCTCGTTAATCATTGCCTCTTCAATCGCCGTTTTGAGCATAGAGAGGAATGGTGGGATGTTAAACACGGCAAACACAATCCAGACTTGTTGAGCTCGTGAGTCTTTTTCCTTATTTCCCTCAAAAGCTCTGTGACCCGGTACCCAAAAAATAGTGACCAGTCTATCGAGGCAGAGTTTATCCAATCGGGTTTTGCATTTCTGTACGCATTTCGAGTTTGGTATTACCGCTGCTGTCGTCTTTATGGTCACTTGGCTGTCGAAATGAATGTTGATTCGAGAGTTAAGACGATTGTATCCCATCCAGCTCTGCCGCTCTCGTGACAGCGTATATCTCGGCTTGGAAGATACTGCAGTAATCTGGAAGCCTGAAAGACTATTGAAGGTCAATCTCCGGAGAGACTGCAGATCCGACATCCTCTGAAATCTTGGATCCATCCGTAAAGAAGTTGCAGGCATAATTAAGATGCAGTAGCTTTGTAGTAGCTTTGAAATATTCCAAAATTGCAGCTGACTGCGAAACTCCCACAACTCTCTTTTAAAAACTCCGTTTTTCACTATTTACCTTAAGAAATGCAACTCTGTCTCCCGCATCGCAGTGTATCACATTCAGATATACGACGGAATTAACAGTCGACTGCTCAAGTTGGTATTAAGTTTACTTTTTGTGCTTCTTTGATTGCACATCGTGCAGTATTTCAATTTCCTTACTCTTTTCATTTTTCTTTTCGCTCCGTTTTTATTGCTCATGTCATGTCAGTTCTTTGTTTTCCCGCTCCCAATATTTGCCTGTTGTTTACTTTTTTTATATTAAATTTTTCAAGAGCAAACATTTTGCTGCTCACTGCCGCATCCTTGGAGCAAATTCGTTTCATCTGTTTCCTTTCTACTTAAATTGGCTTACAATTGTTGCGAGCGGAGGGACGCTTCACGACCGAATTGCAACTGAATTTCTTTGAACTTTGAATTTTGAACTTGGCGCGTGTTGTGGGTGGGCGCGTCAAAATTTTTAGGCCGAGCGTTGATTTCCGTGCCATGTTCAGCGCTATGCATGAGCAACAATTTACACACATAAATCAGTGTCTATGTTGTTATGTTTGTTGGCGAAAATCACGTGGGGGAAATTTTTATTATGTTGCACAAGTTAAGCAACAATGATAGAAAAGGTTGAAGGTTGGCTGAAAGACCAGTAATAGCAAATTTTCTTATTATAGTCAAAATGCTGGAAATATTTTTGCAAATCTTAAAAGCTCAAAGTTCAAAGTTCAGTAGGAAATGTTTGCGCTTTAAAAATGTATTATTTCTATCCAGTGGCGGTTCTGTACATAACATTTGAACCCAATAACTTCCTGCACTTCCTCGTGGAAGTTTTTCAACCATTCTTCTTACTTAGGTCCTTAAAAAAGAAACTATTGGAACCATATTTGCCAGCCAAAGTGTTTGAACGTTGATGAATCAGAAATTAGTTTAGTTCGTTAGTAGTACACATTTTTTGTTTACGATCAACCCGTGTAATCTAAAGTTTGTGCTTTTTATATTATTTTTAGATCTTTATCTACCATGCCACGTTTTTCTTTTTAGAGCTGGGCGGACATTGCAAGAAACCTCATATATTGACTTTTTTTCTTATATTCTTTAAAATTACAAAAAAATGACCAGATTTATACAAAACTGATACCAAATGATTCAGAAAATGCCAAACTAATTTTGTATTATAATAAAATTCGTTTAGATTTGTAAAGGTGTTGCATGAAGAAACGTGATTTTATGAGCCAATTGATTTCTAACTTGTTGAAACTAATTCAAATCAAAAATAATTCGATATATATTTTTGAATTTAAAAAAAATCAATCTAAGACGGGGTCAACCGTGGGTTAAGGTGCGCATACGAGGGGCCTATTGACTTCAAAATTGGCGAAAACATTCGAGAAATATAAATAAATAATAAAAACAAAATTATATAATTATAATTATTTTTGGAAAATCAAAATCTGGCAGGTTCAACAATGTGTTAAACGTTTTAATGGAGCAACTAAAACAACATGAAAGTATGGGCCCATTGAGATCAAATTGAGTGAAAGTGCCCGTAATCTATAATAATTTAATTCATATTTTTCTTTTTTTTAATTTAAAGTTAAGTTGAAAAGGTCAACTATGGGTTAAGAGTTTGTATGGAAAAAGGAATAAATGGTTGCAAACTCGGTTAAAGTGCTCCAAATGATAAATAATTCTATACGCGTTTTTAATTTTTTCAAACAACAAAATCTATCGGGGTCAAAAAAGGGTTAAAACTATGTATAGGGAATATGTTTTAATGGGCCTATTGACTTTAAATATGGTGACAGCACTTCAAATGAGAAATAACTAAGTATTTTTAATTTTTTTCATCAAAATTTTACGGGATCAACCAAGGGTTACGCCAAATTTTACTATCAATGGGGAGCCCTACGAAATAACTTTGGAGTTATAAGTCGGACAGCATTGACGTTTGGTGCAGTGTTGCCTAATGGATCTATCATTCTACCGGCGTTCTAACGTTTTATGAACGTTAAACAAGGGGCATGGCACTGTCTCTGTCTGCCAAATTTGCTCATAACTTTGGAACCATGAGTTGCACTTCAATGTCTTTCGGTATGAAGTATCCAGTTAGAAACGTCTTTCGATTGGGAGAATATGGTGGGCATTGAAAAATGGGGCGTGGTACCACCCATACAACTCAAATTATTTATATGGAATAATTTCGGAATTCTAAGTCGTTTGGCAATGAAATTTGTTAAAGCATCGTCACATGGATCTGTTGCTCAACTGGTGAAATTTCAAGGGGCGTGACTCTGTTTTTGCCATACAAACTTGAGGATTACTTTGGACAAGGACCGAGTGTCGGTACGAACTTTTTGTTAGATGCGACCTTCGATCAAATGGTTTGCATTTGGAACATTTCGCTATGTTGTCATTTATTTGTGATTTTTTAAATTCAAGTCAATCTTCAAAAATGAAAAGGATTCTGTCAAGGAAGTGTTAATCTTAAGGCAACATTTTGACCCAATTTCACGCAGCTGCTGCAAGTTTGCCAATCTGTCATTGGTGACAAGTTGCTCTGCCACCTGTTGGCATCTCGCTTGGCTGAAGTTGCGCGGATGCGAATTAAAAGTCGCTGACAAGCGGAAAAAAGGACAACAAATTTTTTGCTGCTTCTCGGTTGGATAAGCGGCCGAGTATTCATTAAAAAAGTAGGAAATAACGCTTTGTCAAATGCGAATAAACGGACAGCAGAGCGAAAGATGGACGATTCAAAGAACGCACAGTTGTTGTCAATTGTTGTTGCAATTGATTTCGCTTTGATTTGGGGTTCAGAATTTCGAAACGTTGCTATTATTTTGCAGTTATCGAAACGTGAATGGCTGTCAACGATTTGGCAAATCTCAGTGAAATCTATTAGAATTTCAAAATAACTAATTCACTTTTGATGGATTTCGTTTGTAAATAAAATTTAAATCCAAACGCGATTTATGAAAATCACTTCACTTATATTTTATTTTTATATTCTATTTTATCAGTCACTCTGACAAAATTGCAACAGATCCATCACTAATCTCGTCACACTGCCGAGTGGCAAATAATGTCCGCATAATCCAGTGATTTGGCTGCGCAGCACTTTTCATGGCAACTCGCATCAAATATTTGACAATTGAACAGTGATTGATGGCGCAGTCAGCGCAGCTGTGCAGTGGAGAATTCAAATATTTTCACATCAAAATAATAACAAAAGCCAAATGAAAACTAAACGCTGTGATGCAGAGAAACAGAAATCACACCTCCACATTTATTCAGGCACGTGTTTGACTTTTTTCTGGTACCACTACAACTACAACAATAAAATTTGATTCTTTTCATATAACAAGGAAACACGAATTGCACACATTGTGACAGTCTTAACGGCGTTGTAGCCATTAAAGTAGTCGTTGTGGTGCACATAAAAATTCCCGCCAAAGTGTCAGAAAGGCGTAGCCAACATTTTTGTAGTTAATAACGTGGCCTCTAATAAATTGACGCTACTTAGGTTGAGCAGCTTCGGGTTACATAAATTTGCAAATCACCCAGCAACCAGTCAGCGCTAACCTGTAAGCGCTGCTGTCGGCCGCAGCTAAATTAAGACCAAAATGATTAGTGAACGGAATGGCACCTAACATGCACACCTCAGGCAGCCCATTTGTTAAGTAGACGACGACGACGTACAGTGTTGCGAATAGTAACAAAAATGATACAAAAAATTTGTATTCTAACCTCACAAATCTCAGTATGAGATTGTATTGGAAATACTTTAATTAAAATAAATACCAAGTTTTAAGAAGAAATATTGGAGAACATTTAAGTATTGAGCTCGTAAAATAACATCTTACAGGGTTGAAAAAAATAAGAATAAAATTAATATTAATTATAGCCTCACAAATCTCTCTTTAGTTTAAATAAATCCTAAGTTTTAAGAAGAAATAGTTTTAAGAAGAAAGTAAGTTCTTACAGAGTTGAACAACATTTTAGTACAAATAGCAAATTGTTTGCTTACACTTTGAGGTTGAATACTTCAAAATAAATTATGAGCGAGTCGCTAGAACTTAGTGTTGTTGTAGGTTTCACATATTTCAGGTCTGGCAGGACTAAAATTTCATTGATTTTTCTCACCTCTGAGCAGTACCGTTATGAAGAAACTGAAACAAAGTCAAAAAATGGATAAAAACTGTGTTGAAAATTTAAAGGTGAAAAGGAAAATCTTAAAGGAAATTTTTTATATTTTTTTTGACAAGTATGTAAATTATGTTGTAAAATTATTAGCTGTTCATATTTGCGCGAATTCGAGTTATGGGCATTTTCCACTGAAGACTCGCAACGTCTCCCAACTTTTGGTTGAAAGCCAATAGCAATCGGTCAACTAATGCTTTGTTGTTGGTGGGAAATGTTGTTGAAGAAGCTTCAGAAAATCAATGACGATTATAATTACATTCGAAATAGGGGATTTAATAGAGTTTCGACAGTAAGTTTCAAATTTTTGCTTTGTACAAATTCAAAACTTGACAACCTCACAACTTAGTTTGTATGGGGGTTGCCCTCTGGTGGTGAGTTTTTGAAACTTAATTAATTTTGTATTTTTTGCACTCAAGAATGTTGACATTTGTTGAAAAAGTCATTCAAATCAGTTTAATAGTTTTCGAGATACGATGTTTACTAGCTTACTTTACTACATTTACAAGTGGGAAGCTTACTCCATTGAAAATGGTCAGTTTTGTATGGCAGTCTCCTTAAGAGTTGAAGATAGCGGGTAGGTATGTTTGGAAGAAACATTCGGAAGGGAAAATAAATGAGTGTCGGTCAGATATTTTACACGTCTGGGGGCAACCTGAAAGCAGTGGGGGCCTATTTTATAAAAATTATTATTTTGCATGGGAGCCCCATGAAGGGTTGGAGATAGGGGGTTAGTATGCTCGAAAGAAATATTCAGACGAAAAAATTAGTGGGGGTCAGTCATAGATTTTAACCCTCCAGGAGTAACTTCTGAGTAGATAAGGAGCAATTTGTTAAATTTTTAATTTCAATTACTCTTGAAATGAGCGCATTTTATGTTTATACACATTTATAAACAAAGTATACTAAAACAAAAATATTATAAACAAGGCTTTTGTAACCTAAGATAATTTGCATTGTTATAATGAAGTTTTTTCAAATCCATTTGTATGAGAGGTGGTTTAAGTTTTGGTTCAATTCCCATAAAATTTTGCACAGTAACTTCCTTACTCATACAATAACAAAATACCAAATATCATTTATTTACAACCACTCCTTAAATTTTTGTCACACCGCTCTATGAACTTGCAACACTGTGCAACTCCCTCAGCATTGCCAGTGCTCATTGGTTTGACGTTTGCTTATTTGTTTGGCAAAAAGTTAGAGCTAAAGTCGTTGTTGTTGTTGTCATTTTTGCTGCAAATCATATTCTGATAACACCCCATTTAGGCCGTCATGCAAACGAACGAAAACCAACAAATGTGCAAAAAAGCCAAAGCTGCCACGAAATATGAAGCAGCAAAAAAATCGATAGAAAAGTGCTTGCATGCTTTTTGGCAGTTTACATACACGAAGCGCGAAACGGAAACCCACACGCACATTAAGCAAACACACGGACATATGTGCACAGAATACAGGGTGCAGTAGAGGGTCCCAGTCCTTGGAACATGAGTTCAGTTGCTATGACAAAATTTGAGCTCAAAATGAGTTTTCATTTTTTATATCAGATTTGCATAAAGTGTAATGTGGGAAATTTTCATGAGTATAAAATAACTTTTAAGCAAATTGAAAACCCTGTTTCCAGAGCAGCCGTCTCTGCTTAGCACGTCAGCCTCAGTAAGTGGAAAATTGCGATGAAATTAATATGCCTGCTTAGGCCTACACACACACACACGCATACAGTCTTACCTGCACGCACACATAGCTACTGCGGCATGACATGAAGAAGCAACCAGAAGTGTGCTGCCAGAAATCATCATTATGATTGATTTTGAATTTCTCCGAAACTGTGGCAAAGTGAGTGCTTCTGCTGTCGACATTGGAAAGCTGGAACAACGATGCTTGAGCTGTGCTCGGTGGATACGAATTTCACGTGGAAAGCGAAGACTGAAACATAAAGACAAGAACATTTTGTTTGTTTGAATAATTTGGGGGGAAATTTAAGGGTTCGAAAAATGTCTTTAGTATTCTCATCTATGATAATAGAATATTACAAAAAAAAGCTTTCGGTTTGAAAAAATTTGCTGATATTGGTTAGTGAAAATAAAAACTGGAGAGAAATTCATATAAAAGATCTAAAATGAGTGAACGTTTTTTCATGTAAACCATCCACAATTCTATGTTTTATGGAGGAATAAATATTCTTTAGAATACTGTTTTACTTCATCTTTGAACTAACAGATTTGTTTTTACAAAAAATGAAAGAAGACATCTTCCTCTAAAATTGATTTGACCGAGTTTTAATAGAAAGTTTATTATTTTCAATCTTTTCAGAAAAGTTATTAAACATCTTTTAATGCTTTTAATGGTTTATCAATGGTGTTTGTGATTAACTGTCTTCCATTGTTATTTGTTTCGTACAGTGGTTCAAATTCGACTATTTATGAGTGCAAATTGCAACCAATGAATGTTTTTTGAAAGAAAAGAGATGCGTGTTCGCACCTTCTGAACCAAAAATACACTTTTCGTAGTCTAATTTTTGAATGCCCTTTAATTCCATAAGCGAATTCAAAATTTATCACCTCAAATATTTGTTTACAAGATAAGATTTAAAAGCGTTAACACTAGGAAGACCATTGCGTTAATTTTGACCGTTTTTCATTTTTAAATGTCTGTATTTTCTTTAGTATTTCTATCAACTTTTGTTTTGATGATTTGTATTTTTTTATGGGGTTCTACAATAAGTTCTACAATTAGGGTTCTACAATTACAATTAGCCAAATCCAATGAGTACTTTTCGAGATATCAGCGGATGTAGTCTTGTATGTAATCCTTGTAGGTATGGAACACTTGCGCTCTTTTTAGTGTTAATGCGCTCTTCTAATTCTTCTTATTTACTGTCTGGTCAACGAAAACGGACAACAAAGCCTTGATTTGGAATCGACTGTGTTGTGATTTTTTTGGGTTTTGTTTTGTCTGATAAGCGACATTCCGATTAATGTTGATAAGTTTAGATGTCATATTCAGAGACACATGTCTTGTCATCGGTAATGATGATGTCGATAAAATTTTGACCCAAAGAAAGGAAAAGGGCGACATGAATCCGATGCTGTTTCTGCAACAAATTCAACACTCGGATCACGCTTTAGCTCGTCTCAAGTCCAAAACTCCGAACCAAAGGAGCCAGCAAGATCGGCTGCTCTTTCTCTGATGCACACAAGACAACAATCTGCGAGGGCAATTTTCTTAATACTTTCGATGTTTCCCTCAGTCGGTGTGATGTATGGACAACCGGAACAAGAAACATCATGAACCATAGTTCGGCCTGCTTTAAAATCTTTGTACCACTCCTACTCTTGTGTTCTGAACATTGTACATTGGGCTAACATTTTAAACGCTTGAGAGAGAACCAACCCCTCAACCTCAACCCCTTAAATTCGGCATAGCACAATTGGCCAAGCTCTATACTAACCTAACCTAACTCGTTTACCCAGCTATAAATTCGTGACAGATCTTCGTCGTAGAAAATGTCGAATGTCGTATGTTCCATTAAATTTAGTAGCACATACGACAATTGTTTTCTCAGGAGACGAGATGACGCTCAAACACTTATTTTAGGATCAGATGACAAACCTCTAGAACATGACCGAAGGTGGTATTTGGTCGAAGCCAAAGTCTGATAATCTGCTATAAAACTAACAACTGGCTAAAACCAAAGTCGAAGGTGAACAACTAAATCCTTAAGTTCTAAGAGTATGCAATGTACAGGAAAAAATCTTCGTTCGGGGTGGTTTTTTGCTGTACATTGCATACTTTTAGGCGTCATGTTACTTTCGGGAAGGGCTTGGGCCCAACCCTTAATCATTACATTACATTGCTTTCGGGAACTATTGCATGGAAGATTCAGAGAGATGCCGCATGTCTTGAGAATGAATTACGATGCCGATTAAGCGAATTGGAACCATCTCAGAAATACAAATTTTGACAATATTTCATGCGCGTTTGTTTGAATAGGAAATTACGTCTATGTTTTTGTTTCATCATCATCATCATCATCAGACAGCGTTACAGCTCGGGTGAGCTTTAGCTTCATTCACAATTTTCTTCCAGGCTTCGCGATTTTTGGCCACCGTCCTCTAGTTGTTAACTCGCAGCTTCTTCAGGTCTGAGATGACTTGGTCAAAACATTGCAGATTTGGGCGTCCTCTTGCTTTCGTAACTGGCGGGTTATAGGCGACTATGACTTTTTGTGGGCGCTCAGTGTCCATACGCTCAATGTGGCCTAACCAACGTATTCTTTGAGCTTTGATGTGCTTGACGACATCCTCCCCTTGGCATAAAGCTAGGAGTTCGTCATTAAAGCGGATTCTATATGTTCCATCACTCACATGAAATGGTCCGAAGACCTTCCGGAGTATTTTGCGTTCAAAAACTTGTAAGCACTGCACTGTTTTTGTTTACTTCCGATAAATATTTCAGCATTTTTGCGGTATAATCATTATTTCTGAACTTTATGATACCTACTGTACTCTATTAATTAATATACAAAGTTTTGAAATCCTTTCCGAAGCAGCGACTCAAGAGGGACTACAATTAACATAGAAGCTTTTTCTCGTTCAAGTGTTTAATGTTTCTTTATTTAGTTAATTTAAACTTGTCATTTTGTATATGAACTAATATAAAATACATAAATAAATTGGGGACTTATGAAAACAATTTGCCAAAATTACAAAAACCATTTGCAACCCTCTTCAAGAACCACTAACTGTTCAAAAAGCTTTTACAGCCTTCATCAAGTGCAAAAGTCTAAACGAGAAACTCGCCTAAAACGCCACTAAGGAATTTTTCCACTTACCCTCAAAAATAGCTGTAAACTCTTCCCCCAATATTGATGAAAAAAAGTCACAATCAAAGAAGTTGAAAAATCACTATCAGCTCGCACTTGAAAGCACCCAAGACGCAGAAAGAAATCGACAAGGAAAATCGATTTGCCTTTAATCAGTGTGCGTGTGTGTGTGTGTTTAGTTGCATGTGTGTGTGTGTGCGGTTGTTGGAAGATTTATAGGCAAAGGGACATTTTTGTTCATACACTTGAATGAATTTTCGTTGGCTTTCACTCTGCAAAGACAGCAAGTTGAAATTATCTGACACATTATTTTCCTAAACAAATACTTAATGCCATTTTTCATTTGACTTCGACATGGGGCTTGAAGCAGCTAATCCTTTGGCATATTTTTTTAGGTTTTCTTCAAAGGTTGGGATTAATGGAAACTTGGGGCACACTTTACCTTCAAATATTTTCGCTCAAGTGAAAAATACTTATGTCATATTTAATGCAAAACCATTTCGCATATAAATCAAATGGCCAAGGCTTGCTGCCCGAAAGTATGCCAACATATATTTCAAAACATTTATCTGCGCAAAATATCTACACAACATATATTTGTGTGATATCTGAAATGTGTGCACACAGAATCTTTAAACTGTGTGGCCATCAGAAGCAAAGCGCTGTACTGTACTGAAATTTATTGAAATTTAGTCACAATTTCTGAGCGCACATTCTGCAGTTCCCTTACGGCATCGGCGGAAGCATAAAGTGCGCAGAAATGCAAACAAATATGCCAGGCGGCCGCGTACCCAAGTGTCCCACAATCTGGAAAATAAATGAATGTGAATAATAGATGCGCCCAGTCCAGTCGAGTCCAGTCCAAGTACAGTCGAAACGGTTGGCTGCTGTTTCGTGGGGCAGCCAACAAAACGACGACCCATTTTACTTGCAATGTTGTGAGTAAGTAAGATGGCAGACGCGGCCATTTGTCTGCTTGCTGCAGGTGTAAGGAAACTGAAGGCAGCTGGTTGTTGGTGTGTTGGCGCTGGTGACGTGCCTCGAATGGGATTTGCATTATTTATGCACATGAAATTTCTATGGCGAGCCAATTTCTAAAGGCCACACAACAAATTGCACAAACTAACATCTTCTCGGTTGCAGGAATGTGGCAATGGGGTGCGGAACTAATGGCCAAACTACGATAATACAGAAAGTACTCAAACGTTAATTAGTTGCATTGCATAACAGGTGAGAAGGCTTCAACGCTGCTGTGAGAAAAGTGCAGTAGGAAGCCTGAGAAAGGTTCACTTTGAAGAGGTCCTTTGACGCTCTCTCCTTACTTGGATTCATTCAACAAGCTAATTTGACATTTTGACGAAGTTTAACAGGTTCGATAGTTCAGCAAGTATTCTATCATGGTTTCTGCTTTATCATTGCAGCTCCTGCCGTCATCACTGGACGGATGGTGCCATTTTACAAGCATGGAACCTGTGGCACAGTGTGCTGTGACGACCCCAATGAGCAGCCTGATAGAAGTGCAACAGAAACATGAATGCTGCACACAATTCGCTCTTTGAAAATCTTATAAATAATCTTGGCTCACTGTAATTACAACAAGAAATATTTACATACCCGAATTGTCAAATTCTGATGTATTTCAAGCACAAAAAACGCCGCTTGGCGACTTGATTTTATGAAATTATCACGTTTTCTCCATACAACAAAAACTCCTAAATTTTTCACTCATTGCAAATGTTAACCAACAAAAGTCTTTAGTCAACATTTCGCCATTTTTCCAGTCACAAATTTACAACCTTCCGCGAATACACCAGCTATCGGCCACCAAATCGCTAAAGCAACGCGATGTAACTGACTTCTTAGAATTTCGAAATTCACGCAATCCAACGTGCTCCAGCTGAGTCGCGCTGTCGTGTGGAACACTGGCGCCCATGTGTGGATGGTAGGTGGCCAAGTCTGGATGCCATTCTTTGGCGCACACAATTTTCGAATTACGAAATGGCAACATTTTTCAATATCGTAAAGTAACGGTACATCGCATAGAATTGAGATTTGCCATAAAATTTGCCATATTCGCTTTGTGCGACCGTTGAGAGTCAATGAAGTCGTGTTGCACGTTGACGTGTTGATTGCTTTGTGTTGGCAACATGTTTACAAATCAACAAGGTTGGAAAAATGTTGCTAGACTTTTATGGCACAATGCAAAAATAATGAGATTTGTGAAGGTTTATTATTATTTCTTTTGGTATTTCAAGTCAAAAGTTTGAGGTTAGGTTATAGTATATTAAGTTGTGTAAGTTGAGGTGAAACTTTAACAGAATTATTAGAAGATCTTTATTAACTGAATATCTGAATGGACAGATTGTTGAAAAGTCGGAAAGGTTGGCCCTCGTTTTAGAATCATGGAAAGCATTTTGTGTTTCGTTTCAGTGATGTGATATATGTGCTCTTTGAATTTATTGTCAAGCAGAAAATCTACTTTGCTGCTAAAAGTGAGATCTTTCTGAGTCATTATGTGACTTTGTCCCTGGTCGCTTCACGATTTGAATCTCGCTATTTACTCACATGACCGCATTTTCGTATTCAAAGGAGATGCTGTTTGACTTCTTTAAAGCATTTAATAAGGTTTCCCATGCCATTTTGCTGCTACAGTTGGTCCGGTTCAGGTTCCATTTCGAATGGTTGCGATCGTATCTGAATAGGCAATGCGTTGTTGATTGTTGATGATATTCACTCGGAGACCCTCATTGCTACTTCTGATGTCTTTCAAAGAAGGAATAAAGTTCTACATTTGTGAAGAATTTCAAAATCATTGGTGTCCATTTGACTTCATGGTAATGGATGCTTCATTGATTTCATCAAGAAGATACAAAGGAGAAAGGATGGGAACGCAATGAATATAATCGTGGGTTGCTTGCTTCTTGCTTTCTATCACCAAGTCTTATGAATGCAGGAAATGCAAAGAAAATGGTGCCAAGAAAACTCTAAAACACATTCTTTGCACCTTCCCGGCTATTCTCTGGGTTAGCAGAAGTCCCTAAACATGACATTAAGTCGCTGCTAAACTTTGCTAAGAACAATCACATTCTTACCTATCAAGTTTATATCGATCCACAATACTAGGGTGTTCTAACTGGCATCGCTAGGGACCCAACCAGGTCTATGTATGGTCGAATTGGCCAGCAAGCTTACCTTACCTAATTAAACTTATCAATGATTTTAGTAGCTGTTTCTCTAAGACTAAGTTTCTGCTTTCCGTTGATGACCTTCAAATTTATACTTCCAACCGCAATTCGCAGATAGAGTTGGACAAAGTACATTTGTGGTGCACTAGAAACGAGCTTTCTTTTAATTTAAAAACGCTTTATGTGAGCAGGCTTTATCCAGGACTCCAACCACATTGCTAATACGCCTCTCAAGATGCCGAGTGAATGCATAAACCATGAATCCAAGTCGTTTGTTAGCCGGCCTCGATAGTCCAGCGGGTAGCGCGCTGGCTTCTCATACCAAAGGCTCCAGGTTCGATTCCTGGCCCGGGCTGGTGAACAACTCGTCTACTTCAATCGCTATCCACATGACGGGAATGAGAATTACAAGAATTGCCGTTCGGATTCGGCGTTAAACTGTAGGTCCCCTCCCCCCCGTTCCCCATCTGCTTGAAATGTGTGCTGTAACATATGTTGGCAAAACAGTGTTGCATACACAATTAAAAAAACGGGTGAAATATGTGGTATCACAATGGGCCTTTCAGGCCTCCGATTGTGTCTCTTATAGAGGCAGCCACCGCAACCTAACCTAACCTAAGTCCTTTGGTTCTTACTACCTTACCAAACTGATCATAAAAACCCCTTACTGAGTTATGGCCTGCCGCAACAGTTCCCTCCAGGCGTTTCAGTTCTCTGTGCGCCCTCTCCAGTTGGTCAGACCAACTTGCTTCTACCACCGGAGACACGGTCTCCCTCTTTCTCGTCTACTTAAAACTGTCTTCTGGTTCGCTTCACTGTCGTTGGTTCGTCTGTTTGCATTTAACTTTAGCAAAAGGTCGCATTTCTCTGATCCTTGTAGCCTGTAGATTTAATTAAGCTTTGAATGCTCATTACATGAGAACGCTTTCAGAATTTAAAAATTTGTTTGGTTCTCAAAGCCTACATCTCTTCATGCACGAGTGAATCAAAGTTACGTTTTGCGCAGAATTCATTTTGAGCTATTAGACGCCTTTCGTCGTCTTTAGGTTGAAAGTTGGCAGATCTATAATGCGTCATAAATGAAGAACAAAATGAAAACCTTTGACCTTACCTACTTGTTGGATCTTTTACTAGATTTTCTTCAAATTATTTTACAAAGCCTCGAACAAGCTTCTCTTGTAAAATCATTTACAGAGAAAACTTACATTCATTCTGATGACAAACTCAACAACGAAAGGCAATTAAAACTTGTATTCATTTTTTTTGTAATTTTTTGTAATTTTGTGTAATTTTTTTATACTTTTTCATATATTTTTGTATAAAAACATTTGCCAAAAATTGCTCAAATTTTCGCTGTACAACGTGGAATTTTGAACTGAGACTATAAACAAAAGGAACAAGAACCTTGAACCATGTCGCATTCGAAAATGACCGCCCGAAAGGAAATGTAAGTACCAGACTGCAGTCACAATGTTGCGTCCGCTCCCGACACGAGCTTCTTTCTCTCTCTCTCTCTCTCTCGCACTCGCAGCGATGAGCTGCTCATATCCAGAGTCCAGTACTTGGGGCACCAAGTTCTTCAGACGATCGTCGATCCGCTGCGCTCCGAAATGCACACTGCCGAATATGTCGTGCGGCAGATGCGCCGCGACTTCATGAGATCATTTCTGGACAAGGAGCACGAGCTGATCAAGGCCAAATTGGCCACCAAGGGCCTGGCACTGAGTAGCTGCTGGGGCCGTTGCCTCTGAGCGGCTCATTTGCGATTTTCTAAGTGCGTAAAGTTTGTATGAAATTTGTGATGGTTCAAAGTTCTGGCGTGAAAATTCTCGCTGTCGGTATTGGGAATAATAAAGTCGCAATCAAACGCTGACGAGTCCTAATTTTAAAGAAGGGGAGTGAGGTGAAACCTCACTTGTGCATGGAGCCATTTTTTATTTTCTTTCCAACACGAAATGGTTTCTGATTAGTGTGTTGGTGTATATATTTTTTACCATAATTTTTTAGAAAACATGATTATCACAAAAATTCTTTCGGGGTTACTCGGAATTTGGAGCAGAAGTTTCGCCAATTAAAGCGAAACAGTAAATTATGGGAAGGAAGTTGCAAGTATGTTCCGTGCCCAAAAACTAAATCTTCCAGAAGAAATTTTGGCTCATCACAGAAAAGTTGTCGACCGCGAGAAAGATGCACATAAATACTCAAATGTCGAAAAGCAAACGTGACATATATCATCGAAAGGGACAGGAAAGGCTATTGAACTCATCGAAAGGGTGAGGAAAGTGTGTCAACCTAAACACAAGATGTAAGAAACTGTGACGATCTAATCAAAGGAACAGGAAATTGACCTCATCGATAGAGACAGAAAACGTATCGACCTTATCGATAGGGATCGGAAAATGCCTAATCGACACAGTGAGGAAAGTGTATCGATCTCATCGATAGGGACCAGAAAATTTATCGACCAAATCGAAACGGACAGGAAAGTCTACCGACCTCATCCAATGGAACATAAAAGTGTATCGAACTCATCGATAGGTACCGGAAAATGTGTCGATCTAATCGAAACGGTGAGGAAAGTGTATCAACCTTATCCAAAGGAACAGGAAAGTGTATCGAACTCATCGATAGGGACTGGAAAATGTGTCGACCTCATCAAAACGGATCGGAAAGTGTATCGAACTCATCGATAGGTACTGGAAAATATGTCGACCTCATCGATAGGGATCGAAAAATGCGGTGATCTGATCGAAAGGAACAGAAAAGAGTACCGATCTCATCGATAGATACCGGAAAATTTATCGACTTCATCAATACGGACTGAAAAGTTGTCGACCTCATCGATAGGAACTGAAAAACATGAAGACCTGATCGAAGGGAACAGGAAAGTGTATCGACTTCATTGATAGGGACCGAAAAGTTGTCGACCTAATCGATAGTAACCGAAAAATGTGGTGTCCTGATCGAAAGAAACAGAAAAGTGTATCGACCTCATCAAAAAAAAACCGGAAAATGTGTCGACCTCGTCGAATGAGATCGGAAACTGTATCGACTTCATCGACAGAGACCGGAAAATGTGCCGACCTCATCGATAGAGACCGGAAGTGTATCGAACTCATCGATGCGGACCGGAAAGTGTATCGAACTCATCGATAGGGACCGAAACATTTGTCCAACTCATTGAAAGCAACCGAAAAGTGTATCGAGTGGAGGTTCTCAACCGCAAACTGGTCATTTGGGAGGCCTACGATCGCTGCTACTGACAGAACTTTCCACTCTACTAATCTTTTTTAAATCTACAACGTTTCTATAAAATCCCGCCGATGAAATTGCATGATCATTGGTTACCATTGGAAATTGTCTCCGTCAAAGCGTTTTTGCTTTAGGAAATGAAGATCATTGTTGGAAAATTGAGCGATCACAGAGCACACATTTTATATCAACGAAATTGACCGAAGATAGTCGACCAAAACCTGGCAGTCCGATTGGTTCTGTATTTATTGATTCTACTTATTGCTTGCCATAAAAATAGCTTCGTCGATGTGTTCTTGCTATGGGAGATACTAAAGATCAATGGTGGAAAATCGTAAAGGTTACATTTAAATTTCTTTCTGCGCCAGCAAACTTGCTCGTCTACAGTTTTCTATACACATATAATTTTTTTTTAATTCAACAAAGTCATGAAAAATTTTTCTGACTGAAATTTGCTGATTTTGAAATCATTCAAAATAAATGATTTATTAACGCTGCTGTTTTTTATAAATATTTTTTTATATTTTTTATATTTTTTTACATTTTTTACAATTTTTACTGAGGAATTTCTGAGAAAATACTTGCAAAAGTTTTGTTAAAATTCTGGTTGATTTCCTGGTGAATACGTGGACTAACTTGCAACTAACTGAAAATGAATCACAGCGCGCAAATGTAAGTGTACCCTTCTAGTTTGTATGGATGTGTGCGTGTGTGGGGACGTCTATTTTATTGTGCACTGTGCTTGCAGCGATTGCATGTTGACGTTGAAATCCCGCCAACACCCACTCCAACAAATCGCCATTGATCGCGTCATCGACACCATTCGTCAAGACTTGACATCCATGAAGAAGGCGCTGCTCCTCGTGCGCATAAAACACATGGCGAGCCTCATGAAAAAAGAAGAAGACGCGATTGAGGAGGAATTCGCGCAGCGGAACTTGGCCTTTTGGAGCGACTGCCCACGGAGTGTTTGATTTTCCAATCTCTAACTTTTGTAAAGTTTGCAACAAATTGCAATTGTTCCAATATTCCTGGTAATCAAAAATCAAAAAACAAAACTTTTACACACGGCTGTGTCAAGAACCGTGGTGTACCTTGAGGCTTTAGAATTTGTGAGCATGCAAATTTTCTTTGTCGAAACTTTCTTGCTTTAGATATAGTAAATGTCAATCAAAATCGTGAGAATCGAGTTGTTTTTGTTATTGGAAATTGCTGGAAATGGGGGTTGGAGTAGGTAATGCTTTTTAATTGGCGAAATCATAATGAAATTAATTGCGAGTATTGAAGGCGAAAAAAGTGCGCTAAGGACGGTCTAACATTATGATCCATGATGCGTGATGATCCAGAGAGAGACACCTTAAATAAAGCGGTAAGTCGGAGAAACTTTAGCACAATGAGCTGCCTAGTCTGAGTGTTTGAGGAATTGTACCTTCTAGGGTTCATCTTCTCTGTTCCTTTCTCATACACATTCAAGTCTGGGAAATATATCTTCAAAACAACCAGTCTGCATTCACATAAGATATAAGAAACATGAAGACAGGTAAGGTTTCAATGGTAATCTGGTGAAAGCTTAAGGATAAAAATGGTTAATGGTGATATAGGACACATCGCGATAAAATGCAATCATGAGTGCAGTTTTTTTAAACCTCAGAACTGGCTTAAACTCTATTCTGAACTCAGAAAGGTGTTTCATCAGAGATGATCCCAGAATCAAAACGGATTCAGGCTATGCGCTCAGGTGTTGTTGTTTTCATTCGACAACGCTCGGCCACATATTACAAAAGTCGTCAAGGATTCTTAGGAGGTCCTTCAATGGAATGTCTTATCGCAGCTGCTGTATGCAGTCCAGTCCAGTATTCATACCAGTCGTTATTCCTAACGTCCACCAATTGTTTAGGTCGATAACTCCTGACCTGGCCGAGCAGTACTTAGCTTTTCACGAAAAAGTCAAAAGCTGGATTGATTCTTGGATCGCTTGAAAATACCTCAAAAAACGATTTTTTCAAAGCGGATTACTAATGCTGCTTGGAAGATGGGTGACTAGTCATAGCTAACGTTGGACAATACAATAAAAATAAAAAAATAAATAAATAAAAAATCTTTGTATCAATTTCTTTGAATAAAGTTTCTAATTGAAAAAAAAATTTCTTGAAAGTTTATTGCACCCCGAATACCGCAAGTTTCATCGTTCTCAGATGAAACCAGCCCCAATACTTCGACCCAGTGTTGCACGAAAGGAGGGGTTTTGGGGCTTAAACCCCCACACACACAACAATTTCTGATACAAAATATGGTTTTAAATGGTATTCGGCTCAAAACTTGTACGTAAACCCCTCACCCCCAAAATGAAATCCTGTGTGCGCCACTGCTGCGACCTGTTAGATCTATTGCGATATTTGAATGGTTTCTAAAATAAAGATGTGATCATAGAGATAGTCACATCCATAGATAGTCTCATTCCTCATCATTGGAGACAAGCTGAGGTCTGCTATCAATTTTTTAATAACGCAAGTGAAGGGAGTTGGCTTTATATGTCTTGCAGTGGCGCTCACATAGAGGGTTTTTGGGCTTTCCAGCACACCCAAATATCTGTTTGGTAGCAAATTTTGTTTCAAATGATATGGCGCCCAAAATTTGTGCACAAAGTTCCCCCAAACGAAGTGCTGTGTGCGCCACTGATCTCTTTCGCAATCCATGATCAGCTTTAGTAATGTTTCTCTCCACCGAACCACCTTTGACGACACACAATTAATTTGATAATTGTCCCATAATGAGTTCTGTGGCCGCAGTGCGATAACATTACCCAGTTACCAGTTCTTACAGCAGACAAACGCAGTTGTGAATACGAGAAATCATGAATGAAACTATAAATAGACACCAAAGTCTGTCGGATGATGATCTTGAAAGCAGCGCTTATCACTTGGCAGACCAAAATATAGTTTCAAGCAAAACAAACACAAATTCGAAAAGCGCTGCCCAGCTGACCGGCCGGCGATTGTCTGCCGCAGCTCAAAGAGCTACACACAGAGTTTCGATGCTCGGAGCCACATGAACGATCGTATAAGACGTCGCTGCAGCGCTCTCGCGCTTCGACTTCGACTTCCAATTGGAGCCTGTCGAGGCGCGCAGAAAGTGCGTGCTTCATGCGCGATCGCCCAGCGCTCTTATACCACACACTGGAATGGCGCCTCTCCGCCGGCCACAGTGTCCGGCCGTCAGCGCTGATTTGAATTCTGGTCCGTTGGGCAGTGGGAAAACTATAAAAGCCGCTGTCGAACGGCGCAGCAGCTCAGTTCGTTTGAATTTGTTTGGCGCTTGAAATCGGTGCGGGATACAAGACGTGCATATATAGTGAAAAGTTGCGTGCAATAGCTGTGCAGCACTACTAGCGAACCTTTATGGGTGGGTATTGAGGTCAAAGCTGCGCCTGAGTTCAGGTGTTCAAATGTGCAATTCGAATCAGAAATGGAGAAAATATTATCCAAACAAAATACAATACTCGTGATTCTGGTGGTTTTGTGGTTGCAACAACGAAATAAAATATAGTTGACATGTGTTGCAGTGTTACATAACCACAAAATGTATGAAAAGGCTTCAGGTGCCACAGAGACGGCGACATTGAAGTGAACCGGAAGTGAACAAAATGGTTTTTCTGGGCTTGAAACCACTGCAAATTTGAATGTTGGAGCATGAAAATTTGTGTTTCTGCCACGTTTGCAAATGATTGCGGGCCTTAGTGCGTGGAGTAACGAGTCACAGGAACCGGAACCGGTTACTTTAGTTATTCAAAAAGTGATGTGGACTGAACTGTGATTTGAAGTCACAAAAAGTCAAGACTAAATAAAAAAAAATAAATAAAATTGCCTTTAAAGCCAATGTTTTTTATGAAATGATTAGTTTAATATAGAACAAAAAGTAAAAATTAATGTTAAAAAATTAAAAATTGTTTTCAAAGCGAATGTTTTCTATTAAATGAAATGTTTAAATCCTAAAATGATTACTTTGATCAGGCGCGGATGCAGAAAAATATTTCGGGGGGGGGGGGGTTTAAAAAGTAATTCTTTAATATTTACAAAATGCCTTTTAATTTGTATGTAGTTTTATAGTCGATCCAAATATTTCGGGGGGTTTCCACCCCCAACCCCCCCTGGATCCGCCACTGACTTTGATGCATCACAAAAATTTAAATTAAATCTATATAAATCTATCTAAATCTATCTAAATCTAAAAAATTGAAAATTATTTTAAAGCGAATGATTTTTATTAAATGAAATGTTTAGTTTGATTTATCCCAAAAAGTAAAAATTTATGCTAAAAACAAAATAGTAATTGTTTTTAAAGCGAATGTTTTTTATTAAATAAATAATTAAATTATTAGTTGAAATATCACAACAAGTAAAAATTAATGCCAAAAAAATTAAAAATGGTTTTTAATGCAATTTTTTTATGAAATGATTAAATGGTTAAATAATTAAATGATTAGTTCAAAAAACAGTTTTTTTTTTAAAGCGAATGTTTTCTGTTATTAAATACACAAATTAAAACGAACAAAAATCAATTTAATAGATAAACTCGGTTGCTTTCTTTGTTTCTCGTTAAAACTTTGCTAAATCTTTTATTAGAAATTTTAAAAAATTATTAAATTAAATTATTAAATTAACAAAAAAATATTAAAATAAAACGATAAAAAGTAACATAAAAAGATTTCAAAATATATTAAACAAAAATAAATTGAAATCACCAAACTTAATGCCGAATTTGTCACAAATCCACCCGTAACTATTGCATCAGGCGCGTTATACCTTAACCCGGCGCTGACCCGGCCAACTTCATACAACACTAATACTAAGCACCGATCAGCGACAGGAAACATTTTGAAATAATTTAATTACTTGTGCGTTAAAAAAAAATGTTCAACTAATGACAATGAACCTCGGCAAACACGCTGAACAATCAGCAAGTCGGCAGCGCTTCTTCTCGTTTTTTTTGTTTTGTCAAAATTAGAACAAGATTTCGTTCATCGCAACCGCAACGAAGTGTGCGGACGAGCGGTTTTGAAAAGAGTGAATTGCGCGCGAGATAACCAAAAACACCCAAACACAGCAACAACGACACTTTAGAAAAAAGAATTATTAGCGTTTGGTTTTAGTTTATCAAGTCAAGTTGATGACCTCGTCCATTCCGAGTGAGATTACGGTTGGCCAAATTCAGTGCGTTCGTCGAGTGGCAGACGCGCTGCGCAACACAAAATGCAACGCCACTGCGCCACTTCGGTGTACAAACGCGCGTCTCTGTGTGTGTGGGTGACCCAATTTCCGCGCGCCGTAAATATAGGTTATGTTTGATAGCTGCGCCCGCCGGTTAGTAATCAGCTTACACTTTTCCTACCCACAGTTTGTGCGTCCGATGGGCCTGTAGCTGCCACCAAAGTTGGAACAAAGAAAGCCTTCGCTGCGCTACACACACACACACTCTCTCGCAAGCACATCGCGTGCAAAACGTCACATCATGAAAACGAGATTCGCGTCCTTGCTGTGGCTGGCAGTGATCGCGTGCCTGCTGCTGGACTATGCAGCCGGCGATCAGGTCGCCACTAAGCGCAAGACGCGCACAAAGAAGACGAAGAAACACCGCACCCCCCTGGCCGAACGACCGCAGGCCGAGGAGCCACAGCCGCAAGCCGATCTGCCCGGCGTGGAGGAGTTCGATGCCTACGACTACAACAACTATGACGGTAGGTAGAAACAGCCAATGCCAACAACACCCAATTCAAATCCAACACTAATCGATTTCGCCCCATGCCCCAAATGCGGTGCACCGCCATTAACGCTGCCGCCAAACAGCTGATTGCCTGTGCTTGCAATTCGGCCAGATGCGACGGCATAATTGTTCGCTTCAATTAGCACGCAACGACATTATCACTCAACCGATTTCAATTGCCTGTGCGCGTTGTGCGTTCAATGCATGAAAGTGCATCGTCGCCATCAATGCTCTGTATGCGTTTCGCATACGATGTGAGTCTGGTTGTTGTTGGCAATTGATGAATAAGTAATTAAAATTCGCAACGATCTAACGTGCGCACTAAATGATGCCGATTGATGGAGCCAGCGTGTGGCTTCAAGCTGTTACAGCTGTCATCAAGCATTTCTATGCTGAGAGTTTGAGCTTTTCATGTGTCGGCACAAAAGTCTTAATCGACCCAAATATTTGGGGTTAAGTACTATGAAACTTTGATTTTTTCAATCTGTCTGAGGTATTTTGCAACTAACTCAGATAACGCAGAGTTCAGCTCATTGAGTAGATTTGAAGAATTGCATCCTAAAACTGATCTCAAATGTATTGATCGAAATATTTTTGAGACTATGATCCATGGATCCACTACTAAGTGCACTTTTAAAGTATCCGAACTTCCCGCACATTACCCTAGATTCGCCCTTCGTTCCCTCTCTGCAAAATTTTTCGCATAAACCTAAATCATTCATTGCAAAAGCAGCAATTTATTAAAGTTCCTAAGTGGAGCGCGCGCATCGAAACACATCTACATGGCAGCACAAACATCTTGAGCATTTATGTAGTACATACTCGTACATATATAATCTCGAGTATGTTGGCATGTTTGTGCGCACACCCATAAAACTGCATGTCGTCAATTGCTTTGCATAGAAGTCCGCTCAAGTGGCACATGTCTGAAATGTGTGTTTTCAATTGATTTGCAGATGTCGATACGAACGCTGAAGTTGGCACTTACGAGACGCATCAAGAAGGTATAGCACACAACTATTCATTCATTCGCTCATTGTCGCCCTCGTCGCAGCAACCACAATAACTTCTTCACACTTGCAGCGGGCTTTGTGTCGACGCCGCGCAGCCGCGCATCCGACAATGTGGTGAGCGCCTTTTCGTGTCATTTCGAGGGCAACTGGTACCGTGACGGCGATCAGTTCACAAGCGAGCAGAACGGCTGCACGAATGCCTGCTCGTGCCTGGAGGGGAAGGTTGTCTGCCGCGCCCCTGATGACTGTCAGCCGCGCGACAATGTGCGAACGTCCACCAGCACCGCACCGCCCGCCACCACTCCCCGTAATTTAGATAATCCGTACGCCGGCGTCGGCACCGGACAACGCGGCCTGCCCGGCTATCCGGGTGCACAGGGTCGTGCCGGCGAGGGCGGTGTACCTGGCTCGCCTGGTAATCCCGGTGTACCCGGCAATCCAGGCGCACCGGGTCCAGCACCCGATGTTAGCTACTATCACCAGCAGCTTGCTGCCGAATATGCCAATTCCGATAAAGGACCCCAGTCATTTGTGCCCGAATTTCAGTATCTCCAGGCTTCTGTCGGCCCGGTTGGCCCACGTGGCCCACCCGGTAGTTTGGGACCGTCTGGCCCGCAGGGCTTCCAAGGTATGCGTGGTGAGCCGGGAGAGCCAGGCTCGCAGGGCCCTCCCGGTTTGGTTGGCCCTCGCGGCATGCCTGGTGTGCCCGGTAAAGACGGTGTACCGGGCGAAGATGGCGAGGCCGGTCTGCCAGGTGCTGCCGGTACACCGGGCCCACGAGGATTGCCCGGTATGCCCGGTGTGCCTGGTTTAAAGGGACATCGCGGTCTGCCTGGTGTGGATGGCTCGAAAGGTGATCAAGGTGCTGCTGGCGAAAAAGGTGCTACTGGACCAATGGGCGCAGTTGGGCCCCTAGGACCTGCGGTTGGTTTTATAAATTTCTTAGTCTTCAAACTTTTATGTAATTAAATTGTTTTTTTTGACAGGGCCCTGCTGGACCCCGTGGAGAACGTGGACGCGAAGGTGCTCCTGGCCCACCAGGAGCCAGAGGTTTGGACGGTAATCCGGGCTCAGCTGGTCAGCCAGGTTCTATTGGCAAGCCGGGACCACCAGGTTTCCCTGGCAGTCCCGGTGCCAAGGGTGATATGGGTCATCACGGTCCAAAAGGTGATCAAGGTTTGCAAGGGCCTCGCGGCGAAGCCGGTCGACCAGGCACTACTGGTGAACCTGGTGTGGCCGGAGCGCCTGGAAAAGATGGCGTACCTGGAGACAAAGGTTCAATGGGCGCTCCGGGATTGGCCGGACCACAAGGTTTCCCTGGACCACGAGGTCCAGACGGTATACCAGGTAGTCCGGGAGAACCGGGCATAAAAGGTGCACCAGGACAACCAGGAGAACGCGGTTACAAAGGTAAATGCACCTCGTTTAATTTTTGTCACTCAATCTATATTTTCAAATTCACGTTTAAGGTGATATGGGCATCAAGGGTGAATCTGGACAGCCTGGTCCGCGTGGACTACCTGGTACCGTTGGCCCTGAAGGAAAACGAGGCAAGCGTGGTATGCGTGGCCCAACTGGACCTGCTGGTCCAACTGGTGAAAGAGGACCTCAAGGGCTTCCTGGTCTACCAGGACCCGATGGTCCAATGGGTCCAAAAGGATCCCCAGGCGATCGCGGTATACAAGGTCCGCATGGCATTAAGGGTAGTCCAGGAGATGTTGGTCCGCCAGGTATTCCTGGAGTTCAGGGCTTGCGTGGCTTGTCAGGTCGTGTTGGACCTGCTGGAAAGCCTGGACCTGCTGGTGAACGTGGTATACCTGGAGCTGATGGTAAGCCGGGCGAACAAGGCCCACAGGGCTTGCAAGGTATGCCCGGCCCAATGGGCATTCCTGGAGACAAAGGCTTTACTGGTGAACCGGGTAAAAATGGTGAACCAGGAGCTCCGGGTCCTTCAGGTCCGCGTGGTGACAACGGCAAAGATGGCTTACCAGGAGCACAAGGCCCTCGGGGCCCTCAAGGTCAAGATGGTGCAAGAGGCGAACCCGGCCCTGTCGGTGCCAGGGGTTTCCAAGGATTGCCTGGTGTAGCTGGTAATCCCGGCAGCCCAGGAAAAGACGGTGGTGCTGGCCCACCAGGTCCGCAGGGACCCATTGGACCATCCGGAATGCGAGGCGAACGTGGTTTCCCTGGCGAGCGTGGACCTGTAGGTCAACCCGGCACGCCTGGAGAACGAGGCGAGCCAGGAGTACCAGGTCATGATGGCCCTCCGGTAAAAATTTCTTTAAAATTACTAGCGTACAGTGTCAACTGAACTTGTTCTCCTGCCGTTTAGGGTGCGCCAGGCAGAAATGGTTTAAAAGGACATATGGGCGCACCAGGCATGTTGGGACTACCAGGCCCAAGAGGTTTGTCTGGCCCTCCTGGCGATAAAGGCGAACGGGGTAGTCTAGGACCGCTTGGACCAGAAGGCCCTGCTGGTCGCCCAGGAGACCGGGGGCCACAAGGTATAGTTGGACCACCAGGAGCACCAGGTGAATCTGGCGAAAGAGGAGAAACTGGCAATGCTGGCCCACCCGGTGAACAAGGTGCTGCAGGAGTGCCTGGCGAAAGAGGACCTACTGGGCTGCAAGGACCCCCTGGTTTTCCGGGTGCCCCAGGCTTGGCAGGATTGACAGGTGCTAAAGGAGATCGGGGTGTGATGGGCATTAAAGGAGAACAAGGAGCCCCTGGATTACATGGACCTCCTGGTGAACAAGGACCAATGGGTCCAATAGGACTGCATGGTTCAAAGGGAGCGCGAGGTGAACCAGGCTTGAGAGGAGAACCCGGTCTGAGTGGTTTGCCAGGCAGGCCAGGTGACCAAGGTCCACCGGTGAGATCAATTAAATGACATAAATAATTGAATATTTTAATACCTTTAATCTTATGTAGGGTCAACCAGGTAGCCAAGGTCTTTCGGGAGTAGCAGGACTACCAGGAATAAAGGGAAATTCAGGCGAGCCAGGTAGACCAGGACAGCCCGGGTCACAAGGCTTACAAGGTGCTCCTGGTTTGGAGGGACAAAAAGGAGAGACAGGAAATGATGGACCACCGGGACCGGCTGGTAACCCCGGACCTCCGGGCAACACGGGAGAACGTGGCATGCCTGGTTTGCCAGGTCCAACTGGTGCAACAGGTCTTCGGGGCATAAGAGGTATACCTGGAGAAGTGGGTCAGCAAGGCAAGCCTGGAAAAGATGGAGAGCCGGGCCCACAGGGCTTAGCGGGTATGTAGGAACATCGTGGACAAGCTTAGAGCATTTATGTTCATTTATAACGGTGAACAGGTCCTCAAGGATTATCAGGACCAATGGGAGAATCTGGTCCAGAAGGCCCACCTGGCAAACCAGGGCCTCCTGGTATCGCTGGTCGCCCTGGCGATAAGGGACCGCCAGGACAACTTGGAAATTCAGGTCCACCTGGAAATCCAGGACTTCCAGGATCACCAGGTCCAATGGGACCGTTAGGTTTGGCAGGCGAACGAGGCCCGAAAGGCGATATGGGCTTGCCAGGTGTTGAGGGACCCATAGGTCTAAGAGGAAAACCTGGCCCACCTGGTATAGAGGGGCCGAAGGGAGAACTCGGTGAACCGGGTCCGAAAGGTATCAAAGGACACCGTGGTTTGATTGGTCTGCAGGGCATGCCTGGCCAGCCTGGCATCAAGGGCGATATGGGAAATCCAGGAGTGCCAGGACAACCGGGTAAGCATGGCGAAATGGGTATGCGCGGTCCCCAGGGCAGAGATGGCAGCCCTGGACAGCCAGGACCTCCAGGACAGCCGGGTCCGAGAGGGCTCAACGGCAACGAAGGCAGACCAGGTCCGATGGGACCGTCCGGTCCGCCCGGGCCACCAGGACCGCCTGGCGAAACAATTGGCTACGATGCGGCAGCGCTGGCGGCACTACTGAACCAAGGCCAAACCAAAGGTGTGGACACCATGAGCGATCAGCCAATGGACATGTTCGCCGATGGACTGTCGGACGAGGAAAAGCAGGCGCTCGTTATGAAAGCCTTCGAACATGTGAAGGCATCATTCGAGCGGCTGCGCAGGCCCAACGGCCAACAGTCGGCGCCGGCCAAGACATGTCGCGATCTCTTTGCTGCCTATCCGGAATACAAGTCGGGCGAATACTGGATCGATCCGAACGAGGCGGACCCGCGCGATGCCATACTGGTGTACTGCGACCGGGAAACGCGCGGCTCGTGCATAATACCGAAGCCGAAGGAGACGCGCACAATCAGCTACAGCGGCAACGAGCGCGAACTGTGGTTGGGCGAAATGCAGGAGGGCATGAAAATCACCTACAAGGCGGACTCGCATCAGTTGGGCTTCCTGCAATTGCTGTCGGCGAAGGCCACACAGACCATAACGTTCCACTGCCGCAACATTGTGGCGTACAAGGACGCGAACGAGACGAGAGACAAGTAAGCGAGTTTGAAGTGAATTGACTGACTGAGCAGTTTTAATTGAAAATATTTTCAGGAACGGCTTGAAATTGCTGGCCTGGAACGATGCTGAGCTGACGCCGAAGGGACCGCAGCGCTTGCGCTATGCGGCTGATGTGGACGAGTGCAGAGTGAGTACCCGGATACGGTGCATAGTGAATGAGATTACTAAGAGTTTGATTTACTTGCAGCATCGCTCGAACAAGTGGGCCAAGACGGTTATTACCTACAAAACGGAGAAGGCGCAGAGGCTGCCAATTGTCGATATTAAGATTAGAGACTTGGGCGAGGCTAACCAGCAGTTCCGCATCGAGCTGGGCGCAGTGTGCTTCCACAACTGAGACGCCGCTGTGCGCTCCATGTATCTCTATCTCTCTCACTCGCTCGCTCGTTTAATTTCTTATATGTACTCTTAAGCAAAAGACTCTCAAAGCGATTACACTTAACTTAAATTTACTATATCATTTTTGTTGCTTCTATAATTAATTGTACGCTAATTGAATGCTCAGCAGAGAAGTTGGAAATGCTCACATGTTTCTCTGAATAAATAATAATAATGTTGGTAAGTTGTAAGAATGATGCTCTGTTCAAGTGTGGGCTCAAAGCAATATAAATAGTTACAAATATATAGAGTTGTAAATAAATAAGGAAATCCATAAATACCGGCAGATTTTTGTGGTTCGAAGTTCCACTCTAGACACTGTGTCTACTTTGTCGCAGCGAGGATCAAATTTTCTACTTAAATGTCATTCGAATTATTCTCAAAATCCTAATTGAAAATCAATTTCGTTGGAAAACTTTCTCATTCATCAACTAGAATTTTGCAAATTCAATTTCAACTAAACTTTCCTGGGCTGACTTGTGGCATACAAAATCAAAGATGTTCTTCGAACCGAAGGAGGTGTAAGTGGCGCAACCATGTTTCGTATGCTTTATGACGGTTTCTTCCGGTAGAGATTCATTGCTGGATGCTCTCGATACATCGATCCACTTCAAGCCGAAGCCGGAGAGCGGCTTGACTTCGCTGCTCCAGCCAATGCGCGCCGAGCTGGACGCGGCGCGCTTCACCTGCTCGACGCTGCGGCAGAAGAACCTCCTCTGTTTGGTGCATAACGACTACAAGGAGCTGAATGCCCAACTGCTGGAAAAGTTCGGGAAGGGTATCTGGCACCGGCAGGACTGCAAACCAATAAGCTGCCAATCGGTGTTGCAGAACATTAAAAAATTTTAGAAAAATTTCCGAAACGTAAAGCAAAATTCAAAAATACAAATGCACTTCTTTCTAAGTTTGCGTGTTTTGCTCAAGTCTCATGCACCTCGCTCGCACAATTGCGGTATTAACATAACCCACCAACACTCTCACACTTATCCTCGTCCTTTTCCTCCTCGTCACTCCTCTCGCACTCGGTGTCGTTCTTCTCGTCGGCGGCCACGTACAATATTTGCTAACGGTAAATATGACAGTGCGCCGCAGTATATTTCACATTGTTGTTTTAGTCCTTTGTTATTACAATAAAAGACAGCAACAACAATGGACGCGGCCGCGGTCGCACCAACGCCAACAGCTGCGCCGCAGACAGCGCAAAATGGCGCACCCGTTGCACCGACAGCCGAGGTGGCAAAAGCGGCAAATGTGACAATTGTTTGTGCTATAAATCAAAAGCGTGTTCATACGCGTTAAAATATGCAAAACCGTTTTTATTTGCCTTCGCAGTGTGCGTGTGAGTGTGTGAGTTTGCATTGCGCTGTGCCAACACACCTAAATCAAACATTGCAGCCGGGTGTGAAATTTAATTTTGTGTTTTATTGAAAATGCATTTGGGTTGCTTTAAACATTTGCCATATTTGTTCAAGTTTCAATTGTAAACTTGAAATTTATTGTATTTTCAAAAAACCTAGTTTTTGTAACCCAAAACACAAAAGTTTTAATGCTATTTTTCGCTTCCTACAAGCGACGTACACAATTTTTGCATTTGTCATGGCACGAAGATTGTGTTGCATTATGTCTTGAAAAACTTGTGGCTTCAGGCTAAACACATTTCAATGTGGCGCACTGTGACGCTGTGCAGGTGTGTGTGTGGGTATAGTACAGCGTTTGCCTTTTTCGGGTCACGTTTGCAGTGCGTGTTTTGCACTAAAGATGATCAGAATATTTTTATATTTATAACAGGGACCGGAAATAACAGTTATTTATGAAAACTATAAATATTTGGAAAAATTACTATGAAGGAAAGGTCATGCAACTAAATGAATTATGCCAATACTTGTCTTTTCGCACGGAGAATGAAACTTGGCCATGAACTTTTTTTGTAATTTGTATGGATAAATTAAAAAAATTTATTTTTTTATTTATATTCTAAAAATACTTTAACCATTATTCTCATACCCGAACTTACTAACGTCGTTTAGCACCCGGGGTACCCGGGTACCCATTTCATGAAATTTTTAAGTTTTCAATATTTTGTTAATTAAAAAGTGTTTATAAAATTTTGATATGATTTGTTCGCTTTTCACCTAAATAACGAGGATCCGGAAGGTAAAAAAAAAATTTTCATTATTTGTCAGTTTTTTTCACGAAAATACATCGCAGTGGGCAGCCGGGTACCCGGGTATTAGAATAAGGGTTAATAAACATTATTTTTGATTTTTTCACATAAGTCCACAAATAAGAGTTTTTTTCGATTTTTATTTTTGTTGTTATTTTAGTTGTTGTTTAGTCAGTGACTTTTATTTCTAAAAGTCATCAATAAAAATTAGTGAGTGACTTTCTTTTTTTAAGTCATCAATAAAAATAATTCATTGACTTTCATTTGTTAGTCATCAATAAAAATTAGTGATTGACTTTTATCATATATGTAATACTTCTATATTGGCACTAACGTATCTTCACAATGTGTTTTCATTTGGAAATCAAAGGGAGACAAGCGATGAGACAGAAAACACGAAATTTTGTGAATGTATTTCTATGCGTGTATACATGTGCACTTCTACACATGAACAACTGTGAAACTGCTTCAGGGGCGGTCGAAGAAATTTCAGTTAATTTCGACAAATTTTTATTTTTTTCCAGTCAATTTTTTTCCCGCCTCAACGCACCTGACTTTTTTGCCACTTTTGACAGCTGTCAGAGTACATTGGTTTATCGCTTTCTCGTTCATATTTCACTATTGCTGTACTGTGATGTTGGCGAATGTACCTTGAGCTTAGTGCCAATATAGAAGTATTACATATATGACTTTTATAAATAAAAGATATTTATAAATGAAGGTCATCAATTAAGGCCAGCGCCTGGTTTAGAAATTTGAAATTTGTGAAAATTTTTTTTCTAGAATATGAAAGCTTAATATGTTTGGAATTATGTCCTAAAATATTTTGTCTCTACTCGAACTCCTTCATGTCCAAATTCAGGAACAAAGCACCGCACAGTGTCGCGAGTGTGGCCAAAAATACAAAAAGTTGATGTTGCAAACATGATATTTTTTTTAAATACATGGTGAGATAATACTCCCAATAAGACAAATCCAAAATATTTCGTAAAACAAATAATAAATGTAAGCTCCTGCCATCCACAAAGTTGAGCCTTTTCGTGGAAAGCATTTTTGCCAGAGCAACTCACTATTTTTATGCCAAATGTAAGTAGAATTTTTAGCTTACAGGTACTGTGTATGGATACAAATTACATACGTAAGAAAAATAAAGAGTTTGGGCAAATAGGTACTACTCTTTTGTTTTGTTTTGATCAGCATATGCGAAGTTACGTTGCTTTAAAAAAACCCGGCCTGGCTCACGAAATGTGAGAAAAATTGCTAAATTTGGGAGACGACAAAAAGAAAACGTCTCAATGCATCTCTGCAGTGATTAGTGCAAAACAAAGCCACAAGCACGACCTTTCAAATAAAGGAAAAATTAGCTGCGTCGACTTGCGTCCCCACCTAAAACTTTACTTCTTGTAGTGGCAGCTATGAGAGTCAATATTTTTAAGAGGAAAATTTGTATCTCAAGAAATGTGGAAGTTGACCGGAAAGGGTTAAAATCAGTCAGTGAATTTTATTTTTTAAGTCATCAATAGAAATCAGTAAGTGACATTTATTTATAAAAGTCATAAATAAAAATCTTTAGATTCAGATTTGTCCAAGTAAATTTTGGTTTAGATTTTTTAAAACAAATCATCAGGCAAACCAAAGAAAAGCTTAAGAAGTCTTTTGGACTGGAATCAACCATCATCATTATTGGTTTACTTGATTTCGGATTATTTAAGCCAACAGTGGCACACACAGGATTTAATGTTGGATGTTCCGCACAATTTTTGAGGCAAATACTATTTGAAAACATATCTGTTACACAAAATTTGTGTAAAAAACAGTTATTTGGGGGTTTGAACTACCAAAATCTCACCATGCGGTACTGATCGCCCTTTTGAGGTCACCATATCAAAACTTATGGATCAAATACACATTATGATATTAAATGATCAGTAAATGAAGGTGAGCAAACTTGAACTGACCACAGAGTCGGCCCATGGATCAGTGATTTTAATTTAATTAATTTAAATTTCGCAAGCTGAGCTTAGAGTTTGCTTACAACTGGCAACAAACACAATTATTTGATACCTTTAAAGAACTGTTTGACGCTGTTCAATCGTCGTCTGAACGAATTTTTGCATCGTTTCGATACCGAAAATCAAACATGGATTCTTCACAACAAGCTGGAGACCAAGAAATAGTCGAATTAGAGAACTTCTCAGAGTGAATTGAAGTCGAAGAAGGCCTTAGTGGGTCTGGGGGCCAATACAATCATATAAAGTTTATTCGGATGCGTTCAGTGTCATTCACACTGATGAACTTGAAAAGAATTAACGATCTTCATCTTCTTTTTAACTGTTCATAAAAATCCGTGTGGTTACCAAAATTCTTTCCTTCTTCTGTTGGTCAAACCAAGCAGGCCCGTGCGCAGGGGGGGGTTTTGGGGGTTCTAACCCCCCCCATCGAGAATTTTTCCACATAATTTTCCACTAGCGAGCGAAGTCAGCGCAAAATACGACATCGAACTGCGGAAACCAAGGCTCGCGTCAAAACAGACTCAACGCTCCAACGTACAAACTGATTCAGTTGAAGATTATTTTCGCATAACGATTTACATCCCATACATTGATTTGTTTCTGACCCATTTACAAGATCGATTTTTGAATCACCGCAAAATTTTATCAAACTTTGCTTGCCTCTTCCCCAACAAAATGAAGAATTTCAATGCAGAATTGTTTGAACCATACTCTTCAATTTTGCGGGATGATTCCCGTGACATCTGGGTAGACGAAGTCAAACTTTGGCGTCAACTCATCGCCGGAAAGAACGTTAAAAATTCGCTTGAAGCACTCGATGTGTGCAATGGAGATGCGTTTCCAAATGTTCATCAAATGCTTCGCATTTTGGCAGTTCTGCCTGTAACGACAGCGACGAATGAACGCTCCTTTTCAACATTGCGTCGCCTCAAGACTTACCTCAGGTCAACAATGTCTGAAGATCGGCTGAACGGATTAGCCTCGCTCAATATACATCGCGATGTCGAGGTCGATCCGCAAAGAGTTTTGGAGACTTTTTTTCTACACCTCGCAGAGTTAATTTATTATATAATAACTGAATATCAAGTCAAGACACAATAAAATGTCTTCATTTATAAGAAAAGTTTCTTATTATTTTTTATTAACTTCATAACCAAACATGATACACATATGTCAAAACCCCCCCCATAAACGAATTCTGCGCACGGGCCTGAAACCAAGAGATGTAAACGCATCTTCAACTTGGTTCATCCATCGGAGAAACGTTCTTCACCATTGACCCTCAACTACCGCATTGAAGATGAAGAAAAATAAATATTGCGATGAGTTATTAGATCGATTTAACACCGATTTGAAGCAAAAAAAAACTACCACATTTGGTAGGCAAAAAGTTCTGCAGCACAAAACACTCCGGCGCAGAAATTCGTAATCATAATGGAAAAACTGCATAAAAAAGGCTACGAAGAGCTCACCATTCAGGATTTTCTTTCGATTTACCCTCATGAGAATATTTTCTGTTATCAAACTTGAAGTGACCCTAAGATTATTGTCGTTAATCAACCTTTGTGTAGGATGGCTCAATCTCTGAAAATTGAGATTAAAAAAAACACGGTGAACAGCAAAACAAAACATTTGATTTTTCAGTAGAGAGTCAAACGTTTCTCCAATGTTTTCATGACCTTCAAATACAGTCGTGTCTGGGTATAGTGAACCCCCTATATAGTGAACACCTCGATATAGTGAACACCCAAATTTTGACATCGAGCCTCTAAATATAGAAACAAATTTCCAAGCAAAAAACAAAATGTGTATTTTGAGCAAATAAAACCAGTTTTTGAACAAAAGTTGACCTTCATATAGTACATATATATATAGAACAACCTCAATACAGTGAACAGGCCTTGCAATAATTAGTTCACTATATTCAGACACCACTGTAATACAATTTCATGAGGTCAGCACATTAGGCGATTTTTCTATCAATGACCGCTTCTTTCGATCGAAATCTTCAACCGGTGAGCCATTTATAAGATGGCTGCCAATTTTATTCAAGAATCGATTTTTTGCATACTTCGGTGAACGTGTTATGGATCGTATTGGCGATAATCAATAACACCTTCGGAGCAACAGTTTAACGCCATTAGAGGCTTTTTGTGTGGTGCCTTCACAAATCGATGCTATTTAAATAATACAGGAACCATGCAGACACTTAAGACAAATATTGTCTCAGCCATTCATCAAATAGTGCCAGAAATTTTCAACAAAGTCTTGAAAAATTGGACTCACAGTATGCATTTTTAGTGTTTGTTGAAACATCCTAACAATCGTAGCATTTAGACAAAGTAAACATCATTGTGCTGTGATTTAATGTTCCCTGTTGATTTGCTTTGTATCTACTCGACCTTCAGAGAAGTCTTAGTAGATTGTGTGATTACTTCTCAACACATCAATGCCAAATGTATCAAACTTGGCAGAAAGTAGTACAGATTCTCATCACTACCCACGCATCGAAGGATGCGCTATTGAAAAGCCAGCTGAGGCTGATTCATGAATGAAATGGGAATCTTTAGATAATGGAATAGCAAAGTCGTAATAAACAACAAGTAGTTGAGTTTTGAACATTTGATTTCATTTCTAAAAATACATTTGTATTTGAAGCACTGTTGTTCACTCTTAGAATAGCTTAGCAACCCACCAGAATATGCTGTCAGACGTTACGAATCTGGAAGGCAAATGCCGACGTCTTCTTGCTATTTATAAATTGCACATTCTGCCAATTCATATTCCATTCATAGTCCATACTTAGGAGAGTTTTAGAATCTTCGTTCAGCTCTTTTTAAACTGTGTGCCCACTGAAATCCATTCAGCCATCCAACCACAACACACAAAACTCTCAAAGTCGTCTGCGACTCGTCTGCGTCCTGTTACGTTGGCCACCTCCGCACTGTCTGCATGCGTTGCGTGTCTGTGATGTTTGCCTGTTATTTCCTACTGCATTGCTAAAGTGAGAGTGCGCGTGTGTGTGTGTCTAATCCACTGCCAAATTGCATTCGTGTTGGACTCTTTCAATTTTCTTCGTTCTCTGGCTTCACGATGGGCCAACTGCTTCGCCTTTGCCGCCACTAGCTCACAAAAAGTATTCACACTGCCACTTTCTCAGCGCTCTGCACTCGCTGCCACTTCATTTCGTTTCATCTTCAATGCTTTTGCTTCCTTGTTGTTGTATTTGTTTTTTTGTTTTGCTGTGCAATTTTTCGCTGCAGTTCCTTCGTGGCTGCCTTCAAGGTGCAATCACTTTCTCCACACGACATTTACACCAACCACCATCTATCGATTTTTTTTGGATATTTTATGCTTTTGGTTTCCAATTTTCTTTATCATTGTTCTTAAATAGTATCGTTTGTTGTTGTTGTTGTTGTTGTTGGATAAGCGGATTTAATTTCATTTCATTTGACGGTGGCCGAAATTTCGGACATGGATTGTGGTGTAATTTGATTTAAAACCGTTTAAGTCTGCAAACTAAGCAGCGAATCGATCGAGTGCGGACCACAGCGAGCTGAGAGCAGGTCATTTCAATGATTAGGATTTCGCTGCTTTCGTTTTTTGGTTGTAATGAATAAAGTTCGACCAGCAGCCAAATGTAATATTTGCTTCAACTATTTACAACAGTTTTGCAGCGAATTATTGAATCAGTTTTTGAGTATTTTTCTTTTAATGTTGTTTTCAATGCAAACACTGCCACTTGAGCAACGCCTTTGAAACATGTGAGTGTTCTCGAACTATGCGGAAGCGACACAGGCAACAAAATGCACTGAAATAAAGGACAACTTTGACAGTTAAATTGAAGTTTATGTATCTAATTTCTTATGCCACTCAAGCCGCCACTTGCTGCCGCTCGCTGCTCGCTGCTCACTGCTTGGCGTAAACATATCGATGGAACGCTGCGCTCTCTTTCCCCCTCAATACCAGCAAATGTCAATTTACTGGCACCCGTAAGTGACTGCAAAGTTGTCACTATAAAATACGATATATATGTACGCACACACACACACGCATGCACTCAATATTTGATATAGTCATGTAAGCGTTGGCAACGGCACCGCGTACACAAAAAGCAGTCGAAACGACTGAAGCCTGAAGCCACAGCGTGTTACCTCAATTTGTAGTCGTCTATATTTGTTTACTTGTGCGCACGCCAGCTTGTTTACCTATTTTCTACCGATATGTGTGTGCGTATGTGTGTGTGGAAATAGGTGTGTCGGCCCAACGTTGTGCATGTTAATGTGTAGTGTGAGTGTCGCATAATACCTACGTTCGACTGTGGACATGCGAAAAGTTGGCTGCCGGTGGGAATTTAATTCCACTTAAGGACATTCCGGTGCATACTTTTAGGCGTTTACAAGTTTAAAGTCGCTCTCGGAAATACTCGCATTCGTACTTGTACTCATTTTATTGGCAATGTAATGATTCAAATTACTTGTTGACTGGTTATAAGGGACAACGGTGCGTATAAGTGTTATTAATAATTGTTTTAAATTATTTCTTTGATATTGTTTAAAATGTGTTAATTTCTGAAATATTTAAAGTAAGTTTTGAGAATTGCTATAAGGGACAACAGTGCATATAAATATTATATAAAAAATATTACTTTTAAAATAAATTTTTTGATATTGTTTGAAATGTGATAATTTTTGAAATAATTTGTATTTTTTAATTAATTTTTTGATATTGTTTGAAATGTGAAAATTTTTGAAATATTTTGTATTTTTTAATTAATTTTTTGATATTTTTAAAATGTGTTAATTTTTAAAATATTTAAAGCAATTTTTCAGATTTACTATAAGGACAACAGTGGGTATAAGTGTTTTAAAAATTATTAGTATTTGAAATGTTGAATTATTTAAAATTTTATTATTTGATATTAACAGAAATGTATCTAATATTGCAATATTTCTAATTTTTTTTTCAAATTTTAATCCGACATTTTTTCTAACATTTCTTTCCTGTCTCTCATGTCCAAACAGTTCACTACTAGAAATATTACAAAAGCTGCCACTGCAAAAAACTACAAATGTCTACTTTGTTTAGTGCTTGTAACATGTGCTCAGGCATCATTTAGTGGCCATGAAGTATTTTGCATGCTAACTAAATAAACTCAACAAACCGGTTAATACCGCAGCACACAATGAGCAATGACAGAGCACATCACGTATACGCACCGTTGGACGTAAAGACTGGCGCAAGGTGCAGCAGCACCGATGGGCAGCTTGTGCACGCGACAAGATGACACGTAATACGAGAGAATATGGAAATTACAACAATAACAACAAAAACAACAACACCAACAAAAAAATGAAAAAAATTCCCTTAGTGCCGTTGCTGTTGGTAGAATATCTCGCATGCGAAGTTGAGCGCCACAGTCCGGTAAAATATACAAAACATATATGCAATGTGTATATTTTGAACGTGTTGGGTTGACGTTGCGGCTCGAGTGCGTATGGCCGAGTCATTGCAATTTGTTAGCGTTGCGCTGCTGAAAGCTTGTCCAGGTAAGTGCAGAACTTCGCTGTCTGCTGCGTGCTCTCACTTTATATGCATTCAGAAACTTATTATGTGCACTAATGTGCCGACACTGAGCACACGTTTTTTTGGTTTTTACATGCTGTGCTACGTGTTGCAAGCATTGCACATGACTCGTTGCACTTCAAGTAGCTGGGGGCAGGTAGGTGAAGCCAAGAGCGCTTTGTATGCGTTTAAAGATTGGTTTCGGGACATTGGAAAACCAGTTGGCATATGCATAAATTTTATTAAATTTTTATTTAATCATTAAGTGGTCGAAAAAAGTCTTGACAAGCTACACAAATACGCCAATAATTGCACCTGTAAGTGTGTACGTGCAATTGTTCTTCGCAGTTTGTATCGCTAAGTAGCTACTTGGAATTTGCAACAATAATTGTGCGCCGCCAACACATAACTCTCACTGAAGCCGCGAGCATAACTTTTGCTACTTCTTACTTATTCAAACACTCGAGCAAACGATTCAACGCACAAAACTGACACTGCTGACTGCCGACAACAGCGCATTTAATTTGACAAACTCCAAAAGAAATGTGTGCGATTGCTGTGTGTATCGTCTGATATTTAAGTAGCTTCGCATGTGAAACTTTGTTCGACTTGAAGCCGAAAATGCCAATTTATTAAAGTACTTTTGAAGCTAAGTGCGCCAGAAGTTTTTCACCGAAACTCAGTTCACAAGTTCACTTAAGTACGCTGACAACTGAATTGCGAGCATTCGGGCGAATGAAATGAGTTCGCTGGGAGGTAAACTACTAGCAATGCGAGACATGCTGGAGGATTTGGTAAATGTTTGACGTAAATCATGACAACATGAAGTGAAAGTGCGCCAACTGTCCAGGCAAACTTTTGCTCAACCCTCAAGCAATGCAATTGATTTGGCTCGATTTGTTGGGCTTAGTAAAAGCTGACTAAAAGTTGAAATGCGAAAACCATTACTTGAGCATCAAATTGTTGTTCACTTTCGATTTCTTATACTTTACTTAATTAGGGTACACACAAGTCAAAGTGTTGTGTACAACAACTACAAGTTGTTGCAGACGTTAGTGTGAAATTGTCGCCACCTGATGTAATTAAACACACACAAATGCGCTGGAATTCAACTCAAATATTTAGTGCAAGAAAATAATGCCAACAATGGCATTCGCAGTTGCCGTAATTAATTTCACACACACACACAGCGTTGCATTGTTAGAGCGCGACGTGGCAGGCATAATTCAATTACTGACGCCGCAGCGCCACCGAGAATCACTGGTGCATTCCGCAAGGCGGCGTTGGTGCACCAAAGCCTCCTGCAGGCAGGTAGTGAATTACATACAAATGCGGTGGAATGTCTTGCTGCCTCACGGAGCAACGAGCAGAATAGGTGCACTGCCCGCGGAGTTTCACACATTTCATTGGCAAATTTCACTGGCTTACGTTCTGCTTAGAGCGTTGCTCGTGCTTACAATTAATTTTTTGCTCTCTACTCTATTTTATTTTCACTACTAAATACGTTACATTTGTATATAACGGCATTTACTGGTAATACAACGCATTAACTTCGACACAATGCAATAAAGTTTGTCTCTCTTTCGCGCTGATGTGGCAATGTTTGAGCTAAGAGGATTTGGTAATTAAAAATTACGTCTGTTAGTCGAATTGAATTGTTCGCTAATTGTTGGTAATATAATTGAAATTCTCAAACATACCACACGCCAATGAGCGTCAACTTGTTGGTTGTCAGTCCGCCGGAGCCAGCGCAGTGACTGCTTTAGGAAAAAAGGAGTTTTAACCAGAATTGAATTACAAAATGGAAATTACATTTTTATTGAAAACTTGTTTCCATAATCTTTTTCACGACTTCTCAACTACATTGCAATTTTGTTTGTTGTTGTTGTTATTTGGGTTTCTTAAAACTAATCAAAAATTTTAGTTTTAAATTTGAAAAATTTTTTAGATAAATAAAATAATATAAAATAAAATAAAATAAAATAAAATAAAATAAAATAAAATAAAATAAAATAAAATAAAATAAAATAAAATAAAATAAAATAAAATAAAATAAAATAAAATGAAATGAAATGAAATGAAATGAAATGAAATAAAATAAAATAAAATAATAAAAAATAAAATAAAAAAATAAAATAAAATAAAATAAAATAAAATAAAACAAAACAAAACAAAAAAAATAAAATAAAATAAAATAATTAAATCAAATAAAATAAAATAAAATAAAATAAAGTAAAATAAAAAAAAATAAAATAAAATAAAATAAAACAAAATAAAACAAAATAAATAAATTAATTTTTTTTTTTTTTTAAAACATTTTATTACTAACTGACTGTTTTCCACTTCCTTAACTTACAATTTCCCTCTTTTATTGCTTCAAAACGATTTAGTTTTGCTTTGATGATATAATTGTTCTCAACTATTAACTGCAATTTCGATTTAGGAAATTCATGCAACAAAAATAAACAATAAAAAGTACTTAAAAAACAATCAAACACTTCAACATTGTAATTACGCAAAATACTCCACTATCCGCTGCCCTGTAATTAATGCAGAATTAGGAAAAAGGCATCGAGAACTTAACCGAAAGGGTGTAATTTAGCATTCACTGGCCGCATATTTGCCGGCGAATTGTGCAATTGCGGTTGACTAACTGCAAAATATGTGTTTTCCAGTGGTGGCGTTTAATGCGCTTTTCAAGGCCGTTCAACCAAAGCGAACGCAATATGCAAGTTGGAAATTATTTAGTTATTGCACAATAATGATGCCGCAATCATTGCACAATACATGGAATTAGGTATTACTGCGAGTATTGTTGTTGTTGTTGTTTTTTGTAAAATCAATATTCAAATACTCAAATATGCAGCAGGAGAGCGGTCCGGCCGAGGCTTAATAGTTAAAAATAAACGGCCCTAAGTGTGGTAATTAAACTAATTGGACAGGAAAGCAATTGTTGTGCACTAAAAGTGTAATTATTTAATTATTTGTTAATAATTGGCAGCATTGTCCGGTCATTTGAGATCTGAATGGAGAGTCGTATGGATATCAGGAAAAAGCCTGCAGCGCGCGTTAAAAAAAAATTAAAAATGATTTGTTATATAAAATTTCATATGAAGCTTTAAAAACAGCTGGCGATTTTACCTTTTAGGTTTAGTTAAATTTTCAAAATAAATTTTAGTTCGATTTAATAATTTTGGTGACACACAACTGAATCGAATGTGCGGTGTGCAACCAAATGCGTAGATGAAAATTTATTAATAACAGCCGCATTATTTACATGTGCACTGTCATCCATCATAATTTTGCAGTGTTGCCTATTTTTGAGTGTTTGTTCGGTTGTTTGTCTGTATGCAACACAAACTCCACTAAATGAATGAGGAATGATAAAAGCGATTTTGATAAAGTTTATTGATGGTAATGACACAATGGTATAAATGGCAAGTGGGCAACTATCCAATGGCGCACACAAATAAATTTTTTGAGGGCTCTGTACTCTGTTTGAAATCATATTTAACAAACACAATTTTTGTAACAAGCAGATATCTGGAAAAGTTTGAACCCCCAAAGGCCTCTAGAATAACTACCATATAACTAAAGTATCTATAGAAAAAAGCTTTCAAACTACGAATGGTGCTCCTAAGTACATAAATAGGACTTTCCTTTTATGTCTTTTAGTGCATTCCATAGTATTCGATGAAATTTGCACTGTGCGATTTTTTACTTTTTTAAAAACATGCATTTACCCATCCAAAAAGAGCTTTTTAGGACATGAGACATGACATGAGAAGCCACCAAAAAATCGTGTATCACTTTTCCAAAGGACATCCTGTTCGATGATCTGAAACATACATTCTACAAGTTTTGAAATTCGCTATGTTGATTTGAAATTGGACTTTTTTGAACAAAATAAATCAGTATTGCCAAAAACATGTGTTGTTGTTGTTGTTGTCGTGGTTGCTGTTGTTGTCTTTAAAAAGTTATGTTGCCATTTGAAACCCATTTTGTATAAGTCGAGTAGAACTGACTAATTCTGTAACTTAAAAAAAATAAGTGGCATACGTTACACCAAGGGGCGTGTCACCTCAAAAACAACTTAAATTTCTAATCTAATATTGTGGCACAAAACAATCCATACATCTCCCACACATTACATTTTTACCCCAAGCAATGCCGGGACAAAACTAGTATGATACAAATTGACAGGTAAACTTTCATATGGTCGTTGCATATGTAAACTTGTGTGCATGTATAAGTGTGTATGTGTATGTAAATACCTGCTGGCATGTCTGCGTGCGAATCATAAAACTCAATTAGTGTCAAAGTATGGTTTGTATAAAAATCAACAGGCAGAAACTCTCGTCGCACATGCCATGTTTAGGTGTTTTGCATTTCTCTGTGGGAGAGTTTGTGAGTGTATTAGTATGTGTGTGCTTGTCGAGCACAACTGTCAAATTATATTAAAAACGTTAGCAAATCAGTTTTCCACCATAACTCAATTAGACAACCGACAACCAGCGGCAACAACACAACAAGCTGTGCATCCTTTCAACATTTGCTATGCAAAGTTTTCAACTTTTAAATGCCAAAAATGTATTTGCTAAATTAATTTGTGCGCTTAAATTCATTTAGAATAATAAAAAAACTGTTGTTCTTTGCTTGAAACTAGAACAGAATAGAAAAGTAAATGAAGGAATTTACTTATTAATTAGGTTTAGAAAAATATCGAACGAATTTTCGTTTTAAATATCAGGTGTACAACTTTGCGTCCGCCGTTTTCCGATAGGTGGCTGTACCGGCTGAGGCTGGTTGAAATACATAGATGGTAATCAAGGTCTATCGAACAAAGGTCCCGCCACTTAGACGTCAAAAAATTTGTTGTGCTCGTGTGACGTCACTCAGAAGCGAGCTCTGATTGGTCGAGCTTGTAAAATGCTAGAAAATGTAAACAAACCCGAAAAAAGGTAGTTGCCATACAGTAAAAATATGGAATTATTTTAAAATTTTTTTTAGTTTAGCATATTTCATGTAAATAATATCAAATAATCTGTTATAAATATAAATAAAAAGAATTTGATAGTATTTTTATATATTTGAAAGTTGTTAGAAAATTTAAACTCTTTGAATCAAAATTTTTGGCTGCTATCGATAAACTCCTGATGGGCTTTTCACTTGACAAATAAATACTAACGCGAGTGATTGTTGTTGTTGTGCTATTTGATACGCGAGAGCAGTTCGGTGGTGCATTTCACTGATTGCCAGCCAATTTGCTGACGTTATACGTGCGCAACAATAATTGACCACTCGGACAGCCGCACCGTCACCGTCACCGCCACCGCCACCGCCACCATTGCCATCAACACCAGAACCAGCAGCGGCAGTGACAGCAGTAAATAGAAGCATTGCCCCCCCCCCTCACCTCCCCGTTAACCGTCAATCAGCGCAATGACGCGCCGTAACTTTGGCATTGTGCCATTTTGCGCCGGCACACTTATGGCTTTGCAATTAGCCGAACTGCGCCATTGAACCGAGTCGAGGCAGGTGCGCGGTGCCGTGGTGGGGGCGTCGTGACTTCTAAACTGCCGCTTCATGACACGAGCAATCAGCCGTAGTCGCTTTTGCATATTTCATAATGTTGATACGATGATTAGCCGCTGCCCCCCCGCCTTCTTCACCCCTGCACGATTGCCAATTGATGCGCCAACTGTCTGGGGGCTTCGATTCGACTGTTCGGCGCCTGGTGAACGCCTTTATGGCTCAAATTGGCTGCGCCTGGCGGGATTTGCATTTGCTTTTCAATTATTGCTCGTTCACGCGTGAGTCAGAGTTGCATGAAATGCCTAAAAACCAATACCAAACCAATGAGCATTTCAACTCATTTGAAATTGAAGAGTAAAATCTTTTGGCGCTAAATTTGAAAAGTCTTCAATGAGCACAAAATTACAATCGAGTGTCGTTTGTTGCGCTGCAGTGTGGGTGACGGAGTTGAAAATAAAACAATGCCAATTTTAGGTGCAACTCGAGCAGATCTGCTGTTGCTTTGTGCGACTAAAAATAGAGAAGAATTTCATAATTAACTCTCATTGTAAATTTTACACCAGCGTTGAGTTGAAATAATGTTGGCGTAAGACAAAAGTGCAAATGGCAAATGTGCAAATGTGTGTGTGTCTGTGTGCGTAATTTTAGCGAAAAGTGTAGAATTTCATGCATTTATTTGAATTTGTTTATAGCCCACATTGGGTTGGCAGATGGATCGAATTATCGAAAAAGTTGAGATATCGCTTTACATCTGCTCTGAACAGTTTATATGTGGGCCGATAAAATTGACTGGAAATTCGTTGTATATTCATATTCATTGTATATAAATGAAAAATATTTGAAATGAGAAAAGTTAAGTTTGGAATGGCGCAAGGACCAAAATACTTAGACTGTTTATTTTGTTGCTTTTGTGCATTTGCCTACACAGGTGAAAGCAAAATGCTGTCTGTAGCGGCACGTTTCCGGTTCCGTTCTGGGACACAATGTGACTGACATGAAAAGCAATGAAGCATGCACGATTTCACAGCGCATATCTGAGAGACACGAAGACGTTCAGAAAGATGTAACAGTGTGAGTTTGCCTACCACAGTGGTGAGAGATAACTCAGCACAGCTGTGTTAACGTTTAAATATTTTAGATCAATTTGAAAATTTAAATGAATAAAACTTCAATGAAACTTGAAATGAACATGAATGAATGAAACAGTTAGTTAGTTCAGTTAGTTTAGTTAGTTTAGTTAGTTTAGTTAGTTTAGTTAGTTTAGTTAGTTTAGTTAGTTTAGTTAGTTTAGTTAGTTTAGTTAGTTTAGTTAGTTTAGTTAGTTTAGTTAGTTTAGTTAGTTTAGTTAGTTTAGTTAGTTTAGTTAGTTTAGTTAGTTTAGTTAGTTTAGTTAGTTTAGTTAGTTTAGTTAGTTTAGTTAGTTTAGTTAGTTTAGTTAGTTTAGTTAGTTTAGTTAGTTTAGTTAGTTTAGTTAGTTTAGTTAGTTTAGTTAGTTTAGTTAGTTTAGTTAGTTTAGTTAGTTTAGTTAGTTTAGTTAGTTTAGTTAGTTTAGTTAGTTTAGTTAGTTTAGTTAGTTTAGTTAGTTTAGTTAGTTTAGTTAGTTTAGTTAGTTTAGTTAGTTTAGTTAGTTTAGTTAGTTTAGTTAGTTTAGTTAGTTTAGTTAGTTTAGTTAGTTTAGTTAGTTTAGTTAGTTTAGTTAGTTTAGTTAGTTTAGTTAGTTTAGTTAGTTTAGTTAGTTTAGTTAGTTTAGTTAGTTTAGTTAGTTTAGTTAGTTTAGTTGGTTTAGTTAGTTTAGTTAGTTTAGTTGGTTTAGTTAGTTTAGTTAGTTTAGTTAGTTTAGTTGGTTTAGTTAGTTTAGTTAGTTTAGTTAGTTTAGTTAGTTTAGTTAGTTTAGTTAGTTTAGTTAGTTTAGTTAGTTTAGTTAGTTTAGTTAGTTTAGTTAGTTTAGTTAGTTTAGTTAGTTTAGTTAGTTTAGTTAGTTTAGTTAGTTTAGTTAGTTTAGTTAGTTTAGTTAGTTTAGTTAGTTTAGTTAGTTTAGTTAGTTTAGTTAGTTTAGTTAGTTTAGTTAGTTTAGTTAGTTTAGTTAGTTTAGTTAGTTTAGTTAGTTTAGTTTAGTTAGTTTAGTTAGTTTAGTTAGTTTAGTTAGTTTAGTTAGTTTAGTTAGTTTAGTTAGTTTAGTGTGTTTAGTGTGTTTAGTTAGTTTATTTAGTTAAATTAGTTAGTTAGTTAGTTAGTTAGTTAGTTAGTTAGTTAGTTAGTTTAGTTAGTTTAGTTAGTTTAGTTAGTTTAGTTAGTTTAGTTAGTTTAGTTAGTTTAGTTAGTTTAGTTAGTTTAGTTAGTTTAGTTAGTTTAGTTAGTTTAGTTAGTTTAGTTAGTTTAGTTAGTTTAGTTAGTTTAGTTAGTTTAGTTAGTTTAGTTAGTTTAGTTAGTTTAGTTAGTTTAGTTAGTTTAGTTAGTTTAGTTAGTTTAGTTAGTTTAGTTAGTTTAGTTAGTTTAGTTAGTTTAGTTAGTTTAGTTAGTTTAGTTAGTTTAGTTAGTTTAGTTAGTTTAGTTAGTTTAGTTAGTTTAGTGTGTTTAGTTAGTTTATTTAGTTTATTTAGTTAAATTAGTTAGTTAGTTAGTTAATTAGTAAGTTAGTTAGTTAGTTAGTTAGTTAGTTAGTTAGTTAGTTAGTTAGCTAATTATCGCTTAACTCTGCCAGAGTATTTGCCGCTCGTTGTGAATGTCACCAATATTTTATTTCAATTGCAATTCATTTGAAACTCAAAATTTAATTTCGTCGTTTGACTAAAAGTGTCAATAGTGCTTTTGTTTGCCCAATAATTTCCGCACCAAATTCAATTCAACACTCAGTGGGCGCAGCTTCTACAGTGTCAGACACAGTCACATTTGCAGTTGCTGGTGTTGCTGTGGCTCAAACTGAACGCCGATTGGCGCATATTTGCCAAGGCCACTGCACATATTTGTCAAACAATTGCAACATTTTCGCACAGGCGACACACTGCTTAATTAGCGTTTCGTCAAAACGGCCGGCCCGCATTGTGTTATGGACTATCGGCAGAATTTGTGGACAATGCGTGACCGCACAATATGCATTGGGTTTTTGCAAAATTTGTTCCATTTCATTTGAAAGTATGTCAGGCAGGAAACTTGAAAAAATGTGAAAATGAAATGATAAAAAAATTTTTAAATTAAAAAAAATTAAATTGAAATTTAAATAAAATCAAATTAAATTTTTTTCCCATTTTGCTTAGTATTATTTAGGCAATGCAAGGTAAATCGCTGCCTGATTAATTAAGTATCGCATGTGCTATCAAACTCAATGGCACATACGATATTCCTTTACTGAGGCAACAAATTGACATTGCACATCACCGAAAAGCCGCACAGAATTAGCATTAATTGACATTTGATTTTCAGTACCGCGCCCACTTGTTGCCTCTTGGCCTCAACAAACAAACGCCAGCTGGCGGCATGTTTTGTTGTCGATTGCGGCCGAATTTCACATTCCGCATTTTAATTGACAAGTTTTCTCAGAAGATTCCAGCAAAACAATGCCGGCATTTAAAATTCAATTAAATTGATTGTTTTGACAGCACTGAGGAATATTTTCGGACATGGACAGCAACACGTGGCAGCGGTGATAGGCGTCCAAATAGAAACTCATTGCTAGACATTCGATGAAAGTGGCAAAATTGAAGAGCAAAACAGGAAGCAAAATGCTAAAGTGTGGTGTGGCGATGCTGAGAGATTGAGGGACTTTAGAGGTTTTTGTTTGTTAACAAACGCTAAGCTTGCTTTGTTGGCCGTTGTCCTTTTACCTGTTCAACAACATATCAACAATTACTTATACAAACAAACGCAATCGGCCACCTTCCGCTGCCAGGATTGTGGCCGCAACTGGCAGCACAGACCGCACTCGGCATGTCTAACCAACTGACAGTCGATGCTGTTCCAAAAACAAAAAATCGGTTCCATGCAACGTGCTTCGGTGGCATTTGGACACCGAAACCAAAGAGTTGAGTGGGGAAAATGTGAATTTTTTACCCATTTCCGTGCAACATTTGCACGCGTTGGCTGGCAGTCTTAAATACTTATTCCGCCTCGTGGCGCTGTTCGCATCCGAGGTGAACTCTGGCGGCATTCATGTTTTATTCAGCGCCTAATCTGTGAAACGCGCAGCGAAAGAAACCCCAAGTCAGTCGGTGCGCTGTGTCTGACCGCTCCCAGCCAGACACTTACCGATGTAAACGTTAAATGCTAACATATTCCAGATACTTGATCACATCCTTCAGTTATCCTTGCATGTTCTTTGCCGCTTTGCTGTTTCCTAAGCGGGCGATGCGAGTTTGCTTTTCATATTAAGCGGGAATGTTGAACGAAAAAAGCGGAAATGGGTTTGGAGCCTCGTTTGTGTAGTTTATCAGTTCAGTTCAGTTGTAAAAAAACTACAATCAGTACATACTTAATTGAAAAATCGGAAATTGGCTGAAATTAGTTGATTACGCTTTAGACTCAATGACTTTAATTGGGACTAAATTGTTTAATGATTTGTTAAACACAATTGAAACGTTTCAAGAACAAACATTGTGAGACATTAGTTGATGGGGCATTGAACTGATGAAATGACTGAAGTATCCACTTTAAAAGTCTTTAATAATTAGTTGTCAGTTATAGTAAAGCACCCCTCGTAATGCTACAAAAACACACACACTCGAACAACTGTTTAAGTCATCACAACAACCTAACAAACACAAACATTTCCAACAGACAATCACAGTTGAACATTGGCCCAATTAGACCGTCTGAAGTCTGTCAATGCTGGCCGACACTTGAGAGCAGCGGCGCTCTGACGACCTGACGGCAGCATTGTCAGGCGACTTAAAGCTTTGGCAATGTGTCGGTCGTGTAGCAGCTAATTAGCAGCGCGAGCGCCACTGCCAATGATGGTTTTCCGACATTCACTCACACACACACAAATACTCATACTAGCAGACTATTTCCACAGAATAGTGATTTTTTTTGCGCGATATTCTTTGCACAGGACCTAACCTCAACGGTCTGGCTGTTGCACTGTCTGACTGGGAGTATTTTGCAGGTCGCATTGGCTGTGTGTGTGTGTGTTAGTGTCTCATCGAAGCCAGCAGCTCGACTGATTCCCTGGTTGTTGAATTTGCATGCAAATAGTTATGTGTGCTGTCAATTATGCGCTCACACGTGTGTGTGTGTGCGTGTGTGTGTAGCTATTGAGCAGCTCTTGATTACCACAGTGTTAATAATTGATTTACCTAATGCGGCATTCGCAGTAAGCGGTGCGTGTAATTATAATAAATATTAATGTCTGTGCGGAATAAGTCAAAAGTGAATGCGTGGTGCTGCCACCAGTCGGCCGGCTGCCAGCGAGACACTAAATCGCTTGCACTAACACACACAAACACACATATTGAGAGGTGAAATTAATGTCTGTTAAAGCTGACGAACTGCTGCCACAAGTCCGTGTGTGTGCGTGTGTGTTTGTGTGAGTAGCTGCTTTTGCAAGCAATGAAGCTCGCGGCCAGGTCAAGGATAATGAAACGAGCGAGCAATGCTTCATGGCATCTAAGCCACACTCTAAGCAACTTGAAACAGTTTGTGTGCACAATTTCTTTGGTCGGTTTGTATGCCGCAAGTGCCACACAGTCAGTCAAATTATTAAAGTAGATACACGTTTAGAACTAAAGACTACATTTAATCATTTAAATTCCCTTTAAATACGCTTTATTCTAAAACAAGTATTTAGTTAATAAGCTAACAAATAAAAATTTTAAATTAGTTCTGCAACTGTTGCAACTTTAAGCGAAATTGCAAATTTCTGCCACAAAAAAAAACACCGAATATGCTTTTAGTGCAAAATCAGCAGCCAGTGTGCACCAGCTGCTGCTAAGCCACTAAACAAATATGTGAACCCAACACACACACACACACACACACACAAACACTAGTGCAACCTTTGATTATGCCAGCAAAAAACCAGAATTCCGTAGGCACTGGCGATAGCGAAAGTGGCAAATATCAGCAAAAAAAACGGACTAAATATTTGAAATATTTGATTCATATGCATTACGTTTGCTGTTCTGTGCATATTTTGTATGTAGGTGTGTGTGTGTGTAATGTGTGCTATGTTTGTGTGTGTGTTGGAAAATGTACTGCTCACACTCGCACAGGCAGCAACGCCAAGCAACGGAAATGAAAAGCGCATCGAAACGGAAATATTTGCGGCGCCACATATGTTGGCGTTGCCCACTCACACATTGGACGTTGTTGTTGTTGAACAAGAAAAACCATAATGAGAATGCATGCTTTAAACAAATACAACTGACTGAGAAAGAAAATAATTAAATAATATGTAAAATATACTAAATCAACAGAATTTAAAGAAAATAAAGAAGTACAATAAATAAAAAAGAAAAAAATTTAATAACAAATTGAATATTAATTAAAAACAAAATTTATAAATAAATTTTAAAATAAAAAAAATTAAAATTAAAAAATTTTTGTTTTTTAGTCAGTTTTTTTAATTTTAAAGTCATCATATCACAACAGGTCATATTAGATCATACTATACCTGACCAGTGTTGCCAGATACCTGAAATTACTTTCCTTTGAATCTTAAAAAACACTGAAATTTTCTTCCAAAAATTAAAAAAAATTTCTTAAAATTGTTATAAACTTATTTTCGACAATGGAACTAATTTAAATTTCTCATAAAAAATAAAAAATATATTAAGTTTTGATTTTTAATGCAGCTTTTAATTCATTCAGCTTCAGCTTTATAGAAACTTAACACAAGAAAACATATAAAAAAATGGTATCGGTATGAAATTCGTTTTTGCAAACTTCCTTCATTCATTCTGTAACTTAAATTAGGCACTTTAGCTTTGAATATTCCAGGCCTCAGTGCCACTAATGATGTCAAATGTATCACCATAAAAATTTCCTAAAGCCAAAAATCTCCTAAAACTAGAAGGAAATCATCTGATCTGGCAACACTGTACCTTACCGCACCGATCTATAGCATTCGCCGTTGTTGGTTATGGCATTTGCCAGTTTCGTTCTAGAAGAAATATATTTAAGGCTTCTAACCACTGCGATTCATATCTTCGGATATTTGGGGCCAGGTCCATCGATGGATTACAAAATTTTCTCGCCAAGAACAAATGATTCACAAAAGACCTCATCTAAGTCTAAAAAGAACCCAACAGATGGGAAAGGACACTGAATTTCTGAGATGAAGGAAATCACAACGGATCCAACATAACCTCTAATGTACTTCTTCCATAACCTAACCCAACTTAAGTGAAAGTTTATAGCAGACATTGATCTGACAAGAGTCCCATTGGTGAGATGATTCGTTGTCTTATGAACCACTAGAAGGCTCGGCAACTTGGCGCACTCGAATTTAATAATTTCATGGAAATAATCTTTAATTGCTTTATGATTTCATTTAATGCTAAGGGGGCACTCCATGAAACACTCAAAAAAACTACCAATTATCTTTATTTTACTGTACAAAAAACGAAAGAGACAGGAACAATCCGTTTGGAACATCTGTAGGTATTAGTTTAAAGTTTAAAAAAAAAAAGTTATACATAAAAAAAATTAAAAATGGCAAACATATTGAACATCTTCCGAGGCTTGGTTTAAAAAAAAGACGTCTTCCCGTCCACACGATGCCGTCCGAAGTTAAAGTCTGAAACATCCAAATTATATATCAAATTAATCAGCAGGCTTGTCGCAAGTGCGTGAAACTCAAAAACTATAAAAATTTTCACAATTTAGCAACAAAGCCATATAAACTACAAAAAAGTTAGTTTTTTCTTACTTTTCTTTATTAAAAAAAAACAGTAAAAAGAATTTTTTTAATAGATTTCAGAGGTTCATGCACTTCTCTGTTCAATATCCTACAAAACGAGTATATATTCGTGTAGATCGGTTCAGTAGTTTTTTTTTATCATGTGGACGGACTACAAAAACGTGTTTATGAGGAAACGCGTTCCAAAGTTATTCGGAACACCTGGTGTGGCTGAGCGCGCGTCGATGAAAAGAACTGCGTCTCCGAAAGTTTTCAGAGTTCGTCTTTGAAACTTTGCAATAATGTTCTCGGAAAATATATCTTTCGATTAAAGCAAACAAAAAAAAAATCGATTTTTTGAAATAATTTCATGGAGTGCCCCCCTTAAGTCATGTTTATTCGCATAAACTTCTAACAAACCTTTTCCTGTTGACTTGCGTTGACTTTTTTCTGATTTTGAGTACTTTCTCCAAGTCTGAAGTCAATGGGTCCAAGAAATCAAAATTTCCCTAACCTTTTGTTGCCCGCGTCTGATTTTAATGAAAACTACTTGTCTAATTATTTCTCATTTTAAATGCTTTCGCCATATTTAATGTCCAAAGGCACATTAATTCATGTTTCCTTGTTTCCCCATGCAAACTGTTGACGTCGTTGGATTTTGAATTTCAAAAAAGTGCAAACATGTGTCGAATTATTTCTCACTAAGAATATGGTTTATTTTACCAAGTTTGAAGTCAATGGGACTTCTTGGTCAAAAGTTAGATCACTAAGTGGCCGAGTAGTTCAATCTAATCCAAGAGTTCGCCAGCACAAACTATGATGATGTAATTTTCCGCCTTAAAGTTGAGCTGATCAGCTTTTACTTGAGAAATGCTTCGTGAAATTTGCTTCAAATCTGCTTTCAACTTGAATTCACACCAGAATTGTGACGCTGGTCTTGGAATGAATCCATTTGTACTGCACATCACTTGAGATCAGATCAAATCACATTATTTGCACATTACTTCACATTGCCTCACAATGAAATCAAATAGCAAATTCAACAAATTACAACCTTTTCTACAGCTTTTTGAAATCCAATGAGTTTCATGGAAAAATATACAATTTGAATTGGTTTTGCTTTCTTTTGAATTGTGCCTGCGTAATGTTTTGACATTTTACTTGCAGACCCAATTCAACCTACAAACTTCCACCAGGAAAGACCACATCATGTACTATGTACTAGATGTGTATGTACGTTTGTTTATTAATTTATTAATTTACCAAACAAATCACAAATACTCGCGCCTGAGCCATTTTCCATGCACTCGCGAAGCCATAATTTAATTAATTTCCGCTTGGGAGTTGATCAATTTTTTCGACCATATTAAATTTAGCATTTATTTTCGATACGCGAATCCATTGAAGGAATTCGATTGTGATTTAATTGCATGTAGGTTAAAAGCTATCAAAATCCACACATACAGAGCGGAGACCATCAAACGATGGCTTCGTTGCTTGCTGAATCTGAATGGAATCTGTGGGCGGCTGCAGATTGCTGCGCGACATGTTGTCAACACACTTATTTCGCACAGCTTATTTCACCTGCCAGACACCAGTCGCAAGCAGAAGGCAGCATTATAAATAAAATTGATATGTGACTTTAAATAGATAACGAAAACAACATCAACAACAACACTCGCTCCGCAGAAATGTGCACTTAGTCATTTCGAAAACTTAACCCATGAAGTGTGAGCAATGCGACTATGAAAACACACAAATTGTGCAAAATTTAAAAAGAGCCGGCAGTCGAGTGGCACCAGCTGTCGCTGCCTGCCTGTAATCCTCAAATTCAATAAATGCAAAACAAATATCAATAACGGCAAATATTTTTAATCCGCAGCCAAACAAGATTCTATTTGCACGCCATAACCGTTGCGAAGGGCGTCGAACGTCGAGCGTCGAACGTGGGGCGGCAGCAATTTGCCAAACGTACGTACGCCAACAGAAAACTGTGTCGTTTCGGTTGTCGGTGAGTAGCAGCGATTTTTTCCGCTTATTTTTTAAAGCCGAAAATGTCTCAATCCAGTTTGATGCTTTGTGCGCGTGCGACGACTGCAGTGCGTGAGCGGCAAAGTCAACAGTGGCTTTTGACGCTCAGCTGCCGACAGGAAACTACGGCCAGTCGCGTCGGCTCGCTTCTGCTCCAAATGCCGTTCGATTACTGCTCCGCGCAAGTCGGCTCTAACCGAGAGTTGTTGTTGCTGTGATTGCTAGTTGTTTGCGTTTGTCTTTTGCGTTGTTTTGGATTTCTTCTCGGCGCTGGTACTTGAAATTCAGTTTGATTTTTGAGAAAAATTGTATAAGAATATTTTCACTATAAGATCGTAAGATTTCTACAGAAATGAATGTTGAATTAGCTAGTTATATGATTTTTGTTTAATTAGTTGAGATTATTTATTAATTTTATTGTTCTAAAATCAATTATAATTGTTTCGTGTTAAATTAATAACTAAGAATAAGTAACTATTCATTCAATTAAATGGTCCGAATGGACTGGACTCACATCGTCAACTATTCATTAGTAATTATTTAATATTAATTTTTAATTAATAAATAGTATTTACTTATTATACATGATGTATTGCTAATTACACTGTGCAAGTCTAAAATTTAGACATGGGCGGACCTACTGAATGACTTTTCTATAGGTATACTGAGTTGAGATCTACCAGCCGTTTGGCTGGATTGGCTCTAGTTTAAGAGAAATCCGACTTTGAAGTAAGAAGAAGACTAGTGGATCTCAACTCAGTATACCTATAGAAAGTCGCTCAGTAGGTCCCCCCATGTCTAAATTTTTAAGGGCAAATTTCACGCACAGTGTTATTAAATACATTTTATTACTCCCTATTTATTTGTTTTCATTTCATTCCAACATAAATAAATTCCATTAAATTTGTTAACATTTAATTACTTCTTATTTGAGTCTGATATACATTATTTGATATGCTTTGGTTGCTCCCATTCAGCATTCTAGTAAAATAACAATGACATCCCCGAATTCAATTGACAATGGAGTTTTTAATACTTTGGCAACTTTGGCTAAAAGCCACTTGCGCGACCAGCTGCAGGCAGCATACTTTTTTTTAATAATTCCCCAACGACTCTCATAGCTACTGCGCCAACTACAAACCGCTTTCGCCAGCATTGTCGCTATATTTTTTACTTGCGGATCGAGGAACACAAAGTAATTTGTAAAAAATTATGCGCTCCCCTTTCGAGCAAGTCGAGTGCCTGCAACAAAGTGGACTGCTGTGTGCGAGCTTAGATCGCTTCTGACTGCTGCAAGCTCGTCATTTCGGCGCACACCCACACGAGCTCACGTTTGTCTCCCACATGTAAATGCGACGCTTGTGTGCGCGTCGCGTTGCGTCTATTCGCTGCGCTGCAGGACACTGCCGGATGCACGTTACGAGTATCTGCGCACTTTCGTCCGAGCGCCGCGTTCGCAGTGCGCGAGTAAAAGTTGCATAAAAGTTTTACTGTGCTCGGGCGTTAATGCGTTTGCCGGTGCAGATACGAGTTGTCATTTGTGGCAGCTGCCACTGGCTGATTGACGCACACACGAGTAATTCGGAAAGGTAGAAAAACAAAAAGCAAAAGCTTTTGAACTTCTTCGACCGATAGTCAAAATTAATAATATCCTGGTATTTTGTGTAGCTATTTTCTCCTACAAGCGATTTGTTCACTACCATCGCAGCTGTCAGCCTTTTGTTTGTGCTTAAAGAATTTTAAGGCATAATTGATGCTGCTCGGACCCACTCACTGACTTCCGCCTTTGTTGCAATTATGGTATTTTGTGTTTTCGGGCCAAGGGATTTCCGCTGCTTTCGCTTATCGCGTAAACGTTTTTACTGACCTTCGCCAAGCAGCTGGCGATTTGTATGCCAGCATCCAAAAACTGCTGAATACTTGGCAATCGCCGGTTCGCGTTTCCTTACCTTCGTCCTTTTCCCATATCATTTGTTCATCTTGTTTATTTTTGTTCGTTTGATTGTTGTGGCCTGAATGTCGCCGACTTGTGGCTCTAATTGCGATTTGATTTCATAGTTGTCGCCCCGGCAATATCCAACTTGTAATCGCTCCACGTGATTCCAAGTTACCTGGTTTGGTACTTGGCAAGCACTCACAACTTCCTCGCGCCACAGCAACAACTGTTGCGCTAAGTAGTTAGAAAAAGATCGGTTGCGTGTTCCAGAACAACTTCCGCTCTGTTGAAGTGTTGACAGCTTCACCAGCCGACACTTGTTGTGCATCCACACTGTTTACAGAGATCGATGTACAGTTTGTTTCGAAGAAGTGCATTCATTCACAGCTTTCGATGTTTTCCTACTTTCCATTAAAATTCAACTTACAACAGCAATACACATCGCCGTCATGATGTGAATCCATTTTGTTTTCTTCTGTTCTTATCTGTTTACCTGCACCAAGTCTAAAGTTTTGCTAGGCATCAACAACTGGCTGCTAATTATACCAACTACTAAGTAATTAAAGAAAAAGTTCCCATCCAGCACTAGAGTCGTACATTCAATACCCCATTTTGTGCCATGTCCAACAGCCTCGTTCGTCGTTGAGTATCTATCTACTTGAGCACCTAACGACTTACACAAAGTGAATGCAAAAACGCTTTTATGTAAATTAGGTGTTCATCAGTGGTTCGCGGAAATTGTCTATAAATAAGTGCCGCTTCTTAGTTCAGCATCGCATTTTTGTATTGGCCTTCTTCTACCGACCTGGAAGCCAAATAAGAGAAATGCAAACCGGTGAGTGATACACAATTTTTTATATTTTCAAATTCAAAGTTTTGTTCCTCCACTCCAGTCTGCCTACTTTTGGTTGGTGCACTTAGCCTGCCACCTGCGATTGCTGCCAGTACTTGTTACGAGTTCCCCTTCGGTTATAAACTTCAGAATCCGGCCGACTGCCATGCCTATTTCGTGTGCTTGGGAGTTTTAGGACAATTCTCGGAAAATTGCGGCCCAGGCTATCGGTTCAATCAGACAGAGCAGCGCTGTGTCGTTGGAAGCTGTTTAACTCCTAGTCTTGATGAGAATTCAAAACTGCCAAAGTTAAACGATCAGCAGATAATCCAACTACCCAGTGCTAACCGGAACTTGTCAACATGCAAATGTGGTGCGTCTCAGAACCAAACGCTGTGCCAGTGTGGCACGTACGCGCACCCACTTCTAGGCTGGCCTCTTTTGCCTGGACCCATAATTATTCCAATATACATAAACAGTCCGTGCTGTCCACAAGCACCCAACACAAGTGCTCCATGCGACACTGGACCAACCACACCGTGCACATCATCCCCTCAGACAACTACAACTTGCTCCACATCAAAAACAACCGAATTACCGTCACCGGCGACGGACTCCACTGAATCTACAACCACAGGTTCGTCAAACACGCCAACTGAGTCCACAACTACCTCCTCACCATCAACGGGGTCCACCGAATCCCTAACCACATCATCACCCAGTACTTCTACCGAGTCTACAACAACAGCCACACCATCCACTCCAACCGAGTCTACCGCTACTAGTTCTTCATCGACAGAATCTACCGGATCCATAACCACCTCATCTCCCGGCATTCTAACTGAGTCTACAACTATCTCGTCATCGTCTGGCACTCCAACTGATTCTACTTCAACCTCCTATTCCTCAACGGAGTTCACTGAATCGATAACCACCTCTTCTTCCAGCACTCCTACCGAATCTACAACAACAGCTTCACCATCCAGTCCAACCGAGTCTACCACTACTAGCTCTCCATCAACGCAGTCCACCGAATCCATAACCACCTCTTCTCCCAGCGCTCCTACCGAGTCTACAACAACAGCTTCACCATCCAGTCCAACCGAGTCTACCACTACTAGTTCTCCATCAACGGAGTCCACCGAATCGATAACTACCACATCGCCCTGCGCCCCAACCAAATCTACAACAACAGCCTCACCATCCACTCCAACCGAGTCTACCACTACTAGCTCACCATCCACGGAGTCTACCAAATCTATAACCACAACATCGCCCTGCGCTCCGACCGAGCCCTCAACAACAGCCTCATCATCCACTCCAACCGAGTCTACCACTACTAGGTCTCCATCAACGGAGTCCACCGAATCCATAACCACCTCTTCATCTAGCACTCCAATCGAAACTACGAGTACCTTGTCATCAACGCAGTCCACCGAATCCATAACCACCTCTTCTCCCAGCACTCCTACCGACTCTACAACAACAGCCTCACCATCCACCCCAACCGAGTCTACCACTACTAGCTCACCATCCACGGAGTCTACCAAATCTATAACCACAACATCGCCTTGCGCTCCGACCGATTCTTCAACAACAGCCTCATCATCCACTCCAACCGAGTCTACCACTACTAGCTCTCCATCAACGCAGTCCACCGACTCCATAACCACCTCTTCTCCCAGCACTCCTACCGAGTCTACAACAACCGCCTCACCATCCAACCCAACCGAGTCTACCACTACTAGTTCTTCATCGACGGAATCTATCGGATCCATACCGACCTCATCTCCCGGCATTCTAACTGAGTCTACAACTATCTCGTCATCGTCTGGCACTCCAGCTGATTCTACTTCAACCTCCTATTCCTCAACGGAGTCCACTGAATCGATAACCACCTCTTCTTCCAGCACTCCTACCGAGTCTACAACAACAGCCTCATCATCCACTCCAACCGATTCTACCACTACTACCTCTCCATCAACGCAGTCCACCGAATCCATAACCACCTCTTCTCCCAGCACTCCTACCGAGTCTACAACAACAGCTTCACCATCCAGTCCAACCGAGTCTACCACTACTAGTTCTCCATCAACGGAGTCCACCGAATCGATAACCACCTCATCATCTAGCACTCCAACCGAGACTACAAGTACCTCGTCATCAACGGAGCCTACCGAATCCATAACCACCTCTTCTCCCAGCACTCCTACCGAGTCTACAACAACAGCCTCATCATCCACCCCAACCGAGTCTACCACTACTAGCTCTCCATCGACGGAGTCTACCGAATCCATAACCACAACATCGCCTTGCGCACCTACCGAGTCTACAACAACAGCCTCACCATCCACTCCAACCGAGTCTACCACTACTAGTTCTCCATCAACGGAGTCCACCGAATCGATAACCACCTCATCATCTAGCACTCCATCCGAGACTACAAGTACCTCGTCATCAACGGAGCCTACCGAATCCATAACCACCTCTTCTCCCAGCACTCCTACCGAGTCTACAACAACAGCCTCATCATCCACCCCAACCGAGTCTACCGCTAGTAGTTCTTCATCGACAGAATCTACCGGATCCATAACCACCTCATCTCCCGGCATTCTAACTGAGTCTACAACAACTCCAACTGATTCTACTTCAACCTCCTATTCCTCAACGGAGTCCACTGAATCGATAACCACCTCTTCTTCCAGCACTCCTACCGAGTCTACAACAACAGCCTCATCAGCCACTCCAACCGAGTCTACCACTACTAGCTCTCCATCAACGCAGTCCACCGAATCCATAACCACCTCTTCTCCCAGCACTCCTACCGAGTCTACAACAACAGCTTCACCATCCAGTCCAACCGAGTCTACCACTACTAGTTCTCCATCAACGGAGTCCACCGAATCCATAACCACCACATCGCCCTGCGCCCCTACCAAATCTACAACAACAGCCTCACCATCCACTCCAACCGAGTCTACCACTACTAGCTCACCATCCACGGAGTCTACCAAATCTATAACCACCTCATCATCTAGCACTCCAACCGAGACTACAAGTACCTCGTCATCAACGGAGCCTACCGAATCCATAACCACCTCTTCTCCCAGCACTCCTACCGAGTCTACAACAACAGCCTCATCATCCACCCCAACCGAGTCTACCACTACTAGCTCTCCATCGACGGAGGCTACCGAATCCATAACCACAACATCGCCTTGCGCTCCTACCGAGTCTACAACAACAGCCTCACCATCCACTCCAACCGAGTCTACCACTACTAGTTCTCAATCAACGGAGTCCACCGAATCGATAACCACCTCATCATCTAGCACTCCAACCGAGACTACAAGTACCTCGTCATCAACGGAGCCTACCGAATCCATAACCACCTCTTCTCCCAGCACTCCTACCGAGTCTACAACAACAGCCTCATCATCCACCCCAACCGAGTCTACCACTACTAGCTCTCCATCGACGGAGTCTACCGAATCCATAACCACAACATCGCCTTGCGCTCCTACCGAGTCTACAACAACAGCCTCACAATCCACTCCAACCGAGTCTACCACTACTAGTTCTCCATCAACGGAGTCCACCGAATCGATAACCACCTCATCATCTAGCACTCCAACCGAGACTACAAGTACCTCGTCATCAACGGAGCCTACCGAATCCATAACCACCTTAACCACCTATTCTCCCACCACTCCTACCGAGTCTACAACAACCGCCTCACCATCCACCCCAACCGAGTCTACCGCTAGTAGTTCTTCATCGACAGAATCTACCAGATCCATAACCACCTCATCTCCCGGCATTCTAACTGAGTCTACAACAACTCCAACTGATTCTACTTCAACCTCCTATTCCTCAACGGAGTCCACTGAATCGATAACCACCTCTTCTTCCAGCACTCCTACCGAGACTACAACAACAGCCTCATCAGCCACTCCAACCGAGTCTACCACTACTAGCTCTCCATCAACGCAGTCCACCGAATCCATAACCACCTCTTCTCCCAGCACTCCTACCGAGTCTACAACAACAGCTTCACCATCCAGTCCAACCGAGTCTACCACTACTAGTTCTCCATCAACGGAGTCCACCGAATCCATAACCATCACATCGCCCTGCGCCCCTACCAAATCTACAACAACAGCCTCACCATCCACTCCAACCGAGTCTACCACTACTAGCTCACCATCCACGGAGTCTACCAAATCTATAACCACAACATCGCCCTGCGCTCCGACCGAGTCTTCAACAACAGCCTCATCATCCACTCCAACCGAGTCTACCACTACTAGGTCTCCATCAACGGATTCCACCGAATCCATAACCACCTCTTCATCTAGCACTCCAATCGAAACTACGAGTACCTTGTCATCAACGGAGTCCACCGAATCCATAACCGCCTCTTCTCCCAGCACTCCTACCGACTCTACAACAACAGCCTCACCATCCACTCCAATCGAGTCTACCACTACTAGCTCACCATCCACGGAGTCTATCAAATCTATAACCACAACATCGCCCTGCGCTCCGACCGAGTCTTCAACAACAGCCTCATCATCCACTCCAACCGAGTCTACCACTACTAGCTCTCCATCAACGCAGTCCACCGACTCCATAACCACCTCTTCTCCCAGCACTCCTACCGAGTCTACAACGACAGCCTCACCATCCACCCCAACCAAGTCTACCACTACTAGTTCTTCATCGACGGAATCTACCGGATCCATACCGACCTCATCTCCCGGCATTCTAACTGAGTCTACAACTATCTCGTCATCGTCTGGCACTCCAACTGATTCTACTTCAACCTCCTATTCCTCAACGGAGTCCACTGAATCGATAACCACCTCTTCTTCCAGCACTCCTACCGAGTCTACAATAACAGCCTCATCATCCACTCCAACCGATTCTACGACTACTAGCTCTCCATCAACGCAGTCCACCGAATCTATAACCACCTCTTCTCCCAGCACTCCTACCGAGTCTACAACAACAGCCTCACCATCCAGTCCCACCGAGTCTACTACTACTAGCTCTCCATCAACGCAGTCCACCGAATCTATAACCACCTCTTCTCCCAGCACTCCTACCGAGTCTACAACAACAGCCTCACCATCCACACCAACCGATTCTACCACTACTAGTTGTCCATCAACGCAGTCCACCGAATCCATAACCACCTCTTCTCCCAGCACTCCTACCGAGTCTACAACAACAGCCTCACCATCCACACCAACCGATTCTACCACTACTAGTTGTCCATCAACGCAGTCCACCGAATCCATAACCACCTCTTTTCCCAGCACTCCTACCGAGTCTACAACAACAGCTTCACCATCCAGTCCAACCGAGTCTACCACTACTAGTTCTCCATCAACGGAGTCCACCGAATCCATAACCACCACATCGCCCTGTGCTCCTACCGAGTCTACAACAACAGCCTTATCATCCACTCCAACCGAGTCTACCACTACTAGCTCTCAATCAACGCAGTCCACAGAATCCGTAACCACCACATCGCCCTGCGCTCCTACCGTGTCTGCAACAACAGCAGTTGCCACGGAGTCCTTAACGTCCACGACATCATGCGCCCCTACGAAGTCTACCACCACCAGCTCCAAACCATGCACGTCTTCTACTTCCACAGCCACGCCGACGACCTGCTCTCCCAAGTCTGAAGTGAAACCATGCACCTGCACGTGCGCTTGCAAACATGCGTCGCACATTAAAAAACCTGCAACGAATGATGCCTCGGCGCCGAATTGCTGGAAGCTGCCCGATGGCACTTTTGTGCGGGACACTAAGCAGTGCAACGAGTATTACATCTGCGTAAGTGGTCGCGCCATTCCGCACCGATGTGCGACTGGCTTGTATTTTGACGATGAGAAGCTCGTTTGCAACTTTCCCCATTTGGTCAATTGCAAAAATGAAAAACCTCAACAATCGAAAGTGAAAAAGGCGACAACGATGTTGACCGCACCTGGCGACTGTGCTATCGCCCCGAATGGATCATACGTGCGCGATCCGAAGATGTGCAACAAGTACTACGTGTGCGTGAATGGGAAACCGATGCAGCACTTCTGTGAACCGGGACAGTGGTTTGACAGTGAACGGCATATTTGCAATCGGAAGGAATTAGTTAAGAATTGTCCGGCTGCCAAATCGAAATGATGATAAGTGGTCACAAGCAATTATTCAATATTTTATTCTATAAACTTATTACATGTAATAAGCAACACCATGTTGCATGTAAAACCATATTATTTACGTGGCTGTAAGAGGGTCCTAATAAAATTGCATTGCAAAAAAAAGTAAAATTTTTAATTGTTTGATGGATCGATATTTTCGTATGAAACAAAATGGGGCGAAGGAAACTTGGGAACATTTTTCCATCCTTCGCCGTTGCAGTGGCCAGGCCTTTGGTTATTTTTCTTAAGGTTTTCCTAGGATTGAACTCACTTCGGCAAAATTTTTTAGAATGGAAAGCAGACTATTTCATTGAACTGGACTTGGTGGATCGTGCTCGAGCACAGCAGTGTACTGTCACTGGGCGTAGCGTGTTATTGTCCGTTATGGACCATTTAAACCCATAAAATGTATCGTTAAATATTAGCCCAGTTGAACCAAATTGAGTGTGGAAATCAGTAGGAGGTAACCAAGAAGACGCAGTGTAAATCTATATCTATACTTCTCTATATTGTTATTATATAAAAACAAGTGTGACGTTTTTTGAGCCACAATCAGGCAAAAACAACTGAACCGATTTAGATGAAATAAGCACCAAACATTTTGTTATCTGCGGGAATGGTACATAGGCTATATGAGAATGACCACGCCCCCTGCTTACGCCCACTTTGGTAACAAAACTCATCTATGGTATGCTTTTGTAAGGCAATATAGGTATCAAACGATTCAGCGTGCCAATGCGGCAAACATAGGCTATAACAAAATCAGCCACGCCTACTTTCCGCACCTACTAAACTAACAAAACGAAGGTACGGTACATGTCGGTGAATCCGTATTAATATCAAGTGATTCCGTGTTTCATTCATGTTAACATAGGATATTTAAGGTTGACCACGCCCACCTGATATGCTTTTTAGCCACGCCCTATAATAACAAATCAGCCATGGTATATTTGTCGTAGCAATATGGGTATCAGACGATTCACCATGTCATTGCGGCAAACATAGGCTATAATATAATTGGCCACGCCCACTTTCCGTGCCCACTTTCCGCGCCAACTAAACTCACAAAACGAAGCTGCGGTACATGTCGGTAAATCATTATTAATACCAAATGATTTCGTGTTTTGTTGATGTTAACATAGGATATATAAGCTGGACCACGCCCACCTAATACGCCTTCTCGCCACGATCACTATAATAACAAATCAGGCATAATATATATGTCACAGCAATATGGGTGTCAAACGATTTAGCGATTCGATAGGGGGAATGGGGTGGGTTTTTGATAAGGGGCGTAGCACCGCCCATACAACTTAAATTTTCAATATGCAATATCTTCGGAATGAGAAATCGGGCAGAATTAAAATTTGGTGCGGTGCCACCATTTGATGTTTCGTTTCACTGGTAAAACTTTGTGAGCTTTGGGCAAGGGGCGTGACACTTTTTAAGCAACTCAAATGTTTTTAATAGCTTTGGAACTACAAATCACACAGTTAAGAGATTTGACACACACTTAGGATTTAGATGTGCCCTTCGACATGGGGAATGGGGTGAGTATCGGACGAGGGGGCCTGACACTGCCCATACAAACCAAGTTTTTAATATGAAATATCTTCGGAATTATAAGTCGGCCAGCATTGAAATTTGATATAGCATCATGGTTAAAGTATCAGTGGTTAAATTGTATGGGCGTTGGACAAGGGGCGTGGTACTTTTTAAGTGACCTTATTCTTTTCAATAACTTTGGAAATGCAAAGCACACATCGAGATATTTGGCACATACTTACGATTTCGACGTACCCTTCGACAGGGGGAGTAGGGTGGGTATTGGACGAGGGGCATGGCACCGTCCATACAACCCAAATTTTTAATGTGGAATATCTTCGGAACAATAAGTTAGAAAACTTTGAAGTTTTGTATACCATCGTCTCATAGATGTGTCATTCTACTGACGGTATATTTTTTGAGACTAAATTTTTTGCGACTGTAACATTGGAAATGAAAGTCGCATATCAATGAAACCGGGTCACACCATTCGATTGGAGAAATGGATTGGGCATAACATAAAAGAGGCGTTGCACCGCTCAAAGAATGTAGTATGAAGAAACTTGATTTATTGGGCTCATTGACTTTAAACTTGCGTGCAAGCCGCAGGGCCCTACTAGTAAACGAATATTTCTTTGAACACCGACAGAAAATGTTGTCGAGTTTTTATGAATAGTGAACAGAACTAATCAAGAATGAATTTGTTTAACCATTCTGTATTAAATTTCCATGTTTTCTGAATCTAGCTTAGAAAATAACTTGAATAGAACCTGACTACGAAAAAAACCTCCAACTGTAATAAAAATTTGACGTTCGGATATCAATCTTCCAAAAATATTGCTTGTCCTTTGCTTGAAAATGCGAAGTATTTGAAATTTCTTTGAGCACCGCAAACGGCTTCACTTCCGTTGAACCTGGGCGGCCTTCAAGCACATTGTTGGAAAGAAAGACATGGGACAATTAGCCCACGAGAACTCGGCAGATGATATACGGTGTATGTTCGATGTGAGTTTCTTAATCCAAAGTGGAGAAAACTTACTTGTTTGATCTGAAAGCATTTATATTCAGTAAAGCGATACCCCTTTCTCCCGGAAAGTTAATTTATTCATTAGTGCATAAGTGATTGCAACTGCAAATGCAATTTTGTCATATTTCGCATCGGTCTGCACTTGAAATCCACATATTGCTTTATCAGCTAATTGTATTTTAGTGCTCAGAAGCTGCAGCGTGCGAAACATGTCGCACTTCGTGTGCGGAAGAGGAAACACCATGACAGAGTTCTTCAATATCTTCGCTGATAAGGAATATAAATAAAACTTAATAGGTTTTTATAATTAACTGCGGACCAAAGTACTTTTGCATATAAAAGCCAGACGGATTTTTTGAAACTGCAGTAGAAAGGTTTATTCGGTACAGCTGTAACGAAGAAGCTTCAACATGGTGCCAAGTAAGTAAAGCATTGACGAAAAGTCCTTACTGGAGGACACGAATTTATTAAAAATTCATCACAATCGTTATCGTTTCAGCAAACTTGCTACTATTGATCCTCTGCACTGTAGCACCGCAATTAATTGCAGTGAATGCAAGGCAAAGATATTCCCGACCGGATTGCACACAGTATCGAAGCGGCACATTCCTGGCTGACGACACGAGCTGCTCCCGCTACTATCTATGTCGCAACGGCAGAGCTATCCGGCGTCATTGTCCGCGCGGCTTGCACTTCGACGAACGGGCGTTGGTGTGCAATTTACCGATTCTCGCCAACTGTCGACTGAACCAGAGATATCCACAAATGCCATCCCAGCAACCGCACCAGCAATCGCATATTCATTCACATAGAGAAGGTGAAAAATGCTCTTGTACAACAACACCACCGTGTGAAACAGCACCACCAACACCACCGTGTACAACAACACCACCCTGTACAACAACACCACCAACACCACCTTGTACAACAACACCACCCTGTACAACAACACCACCAACACCACCCTGTACAACAACACCACCAACACCACCTTGTACAACAACAACAACGTGTACAACAACACCACCAACACCACCCTGTAAAACAACACCACCAACACCACCTTGTACAACAACAACAACGTGTACAACAACACCACCAACACCACCTTGTACAACAACACCACCCTGTACAACAACACCACCAACACCACCTTGTACAACAACAACAACGCGTACAACAACACCACCAACACCACCTTGTACAACAGCACCACCAACACCACCCTGTACAACAACACCACCCTGTACAACAACACCACCAACACCACCTTGTACAACAACACCACCAACACCACCTTGTACAACAACACCACCAACACCACCTTGTACAACAACACCACCAACACCACCTTGTACAACAACAACACCGTGTACAACAACACCACCAACACCACCTTGTACAACAACAACAACGTGCACAACAACACCACCAACACCACCTTGTACAACAACACCACCCTGTACAACAACACCACCAACAAAACCCAGCACAAAAACACCACCCTGTACAACATCACAACCAACAAAACCCAGCACAAAAACACCACCCTGTACAACATCACAACCAACAAAACCCAGCACAAAAACACCACCCTGTACAACAACGCAACCAACAAAACCCAGCACAAAAACACCACCCTGTACAACATCACAACCAACAAAACCCAGCACAAAAACACCACCCTGTACAACATCACAACCAACAAAACCCAGCACAAAAACACCACCCTGTACAACAACGCAACCAACAAAACCCAGCACAAAAACACCACCCTGTACAACAACACAACCAACAAAACCCAGCACAAAAACACCACCCTGTACAACATCACAACCAACAAAACCCAGCACAAAAACACCACCCTGTACAACATCACAACCAACAAAACCCAGCACAAAAACACCACCCTGTACAACAACGCAACCAACAAAACCCAGCACAAAAACACCACCCTGTACAACAACACAACCAACAAAACCCAGCACAAAAACACCGCCCTGTACAACAACACAACCAACAAAACCCAGCACAAAAACACCGCCCTGTACAACAACTCCACCGTGTCAAACAACACCATCAACACCGCCCTGTACAACAACTCCACCGTGTCAAACAACACCGCCCTGTACAACAACAGCAGCACCCTGTACCTGTAGAAAACCACCGCCAACACCTTGTGCGCCCACCGAACCACCAGCAGAACCCTGCGAAGATGACGACGACAATGTGATCGATAACGGCAGCGATAACGACGACGACGACGACCGCGATGCACCGTACATTTTGCGCAGTCGCAACGATTGCCGCTCGCTGGAGGACGGCACCTTCCTGCTGGATGCCAGACATTGCCGCCGCTTCTACGTTTGCGTGGCCGGCAAAGTGCAGCAACTGCGTTGTAACGCGGGCATGTGGTTCGATCACGAGCTCGAAATGTGTCGCAACCGCCGCGACGTGTTCAACTGTCCAGCCGGACGCAGTTGAGTGGCATCGCCACCGCACCGACAATGATTACTGATGATGACCTCGACCTCGCTTTTGATCGCATACGGAAATTGAATGAATGTACCCTCGCAATGGACAACTTACAGCCACTACTATTGTACATAAATATTTTAAACTACTCAAGAACACACACTTACACACATATTATATAAACATACATACATATATCTACAATATATACGCACTTGTGTAGCAATGGGTGTTGGTATTCAAATAGAGCATTGATGAAAATGTAAAAAGGTTGTTTCGTATTTTGAGTCGGGCGAATATTTGTAAAAGTTATTTAAAAATACTGAGAGATGCTTTGGCCAGACGTTGGAACGCACTTGGCGAATAGTACTAACGCCACGTCGATCCAAGTATTCGACAATTGTCGAAGTTATGCGCATTCGCGGCCAACTGCAGTCAATTGAAATTATTGGGCGGCAGTCGACTGTCTCGCCGTCAGCGGCAGCTCAAGAGTTGGGCGCTGAATACCAGATCACTCGAATCCACTATATACACAAAGTTGCCTCATATGCGGTGAATTAAATGTTGTGCCTGAACAAATAACAGATGAGTGCATACACACATATGTGCGAACTGTCTACGATACTTTCAAAGTTGACTCTCTTGTGATTCGAAGTCATTAACCATTCTGTCAGTGTGAATCAGATTTGAATTTTTGATGTAAAAAATATTCTACTTTCGGCCAAGGAACCTTATGCTGATATTTTTAGTATCTTTCTAAAAATCAATTTACTAACTATTAATTTTATATCTCAAATTGAAAGAAATCTTTTTCTGAATAACTTTTAGAACCAATTTTTTAATACTTCTCCTTTGTTTTATAGGAAGCAACCTGGATACCTTCATAGAGAGTAAAGTAAAATCATATTGTTTCAGCGAAAAATTACTCGATCTAATTTGAATCAAAGTTAGAATATTTAAACAAGTTGTTTGAAATTTGAAATCAGAATCGTATTCAAGGGTTTGCAAGTTGAATTCAGCCATCAGATCGAAGTCATCGACTTCACGGGCGTCTGGCTCTAAGATGTTTCACCCTTTGAAAAGAGAAATTTACTCTAGAAGACTAGCCACGTGTCCACCTATGTAAGACCAAGTAGGAGCAACAGTATTACAAATTTCGATTCACAGCTTTCACTTTGGTGTTGAAAAATAGATAACTAGTGGTGGCTAATAAGCTGAATATTTTACCTCAAAGGAAAACAGAGGCCGTGGAGAATATCTGGACGAAGGGGACATTGGAGGTTCAAAGACTTTGGTGGGACAAATTGATATCCAATGGTATTGGGCTCAAAAGTTGTATGCAGAACGCCCCGTAAAAGGAAATTCTGCATACGCTACTGATGCCCAATGTTTAGAAATGACAAAACCATGGCCTCTTTGTAAAAATATTTGAAGTAATTTTCGGTGTGTATACACCCTTAAGTTCGCCGGCCAGCTAAAAGTGCAAGACTTGTGCTATATCTGTTCTGATCAACGTAAGCCACAAAGTAAAACAAGAAAATGCTAAAATTATTGCACTGTTAATATGAGTTTAATTTGTTTAACTTGAACTATCAATAAATAACACCTTTTTTAAAAGCCAAAAAGGATATTTCAAATTTTTTCGCTAACGTTTTACTTTTTCCATACAATTTGTGCAAAGGTACCCGGGTACCTTCGTATTGATGACAGGTGGAAAATGTTCGTATTGACAGAAGGGTTAACATAATTCATTAAATAAATTCAAAACAATAACACACGTTTGACAGTGTTGTATGGAGATTCTTTATAATGGGTTCATACCGCGGGAGGAGTATAAAACTTACGACGTCTTGTGAGTTAGAAGAATTACTTCGGCTCCAGGCTGCTTGAAGATTCTACAGCAAAAATTAAATTATTTTTTATTAAAACTCAATTAGGATTATAATTCTCGGGTCTTGATGAATATATATTTCCTTTTGGTTTGAAAGAAACCCAAAAGTTTATGACTAGAGGGTTTGTCTGGTGTTGAATTTTCGAATTTTCATAAATTTTGTATTTTTGTTTTTCACTGAAGAATGTTGTACCACGTTGAACGCTTCGTACAAATAGGTTTCTTAGTTTTCAAATGAAAATTGTTTCTTTCTCACTTCACTACTACATTTGCAAGTGGGGACATGATTTCGTAGAAAATGGTAGCAGCCATAGCCACAGCCACAGCCATGAATATAGAGGTTAAATATATATGAAAGAAACAATTGAAAGTAACAATAAATGAGGCTCAGTCTTACATTTCATACGTCTGCATTCAATCTGCGTGCAGTGGAAACCCATTTGTATAGACGCCGATCGATCGATCGCTTTGTATGGACGCCTTATTAAAGGTTGTAGATAGAGAGTTTGTATGTTGATCGGAAGAAACGTTCAAGAGGGAAAATTAGTTAGGGTCAGCTATGGATCAAACCCTCTTAGTGCAACTTCATAGCAGCTATGAAGTAATGTATCGAATTTTCTAGCATTTTGCTTTCCATATTTCACATTTCTGCTGCCCTCATTAGACAAACTCTAAGTACGGCCAAGTTGAGTGGCTGCTCCTCAAGGGCCTTTGTGATGCTAATAGAAGGTGTCCTTTGTTCTCACGCATCCTGGCACCAATTGAAGCATCTCTCCATCATGTTTGACATGGGCCAAGCCGATGTCATCCGGTTTGTTCTCTAATCGAATGCACACAACACTCTTTTTAATTTTGTACATGTAAAGTTTTTATTTTCCCATATTTCAGCACATTTTATTCATACACAAGTTGCATAGTTTTCCAACTAATGCCGAAAAGCCTACTTGATGTGAAAAGTCCGCACGTGTCGCCAATCGACACATTTGAATCGTTCTACGTTCGGCCGCTGTGCTGCAAGGCGACGTTTTACGCTTTTTTAATAAGCTGCAAAATGCCTGAGCACCAACAACAACTAAAGCCAGCAACTACAAACTTTGGCATTTGTCACATAAAAATGCCAGCGAATAAAATAAAACCGAATAAAATAGTTTGACCATCAAGTAAACTAAAACTTTTTCATGCCGCGCCTTGGCCGATGTGTTGCTGCCATCTAATACGCATAAACCAAAAATGTGCCACAATAAAATGTTGGGGTCGTCGGCACTCGCTGCCGTGTGTGGGCGTCAGCAACTGACAGAAACTGTAGTTAAAATACAAAGTGCAAGTTTTTACTGCCGTCGCAGTTTAATTACGGCGGAAACCAATTTGGCAACATTTTTAATGTGATTTGACATTTGTTTGGCGCGCGTGCGTGTGTGGGTGGGTGCCGTGCTGTACACGCACACATGCATGGCTTGTGCGTGGTTTTGACACTAATTGGCTTTTGCTCACACGCGCGCATTTTCCTGTGTCTCGATCGCTTAGTGGCACTCACAAACACACACAATTAGTTATTGTTGTGATTGTTTTGCCTGCGGCGAGCTAATTTCAATATTAAATGCCAGTTAAATTCAATAATTGACTAAATTTGTATTTAATTAATATTTTTCATTAAAGTAGTAATGCCTTGTTGAAAGTAACTAAATGTAATTAACCGCAATAAGCCACATCGAATTGCAAAATTTCTGAAATGGCTGAAAAAGGCCGCTTGACGCTTGACAAAATGCGCCCAAAATGCCAAAAAAGGCAGACGAGTGTCCGCGGACTCTGAGCAAATGCCGATTGCTTAGTTGTTTGCCACGCAATCATAGAATACTTTCTCCGTTTTCCATTTTGCTTTTCGCAAATATTTGATTTTAATTATGTTTCACTTTTCCTCCAGCTGCCAACTTTGTGTTGGTTAAATAAATGTTCATTGCTATGTAAAGGAATTTTGAATTTTTGCTAAAGCAAAATTTGAGTGGAATTTGTTGTAAAGGGTGACCAAATAACAGTGATTGTTTTTTGAATAGGGATGTCGCAGCAACTGTCAAAGATATCTGTGGTGTTTAAATACGAGGGCGGGTCAATAAGTCCGTGACTTTTTGAATTTCCCGCCTCTTAATTGAAATGGCAACACTGCTCCCGTCAACAGTCATCTGTCAGTTGACTCTTGTCAAAAATTGAACAAGCTGCGACATTTAGTTTGTTTTTGACAGCCGTTAATATCAGACTACCGCGTTGACTGAGAAGAAAATGGAAAAAAGTGAATTTCGTGTGCACGGGTGCACACATGTGCAGTTTCCATGGCAAAAATCCATTAATTGGGCTAAGAATTGCTCCCTCATCCCGCCTATTCACCCGATCTAGCCCCAAGTGACTATTTCTTGTTCCCAAACTTGAATAAATGGCTCGGCGTAAAGAGATTTGCCTCCAATGACGAAGTCATCTCACAAACAAATGTCTATTTTGAAGACCTCGACAAATCATATTTTTCGGAAGGGATAAAAGAACTGGAGAAACGTTGGGCTAAGTGTAGATCTCAAAGGAGACTACGTTGAAAAATAAAATAACTTTTTATCTAAAAACTTGTGTTTCATTCAACAAGTCAAGGACTTATTGACCCGCCCTCGTACACAGGCTACATTAAAAAAAAAAACACATTCGCGAATAACACTACTCGACAAAAAATGGGTTCATCGGTTGCTCCTAAAAACAAAAATTTTTTTTAGACTAATGTTCGGCTGCTGAACACGAAACTGAAAATCAAAAAATTTTCTTAAGAAGCGTTTTCAAAACATCTTCGAAACACACGTTTTTCCCATCTTATTTCAGTTATGAGCACATATCTTGTAAACCAACCATCCGACCAACACAAGTGGCCCGTCGTTTAGAAGGTAATTAACCTTTCCAACAATATATAGATTGTCAAAATCAGATGAGATTTGGGGCGAAACTGACGGTGAAAGTTGTAAAAAAGTGAATTTTTCGACCAATTTCAAAAATCATAAATTTTCGAATACTTTTTTTTTATGTGAAATAAATGATCTCGTCTGGTTTTAAAATTTTTGATGAAAGATATATTATTTGAGCAACTATAAAGCCTAACATCAATAAAATTGAAAGAAAAATAACAAAGTTATAATGCACGAAGTGAAAACACCAACTTTTCATTTATTACACCGTGCGAACAAATTTTTTTATTTTTCCCAGACCCATTCAAATGTTGATATAGACTTGAAACTAGAGGTAATTTATAATATCCGGGCATAGTCAGTTTTTCATTTTCTGACCCAAAAACCTTCTTAAAGGACTTTGAAATTTTAAGGATATACACATTTAAAATATTTTTTTTAATATTTGCGATTGTGCAATGATGAAGATATGGGTATCAAATGAAAGAAGAAAATTGTATCCTTTTAACTAAATTTTCTATTTTGAACTTTCAGGACCAAAATATGTCAGGTATAGAAAACATAAATGTTTTGGATCTCAGTCTGTAGATTCATACATGTAAATTTGTTTCTATTTCAAAGTTCTGACTTTCAATGTTCAGTCTTCTTCTGGACTGGCACGACAGCCCGATTACGAGACTAAGGCCTTGCTACCCGCATCCATCCGTGTTGTGCGTGCGAATTTGTACACGGATGGAAGGGACCTTCAGTTTTATGCCGATTCCGAACGGCGAGTTGGGAGCTTTTTCATAGGCAATTTTACTCTCAGATGTTTGCCATTTCCTGCTGACAGCCGCCGAATGAAAAATTGTTGTTTTTCTTTTTTTTCCAATGTTAACGCAACGGATTATTGAACTCGCGGAGTCTTGACTCGCGGCCCAACGCACTGGCCAGCTGAGCTACGGCGGCTTCCTTATCGCTCTATATGGGAGGCAAACGTAACCCAACTGACTTTGACACGTGATCAAGAAGATATTGGGTTTAAACATATTTATTTTTCAAGAAAATTCCATATAAGTTTTCAAGGATATAAAGGATTAAAATTTTCAAAGGACCTTTTTCATATCCTTTTTTTACAAATAGATAAAAAGTCACTTTTTTTTAATTCTTCAGCCTTTCCTCTTTCATATGATATACATATCGCCATATTCTAACGAGGTTAAGTATTTTTTCAATTTTTTTTTTTATCCCTTTTAAAATTTTGAAGTCCATTGAAAAGGACAAAGGATGTAGAAATGAAAAACTGAGTACGCAGTATTACTATAATTGGTCTCTAGTTTCACGCCCATAAGGATTTTTTCCGGTGTGAAAAATGCTGTCGCATGGTGTAATAAGTAATAAACAAATTTAACTTATTTATTGATTTAGGTATTTATTTATTTTTTAATTTATTATCTATTATCTATTATTATCTATTTATTTATTTATTATATGTATTTCTTTATTAATTAATTCATTTATTTATTATAGTTTATTAATTTAATTTATTTGTTATTTTTTAAATTTATTTATTTATATATATATATTTATTTATTTATTTATATAACTTATTTATCCTTATCCGGCTCTGACCTTTCTTTTCATATCGTTTTTCATTATTTAGAAGCCAACTCTCTCTCCGCTGCTCTGCATTCTAACCTCAGTTTGTGGCAGCAGCAGCCAAAATATTTTTGTAGGCGCTGTTGCAACATTTTTGCATATTTAAATGCTGCCAACGTGCGTTCAATTTGATTGCGAGCTGATAAAAAACATCACAAAATATTGCACAAAATATTCGATTGTGTAGGTTATGTGCTGCGCGCTGCCAGCGTTGGTGGCCAATTGCGCCGACCGCACGTGGTGAACGTTAATTTCATATTTGTACGTGGGGGCAATTGGCAATTTGCCAAAGGAATATCACACGAGTCCGATTTATGTCGCAGATAGCTCTTAAATATGTCCATACACACACACACACACACTTGCACGCACCGAAGTGCCCAAAATATGCCCAGTGATACATATGTGAATACATACTAACGTTTATATATATGAATGACTGCATACGAACACACACAGACAAGCAAGATTTATGGCAGTGCGACAGAGGGCCGTATGCCATCAATTCGCATCAAAATTGGAGCGAGTAGACACAGTGGCCGTTGCATATGCTGAGGCGCCTGACCCAGTATACACACGGAGCGTTTTCTTCACGCACAGCACAATTTGTAAGCGACCAAACACATTCACTGTGCACTCAATTGTGATGTTATGAAATATTCGCCCTTGAAACGCCCACCAGAAGGCGTGGTCAGCATGAAAAAGTGTGCTATTTATGATTAGCATTAGTAGAAGAATTGATTCGATTACATGTTTGTTGTGCTCCGGGCAACCCGCATAACTCTCGCTTACTTCTCCGCGTCACTTCATCCGGAAAATCAATTTTTCTCAAACGAAAATGTCATAAGTTGGCCACTCCATTCGCTCACATGCAGAGCCGCAAATGGAAAATCGTTCTCATATTTCACAGCAGAAGACCAAACAACAACAAAAAAAAAATCAGCAACAGAACCAGCTGACAGCATCAAATTGTTTTGCTTATTGACAGCTTGTCACACCGACTCGCTGCAGCACAGCAAGTGTCACATTTAAACGGGCCGAGCGCGTAACATCGTTAAGCGGTCATGATGAATGCAATTATAGTGGGAATTGTGCTCGTAAATATGTAAATGTGAAAAGTTGCTCAACAACTTTTTTCATTGCTTATTTTACTTAGTTTTTTTATTTCATTTCGTTTTCGCGATTTTTAGTTTTTTTGTTCTTGGTTTTTTGGATTTGTTTTGGTGTTTTTTTGCTGCGCATAAAATTAGAAAAGTTTTGGATTTAGGCGAAGCATACTTTTAGGTGTTGAACAACTTGAAAAGTTTCCGCTTTTGTTGTGCGTTTTCTGTGCTCATTTTGATTAGTTTATGTTGCTTCGTTCGCGTGAGATATTTGGGCTGATTTAGTGTTTGATGAGATGTTCTGGAATGATTTTGTGGTCAAACAGATGCAGATTCAAAGTGGGACAGAGTATCGAGAACAGTGATGACCATTGTGCTACTCGCGAGTAGCAACGACACCGATGTTACATTGTGTTCGTATATATTTTGTTGTTTGGCGTTGTTGCCACTCGCGAGTAGTAGAAAGGTCATCAGTGGCGTAGAACATATAGGTGGCACGAGTTGGGGGTCAACAGGTCCCAACAGTGATGTGTTCCCAGTGCAAATGACGCGGCTATCCCAACCAACGAGAAGGACGCTCTACGCGTTTTTCAATCTCAGACACAAGTCCGAGCATCGCCAGATCACAATTGACTGTCAGATTCTGACAGTGTATCCAGATCAAGAGATTTCCTCCTAGATTTAGGAGAAGTTTAGAAGAACTTTTAGGAGAAAGAATTGTTCAGGAGATTGTTTATGAGATTTACATGTTATGACGAAGTTTGCAAAAGTGAATTTAATTTTTTATATCTTGAATGAATGAAAAGGCTGCAATAAAAAAATTATAATAAATAAATTTTGATTTTTTGAAAAGTTTGTTTTTAATCATAATTTTTAAATTTTGTTGGAGATTTAAAAAATTTTTTGGAGGAAATTTTAGTTTTTATTTAAGATTTAGGAGAAAACCGTTTCAGGTATCTGGCAACACTGTGTCAGAAATCGCAAGCCAATTCTGTTGGAACCAAATCTTCTTGGACAACGGTTATGATACTGTTGAGGCTGGAAAAGTAGACTTTCAAAGTAACTCGACTATTAACACCGCACAAACAAATCCCATAACGAGAGAGTTTGATCAGATAGCTCCACGTCTGACTACGAAACGCCTAGTGTTGCTCAAATGTTACAGCACAATCAGAATAACTCTTTTAGAAGAGTTGTCGGTTCTTCTCCTGAGAGTCAGGGACTAGTTTCTTAGTTGCAATTTTAAAGAGTAGTTTTCGTTTGAGATCTACTTTCCCAAACATGCCTTAAATAAACACGAACAACTTCTTCTCAGGGCCAAGTGTCTCATCTGTTATTTGAACCATTCAGTGGGCTGCCCAGAGGACACATATAGGAATGTTTAAAGAAATGTGTGAATCCAAATTTTGCCGAGTAGTGGTTCAACAGTACAGGACTACGTCAAGCAAAACGGTTCTTAAGCCCAGACAGAGTAGTGTCCAGAAAACTTCTCATAATAAAGAAGAAGAACGTTTGCGTCCTCCTCATCTAGTTACGAAGAGGCACTTTGTGCTGTGCACGAACGCTTTTCCAAGCATACTTTTAGGCATGCACTTTGAAGTATGGCAAATTTGGTATAATTCGCTTGGATAGTCCGATATGGCAAGGATGGTTCTCGAAGAAATGGGCTGTGCGAGAATGGTCGAGCGCTTTCCAATTGGAAGTTGCAAGAAACTTCGGCGCGATAAGAAAACTGGTATAAAAGCAGCAGTGGCAGCGCAAGGGGTCGAGTCTGTGTTGAGCAAGCAATGGGGAAACATACAATAGTAGTAATGTAAAGTAGTAACAAGTGTAAATATGTAAATAAAGCGATTGTTGGTTTTTGACTGCGTTTGCGCTGAATAATTGAGGTGGTTTTATTTTCCAACACAATCAAAACGAACCTTGGAATTTTTGTAACAATATTTAATATGCATCAAGTCATTGAACAAACAACATCATATTTTTTCATCGTGTTAAAAATGTCGAATTTTGTACCAGATAGTGATGATTTGCGGAAAGCATTAATTTTTTGTTTTCATTTGAAGAAAAGAGCTGCAGAGTCGCATCGACCGGTTTAGGATACAATCAAAGCACTTGGCTGGGAGCTGCTACCCCACCCGCCGTATTCACCAGACTTGGCTCCTTCCGACTACCATTGGTTTTCATCGATGGGACACGCATTGGCTGAGCAGCACTTCGATTCCTACGAGGAAGTCGAAAATTGGGTGTCTGATTGGTTTGCTTCAAAAGACAAACAATTCTATTGTCGCGGTGTCCACAAATTGCCTGAAAGATGGACAAAATGTGTGGCTAGCAATGCCCAATACTTTGAATAAAATGTTTTTTACTTTCGCATTAAAAATTAATGTTTTATTTTCGCAAAAAAAGGCTCACTTCATACTGATATATCTGGTACATGTTCTCTGTGTGCGCTGTACACAGCAGAAAAAGATTTCTCTAGTTAAAGCCGACAAACCGGAGTGGATCTGAAACTAATAAAAGCCTCAAAAAAGATTATTAAAATAATGTTTGCCCAAAATATTTCTACTAATTGCAGTGATTTATACACTTAAACAGTGGCGCACAGAGGGGGTTTGGAGGGATGAAGCCCTTCCTTAACACAAAAATTGCTGCTACTAAACATGGTTTCGAATGGTATTCGGGTCGAAAGTTGTACGCAACCCTCTTCCCCTCCTGCCCAAATGGAATCCAGTGTGCGCGACTGGCCTTAAACTATCACAAAAACAACTTTTCTAACTGCACTTTGCTATTTTCAATTAATTTTTTTTCACTATAAAATGTGTTGACATTTACTGAAATTTAATGAAAAATGTGTTTCAATGAAAAGTGGAAATGAAATTGGAAATCAGAAGTGTTATTTCTGACTTCAACAATTTCATATTAAAATTTGACCTTTCATGTTAAAACCTATTATTTCTAGCTTAATTTTTACTATTCATTGAAACATATTTTTCATTGAATTTCAGTAAATGTCAACACATTTTATAGTGAAAAATCGTAGAAAAAAATTAAGGATTCGTTTTTTGAACATTTGTGATAATTAATTTTTCAAATTTCTCTTCTCTTGTTCTAAAAAATGTGCGCCATTCTACCTTTCCTGCTAAAAAACTAAAAAAAAACAAAACTAAACTAAAAAAATTAACCTAAATCAAATTCAATTATTTAGCATCTATTTTCATATTAAATGCAATTTTTTTCGTATGCAAAAAACCTTTTCGCTGTTTTCAATTTAATGTAATTTTGTATGAAATTTTATGCATTTCATTATTTTTTGCACCCATTGAACTTTGAGCGAAATGTTCTTGTTTGCATTTGTACATGAAAAGATGAAGCGTTGTTTTCTCGCCAAATGATTTCTGTCATTTTAAGTAAATACATTTTATTTTTCAACGCCCACCAACAGACGTGGGCAAAGTGACAGTTTGCTTTGTGCTTGTAAAATATATTTGCCACGTTAAAACGTCGCCTTGGCAAGCAGTCAGCAGTCACCAGGCGGCCATAACCGGGCACCGTCGTCAACCAGCGCCGACACACCGCAACCATTCGACGCGTTTTTGGGTCAATGGCTTTAATTAACTTTTGTGCACGCATACGCGGCATGTTATATATGTATGTGTGTGTGTTTTTGGCTGCAACAACAAACATGGCTCGCACATTGAGCGCATGACGCATTCGTTGTCAGTTGGCTGCGTTGCTTAAGGACAAAAATACACCAACATGGCAATGCAGGAAGAAAGAGCTCCGAGGTTGAGTGATGGCAGTCAGTGAGGAAGTAAACAAAAACAAATATTCGCATTTATTTCAATGCAACAGCGGCAACGCCAACGCCAGCCGATTGACTTTGATTCGCTGCGCCATTTAAAATATTTTCATTTAACAAATTTTCATAAAGTTAAACAGTGTAATTTGTATGCTTGTGGAATGCAAAGGGGTCTGCAATTTTGTCCTTGAAGCGAAGCTACTTTCAGCCACTTCCCCCAACTCAACACACACCCACGCATACATAAAATACTTCGATTCTTCACCCAAACACAAATCTTCTCTCTCTCTCTCTAAAGATTAAACCAGGTTATATGTTTTTCTATTACTCTCTTTTCTCCTCTTCCTCCTTTTCCTTCCAACTTTTCCAGCATTTTCCCAAGATACGCAAACTCAAATGCAGGTGACTTCCTAAGTACGACAACAACAACAATGCCGCAAGCATCGACATTGCCGCTTGCCGCTCCAATGCAATTACGACTACAACACTCAAAGTGGCATTGTTGCTATGCGTTGTTGTTGTTGTTGTGGTTTCGTAGCGTTGGCTGTTTTGTGTTCGTTGCGGCAACTGTTGTTGGAGCACTCGAAGCGCATTTGTCTGTCGGGATGTCAATGTGCACATTAAACGCGCCAGTCTGTCGCGAGTGGGTGCATTGACGCTTTCGGGCTACACTCGGATGTAACGGTAGTTCATTTTGAAGACAATTGGCAACGCAATCAAATCATAAACTAACAGACACACCCACACATTCATTGAGAGAATTGAGAATGTGTTGCTTTATAATCTAACAAAAACTTCGATTAAATAAAAATTGAAATATTATAAAAAGTTAAATATTTTTAAATAAATAATATACAATTTTTCTTGCCGTGTAGTTACCGCACCGATTCGTATAAATTGATTCGCTGTTGGCTTCCATGTCGGTTGTATTAGTGCTAAAAGTGTCAATGCATATTTAATAATGTTCGCTGACTGGCTGTGTTGTTATTGTTGGTGTTGCCATTGTTGCGGTGATGTTGCTGCAGCCGGAAGGACGTTGCTAGCTGAGCGCAGGATATTGAATGCAACAAGTCTGAAATTCGTATCGAATGTAGTCTAAAAGAGCAATGAGAGTACAACAAAAAATTAGATTTAACAAAAAAAATAAATGTAAAAATAAAATAAAAGTAAATAATGACAAATATTTTAAAACAACTACAAAAACAAAATAACTAAAGTAAAAATTAAAAATAATAAAAATAATAGCAAAAGAAATTTGTTTAATGTAAAGAATTAGATGCAACATTTAATTAAAATTAAAAAACTTTTAAAATACATAATTTTTAATATAATTTTGCTATTTTAATAATTAATATTTAAAAAATAATAAAGAATTATTCGAAAGAAAGAACTATTCAAATAAAATAGTACAGTGCAATACATACAAAAACAAAGAAAAATTAATTCAAAGTAAAAACTGACTAAAATTTAGAAAACAATTACAAAAATAAAATAATTATAGTCAAAATAAATATTTAAAAGTAAGAAAATTCAAACAATTTTAATAAATACCCCCCAAAAAAATAATAGAGTTTTACTTAAAATAAAACTGATTTACAAATTATTATTTTCACTTTTATTTTGCTGTTTTAATAACTGGTATTTAAAAAAAGAAATAGAAAGAAAATGTAATATTTAAATGAAATAGTACAATACAAAACACAAAAAAATAAATTAAAAGTAAATAATTTTTTGTATATTAAAAAAACACATTTATAAATACAAAATAACTAAAAGTACAAAATATTTAAAAACTAAAAAAATAAAACATTAAATAAATACCATAAAAATAATAAAATTGAATTAAAAAGTTTAAAAATTATTATTTTTACTTTCATTTTACTGTTTTATTAATAAGTTTGTTTTTAAATAAGTATTTAAATAAAAGTAAAAAAAAAGTTTTAGAATTAGAAATTCAGTTCAATACAAAAAAACATTAAAAGCCAAAGTAAATAATGACAACTTAATATTAATTAATAGTAAGAAAAAATGCAAATCAAACTAATTTGAAGTAAAATAAATATTTAAAATTAAAACAAAATTAAAAAACTGAAATACAAAAGAAAAAATAGAATTGAATTAAAAAAACTTTAAAAATTATTATTTTTACTTTAGTTTTGCTGTTTTAATAATACGTATTTAAAAACGAATAAAGAAACGAAAATGATTATAATTAAAAAGGACAAAATCTACAGTAAAAAAGTAAAATTAATTAGAAGTAAATAAAGATTACTATTTCAAAAACAATCATAAAAACAAAATTATTAACATTGAAAGTAAAAAGAAATATTTAAAAGTAAAAAAAATAATATTAAAACAAACACAATATATAAAAAAAAACAAAAAACAATACAATACATAAAAACAATTAATTGAAACCATCAAATGACAAATATTAACAAAACAATTACAAAAACAAAATAATAAGAAGTAAAAAAAATATTTAAAAGTAAAAAAATGTTAAAATCAAAATAATTACAATACATACAATGAAAAATTATAATATTACATTAAAACTCAAAACATTCAAAAACTATTTTTTTTTCTTTCGTTTGGCAGCTTTAGTAATAAATATTTAGAAAACAATTAGCAACTCAACTACTTAAAAGTATAAAATACAAAAATTGAAATTGTTAAGTATAAATAATAAAACATAAAAAAACATAAAAAATGTTCTTGAATTAAATTAAAAGAAATATGTGAAAAATATGTTATTGTAATTAATATAGCAATAATAAATATTTAAAAACATTTATAAAATAAACGAAAAAGTAAATTAAATTTAAAAGTCAAAACTAATTTAAAAAAAAAATTAGAAGTTAAAAAATTTAAATAAATAAGAAAATAAATAAATAAACATCCAAACAAATTTTGAATGAAATTAAAAATAAGAAACATGTAAAATTTAAATTTTTTAAATGAATATTTTAAAAATAGATAATTAAAAACAATTACAAAATAAACTAATTAAACTAAGTAAGAAATTAAAAAAGTAAATATTAAAATTATAACACTTGCAACGAAAAAAGTTACAGAATTTATTTAAAAATAAGAAACTAAAAATTTAAAGTAAAGTAAAAATGTAATTTTAATAAATTATTTTATTCATTATTTTTACTATTTTATTGTTAGTTCAAACGCACTTATTAAACGCGACTAATAAATTACTGAATTTATTGGAAAAATATTTGCTTTTACCTCACCTTACACAAATAAACAAAAAAAGAAAACCCTCACACTTTTTCAGTTCTTTTCAATAACTTAAGTCAACATTGTGAAGTATCGAAGGCAGTTTTATTAAATTTTTCTTGTAACTAAAACAACAAATAAATAATAAATGAAATGCTAACAAATCAGACTTTCAACCTTAAACTGTGCTTTCATTCTTTTGCCATTTGATTTTTCGCAATAATTTTGTACGCAACTGTTGCGAAAATTTGCCTGGAGACATGTAACTTACGCATTTATTGCATTCTCAATGAATAAACCAGTCGGCAAAAGTTCAAGTCGGCGGCCAAGTGCCACGGCCTCGCACCGCAGAAGCTCAGGAGCATACACACACACACACACATACATACATACGAATACTACAATGTACGAGTGCGTTGCGCTCTCCTGCGTACAGGATATCCTGCAGCAGTTTCGCATGCATTATCGTCGCTGCCACCGCACGCCACGCCTTTCTTATGTCTGCTGCGCAACTTGTGGCAGCAACGCACAACGACAACCGCAACAACAACAGTGTTGGCCCGTTTGCGCTGCGCTCCCGGCCAAGTGGCATCAGAAATTCCTGCTGCGGCTGCAAGCGTGCGGCCGCAGCACAAGGAAACCAAACCAAAGAAAGCGGAAATGTCAACAGAAAAAATGTAAAAAAGTACAAAAATAATACGAAAATAAAAAAGTACAAAAAATAACAACAAACATACTTTTGCCACTTAAGCTTTTCCTGCTGGCTGCGCGCATTTGTTTTTTTTTTGTTTTTTTTTTGTCCACTTTCTGTGGTAACAACAATTTACAGTTTGTTGTTGTTAGTTTTATTGTGGTTGTTGTTGTTTTGCTTTCGTGTACGCTTAATCCTCTCATTGTTTGTGCTCGTTACAACTGGCCTGGCATCTCTTTCACTTTGTCTCTCTTCCCCCTCTTTGCGCTCTGTCTGTCCTTATTCTATTTTTATGTAATCATTTTACGGTAAAAATGCACCGCAAATTTTGCCAGCACATAACTGAGGCAAATTGAAAGCAGCAGCACAGCGAGGCCGCAACGCAAACAAGTTGGATATGCAATGAAAGGCGAGAAGAGAAGCGCAAGACGGACGCAAGACAAAGCATTCTCAGAAGTTCTCGGACGGCAAAAGCACAAAACGATATTTTTGTTGCGAGAGGTCCTTCAGCGATGTTGTTTGAAACATTTTAAAACTGTCTAACACGGCAAATTCTGCTCAACAATAAATAAAAGCTTAACTTATAAAAACAAATAAATGTCAAAGGAGTCGAGCGCTGGAGATGCCAATTAAATAATTTCATTAGCCACAGCAACATTACGAATATCACTTTTGATATATATTTTGTTTAAAGTAATTTGTTTGTAATTAACATTCACAAAAGTGTTAATCAGTGTTAATTTGGAAATTAGATTTTGATGAAATGATTGTTGGTTTAGCTTAAAGAATTTGTTGATGTGTGTGACACCAACATTTGGGTTTATGCAATAAAAATAAGGTTACCAGATGTTCTGCTAAAGCAACACATAATCTTTGTTGTTTTGTCCTTTCGAGTTGCCACCCTTAAGACGCTGAAAATGTGACACTAAAATGAGATTAAAAAAACGTGATTAAATGTGACACTAAAATGAGATCCAGAGAGTAAAAAATTCATATGGAAAGATGCTGAAAATGTGACAGTAACATGAAATAGAAAAAAATTGGATAAAATGTGACACTAAAATGGGATCTAGAGAGTAATAATTCAAATGGAAACCCCTAAAGACGCTGAAAATGTGACACTAATATGGGAATGAAAAATGGAATAAAATACCACTAATGTGACACTAAGGACATTGAAAATGTGACACTTAAATGGGATAAACAAATTTGAATGAAATGTGACACTAAAATGAGATCCAGAGAGTTTTCTTATAGAAAACCCTAAAGATGCTGAAAATGTGACACTAACATGGAATAGAAAAATATAATAAAATGTCATTAATGTGACACTAAAATGCGATTAGGCCAATAAAAAATTCATATGGAAAACCCTAAAGACTCTGAAAATGTGACACTAAAACGGATCCAGACAGTAAAAAGTTCATATGGAAACCCCTAAACAGGTTGAAAATGTGACACTAATATGTGATAAATAAAAATGGGATAAAATTTTATACGAAAATGCAATTTGGACAGCAACAAATTTATATGAAAATCTTAAAGACGCTGAAAACGAAAAAATGTGACACTAAAATGGGGAGAAAAAATGGGATAACATTAAAATGGGAATGGGATGGGATGTGACATTAAAATGGGATCCAGACAGTACAAAGTTTAACTGTAAACTACAAATACGCTGAAACTGTGACACCACAATGGGATCCAGACAGTAAAAAGTTCATGTGGAGAACCCTGAAGACATTGAGAAAGTGACAAGTAGAATAAAACGCCACTTATGTGACACAAAAAAGGGATCCAGACAGTAAAAAATTTAAATGGAAAACACTAACGAGTTTGATAGTGTGACACTAAAATGGAATAATAAATTTTATAAAATTTGACACTCAAGAGGTTGAAACTTTGACACTAAAATCGAATAAAAAAGGGGATCCAGAGAGTAAAAAATACATATGGAAAACACCAAAGAGTTTAAAAATGTCACACTAAAATGGAATTAAAAAATTTGATAAAAGCTGATATGAAATGAAGATCCAGACAGTAAAAAAGTCATATGGAAAACCTTAAAGATGTTAAAAATGTGACACTAACAAAATACGGAAAATGGGATAAAATGCAGACAGTAGAAAGTTCATATCAAAAAACCTAAAGACGCCGAATTTGTGACACTGAAATGGGATAAAGAAATGGTAAAAAATGTGACACTAAAATACAATACAGACAGTAAAAAGTCCACATAGAATACACAAGTCCCATTATCCCTAAATTCTCTTCTGAACGTTTTTCTTATAACAAATCTTCTCATTGTTCTTTCCCAACCAAACTGTCAGCTGGTAACCCTATGTAAAAATCACTTAACCAGGCCATTTAAAACCACATTTCTTGCAATTATGCTAATTCATTTATTTGCCAAACACACACAAACACATTTGTAATGCATTTAAGCGTGCAAATTCACACACATCCTCGCTGAATCCTTTACATGTCACATTTACATTCGTGTGTGTTGTCAAAGGTGATTAGACGCCTGTCGAAGACCCGTTAGATTAAAAGCGTGTTAATAATTAATGCGTTGCTAACAGATATCGTTGGGTTAAACGATGCGAAAAATTATTGCAAATACAAAATGCAAACATTAGCGGTGTTCACACTCGTATAGCAGACTTGTAAAACCTTTAGAGTGTGTCAACTTAAGTGTGAATGAGAAATGTTGAAAGTTTGTTAAGTCAATATTTGTTGTATTTACAACAGTAACAACAAGCGATATGGCAAAGTATGAAGTTGCAAGGGTTGTAAGAAATCGAAAGCATTTACATAGTTTGTGTTTGAAAAGCAAAAGTGCCTGCGAAGCAAAAGTTTTGTTTTGTTTTAGGATTTAATAGCTAAAAGTAATTAAAGTGAATTGCAGTTTTTGAATGTATGGAGAATCTGCTCAAGTGGACTCCATTATCTGATGACATTGACAAAATATAATGTCAAGATGATGACTGTCCTAAGCAAACACCTATGACATGGTTAATTTTAGTTAACCCTTTCGGTACTTCTTTTTTGTTTGTAACTTTAAAAATCATTCGTTTCCATTTTATTACTGTTTAAGCCTACATAATGAATAATCAAAAGTAATTTTTTGGAATATTGTTCAAAAAAGTGGTTTTTGGGCATCATGCCATATGGCATAGAATGTACTTAAAGGAAAAAAAAAGGAAAATTATTATTTTACTTATTCATGCAATTTCATAGATATTACGTTAAAAAAGATACAAATCCACTTTTTTTTCATAAAAAACAATTCATTTTCATTAATTTTATATTATACATTAACCCTTTCAAGACCATAGGGACATTTTTTTCCAAAGTGGACACCATTTTAATTTTGGGTTCTTTTTGGCTTAACTTATTTGTTAAAAACTTGTTTAAGAGGAAATAAAATGGACACCTTCTCAAAAGCTTAAGGTTCTGTAGGTGTTAAGTACAAACAAAAAATACCCTACACCTATTCTTCGAATAGTAAGTAGATAATATTAATTTTTGAGATCTTTTTTTTATTGTTTTTAATCCTTTTTATTTTAAACTTAATAGTTCACAAAATACAAAAAGAAACATAAGAAAGAAAATTGTATTGCTTATATAATGCTTTAAAACTATAAAAAATAAGAGTTCAAGAGTTCAATTTAAGGTCCATCATTAGGTCAACATCTATATCTGCTCCTGAAAAGAAAAAGAAACAAATGAAAAACCCCAATTTAAATATAAAAAAGTATCTTTAACTTACCTTATTGTTGATGGTATACTTTGAAGCAATTTCTGGCGTCATTTGGAATGCATAGATGGACCTTGCATTTTGAGCAAAAGTATCTAGAATATCCTTTGCATCCTTGTACTTTACATATCCGTTTTAGAGTTGTATACTCCGGCCAATGTTCAATGCCATCGAAACGAATCGAAACTGAAGGAGCCCTTTCATATGATATCCTAGGATTCGAAGTTGATGGGGTGTCAGGAAGATTTACGTTTTCAGTTAGTCTGGGCCTACCTCGCTTCCGAGAGAGATTTTGAGCTGATGACAATGCTAGCAATCCATCAGCTACATCATTCCGGAAGGCTAACAAATCCATTTGATCTTTTTTTCTTATATTGTTTTTATCGCAATCATTGCGATATTCCAACCAAGAGTTGCATACTGCTAAGTCGGTGAAATGATCGAAAACTTTGAGTGTCCACTTTCGTGCCCGAATGGAAATTCGGTATAAAGACAGCAAAAAGTCCATCTTGTCGACTCCTCCCATACATTTATTATAAACATGTACAACATTAGGTTGTGGTATAGTGATTTTCTTTTTTTGCTCGGCACAAAATCTGGTGACCTCTTTTGTACCTTCATCACCATAAATGGACGAAGCCATTTGAACACAACCCCCGTCTAGCCACTTTAAAAGGAAAATGTTTTCGTTTCTTTCAATGCAGTAGTCATAACTACCTCTTCCTAACTTTTTTAAATCCTTTTCTGTGGCAAGCGGAGCTTTTCCGGTTCTGTTTCCTCGTATGGTGCCTGTTGCCCATATTCCCTTTTCTCGCAAATATATTAATAAATTAATTGTAGTGAAATAATTATCAAAAAATAGTTTGTGGTTTTTATTTTCTGGAATTGTTTTACAGAGGTAAATTACAATATCCGAGCAAAAACCTAGTTTTGATTCCCCAATAATTGTATTTTTCCCTTGGTATATTTCGAGATCATATACAATTCCGTTTGAGCTACATAGGCAAAACACTTTTATTCCCCATTTGATAGGCTTTTTGGGCATATACTGCTTCAACCTAGTTTTTGCTTTGCACGGAATCATCATTTCATCAGAGCAACAGTTTTCATCCTTCGGAATCTCATAAGTTCTTTTCAAGAACGAATTTATAAGTGGACGAACTTTATACAGTTTATCATTTGAGTTCTCCTCTCCACTGAACTTTAGATTAGTGCGTATTGAATGAAATCTATTTTTTGTCATATGATGACGAAAGGCTGGTATTTCGGTAGCGCTACTCCAGTACATCTCTAATCGAGGATACCCGATTGTTCCAATCATAATTGCTAACCCCATTAATGTGAGAACCTCTTCCCTTGTAACATTAATTGAAGTTCCGGTTTTCATAAGTGAGGCTTGATTTGTTGTCTGTACAACCGTGTCAATGAAATCAGTTGGAAAATAGTTTAAAAAATATGACACAGGATTTTTCACATCTTGTTTGGAATAACTTTCAGAAAAATCTGAGCTTGGAGCGTTCCACGCTCTCTTTGCCCATCGAAATTTAAGTATTTTTTGAAATGAAGAATTTGTAGACTCATTCAAATCCAAAGAATCATCTTCCGCATGTAAATTTTTCTCAAAAACGTCGTTATTCTCATCCGGATTTGTAAGCTCATCGACCAAAAAAGAAGTGTTATTGTTATCATTCAAATTTTCCAATAGCGTCTCCAAAACATCGTTTTCTCCTTCTTCACCATCGTCAACGTCAGATAAATCTGAATCATCAAAATTAATTAATATATTCTCAACTTTTCTCCTGTTCAATTTGTTAGACATTGTTGCAAATTATAAATCAAATGTATGCATAAAAAAGCGTCCAACTGCTTCAGCATTTCTCAACCAAATGAAGCGTTCAGCGGCTGCCGCTCTATTCAATCAAATACAAAATTTTATTTCCGTTAGGTAACATCTATGCCATATGGCATAGTAGGAAATAAAAAAAATCGTACAGCCAAAGTGAGCTATGTTGGCGATCCAAATTTTTTTACACTTACTAAAGCAATCAAAACCTACTAGATTATTTACATAATGCTATGAAATAAATTGATTTTTGTATTAGAATAAATGAAAGTACGAAGTGATCTATTTTTGTAAAATACGCAGCTCGATAGGAATGCGTACTTTCTGAATTCTTACAATTTACTGGGTACACTAATCAAAATATTTGTTTCATTATATGGTATAAAAAACTATAGAGAAAAATACAAAAAATATAAAAATATAGTATGCACAAGTTTTTTGACCTAAAACAGGCACTGAAAAGAGACTATGCCATATGGCATAGAATAACCGAAAGGGTTAAGTGATTGTGAGTTAAAGCACTAAACTCTTACTTGAGATATGCAAACTGCTCGACGGATTTGTGTGAAAAAATATACGATATATAAAATAGCAAAAGGTGACCTCATAGCACTGATTGGTTTTTCCAATAGCGATGTCTCAGCAACTGTCAAGAATATGAATGATGTTTGAATGGCAAAATTCTAGTAAAGTTTGCCATTTATTATGCATCATGCATGTGTGAATGTGTGGAAATTATTTAAATATTTTCGGAAATTCCGGCTCAGTTGTGGTAGGCAACGTGAATTTCGTTGTGAGGTCTGTCTTCGATATGGCTTCAGTTGAAAAGTTTAAGTGTGAGTGGACTTTTCTTGGACCTTAGACTCTTCTTGTACCAACCAGAGAGAGATTAGTAAAAGTAAAGTAAAGTGAAGAAAACAGGGCCGCCTTAGTGACCAGTACCAATCGAAGAATACCCAAATTTGTAGATTTGAAGCCTCGATTAAAGTATTCAACTATTTTGACCGACACTAAAGATTTAAAATTGGCCAACTAATTTCGGCTTAACGAAGCCTAAAAGGAATATTCGGTCGGATACTACTTAGTACTTACTAACTTTTTAAGTTTAAGTTTTAATTGTTAGATGAAATTTTAATGAACTTGTTTTGTATTGTTTCATACTCATATTAGTTGGGGTCTTGAACAACATATAATATGTACTAATTATCCCGAATGTGATTAAAAAAATATAGAAAAAATTTAAGTTCAATTGACTGTTCAATCAATTGATTGCTGAATTGACTGATTGTGTTAATCAATTGATTATTCAATTAAGTTCAATTGACTATTTTATGTCATTGACTTCTTCGAAAAAAACACAGCTATTTGTTAGCTATCAAACTAATAGTTTTAAATTTCTTCAAATATAGTAGAATCGCTTTATGAATTCCAGAGGCTGAGCAATTTTCCTTAGTTATTGATAGAGCTTTATATATTTTTTTAAGTTTTGCAGAACAGGGAAAAGCTTAGCGTATTTTTGCTTTTCGTTTAGAAAAGAAACATATTAAAAAGTTTAAGTCGACTGTGTGTGTGTGTGTAGTTTAAGTAACCGAGTACCCGGATATTAATACAACCACAAAAAACAGTGTGTCCACTTCAACTAAAAAAAAAAAATAGTACTAATTCCAGTCCATGTTGTACAGTGGAAAATATTAGACAAAGTGACACAAATTTTGGAAAAAGATTTTTACATAAAAAATTAAAAATCCTAAATGAATGAGTTTTCCTAAAATTTGATTACCAAGCAATTTTTTTTGCATTTCTTAGAGTTTTTTGAAAACATGTTTTTCTTATAAACTCTCTTCTGACTGAAATGAAATGAATGAGTTTTCCTAAAATTTGATCACCGTGCAATTTTTTGAATTTCTTAAAGTTTTTCGAAAACATTGTGTTTCTTACAAACTTTCTTCTAAATGAAATTTATTGAAATGGAATGAAGTGAATAAGTTGAGTTTTCCTAAAATTTGATTACCAAGCAATTTGTTTTGCATTTCTTAGAGTTTTTCGAAAACATTATTTATCTTATAAACTCTCTTCTAACTGAAATGAAATGAATGAGTTTTCCTAAAATTTGATCACCGTGCAATTTTTTGAATTTCTTAAAGTTTTTCGAAAACATTGTGTTTCTTACAAACTTTCTTCTAAATGAAATTTATTGAAATGGAATGAAGTGAATAAGTTGAGTTTTCCTAAAATTTGATAACCATGAAATTTTTTGTATTTCTTAGAGTTTTTCGAAAACATTGTTTTTCTTATAAACTCTCTTCTGACTGAAATGAAATGAATGAGTTTTCCTAAAATTTGATCACCATGCAATTTTTTTGCATTTCTTAGAGTTTTTCGAAAACATTGTGTTTCTTACAAACTTTCTTCTAAATGAAATTTATTGAAATGAAATGAAATTTTTTGCCATACCATTTTTTTCATTTCTTAGAGTTTTTCGAAAACATTGTGTTTCTTATAAACTCTCTTCTAAATGAAATGAATAAGTTTTCCTAAAATTTCATCACCATGCAATTTTTTGCCTTTCTTAGAGTTTTTCGAAAACATTGTTTTTTTTCTTAACTCTCTTCTCTCTATTCTTGTCAGCAAGGCGTCCACTTTGGCGCTTACGCATCGTTTCAGCATAGCAGCCAACTTAAATATTTGTGCATGTTTTGCAAAAGCTTTACGCGAGCAGTTGGGCGAACGCAAAGATAAACAGACGGCTGACAGTTGCACTTAAATAAATTGAAGTACTCGAGCTCGTCGGGCTGCTCGAGCTGCAGCAAATGCAATTACAACGAGTGGCAGCACGAATTCGCGCCCCGTACACGCTCGCCAACGCACGTTGGGTACTTGCTGACTTACACACACAAACACATGCACACATACATACATAGCTAAGTACTTAGTTGCATGTGTGGTACATGGTTTTTGGCTGAAGGTGAAGGTGCTTCAACTTTTGCTCGCATTCTTGCGCGTCTATGTGTGTGTGTGTGTGTGTGTGTGTGTGACTACATTTGCTCGGAAGCATTGAATTTTAATTAAGTTGCAGCATATGTAAATACTTATGTAAATATTTTGTACATGTGTAGCAATCGCTAAAAACAAATAACGAATATTTTTAGCGCAAAACATAGAACTTCAAGTTTTGAGTGGAAATGTTAATTAAATTCTTGTTACAATAAAATTGTACATATGCAGAAAATTCTTAATCGAGTTGGCTTCGCTGATTCATGTAATTTATTATTTGTTAGAAATGAACAATCTCATGTTTTTGTGTTTTTCATTCTTCCTTGTTTTCTCCATGGTTGGGAATTACCTGTTTCAGCATCAATTTTGTGTTTCAAACTCAGTCAAATGGCCAATAAGAGGTGAAAATTGCTGTTTACAACTTTTAGTGTCCATGGAATAGTTTTCACTGAACAACAAAGAACAGTACACAAAGTCTTCATGCAGTCAACCATTCATGTGGCCATTCAAATTCTGCACAAAATCTCTTCACACATTCAACAGAATTTAAGTGAATAAAAGTAAAATATCTTTAAACCAATAAACAATGTTTTTTTTTTTTAGTAAATGCGCAAAAATACCCAAAATGTTTTTGGGGATTACTAAAATTGTTATTATTTTTTTTGTATAAAACTAGCAGCAGCAAGATTACATTACCTGCAAAGTTTCACAATTTTACTTTCCACTTCGTCCTCAAAATTATACCAAGAAAATGATTTCGCAACACCAACATTTATTGCCAGAATTATAGTAAATTTCAGTTAATGAGACGCAACGGCCACAACAATATCGCGCATCTTTTTACTACATAAGCGAGCGTCATTAAATTTTATAGGAAACGCAAGAAAATGCAAATTTGCATTTGAATTTTGTGTAGTTCATTTTTTAATAACTATAAATTGACCATAAATGTGGTTAGTTAGAGCTGAATTAGGGCTATTCGCAGTTATTTAAGAAAGCATGTCCCATTGCTGTTGTTTCCAGATGCTTGAAATGATTTTTCCTAATTCTAAAAAATAACTGAAATTTTCTTTAAAAATGTAACAAACTTTCATCGTTTAGTTAGAGATAAATTAATTAACTCGCTGTTGTTGAGAGAAAACAGTGGGGCAGTGTTGCCAGATGCCTGAAATTACTTACCAATCTAACTATTAACTGAAATTTCCTTTTAAAAATTTAAAAAATTTTATCGAAAATATTTGTTTATATTTATGGTTTTTATTTTGTTTGTATAAATCTGTGGTGTTTTAGACTTAAATAATAAATGAATAAAATAAAAAATTACAAAAATAATAATTTCAATAAAAATTTACAATACGGGAGGGGAGGGAGGTAGTGGCAGAAAATATGAAAAAAAACTAAAATAAAAGAATTAATTATTAAAATTAAATAATAACACTGTGCGTGAAATTTACCCACAAAAATTCAGACATGGGGGGGACCTACAGAGCGACTTTTCATAGGTAGACTGAGTTGAGATCCACCAGACGTTTGGCTGCATTGGCTCTAGTTTGAGAGAAATCCGTCTTTGAAGTTTGCTCATTTTAGTCGTAGATTTTAGCGACGAACGCTTAACCCTTTCGGTTATTCTATGCCATATGGCATAGTCTCTTTTCAGTGCCTGTTTTAGGTCAAAAACTTATGGATACTATATTTTTCAATTTTTGTATTTTTCTCTGAAGATTTTTATACCAAATAATGAAAAAAATATTTGGATTAGTGTACCAAGTAACTTGTAAGGGTTCAGAAAGTGCGCAGTCCTATCGAGCTGCGTATTTTACAAAAAGAGGTCACTTCGTACTTTTATTTATTCTATTACAAAAATCAATTTATTTTATAGGTTTTTGTAAGTAATCTAGTAGGTATTTATTGCTTTAGTAAGTGTTAAAAAAGTTAGATCCCAAATATAGTTTACTAAGGCTGTACGATTTTTTTATTTTTTACTATGCCATATTTCATGATGCCCAAAAACCACTTTTTCGAACAATATTTTAAAAAATTACTTTTGATTATTCATAATGTAGGCTTAAACAGTAATAAAATGGAAAATAATGATTTTAAAGTTAAAAACAAAAAAGAAGTACCGAAAGGGTTAATTAAGGGAAATTAACTAAAAAAATTAATAAAATTTTAAATTTACATAATACAAATTGTAATAAGGTAGGTAGGTGGTAGTGGCCAAGCCCACTTAGGCCATGAAGGCCCATTGCGATACTTCAATCAATCGAGCATTACCGTTCAATCATTGAACTAGTTTGAGCTTTAAGCCTAGAAAAAGAAACATAGAAGACTGTGAATAGTCTTGTCGTCTAGATCCTTTAGATTATTAAAGAAGAAGTTGCCCAGGTAATTAATTCATCCTTCTTCTTGATAAAGCAAGACATGTGCATAGAAGGTGAAGCACGTTTTCTTTCTCTTCTTCGTCTTCCTCCTCGAACTACGATAGACGTGGTTTGAAAACACGCTAAAACAGTCTTTAAGTGTGGGTGCGCACCCTACAGTCACCCGTAAAAACACCAATCATGGTTCTGATCTGGACCCTATTTAGTGATAGAAAGCTAGTAATTTGAGTTTGGCCAAGTTTTTCGCATAGAAACATATCTCTTCCATCAGTCTTTCTAAAATTAGTTTCATGTTTCAGAATTTTAAAAATTTTAGTTTCAGAACTTTAATGGGTATGAAACTTACAGGTTAGAAGAGGAACACCAATCGCTGTCATTTCATAAGGTAACTACTGAGTTGTGCAGTTCCATGGATTGTCCGTATGTCTGGGAACCCAGCAAAGGTGAACCTGAAGTTGCTTGGCAGCCTTGTTGAGAGATTTGCTCCAACTTCGAACTTCCAGAGTCCTAAGAGCGGATGGGCTGTTTAATTATAATCGGGATATCTTGTGCCGATAACCCACTTTCCCTAAGTCAATTGAAATCAGCACAGATTGTTGTGACCTCGGCCTGGAGGACACTGCAGTAATGTGACCGCTGGAGCTTCAAGTTTATATTGAATTCGTTGAAGTATATACTACAACCCACCCTGCCAAGCAACTTGGATCCTTACGTCTATATATGGACATCAACGATTCTGGAGCGAGCGCCCAGTTCCCTCGGTGTTCTAGATGAAATTGAAAGGTGGTAATCCTTAAAGGATCCTTGTGGGGGCCCTATGCTCCAGAGAGGTGTGAACAAGGAAAACAATTAAATCATTGAAGGAGGACCAGAATGTCATGTTATCTACGTCCTGAGATATGCCGTTAAAAAAAAATTGTAAATGGTTGAGTGCCAATGTCGAACGACTTTTCATTGCAAGGAAGCTCAATGACAGCATTGGTGGTTAATTGTCTCTCCAGGATTTCTAATAGAATTGGGTTGAATCATAATGTCCTGAATATTAGTGGAATTAGTCCACTTGTACATAATTTTCCAGATCTGAAATAATGACAAAAAGTTTCATTATTTGCTATGACCATCTGCAAAAATCTATCAAAGGAGGAGTCTCACTAAGGACTCGAAAAATACAGCAACAAAAAATTAAGGTCTGCTAAGGAGTTCTTGCTCCTAAAATTTCTGCTAATTTCGCTCATATTTAGAAGGGAATCTCCTAATTGTCAGCACTGAGATTGAAATGTTAGAAAGCACACATCATACAGCAGATATATCTATCAAACTATATACTTAAGTATAAACGAATCTCAATAATTTAGTTTCACAATTTTCATCAAATATTTAGCAGCTTCTGTCGTTCATGGAACTTTGTCCATTTCTCATCGACGCCTTCATTTGTGCGGCTTCTTGCAAGTGGTTGTAGTGCAATTTCAGCGAAATCTCTCATTGCAATGCAATTCCGACACCTTCTTTAAAAGTTCCTGAGAAGTGCACACATTTTTTAAATGATTTTCGAAACCATTTGCTGATTGTCAGCAGATTAATCAACAGCTTTCGTGCCATGCAATGTGGCCATAAGCCGCATTACTCGAAACTGCTTTCAACAGCTCACCGGCAAAGGCATTTTGTGAGGAAAACATTGCAAGTTGTTTTAGCTTGAAATGGGAAAATGCTGCAGCATTTATTTATCAGAAAAAGGACTCTGACGGTCGGCAAAGCGTTTACGCCGGCGGCAACACTTGAAGACGGCACATTCCAGGGGCGAGTGACAGACATCGGTGTGGTTGGTTGTGGTCGCATTTTTGGCATTCAGCAAAGCACAATTCTCAAAATTTGCGAAACAACTTGTCATCACAGGAAATCACCGCAGCCTTGTGGAATATTCTGCCTGTCGATGGATTGTGCTGTGTCAGAGTAGTCGAGTCGCAGCAATTTTCAAATATTTTCGACCTTTGCATTCCAACTGATTTATGCTGTTCACCTCGAAGCAGTGTGAACAACGAATGGGACAATTATTCACTTTTCATTGAAATTTAAAGCATTTGTCGTGTGACAGCAACTAAAATCAATACAAATCAGCGCAGCGAGCGGCGACATTGGGCGAAATTATGCCAGCGTGCAATTTGCATTCGGCGCAGCGCATAATCGGCAGCCTTGAATTGCGACCGCTGCCGCTGGCGCCGTCGGCGTAATTGAAAGTGGATACCGCTGACTGTCGATGTGCGGGCGCCATTTTGTAATGTCGCTGCATTGTTGTCGCTGACAATGCAATGTCACATTGCTCGGTGACGTGCTGTCACAGCGCACACAAGAAATTTATTGCAAAAGTTATAAAAATGATTTTGTTCGCCGAATGATTGAAACGATGTGCGAATTGGCTCATGGGGCGAGGATGGCAGTGGGAGGAGCAACAGTGGTTGTCCGAAATGCCGCATTTCAATATGGCCGACTTCGCAGCCAACTCGCCTTGAAATAAGCGGCGCCGCTGCTGGCTGCCAGTTGCGCTGTCGTGTCTGCGCCGTCGTAATGAGAAATGTTTCATCAACGTCAGCGGCAACACCCGCGCCGCTGTTGGTCTTTTGTTGTTGTTGTTCTTATTGTTGTTGTCGTTGTCATTGTCAGCGTTTAATTATAACGACGCCCAGCTGTGCGACTGCCATCAGCGACTGCTGACGCTTGATTGCCAACATTGGACACGACGCTGGTCGTAGTCCAGTTAATTGAACTTTGGCAATGATTTAATGCCTGATTAATTAATCGCAAGAAGGCGGCGCATTCGGTCCACCAACACGAACCAATATTTTTTAGTTTAAAGTTTCTAATTAAAATGTGCTCGAGTTTCAAGTATTTTGCGGAAAAATATATTCGAGTACACTGAAAAAAAAATTGAGTTGTGTTAAGTCAGGTAGATGGCTTTGGTAATCTGTATGACGCGTTGTGTTAGAGCAATCGGGTAATACTAGATGGCGTTAGAAAGATAAGATTTCATACTAAAAGAAATTAGCAGACACTTTTGACATTGCCTGATTCGATTTGATTTGAATGCGCATCAAACTTAGACACCAAAAAAGGGAAAATACAACATATTTCAGAGTTTTTCTTTAGTTTGTCGCGTTTTATAAAAGCAATCGGGTTATACACGATGGCATTAGAAAGACACGATTTTGTACGGAATGAACTTCTCAAACAGTTTTGACATTGCTTGACTTGATTTTTTTTGAACGCGCATCAAACTTGGACACCAACAAATGGAAAATGCAATATAATTCACAGTTTTCCATCAGTGTCTTGCGTTGTATAAGTGCAATAGGGTTATACTAGATGGCATTAGAAAGATAAGATTTTGTACTAAAAGAACTCCTTAGACAGTTTTATAATTGCTTGACTCAGTTTTGTTAGAGCCTTTAAGATGGACGCCAGCAAAGAGAAAATGTGCCAAGAAAAACTGTAATAGAGGCATAGAAGCCAGGCGGCTAAAGTTGTAATATCTGAATATGATATTGAATATAGTTCTGATACTGTAACAGCCAATAAAGCGCAATTTTAGTTTCATGACTTCCGTTCCGGTAATTTTGATGTCCAACATGTAACACACTATAGGAGATCAATTGTCGAAAATGTTCAAACAGTTACAGAAATCGTTGGGCTCGACCATCATGAAGGTACTGTTTCGATTGTCGAGGAGCTAAAAACTGTACCGGAAACCATTTGGAGCCACTTGAGTGATGCTAAAATTATGTCTAAAGTTAGGTCTCATACAAGTTAACGCAAAAACCTCGCAACAAAATCGGCAATTGTGGAAAAATTTCGACAAAATCATCGATTCATCGAGTCGAGGAGGAAAAAAAAAATAGTCTGAAATCTCTTCAATAAGGTTGAATACAAAAAGAATCTCGAATCGAATCGATCCAGCTCCGAATCAAAAGGTAACGGGTCATTAAAAGTGCTGGTCGAATGGCGTTGAACCGACCCAAACATTGCTCAAGCCAGAATTCACCATCAGGAAGGTTTAGCTGTGTGTTTGATGAGATTGATAGGGATTGATTGAGTTCATCTACTAAGAACTGCAGTCGCTCACAAGCAGTTAGTTTTCCAAAATAATCCAAACGTGTTCAACTAACTCGACCCATTTCCGAGGCGGATGGTGACCGGTGATGAAAAAAGAATCAAATGCGACAACGCCCAGCGAAAGCAGTCCTCATTGAATGGCTTCGAGCCGACCCAAACAATATTCAAGCCAGATTTTTCCGCCAGGAAGATTTAGCTGTGTGTTTGATGAGATTGACAGGGAATCAACTACAATGAACTGATCCCCTATGGCCAAAGTCTTAATTTGAGAGTATAATGTCAACGGTTGGACCGTCTGAAGGATGCAGTCGCTTAGAAGCGGCCAGTTTTTCAAAAAAATCCAACCATTTTGAAAAATAGAACCATTTCCGAGGCGGATGGTGACCGATGATGAAAAGTGAATAAAGTGCGACAACTTTAAGAGAAAACAGTTGTGATTGAATGGCTTCGAGGCGACCCAAACAATGCCAGCCAACAAAGCTAGAATTTACCACAAGAAAAGTTTAGTTGTGTGTTTGGTGAGATTGACAGGGATTGATTGAGTTAATCTACTAAGAACTGTAGTCGCTTAGAAGCGGTCAGTTTTTCAACAAAATCCAACCATTTTTGAAACGAATTTTTGCTGCTTATGAAAAGTGGATTATCGACGACAGCGTCAAGTGAAAACAGTTGTGGTAGAGTCGAGATGAGGATTATGAAAGGAGGTTACGAAAGTTTTGCTGTGTGTTTGAAGAGATTGACGTCAAGCAAAAACAGTTGTAGTAGAATTGCAATAAGGAGTAACGATCAGGAAAGGTGTTGCTGTGTGTTTGATGAGATTGACAGGCAGTCATCTGCTGCTTGTAGTTTGAAGCTTTTCAAACCAATTTTTCTGCGTGTACTGTACCAGCATTGCAATCGCACTGCTCGACGATTGCTCCATCGACTCATCACACTAATTGAACTTTTCATGGCGAGCTCCTTCGACTTGTTAATTATCTGAGCTGATGTCTGCCATTAGGCGTCCAAATAACCTCGCATTAAGCGTTGGCATTTAAGTACACTAAAAAAGCAAGCAAACATAGTAAATTTAAGCAAGAAAGAAATGAATTGATGACCTTTCGAAAGCGCCGAAAGTTTGTCATAAAAATGCGCCATCAAAGTTTCTTCATTAAATGCTCGCGCGCGCTTGACGCTTTTATTAACCCTTTCTTTATGTCGCTTCTGCTGCTCTTGATGTTGTAGTTGTTGTAGTTGCAGTTGCATCTGCGTTGGCAGCATTTTCAATTTATGTTGTTCACCTGCTGGCATATTGCAGTCGCGCGGTTGTTGCTGTTGAAAATGACACGATGTCGATGATGCGGCAGCTGTTGTTGTTATTGTTGTTGTTGATGTTGATATCCTTGTAGTCCTTGTATTCGTTGTTGTTGTAGTAGTTGGTGTTGCGCTTGAATGGACTCTGCGCTTTTGATTTATTGCCCTGCGCCGAGCACCGAGCGAGGCCTTGAATGAAAAGATGGTTGACGCGGAGCGCAGCGGCAGCGACGTGTACGAAAGCGAGATGAAGCGAGCGAAATGGATTTTCTACGCTTATGACCATCACGTCATAAATAATGTGCAATTTACGTTGTTTTTTTGCATTTGTCTTCTTAATAAAAGCAAACAATGGACACGTTGGCTTCGTATGCGAAGCGAGATTGAAGCGTTTTTTATTGTTGTCAGCCAGTAAAAAACTGCTCCATCATGAACGGTGCTGCGTAATGACACAACGAAGTAACGGACAGTATGAAAAATAAATAAATTCAAATGCGCATTATTTGAACATTTAAAGCATCCATAGTTGATGTGGTCTCGACTGTCGTTCGCCCATTAAAAAAATAGTTGAATGCTTTTGTGTGGTTTTTTATAATAAATAATAAAACGATTCAACTGACCGAGGCGATTCCACTAATGATTGGGTCATTCATTACATACATTTTCATTCTTGAAAAATCGTTTTTCGCCTGAGACCTCATTGTCGCTTTAAGTCTTTAAATATTTTTTTGCATGAATCTGAGCAAAAAAGTTAAATTAAATACATAAAAAAAATTATTTAAAAAAAATCAATTTAAGAAAAAATTTCGTAGATTTCTTAGAGATCAAATCTGAGAACTATCTTCTTCTTCTTTCTCACCTAGTACGTAGACTTGATGTACTTCTGGGACAAAAGCTTCGATACTGGATTGTTTTACTTTCAGATTTGAATTCCATTTGTTTGAAATGTGACTGTAGAATTCATTAAATTTGTTTTTTTGGGGGAGAAAGTAAGAAAAGATGAAAACCAGATCAGTAAAACAACAAATCCGTGGGTCAAGGCTATACCAAATTTCAATGCTGTTGAACTTATAGTTCTGAAGTTACTCAATATTATTGATTTGAGTTGTATGGGTGGTGCCAGAAACATTTGGTAAAATGAAAACATTTTGGTAGATTTTTAAGACGTTCGAATCAGGACCGGAATGAGTCGCTGAAAAAAACAAACATCGATTAAGCTTGAAAAATAAAAAGTGTTTATAAAAAAAACTAAAATTTTGTTGCAGATGTCGAAACTTCAAACAATTCTATGCCAGAAAACATTTTGGTAAATTTTTTAAACGTTCGAATGAGGAACGAAAAGAGTCGCTGAAAAAAAGTCCGCTAAACAAAAATCGATTTCCTGCTAAATACGCTTGAAAGAAACCTTCCCCTACTGAAATAAGCAGGTCCAAAGTTTCAACTATAAATGAGTATTTGACAACTGAGTGTGTTTCCTTCTAGAGTTGCAGTTTTATGAAGTTTGGGTTGCAGATTTTTAAAGTTCAATAAATTTTAGGTTAGAAAAAATGTTGATCAATATTTTTGTTGTTAAAATTTTTGTACCGAAAAGAGTTGCTGAAAAAGGTTGAAAAAAGTTTCTTGAGTCTCTAACTTCAACAGGAAAAAGCAGCAGGAAAATTAAAAAAAAGTTCTTAAAGTCGCTGATAGGTTCATCAGTTGAACCAACGATTTCGTGCAAAATAAGTTTTATGAAAATCTTCAATTATGGCCATTAGTATCCAGAATTTGTGCAAAGTATGAATGGGTTTTAAAGAACTGAGAGGGCAGCCAACTGAACCTAATCAAATCTGCAACCTGAAGTGAAAAGTTGCTCTAATGTCACAACCAACTCGAATGGGTTAAGCGCATTTCTGTAGCGGTTTCCGTTCGTCCTAAGCGAATCGTCAGTGGACCCGAGAACAAAGCGATTTAAAGTGCATTTAATGCTGCATTTGGGTCAAAAGCATTGGCCATAACAGAAAAGTCTTTTGTTATTTCAACCTTTTTTTTTTATTAAGCAAAGCAGCCACAAGTGCGAATTGGCAAGAGCGAAGTATTCAAACAAAGACAACGCCGAGTGGGCAGCAGTGGCGGCTCATTTCAATTACAGCCGCCGCACTGATGTCTTTAATGTGCAAAAATTCAATGCGAACGTGGCCAAAATGGCCAAATGGCCAAAGTGCTCGAAACGAAAAGGTGCTCAGCGCATTTTTAGCTGCAAATCCGCACCAGTCGCTGCTATTTCTATTTCTATTATTGTTGTTTTTTATGCTTTTCATTTATGTCGAATTCTTCTTTGTTTATTACACATTTTTTGCACATTTTGCTTTCATGATTATTTGCCGTATTATTTTTTTTCTTTTTATTTCAATCTTTTTGCTGCTTAAAACTTGCTTTCCGTGAAGCGTTGTGTAAATATTTGCTTTTAATTGTGCAAAATCTTTGTTGCATGAGACTCGTTCTTGTTGCACTTTGGTGCTTTTTAAAGTTTTTTAATTATGCACCTGACTACTGGGTTTGGTTGCAGTTACTTTAAAATGAACACAAATACACAAAGAAACAGAGAAAGAAATATTAATTAAAATTTAAGCACAAATTTGAAGATAATTTCTGAGCTGTAAAAGCTCATTCAAGTCGCATTTACAAGTCCGCAAAACGTTTGCGACTAAACAGCTAAACTGGGTATTTGCTTTCACTGTGTGCCCCCCTCTTTCCACCCTCCTGGGACGCTCTCATTGAAGAGCTGCTTATCCGCTTTGTGCTGAGCAGAGCGACATGCTCGACATTCGCCGCTCAAGCGTGCACTATGCACTTGACTGACGTGTACGACACACGCCACAGCGCCACAAAATATGCAACGACTTGAGTGCGGTCTGGCGTGCATGGCTCGCGCATCTAATCAACAAGCAGCGCCACTGGCGCAACATCAAACAAAATGACTCGCAGCAAGTCGATATCGAGTCTGAAGTAGAGCTTGTCGCATGCTCGCAGCTGCCACTTTGATGTAGCCAAGTGAAATGCGCTTACAACTGGTGGAAGCTGGCCAAAGAGTGGCGACGATTCTGTGAAGCCGATTGAGAACACTTGCACTGAGGGGAGTGAATATTTGCGATGTCTTTGGATCGGATTTATCAGGGCATAAAAGACAAACGGCGAAGTAATTCAAAAACGTATGTGGACAATTATCAAATGTGATTATGGCTTGTGGAGTAGAATTAATAATAAAACATTTCATAAAAGTACTGAAATATGGCCAGATAGCTGAAAATTTCATATAGAAATAAAGTTTCCTGCTTCTCCTGTTTCTTCCGCTGCTTCAAAGCCAAATTTGTCTTGTTTCTGTTAAGATTTTTTAAAGTGGTTTATAGAAGACATACATTAAATTTTCATTAGCTTAAAACGGATTAAATAAATTTTGTATCAATATTTTTTAGTTACAAAATAATTATTGAATATTTATGGAAAAATACAAAATTACCACTTTTTGATTTTATTTTACGATTATTCAAGAAACAGGGTTTTGATCAAACGCGCCCAATTCATAGACTTCAATTAGAACACAAACTTGCTCTGATATCGCTGCAAATTATTGGAAATTACTTTAGTGATAACAATAACAATTTTGTAATTTACTTTGAATTCACTTCTAAAAATATTAATTTGTTGGTGCCTACTTGCATTAAGTCCATGAATCAATCGGAGCTTTTGCTATAAGTTGACAAATAGGTGAAGTTGCTCTCGCATTGATTAAATTTTTCCAAAGTATTTCGAAAAACATTAGCAAAACTACCAACATTCTTAGCTGTTGCTGTCATCTTTCAAAAATTCCAATCAAGAAAACAGCATTCAGAAAAATTTCATCACACTTTTCATTAACTCGAGATTCGAGTCTCGCGTCACTCCGACTTGACGACGCACTCACTGTGATGACGAACAAATGCGAAACGCAATCAAACAATAAAGTTTTCTAATATCCTTTATTATTTACATAGTTTAGTGAAAAGTTTCGAGAAATGCTTTGTCGAACGACTGAGCCACTAATGCATTGCAGAACGCCAGCACCCGGTCCCGCCTCGGCTCCGCTTCGCCCCGACCGCTTTGTTATAATTGTTTTTAATGCAGGCAACAAATAAATCATTCGACGCTCGGTCCGTCGCTGCAGCAACTCGTAGCTCGTAAGTTTTGACGCATTAGTAATGGAAAATGTATTACAGGCTGAGCTGGTTGCCACTGCCGCTGCCGGCGGGCGTAACAAGTTTTGCCAGTTCACAACTTGCGCGATTGTTGCCAAGAAAGCAAAGCAAAACAAAACGCAAAAACCCTAAACTAGAACTCAAGCAAACGCACACCCACACACACACACACACACACACACAGATGCAGCGGGAAAGTTGCCTGAATTTGTATACAGCGCTTTTGGCTTAAACTAATCCGGTTACTAAGCCTTCCGTTTTATTTGTGCGCCAAAGTTCTGCCGCAGTCGTGTGCGTGTGTGTGTGTGTGTGTGTGTGGGTTTGTGTGGAAATCCGATTGCACCTCAGCTAGAAGTAAATCAAACTGAACAGAATTCAGTGCATTAAATTCACTTATTTATGTATTTGTGATTGCAGACATTTTGCCAACATTAGCATTTAATTTTCATTTACTTGGGGCCAAAAAATTATTTCTTGAAGGAATTTAATACGAACATTATTGCTGTCGACTTCAGCATTCATTGGCCCATACATTCGTTCAACTATGGATGAACATAGTCCAGCTATCCAACTTTCAGCTGTTCGAAAACCCAGTTGAGTTTCTTTGCAATACGTAATTTGTACAAACAAATTATTTTTAGGACGAATTGCAAGAGTGAACGCAGAGTTGACTTTCTAAACTCGAAAAGGATCAAATGTATGTACACAACTTTTCGTCTAATACCAATTGAAGCCATATTTGCAACCCAAAAGAGATGAATATTTAAGGGAGAACGGGTGGGGGGAAGTTTGAACCCAAAAGCTCCCCTTGTTTGCATAGCTGAACTACAGTCCTCTGAATCGACCAAGTTGCGCTTTTCATTTAGAAATGAAATCCGGTGGTTTGTGACACCGCTCTGTTCGGTTTTTGGCAGCGACAAGCCAAATGTCATTGAGATCAATTTGTTGTAAAATCGGTACCTCACTTTTTATGAGGTTTTGAAAAAATTAAAACGCATTCTTTATACAAAAAGGAAGGCCGTGTCTCCGTTGGAAGGACCAAGTTGAAGAGGCCCTTTTATCTCTTGGTGTGGCCAGAGCAAAGCAGAGGCGCCTGGAGAGGAGTTTTGCGGCAAGCCGTAACCCGATAACGGGTTGTTATGGCCAGTTAAGTAAGTAAGTCTCGCGAATGCAAAGAGATGGTTAGGGAGTTGGCTCATTGGGTCAGTGGATGTGGATGTGGATGGTAATGAACGAGCCATTGACTTGGAGCGGATAGGATCCACCTTTGATGAGAGTGAAACGTTGGTGGTTGACGCTCGATTAAGCTCAATGAAAAGTTTGGCCTCTGAGAAGTATAGAGAATAGATAGTTGAGATCGAAACCCTACAAAAATAGCAAATCACTTCAGACCATCTACAATACAAACGGATCCGAGGACCTCTTAAACAGAGGATGTCTACATGAACAGACATAAGAAGAAGAGCAGATCCGCCGACTTGTTAAACAGAGGATGTCTGCATGAACAGACAGAAGAAGAAGCAGAACCGTTCCGCGGACCTCTTAAATAGAGGATGTCTGCATATAGCGAGGCTTACAGGGGTTACTTACCAGTTGGAGAACACCTTTCAATGCCTACGAGAAAGAACCATCTTCCACTCTTTCAGTGCCTGCAAGGCTCTGTAGAGAAGAATGTGGAAAAAGAAAGTGACAAATGAAAAAAAGTTAATTTCCTCAACAAGAGAAAAGAAGCTGACGTTGTGAAATTCATTTTAGATTCACTTCTTCAATTCATTAACCTCTCGAAGTGGCTGTAAGGAGCAGATCACCGAGAGGGTTAACCACATTAAGCAATAATAACAGAGAATAGTGAAAAATTACGCACAGGCGCTAAAAGGATGCGCCACCACTCTAACCAACCTATGAAAATAGTCTGCAAAATTTCCGACTTTCGACTTCAACATGAAGATGGGGCACTGGTCAACAAAAAGTAAGGAATCTTTTTGCGCCTCTTTTAAAAGGTACTCACCAAAGATTTACTTTTTTCGGATGTGCAGTTGTTGTTTGTAAAAGCTTTGAGTTAGGCGATGTGAGTGTTGAACGCTGACAAATTTAACGCTGTGTGCTTCATTCGCTAACGTTAAATTTTGACCAGCTGAACTAAAATGTGAACATATCAGCTGGGAAGACGAAGAATTTTCGAAGAATTCTCAACACCGACAAGTACATGTCTCGAATTTACCAAATGGTGCTAGACAACTGTAGAAATTTCGAATTGAAAATTTTAATAATTTGAAAGGTTCTAAGTAGTAAAAATGGTCGGAAAACGTCCAGGAGAGGGGCAGTAATGGTCGGAATACGTTGAGGGGGGGGGGGGTGGGAAGACGAGGTCTAGCCATGGAGAAGGTTGAACTGAGGGAGTTGGCAGAGGCTATGAAAAAATATGAAATATATGAAATCAAGCACTGACGCACGCAAGGGGGCTGTGGGGATTTAAGTCTCTCGAAAAATGTTGGAAGAAATGCGTAGACTTACAAGGAGACCATTTTGAAAAATAAAAAAAATTCTTGTATCCTTGTTAGGTCTGAAACTTTTCAAACTACCTTTGTCTCCTCGTATCTCAGGCAGACAAAGGCATTGTAGGCGTTGATTATTTCAAGATTGTTCAAGAAATTTTGGACAGCATAGTTTGCTTTCAATCACTGCTTGAAACTTGAACTAAGCTTTGAATGAACATGAATTGCAAAAGCTGTGGATGAAATTAAATCCATTTACCTTGATGAGTCTATCGGTAGGTTAATAAGTCGTGGAGACTTCCAGATATCCTAGGATGTTTTTTATTCCTCAGCTTGCTAGTTTCTTGTTTGCATGGTTTCATGCAAAGACTATACATGAAATACAGTGATATACAGCGATCGTCTGAAGGCATCAAGCGATCTTACAAGCTGTGGGAAACGTGACGAAATTGTCTGATTCATTGCGTACACTTTCAGCTGCCGCTTCTATATTTTTCTAACTACGACCTGGGTGCGATCTTTTAGTTGATCATTATTCAATAATGAATGTTGGGTTACAAATTGTTCGATGGTACAGTCGATTATGTGGACCATTCAATTCACTAAACACGCGAAAAACATTTATCGTAAAACACTTCTTTTCTGCCAAATTTCGAACTAATGAAATGTCAAACAATACTGAACAACAATACAACAACAATCCTTACAGATTGACGCAACTTGACGCCTATTACCCACTAACAAACTTCCAAATAAATCGCCCTATGGAATTGAAAATGAATCGTTCTATAGAATAGAAAATGCGCTTCGACAATGATGAAATGTTTATTCAAATGGTTGAAATGCCAATTGAAAGTCAAAATTGACAGTTGACAGGCAAAAGCCGATTCGGAATTCGGCTACGAATGAATTTCGCATGATGGACGTGACATGACATGATGTTGAATTTCAAGTGTTCCACACACGTTAACGTTTACGCAACACATCGGCCAGACACAACACCTGCACGCGGAAAAGCAAACAGGCCACACGAAAGGTCCTTGGCACCACACGACCAAAGCAACAAAGCGGCAAAGCAGCAATGCGGCGAAAATCAATAAGGCGGTGCTTGCGTGCGCCGCGGCAGCGCGTTGCCAAATAAATAGCGACACAAAATCATTAGACTAAAATATTTATGCGGTACAACAAAAACAACAAGCAAGTAACACAAGTCATGTAGTGGCGGAAATTCACACATAAACCGCAAGCAGCCATCAAATTTATATGCCAACCACGTTAAGACAAAAGCGGCCGACAGGTCGCCATGATCGAAATTGTTTGGCATACAACGAATATGAAAAAAAAGAAAACAAAATAAGTGAAGAATAATGTGGCATGTGGCATCGGAAACGTGTTGGCGACTTTCGGAAATTCGCCTAAAATGCCCCAAACAAAAAAATAAAAATAAAAAATGCCACCAAATGTTGAGCGCCAGTTCTAGTGTTTTTTGTTGATGTTGTTTTTCTTAATAATGGCGGCTATTTGAATACGTTTCCGTTGGCATTGCGTGCCAGGTGGCAAAAATGCCAGTCGAACAGCATTTACAGTTATGTATATTCAATAAAATGGCTTGCGGCGAAAATGTTTTGCATCCGTTGCCGGGTTAATGCCGCTGACGGACTTAAAGCCGCCAAAAATTAGTCGATGATTAATGCATTACCGGCCATGATTGATGGCTGCGGCGGGTGGCGCGCAGCGAGCGGCGCGGATCTTCGGCGAATAATTGGATCGATAGTGTTGGTGTTTTATCAATACGAGACTCAAGGTCAGCCGCAACGATTTTGCGTGGTGCGGCGAAAGACATTAGTAGGAAGGAGGGGGGAAATGAAGGAATTAAAATTTGAATGAATTTTAAGTGTGATTTTAAAAGGAGAAAAAAGGAACAAAGAAACCAACTCACGTGGGTGCAGAGAAATGGGAACAAACGGAAGATCAGGTGGGTGAAATGAGGCGAACTAAGAAATAAGGAAAAAATATTTTTTCGAATACTGACGATTTATACATAAATAAGTTCCATATTTTTTTTTAATATTTTTATATTTTCTTTATATTTTTTATATTTTCTATATTTTTCTATGAATTTTTCTGGGCACTTTAAAACCCCATAATAGATGTTTTTTTTTAAATATATTTTTTATTTATCTAAAACTCTTTTTGACACTTCAAAAAGATAATACAAAATTATTTATTTTTTTTATATATTTTCTATATTTTTAAAACCCATTTTAAATGTGGTTTTTTTATACATATTTTTTATTTTACTAAATATTATTTGGGGACTTTAAAAAGAGAATACAAATTATTAATTTTGTTAAAATATTGTCTATATTTTTAAAACCCATACTAAATGTTGTTTTTTAATATATATTTTTTATTTTTCTGCAAGTTTTTCGGGAACTTTAAAAAGAGAAATTATTTACAAATTATTACTTTTTTAATATATTTTCTATATTTTTAAAACCAAGAATAGATGTTGTTTTTTAATATATTTTTAATTTTTATAAAAAAAACTTTTTAGGGACTTTAAAAAGAGAATACAAATTATTAATTTTTTAAATTTATTTTCTATGTTTTTAATTTTTTTTTTCATTTTAAAAAGCCATATTGCAGCAACATTGTTTATAAAACTAAACAAAGGAAATAAGGATTCAGCGGCAATTCAGTCGTATGTGAAATTGACACGAATTCCATACAGGTTGCCCGCAAAGCTTTGGCCGATTTCAGCGAGTCTAATGTCGCTGTGACATGCAACTTTTTTGCGCTACTTAGCAGTTAATGCAAATGTTGGCAATTTAACAGTTTAAAATGCAATTTTCCATTTAATTATTAAGTGATTGCATGCTTTTTTTGAAATGTTTCTATGTACATAAAAAGTTCTCTGTACTTTTTAGTAAATAGGTAACAAAGTTAGAGAGTAGTTGATAGTTTAAATCTATGAATGAATGTTAAGAATTGTTTAAAATCCCCTGAAGCTCCGGTGATACATTTCTGACTTATTCTGACAACCTCGGACCCCGGACCTCGCATCAACTTGGATAGCCTGTAGAACAAAGCCAAAGTTATAAAATCGTTGGTTCAACGAGTTTGTAGTAAGGCTTGTTGTAGGAGTTTTCAGTGGGTCCCAGTGGTGTTGTTGACCCAATAATTCAACGATGACTCATACCTACAAGGACTCTCATACTTACAAGGACTCAATCACAATGGCCCTAACAGGGTTTCCTTCATACTTAGCTACTACTAAGTTCCTTAGTAGGGACATAGGACTATAGTCGTAGTGACTATGGACTACAGTCGTAGTGACTCAGGTATTTGAGGTCATTCAAAGCTTCTCTTCCCTCAGTTTTATTAGTAACCTTGCATAGCTTTCTATCCTAAACGGAACCACAGAATCTATTTAGATTTCTTCGAAGGGTAGATTGAAAGGACAGTAGAATGAGACCTCTGAACATGGCGGGGACGTTGCACAACGAATCAATATCCAGTGGCTAAACTTATCCATGTCTTCCGTATCGACAATTAAGCATCGGCGAAAGAGGTGTTCGATGTGGTAGTTGGGATGGACAGTGAAGAAGAAGACCGTGTCTCTGGTCAAAGGATAAAGTTGAGGACGTTTGTTTGAACTTCTTGGTGTGACCAACTGGAGAAGGCGCGCACACAGCAAGCAAGTCTGGGGAGAATTTTTGTGGCAGGCGGTAAGACTTCAACGGGTTGTTGTGGCTAATTAAGTTTTTAAATGAAATGAGACCTCAGGATTACAGAAAAATCGATGCATACATATATCTTTAAGTGCTCTCTTTATTGTTCTTAAAACAATGGGAATCTTGCGCATACGGTTTCAAAGCTTAGCTGAACTGAACTCTAAATATTTGACTAAGTATTTGTCTACATAAAAATTATTTCTTTTTTATTAATTTATCAGCTTTTCTCCTTCAAAATTAAAATTTTTAAATTTAATTTACTGTGCTCCGGTCAATAGCGCCCAATTAGTAGTTCAAACTTTCCAAATTTCTGTTTGTTACAAAAAATGTCTTTGGTAAATATGGTTTCAAATGCCAAAAAAGCTCAAACGCAGCCTCATACCCCTTAAAATACATTTTTGTGTTCCCCACTGACTTAAGTAAAAATATAAAAATATTAAGAAATAATTATAAAAATTCTCATTCAACTTGTATATTGCTACGTAAATCCTCCCAAAGACCAGCAACATTCGTTTTGTTTTGTTTTATGCTAAAAACTTTTAGTGCATTGAAGCCGTTCGCACTTCCACATCACTTGAAAATCACAGCAACACTGAAAGCGTTCAATTTCGAATTCGAGTGCTCATTAGTTGCTCACAACAAAATAGACACCAGTACTTGTCTGGTTTTTGTATTAGTGCTGAAGGACTTTTCGAGCATAACTAAATACATACAGACACGTAAAACGTGAAACATGAAAACTTTAATGAAATTTAAGGTGAAAAATGTTAAAGTGGAGCAAATGGAATACACGGTGCCTCTTGGCAATTCGAAGTAGAGAGCACTAATGCGAAATTGTGCCACTTCGAAAAATGTCAACATACAATAAAGTTAACATTTTCAGAGATGCAACAGGACGTCTAACAGTGGGGAGGCAGAAACTGTTAAGACTTCGAAATATCATGAAACTCTCGCATGTTGTAGGTTTTGTGCGTTGACTGCGCTCTCTGTTAGCTGAGCAGAATTAACAGTTATGCGATATGTTGGAGTTGAGCGACATGGTACAGTAATACGATATATGACCGTTTAACGATATGTTGGAGTGGTCTTCATTTGCGATACTATGAGATGCAGAAAATGTTAATGTAAATTTGTAGATTCAGAAAGTATGGTAAGTTTTGCGGTATTAGAACAGTGCAAAGGAGTGTTTAGAAATTTACTGTTTGCCCGGACATTTGTTAAGAATCGTAAGCGTTAATAGAGTCATTTATGATCTGTACTAGTGATCGGCTACAATTCCAGTGACACTTTAGGCCCGCTTACGCGAGACTAAGGTCTAGCTTCCCGCAACCACCCGTGTTGTGCGTGTGAATTTGTACGAGGGTGGAAGGGTCCTACAGTTTTATGCCGGTTCCGAACGGCAGGTTGGGAGCTTTTTCATAGGCAATTTTTACCCTCAGAGGTTTGCCATTTCCAGCTGAGAGGACAGCCACCGAAAGAGAAAACGAGTTTCCCGTTATTTTTTTTTAGGTGTTACTACATGCAGTATTCGATCTTGCGTCGCTCTGCATTCGACTCGCTGGACCGCGCACTAACCAACTGAGCCACGGCGGCTTAATTTAAGCATTAATTTAAATGCTTCGGTTAAAGTTTAACCGTAGATCGAGCTTCACAAAAATTAAGGAATCCTATCCTATGTATAAAAGGAGAGAATTATAAACTTTTCAATTTTCTCAAGACTTCTTTCTTAAAAAAGTGTGAAAGATGGTTTTAAACAAGCATAATCCCAACACAAACAAAGTCACAAGGTTAGGTTAAATTATATATATATAAATATATCCTGAAAAAAGTTATGATAAAAAAAAAACCAAATGTATCATTTTTTGATACAAAAGCTCGATCTACGGTTAAACTTTTTTAAAACAAAAGTTAATATCTGATCTTTGTTCGATGCTCACTTTTGTACGACGACACAAACATACTTTCACTTCAGATGCAATAACTTTCAGTGCTTTCAGTGCACGACATTTCATGAAATGTTTACTAAAAATCGGGAAATATATTAATTTCCAATGCAGTAAGTCACATAAGCCACCACAAAATGCCCTATTGGGAAGTGCACTTTACTTTAAAAAACTCGTAGTACTAAACTGGCAAACACAAATTTTTTAACCCCCCCCATGACCAAGTGCTGGCTACGCCCCTGCCCAGACACCAAATTGATATGAAACCTGCGGGTTGCGGCTCATGTTTCCTTTGCCACACGACATTGTAGGACATTTTTGAATGAAATACAGTTCAATACAAAAGCCTCCTGGATGTCTGTTAGCATTGCAAGCAAAATTTGAAGCAAAACTTAAAGCTTGAAACACACTTCAGTAGTCAGACAGTCCATATGATTCAATGGTACTCAGCTCTGAGCTGTACACTCCAGCTTCAACTCTCTTCTCGTCTTCTTGGAGTCACCAGCGAATATGTTGACGGTATTGGGACTCGGTACTAAGTCAAGTCTCTCTTGATCGTCATTTTGATGTGTTTTCCAAAGTGCAGATTCAGAATGATGTAATCATGGTTTACCACCGACTGAACTGTGTTCAAAGCCTGGAATACCTCTGAACTGACCTGCTCTGAACTACCCTGCGGTTGTTAACCTCACTGAGGAATTAGTTGCCAAATGCTTCGCATAGAAGTCAAACAGGTTGTTTTTTGGTTTGAACCCGATATAATAAAGTGCTGCAAGTCGCTGGACATTCACTTAGAATGTTGTTCTCCTTACTGTGGTTCACCAAAGCACAATTGAAGAGGCCTCACTGTAGCTGCATAGCACCAATGCACGAGAAAATGTGACTGGCTCAAAGCTATGAGAGGAACAATTTAAGTAGATTTAAGGGCTTTTCTAAGCTTACCCCATATCACAAGTTAGACTTAATTTTTTTATTATTAACTTATTTTTTTACATAGATAGCAAAATTTTCATATTTTAAAGTAAATGTAATAATTTACTTGTGCGATTTTTGTGATTCTAAACGGCTTCATGTAGATAGCGATAAAATTATTCGAGCGTTTTGCCAGCCCGAGCTAGGATTCGAACCTAGAGCCTCGGTAAGTGCAGTGATCCTCAAGTCAAAGTGTTAACTCTCATGCAGAAGGAAATACATAAAAATGTTTAAAGTCAAAATTTTTGTATACATTTTCATTGAGCTGATATGATAAAAATATATTAATGTGAGGTGCTATTCTAAACCAGTGATGACAATTCTGCTACTCGCTACAAATATATTTAAATGTCAGCGTCGCTGCTACTCGCGAGTAGCGCAATGGTCACCACTGTTTTGGAATGGCACTGTTAATGGCAATTGTTATAAATTTTTTTCACTCCTTAGAGAATAGAAAATAAAGAGTTGGTAATTATTGAAATGACGCCTTGTTCAGCTGCAAACTGCCGCCAACGATCGCTAACTGGTGCCATGGCGTGCGACTGCCATATTTAAAAACTGTGCATTTTTAAATTAAAACGACACACACATACAAATACACTTACAGGTACTCAAACACACACATACGGTTAAAGGTGGTTGGCTTCTATTGACTTTCACATAAAATAATATTTTCGAAACACAAATAAATTAAAATTTCGTATACCATAAAATGATAAATTTTTAATCAAATCAACAGCAGTCAGCAACGAGTGTTGGCTGCCGCCTCTTAACTGCAAATATTTAAAAGCATTATTGCAATGAAAAAAAAATGTGGAACATATATAAATGAAAGAGGAAAAATTCCGAAACAAAAAAATGTGCATAAATTATTCATGCAATTTTCTCTAATACCGCAGGGCATAGTCACACGCACATACACACACACGCATGCACGCACACGCACACAGACGCGCGCATAAACCCAGCGTTTGCTCCAAAGTGCCCACAACTGTGTTTGTTTCTTTTTCACAGTTTCTAATAGAATAGCAAAAACGTTACGAGCGCCAAACACACAAAATAAAACGTGCAAAATGAAAGAAAACAATTTGAAATATAAAAACCAAAAAAAAACTGCTCAACATGTTTGTGTTGCATGCGTGTTGTGTTTGTTTTTAAAGCGCGCAATCGGGTTTGAAAAGCCAAATGAGTGTAATAAGTGTTTGTTGTTGTTGTTGTGTGTTAGCTGTTTTTATTTATTTGTGAATTTTCCCCAACACGTTTAACGTCACTGGGAAAAATACATAAATCCAAAACAGATAAGAAAACAGCGATTTCTTGAATTAAAAAACAAATAAATACAATAAAACTCTAGTAAAGTTTTTCCTTCTTACTCCGCTTGGGAGTATAAAGCCCCAACCATGTCGTGTGTTGGGTACATTAACCGATTTGGATTCAGGCAGAATTCATGATAAACCTATTGCTTGTAGTGCCAGAAGGGGGGCTGCCATTTGTTGTACTCTAGGAGAGTCACCTCCGTATGTGAAAGTTTATTACTGGGTTGTGTTGAACGCCTTCTACACATTTGTTGGTGCTAGACAGAAGGTGTTCTTGGATAACGCAGAGGTTTTTGTCTTTGATGAGCTTATTTGGGATGATGTATGTGATGCGACATATTTCTGTTAGTCCAAATTGGCACTGCAAGTGGTGTTGTTGTAGCTGTACTGCTACTGGGTATAAAAATTCGCTCGAGCTGCTGATCACAACTGATTGGAGTAGGAAATTTTGGATTAGAAAGATAAGGAGATAAATAGAAAGAAAGAGACGAAAAAAAGAAGGAGAAAAAATGTACAGATTTGTCTGGGTAAGAAAAAAAATTGAAAATTAAAAAAAAAAATATTAAAAAAAAGTTTTTTTAATAAAAAATTTATTATTTTTGAAAGGCAAGCCAAGTGGGAATTGGACCACTGCCTCTGGGATGAACGTAGTCAATTTAAAGATTTTATTTCATATCATGTTTGACGAAACGGTTATCCATGCATTCATCATTTACACAGATGTCAAGTCAATTACATCTTGAGACACATTAAGACAAGCGTTCCTCAAAAAGGTGTCCTATGACCTCGTTGAATCACACATTCTTCGAAGATATAAGATGCCTCATACCGAAAATGCGGTTGCTCTCATCAGAAGAATTCAAAATTATTTGGCATCAACAATTCGTGAACGCTTATCTAAAGAATCAGTGCCTAAAGAACCAAAAAAACGAATGATGAGTCTTCTAGCCCCACAACAACGCAGGAAACAAGTATGTAAACTTTAACGAAAAATAAAAAGCTATGAAGTAACCACATAAATATGATTTTTTCTATTTTGAGCCAATCGGTAAAAGTTGGGTTTTACAACCGTAAATGATTCGTTGGAAGTACATGATTATAGTTTGAACAAATCTCATGTACGGAGCACTGCTTTGGTAACTGATACTCGAGAAGAACCACAATATCCACAAACTTACAAAATTACCTCTGTAGTCGGATATCTGATCTGATATCTGTAGGGGATAACATACATTGGGATAACAGGGGCCATAAATTTCGACTCTTACGACTTCATCGAATCGAATTATTTTTAAGGCGGAGAGCCTCTTTGAGCGTTTTGAGACAGAGACCATCGTCTGAATAGATGGAAAGGCCATTCGGTCCAGTGGACTTAAGCGACGATGATAAGTTGATCACGCTCTCCTCTTCCCGAAGGGATAGGAAGCGGCACTCATCAACTTTTACGAAGATAGAAGTCTCCCTGTACACGAAAGGTTTAAAGATGGACTGTGGGTTTGGGACATTGATTTAGAAAAAGCCCTTTAGCGAAGGATTTTGCAATAAGGAACGCCCGCAGCATTCGTCTACAACAAAATGTTTGGGTAAGGGACACGAACAGTTCAAAGATGGACTGTAAGATTGGATCAGGGGTCCACTTCAGAGATCTACTAAAAAAAAGTCTTTAACTTTTTGCTATAAGGAAAGCCTCCAGTATTCTTCTACAGCAAAACATTCGGTGGCCTTAGGACACTCGACAAGCTTATAGCAAAAATCCAAATTAGTCAGAGACTATAAGTTGCTGTGGTTGCTGGTCTGTCAACTGGACCTCCACATGTCTTGGATACCAAATCAAGCGGGCACCCACGGAAAGGATTCGGCACATAAACTGGGTATTTGAAGTGTAAAACTAAGAGTACTCCCTGCTTATAGCGGATAGTTGGTGGCCAAATCTTTTCAGCTATAGAGTGGCTCGACAGATTTGATCACACAAAAATTTACGCAGAACAAACGATTTGCTGCTAAATTCTTGTGGAAATGTCTCGAATCTGATGGCAGTGACCACGGGTCACTGATCAATTGGCAAGATTAGGAAATCCCCACAATTGTTTTTGCAGAAGTTTAGGCAAGAAAACGAGTGTGAAACACTTGAATACTTTCTTTGCGGTTGTCCTGCATTGGAATTAAAAATACACAATTTTTTAGGAAACAGTCTAATTGACTCTCCAGCCAATCTGTCAAGGACGATTGAAATGCCCCAAGTCCCATCTGGACAACGTTGGTTGGCTGCAATGTTTCGGCTTCTCTCCCACATGGGGAAGACCTATATGAGGAAGCGACCTTAAAACAGTACACTTGTATTAACGAAATCAGTGAACTCGCAGTTGTTGTGTTGAAATTCTTATAAAATTTTTAACAAATTTTTGTATTTTTTTATTACAATTTGCATGAATTTTTAAATACATAAAACAAAGCAAATATTTTTTTACAATTTTTTTTCTCAATTTACCATCATGTGCTGCCAACTTTTGTGCGTAATGGAGAAAGGTAAGTATCAGTTGTCCGATAATTTAATGCTTCATTATTCGCAATGCAAAGTGTGGCAGTTGGCACTGTGTGCGTCCGTGTGCGCCCTGAGTCGGGCCTGGCTTGTGATTTTTGAATTGCGAACGGCATCAGGCACTGACACCAGCACTGGTCGATGGTCCAGTACGAGCTGCCGTGTGCATCACCAGCGCTGGTCGGCAAAATGTCACGTCGCTTGTATTGTGGTCAACATTATTAGATGGTGTAGTGGCGCTGCGGGCACACGGAGCCGGCGACTGCATGCCAAACTCTTTCAATTTGAGTGCAACCAATACACACTAACACGTAGTCATTGAAAATGTATGGCCACGAGCTGTGTGGCCGAGAGTGAGCGCTTGTGTGTGTGTGTGTGTGTGTTTGAGTCGAGCATTTGTTTGAATTGTGGCAATAATTGTGTGTGTCTCGTTGTGGGAACATTGCAGGCGCCGGAAATGGCTGTTGACCACAGCAAGGAACGGCTTTCAAAAATATGAGCAACGTTCGCCAATCGGGCATTTGCTCGTTGCCGTAGTGCTGCATCGATTGCTTGAGCGGATCAAATTGATTCAATTGTTGCGGGGACTTGGGGGCACGCACGTACGTGACGTTGTGTTGTGCTGCATGCGACATGTAAGCTGCATTTTTCATAAATCTCACATCTCACGTGAGTGTTCGAGTGCGAGTGTGTGCGTGTGTGCTGCATGGCACTTTGCCGCTTTTCTGTTTCCTTCTACAGTTCCGCTTCTGGCAGGCAAATTGCTTGTTTCCAACTCGTTTTGTGTATTTTCATAATTTTGCATTTTAAAGTTGGTGCACTTTTGACGTTGGTTAAAATTCATCAAAAATATGTAAACAGTGAAGGATTACAAAAATTGACAATATTACTTGGAATTGAAAGATATGAAAGGATTAATGATGAATCAGTTTAGATGGAAAATATTGGCAACAGAATAGATATAACGTTTGACAGTCCAGTGGGAAAAATGATGAGACGCAGTGGCGTCCCCAGGGGGGGGATTAGGGGGATGTATCCCCCCCTTGGTCGGAGAATTCACTTATGCAATTTGCTATAACAATATGGAATTGTGAAACATTTTTACTATTTGCTTTATCGCTTCTGTAATCACCCACTTAAAACCTAATAACTGAACCTCCCATGATCTGGCCAGACCATAATGTGAACAAGATGATAGTCGAGGATTGTTGTTAAGGATATAAAAAAACCAGAAAGTGTGAATACAATGATTTCTTTTGCTTGTCTACATTATTTTTACGTAAAACGGTGAAAATATACTAGAATAATTAAGTAAATAGCGAGTTTCAACTTTAATGAGTTAATTTTGAAATTAAAAAAATACGGCAGTAAAGCAAAAAAATAAAAAAAATGTATAAATGTAAAATACGTTACTTATGGATCTACTTCAGCTGCTTGACCAATGCAATTATTTCAACAATATAATGCAGTATCATGACTATACCACATTGAGATTTTACATTCGACACATACAAATCGGGTTTTGATATATATATTTCTGGATTCCTTGCACTGTTAATAATTCTGAACTGCTTTGCCAAAGAAAAATATGCAAAACATGCTCTACATGTTGTTGTTCATGCTGAACTGGCCGGATATCTTTCTCCTTGTCGCCTTCGTCGTTGCTATCTTCACATTGAACTATCTAAACGACCATTTTTTCTATCAGTATCAGAAGCTTCGTTTTGTTCAGGGCCAAATGAAAGCGTGAAATTGGCAGCACCGTTATTATTGCCTCTCGCAGCAAATTATTTAATATCTTAAATTCGTTGCTCTAAAGCATAAGTTTCCGCTATTGCTAAGGAAATTTTTTTAGAGATTTTCCTCTCTGATTTAACTCCAGCGTCGAAGTTCAAAAACAATGTCCACCTGATTCTCAAAATAGCATTCTCTTCCTTTCATCTCTGTCACAGAAAACACCCAATCGAATTGGAAAATGGATAAGTATTAATTTTGAATATGTTCCAACATTATTTTCCAACAAAAATTATAATTTATTAACCCAAAGAAAATAAAAGCCAAGGCGAACGAAAAACACTTGGACCAGGTACATTTTGCGCCAGCTAATTTACGTCACTATTAACGGGATGGCACGAAAAAAGTGCTTCAAATCGGGTCAGATGGAAAAACCTAGTTGAAAATATATACATATATAATATAAAAAAATATTTATTAACAATTCTGACAATAATTACGTCGAAAATAACAAAAAAAAACTGAAAATAACTGGCAAATTTGTATGCAAATGCACCATGGTCTGGCCAAGCCATGGTTTTGGGTTTTGTGCTTAGAAAGGATCAGTTAAGGATATCATGAAATTTGAGCTCGATAGCTTAATTACAACATTACTAAAGTGGATCCAAAGTTCAATATGGTCTGGCCAGAACCGGATACCCGCAGAAGGGTTAAGAATAAATGAATAAAAAAAATCAGCATTGCATTTGTTCTCGCAGAATAGTTGTATTTTCAATGTTCCCAACAGTGTCGACTATTTACCAAAATAGTAATCAAACGCAGGCTTCATGCCAACCCTGCATCAGCTGTTGAAATTAAAAAAAAATTCACTTATATAGTTTTGGTAAATTGCGGGTAAACATGGAAACATGGTCACCTCTATCATAATTAAATTTCAGAACGTCATACATTTTGTAAATGTTTGATTTCTTTTACATAGCTGGTGTGCTTTTTAAAATACGTCTTTTGAGTTTTTCGTAATTCTATTAGCAGTTGTTTTCGAAATGTCATAACTTAAAACAAACTTGAATTTTTTGGTTGGGATTTTATGACTTAAAAATACATGTCACTTGAATTTTGTGTTTTAAGAAGTTTATGTTAGTATATGTACACCTAAGTCTGTTTTTACACGGTAGATTGGTTCCAGAAGAAGCCGTGTAAAAAAAAACCGTGTAAAAAAAGACATTGATCGTATACAAAAATGGGTGATTTGTTCCTAATCTCTAAAACCTATTAAAATTTCTTTACCAAACACGTCTTATTGCATTGACAGTTCACAAAATATTAACACGTTTCAATTGCTCTGACCAGTAAATTTTATTGTATGCACATAAAGGGAATTCCCCTAAATTAGTGCTATTCACATTTGCTTTGACCAGTAAAAATTGCTTGTACGCGCTAAAAGGGAATTCACTTAAATCTTTAAGCTAGTGTTCGCAAACTATCGATAGCACTATCGATACTATCGATGGTTTCAGACTTTTTTCTTTCATAAATACTTTTTTGTGATATGAACATACTTCGCAAAAATTAAATTTGACAAAAAAAATTTAAGTACATAAAATTTCAAATCGTGCTAAATGGAATAAAATCGTGTAAAAAAATTAAAAATATTCAATTTTCAAACCGTGTTATATCAAAACCGTGTAAAAAAAGACCGTGTAAAAACAGACTTAGGTGTATACATATATGTATGTATGTACAATTTTATTCAACATGTATTAAAAATAATACGCAAAGATGAAAGTATAAAAATGGCGTTAAACTGCATTTTTTGCATATCCCCCCCCTTCCCGAAATCCTGGGGACGCCACTGATGAGACGGCTGATAAAATTTTCAATGCGTTTGCCTCGCGTTCTGTGGAATCAGGGTCCAGATTTTTTACTGTAGGAAGAAAACTTTTTTTTGGAATTTGAAGATTTAGTTAAATTTTTAAGCAGATTGGAATGATTCAGGGAACAGTGCTCAGAGGTCTGAGTTTCATATTTGGATTGTTGGTTTCGACAAAATAAAAAGCAGTATAAAAAGTTATTTAAAGAACATCGAAATCTTGTGTCCAAACATAGAATCACCTTGGATCTATGGGTCCTCATTAATGATTCCTTAAATGATTTAGTTGTAAAAACCATCGAAATTCTGTGTGCAGACATCAAATCTTCGCCAATAATTCTTTGAATAATTAGGCAGTTTTAAAAACAGAAATTTTATTTCCAAACATCGAACCGTGTTGGATCTATGACTCTTTATGAATGATTCTCTAAAAGATTCAGTTTTAGAAAAACATCGAAATTTTGTGTACAAACATCGAATCTTCATGAATAAATCTCTGTGTGCAGACTTCGAAGTTATAAAAATCATAGAAATTGTATTTCCAAACATCAAACCGTGTTCAATATTTGAATCGTTATTAATTATTCCCTGCAATGATTCAGTTGTAAAAAAGCATCGCGAATGATTCTTTAAATGATTCAGTTGTAAAAAAAAATCTAAATTTTGGGTGCAAACATCGAACCTTCACCAATATTTCTTTGAAAAATTAGTCAGTTACAAAAAACATAGAAATTGTATTTCCAAACATCGAATCTTCATGAATAATTTTTTAATAATTAGTCAGTTATAAAAAACATCGAAAGTTTGTTTACAAACATCGAATCTTCATTAATAATTCTCTGAATAACTAATCAGTTTCAAAAGAAAAGTCGAATTTTCATGAATAATTTTTTGAAAAATTGATCAGTTGAAGAAACATCGAAATTTTATGTACAAACATCGAACCGAATAATTTATGATTATTCATTAATAAATCCCCAAAATGATTAGTCAGTTGTGGAAAAACATCGAAGCTCTGTGTACAAACATCGAATCTTCATGAATAATTCTCCGAATAATGAAAAAGTGTATGCAATTTTGTTTAAAAACATCGAATCTTCATGAATAATTCTCTGAATAATTAATCAGTTATAAAAGAAAACATCAAAATTCTTTGCGCAGACATCGAATCTTCACCAATAATATTCTGAATAATTAGTCAGTTATAAACAACATAGAACGTTTATTTCCAAACATCGAACCGTGTTGGATCTATGAATCTGCATGAGTGATTATCTTAATGGTTCGGTTGTAAACAACATCGAAATTTTGTGAACAAACATCGAATCTTTATGCATAACTCCCTGAATAATTAATCAGTTATAAAAGGAAACATCGAAATTCTTTGTACAGACGTCGAATTTTCATTAAGAAGTTTTGGAAAATTTATTCAGTTGTAAAAAACATAGCAATTTTGTTTCCAAACATAAAATCGCCTTTGATTTAAGAATTTTCATTAGTAATTCTCTAAATAATTAATCAATTATAAAAAAACATAGACATTCTATTTCCAAACATCGAATCGTGAATAATTTTCTGAATAATTAATCTATTAAAAAAAACATAGAATGGTGTTTAATTTATGATTCTTCATTAATAAATCTCTAAATAATAAGTCAGTTGTAACAAAACATCGAAGTTCTGTATCGAACTTCACTAATTCTACGAATAATAAAAAAGTTATAAGGTAGGTAGGTTAGGCTGGCTGACCCTCGGGGGGGTCTCACATAGACCATGTTGGTCCATAGTGGTACCAGAAAGGTTCTGGAGCTTCAGACCTGTATGTAGTTAGTCAAAAACGTTTTGCCAAATCTAAGTAAGTCGCTGCTTTTTTGTTCCGCGACTCTTTCCAAGGAAGGGAACGACGCGGATCCGAGGCAGCTGACCCGTGATCTGTAGAGAGCAGGGCAGTGGCACAGCAAATGCTCCAGGGTACCCTTGGCACTGTCTTCACCACATCTTGTGCATGCATCACTTGGTACCAAGCCAAGTTTGGCAGCGTGGGACGGTGTGAGACAGTGTCCCGTGAGTATCCCGGTCAATAGTTTGCAATCATCTCTTCGGAGTGATAGTACAAACTCTGTGTTGTTGACATTATGTTCGCGAAGCATGATTTTTGCTGTCCTGTGAGATGTAGATCTCTCCCACATGGACGCCGCTTCACGAATCATATTCTCTTCTATTTCCGTCTTGAGCGTGGAGAGGGGTGGATGGATGTCTGGCTCGCTAACCGTAGGCAGTCGTGCCCCGGCTTTGGCGAGCGCATCAGCCTTCTCATTTCCCTCAACTCCTTTGTGACCCGGTACCCAATAGATAGTGACCACTCTGTTGCGACAGAGTTCGTCCAATTTGGTTTTGCAGTTCCGTACGCATATCGAGTTTGACAATACCCCAGCTGCTGCTTTTATGGCTGCTTGGCTGTCGATATAGATGTTTATTCGAGAGTCTGGAGGGGTGCGACCCATTGCTAGTTGCGCCGCTCTTGTGGCAGCGTGTACCTCAGCTTGGAAGATGCTGCAGTAGTCCGGGAGCCGGAAAGACTGTTGAAGGTCAAGTTCCGGACAGAAAACTGCAGATCCCACTCCCTCTGTCATCTTGGATCCATCCGTGAACAGGTTATAGGATTGACGGCCGGGCTCGAGCCCCTGTCGCCACCCATCCGGTTCTAGGATCACGTGGGGTTTGAAGTTGAAATTGGCTTGAGGTACGGCGTAGTCTGAGCTTTCGCTCACCCCTGCGTGTAACCTGCTGTGGCCATAATGTCGTAGCGTGAGCTGTCCAGTTACCTTAAGTCTAAGCGCCGCCTTTTTAGCGACGCTTTTCGCAGTCAGACCAATTGGATAAAATCCCAAGATTTTGTCCAGTGCCGCTGTCGGAGTGGTGCGCATTGCGCCTGTTATACACAACCCAGCGGCTCTCTGTACAGTCTCGAGTCTTTTGGCATAGGTCTTCTTATCCACCGCAGTCCACCATACTATGATCCCGTAGAGCATAATGGGTCTAATCACTGCAGTGTAAATCCAATGTGTGAGACGGGGGATAAGCCCCAAGTCTTACCGAGCATTTTCCTGCAAGCGTATAAGGCGTTCAAGGCTTTCCTTTTCCTGTCTTCCACATTCAATTTCCACGACAGTTTACTGTCCAAGATGACTCCTAGGTACTTAGTAGATGTTTTGGGGGTGAGTGTGGTGTTGTTCAGTTTGGGAGGAAGCCAGGTTGGGATCTTGTACTTTGTTGTAAAAAGAACTAAGTCCGTCTTGTCTGGGTTTGTTTCCAGTCCCACAGTCTTTGCCCAGTTGTTAATCACTTTCAGTGTCCTCTCGAGTACTTGGCTCATTGAGGTGAGACACCTGCCTGAGACGACAACGGCGAGGTCATCCGCATATGCGGTTAGCCTTGGCCCCCCGTCCCTCAACTTTAAAAGGATCTTGTTAACGACTAGATTCCATAGTAACGGAGAGAGCACACCTCCCTGGGGGGTGCCCCTGTTCGCCTTCCTCGTCATGGTTGTTGCGCCCCACTCCGCTACCACTGTACGGCAATTCAACAGATTACCAATCCAGTCCTGTATGGGTGGGTGCACCTCAATTTATGCAAGGCCTTCCAACAATGCCTCTGTGGAGACATTGTTGAAAGCCCCTGATATGTCGAGGAAGGCTCCCAGCGCGTATTCTCCGTAGTGAAAAGCTTTTTCTATCTGAAAAACCACCTGATGAAGTGCTGTCTCCGTTGACTTGCCTTTCATATAGGCGTGTTGGTTCGTTGATATCAGGCCAGGTGGAACCCTTTCCTTAATAAACGAGTCTAGCAGTCTTTCAAAGGTCTTCAGTATAAACGAGGTGAGGCTGATGGGCCGATAGTCCTTCGGATACAAATGGCTGCTTTTACTTGATTTCGGCAAAAATACAACCCTTGATAATCGCCAGTCCATCGGTACATAGTTCAGTCTCAGACAGCTCCTGAAAACGTCCTTGAGCCACGGTATCAGAACAGCACTTCCCTTTTGCAGAAGCGCGGGAAAAATGCCGTCCGGACCCGGGGATTTGAAGGGATCGAAAGAGCCCAAAGCCCATCGAAGTCTGGATGTGGTGATTAGGCCCTCACAATTCCCTTGCTCTGTGCCGAGTGCAGTTGAGACCGAGTCGGGAACCTCTGAACAGCCAGGAAAGTGGGCTTCCATAAGTGCCTCAAGCGTCTCCTTGCCATCCTTGGTCCATTCTCCAGATTCTTTGCGGATGAGTGATGGTATAGGGGGGGATTTGGCGAGTATCTTCCGAAGTCTGGATGCCTCGGAGGTCTTGTCCATACTTCCACAGAAGTTCTGCCAGGAGCTTCTTTTGGCCCTCCGTATCTCTTGTTTGTAGGAGTGAAGTAGTGTCTTGTACTCTCTCCAACACTCCGCACAGTCGGCAAGTTTGGCCAGTTTGAAAAACTCTCTAAGTTCTCTTCTTTGCCTACCAATGTCCTTGCTCCACCAGGGCGGATAGGATTTTCGTCCTACCGGCCTTGAGGGCGGGCAGGATTCGTGGTAAGCAAGTAGGATCTTTGACGTTAGGAGTTTCGCCTTAGCCTCAACGTCCGACCTGGAGAGAGTCTGAGAGGCATTACTCAGATGAGTCTTTAACCGATTTGCATACAGATCCCAGTCCGTATTCCGAGGGCTCCGGAAGACCCTTACTGTACGCAACGGTTTAAAGTTGACTATAAAGTGTATGTAGCTGTGATCAGAGAAGGAGGGTCTTTCCAGCACCCTCCAATCCGAGATCCAGGTATCTGCCCCGTAAGAAAAAGTAATGTCCAATACGTCTTCCGACGTCGGACCCTTGAAAGTTGGGATGTTCCCTCTATTAGCTATATCTACATTGTTTTGTAATATAAAGTTAAAAAGGGACTCACCCCGTTCGTTCGTGTCCTTGCTTCCCCACTTAGGGTGGTGCGAATTGGCATCCGCACCTACCACGGCGTCGAAACCTTGTCTGAGGACTTCTTCCGTCAGGTGCTGTAGTTCTGTGGGGGGTGCCTCGACGTCGTGGGCCATATAGCACGAGGCCACAAGTCTAAGCTTGTCGTCCCCTTCGATGGCGACCACCGTCAGGTCATCAGAACTGAAATTAGGTAGAAGATATGCGTTAATATCCTTCCTAACAAGGATGGCAGATCGAATCTTACCTACCGTTGTTGCATGGAAAAGATTATAGTTCGTGGACCCTAACCCTGAAACCTTATTTCCGGAGGAAAGCCAGGGTTCCTGGATTAGGGCCACGTCGTAGCTGCCCTCCTCTAGTGTGAGAAGGAGCCCAGCTGAAGCCACCTTACTGTGGTGGAGGTTGATTTGTAGGACCTTTCCGTTCAGAAGGTACAGTGTCCTTCAGGGTGGGTGTGGCTGTCACCGCCGACACTCCACCCGTCTCAACCTCCATCTCGTCAATCTTCCCGTCATCAAGCCGAAGCATGAAAGTAGCGTCGGTCATGGGTTCCAGCCCAAGATCCTTTTCAGCTTCACCTTGAGGTTGATTTGTAGGACCTTTCCCTTCAGAGGGTACAGTGTCCTTCAGGGTGGCTGTGGCTGTCACCGCCGACACTCCACCCGTCTCAACCTCCATCTCGTCGATCTTCCCGTCGTCTAGCCGAAGCATGATAGTAGCGTCGGTCATGGGTTCCAGCCCAAGATCCTTTTCTGCTTCACCTGGCTTCAGAGTGTTTTCATTCCCGTCTTTCGGATGACGTTTTTTGAGGCGCAGGTAAACACTACCTGTCCCCCAAGACATCTTTCCGAACCGTTGATACAACTTGTCCTCTGCCTCTTTGTTGATTTGGAGGATCAGATCAAGTGTACCGTCGGCGTTGGGTTTCCCCGCGTGGATCATCTTCCAGTCCGTCGTCGGGACATCGGGATTCTGCCGCTGGAAAAGCAGTAGGGCGTTTTCCGGTTTCACCGCGCTTGGTACACGTACCTTAGCCCGCGGTGGACCGGAAAGATCGTCCCTATCCACTATAACCAGGTTAGCGCCCGGCCACAGTCCTCGTAGTTTCGGGACCACCTCCTTGACCCATTTAAGCGTGAGGTCGTCATTGCACTTTAGAATCTTGACTCCCCTGTACCACCCCGCTCCTTCAAAGGAGGGCGAAGGTTTGTTAGGTTCGTCGATCGCCTGTGCAACAATGGCCTCGATAATTTTGCTGTCCACTAGCTTCCACTGTTCCGCCGTCATCTGGCCATTTTCGTGTCGTCGGTCAACGAGCGCCACGGTCAAGTGCCGTTTGGCTACTTCGCTGGTCGTCGCCACTCTTTTGGACGAGGTCGGCCGGTCAGATGGAGTAGCTGTGGTGTGAGTGCGAGGACGTTTGGCCGCGGGTCTTTCTCCCTCCGTGGACCTCTGTCTCTTCGCCTCCGTTCCCTTCATAGCCGTCGCTACGTTTTCTTCTATTTTGTTCACGAAGGTGGGATGCGTGGTCGCAAACCGTTCGTTTTGCGAGAAGTGCTCCCTGCCTTTCGTGACCATCTCAGTTGCCCATCGTAGGTCCTCTCGCTCCGTGGGCGAAAGAGTGTCCTTATTCTCCAGGCGCAACTTGATGCGTATTGCCGCTTTGTACTGGGCGAGCGCTTTCAGGCCCTCCTTATTGGGCTTCTTCCTTTGCTCGCTCCTACTAGTGGATGCGATGCTCGGGTCGAGAGCCTTCGGGGACTTCAGCAGCTCCTCCTCAGCTATCGTATTTGTGGTTGCCACGCTGCATACGCTGTCGAGGTCTGAGTCTGTGTCGACTGCAGTACCCCTAGTGACTAACCTAGCCTTCGTAAAATTTGCAGTCGCATGACGACTGCTAGAGCCTGCAACCACTCTAGCAGAGGTGTGACCGCTGGCGACACGCAGAGGGGAATCAAATTCCCCACCGTGCCCGCCGGTGGTAGCAGTCACTTCTTCCACCGACGTTTGGGTCAATATCCTGACCCGCTCTTTCCCCTTCTTCGACTCCAGACTGGTTTTTATTTCAGGGACTCCTCCCTTAGCGTTTTATGCCTACCCGCCAGGCACCACTTAGCATGACACTCCACAAGCCACCCCTCGGGCGGCATGTAAGCTGGACCTCAGGCATGACTTGTGGAGCCCCACCTCACTCTTAGCTAGACATCGCCGTGCCTTGCCAGTTTACCTGTGCATAGACACGGCGGTGCCCATTGCCCGGTCGGCACCCGCGAGGAGGGTTAAACTAAGTGGATTTTTGCTGACCAAAAAAAAAAAAAAAAAAAAAAAAAAGTTATAAAACATCGGACATTGGAATTAGTCAATAAAAACAACTTAGAAATTTTGGGTCCAAACATCGAACCTGGTTCGAATAATTTTCAGTCAGTTGTGAAAAACATAGAAATCTTGTGTCCAAACATCGGACTGCGTTTGATCTATGAATCTTTATAAATAATTCTCTGAATAAAAAAACTTGTGTCCAAAGATCGAACCGGGTTTGATCTATGAACTTGTATGCATAACTCTCTGAACTATTCCCTCTTAATTTAATTACATAAATAACCAAAATTAAATCGAATATTAGAAAACAATAAACTACATTGCATCATCTACCAAAGTGAAATGCAACAGTGTCTCAACAAAATCATGTGACAAATTTAGTGGGGCGCTGCTACGAAGTGTCGGACAAATGTTCAAACGCTCAACACTTCGACCATAATTGAGACCGCAGCACCGAAACCGTAATCACTTTGCAATCTAATGGAAATGTTTGAAATTTGCTCGCTGTTGGATATAATGCGAAATTGTTGTAAAATTAATTTGCACCAACGATTTTCGGGTTTTGTGGTCTTTGATGTCGGTCATGACATTAGTTGTTGTTGTATTTGCTATTTGGTACAGCGATGCTGTGATATCAAAGGTGCAAGCGGCAAAATTTTCAGCAGCCAGCAGAGATTTCTATCAATTGGAATTTTAGAATTATTTACAAAATAGAATTTCGAACCGAATTTATAAATTTTAAAGTATTTAACATTGTGGGATAGTTTAAAAATTATTTGCAACTAGAAATTCTGCAGTTGCAGCTGCAAAATAGATGAAATTTCATACGATTTGGAAATGTTCTGGTAACCAAATGTTGCAGTTTTAAAGGTCTTTGAATTAAAGGTTTTGAATTGTTTATTTTACTCTCTGATGATTCCTTTTCTTCCTTTTAAAGAGAGAAGAAAAAATGTTTCTTATTTTTTTATCAGTTACATTGGAATTGAAACCCAAGACCCTCCAACAGGCAACATTGAAAGCATTACAATTTATAAGTCAGTTAGGAGACCAAGAAACTTCAAGTTGCTGCACTTTCTGTGTAAGTGTAATTATGAAAATGAATTGATGTGCTCATTGATATTGAATTCATTTAGCTACAACAACAACAAACAATTGCAGAAGCCAACCAGCACAGGTGAACAATTATTTGCTCGCATTGTGAGACAACTTTTGGTGGAATTTCATAAATATGCAAATTAACATTCAACACGACCAATATTACAATTACAGAAAAATTTCCGTAAAATTATGCGGGAACGCATGAAAGTATGAGTATTTGTGCATAAATTTGTATTGTGTGTGTGTGTGTGTGTCTGTGTGTGTGGGTAAAGCACATAAAAGCAACTCTCCAAGCATTCAGCCGACAATCTCAACGTTTTTCAAGAGAAGCCAATCACTGTGTTGCTTCACTACGGCAAGAAACAACAACAACAAAAACAAAAACAATAAAAGGCAAAATGTCTTTTCTATGCTAATGTCACCGAGTCGAGCTGAATTTTTTTTTATTAAGTTAAATTTGTGCATTTTGTTTTTGTTGGTCAATGAAACGAAAGCTGCAAAGATTTTTTTGTTTCGTTTGTGGAGCAAAATATTTTTTCGCTGACCATAACATTTATTGTGTGTGTCGTTATTTTTTCCGAGTTGTTGTTTTTTTTTTGTTGTTGTTGTTGCAGCAGTGTGTTAGCAAACAATTTGTTGAGTTTGCAGCAGTGACAACTTAAGGCTGACTTTTCTACGAAATTAAAATGTTTCAACGTTTCGCACTGTTTGGCTCCAAGTTGGGCACAGAGCACATTTGAGCGTTTTATGAGCAACTGGGGAGCAGATTTTTGCGCAAGAAAAATGCAAATGTTTATTGTGGACTTGTGTGTGTGTGTTGATATACGTTATATAATTAAATAAGTTTTACTCCTAAGTGGCAGAAAGGACAATTCAGGACGTAGGCGACGCTTTGTTCCGGTGTCGGCTTTGTTCTGATTGCACAGCGTGCAATGTGATAAAAAAATATTTTAGAGTATTTACAATTTAAACATAAAAGTGGCTTATTTTAAATTTGATATTAATAACGAGATTAAAGAATTTTTTTATTATATCCTTTGAATAAAAAGTGAATAAATGAATTATTTCGCTATCCAATCCAATGCAATGCAATGCAATACAATTCAATTCAATTCAATTCAATTCAATTCAATTCAATTCAATTCAATTCAACCCAATTAAATTAAAGTCAATTCAATTCAATTCAATTCAATTCAATTCAATTCAATTTCAATTCAATTCAATCCAATTCAATTAAATTCTATCAAATTCAATTTAATTCACTCAATTCAATATAATTCAATTCAATCCAATCTAATTCAATTCCATTCAATTCAATACAATTCAATCCAATTCAATTTAATTTATTTATAATTTATTTAACTCAAGTCAAATCAATTAAGTTCAACTCAGTCCAAATCAATTCAATTCAACGCAGTTCAATTCAATTCACTTCAACTTAGTCCAATTCAATTCAATTCAATTCAATTCAATTCAAGTCAATTCAATCCAAATCAATTTAATTCAATTCAATTCAATTCAATTCAATTCAATCCAATTCCATTCCATTCCATTCCATTCCATTCCATTCCATTCCATTCCATTCATTCAATTCAATACAATTCAATTCAATTCAATTCAATTCAATTCAATTCAATTCAATTCAACTCAGTCCAATTCAATTCAATTCAAGTCAATTCAATCCAATTCAATTTAATTCAATTAGTTCAATTCAATTTAATTCAATCAAATTCTATTCAATTCAATTGAATTCAATTTAACTAAATTCAATTCAATTCAATTCCACTCAATTCAATACAATTCAATTCAATTCAATCCAATTCAATTCAATTCAATTCAATTCAATTCAATTCAATTCAATTCAATTCAATTCAATTCAATCCAATTCAATTCAATCAAATCCAATTCAACTCAATCCAATTCAATTCAATTCAACTCAAGTCAAATCAATTAAATCCAACTCAGTCCAAATCAATTCAATTCAACTCAGTTCAATTCAATCCAATTAAATTCAACTCAGTCCAATTCACTTAAATTCAACTCAACTCAATTCAATTAATCAAATTCAATTCAATTAAACTCAACTCAGTCCAATTCAATTCAAGCCAATTCCATTCAATTAATCCAACTAAATTAATTCAATTCAATCCAATTCCATTCAATTCAATCCAATTCAATCAAGTTCTATCCAATTCAATTCAATTCAATTCAATTCAATTCAATTTGAATTGATTTAAATTCATTTCAATTGAATTTACTTCAATTCAACTTAACTCAATTCAATTTAATTCAATCCTATGCAATCTTATCCAAGGATTTCCTACTCTATCGAAACTTATTTGGACGTCTCTACTTATTAATTAAAAAAATCCAACAGCTGCTCAACCTAGACCAACATTTGGTCATGACAGTGGTTGTTGTACTCACCATAAAGTTCTAAAATCGTAGGGTTGCCGCACAGTTACTTCCGTTTTGCTTGTCATTCCAAAGATAAAACCGGGTCTAAGCTTAAAGTGCCCAACTTATCAAATTGTACAATAAGAGCCTCAACGAAGCCCACTTGCGCGCATTCATTCCATTCAATTGTCTCGGCAACAGCTGAAATGTCAGCCAACAAAACATTCAACCAACATTTACCATATTAAAATTTTCAACGACTTTCTTATTTATTTATTTAAAAGTGCGCCTATGCTCTCACCGCGGCTGCCAATTGGCGCGTGCAGCGCAAAGCGAAAAATGAAAAGCGTGCCGCGCAACATGTCAATCAAGTGTCGCGCCAATTTCATTAAAAAACTTTTGCCCTAAGAATTTTTAATTTTGTTAGTCTTCATATCGCACCACCGATTGATGACCAGCCGAGTCTGAGTGGGGTTTGGGGAGTTGGGAGTCGGAAGTCAAGAGCAGGCGGGTGTGTTGAGTTTGTTGGTGGGAGGTAAATATTGCTTTAACAAATTTTAATTGCATCTTATAAAAGTTCACTGCCACTACTGGCGAGAAATAGGACAGACAGGACAGTTGAATGAATGAATGTAAAATCAGAAAATATAAAAATTACTAGATTTGCTTGTGCTTTGATTGTGTGCATAGTTGGCGTATAGTTTAATGATTGGTTCTTTCGACAAAAAAATGTCTTCTTATTAATTTTTCTTTGCAAATTGTTAGCAAGAAACAGGAGTTTGTGCTCGTTTTGAGAAAAACTTTATGTAAATCTTTCATGATCATACAATTAGGTTAGGTTGAGTTAGATTAGATTGGAGTAGCTGTCGGGGTAATGAACCTTGTCACAGGACTCAGTTAGGTCACAACTTGTGATGACCATTGTGATACCACAAGAAGAACGGAGTTATGTGATCCTACTTAAGTCATTGGAAAGTCCGATAAAGTTTTCTATCTTAGATTAGTTAAGGCTGGAGTGGCTGTCAGGACCTTTCCGCAGGCCACACTTACGTCAAGCATTCATGGATTCATTGTGATGTCACAAGAAGAGCGAAGCCAGTTACCTTACTATGGCGCTGAGTGGCTGTCAGGGCTTGGAGTTTCGCCGCAGGACACACTTAGGTCGCAACTTGGGCCCATTGTGATACCACAAGAAGAAAGAGTTATGTGACCCAACTGAACTCATTCGAAGGCCCGTTTGGTAGAGTTTGATTGGTGAATGAAACAAAGCAGGTTTGCTATCTTAAGGAAATACAAAATTTATATGGGACACATATGACCCAGATTAGAAAAACGATTAGCATTTATTTTTGAAGAACTTGATACTTTCTTGGGCGCCTTACTTAGTTCTCAACGCTATGTAAAACTCATTGGCACAGAGGCAGCTGAAAGAGCGCCTTGCTGCTCTCCAGACTAACCAACTTCTTTTCCTGCTTTTCTGTCTGAACCTTCGCTATGGAATCTTGCGCAACATTTTCCAGCAAATTTTTGTGTAAATTCAAATTTACAGTGTTGGCACACTGTCGCCAACAACTTTAAGCATTTCGTTAAAACACAGTCTTGTGTCTTGCGGTGGCTGTCTTTCTCTGCGTTTGTAGGTGCGCGTGTGTGTGTGTGTGTGTGGGCCGTTTAAAGCCACACAATTCATGGCGAACGCTTGGCGGCAGCCGGCGGCACTGCGACACGTTTCCTTTGCCAACAACCTTGAATCGTGTCGACGCAGCTAATTAAATTTTTAAGCTGCTTTCATGCTCTGCTCTATTTCAATAATTCAACACGCCGCATTAAAATTGAGTTAATTTGCAGCAAAAGTTGGCCGCGCTGCGCAGATTTTACAGCAGCAGCAGCAGCAGCAGAAAAGGTGGGAAAAAATTAAATCCGCAACCATTAATTAATTTATAAATAACATAAAGCATTATTACACTGAACAACAACAACAAAAGAAATTTAATTTAAAAAAAAAATCAATACATATATATTGTGGATTTTTTTTGTATGTAATAATTGTGTATGTTTTGTGTGGAACCCGCGTCGGGCGATATTCTTTTGGCAGCGACGTAAAATCGCAAATATGTATTTACTACACACCTGCTGATTGCTTCGCTGTCAGCCGCATTTCAATGTTGCCATTAATGACAATGGACCACAACAACAACAACAACAACAAGAACAGCCACACTGATAATAGTTGCACACATAAAATTGTGCGTCGCTCGTAAAATTATGCCACGGCCATTTCGCCGTAATTTACTATGCTGCGCAATGCTGCGGTCAATTAATGAGCCGCGCGCGCCACATTTGGCCCGATGCGTCGGTCGCAGCGCAGGACGCACAGGACGCGTGCACGGTGCGGCTGCTTTTTAATAATGGCAGATTTTCGAGTCAAAAGACTATTTAAAATGCAGATGTGCTGGCCTAGGCGGAGTCGTGGTGTGACGAGCGGCCGATTTGGTCGGTTGTTGTTGTTGATATGGAACGCTGGCAGCCACTTTTGAGCGACCAGCTGGTATTTTTTATGTACATAGATGTGTGTTTATATATGTAGTAATGTATGTGTATGTAATTATTGCAATTATGAGGTTAGATCCCATTTTCATAGGGTAATAGGTTAACTATTGCTTCATCTGGTGTTCTCATAGAACTAGAAAACATTGTCTTTTGACTTGAAAATTAGTGAAAACACTTGAAATCGAATATAAAGGAAGATGGTAACTCAGTTTTAATTTGAATTCTGAATTGAATTTTTGGGAATAAATTTATGTATGAAATTTATTAAAAATGCATAGGAATGATATACGAAGATGGCGGTGAAATTTTATTTTTAAATTATTAATTTATTTATAACATAAATTTAATTTTTTAGGATGCATAAAATTTATTTAAAAATTAAGTTATTATGTATTCAATTTAGTTAAAATTGCATTGGAATTTAAAAGAAAGATGGTGATTCAGTTTTAATTTGAATAGTGAATTGAATTTTAAATTGTTTATTGAATTGTTTATGAATTAATTTATGTATCAGGTGTACAACTTTGCTTCCGCCGTTTTCCGATAGGTGGCTGTACCGGCTGAGGCTGGTTGAAATACATAGATGGTAATGCCTTTAAAGTGAGTGTGGACAGTGCCTAACGAATTGTCATCGCCGTTTCAGTGACAGTTGTTCTTGTTTTCGTATTATTCACGCTCGAAAATGTCCGTTTATGTGCCCAATTCTCGCCATTTGCGGGAAGTTTTACTTTTCTGTTACAATTGGAAAAAAAAATGCAGCTGAAGCGCATCGAATGCTTTCAGAAACTTACGGTGATGCTGCTCTGAGTGAAAGAACGTGTCGGGAGTAGTTTCAACGTTTTAAAAATGGTGATTTCGACATGACAAAGTCATCCTCCAACACGACAATGCTCGGCCTCACGTCGCAAAAGTGGTCAAAAAGTACCTGGAAACGCTGAAATGGGAAGTCTTGCCCCACCCGCCGTATTCCCAGATGTCGCCCCTTCTGACTTCCACCTATTCCGTTCGATGGCACACGGCCTGGCAGATCAACATTTTCAATCCTTCGAAGAATTGGAAAAATGGATTGCTTCATGGATAGCGTCAAAAGAGGACTCCTTTTTTCGAGCCGGGATCCGAAAATTGCCGGAAAGATGGGAGAAAGTTGTCGCTAGCGACGGACAATACTTTGAATAATACATCTGTAAGCACTTTTTCGCAATAAAGCTTTTAATTTTGGAAAAAAACGGCGGAAGCAAAGTTGTACACCTGATATTTAATTGAGTTTAATTCAGAATTGCATTGGAATTTGATAGGAAGGATTGATTCAATTTAAATTCAAATTATTTTTTGTTTGATTAAAATTGCATTGGAATTTGAAAGAAAGATGATGATTCAGTTTTAATTTGAATTAGGAATTGAGTTTAAAATTTTTAATTGCATTTGTTAGGAACTAATTTTTGTATCAAATTGAGTTCAAATTTTATTGGAATTTGAAAGGAAGATGATTGAAGGATGGATTGATTCAATTTTAATTTAAATTATTTGTTTAATTAATTGTATAGGAAATTAATTTATGTATTAAAGTTAGTTAAATTTGCATTGGAATTGAAATAAAAAATTGTGATTAAATTATTGATTTAATTTAATGAGTTTTAATTTTTTTGGTACATTTTTGACACGGTTCAACAATAAAAAACACCCGCGAAGTTTCTTAACTGTTGCTTATATTTTCAAAATCGCTGATCACGAATGAGTAATCACACTGTTCAAGTCCAAAATTTAGACATGGGGGGGACCTACTGGGTGACTTTTCTATAGGTATACTGAGTTGAGATCCACCAGCCGTTTGGCTGGATTGGCTCTAGTTTAAGAGAAATCCGAATGGCGCAGCGCAACGTGGCGTATGAGTGGCATTTAATTGTAATATTAATATAAATAAATGACACTCATACGCCACGTTGCGCTTCGCAAAAAAATTTACAAATCGCAATTACACAGTTTGAATGTATTTTTTTTGACTTGGTGTCTTAAGCAAATTTGTTGGTCGTTGAAATATCTACAAACTTGCCGAAGACAGTAAAGCGATATTCGGAAGGATTTAGGACCTATTAGCATTTAAACGTTCGTAGACTTAAGCGACAAACTCCATTAAAATGAGCAAACTTCAAAGTCGGATTTCTCTTAAACTAGAGCCAATCCAGCCAAATGGCTGGTGGATCTCAACTCATTATACCTATAGAAAAGTCACCCAGTAGGTGCCCCCATGTCTAATTTTTAAAGGGCAAATTTCACGCAAATTGTAAATTGAATTTAATTTAAAAAAAAAAATATAAAAAAAAATTTATATAAATGGTCGAACTCATCTTAGTCTAACAATATTGGTCTCAAAAGAAAGATAAATATGTCTTATATAAAAGTTTCCTTTTAAAAATGTATACTTCGTTATTCTGGAGGTTTTTCAACAGACAATTTTGAAAAAAATTTATTATAAAATCCTTACCCATCACCAACACATTGTGAAAATTCATTCTAATCAGTCCATTGGTTCAGTTGAAAAAAGTTTTTGAAGGTTATTTCAACTCAAAAACTTATTCGATAACTTTTCACAGTACAAACACTTTCAGCCCTTCACAAAGCTCGCGTAGTTTCTGAACTGTTCTTTTTATTTCCAGAGACGCTGATCGCGAAATTGTAGGTAATTATTTGTTTTTGGTCAGTTGGACTAGTTTCTAGGTCTAGTTTGGTTGGACGGATGTTTACAATATTGTTTGAAGATTAAAATCTGACGGGGTGAACGAAGAGTTTGTATGGGAAAACATGTTTAAAAAGGTCTGAAAAGGTTTGTCTTCAAATGAGAAATAATTAGACAAGTCTTATTTCATAAAAATTTAACGGTTTTAACAAAAGGTTAAGAAAAAGTTGATTTATTATGCCTATTGGCTTCAAACTTGCATACAGAGCCGCGGGGCTCTGCTGGTTTGTAATAAATATTGAAAATTTGTAAACATGTCAGACACCTGATGGATTGATTAGTGTTTGTTGAAGAAAGGTTTTTTCCTACAGCAACACGACATTCCGGGCAGCCGATTGTAGAAAACAAATCTTAAATCGGCATTTAAAAGAATTCAAATACTCAGAACTCAAATACAAAAACATACTTCACATGTTGTAATTCCAAATTTGATCTATTCGTTTAAATGTCATGAAATCTTGATGATGTATTAGGGTAAGATTTATCTTTCCTACATATGTTATTTCCAATAGTTGGTTTCACTGATAATTTATTTTTTTTAAGACTTGTTAATTTATAAAAGCACACCAAGTAAATTTACTTTATTCGAGTTTTTCTAATTTTATAAATAAATAAATCGAATCTTAGGCAATCTTATCCAATACCAATAATTTCATCAATATTTGAGCGAAGAATCCAAAAAGGTTCAAAAAGAAACCCACTATTTGGTCCCAACAGGAAATGGTGTTTGGTCAGTAGGAATTCGGCTGATTGTCTGCCAGTTCCAATGAAAATGTTCTTAGCTTTTAGCTGTACTATAAGTTCAAAAGTCTGTGGCGAGTCTGTGATTACCTAATTAACTTTCAGTCCATATTTGTACATCTTTGCCTTGGTGCCTTCCATCTCTATTTGTGCGAGTTTATATCCCTTTTTCTACATATTTAACCTTTTCGTAATGCTATACCTCAGCCTTTGGATTCACTAGTAAACACAACTACACTTTACTTCATTTGTATGACACTCTGCCCCTTCATAATTTTACGCATCTATAGCTTTGTCTGTCCTTTTTGTCTCCTTTGCATAGCTTCAACGCTTAGTCCATCCTTTCAACTTCAACTTTCCTATGTATCTGTTTATATCCCGGTGGACTGAAATTTAAAATAACACTCACACCGGGCAATGCAAAACAATGCTGTCTGTCCTCGAATTATAATCTCTCGGATCAATTTTCAGTGTCATGTGCACAATATGTAACAGATGTTTGCTTAAGCTTGTCATTGTTTGTGCACAATGGACACGTTACATCATAACTGCAGGGATTAGCTTTAAATTACAACAGTTTCTCGGGCAATGTTTTCATTTGAAATTGAAATCAACCAATGCGGCACACGGCCGCGACATTTGCTTGTCAACTGTACATGGGGTTTTATCTGTGCAGAATCAGGTATGGGCGACCAGATTGCGTTTGTTTCATTCAAAGTTTGCACATAAGAGTTGAGCTTAAATTTTGAGTTACTTATGAGGAAGCTGTGTGGTTATGAAGCAGTCAAGTAATAGGAAATAAATTTAATTCAGTGATTCTCTACTTTAAATTCTACAATTTATGTTCCCTATTAGATATTTTTTTATTTACTTATCTTTATTAATAACCTTATTTCCTTTTTCTCTTTTGACACTAAGTTTCTGTTTTAAAAATGAGTTTGGAATGATTGTTCTAAAAGCAAAAACCTAAATAATTTCATATCTTAATTTCTATTCCACTGTTCGCAATGCACTCAATTTTTATTCTAACTTTCTTTCGCGTTGTCTGTCTTTCCAATTTAATTGAAATAATTTTTCTTGATTTTTTTCTGATATATTACATAACATTTTTCTTTTAGTTTCCTCCATACGTTCTCTACCCTTCCCAACCTTCCTCCATACGTTTTGTTGAGCTACTAAATTCTAAGGTTGTTGTTGTTGCTCACTGTTTCATAATAGTAATGTTATAATTTTTTGTTTTTCTTTACTTACTTCTCTCGTTTTTTCTGTATAAATATTATTTTAGTTCTGCTCACTTTTACTTTTCTTTCTATCCAGACCAGTGATGACCATTCTGGTACTCGCGACTGGTGATGAGCATAGAAGGAGCAGTGGGAGTGTATTATTATTCCATGTTATTCTGCTTATTCTTACTTCTCTTTGTTAGCGGGCGTGCTGTACTAATCTAGTCTACTCACTCTGACTCCTCATTCGCTAAAATGAACAGAACTGGAATATTCTAAACTAGATAGAAAAAGAAGTAAGAGTAAGCAGAGTTGGAATAATAATAATTCGCTCTCTCTTCTCTTTTCTCTATCTGAATCAATGATGCATTTGGCTTCTCTCAATCGGTGCTGACCATTCTTGAAGCTGAATTACTGCTACTCAGTGGTCGCTACTCGCGAAAGATTGCCATTGGTCGCAAGTAGCCGAATGGTCTTCACTGGTTTACAAGAAATAAAAACGAGAGAGATCAGAGCTAAAGCAACAATACACTCTCACTCTCTTATTCTATCTAAAGCAGTGATGACCACAAAAATAGAAGTGAGAGTGTACTATTATTCTAGTTCCGCTCACTCTTCCTTCTCATTCCATCGAGTAAAGATAACAGAAAAATTTAGATTAAACTGAACTAGAATATTGTTAGTGATCACTGGTCGCTACTCAAAAATATTTGGTCATCACTGCTCTACATAGAAAGAGAAGCGAGAGAGATTATAGCTAAAACAATAAAAGACTCTCACATCTCATTCTTTCTTAATGATGAACATTTTGTTACTCTCGATCGGTGGTGACCATTCACGAGTAGCAGATAAGATTATGGGAGAAGAGAGGAAAGTGAGAGTCAAGAACAGTGATGACCATTCTACTGGTCGCTGGTCTCTTACTTTCCTCTCTGCTGCCATTATCCCTTTTGTTCTACATATGTCGTTCTTTTTGAAATTTGTTTCTATTTGTAATCATCGCATAAGCATCTTAAGAAATTAATCACAGTCTGTTTCTTCTGTGATTAATTTCCATTTTATCTGTTCTTTCATTGTGGCGCTTTGCAATCTCACTTACATATGCTTCAACTAAACTTCTCACTTCAGTGCGAGTTAGTCATAAAAAGTTCAAAGTCTTTCTGCCATTTCCAGCTAATGTCACTAAACACACACACACACAGACAGACAGAGCTGCGTATGATCTACGCAAGAATCTCGCGCACAATATGTGCGTAAGTATGCATAATCCTAAATGAGCCAAATTCTTCTTCCATCAAATAGTCAAAGACACATGTAAGTCGGCAAAAATCCAGCAATGACTGAATGTGCTTGACTCCTGTCTGAGCGTAATTTACGTTGGCGCGAGCGTTTTCTTGCATTTCTGTCGCCTAAGCCGGCAGAAATTTCACTCATATAACAACTAAGTAAACTTGGGTGTGTGTATGTGTGTGTGTGTGTGTGTGCTAGGGATGTAAATTGTTGACTACAATTGGGGGATTTTGCTATTTTTATGTAAAGATTTAAAACGGTTTATTTATTTTTAAAACTCTGAAGCTGTAAAAGGACAAAAATTGTACTCAGACTAAATTTCTTGAAAGTAATTTAGTAGCAACTCTTCACACAAAACGAAAGTTCGGTGTACATGTATACAAAACATTCAATTTATTTCTGTAGTCAGAAATGATTTCGTGTTTGGCAAATTTTCGGCCTCGCCCACACTTCAATGTCAGCGCCTAAGCTGGCAGCACCAATTCCAGCGCCGAGTCTGTTTGGTAGATGCCTACAAGTTGTCAAATCGCGCTTAATGAAATTATCGTGCAGCACTTGTCACACACACACACACGCACACGCACATATTGAAATAAATACATTTGCCATAAATCTTTTCGTTTTTTTGTGCACAAAAAATAAACCAAGCAACTTAATGCCACCTAAGCGGATTGACAGTCCGCTTTAGGCTGTTGTAAAAACTTGACGCCGAGCCAAAGACAGAGCCACAGCTGTGAGTAAAGTTAAACGACAGACATCTTCTGTCTCGTGCACATGTAAACTTTAAATTTAAGTAAAGAAAACAAATTGAAATTGCAATTAAGAAAAACCTTAAGTTATTAAAAAATTACAAAATTATGCACCTTTCAATGATTTGCAAGGCTCATGCACTCACTGACACACACACACTCACATAACATCTTACTGTATGATTTAATAAAGGCAGCGGCGAAAAAAGTAGCCGAATAGTAGATGAAGACGGCAACGACGACGATGAAACGGCCAAGGCATCCTTGACACAAATCGTCGTGCACTTAAGAGAGTTTGGCGCCGCTGCTGCAACGTCTTGCAGGCACACACACACACATACATCTACATATATTTCATTTTCATTTTCACTTGTGACGCGGTTTCAGGGCAAATGACACGCTCGCAACAAGGTGAGGCCCCACGGCGCGCATTGCCTTCGCGTGTAATTTTTTATTTATTTTTTTTTTTCACATATTTGTATTTTTACACTATACACATGCATACACATACATGTACATGTTTTGCTTTTAATGGCATTCGAAATTTGTAAGAAAATGCATAATGAGCGACAAGAAGTCGACTGCACACACACACACGACAACTGTGTGGGGCTTCGGTACGTATGAGTGATTTCTGCGCGCAGCGGGCAGGTCACGCTTCGACTTCTCTGAATGTTGCATGTGCCGCTGGCGCTGCTCAAAGAGCATTTCGGTGTCAGCAACGGTCTGCTGCTGTCTGTAGTTATTTGGATTTGGGTCCTTTTTTGGGTCTTTCAAGAGGTGACACAAGTGGAAGCAGCGCGCACGCGTTTTCATTGAAAATGTATGTCGAAAATTCATTAACAATCAGGCAACTTGCATTGCAGTTTCATAGAAAGATGGTGATAAAATTTTAATTGAATTTTTTAAATTAGTTTTGATTATAATTTAAATTTTTAATTTGATTATTGCTTTAATTCTGCATTTTTTATAAATTAATTTATGTATTAAATTTAATTAAATTTGCATTGGAATCGCAAAAAAAAATGGTGATTAAATTTAAATTTAAATCATTAATGAATTTTAACTATTTGTGAATACATTTCCATTGAAATTTGACAGGAAGATTGTGGATTCAATTTTAATTATTAATTTTTTTATTTTATTTTTTCTATTTAATTCATGTAATAAATTCAGTTAAATTTTTATTGGAATTGAATGTGAAGACTGTGATTAAAATTTAGTTTAAATTATAAATAGTTTTTTAATTTGTAGTTTTGTTTTTATGAAATCATATATGTTTTAAAGTATTATTAAAAAAATTAAAATTATTAAATTTAGTTAAATTTATTGGAATTGGCTGTGAACGCGGTGATTTAATCTTAATTAAAATTATTATTTTTTTTGTTGTTATGAAATAATTTATGCTAAATTAGCTAAATTTAATAAATTTAGCTCAGTTTACATTGGAATTTGACAGAAAGATGGTGGATTAAATTTAAATTTAGTTATAATTTTTTTTAATTTTAAATTTTTATTTTTTACGAATTAATTTATGCATTCAATTTTCTTAAATTTCCATACAATTTTAGTTACCAAATACTTCTTCTCTTCCTCCATAATCTGTAAATTTAAAACGCCTCCGTTGCGTATGCGCCTCCCCAACTACAAACTTGATGTACGGCCAACTGTCGCGACTACATAATTTTCTGTGGCAGGCGCAAGCGTTGAAATATGCGCGGCATGTGTCCCCTGCCGCGGCGGCGTATTCACCGCACCAAAATTGGTTCGTGTCAGGTTTGACAGTCGTCATTTTCAAAGATTACGCGCCATGGCGGCCGGAGCAGCAGTGACAGCAGTGACGCCTGGCATCTCCTAGCAGCGCTCGCCATTTATAAGCTGTCATTATTGGCGTGATTTACTTGTGAGGCGTGTTTGTCGGCAATTTATTTAATGTCATGAAAATTGGGAAGCTGTGAATGCATGAAATTGCGCATTGTTGAGCACTTCGTAGCGGCGATGAGTAAACGCTGATTTATGAGTGACGTAAGCGGCGGTTAGGCAGTGAAACAGTGTCTTGAAAAAATGAGTGTGACGAGTACGAAAAATATATATATTGTTACGAAAATTCAGTTGGCAGGCGTATTTCGTTTCATTGAATTGTGCCCAAAATAAAATACTTTTTTAAAAGACTCTTTCTAGTAACTTTATTTACAATTTAGACTTTACTGCTTTGCACTTGTCACTGAGTTCACTTTAGTTTCAATAGTTAACTACACTTCAGTTATTTTCTCTGTGTTGTAGCGTCTGACCCAAGCGCGACTGGTTTTCGAACAATTCAGCATTGCCTCGAACCATCGCTATCCTAATTCTGCCGAAATTGCCAGGCCCCCTAGAAGTAGGCAATGCTTTTATGGGCGACACATGCTCCGTTCAGTTTTTGTTGCTGTGCCCTGTCGCCTATACCAGACTGAGATGCATTATTGTCACAATACACAGTGACACGTTCCATAGACAAAGTTCCAAAAATTTATGGTCTCAGAATTTAACGATTTTGATGTCATTTGAAAGAAAAAACTCCAACTAATAAAACCCCAAAAAATCTGTGCAAAAATCAATTAGTGTCTGTGCAAAAGTGACTCAAAGTTGAAACTTTTTTCTCAAAAAAATTGAAACTCATAATTTATATTTTTTAGTTTATTGAGTAAAAAAAATTGTAAAAATAAATGGTTACAAAGAAGTTGCTTAAACTTTCAATATAGATTAAGAAATGATGTGGCCATTTTCGTTTTTAATGTTTTCTCAAAATTTGTCAAGGTTAAGCTTTTACTTTACTTTTCATTCAAAATATTTTTCTAACTTAAAAATCTGAAAATTGGCAAAACTTAGAGGGAAATATCTAAAAAGTATGCGAAAGTATGTTCCTGGATTTTTTTTTTATTTTAAGAAGCATTCTTTCTTTGTTGGATAATGTAATTACATCCCCCGATATCTTCCGATCAAAATCCCCCCATGCTTGTGCCAAGTATACAAATTTTGCTCGACTGCACGTTTTACTGATTAAACTCGACATTTTTTAATTGATTTCTAATCAAAAAAGCACTCAAAAGTTTAAGATTTCTTCATTCAAACTATCAGCTAATGAATTTAAATTGTCCACAGTTTTTTGTATTGAATTTTTTACCTTCCTTTCAGTGCAATAATGCAATTTCTACAAACACAATTGCAAGCTTTATGATACTGTCAACTCATTAAAAATAATTTTCATCGACTAAAGTCGGTAAGTGTTGCTGCAAATCATGCGTTATAGATACGCAAGTGGCCACATTGACAACGTGCACACACACACAAGCACAACTGTGTCACCACTTGGCCAGTCATTCAGCGTTGATGTCCGTTGTATACAAATTCAATTTATGCTGTCAAAGATTAATTGCTGCGACACTTTGCGTCAATTTTAAAGTGTGCGCAAACATGCGAGTTTTAATGTGGCAAAATGTAGTGGCAGCAACACCCATACACACACACACACACATATATATTTCTCATATAAAGGCACACGAGGCGGAAATGAAAGGCACAACAACAACAGCAACTCGCATTCGGCGCAAACGAAGGACCAACGGAAGCGGATGTCACTACAGACAGTGGCAGTGACAGTGACAGTGACGCGCACCAAACACGCCGCATCGGAGCAGTGCGGCGCTGACTTTGTTATTATTTAAATCTTAATTTTTATGCTCGTCATCAGTCAATGACAGAGACGCAAGAAAAAGTGCGCCGTGCCGCTACTTGACAACGAGTAATGCGTCCCGTGTGCCTGTCGATTTTTCACTTGAGGCACCCAACGAACAACTGCCGCAAACATGGCAATTTATGACGGCAAGCGGCCAAATGAAGTCGGCATAATTTCCGCTCGAACAAAAACATTTCCACACATGCAGTGCTGCCGAAATCAGCGCAAATTCAAAAAATGCGCAGGCGACAAGTGCCAAATAGATGAGAAGCCATTTTTTAGGTGCACGCACACACACACACACGCACATACGCGCACATACAAGCGCCGTGACATGTAGGTGAGTGGCGAGAATGAATGTACCAAACATTTCGGTACTTATTTCAATTCGCATCCCACACACACACACACGCACACCTGCGCACTCCGGCCTTTGTTTGCACTCAACGCTCAAACGCCTTGAAGTGTGCTTCGTTTTAGACATTTTTCGCTCATATAAAAGTCTATGCATGATGGGTGACTACAAGACTGGTCGCTAACAAACCCAGTTGTAGTCCGTTCAAAATGCTTTGGGCCACATGTAATAACTTTTTAATACGCACACCATAACCTCAAACTTTGGCCGCTTTGCGATAAATAGCAGAAATCAAGCTAACGATTGCACAGCCACTACACGCATAAAAGTTTATGAGTGGCACACGCATTCAAGACGCCACGCCGGCCACTCGGCCGAAAAGTAGCCCACACTTTGTGTTTTATGCGCAATGCCAACACGGCTCAGGTAACTCATGGCGGAAGAACGTAATTTCCGCAGCCAACTATTGAAAAGGCGAACCCCAACACTTGGCAGCGCACTGGGCTTTGTGCTTCTTATGTGTGTGTGTGTGTGTGCGTTTTTGTGTGCAAGTGTTTGCGGTAGGAGATAAACAGTTGTCGAGCTAAGCGGCTGATATGTTCAACTTTGCAACATAAAAAGTTTAGTGTTGGGTTTTAGATGGACGCAACGAAGGAAGTGAAGTAGTGTTAAGTGGCACTCGTTGTTGGATGTTGTGGGAAAGAGCTGAGAGCTCATTAAAGTTGTGTAGATTTTTTGAGATTAAAATGAAGTTCTGTAGGGGGAAAATGTTTCGTTGCATTTTAAAAATGATTTTAGTTTTATTAGAAATTATCATTTAACTGCAAGGAGCAAGGAGTCATTTTATGTGGGATTACTATTCCCTTTACAAGTGGTGAAGTGGTAGGGATTATAAAAGCAGATAGAATAAGAATGTTGAATGCTCATAGTGTAGTAGTACAGTCTGTAGCACCTAACAGTCTACGAGACAAGGAATTCGTATGAAGGAATTTAGTTCGTTCTCTCCCCAAGTCGTAACTTTTTACCGCAGCTCATTCGACTCATTACAGCAATAAAATCACAAATTTTTTTTTAACAATTACTTTCTGACAGCGAATTCTGATAAAGAGGGCAAAAAAATGCGTGTATTGGCGTTTTGAAAGTTTATATATGATTTTTTTTGGGTTATGATGAATCGGCATACGAATTACATTTTAGGTATATGATGTGTTCAGCAATTTAATATAAAATATAACAAAAAATATTTCAGTGAAACATTTTAACCCTCTAGCTCCTATTTTGATGGGTCAATTTGACCCTTTTTTCATTAAAATCCAAAAAAATTCCTATTAAAACGGGACTTTTAGGGAAGAAATGTACCACAAAAATATTTGCCATAAAATTGTACTATAAGTCTCTGAATACACCAGAGCTCAAAATTTAGCTTAAACACCAGAAAAAACTGAAAACTTCTGAAGGAGATAAATGAGTTTCCTGAAAAAATTCACAAAGCGCTCTTTTGGCCTATAAGTGGAATCCTTATACTCTTTTTAACCAAACCTAACCTAACCCTGTAGTTCAAATTAAAACTTTCTATGAAAGTAAAAGAGGTATATGTTTTTTTTAACAAATTTAGTTTCGAAGCTTTAAAACTTCCTCTGCATTCGTTTACTTGAAATTAAAATATTTTCAATAATTTTTAATACGTTTAATGTTTGTTACAAATAACCTTCATCATCGTAAACATAGAATTCTAATTTTTCGATAATTAGTTTCGCTACTAGAAATTGGCCAAAAAGCCAATCACCGCCCAATTTACCTGCCACATGTCGACCATCGACTGTCAGCAGTCGCTAGTTCATTTTGCCCGATTAATTTCGCGCATCATTAGGCAACATTGGCCGTTGATAGCAACGCAACGATGGGACAAAATCGTGCAACAATTTGTGGCATTGTATTTGCTTATTTGGGCCAATTTTCGCTGTAATTAAGCTGGCGAACTAACGAATTCGTTAATTGCGGCGATTATTTGGTGGCAGTTGTTAGGCGCAAAAGCAACAACAGATGCGTACGCGCGTACTTATACAACAATGAGGAGACGTTAATACTCCATGTAGTGACAAGAAACATGCACAACAACACAATTGCAAGAAAAAAGCAATGAGGAATAGGAAGGAAGTTATGGGGAAATCACTCAGTTAATTAAAGACTAATTTGTTATTAGTAAAAGATCCCATAAAATGATTGATAAGTGTTTACAATTCAAGTACTTTGCTTTTAGAAGTGCGCCTAAAAATATGCCACAAAAATTACATTATTTTGTTGTTTCTGTCTATAGCAAAAATGTAAACAACAATCAATTCCATGACCAAAAGTTACCAGTTTGTTACCTAAACAAGTAGTTGTTGTTGTAGTTAAGTAGTTAATATTTGTTGTTGTCATTTTTGAGTTGAAACATTTTTTTTTTTTTTAAAAAAAAAAATTTTAAGAACTAGAACCAAGATAAGAAAAGCGACAAAAAACGCGAATTGCTGGAAATTGAAAGCTTCTTGGGAAATTACTCAAAGCCTACTTTTTTAGTACTAAAAGATCCCGCAAAACGTTTGATAAACGCTTCCAATTCAAGTATTTTACCTTTAAATGGGCGCCTGAAAGTATGCTATAAAAAATTGCATTATTGTATATGACGAAAATATATCAACACAACCACAAATTTCCTTGTGCAGGAGTTGCCAGTTTGTTGCCTAAACAATTTTTTGTTGTTTTTATCAGTTTTTTATGTAAACCATTTACTCATTGAAAATCTTAACTCAATTTTTCTAAACCAGAATCTGGACCAGAACTCATTACAACAAAAATTTCACATGCCACTAATTGCTGTACAGAAAATTTTCCCATCCATCAATTACCACTAAATTTGTCTGCCATCAGTTGCTGGTGTTATTGTTGTTGTTTCTGTTGTTGTTGTGTTTGTAGTTTCCAAATCACACACTCGCACTTAACCAGCTGCGGCAACGTCCCTTAAATTTTAAGCCCAACCAAAACATTTTCGATAAACGATCGATTACTGCGCCGCTGTTGGTTCGTTCGATGTTGTGACGGCGCCGGCTGTGCGCCGAACAGCGTAAATGGATTTGTTTGTGGCAAGAGAAATCGTGGATTCAACTCGCAACTAGGACAACACCGCACACTCGCCAGCCGACAACATCAACACCGGCACTAGCAACAACAACAACTGCGCAGCCACTGCGCAAACAAAGCACCGTATCGAGCGGCGCAACTCACAACAGCAAACGCAACACAACGTTCGTGGTCGGACGCGGACCAGACGAGAGGCGCAAATTGTGGCGAAATGCTATAAGTAGAAAATCACGCGCTGATGCAATTTACAGCAGAATAAATCGCACTCGCACGTACCACGCGTCGAGTACCGAAGCGGCGCTATTCAACAACAACACAGTGCCGCAACCAGAGAAAAGTGGGGCCGCCGCTAGTGCGGGAATCGATTACTCAAAGTGTTGGTGGTTTTAAGTCGCATGTGAAGTATTTTGCCAAAGGTTGCAAGAAAAACAATGTTGTTAAAAAATGCTATAAACTTTTGCTTTCACGAAAGGTCAACACTCTGGATTAAGTCTCAGAAGAAGAGGTCGAGAAGGCGATTCAAAAGAGAAACTAGTAAAATATGAGAAGGAATATAAAACTGCTCGAGGCAATGTTCAAAACAAGTGGAGGCACATGGTTTGGTCTTGAACGATATGATGGAACTATTTATTTGAGACAAAAAAAAATCGAATTCTTAAAAGCAGCAAAAACCCTAAAAGTATTCAAAATATCCACTCGCAATTCCCCCATCACTAGTTACAGTGGCAAGTATTGCCGCCATTGTTCAGGCCATATTGGACGTACAAAATTTTAGTGAAAATCTCAACGAACGGAAGATGTACACACACACACACACATACGCACACATATAGGTGTTTACAACGTACATGAATTGTGCATTGTGCAGCACAATGGAATTATTAGTAATAAAGAAGTTTTATTGAACATTTTGTTGCACGTGGAAGCAAAGTGCAGTGCGACAGAATTGTGTTTTTTTTAGTACGAACATTTGGCACACAAGTGTTGAAGAGAATACTTGTAGACTACTAACAATATTAAGAAATAAATTCTGTGAAAATATTGAACTAAATAATTTGTTATTCACATTCTTATAGCAAAACTGTGATGCATTGGTTTAGTCAGAAGCGACAATTTTTATTTCAAAACGTTACTTATAAATGTTCACAAGTCGTAATAAACATTATAATTTGTTTCCTTTTCTCTTTTTATTATTTATTTTTAATTTTTTTTATTAATATTTATGCTCTCTGATCATTTTTGTGGCCATAAATGAGTTAATGCTGCCCACATTTGAAGCGCTAAATTGGAATTAAGCCTCTCACACAACTATTGGCTGCTGGTTGAGAAGATTAGATATTTATTTTTATTTTTATTTGCATTTATATTCATATTTTATAATGATTTGAATACATTTGCACGCAGTAAACTATTGTTTACCTTTATTGTCCATAACAAAAAATATGTTTCTATTGTGGAAAATAATAAGCATCGCAAACCCACTTAAAGCCATTTGCATTATCCGTGTGCGCAGAAAACCCGCTTTCATACTTACTTTTCAATTTGGCGGCGCTCAATACGCGCCATTCATTACACATTACAGTGTGTGTGGCCGCACAAAAGCTGCGCGTGTCTATCCACTTCTTATTAAAAGTAAATTGTACCTTTTCCGCGCGTTCGCTGCCCCGTCAGCCACAAGCAGCAGCATCAACTGTTTTTACACCTATGAAAGCTTGGAATTACAAGCAACACACACACACACACACACACGCCCACGTAAATACGACTATTTCGCCGTGTAAAAGTAGTAAAAGCGCGAGTACATCAACACAAAGTGCGAACACGGCGAACGGCGAACGGCGAACGACGAGCGGTGAGCGCATAGTTTCGTTTTTCATTTTTATGGCCAAGATATATTTACGATGAATGCGCGCTGCAGTAAGTCACAGCAAATGCACAGAAACACACACACACAGAGAGGCACTCATTGGCACTTTTATATGTAGGTGTATGCGTGTGTGCGTAAAAGCCATTCAACTGCAACAAATACAATAAATAAGTACCCACTGGCGTGTTGGCCAGGTGAGTGCCCTGCTGTGGGATGCACGAACGACAGACAGTCAGCGAGTGGATACATTTTCGTCACCTGATAGCTGCGCGCAGATGGCAACGCTGGCGACATAAAATTCGAAATGTAAGTTAAAAAGGCAAAATGACGCTTATTGCACGTAAGGAGGACAGCTGCTGCGCTCGCGGCAATATGTTTCCGTTGCTGCTCCTGTTGCTGCTGTCGCTTGTCGTATTCTTCAATGGGCGCTACAACTTGCTGGTTGGGTGTATTAGGTTCATAGGTGCCGAAGAAAAGTTTGAAAAGTGCCAAATGTTTGACTTGACTTATTCACTTGAGGTTGATTCTGTATAAGTTAAACATGTAAATTATTCCCATACAATTTTATTTCAAATCAAATACTTAAAAGTGTAAACTAGCGAACTTTCATTGGCAGTCAATGTTGATTGTTGACATTAATGTCGTTTAAAAGAAACAAAAGTTTAAAATTTTGTTTGGCTTTGGCTCATCAAACGGTGTCTCTCGTTTAGTGATGTCTGAAGCAGCTGTGGAGATAAGGAAAATGAGGAAATAAGTAACAATGCAAAACTTCCCAGATCTGCAAAAACGTCGATTTCGATTCCCTGACGAACTTCGTTTTTAATAGACAAAAGTTGAAATCTTTGCTCTGCTCTTCTTTATTAAAAAGTCAAACTGGTTTGCCCCGGAATCAGACTGTTGATTAAATTCAGCAAAAAAACAAAAAGGTGTGATCTGTGCACACTAGGCATGATTTAGTGTTGTATGTAGATTCTTAATAATAGATCCTCGATGCGGTTTTATGCGATTTAGTGAAAAAGTGCTTGAGCTAAAAACTTTTGGGGCTAGAGTGGAGCTAATTGGCGTCGCATCGAGGTCAAAGTTCACAAAAAAGCTGGGAAATTCGACAAGTTGCTCCACAACTGCTCAAAAGTTTCTCTTAGGGGTTAAAATCTATGACTGACCCCCACTTTTTTTCTCTATTGAACAATTTTTTCAAACATATTTATACCCCATCTCCAACCCTTAACCCCTTGACGTATCAGTTAGCGCAACGAAATTCGTTTCCAACTGTTCGCTCACTGCCCGGGCAAATGCCCGATTTAAAAAATTGAAATGCCCAATTTAATTTTTCTAAAAAACAACACTGACCACGAGTCAGACTCGTGTTAATCATGTTAGGCACAGAAATTGTACCACGAGTCAGACTCGTGATAATCATGTTTGGCACAAAAATTGTACCACGAGTCAGACTCGTGGAAATACGTCAAGGGGTTAATGGGGCTCCCGTACAAAATGGTAATTTTTACAAAATAGGCTCCCACTGCTCCCAGGTTGCCCCCAGACGTGTCAAATGTATGACCCGCACCCATTTATTTTCCCTTCCGAATGGTTTTTCCAAACATACCTACACGGTATCTCCAAGTCTTAAGAGGGCTGCCATGCAAAACTGGCAATTTTCTATGGAATTGGCTTCCCACTTGTAAATGTAGTAGTTAAGTAAACGATGAAACATCGTATCTCGGAAACTACTGAACCGATTAAAATGATTTATTCAGCGATCGCCAACACTTTTGAGTACAAAAAATTATTTAAGGTTCAGAAATTCACCACCAGAAGGCGTCTCCCATACGATCGGAGTTGTGCTGTTGTCAACTTTTGGGTTTCTACGAGGCAAAAGTCAAAATGTATTGTCGAAACCTCATTAACCTTCCCTCACTCGATTATGAACCAGCTAAAAAGATTGAATTTTATCCAAATAGATTCCTGCCCATGCGTTGTATCAAACATTGAATAATCTATTTCAGGCAAAAAACGTTACCTCACCTCACCTCAACCAATCTAACCTTACCTCACTTAACCCTACTTGTCATAATACATTTTGCTGGCCTTTCTTGATAGATGCCTGGTGCCTGTAGTAGAGTGCACAAGCATTCAATAATGCCTTTTCACTATGTTTATTTTTCTTATAATAAAACTTGCAGCTATGGTACAAAAATGCAGAATATACTGGGTCATGCTATCGGTAATACATCATATATGATACTTAGATTAAGTTTAAACTAGGACCGTCTTTATGTACAAACACTTTGCACTTTATAGCCTTTTCATTGTTCAATCCAGTTCCAGCAGGATTCATGCAACAGAGACATACAGAATGTGACGACACGAATCCAGTCCCTCACATTAGGACGAGAAGACTGATCATTCAAATGGTCGACGTGGGTCTCCAAAACGCAATGCTTCAATGACGATTATATCTTAAACACATCTATGTTTATTTAGTTTTAAACTTTGGACAGATGGGTTGGTAAAAAGTAATGAAATATTTTAAAAAATAATATTATTTAGTTTTAAACTTTAGACAGATGGGTTGTTAAAAAGTAATTAAAACTATTAAAAAATATTCCCGAAATTTTGAAAATTTCGTATAGCGGCCAAAAATGGGTTAAAACAGTGCATGAACTTTTCAAGAATAACTCACAACTTTGCCAAGCAATGAATGAACACGAACAAAAACAAGAATCATCAGCAGAAGAAGAGTGAAAGCGGCAGGAACTGTGAGTATTGTACATGACCGCAGGAACATTTCCTCACAAAATGCAACCACAGTCGACTTCAATTAAAAGTTTTGCTATTTCCGCTCACTAACAGCAACTTGAGCGACGCGCCGCTTTCGTATCAAACTTTGCCGCCCAGCCACCGCCGGCTGCCTTTTGATTATCGAGCAGCAACAGCGGCAACGGCAGCGGGTCAATTGAGTCGAAAACCGTACCGAACGCCACATAATTGTAAGTCGGAAATGAATTCAACTCAAGTTAGCAACACTTACAATAGAAGTTCTTGCCATTTACCTACTGCCCCCCTGTATACACATACATATGCATGCAACTGTGTATGTGTGTCAGCACCTGGCACCTGACTGTGGCAGCGGCGCGACCAACCAACGAACTCGTTGCAATGACTGCAAATGAAAAACAATGCTTGTCGATTGTTGTTGCTGTCGTTGACTTGCATCTAACGGCACTCGTGTGTGTGTGTGTGTGTGGGATACGTGTATGTAGCCCCGTTGTGGCAGCTGTTGGTCGTTGGGGCACACGAATATCATCCCAAGTCACAGGCCATTGCCATTCACTCCACTAAACAGCGAACTACACGAACTGCGCTTTGCCGTCTGCACCTGACCTGACCTGATGGACAGCTGGCAAATTTGGTTGTTGCGTTTTTTCGATTGTATTCTTGTTTGCCTTGTTTTTTGGCAGTTCTTGAATGGGAACAAACACATTGTTGCTTAATTGCTTGCGACTTGTTTAAACATTGCAAGAATTACAATTTCTGTTCACGGAGCATGTAACAAAAACAACAAGGAACAATTGGAAAAAATATATATAAAAAGTATGAATACTCCGTTTGCTACAAAAAAGTACTCACAAAAGCATAGCGAAAAGTTGCCGAATTTAAAGATTGTGAAGATTAGAAAAGTACATATAGCTCAGTTTTAAACCTAAACGTTCAGTTTACTTAACCCTTTCGCTACTGCAGGGACACTGTTGTTGTTCCGCGGTATGTTCAGTGGATCCTTAAACACGTGTTTTGGATTATAAACACCAAACAAAAAAGAGTCTTCAAAAAGTCAGAAATACAATATGTCCAAATGGTCCTACAAAAGTCGTAGTAAAAGGACTAAAGATGCTCTGAGGACTTTTTATAGCTCAAGATTCAAACAAAAATTGATTCCTGAAACCAAAGAGCTCTGAGGCGTTCACAAAGTTTAATGTTTTCGTATGGAAAAATAAATAATGTAAATTATGATCAATTAAAAAAATAAATAAAAAATGAAAAAAAAATGGAAAAACACAAAATAAATAAAATAAAATGAAAAAAATAAAATTATTAAAATAAATAAAAAATTAAAAAATAAATAAATATAAAAATAACTAAAAATTAATAAACTAAAATAAAATAAAATAAAATAAAATAAAATAAAAGTAAAATAAAATACAATAAAATAAAATAATATAAAATAAAATAAAATGAAATAAAATAAAATAAAATAAAATAAAATAAAACAAAACAAAATAAAATAAAATAAAATAAAATAAAATAAAATAAAATAAAATAAAATAAAATAAAATAAAATAAAATAAAATAAAATAAAATAAAATAAAATAAAAGAAAATAAAATAAAATAAAATTTAAAAAAATATCTAATAAAAGAATAAACCAAAAAAAAATAATTTTAAAAACCATTTTTTTCCTTTGTCGGAACAACCTAGGAAGCGCAGCACTCATACAGATATACTTGCGTCCATTGTTTGCGACTTAATGTCGGAAAGGTTTAAAGCTACCCAACCTTCATAGAAATCTGAGTAGGCCCTGTGGTGTCTAGGAACCAAGGAATCTGTGGTTCTCAACTCACCACTGCCAAATGTCTCTTCACAGGGAGGACGTCTGTATATCACTGGCACTGTGAGATTTGTCTACCTTTTTCAAGTCATTCGCTTATAGAAAATGTCTCGTCAATGGGCCTGCAGTTCCTTCAGTATATGGACAAAAGAAACTGCTAACATTTATCTAAACAAACGAGCCACGCATATGGCATGCGGTCGTGGATTGAATTGGCCCATTTGTTAACAGTGGCTTTGATGGCTCCAGATTGGAGTGGCAGAGCAGCGTGAGGGCCGTTAAGTGCAACCTCAGAGCCTATTCAAACTAAAGAGGTCTCGTTTCCCGAAACCCCCTTCTTCTGAAAGGGTTAAGTAACTCAATTATATTCAGTCGCAAAGCCTAAATCACAACTCTGCTGCTCTGCTCTGCACACTAAAACGTTGCCAGGGCGCTTCCACATTTAATGAAATTTTGCCATATAAACCAGAATTCTTCTTTCTTATTTTTTCTTTCTGAGTTTTTTATTTATTTGCTTTGCCGATGGTCAAATTAATGCACATCAAGCAGAGCACTTAAGCTTCTATTCGACCACATCTTGTACAAGATTCAAATTAAAATCCCTGTAAGACACAACTTCAAGCTACAAGAAACTTCAATAGCGAACTTCCGTACACTTAAAGCACTCGAAAGCATTTTCTTCACTCCATTTGCCGAACACAGCTTCGTCTTCAATTTTGTTCTGCCACAAACCGTCGTTTTTATGGCATTGTCTATGGCCAACGGGCGTTTTTTGTGTGGATAATTCAGGTATCTCATAACACACAACCATGAATTCATATCAACACAAAACACACACACACACACACACACACACACAGACAGACAGCGACTGTTCCCTTCGCTTTTGTGCTCGTCAAATTCTTGTACACTGTTCAAATATGCGGAAATTGCCCGAGTTTCTCTTGTGTGGCCGCATTCTGCAGCAAAAAGAAACGCCCAAAAAAAAAATGCCATACCTGCATGTGGCCCGCAAAAAATTCCCCCGTCTGAAATCGAAGCTGAGCGCGCAACTGAAACCGAAACCAGCAAAGCGACGGCGCACATCTTCCTCGGATAAAGATCTGCTGCATGGAAAACAAAACCCAAATGAGACCATTTATTTGCGGAAATGTGCTCGGCTTCCGCTTTTTTTGCTGCCACTTGGCCCGAAAAGGTGGCCCGCACGACCGCCCAACGCAGAACGACAGCCGAAACCGCACTCCGTCAGCCGGCCGGAATAGAGCCGAAAGCGAAAGAAAAGGGGGAGCTGCACCAAAATCACTCAATCGATAAATATTCAATGATTTTTATTACAGAAACAAATAGAGGAAAAACAACCGGCACGAACAGGTTTTCGGGCATCGGCAGCAGAAGGGTTGCGGCGGCACTGGAAGGGCAACCAAATCATTGCATCATTAATTATAACTGATGACACAAAAGAAGCACGAGTTGTTGTTGTCGTTGTTGTTGTTCTCTTTTGTAAATGAATGCCCCGAGTGTGGCTTAAATTTGGAATGCGACGCAGCATCGTTGCCGAGCCCATTGCCAATGCAAATGGCCATCGAACGCGTACAAGTCGACTTGAAATGGAAGCCATTCGAATGCGGCCAACGACTGAACGACGAAGAACATTCGGTGCTTTAAAAACTGTCTCAACATATTCGATAACGATCCATTTGACAACGCACTTTGGGGAATATTTTCGTTTAAAAACGAATGTCAATGTTGTCAACGTTATGTTGTTGTTTGCTGTGCTTCAAATCAAAATTGATCCCAAGCACATCGTTGCGGACTTGTGGTCGATGGTTTAGTGAGGAAAATCCTGCAACAGGAAACTAGCAGCGATACAAATACATTTTAAAGCTGTTTTCTTTTGTTTGAATAGTTTCGAAATTATTGCTTGGCAGTATTAGCATTGATTGTCGATAACTTCATTTCACTTTATACTCTTCCTGTTTATACCCTTTCATGGCCCTTTCATCGCTTTTCATGCATCTTTATCTTCCGTTCCCTTTAGTCCTTTAGCCCTTCCGCTCTTCTTCTTCTGTCTTATGTTTGGTCCTTTAAGCTCTCCGCTCTACCTTTTGTCTCTAACTATTCTATTGTGTCTCTCTCTTCCTTCATTTTCAACATTAAACTTTCGCCTATTTTCCCTATTTTCTCTTTGTTCCTTATTTCTTTAGTCTTACTTCCTTTCTCTACCGTTGCCTCTCCTGTCTTTCTCTATCTTTAGCTTTCCCCGTTTTTCTACCTTCGATTGCCTATCTGCTCTTTTTTCTTCCATCCATCTTCTTTATCTTCTATATTTCAACTACTGTATTCTTCTAACCTATGCCTTCTAAGTATCTCGTGCCTTCCAGCTTAAAGCTTGATCTCACTTTCATTTTCAATCACTTATCTTCTGTCTTTCATCACAAACCCTTTCTATTTTATTTTCAAATTTCAAAAGTGTATTCTAAAATTTCGATTCTTTATCTTTAATTTTTTAAATTCTCGTTTCTCTTTCATATTTTTTATTTTCTATTTCTTTGTCTATTTTATCTCTTTCATATTTTATATTTTCTAAGTATTTCCTATCTTCTGTCTTTTATTTTTAACATTTTGTCTTCAATATTTTATCTCCCCTTTTCTGCTTTCTTCTGCTTTCTATCAATTCTATTTTTTATCTCTTTAATATTTTATGTATTCTTATCTTCAACATTCTATCTAATATCTTCTGTCTTCCATATTCTGTAATCACCATTCTGTCTTCTACCTTCTATATTCCATCTTCCACTTTCTATAGACTATCTTTCATCTTTCGTCTTTTATTTTCCACTTTATATTTGCTATCTGAAGAAGTTTCTATATTTCTAACTTTTTTAATTTGTATCTTTAACCTTTAATCTTCATTTTTTTATCTTCCAACTTTTGCTTTCTATCTCTCTTCTGCAACAATCTGTCTTCTATCTTATGATTTCTATTTTCTATCTTCAATATTCTATCTTCAAATCATATTTTCTATATTCTATTTTCTATACTATCTTATGTCTTTTATCTTCCTTTTCTATCTTATATTTTCTGTCCCATTCTTATGACTTCTTGCTTCTAGCTTCCAACTTCAATCTTCAACATTCAACATTCAATCTCATATTTCTTATCTTCCATATTCTATCTTAAAGATTATATCTTATTTATTCCATCTTCCATCTTCTTTTATCTTCAATTTTTTATCTTCCATCCATTATAGAATCACCATTCTGTCTTCTATCTCCATTTTCTATATTCTATCTTCTACATTCCATCTTGTGTCTTTTATTTTCCATCTTCAATCCGAAGAATTTCCATATTTCTAATTTCCTTCAGTTTCTAACTTCTATATTTCCTAATTTCTATTTTCAACGTTCAATCTTCAATTTCTTATCTTCCATCTTCTGCTTTCTATCTTCCATATTCAAAAATCTATCTTCCATTTTCTCTCTTCAGTATTCTATTTTCGAATCTCCTATCTTACGCTTTCCATATTCTATCTTCTATTTTTCATCTTACATATTCTATTTTCAATATTCTATCTTCTATCTTCTGTCTTTTATCTTCCATTTTCTATCTCATATTTTCTGTCTTCTACCTTATGACTTCTTACTTCTAGCCCCCAAATTCAATCTTCAACATTCAACCTTCAGTCTTATATATCTTATCTCCCATCTTCTATCTTTGACATTTCATCGTCTACTATTCTCTATCTTCGGTTCTTCTATCTTTCATCTTTAACATTCTCTCTTCTATTTCTATATCCAACATTCTATCTTTCGTTTTCTATCTAAAAATTCTATTATATCTTTTATATTCCACTTTCCATCTTCTTTTAACTTTTATCTTCTGTCTTCTATCTTTAACCCTCTATCCTCTATAAGATAGAATATTTTCTATCGTGTCTATTTTCTCGTATCTTCTATTTTCATTCATTTATATTTTATCTCCTATATTCAATCGTCTTTATTTTATCTTGCATTATCAATTTTTTCTTCAATTCTTCAAATTGAATATTGTATATTCTGCCTTCTCTTATTTTGTATCTGTTACCTTCTCCTACTATCTCATTTTCATTTATTTTCTCGTCTTCGATCTTATTTTATCATCTATTTCCCATATTCCATCTCCTATCTCCTATTCTCTACAAGATAGAAGATCTTGTGTCCTGTGTCTTCAATTTTCTATCTTCTCTCTTCTATTTTCCATCTTAAATGTTCTTTGCCTTCTACCTTTCACCGTCCATCTTCTACAAGATGTCGATCTATCTTCTATCACCTACAAGATAGAAGGATTTATATCTTGCATCTTTTATTTTCTATATTCAATCTTCGAACTTTTACCTTTTATTGCCCATATTTCCATGATCAGTATTCTATATATGGTGTTCTCTCATCTCTTTTCTCTTTCATCTAATATTTCTTATCTTTTCTCTCTGCTATCTTTATCTTCGATCTCCTTTACATCTATTTTCTCGTCTTTATCTTGTCTTTTGATTTGTGTCAAATGTCTTTTCTCCTCTTTTTCTGCCGTTTCTTTTCTATCATCTGTGTTCTCCCACTGCTCTCTTCCCCCTTCTTCATCGATACTTTATACCCCCTCTACCCAGTTTTCCTTAACAATTCAATTTCCCTCCCACCCCGCTTCCTCATTCCATTGTCAAATACTTGCAACAGCTCAGGAATCCTTTTAATTTATTCCTTTTAGCCCGTAATTAATTATTTTTTAGCAGCTGTTCCAGGTCCATCCATTCTCGCATTAACTGCACACACACACACACACAAATGCGCACACTGCCAACGAATTCGGCCAACAATTATAAAGGTCGAAATTTAATGTCACCTTTAATTGCTTTCAATTTCAGTTGCCAAACGAATGGCACCTCGCAAAGACGATAATAAAGCATTTGATGTCGTCCGCCCCCTCCCCCCTCAATAATTAACTGCCGCCCATTCGATTCCCCCCGGGAGCAGAGTAAAAACTTCCTGTTGCCATAAATCTTGATTTTTATGCCCACTTGCGCCTTGGCAGTTTGTCGCTGCGTCTCTCTGTGTGTGTGTGTGTGTGTGTGTGCAGCGACACTTGTGCACGTCTTGCTGCCTTGTTGGTAAGCGGATTAGCATCCTTTTTACATGCTTTTACTGAATGATATTGAAATGTTGCAGCAGTTGGCGTGCGCAGCGAGCCGGTGAGTCGGTGTGTTGGTGTGTCGGAGTGTCGCTGCCAGTGGCCGCTCAACTTATAACCTCCTTATCTGCATGGCAGCACTGCACAACGAAATTTACGACGTTGCCGGCCGGTAATTTTGGCCGCCTCGACTGGCCGTCGCATGCGTATTTTATGTATGGTAAAACAATATCCTTGGTCGCTCGTGTTCGTATTTATTGTGTGCATATGTGCTGCGAGCGGTCGCAGTGTGCGTGTGTGCGTGTGGCAGTGCGTATAAATCTGAAAATTATCATGTCAGCCGGTCAGATGTGCCAACAGCGAGAACAAGGTGTGCGCACTCGGCGCTTCCTGAATGCTGGACTCGGTGCCAGAGGCTACTTCGCACAGTCGTAAATAGTGCGGCCCGCACCTGGGCGCCCATAAAAGTTGACTGGCACACAGCGATGGCTGTAAAAGCTGCACACTCCGAAGGGGACTTTACGCCAGATTAGGCAGCCACAACTAATTGGGCGCAAATTGCTCGAAAGCGCCAACACACCAAATCGAATTCGCTAGGAAAGAGAGCGAGCGAAGGACAATGCGTGTGTGTAGTTGTGAATTGTGCATTTTTCTTATTTTCTAGAAGCTTAAATATTGCAGCGTTGGCTTCGTTTGCCTTTTTTTTACGGACGCACACTTACAAAAAAATCAAATAAATATAATAAATCTGTACACATTGCTCTCATAGAGTTTTGAAAAAAGGTTTCAAGGATTCTAACTAAAGCTTCTATCCTTTTTTTATTTCATCGTTTTTATTATATTGTTTCTTAATATTTTTGGGCTTCGGAAGCCTCTTTGTTGCAGCGCACATTTCTTCATCAATGTGCAATTTTCCAATGTTGCTTCATTCATGTCTCGGCAAATCTGCAAACCACACAATTGTCTGCTGCTTGGCAATTTCCTTGCAACTTCTTGGTTTTGTCGGCTGTGGCACTTCCTTCAGCTGTGCTGAGAGCTTCATACGCTGCCCGGCTGCTGACAGTGCTTGCGTCGCAAATTCTATTTTGTCTCGCACTTGTTCGTCGTTGTTTATTATTATTTGTTGTTGTTGTTGCTGGCACTGATTACATTTCCGTTGTCGAGCTTTGGTTGTGTTGCTGTGGTTTTGTCAACACTTCAGCACTTGAAGAGCGAGTCTCAGTCTCGTCGGCAAGCAGCACTTGCTTCCTGCAAATATTAATAAATTTGATTCAGTTGTCATGATAACAGTGTAAATACGCTCGTTGTTTTATTCTTTCAATGCGATACACAACGACATACATAGAGTCACCGAGGACAGAGCGGAGACATATCCTAATTTCATGGCAGATTATATGGTGTGATGATTGCACACAGTGCGGATAGCATCGGATAGCACCCGTTGTGGCACAGCAATCTGGTCACTACATTCATTCATCTACAAATGTGTGTGTGTGTGTGTGGGTGAATTAATGTGGTTGCTTATTTGTAGCTATAGAATTGAATGTGGCACATTGAATGTAAAAACAACACATGTTTTGTCCTAAGGAGAGCATTAAAGTTAAGTTTTGTAACAGAAAAAAATGTGTGTATTTATTTATTTTTTTCGACAGTTGTTGCCGCAGCAGAGATAGTAAAGCTGGGATAGTAAATAAATGTTTAAAGGAGGCGTTTAAAATCTATTTAAAAAAAAGGATTTGAATGCTCCACATTCATAGTTCGAAGCTTGGCATTCGTCTCTTTAAGATTTGGGTGCACGTTTTGTATAAAAATCGACAGGGTGATATGCCTCCAGGCTTCAGGAAACTCCGCATCACATCCTCCACAACTGCATTGCTATATGAAGACAACGTTAAGCCACTTTAGATGCTTCTGAGTTGACTGAACTAATAGAGGAGTCAGTACAAGGACTTAGTCCCAATTTTAAATTTGTCAATTCGCCTCTAAAGAACTGGGTACTAGGACTTAGTCCCATATTTAAATTCGTCAATTATATTCTAATGGATCACCACAAAAACTCATCAATGGTTCTTGATTTAGTATTTCAAGGACCCAAGAGAGATCTATGCATGCACACTCGTACATACATATTTCTATATACGTCTGAAGCTGCTTCGAATGCGATATGCCAAAGCGCAACGGATATTCGCGGACGCTGAGACGAGAGAGCTGTCCCAGGCGAACTGTCAATGCTGATCGGGCTTAAAGTAGATGAGGCGGACGGAAACATACTAATGTGACGAAAATTAAGCGGGGAGTGATTGTCAAACAGCAAAATCAAGGAGAGAATCTAGAAAAAGGCCACTGGTGGCTAACTGCACGGAGACTAACAACGTGTGAGCAAAGTGTTCAAAACCGCCCTATGGCGATACATTTAAGGTAGTGTCCGGAGGAAATACCGGTACGGGACAGGAGAAGGTTTTTTGTGTTATAGAGTCACTTAGATTTTATATATCTTAAAACTTTTCCTACTTAACTACCTACCTACCAACCTACCTACCTATCTATTTACCACCTTAACTTTCTTATTACTCACAATGCCTTAAAATTTAATGCCTCAAAATGGTTAGCGCTAACCATATTTTACACCTTTTTTACAAGGACACATACAGAGTCCGCCTTCACACAATTTTTAATTCTTTTTCTCTTCTTCTTCTTTTTAATTTCTTAATTTTTACAATTAAGTTACTACTTTCTTTTACTATTTTCACCAACTCACTAACCTCACCGCTTAAAGCTTTTATAACCCAAACTGGTTAGCACTAAACATTTTTCACATCTTTTTTAATAGCAAACATTCAGCGCCAGCTTCTGGTTAGCAAATTTTTTAATTTCTCTATTTATTTACAATAAAATATTTTGCACTATTCTAACTATTTTTCACTCTTCTTAAATTGTATATATTTTACAACTTTCTCTACACTTCAACGCCTTAAGTTTTAATAACCCAAACTGGTTAGCGCTTACCATATTTTACACCTTTTTCACAAAGACGTATTCAGAGTCAACCTTCACACAATGTTTTTTTAATTCTTTATTTTTTAAAATTAAGTTACTACTTTGTTTTACTATTCGAAGCAACTAACCAACTTCAATGCCTAAAGCTTTTATAACCCAAAATGGTTAGCGCTAACCATTTTTCACTTAGTTTTTACTAGCAAACATTCAACGCCAGCCTCTTCGTGCTGGTTATGCACTTTTAAATGTATTTATTTTTTACAATTCACTCTCTTTAAATTTTATATATTTTATAACTTTTCCCACACTTTAATAACCCAAAATAGTTAACGCTAAGCATTTTTTACACCGTTTTTTCTACGAGCACACATTCAAAGCCTGCTTTTTCTGTGTCGTTTACCTTTATACACATTTTTTCTAAATTCCTTATTATTATTTTGTTTTTTTTTTTTACTAGCCAAGCCCCACTGTGATCGCCCCACTTGCATGGCTTTCATTCAGCTTTGGCCTACCTTAACTTTTATTTTATGACAACGGCGCTGCTTGGCATTGCAATTTCACTGGCTTTTAATTTGCGTGCAACATTTTTGCTAAAGGCGAGCGGCTTTTGTTCGCCGTTCGCCCCTCGCACACTGAGCGCCAGCCAGCGATTGCTGCACTGCTCAATAAAAACGTTTTTCTGTGGCTCATCTAATAACAGGTCATCACCGGCAGACTTTGTGCGGCCTCGTGCCTTTCAGCGCCCAAGTGCAGCTGACGAGTGCTGACGTTTGTGTGCGTTGGCGTTGGCGTTGGAGTTGCTGTTTGTGTTTGTGAGTGTGTCGGGTCGTTAACCTTAGTTACATGTGTGGGTTTGCTTTTTTGTTTGATACTCGTATGTGGCAGACAATTAGATGAAAAGGTGAATTTTCGAACGCTTGAACAGCTGAACGGTGGCTCGGCAGAGTTGCCAACAGGTATCACACTTGTGCATGTGATTATCCGAACATCCAAAGTGCAATGACTTGATTAGTTTAGAACCAAAATTGGTCACATGACAAGCTGCAGTCATGAACTTTAATACGTAAAAGTCAAAAATCAACAACCACGCACAGTGTGATTCTTGTACTCCGTCGTAGCTCAACTTTCGTTCGTTTCTTAGAATTTAGAATTTCTGAAAATTGTCATTCACTGTCTGGTTATCTTTACAGTCTGTCTATGAATTTCTCAAACACTGTTTAAAACTTAACACAGTTGACATTTTGTCGCATGCATTTACACAAAATTTGCTCGTCTCGCTTTAAAGTTGCGTATACGCCATGACGGCCCGCAGTGCTCACTGTCTGCCGCCATGCCGCAATTATTGAATTGTAAATAAAGGGATAAACACGCGCAGAGGCTTAATAATTGTAAAACAGTGGGATTAACCTTTTCGCAAAGTCGACTTATGTGCAATTAAGTGCAGATGAACAGAGCTCGGCTGCCGGCAGCCAATGATGACAACTCGCCGAGTGCTGCTGCTGCTGCCGTCTCAGTTGACTATTTAAGTTGTACGTCAGTTAAAAGTGAATATTAATTTATGCGAAGCTTTTATTGCCGTTGTTGCTGTTCGAGCGAGTAGTTGATGCACTTGGATGGTTGGTCAATTGTTCGATTGGTTGTTCGTTTGGTTGATTGTTGTATTCGCCATGGCTCAGCAATCGGAATGGAATTTCTCGTTTAACGCTCGACGAACTATTTGGCAGCTTACGGAACAAATTTCAATTTACGTGCAAGTGTAAAATACACAGAACACTCGCACACGCGTCGAGTGGCCGAGTGGCAGCGCTTGAAAGCATTTAATAATGTAAATTTACGAAGGGACGGCGGGTGGCGGCTTGGTTGTTGTTATTGCTGCTGCTTAATGCTGGAAAAGCTGACAGCAAGGAAGCAGCTTTCCAAAGATTTCGACACATCACAAAAGTGCAACCCAGATTAAGTTTGATGATTTTTTTCATACCTAAAAACTTGAAGTAAAGAAAAAATAAAAACACAAATAAAAGTTGAGAAGTACAGTTGCGTAATAAAAATAATAAATTAAGGTTATAGCGAAAATAAGCATTAAATTAAAATAAAGTACAAATTTCAAATAAATTTCAATTCAAATCTGAACTTGACTATAATTAAGCCTGAACTTAACTAAGACTTAACTTCGAAATTAATTTGTCTAAACTTAGATTTAACTTAGAAATGAATTTTAATTAACTTAAACTTTACTTAAACTTAACTTAAACTTAACTTAAACTTAACTTAAACTTAACTTAAACTTAACTTAAACTTAACTTAAACTTAACTTAAACTTAACTTAAACTTAACGTAAACTTAACTTAAACTTAACTTAAACTTAACTTAAACTTAACTTAAACTTAACTTAAACTTAACTTAAACTTAACTTAAACTTAACTTAAACTTAACTTAAACTTAACTTAAACTTAACTTAAACTTAACTTAAACTTAACTTAAACTTAACTTAAACTTAACTTAAACTTAACTTAAACTTAACTTAAACTTAACTTAAACTTAACTTAAACTTAACTTAAACTTAACTTAAACTTAACTTAAACTTAACTTAAACTTAACTTAAACTTAACTTAAACTTAACTTAAACTTAACTTAAACTTAACTTAAACTTAACTTAAACTTAACTTAAACTTAACTTAAACTTAACTTAAACTTAACTTAAACTTAACTTAAACTTCCAAGTGGGGTCAAGCGAACAGGGTCGATTTTAATCCCCGCAAGACCCAATGTTGCCTGTTATCCCACAAACGAGTCTCCCCACATCCCAACACATCCCTGGTTATGGGTGGTGTGGGTATTGCGGAATCAGCAGCTCTTGATGGTCTGGGCATGTCCATTAAGAACGATCTTCGTTGGAACGATCATATTTTTGGCGTGTCGAAAGAAGCAGCCAAGTGCCTCGGCTTCCTAAAGCGGTGCAAAAAATATTTCACTCCGTCTGATCTCCGCATTATTTACACCACCTATATCCGACCTAAAATGGAGTTTAACTCGCACCTCTGGGCGGGGGCTTCAAAAACCCATTTGGAGCTCCTCGATCGGGTGCAAAACCGTGCGATTAAACTTATAGGGGACAGTGGGGCATCCAGCTCTATTGACTCCTTGGAACATCGTCGAAACGTGGCTTGTGTGGTGTTATTTTACCGATACTTTTTTGGTAACTGCGCAGTGGAGATGAGCAGCTTGATGCCATCACTTCGGGTATTCCCCCGGACAACCCGTTTGAACACTGGCGCCCATGCATTCCACGTCGAAACGATGTTCCAACGCACTACGCACTACAGGGAAAGTTCGTTTCTGGCCCGTACAGCACGGCTGTGGAATGGTCTCCCTGCGGATATTTTCCCCAGCACTTATGATCTCGATGGGTTCAAGGCAAGAGTCCATAAACACTTCACTCATAACCCTATCTCCTAACCTTTATATCCTTCCTGAACCAACGCAATGCTTCGCATTAATAGGGGTCATCCCCTGCGCGTTTGTTCCTGTTTAAAAAAAAAAAAAAAAAAAAAAAACTTAACTTAAACTTAACTTAAACTTAACTTAAACTTAACTTAAACTTAACTTGAACTTAACTTAAACTTAACTTAAACTTAACTTAAATTTAATTTAATTCTAACTTAAGTTCACTTACTCTACTTAAACTCAACTTGATTTAAACTTGAAACTAAATTTAAGCAAAAGGAAATAAACAAAACAAATGGATTCCAAATGAAATAACTGAAACATTTACAAAATATCTACAATCTTAATGAAGACATTAGTTTGTTCTCTCTGATGAAAACTTAATGACCCCATTGCAGAAATTCTGTTTCGAATAAACCAACGATTTTTCACATGTTTGTGACTTCTTAGCGACGCTGTCATGAGGTGAGACGCAGTCACAATCAAAGCTTCGCTAAATACGCGAAATTCCCACTTACATGTTGACGCACACACATACACACACACACACTGCGCACATGGGTGAGAAATTGTCTGCAGCAAAAGAAATATTCTCATCCGGCGGATTTTCGCTCGCAAAAACGGCAAAATAGCAGCGCCGAAGACAACAACGCGACAACATTAACTGCCATCGGACGGAAGCATTTTATGCGTTGCTGGGAATTAAATGCTGAAACTCGAAATGACGCTGTAAGCCCGATAAAAATCACAGCCCAGCATTAACACATATTTAGCGCCTGTCGCAGCGGCGTCGTGTGGCGCACGTGCGTTGGCCAGAATGCCGATTTATGGCCGCCCGGCTGTGGGGCGCACAATGATAAACAAAAACACACTAAATTTAAAATAATAAAATATTCTTTGGCGAACAAACGACACACACGAGTACATTGCTGTGAGACATAAACGAAGAGTGTGAGAAAGTCAGAGGAAGAGAAGAGAGCAATAGAGCAATGTGCAAGTGTGAGCGAGGCATCACTAAACACATATAAATACTTGGAGATATTTTGGGCGATTACTGTTGCAAGTAAATTTACACGCCCAATTGAGATAGTGGAATCTTTGTGGTGGTGCGGAAAATGTTTTTTTGTTTTCTTTTTTTTTATAGCAGTAAAAGAAAGACTGAACACAAAGACACAAGTGGGCAAACGTTAAAGTCAAATGCTTAAACACAGTTCAGGGCTCATAAGTTAGGATCGTAATTTAAAATAGAAAGAGATTTAAAAAGACACTTTTAGAATACTTCGAGGTGCCATGAGTGTATTGAGATATAACTGGAGTAGAATATACAGGCAGATAGATAGATATACGAGGATGGTCTGAAAAGTTTCCGACCTCGGCATGAAGATGGTCAACAAATGGAAGGGAATCTGTTTGCGTCTCTTTTAAAAGGTATTTACCAAAGTTCCAGCCATTTGTCAGTCGATGTAAGTGAATTTGTGTAAATGGAAACATTTGAGCATAGAGCACCATTCAATATTTGTTTATGATATTACAGACATGTTAGACTCGGTAGCATTTTTTCCACCGTGTGGTTTTGGGCAGCCGAATTCAAACGCGGCTGTACCAGCTTGGGAGACCATGTAAGTTCCAAACGTCCAGAAACTGCAACCAACTGACCAAAAGCAGGTAAGTTAAGTGACCGCCTATGAGACATCATGGAGTTGTTCAGCTTATAGCTTCTTAAAAAAGAGGGGTCTGAAAAATTTATCAATGCAACTTGGGGGTGTATTCTCAAGGTCCGCTAAGCAGCTGAGGAACTGCGCAACAGTTTCTCGCAGTCTTCGTTTCTACAGCTTCTACAAAAGTCATTATACAGCAAACTCAGTCTTCTGTAGTGTTCACCGATGCGGCAATGTCCAGCTGTGATTCCCACGACAATGCCTACATAGGGTGTCAGTTCCTTGAATCTACTCTAGTTGATCGAGGGCCAAACCTGTCTGGCCGTGATGTATGTCGGTTCATTGAGCCATCTAGTGTTCTATTTCTATTTAAGTGTAGCGTTGATGCATTGTAGCTCCATGGCTACTTTTGTCAGCACAGAAAGAGCAGAGACTACTGACTGCTACTGATTGCTCTTGTCAGCTCGTTGCCTGTACAGTTTCCCTATGTGTCCTTGTGCCCAAGCACCCAGCAAATGTGCACGTTGTACTGTTCGGAGATTTTATTTAGAGATGAGCGGCAGTGGGGATGTTTTTAACGACTCTGTGAGCTTAGAAGAGCCACTAACCACAAACCACTCCCATGGTTTAAGTTCACCAAATGTTGCAGGACAACTGTCGTATTGAAGTGTCCAAAGAATAGTGTTTCTCATAGATTGAATACAGATTTAGGCATAAGACAGCTATCCGTTGGTTGCCGCATTTGGTCACGTTAGATCAAAAGTATTTTTGAGTGAACATTTCCAACTCTTGGTTGGCGTAATAAATCACAATTTTGGCGCCGATTAATTTTTGCTGATGAAATTGGGATCCATCATTATATTCTCTAAAAACTACAGTCAAAACAGTGGACTTTGAAGGTCCAGCTGGCTTTAGAAAGGGCAGAGTCTTCTTTGAAATAGCAAAAGATTATTTTCAAAAAGAAAAAATTATTACAGGCGCATACTTCATTACTGAAACTCAAGTCTCAGTAGTTACCATAGCCAAAATCCATGAACTATTCTTTGATCTACTTGAACATGCTCCTGACTTACCAGATCAAACTCCAAGCGCCTTTTTTTTGTTCCTGAAGAGACTTTTGCTTGTTCTCTAAGTCAAAAGCTGTTCTAGAACAGAGTTGCCGCTTTTGGTCTTTTCGGAACAAAATTGGTCAGATGTTTTACTTTGGTCCGCTGGTCTGCTTAAACGAATTTCGGTCCGTTTTGTGATGTGAATATCTTCTCCTTAGTACATACAATTTCTTAAAAAAATAAAATTGTAATTTAAAAATGACTTCAAAGATAACGAAAAATTTTAATTTGGTCGGTTGAGGTCGGATTTGGTCGGAAGTTTGGTCATACAAAAAATGTTTAAGTGGCAACACTGTTGTAGAAGGACAGCGATTTTCTTCATTTTCTTTAACTGAAGAGACCATCACTTTTGTAAACGATGATCTTTGCAGATAAAGATGTCGAGTATTGTTTGGAAGGGTCCAAGAGATGGGAGTATCGTTGCTAGAAGTGAGTGGACTTACAAGGAAACTACTACTACTACGTCATCTTCGTAGGACCTGCTTAGGTTCATAACGTCTTACAAATGGTTTGAGAAAGTAACCGAATTTTACTGAAACCTGCTTATGGGATCACAACGGGCTTACTTCTGGGCCTCTGTGTAGAGTAAGATCCATCATTCCATTTCAACTTGACCTAACCCACAAGGAGATTGTGTAGAAAATAAAATTAAATTTAAAGAAAAATGCCTTGTATCACTGTTAGGTTTTTTTTTTTTTTTTTTTTAAACTCAAACAAACGCGCAGGGGATGACCCCTATTAATGCGAGGCATTGCGTTGGTTCAGGAAGGATATAAAGGTTAGGAGATAGGGTTAAGAGTGAAGTGGTTATGGACTCTTGCCTTGAACCCATCGAGATCATAAGTGCTGGGGAAGATATCCGCAGGGAGACCATTCCACAGCCGCGCTGTGCGGGCCAGAAACGAACTTTCTCTGTAATGCGTAGTGCGCTGGAACATCGTTTCAACGTGGAATGCATGAGCGCCAGTGTTCAAACGGGTTGCCCGTGGGAATACCCGGAGTGATGGCATCAGACTGCTCATCTCCACTGAGCAATTACCGAAAAAGTATCGGTAGAATAACACCACACATGCCACGTTTCGACGATGCTCCAAGGAGTCAATAGAGCTGGATGCCCTACTGTCCCCTATAAGTTTAATCGCACGGTTTTGCACCCGGTCCAGGAGGTCCAAATGGGTTTTTGAAGCCCCCGCCCACAGGTGCGAGTTAAACTCCATTTTAGGTCGGATATAAGTGGTATAAATAATGCGGAGATCGGACGGGGTGAAATATTTTTTGCACCGCTTTAAAAAGCCGAGGCACTTGGCTGCTTCTTTCGACACGCCAAAAATATGATCGTTCCAACGAAGATCATTCTTAATGGACATGCCCAGAACATCAAGAGCTGCCGATTCCGCAATACCCACACCACCCATAACCAGGGATGTGTTGGGATGAGGGGAGACTCGCTTGTGGGATAACAGGCAACATTGGGTCTTGCGAGGATTAAAATCGACCCTGTTCGCTTGACCCCACTTGGAGATTGTTTGTAGGTCGCTATTAAGTGTGTCATTCATACGGCGCCTTTCTCTCTCAATCTCCACAGAGCTGGGGCGCTTTGTGAAGGAGTATGAATGACAAATGGTGCTGTCATCCGCAAACGAGTAGATGGGATTCTTCGTCGACGACAATAGGTCATTGATGAAGATAAGGAAAAGGGTTGGAGAGAGGACCGAACCCTGCGGCACTCCCGCGCTAAGGGAATGCTTTTCCGAGGCTATGCCGTCTATTACAACACGAATAGAACGATCATAGAGGAAGCTCGTAATCCAACGAGAGGTTAAAGAAGGGGAGTGTGCGACATGCACTGCCACCCGGAGACCTTATTGGGTCCTTCATTCTTAAAAATACCGCTGTCCCTCCCAATGGGAATCTCTCTGGAGATCCAGACGGAATCTTTTGGGAACCATGTGGTAATTTTTAGGCCGAAAACTTTCCAGACCACACGTCTGTTTTCTGTAATTTTTCACTGGTAATAAAATTTTCATGAATAAAATGCAAATATCTATTTAATTTATAAGTTTTAATTTTTCAATACATAGTCACATCGCAACTCGAAGATCCTTTATCTTCATTGCCGGCATAATTGATTTACACTCATAAATACTCCCTTTTTAAGATATCAGTATTCTAATTGAGAATGGCATCGCTTTGTGTGTGATTGTTTCTCGGAAACACACACACACACACACTCGCACACATCTATACCCCTTCAAATATTTCTATAAATTATTCAGCGCTGACAGTCGCATAGCTCGGATCACTCGCAATGCGACAAGAATGGCAGACGGTGGAAGGAAAAACCTTAGTTAATTGAAGCACGTGTTGTTTGCCTTGTCAAACAAATGAAAACGTGTTAAAAATAAAATGAATGCCTCCGCAATGCAGCCAACAATGAGCCGACCGGGCGCGGCGCGGACCGGCAACCCTTTGCCCGAGGACTGCACGACGGCTGACAGCCGACGGCGCGCACACAAAGTGGCCCGGCAAGCATTGTCACGTTGGCAAAAGCGTGCGTCGCCCGGCCGCAGCGAAGACGACTCGAGCAGCAACAAGGAGCAACGGCAGACAGGACAACAAACACAGCACAGCCGCGCACAACAATGCCGCACAAACAACGACTCGACACTCGACTTTGCTGCAGATTGATGTACGCGCCGAGGCGCGGTGACAGGTGTGCGAGGGTGAGTGGGCGAGCGAGTGAAGCGCATAACGCGCTAACTGCGCGTACGAGTGGGCGGCGCGGCGGTGCACGCGTCGAGCACAATTGGCGCGTCTTGCGCCTAAAGCGATGCCAATGTTTCCCTTTTTCGTTATTTCTTCATTTTATTTCGTTTTATTTCACTTGACTTTATTTGTCGCCATTCACACACACACACAGACACACACACAAACATGCCAGCTGCTTACTTAGTGCAATGCTGTGAAAATCGTCGCTCGCCTTGTGCGGGAATTTAATATTTGCGAAATTTCGTTAGCATTCGCGCTGACAATTGTCATTGTTGCTGACTTTTGCCAGGTTTTTCGTTGCGCGCCCAAAGGCTGCAAATTATGCGCCCGACTTTCCGCTCTCATTCTCTCGTTCTTTCGTTGTCTGGCCCCTGCAACACTCCTGCGGCCCCCAAAGTGTCGAGACTTGTGTTGGAATTATTTTTCATTGTTGTAGCTTTTGCTGCTCCCGCAAAAGTGAAAAGGAAATCTTGATTTGTGTATTTAAGTGTGTGTGTGTATTTGTGTATTTTTGTGTGTGTGTGTGTGTGTGACAAGTAAAATTTCTGAGAATTTTGTTCATAACCTGTTTACCTGTGTCGTTGTCACCGTTTTCGTTGTCGCATTGTCAACCGAACAAAAGGCTGCGCATCTTCCTTGCGTCGGGGGCGGTTTCCCTACGTCGAGCGCTTCGTTATTTTTATCCAATATCGACTCGACGACTAGTTGGTATGCTTTTGTGTGCTCTGTGTTTACAATAAAAAATGCCCATGTTTGGGCGAGTAGTTTCCGACACAAACACACAATTGTTCTTGCACGCACTGATTCAATTCATTGTTGTTTGTTGATTTCAAATCGAATTGAAGCTCAATGAATTTTCAGCCGCGTGCCTGTTGTATGTATGTATGAATGTATGTATGTAGGTGTGGCTTAAATATTTAATGATTCAAAAATTTTGCACGAATATTTATTTAATTGCGTTCGTGCTTTTGTATTTTCTGCTTTATTACAGAAGTCTAGAAGTATTCTACTTGAAATTTAATTAGATTTGAATTTTTGCATTCGAAATTATTCGATCGAAATTACTTTATTGACTTTATATCTTATTTAAGGGGAAATTCATCATAGAAACTAGTGGTCCAGGATCTGTAAGCCTGAAAAAATCCCTCTTCCACAATCGGTGAAAGTTTTCTTCAAGCGCCTCTACTTTCCGCTTTCTCCAGTTGGTTACACCAAGAGTTCGCAGGTGGTCCTCAACTGAAATTTTATTTGATTGAATATATATCTTATTTTAGTGGTAAATCTTGATAGGAACTAGTAGACGAGGATCTATAAGCTTGCCGGAATCGTATATATGGCCCGTTAAAAGTTCTCTGCTTTCCGCGCGCCTTCTTCAGTTGGTTACAAAAAAAGGTCGTAGGGCGTCTTACACTTGGACTTTCCATCGGGGTCACGATAACCCTTTTCATTGTCGACCTACTTCTCACCTATTTACCTTACCATAACAACCCGTTTCCGGGCTACAGCTGTCGACCTTCAATACATGTTTGGCCGGAACTTTCTTGTTCAAATGGAAGACATGGAAAAGCTTAGTCGCTGGATGCTGATTTGCTCAGCTAAAATCATGTTTTTAACAGCTTATACAGTTCGTTGTTCATTCGTAGTGGATAGTTGTTGCCAATTCAAAGAGGGCCCAATATTTTTTCCTTTCAAAAACCCCAACGGCCGTTAAATCCTTCCGACTTCTTACCAACTAAAAGTCACCTCTTGGTCGGGGATTTGCCGAAGTACACAAAATGATGTGGAGATTTAATAAGAGTTAGTTGAACTCAGACCAGAGATGGTCTACTGTGCCCCCTGCAAGTTTTTGAAGAACAGACCTACAGACCTAATGAAGCTTAGTAACTCACGGAGGTTTAGATGTTTGATATTCTATTCTGTAAGTCAGTACTGGCTCAGGTATTGGTAATGTAAGACTGCCACCCATTAAAACGTCTTCATTGCCAGACAACCCATTCTCGGGATCAACGTAGGTATTACGTCAGGAGACCGTCATGAGTCTGTAAGTTGCGTTCGACTGCTTCCGTTTTCGGTATCTTGCTGACACCGTCACCGCTCCGCCCCGATTGTATGTATGCATTTTTTCTCAGTCTGAAGTTCCCAGTTAGAAGCCCTGGGGTCCTGTTTAAGCTGGTTTTCCCCCAGACTGAGGCATTCTTCACTCTATCTGAAGTCAGAACCTTTAGAAAAGAAAGAAAGCACACAACACATTGGATCCCTTCTCGTGCCCATAAACTTCGTGACTAGTCTCTTGGAAGTCTGTCGTAATTTTTTTTCTTCTTCTTATTATTATTTGTATTTTTTTAATTTTTAATTTTTTAGTTTTAATTTTTATTTTAATTTCAATTAAATTTTGTTTTAAATTTTCTTTTAATTTCTATTCTAATGTTTATTTGTATTTATCCTTTAAATGGTTTTTCCATTTTCATTTTCTTTCTCTCTTCTATTCTTCTCATTATTATTATTTTTTATTTTTATTTTTATATTTTTTTTTTTTTATTTTAAATTTTTTAGTTTTAGTTTTTTTTTTAATTTTAATTTCAATTAAATTTTGTTTTAAATTTTATTTGAATTTCTATTCTAATCTTTTATTAGTACCTATTTATACTTTAAAGGTTTTCCATTTCATTGATTTCATTCAATTCCATTTTTCTGTTACATTTTTAAATTGTTTCCCCATAATCTGCTGTGGATTTGATTGTCTCTTGTCTGTCGTCCATTTGTATTCTGTTCGGTTTTCAATTTTCCATCTAATTTTTTTCTTATGTGCGGCATATGCAAATGACGAATTGTTCCGCTTTCGTTCGTCTAAAATTGTTTTCAAATTCAATCATGCAAATTAATTGCAAATATTTTTTCAGCTGCACTTCCAGCAGCATTGACAACTGACAAGCGGGAAAAAAACCAGTCCCGAGTCCAATGAAAAAGAAATGCCGCGCCGTTTGTAAGCTTTAAGCAGTGAAAGGGGAAAGCGGCAGCAGCAGTGCGCCCAAGAATGCTCATTTGCATGCATCTATACACTCGCAACAACAACAACAACTATGAAGCCGAAAGTTTTTGTCATGGAAAAGCAAAGAATGAAAGAAGCACGAAAAGCTGGAACTGGTAAAAGTTGTGCAGTTATTCTAATTGAAGTTGAAGTTTCAAATAGACGAAGGCATTTAAATTCTTGAACATACACATACACACATACATACACCACTACACAGGCACATACGCTTGTTCAATTAGAGCGAAACACTAATTTCTGTGAACCAATTTCCCCAAAGACTGACGCAGTGAGTTATTGGGCAAAGCGTCAAGGGTTAAGGTTCAACGAATGGTGGCGCAAAGTTTCTATTTCAGTTTCAAATAAAGAAATGTTGGTTCAATTCGCGAACAGGCATTGAGGCCATTGTGACTACTTCGAAAGGATCCAAGGACGCCAAGCTAAACGTGTACACTAACAACATGCAATTTGTGGGATCAAGTGGCTTTTGTTGTGATTTACTGGAACTCTCAAATCATCTATCACCGCGTTGGAAACCCATCACATCGTTGGGCACCACTCATCCATCACGCGCCATCAACTTGCACCCTTTTTTTCCAGCTCGCTGGTAGAAGCTCACACATCGCAGTCGAGTGTAAAAAAGGTGAACCAGCAACGTATCAAAGGTTTTGGAATATATGAAAGTACATCTAAACCGAATTTTATTGGCGCTGCTATTCGCTTGATGGGCGGTTCATGTGTATCTGTGTGCGTGTGTGTGAGTGTGTGGTATAGTATCTTCCATGCCACCTCAATGCACACTCAACATCAATAATTGAGCACCTGAACGCCACATCAATCAGTGAGCAGAGGAATTTTATGCGATTTTGAGCGAGCAATGGCCACTGCACTCATTTCCAAGCAGTGTTGGCCACTGAAGTTGCCAAGTTGTGAATTGCGGTGTCTGTCTGTCTGTGTGTATGTGCACTTTGCTGCATATTTCATAACATTGACGTAGCGTTTAGCGAGCCGATCGAGCGCCGACCCCTCAAAGAGTCAGTGAGCGCAATGGCGTCGCTTTCAGTCTGACATTTGCAAGCTGGAAATTCCATGCACCACTGACATCCAATAATGAAACTAGAATGTCACTGTGAAACTTTTGCTGAAAAAATCCACTTTCATGTTAGGCGACAATATAGAAAAATCTGAACGATTGCTATCAAAGTTGCTGCAAAGTGCGATGAGTTCACCTCATCCCACTCCGCACCCACTCACAGCTCCGGGAAATCATTTAATTGCCGTGCGCTTAGTTCATAACTAAGAGCCAATTAAATTACTTAATGAAAGAAATCGTACACAAGGCAAAAGAATGGAGAAATGCCAGCGGAGTTGCAGGATAACGAACGAGAAGGCACTGCTGCGTCATTACGAGGACACGCGCGAAAGTTGAGCCGGACAATTGTGTGTCGCAGTCGGTCGCTGCACCAAGTTCGCGCCATTCTTTTGCTGCACTGCACAATTGCAATTAATGTGCTTTTTATGTCATTGGAGAAGAAAATGGGAAGCAGGACACGGCGAATAGAAGCGGAGAACATAATTAATTTTTGTCATGTGTTGCAGCGCCGCGCGGAAGTTGTAATTTCAATTCTAAAACCAAGCAGAGCGCGGCGACCGATTGCAGCACTGGCCGGGCTTCAGCGAAAGGATAGTTGCCTGCACAATGCCTTGCGGTGTCCTTTGGCCCTGTGGGTGGAAATTTTGCACGGGAATTCGCTCGCTGTGTGCTGCTTGTAATGAGAAATCTGTCTTTGAGTATTGTGCATTATGTAAGCAGAGAAATATGCAGGTAATTCAATTGATAACAAAAACAAATTGTCGAGTGTGAAAAGGTATTTTATTAAATACGAAATAATTACTTAAACACAGTTTTGGCTTAATTCTGGCGTTCAAGTTAATTTCTGAGGTTTGATGTATTCAGTGGCCTATAGTCGAATTTTATGGCGAATCTTTTCGTAGTAAATGTTGTCCTTAAAAAGTCCTGTTTTACAAGACATTTTTGGCATTATAGAAAAAAATGGTCAAATTGACCCATACAAATAGGAGCTACAGGGTTAAAATGCTCAACAAAAATGTTATTCGTAGTATTTTACATCAAATTGCTGAACACATCATATACCTAAAATATGAGGTTACAGGGTTTTCGTATACCGATTCACCATAAGAATGAGCAAAAAGAGGAAAACTTTGACACCCCTAAAAAAAGTTCAGACGTAAACTTTCAAAACGCCGATACACGTATATTTTTTGTTTGCCCTCTCTACCAGAATCCGTTGTCAGAACCTTGTTATTTTTTAAAAAGTTTGATTTTGTTGTGTAGTGTAATTGATACTGTTTTGTGCGTTGAACGTGAAAATCTTTAGTGATAAAGCAAACTGAATTGTAATTAGACTTTAGTTGAGGGATTTGTGTGCTTAGTTATTTATTTTTTTGTTTATTTATTTATTTAAAATCCGAGTGTACTTACTAATAACCAGCAAGCGTTGTGTTGTAGTGGTTCCTGCAGCTTCTGGGGTCAATAGATGGAAAAAATAAAATTCGCCCATTTTTTTCATATACATTTTTAGTTCACAAAATATTCAGCCCTGATTCAGCAAAACTACAATTTACACTTTATTGTCCATTAATTCAATTCTTCAATTAATCGTATGGATTAAAAATCCTAGTAAAATAAATTCGATTAAACAATTATAATGTCAATGTCAATGCCGGTTGAATGATTATAAAAATAAAATATTTGCATATTTGTAAAATATTTTCATAACATTTTTACAATTTTCATAGCAGTTGTTGCACTGATGCAATGAAAATAAATCCAATAAAAATCAATGAATGTGCGAAATTTTGATTTACACCAAAATCAATTGCGGCAAATTGTTAACGTTTCGTTTTTATTTGTATTGTTGTCAACAATTTAAACAAAAATTATATATGGCCACAAGTTTTCAGGCGAAATGCACTTTTACTGCATGAAATTATTTAATGCAACACCAACAACAATAATGAAAACAAAATAATTGCAACAAACTGGCAACGCTCGGCTGTGTTTAACGCTCATAATCGCCGCCGCTTGTTGGGCAATTTGTGCAAAAGTTTGCGCCGGGTGGCAGGACTGAAATTAAGTGAAATCACTGTTGCTTTGTTGTTGTTATTATTGCTGTCGTTTGTGCTTGTTGTGTCAGTTGTTTGCGACCGACTGTTGGCGGCACAGTGGGTGGGCTTATGCACACAAACACACACACACACACACAAACTAGCTGAACTGAAACTTCCCCTCACACATACACTCACTCACACACACACACATACGTAGCTACTTTTTGCATATTTTACAGGCAACTAATTAAAATAACTCATTAAAAAGTGGTGCGAACGAAGCGTGGGTCGACATTGTTTTTCGCATTGTGCAGCTTGTTTGTATACTTTGCAGCGTTTGCGTGGGGGGAGCGCGGAGAGCGGAACGTGTGCCTGCTGGGCGGCGTGAAATGAGCTCATTAAAGCCGTCGACATTCGAGCAGCGCAGCCCATTGGTTTCTGCCGCTGACAATTGACACACTTTCTGGGCGGAGATATCAAGCAGAACCGACGCGATTAATGCGAAAAAGTGTCACTTTACAATTTCCGAAAGTTTCCACTTGCTGCAAATAACATGAAGTCTGCTAGAGAAATAGATCCAAGTATGGATGCAAGTAAGGAGGTACGGTTCGGTTAGATTAGGTTAGGAAAACGCACACTGCACTTGCACTCTGAACACAAATTGGCCCATTTGAATGCTTTCTGGTTGTACTCTGGAATTAGCCATTAGTCTCCTCCACCAATTTGAACTATTGATGAAATTTCAATCGTTCGCCACATCAGATTTGTAGGGAATTTTGAGCCAGAGAGCGGACTCGACGCTAAGTGGCACAGGAAGTGTTGTATGGTTCCTCTTTCTATCTCATCTTGGCGCGAGAGGTGCCATTTAATGAGCATTGTCCCAGTAAGCAACGATGACCAACCAATCAACAGAAGTTTTAAGTATTCTTGGCATCCAACACTAACTAAAATTTGTATGCGAATATCTAACATAATGATCCATGTTCTCATTTTGTTGGTATCTTAATAGACTGAAAGGTCAATGAAACTATACTATTCATTAGCACTTCACTGACCTCTTCTGGGAATTAAAAAATGTTTCTAAAATACAAAACTACAGCTTTCAACAGCTTATTTGGTTTGAATATTTTTTAGATATTTCCTTTCTAAATATTTTACTGGCAGAAAATATTGTGCGGTGCGATCATGCAAGTGCGTGGCCCCTAGCATAGACAACATAACACAGAATACAGAAGAATTGCATACTTTCAGAGGCAAGACAATTTTTCGGGAATTATCGCAGATACAGTTCTAGGTTCGAGGCGGTTCCGTTCGGTTCGGAGCGATGCTGGAATTGTTCGAAAGTGAGTTATGTTCCGGGCAGACAAGTATGAAAGGCAGTCAGGCACAGTGCAATGAATCAGTTCGGTTTTGACAACCAACGGTGAACACGAATAAGAAAAGTGAAGTGAAAGTGACTAATAAATCAGTGACAAGTGTAAAAAAGTGTAAAATTTTAAATAAAGTAACTACGGTCATGTCTGTCGTATGGACGACGAAGCTCCGGCGATAAAGGTGTTCGATGCGATGGTTGGAGGTCGACGGCGAAGAGGGAGGCCGTGTCTCCGGTGGAAGGGCCAAGTTGAAGAGGCCCTGTCTTCTCTTGGTGGGACCAACTGGAGAAGCCGCGCGAGTTATGGGTTTTGCGACTTGGGTCACAATTTCCAATATAGATAAAAGTACTCCCGAAATATATATACATATATATTTAGTCGAAACTTTATTTGTTCATCTCTATACGTTGAAGCGAATCTTAAGACTAACTGGTGAATGGAGCGGCAGCTAACGTCGAGGGCAATCTTTCTCTACTATACCTCGCTTATCTTCAGTTATGTTTACTCAGGTCTTTGTGTGTGATCTTCGGACCAAACCAAAACCATGAGCCAAACATTTGCAACTGTTTACACTCGAATGCATTTCCTTATCTTAAGATGTGTTTGTTCGGGTGTCTGTGTCTAATCTTCGGACTAAACAAAAACACCGAGTGAACTGTCTGCATCCATCCACATTTGGATGCACTTCCTTATCTTTTGACAAGGAGGTGCGAATTTGTTGCTTATGTTCTTACTGGGTATTTGCTTAGGATTGCCTGAGACGTTGCTGACGTAACTCGCGCAAAGCAGAGGCTCCTGGAGAGAAATTTTGCGGCAAGCCGTAACCCGATAACGGGTTGTTATGGCCAGTTAAGTAAGTCAGTAACTACGGCATTAAAGAATTTCAAAGATTTTTTTTTGCCTAATTTAGTGATACGAACTACGCGTGATTTGGTCAGCAGAACTAAATTTCGTAAAAATTCTATTAAACGAGCATTGAAGGAAAAAGTGGTTGAAGTGAAGAGCCCCACTTCAAAGGAAGAAGCATGAAAAATAAGTGATGGAAGAATCATTGATGAGATGAATTAGTGAAACCGCTCATAAGCCTGAAGCGAGAAAATAAGCTCGAGAGAAGTGGTCTCTAGCAATGCATTGTGATGATCAAGTGAGTAATTAAATATAATTACAAAAGATTCACATTTGTCAGGAAACCATTTCAATTAAAATACAGATAGGTAAGAGTGACTGCCTCAAAGTGGAGCCCACTTAGGTTTTACAGCCACTTTGCCACTTAGGTTTCCTTGAGATATTGAACCAATTTGAGGTCCTTGCGAAACCATTGATCCCTTAGATTCCTTAAAGATAGTATTTGCTCAGGTTTGTCTTTCTTCTTCTGGATAAGGCAGAAAAAATTCATAAAAGGTGAAGTGCATACAGCTTCGAGAAAAGTCAAAAGAAAATTAATCTAACTTTCTTGCATGAGTTCCACTTAATTGATATGTTAGAATAGTATATTTCAAATTGACTGCTCAAGTGTTTTTATTTGAGAAATTTCGCACAAGTAAGCTGAGCGATCCACAATAAAATTTAAACATTAAATTTTAACTTAGAAAATTGCCAAAATCTCTTTAACAAAATTCTAAAAATAGCAGCCAATAATTGTAAATAATTCCACACCGAACCAACAACAACACAGCCTTTCGCTGTCTAGAAATGTTGGCAGATTGCACGGCGTCGTCGCCGACTCGGCGGAGGCAAATCATTAAGCCTGACTTCATCGCTAATTCAATTAGCCACACCTCGCCCGACGTTGCGGCGCACAGCACACAATGAACCCGACGCCAGGGCGCACTTCTTCAAAAGTTCTCCGCCACTCAAACTCTCGAGGCTGTTGGCACAAAGGATGCGCAACTCCACGAGCTCCAATGGCGCTTGTTGGTGTGTGTGAGAGTGTGTGCGTGCGTGGCGTATGTATTGTGTGCAGCACAATAACAACAATTGCAGGTGTTGATGCAGATGCAAATTAAAAAGAATTGTAAAAAAAAGAAGCATGTATTGTGTTTGCTCCCCATGACTGCAGGAATGTGAGTGTTGTGTGTGGGTGTGAGTGTGAGTTTTGCAAGTGTGTGCATGTCGATTTTCCGCTCAACTAGATGGAAAATTTGCAAAAAAGGCAAATGCTGTTTGATGTAGAAAATGTTAAATTGTTGATGTGCAATTTTATTCGTTTGCCAGAGGTAATGGAAATAAATTTGCAATAATTTTCTATTGGCTGATGTTGGGTTTAAGTAATTTTTCTTGCAAATATTAGGCACATTTATTACTTCATAAATTTAATTTATTTTTCAATAAATAAATACAAATATAAATTTGTAGATTTACAACTTCGAGTGGTTTCAAAAGGGCCTGCAGGACATTTCTATTTGAAAAATCCATGAGAATCTCCTTAAGAATTTTCTTGAGCTGATATATTGCAAATTAGTAGTCAAATCTACAAGTTTCGAAATGTATTAGTTTTAGTTTAAAAGTTTTTAGTTTGTGATTTGAAATTTCTTGCAAAAGCAGGAGAAACATTATTTTAAAATTTTTGTATGAAAGAAAAGCTTTTTTAAAACAGTGTTTAAGCTTCGATGACACTGATGAGAAGAAAAAAGCAATTTCTGGTTTTGATAGGAAAAATTCTGTTTCTGGGGGAAATTTTTTGCCCTCTGTGATAATACAACAAATTTCTTAGTGCTTGGCTTTGTTTGTGTGCTTTGATATAACCAAAATTTCGCAACAGAACATTTTTGGTTTAACTCATTCCAAACAGATTTACAAACAGCTCCGTAGTTCTTCAGAATCATGATGAAAAAAGGGCCGTAAGAGCAAAAGTCATTAATTGCAGCCCTATTTTTCAATTATTATTTTTAATCAACATTTTGAATTTAGAGCCATTTGACCATTTGACATTACAAGAAAAATAGAAGAAATAAAGAAGAAAGATTATGTTTTATAATAATTAAATATTTTTTAAGCTCAGCATTTAGGGCTTAAATTATTTGAAAATCATGCAAAACTTTTATAAATACCCAGAAAATAAATAAAAGCTGACAAGTGACGCTGTCAAGTCATGCAACAAATATCTCACCAATTAATTGCTATGAAGTCCGTTTTGTTTAAAATTTATTTCATTCCTTCTCACACACACACACACATATTTACATTTATTTGAGCATTTATAACAAACTGATTGCCAGTGAAATGTGAAAATATTTCCAACAATAATCGCATTAAAATTTATTAAATAGTTTTGAGGTTGAAAAATATTTTGATTGTCTCGATTTGCCAGCAATTACATTGAATTATTTATTTGCTGAGGTGTTGTGCACAATTTGACAGCAGTGCAATGTGTAGAATGCACTTTTGTTATGGTGAGCGAGACAAAGTGATTGACAATCATGCTTGAAGCCGTCGCTGTGCTCACAAGTGTTCGGTTCAAAGTTACAAAGTCTACAATAGGTCAAACAAAAAAGCGAGAATTTGTGCTCATTTCTGTGTTTGGTTTTTGTGTACAAAAACGTAATGATTCGAATCGAATTACAGCAATAAATTTGCAATTTTGACGGACCAATGGATGCTTGGAATTCTGTGTAATGTACAATTAAAATTTAATATATTCGATTTTAATGTAGAAATCTGAAACTTTCAGCGTCAAGTTGAGCAGATGAAAGCAATTGAAAAAATTTAATTTGTTTTTATTTCGCTGAAATTGTTGCCGTCTATCGACATGTGATGCCGCAGCGTCTAAGTAATTACAGCTGCTTGAGGGGGAGGGGGAACTGCGGCCAGGGGGTAAAAATAGTCAAGTAATTTGCTTTGTTCTTTGCGAAGATTTATATCATGTAAAATTCAAGCCAAGAAGACTTACACATGCAAGCACACACACACACACACACACTGACACAGATAGTAGTGAGTAGTCAGCGAGTATGTAGTTGCTGTACTGGGAGCATATATTTCATCTCTGGCAAAAGTAAATATTTGCCAACGCTAAAGAAGCCTTATTACGTTAAAATGTACGCCATTTTGCGTATGCACACACACACACACACACACACACACACGCGCGCGCGAGTGCGCTCGCAGACATGTACATGGCGCAGCGTAACAAGCACTCGCCATAAAACAAAAGTTAAATACAGATTTCCGTTTCCGGCGGAAGGAAGAAGTCTTACTGCTTGCTGCACTTTATTTGTTTGATGTCGGCAACGACAGCGCGCCCAACTTGTGTGCTTTAGTTAACAGCAACTTTGGCGATTGCAAACTTGAAATCTAATACACCATTGCAGAATTACATTTTCGTAGGGAATCGTTGAGCACAATAATTGCTATGGGATTCTGAAGAGTGTGTCTATGACTTCCTTAAAGAGCTTAAACACTTCCAGAGCTTTCAGTACTATCCTAGGATCTTAGCTGTAGAAAGTCGACTAACTAATTGCTAAGGAATTCCAATGAGTGAGTCGACATGGGCCCAACACTTACACAGCTTTCAGCACTTTCGGATAATCTTAGCTCTAAAATATCGACTAACTAATTGATAAAGTGTAAAGTGATATCGATGTATGATGTGTCAACACGAAATGCCAAATACCAGCGTCGAAGAGTCAAAAAGCTACTGAAAGAGGTTCAAAACTAAAACTCTTACAGCTTTCAGTTCTATTCGAGAATCTTAGCTGGAAACTATCGGCTAAGTCTTCGTTTATAATGACACAAAAACTCGCTGTCTGACACAAACAATTTATGAAAATGAAAATTTATCCTACAGAAGGTAGATCAGGGGCATAGGCAAGGAAGGGGCAGTTTAGGTGTCATCAACCTACAAGTATTCAACATTTTCAATCACTATGCATGGTATGTGCGTTGCCACATAAGCCAAAAAAAATTTAAAAAATTTAACAAAATAATAATCAATTTTTTTGTGCAAAATTTATTTGTTTTTTCCAAGTCTCTTTCAGCAGTTTGCATGATCTGAATGCATGTCTAATGAGTGTTTTAAATTGTCGTCCAGCATGTCCTTCAGGATGTCGGTAAAAGCCTTTTGAATGGCTTCTACGTCCTCAAAGGCTTTTTTCATTGGCAAATGCATTGTTTTGAAAACGTGAAAGTCCCACGGTTCCGTATCAGAGAAAACAGAAAGTGGTTGATGGTTAAAAAAAAGATCCAAAAATCACTCACAAGTGGTTTTTCATGAGATGGCGTTTTTTGATATGTTATTGAGATGCTTAACCCATTAGTGCCAAATTTTTTGTTCCGACTTTCGAGCTAATTTTCTGAAAGAAATGGCCAGAATTTTTATTAAAAAACAAGTTCGAATATAAACACGTAAAAAAATATTTGTTTTCTCATTTTAATATTGCTCCAAATGGGATCATTGGGCATAGCGGAATGTTGTGAAATTCAACAAAGCAATGCACATGCATCCCACGATGTTCGATTCGCATTCGAAATTTTATCGAAAGCTCGATTTATTGTTGCCTTTAAATAATATGCTCGTTTAAGTAAGTGTTCCCAAATGGGACCATTGGGCGCTAATGGGTTAACCGTAGATCTACGTCAAAAAAAAACAATCACATACACAAGTTTCATAAAATGCAAAGCCAAATAAGTTTTTAAAATATAAAATGGTTTGATTTCGATAGATAATATCAAAAAAAATAAACATAAAGGATTATAGAAGAAACATAGAAAATATGCACTTCATATTCTTTGATAATATCCAAGTAAGAAAGTCATGAATAAACAGCTACAAAGATAAGTAATAACAAATTTAAAAAATATTAGAAGTACCAAAAAAAATTTTGGTCGAAAACGATCCCAACGTAGGTCTACGGTTAAATCCAATTTCCAGCATTTCAATGACGATTTTGGCTCAACTTTGGTAAATTAAGTCACTTAGTTTATCAATTGAAATATTTCGGTTAAGGTTTTTATAATTTTAAAACAAAAGTTAATATTAACTGAAAGTCGATTTTTCTGGCAGTTTTTGCAGTTTAACGGTGTTTTTAATAAAGCGAACTTCGGTTAAGTGAAATTCCTTTCAATAAAGCGTAGACACTGCGGATGAGTGAAAAAACACTCTAATTCCGAAATTTTCTTATGTCGTTGCAATTTTGACCTTCACTCCTTGCTTGGGGTATACAGTTCCCCACGACGACATAAAACATGAAATTGTGAAGGCTTTTAATTCTAAACGATATATTTATAATTATGTCATTTGAAAGGTATTGATGAGACGAATCTAAAAACATAAACGAATATCTCAGTTCAAGTATGATTAGGCAGATATAGCCAAAAAAAGTACACAAACTGTTTGTTGTGCTTTGGGGAATAAATGACCCCGTTTCTTTTACCAATACATTTTGTATGCAAAACTTATCAAAGTTCCGAACCACTCAAGTTCTAAATCACGAGCACACTCACCGGTGGAATAACAGATTCAAAGACGGTGTGCAAATAAATAACATAAAAATACTAATACAAAAAAAAAACAACAACAACATTAATAATATTTCGTACAATGTTAATATAATTCTTTCCCAAAAAAAAAACTATTATTTTACTCATTCCCATACAAACTATACTGGTTCAAAAATGGGGAACTCAGTACCCCATTGCACGGGATTAAGGTGTAAAAACCATGCACAGAGTGAAGGTTAAAAGCCAACCGCACCAACTAACGAAATCAGCTGATAAAGTTATCAGAGATGTGAAACGGCCAATTAAAGAAGGGAAGTTTTTTTTAATTATGAAATGTGGCAAAACATTTTTTTGGACCAAAAATATTCTTTAATTTAACCGAGTTTTTCAGTTATGCAAAGTTTTAGTTAAACGAACTAATTTCTAGAAGCACTAACAAACAAAAATTGGACCTAGACTTCGAAATATTTTAACTAAGCGGAGTTTTTAGCAACTTGAAGTGACTTAAAGCGCCTTAAAGCGACTTGCAGCTAAACGATTTCGACTGAACCTAAAATATGAACCGAAATAAAATGAAACACTCGTCTTGGAGACTTAAGGGGGTCTTCCGTAGTGACGCGCCTTTTTCTGGTAGATTTTCAAGAATTTTTTTCTCAGAAAATATAAAAGATATTCAATTTTTGTTTTCTGCCATATATTTATACATATTTCATGTATACAAAATAATTTTTACTGTTGCCATACACAAAAATTACGGCTTCCAGAGCGAGTTGAAACTAAGTCGTTTCCAGCGCAGAGGAAAACGGTAGACCTGATTGCAGCTGTCTCGGAAGTCCAAAACAATAAACAAAAATTTTTTTAGAATCTGTGTAACGTCAGCTATCGTGTGAACTACGGAAAAAATATTGAAATTTAGAAAAGTTATGCAAATTTAAAAAAAAAAATGTGATTTGAGGGTTTTTTTTCAAAGTAAATGTTGGATTAAGAAAAAACTACTTATTGTATAGACACAATTTTAGACAGTACGATAGCGACATGTATGTAGAATATTCAGTTAAAATTTGAAGCAAATCGGCTTAGTAGAACTTGAGATATTATGTCTACCAGTTTGAAAAACATGGTTTCGAGAAAAAGAGGATTTAAGTTTTGGGTTAAGATAATTTTGCGGTCGGCACGCCGACTTTGACATCCCATAACTTTCGGAATTTTCGAGATATTGGAAAAATACTTTTACAGTTTGAATTGTAAATACGTTGAGATTATGCAAATGTAATAAAAAAAAATTTTCGAATTCTTGAAGCCGTCACTGCGGAAGACCCCCTTAAGCGAAATCAATGAGCCATGAGAATTGTCATAAGATCCGCAAAGGATCTATTATGGACTGCGGCAAATTTCTTCTTTAACTCTTTGGAAGCCTTCTTTTGTAGGTTTAACTTTTAACTCTCCGTTCTGTCTATTTTGGCTTTTTCAATTCGCTTCTTCTAGAAAGCCTAATGATATTTTATTGACTTCTGACATTTATTTATTTACATTTATTTAGATAGAGCTTACTAAAGAAATGTCAGCTAAATACAAACATTTACTTACACATCCTTGGCAGCCGACACACGACAAATATTATCGTCTCGTGGGACCTGCTTAACATTTCTGTCGTTTATTCGCTTTTATTGTGTTGTTGTTGTTGTTGTTGTAATTATGTAGTGTACCGTACATTTCATATATTGTGCAATAATATTGCGCTGTCAATAGTATTAGGCACTTTGTATGATTATGCGAAGAGTGTCCTGTCGGCTTTGGTCTACGCGGGCGCACTTTATGCCGCCGTTAAGTGCGCACAAGTGCGGCGCTCCATGCATGACAATAAAAATTTGTTGTAGTTATTTACCAAGCAGATAAATATCTTCATTTGGTCGCCACAAGCAGCGCGTCATAAATATTTCCGGGCATATAATTTTTATTGCACTCGGCCACTGGACTCTGTGCAGAGCCGGCAATATTTTCGATGAGCAGCAAAATGGCCAATGTCTGTCTGATGTATCTAATTGGTTGCCGCTCGTCCATACATTTATTTCTATTTGTCATGTTTATGTGTGTGTGCGTGTGTGTGCATTTAATGTACTAAAGTACGGAAAAACACAGTCGTTATTTTGCGTGACGCATAATTTTGCGCGCCGCAAACTGTGTGTCATGCTTAGGCCGCTCGAGTGATGGTCACTCTATTCGCTGCTGATGACTGCGCATTAGGCAGCGACATGTGCGTAATGCTGACTCCACGCATAATGTCTCACTTATGTAGACGGCAAAGCAGCGCGTGCCCAATGAAATGAAAATTTTGTAATTGCGCAAATATATAATAAACATTATTCTAGCCGAAGTTAACATAAAGTAATAGAAACACTTAACGGCAGCCATCGACAATATAAATAAATTCTAATGGCCATTTCAAGTTTATCTTAATGCCGGAATAGCACACACACACACACACACAGCAACTTTAAATATCATTGCCAAAGTTTGCAGGTGTCCTTTTAATGGCACCAACACAAACGAAAAAGCACTCGAAATGCCAACAATTTAAAACACTTAAGCGGCCAGTTTCAGCCACTCGAGCAGCGCTGTCGCAGCGTCTCGAGTGCTTACAATTAATTAAGATGAAAATTGCCAGATATGGCAGCCAGACCGCAGTTGTTGTTTATGACGACTTGTTTAACTTTCGTATTAAGCGCAAAGTTCAAATTGTATGGAAATAGACAACACAAATTTGATTTGGATATTTTTGTTTGTTATTATGAAATCAGAATTGCAAAATCAAAATTATTGCATTGAAACCGAGCTCGAAAACTGTATAATAATTTGGCAAATAAAATGAGATGTTGGAAAATGTAAATAAGCGGCCGTACTTGGGTGAAGGTAGGAAGATGGGTTTATACACTTCAAAGTTCTTTTGGTACAACATCTCCTCTCAGTGTTGGTGTCAACTGGTAGTGAGATCGTTGCTGTGAGGGTTAGCTTACTTCGCTCCATTGTGACAATGGAACTCAGGCCTTTTATGAGGTTGTGTCGGCCCACCTACTATAGGTAGGTGGGTAGGTGGCGGGAACTGCCAGTTCGCTGAGCTCACTCAATTAGCACTGGCCGCCTGTACATGGCAGCATTAAAGCCAACCAGTGTTGCGCAAGTAAGACTTGAAGTATTTCAGTCTTGTCTACGACAGATCGACTAGAGCGCCAGTTAGATTATTTCCTAAGAAATGAAGTCTTTTGCCAAGGCAAAAAAAAAATGAAAAAAATTTAAATATGATTGCCAAAGTTTGCTAGAGAGAGTGACTAGAGACCCAATTCCATTATTTCCTCAGAAATGTAGTCTATTGAACTCCAAGGCAGAATAACCGCATAGGAAGGTTTCGGGTGTTTCACACTCTCTTTTCTCTCTTTCTGCCGCTTCTGCAACAAAAATTGTGCTGGATTCCACTTAATTCCCAATCTCGCTGCATGTAGACCAATTGGCCAGTGACCACTTCGATCAGTCTACATCATTCCTAAGAGAATTTGGTTGCATATCTTTTGTTTTACGGGATCACAATAGCGAGTTTTGTTACACCAAAAAAAAACAAAAGCAAACAGATTAGTGCCATCAATATGTGGGGTGATGGTGTTTGATCTTCGTTAATTAGGATTAAGAAAAATTGACGCTGATGTAATGTTTTAATAGAATGTTCCAGTTGCCGCATTGCTAGACATTATTAATTTATTATTTATTTTTTATTAATTAATTAATTTTATTTCTTTTATTTAGTTTATTTATTTAATTTATTTTATTTATTTTAATTATTTTATTTTATTTATTTTATTTATTTTATTCATTTTATTTTATTTTATTTTATTTTATTTTATTTTATTTTATTTTATTTTATTTTATTTTATTTTATTTTATTTTATTTTATTTTATTTTATTTTATTTTATTTTATTTTATTTTATTTTATTTTATTTATTTATTGTATTTATTACTTATTATTAAAATTCGTACAATAATACATTCTTCTACCAAATTATATGAGCACTAGCATCAAAGGCTTTCGACTCTGCTCGACATTATTTCAATAAGCTTCGAAGAGACACTCAGGCTTTGACGTTCGACAAATAAATGAAATTTTCGCTGCAATGCCTGAGATTTCAGTACCTACTACTGAATTTCATTTGGGTAGAGGTGGTTCTGCACTAATGTCCTCCTCAACGCTCCTCTATGTTTGCCAGATTCAGTTATTTGAGAGGGATTTGAGCTTTCATATTCGAATATTAATGCACGCTGCACTTCAAGGCAACGATGCACTCACACACTCACACACACACTCGCACTGCACGTTTTGAGCTGCAATTAATGGCGCAACAAACGTGTCTTAGCAATTCGCCCAAATGCATTTCGATACTTGGCCCAGCTTTGCGGTCCGCAACGTGAACGAGTCAGTGCGGCAGAAGCGTTCATTGAATCGAATGCACCGGATTTGTGAATTTGTGAAATGTGTGTGGCGCTGTGGCAACTGCAGCAAACGTGCTGCCAACATAGCCAACATAACCAAATATCATATAATAGTTTATTGAAAACTTGACCCACATATTTGTGCATGAATCTGTTATGAAAATGTGCATTAATAATACGCAATGAAGTGCGTGAAATTAATTCGAAACTTGGCCCAAACTGATCAACGAATCAGAGATTAAAATGCGCATAATGGCCTAACGAGCACTGGCTGACTGGCTAAAGTAATTGAAAATATTTTAATTAAATTTGGGATATGAAAGTTGAAAGGACTCTAAGCAACTTCGCTTTGGCCTCCTTCGTCTTTCCGAAAACAATTCACGCTAAATTCCACACGCTTGACTGAGAAACTTTTTATGCTCTTTAAGCTTTTGAAATTCCGTTGAATTTCTACTTATCCGAAAAAACTGTAGATACACCGTGCAGTGTTGTTGCACGAAGGTAAATCAAATTTCATTGCTCAGCACTTGCGCCGCTTATGGCTCCACATGGTTCACCTCGAAGGAGAACGAAAATTGCCACAGCAACATTTTCAACCCGAAAAATCCGAAACGCACAAAATTTCCCAGTTTGTCTATCTGTCTGTCTGTTTGTTTGTTGGTATGTAGGATTGTATGTTTGTGTGTGTGTGTAGGCACGTTGGCATGCAGGTCGCTACGTACGACCCAAAGCAATCATATCAATTTAAAATCAATTGAATAAATAGACCCGGTGGCGGTGCAGGCAGCGGCGAAACGCGCTGCGCTCTACTCGTTCATGGCTAAAATATTTACGACAACCGTTCGGCGCAGTGCTGGCAACACGCCCGACACGTGCACGCCGCGCAGAAATAGCAACACGCCTCCAACGTTAATTTCGCGGATGCAGCAAATCAAATTCGCAACGTTTTCGCCTTTTATTACATTTCATAACCAGCCAATCGACATCTATTTCTGTGGCTATGTACCGAGAGGCGAGAAGTCAGTCGCTACTGCTGCCGTAGCCGCAACGTTTTTCGCTGTCAATTTTAGAATTTTTCAATTTTTCTTTCGTTGGCTGGTTTATCCTTAAATAAACGCCCTCAAGTATGCTACGAAAATTCCAACCAAATGTCAAATGCGCGCTGCCAGCGATTGATTTTCCCCGGGTAGCCATAAAATTTACAAAAAACAAAAGCAACAAACGACAAAAAACAGATATGAACACATTGGAGATGGAGAACGACTGTAAAAAGCAGCACAAACAAATATCGATGCGGCAGATGACAACAGGGTTTTGTCAAAGCTTTTTAAAATTGTGTGGGAAGCCGAAGAAAGGCTTAAGGTGAATGGGAGAATGGGTGGAGTAGACGCGAGGTAATAAAAGTATAAAGGCATCGAGGAACAGTGAATCGAAATGAGGTTTTTGAATAATAAACAAAAGACAGTCAGAAGGATAAATGAGTACACGGCAACCTGTGCAAGAGATCAAATGGATATATAGGGTGTTTTTTTTAGAGGTTTGTTTTTCCAATAGAGATAAAACTGGCATTTTGTGGTCAAATCTGGCAACTCTAATGTCATTTATGTTCAGTTTGGTTTGCCATTTCATCATGAACAGGTTGACAAAAGAACAACGCTTGCAAATCGTGCAAATTTATTTCGAAAATAATGGTTCAGTTCAGTGTTGAAGAGGACCCGAATGAATCGATTCGCCACCGTGCACAGCAATTGGAGCAGGTTGAAAATTGGACCCGTAGAATTGGCTTTATTCGAGCCAGCCGCGGCGGTCACATGCCCGAAATCATATTTAAACATTAATGGCATAAAATTATCCTTCCAATAAAGCCAAATTGATGGACATTAAAACGATTTTCTTGTGTTTTATTTCAATTCGAAGTTCTATACCTCTAAAAAAAACACCCTATAGAACTAGAAATGGAAAGGAATGATGGAATGCTTTGCATAACTAAAGGAAATATTCCTTCCTTAGGAAGTGAATTTGTTTGATATCGATAGTGGGAAAAATATCAACTCGCAGAACTGGATACCAAATATAGTGAATCTGCGTTTTTAGTTTAGCTTTTAGTTTAAGTTTGAAATTTCGTCAAATGAATTGAAAATGTCTACTGGAGGCATGTATATGTTATGAGATACGCTTCGATGGATGAAGGTATAGCAACTGGTCTTCACTTGGACCTAGCGCTCAGGTCATTTGTTTTAACAAACCTCTGTAGTATCTTTCAAACGTAGCTCTTTGCCAACCGCAAAACTGCTGAGCTAATCTGTGAAAGTGGATTATCACCTACAGATGGCACAATTTTCGCTGCAATCAGTTGTAGTAAAATCGGAAGAAGTGCAGGATTGCCGTACCTTACTTCGAGACTGGTTTCTGGGCCACTCGAGAGTAGCAGTAAACGAAGCAACGGGCGAGAAAGAAGGTCGCCGTGCCCATTATCTACCGAAGTGGATAACTCTGTGCTGTCCGATATCTGCCCTGTACAAGAATATTGACAGGCGGACCAAAAAAGTTTGGTGTGGTAGAATTAAATGCGACTGGACACAATGGCCTTCCCTGTCCTTGAGGACAACGCGCTTTGTACTGCCCCAAAGTCGAACCACCTTCGGAAGAAAGTTTGAGTAATCACAGAACGCTGTGGAGATGAAGAAGAAGTAGGAGCGATATAACATTTCCTGTGCCACTTCCCCCGACTCTGCAGAAACGCAAACTACATACACTGGGATCAAGATTACTGACGGACCCGGCTAGCGCGTCGAAAGTCGAAATCTCAGATCGGCTCCTTGTAATTAAGAGGTCGAATTGTTTTGTCCCTAATAAGAGATACAGGGCGTCAACACAAAAAAATCACTTTCGTATGTTAAGGTTTTGACTAAGTTATATACACAAGTCCTCTTTGTCTATCGGTTACTGATAGGTAGAAGTAGAAGCTATCATAGGGTTGGTGTCCCCGATGGGCGCTATGGCATTTCTCGTAAGTCCATACTGCCATTGTGTTGTTGTTGTTGCAATTGTAAGGCTACTGAATATGAAGATCTGCTGCACGCTGCTCATCACAACTGATTGGGGTTTTAAGTATAGGAACTTGTCACAAGAAAATAGATTGAACTGGGTAATGTTGGTGGTATTGGAAATGATTATAGGGAATTAAAATTGAAAAATGTAGAGAAGTGCGGCAGCCAAGTTTTGAATCACCACTATTGGGATGGGAACCCAAGTCATTTTCGTTGGGCTATGGAGTTAAAGATAAATTAATGCTACATTTAATGATCATTTATGTATACTTTATCTGTATATAGGGTTTTCCAACAAGAGGTGTTATTTTGGTATTCAAAGAAAAATGCCATTTTTGAGATAAATGATCGGATGTTGACAGCTGCCGTGGCTCAGTTGGTTAGTGTGCGGTCCAGCGAGTCGCATGCAGAACGACGCAAGTTCGAATTCTGCATGTAGTAACACCTAAAACAAATAACGGGAAACTCGTTTTCTCTTTCGATGCCTGTCCTCTCAGCGGGAAATGGCAAACCTCTGAGAGTAAAAATTGCCTATGAAAAAGCTCCCAACCTGCCGTTCGGAACCGGCATAAAACTGTAGATCCCTTCCACCCGCGTACAAAATTCACACGCACAACACGGGTGGTTGCGGGAAGCTAGGCCTTAGTCTCGCGTAAGCGGGCTGTCGTGCCAATTAATTATATAGTAATTATAGATCGGATGTTTATTTCATAATAAAGAGGAAGGTATGCCGTTAATAATGAAAAACAACATCAGCCAAATGGCCACCACGACCACGCTTACAGGACCATATCCTTTTCATGAAATTTTCCATAACCAAATCGCAAAGTGGCTGCCCTATGTCCTCGATAGCCTCACGAATTCTATCTTTGAGGTATTGAATCGACGCTGGGCTGTTGGCGTACACCTTATCTCGTTGGCCAATTTTGATCACCTCTTCCAGAGATAACACGGTCCGGCAACTTTTACCGTAAAAGAGCAATGGTTTCGTTGCTTGTGTGGCACGTAGCGCCGTCTTATTGAAAGTAAACGTTGTCCAAATCAATACCATCCAACTCCGACCATAAAAAATCATTAATCATCTCTCGAGGACGAGGAATCGACAAACCTGGGTTTTCTTCAACACTTTGGGCTACAGCAGCAATATTCTCAGTTGTTCTTGAGCGACGTGCACGGGTTTTATTCTTCACATCACTAACTTGTCCCAACAGCTCGAATTTTACCACCAATTTCTGTATTGCATTCCGACAAGGTGCTTCACGACGACCCATAAATGCTTTAGTTTTGCGAACTGTGACTGCAAGATTTTGACCATTTTTGTAGTGAATTTTAATAATTTTAATGCATTGTTGAAGCGTGTATCGTTCCATTTTTAGTAATGGCGTAGTTTTTACTTGTCAAATGTCAAAGAATAAAAGCTTCAAAAGTGACGGCTACCGAAATAGCTGGCCGGGTGATTCAAAATAACACCTCTTGTTGGAAAACCCTATATTTCCAGGAAAACCTAGCGTAGGCTAAATCAAACAGAAGTAAAAAGCTTTTGGGTTTGGGATGGATACCATGGCCACAACTGTAGCTGTTCTCAGGCGTCATTGGACCTTCGGAAGTTGCGCCCAGTGGCCAAGTTTCTTTTCGTGTTAACACTCTCGCAGCTTTGGATGAAGAAGCTAAAGCTTAGCACCTTTAGTGTTGCCAGATACCTGAAAAGACTTGCTCCTCAATCTTAAAAAATTAATGAAATTTCCTCCCAAAAGCACATTTTTTTTAATTTGTGTCATTTTAAAGGAATTAAACTTCTCATTAAAAAATAAAAACATATAGGTACACATAATTTTGTTTAATGCAGCCTTTTTTATTCATCTTCAGCTTAACAACAAAAAATTAAACAAACAAAACATATCACAAAATAATTAAACAAAAAATGTCATTTTTGGCAAGATTTCATTGTGACAGCAATAAGTGAGAACGTGATAAAACGAGCTGACATCTTGCAAGCTTAAACATTTTTAACACAACAGGGTGCTTTGACTATAAAAATAGTTGCCAAAATATGTTTTGTTGCCAATACATCATACTCAGTTAGTTATACAAAAATCTCCCAAAACTCCACTAAGGATCCAAAAAATCCCCTAACATAAAATATAAATCTCCTAAACATTTTCCTAAATAATTTTCCTCCTAAAAATTCCCCTAAAAGGCTAAGAATCTCCTAAATCTAGGAGGAAATCTCCTGATCTGGTAACACTGAGCACCTTGTTTGCCACCAGCTTTGATCGAAAAGAGAATCTCTCAGCTTAAGAATGCTTATCTAGTGGTCCTTAAGGGTCATTAAATTACTAAGTTTTCCTTCCTTTTAACACTCTCTCAGCTTTGACGCGTTGGATGAAGAAACGAATCTTAGCATTGCCCAACTTTGATCGGGAAGAGACTCTCTCAGCTTGAGACCGATTTTCCATTGGTTCTTAAGGGTCTTTCTCTTGCAGCTGCGGCGCTTGAGATGACGAACCACTGTCCAGATTTTATCAGAAAAGGGACTCTCTAAGTTTCTCAACTTCTTCTAGTGGTGTTGAGTAACCTGTCAACCGTCGACACCAACAGCGTTGTCCATTTTATTAAGCAACCACAATGGCCTTCCTCTTCCACCTGCAACTGAATTGTCTTACTTCCTCTATGCGGTAATACAACAGACCAAGCCCGACCTATGCACGCATGCCAAACTTTTTCATATTTGTCTGTTACTATTATTGAATTTTTTTTAATTATAACATTTTCTTAAATATTTAATTTTTATTTTCAATAATCACAATTCAACCTCAAGGACCTGCACTCGTAACTGTTGAGAGCTTTCATTTACAAATGAATGCAGAATAATTAATTGCATATTATTAACAAATTGAATCAATTTTGCTGCGTTCGCATAATCCACTTCCCCAGAGATTTGCACAGTTAATATTTATTAATTGAGTGCTCACTTGACCGAAATGCTCTTTGGAAAAAAGGCCAAGTGATAATAGTAAATAATTTTAATGCAATCACATTGAGCGTTGTTCTTGCGACGAGTCATTGCGCCAGTGGGGGCTTACGCGCCGGAACGCTTTCAGATGCGACCCGATAGCGACGCGAGCCATACGCAGTAAAACGCTTATCGCAGTAATTAATCAGTGCGATTCGATCCGCGGCAAACTATGACGGCGCACCAGTCGGCTCGAGCAACACTCATAATTATATAACGCTTTAAGGTCGTCATTACGCCCTCAGTTATAAGTCCATTAAGCTAATTAAATTCCAATGCATTCAAATACAAATGAATCTATATACATGTGTGTGTGTGTGTATATGTGAAACGTCACACCCACACATGTGTATTGGTATCTATTCAAATGCTGCTTGCTATGTACTTGCAGAAATGTTGTACATAGACAGCGATAAACACATACATACACTTACACACACACATACATACATAAATATAGAGTGTATTGTGTACGCATGCAAATTGTGAAACTCGGCCCACGCAAATAAATAAATACTAGACTTCAGAAATTTGTGTATTCTTCTCGACGTCAGCCATGCGGCAACTTCGCATTTAGGACGGACATCGTTTCGGACGCGTTGCATGCAATTTGATTAATTCGGGCATTTTGTCACATGTGCCGATTGAGTCGATGTGGTTCACAATTTGCGCTTTCAATATGCATTAAATGTTTTTATGGCACACACACACACACACACTCACATTGAGCTTTGCATTCGACTAGGAATCGCACAGTTGCGGAAGGATTTCCAATTTCTGGCTCGTCGCCTCGTCTTTGTTCGACCATAAATGATATATATAAATTTTGATTTTGCACCAAAATCAGCGGAAATGAAAAATCGACCGAGGTCAGTCAGCGTCGTTATGGGCTGCGCGGCACTTGTGCTCGCAAATTTGTTGCGGATGAAAAACGATGACAACTGTTATGATTGATGAACTCAACGCGATTTCCAGCTGTCCTGCTGTGTGCTGCCAGTTCACTTCTTGTATTGCTTTGGTTTTTTTGGCGACAATCTTTGCTTTTGCATTTGCTTTACTTCCTGCTTGTTCCACTTGATTTTCTCCTTTCGACATGTCAAATGTGACATTTGCTTTGACCGGCAATGGCACATATATCACATTTATTGCACTGCAACTGTCGCTTCACAAGACCACCACATGTTCAGATATGGATATGTATATGAAAGTGTGTTTATGTGTGAATGTGTGTTAGTGTGCATTTCCTTTCGTTACTGTGCTACATGGAAGCTCATTATGAATTGTGCAGTCGGAATATTCAATGCAATGCAAATGTCTCAGTTAAGTGTCGTTTGTGAATGTGAATTATGTTGAATGTCAAGTCTGGCGTAACGATTTGAAGAGCCACTTTAGTAAATAAGTAGATAGGTAGGAGTGGCTGCCGCATGACGGAGCCCACTGATGCCACATGCTGTCGTGGACAATCACTCATTCAACTAGTTTGAGCTTCTTATAAAGGTTAACTGGTAGACATCGAATCGTCTTATCGGTCTTAATAGGTCTCTTAGTCCCTGTTGGAGAAGAAGTTGCCCAAGTCCAATGACTTCTTCTTCTGGATAAAGCAGAACATGTCCAGGGAAGGTAAAGTGTGGAAGGCTTAGTAAACGAGTGAATGTGAGCTTTCCTTCAAGACTACTGGAAGCAAATTGAAGAAACATTGAAATCAAATTTAAATTCCGGAAAAGTCTACCGGGACATAGACAACCAAAGGCCTTCTGGGAGATTTAAATCTTAAAATGGCTAAAGAACTACTGAACATATCTACGAGTCCCCTAAGAATGGTTGGTTAGTTAAAGTTGTGATGGCAGAAATAGATACAAAATTAATTTTATTTAAATTCTTGAGCCTTTCCTTTTTCATTTGATATACATAGCGCCATATTCTATCCAGGTTAAGTATTTTTTATATTTTTTATACCCTTAAAAATTTGTCCTCCTTTTCTTTTAACAGTAAAAAGGACGTAGAAATGAAAAACTAAGTACGCAGTATTACTATATTTTGACTCTAGTTTCAAGCACATATTGTCAATTGGCATTGGAATGTGGCTAAAGCTGATTAATCGGTCAGGCTCTACTAATCGACATTTGAAGTGCCCACTTACTTTTGCATAACATTTGCCGGTTCTGAGTAGAGTCTGAGAAATCTATAAATATAACTCTGATTACGAACTCTAAATTTTTAATACCAAAAAATACAAACTTTTATTTGAAGATCATATCATCGACTGCAACAACTTGACTTCGTTGCCTCAATAGTCCATCGGTTAGCGTGCTAGCTTCTCACACCAGAGGCCCTATGTTCGATTCCTAGTTCGGGCTGGTGAAATACTCAAAGAAAAAACAGCAACGAAAGGCATTTGTAATATCACAATGGGCCCATATCAGAGGCCCAAATATGACTCATACAGGGGCAGCCACTACAACTTACCTATCTGACTTCTTTGATGTTAGTAAAGCTATAAGAGAAGGCAATCTGTTGATAAGGAGAGTGTAGATGATTCTTCAAGCTCTGAGGTTATCTACGAGTTTTGAAAGAAATGCCCGCACGATGTTAAATGTTTTAAAACATACTTTTCTATCAACCATCGGAGTCACAGGAAACGTGTTCTTCATCGAGGGCCTCATATGATTCCAAAGATTCCATATATTACTACAGAGTGATCCATTAATTACTTAAAATCAAATTTATTTTTTCGTATAAAGAAGTTTCCATATGTACTTCATTATAGAATTTTGTAATATTTGGATATCCAGAAAAGTAGAAAGGCTGTTGGCAAACATCATTCTGATAGAGATTCAAAAGATGATACAGTCTGTGTCTTATGAACAACTAGGGATCATCAAAGATCATCTAACAGATAACAGTGCTTACTATGCACATACTTTAATAAATCTTATCCAAGTACCAATGTTGTCATGAATATCAAAACTTTGATATAAAAAACAATAACTATAAAAGTAATCATATCTCAGGTTTCCGTACTTTTTGATTTTTCAAAGTCCATACACTAATGAAAAGATTTGATAGGGTATGAAGACTAGGACTACCAGATGCCATTTTTTCATCTGGTAACCCTAGTCAACGACAACTAGCTCGGACTCGACAATTCACATTCGATTCGTTTCCTTATCGAAATTGACAAATACAACAACAATCAGAAAGAGAAAGAGACGACAAGGTAGAAACATATCTGAAAATAGCTAAAACAACGAAAATTTCTCAAAAACATTTGCATCCATGAATTCTTTCAGCAACCAATTTATCGAACACTAATGAAATCCCAAGCAGAAAAGTACGAAAGTGTTGAACACTTAAGGCTGAATCTAACTGAAATATCTGTCTTCATACATGACACCCGATAAATGAAACATTGTTGGCAACATCACCTCACTTTTGCCAACTTTTTCCCAATAAAAGTCCTCGATCAAGCACTGATTTCCTGTCGATTTTCAATACTCCCTGACTTAAAGTTCAAAACCCATGCAACATTAGAGACTTCAGTGAATCAATTAACCTGTCATGTACGCCATTAACTCGGTTAGCGCTAACCGCATGACATGCTTTCAATAATTAGCCATGTCCGAATATTGACAACGCTTGCAGTTTGCCTTTTGGCACAGTAACATCAAATTGTTACTGTTGTTGTTGTCAACAAGTAGGTCACTGCCTGATTTTGGCTGCGGCAATTGACTGCCTGGCAAGCAATAATTGAGCTTCCATGTTCACCCAGAGGCAAATGACAGTTTGGCCTCTGGACAGTGATAGTGCAGCCACGCAAAAATGAAAATCATAATTTGAGCAGCGCATCAATGCTCATTTGTAGAAATAAAAATCCAATTTGAATGAGCACCGCGTCAATTCGCCAACAATGTCAATAAGCCTCACCGGCCCTGTTGATGTCGATTTGGCAGCCGCTTGGACAATTGGCGCAATTCGATTGATGGACAAGGGGACAACAACGTGGCTCGACGGCCACTCGGCCAGCAGTCACTCATGGCGCACATTACAATTCAATTCAATTCAATTCGATTCGATTCAATTCGATTTCGTTGCAGTCGAGGCGAGTGGGGCTGAGGTGTGTCGCATCGAGTTGAAACGCTGCGAAAACCAACGAATGGCGCACATGGCATGAAATAATAAGCAAAAATGGATAAAATTGAGAATGACAACGTTGCAGTCAGCACTGACGGGAATGTAAATCAGCGCGTGGCGAACGCATTGACAGTGAAAGCACACACACACACGAACACACACAAAAGGAATAAACGGTTGGGTGCGCCGAGAGTGAGGCGCGAAGTCGCACTTGACAGGACAATCGGCAAAATAAGGGCACAAGTTAATAACAGATGAAATTACCCGATAATTGAAACGACTTATTATGTCAGCGACAGTGAAGAACACTGCAAGGACAACCAGAAACTGAGAAAATATTTCAGTGTTCGTGTGTTTGTAGGTAAAATATATTTATTTCTACGAAACAACGCATGTGGCAGCGAACAAGGAGGCTGGCCCGCATAAAAAAGTTATTCCTGAGAGAATAACAACAACAACAACAATATAAGCAGCAACAATAGCATCAGCAACATGCCAGCAGTCAGCAATAGAAATTTAATAAACAATGAATATAACGAAATAACGGGAATTCCATGATGCTGCGCGGCAATTTGACAGCAGCCGACAGTTGTCGGTGGCAAAGGGAGGTGGGTGGGGAGGGGTGTAAAAAAAATGAAGAAGGGTAATTCGGAGAACAGATAAACAATGCATGAAATATTCATTGTTTCAACGTTGTGTTCGTGGCACGTCGAGCGAGCGAGCAGGACATGGCATGGCAGGACTCGACAGGAGAGGACAGAAGGAGGGGACAGTGCGCTGGTGTATTAGACAAGCAGCTAGAAATAATTCACATTTTTACTTCGCTATGAAAACATACTTGCAACCTTCAACTGGTGCAACACGGTCGTACGACTGGCCAACTGATATCCTTAGACAACTCGGCCCCATACAAGCAGACAACACATGTACAACACACACGAACACGAGTGAATTTGTGTGTTCTTGCATCTGTTATAAATTTACAAATTGAGTGCCGTACATTTAAGCGGCAAGATTCCAAGAAAAATTTTAATAAAGTAGCAAACAATGCATAAATATTCAGGCAAATTGCCAGTTTTCATTGTGCAGGTAAATACACATCAGTGGCGCACACAGGGGGGCTTGGGAGTTCAACCCTTCCCCCAAAAATGAAATCTTGTCAGCGCCACTGATATACACACACATGCTTAAAATTTAATGGTCTGTATTGATAAATGCATCAAATCATGCAGACTATGTGAAGAAATCTGCTGCAGTGGCTTCGCTTCGAATTTATCTAATTCAGCAAATTGGATCACAAAGCCTGTCAGACTGATTTAATTGAAGACAATTCTCAAAACAAATACAATGCACTCAAATAAATCGAACGAGTTGTTTGTTGTGTTGGCACAAAATCGTTCAAATCAATGAATGAATGAATTTTTATGCCAAATAACTAATCACTCAGCAATTACGTTGATGCATGAGCCGAAAATAATTAATGGATTTTGCTGAACCGAAACAAAGTCCTGAATTAGGCTCATAGAAATTCAAAATATTCATTTTTTATGTTCATTGTATTTTCAAATAGAATACATAAACAAAATACAGATACATATGAATTGAACAAATTAAAATGATTCCTTATATTGTGAACATGACGACAATGAACGGTCTTTTGCGGGCAGCAGAATCATTGCATACTTTTAGGAGGGTAATTTTGCAGTAATTATTGCAGCGACGGTTCGAGGTGAAGCTAGAAGGTTCAAGAAAGAGTTAAGCTTCGGACAAACAAGTAAAAAAAGACGGAATGGTGCTGCGAGTCAGTTTGGCTTCGACAAGCAACGGTTCAACATGAATAAGAAAAATGAAGGGAAAGTAAAGTGAATAGTGAATCAGTGAAATGAAAGTGAAGTAATTGTGGCAAAATTTTAAATAAAATGTCTACTATTGGTAAACTGCGATATAGAAATTCAATGTGTCTTATTTTGACACAATCCAGCGATACGAACTGCGCCTGCTTTGGCCAGCAAATCTAATTTATGTAACAATATTCAATATTGAAGAAAATGAAGTACAAAGTGGTTTCTTGTCAGACTTATTCGTCCTAAAGTACAAAGTAACTTTATAAACTTTGATAATGTGCACCTGGCTTGAAAGTTATTTTGGTAGTCTTGCTTTGTCTTGTAGTCTTACATACGGATTTTTAAATTCATACAACGCCGGCTTGGCCCTGTCTCTCGGATGGACAATAAAGCTACGGCGAAAAATAATAAATAATAATAATGAATAAAAAGTGCCATTATTGCCGGGATTTCATTATGATAGCAATAAGTGAGAACGAACATTTTGCTTTGATTATTAAAATATTTGCCAAAATATGTTTTATTGCCAGTGTTTCCAATCATCATACTTTTTTATTAAAAAACCTCCCAAAAATCCACTAAGAATCCTGAAAATCCCCTAACATAAAATATAAATCTCTTAAAATTTCTCCTGAACAATTCTTCCTCGTAAAAATTCTTCTAAAATGCCAAGAATCTCCTAAATCTAGGAGGAAATTTCCTGATCTGGGAACACTGCCAGAAGAGAACTTCAGTCCGTAACCCGATAAAGGGTTGTTATGACCAGTTAGGTAAGAAAGTAAATAAAGGGATTTATAAATATAAATGCTTACACGAGCTACAAAATGGGAAGAACAACTTTTGAACGTCTCGCTTGAAATGTGCTAATCTCTACTGTTTTTCAGAAGTGGGATCCTACATTGTGGGTTCCATTTCATTTGCAGCTATGGATAGTCCAATTTATAGTTAGTCTCATCTATGTAAGATCGATGTTTATGGATTAAATTTTTGATAAAATTGGTTCTTGTTGAAGACATACGGAGAATAGATGCAAACCAGTCCGAACTAGGAATCGAACCCAGAGCCTCGGGCATTGAAAGTCAGCGCGCTACCCGCTGAATTATGAGCTCAAGAATACAAATAGCGCCAAAGTTCTTATGAGGAAAACTGTCTACTAACGATTTTCATAATCTTAGGAAAAGATTTAGTAACAAATAAAAATAATTACTAAAAACAAATAATTGTCAACAAATTTGATTATTATGAATTAGGACATATTTGCGGGTTTTCTCTGATTTTATATGAGATTCAGATTTAGTTAGAATTGAATCTCGAATGTTCTTCGTTCATACTTAGAACAAAACAAATTGCTAAGTGAGTGCTGTCTTAAGTGATCTGTCAATCCCACCGCTACTTCCATCCTTTGCCACTACTTTTGTACTTATCTTTTCCTAATTCTATTCTCCAGTCTGGGCTGTTTAAGTGTTGACTTTTTCTTATGTGTGTTCACATTGGTTGTTCACCCCACGGAAAACAGGACACCTCGTCTAAACCAAAACCAACCGTGTTTTCTTTACCCATTTCGCAGACGATCAATGCTTCGGAAAATGAAGATTTGAATGAATCCGACTTAAACCACTTTCATGCCTCATTCATAAACACATTAAATACGAAATAGTTTCAGTTAAATGGTAAACAAATTCTGTGCATTTTCTTGGCACATCCACGGCAATTGGCAAAGCCATGTGTCATCATTGTTAGGCAGTGTTGCCACCACACGGAACTTTAACTGTCATGCGTATCCGTTGCGTTAATGAATGCTGCTTGTACAAATACACTCGAGCTCGAGGGGGCTCTTGTAGCGGCGACAAACATGGCACAAGTAGTGCATACAAAGACACAAACATATATACACACATTCGCAAACGGCTCATGTTGGCTGCAAATGATGTTGATTTACCAGCGAGACAGGACAGCGGCAACAATTTGTGATGGTTTATTAGGTGAATACATAAGATATATGTCTGTATGTATTTCGGATTAAAGGATACAACTAGAAGGTGAGCAGCCTATTAGAAAATTAATTTCTGGTCTGAAGGTCTGAAGTTAGACAAGTTGCTTCAAAGGGACTTTTGTTGCAAAAAAGTTTAGCTACAGAAATATAGAAGACCGACTACTGACCGACCTCTGATCTAAACTTTAACACTTTCGAAGCCGAATTTTACCTTGTGCCTCGATATTACTTTTCGGTACTTAAATCATGAAACAAATGAGATTTGAAGTCTTCACGAGTTCTCATTCCCTTCATGTGGAAAGCGATAGCAGTATATGAGTGATTTTTCCAGCCCAAGCCAGGATTCGAACCCGGGGCGCTCGGTATGAGAAGCCAGAGCACTACCCGCTGAGCTATCGAGGTCGAGAGCTGGTTTTCTTTTGAGCAATTTTGGCTTAAAACGGGTTAAATAAATTTTGTATCAATATATTTATATTTAATTAGAGAAAAATTATTTAATACCTACTTATGGAAAAATACAAAATTCTTACCTTTTGATTTTTTTAACCATTATTAAAAAAAAAAGAGTTTTGATCGAAAGCGCTTAATTCGTAGACTTCAATTAGAACACAAACTTTCCCCGATATCGCTGTAAATTATTGGAAATTATTTTGGGGATAACAGTAAAATTTTTGTAATTTACTTTGAATTCACTTTTAAAAATATTGATTTGCTGGTGCCTACTTAAATGAAACCCATAAATCAATCGAAGCTTTTGTTGTAAGATGACAAATAGGGGAAGTTGCTCTCAGACAACTTTGGGTTCGAAAGCGTCAAATTCTCTGCCTATCGAAAAGATAGTTCAGTTCTGAAACTAGACAAGTCATCCTCAGACAATGTTTGTCCTGATCAAGAAGCATCCTTGTGCAGCTTAGCACAGGAAATCGAATAAATCAACTCCTACTTCTGTTCTGTCTGCTGTACCATTCATCAGCGCCGCTGGGAAAATCCACACTAATAATTCGTTGCAGAAACTTGAAATTTCAAAACCTTTTGCTTTTTGCTTCGCTGCTGTCGAACAAAGACACTTGTCACGCAAAATTAATTACTTGCGTGTGTTTGCGTGGCAAAAGTCGCGCATCAATAAAACTGCGCCACAACTGATGTGAATCGCTGCAGGGGTGCAGCATTTTAGGCGCTGCCAACAACAACAACAACAACAAAATAACGTAAAAGCTGAGGTACTAACAAAAACCCACAATACACACAAACATACACACAGACATATGTTAGAAGCGCACACACGTGCGACACGCGCGCGCTGACACTGTGTCGGCGCATAGAATGCGAGTTGTTATAAAGTTTTGACAGCGCTTTTGTAGCTGTCAAATACCATTCATTCGCATTCAATGCACATGGAATCGTTCGCCGTGTGGCACAGCTCGACGCATAAATTTCGCCAATGCACAAATTTGCCATGTGACACGCGCACAGCGGGAGTTTTCAACTTGAGTGGCAAGAAAATGTTGAGCGGAGCGGTGATTTTAAAAGTTGGGGGCGGGGGGATGAAGCTGGATTTCCGGTTTATGTGTGTGTATGGCCGAAATTATGCACAATCCATGTGGTAATTAATTTCTCAAGTGCCGCTGACAGCGAACAACAATATTCAAATATGTGTTTGTATGTTTGTGTGTATGTGTTTTTGTTGTATTGTACTCTATGTAAATTTAGTTGCACAAAGGACACGACGTCCGCGGCGAGTTGCATCACAACCCTTCAAGATCCAAGCGGCTTAAGTGCATAAAGACATTCGGCCGCTTTGAGCCCTCACAGTGACTTCATATTCTAATCGATTTATGTTGTTGGAAATGTACATTTCGCAACCTGCCAACAAATATCCTCTGATAGTGAGCCATAAAAATAAATTTGAACAGACTTCTCACATTCGCCATAAGCTGCATTTGAGCTCTCGTTTTTATCTTCTTCGATGCCGCTTCGACTACACTTTCCATTCTCCATTCGCAACTAAACCACCAACCAATCTCCGTTCTTAGTGATCGCATTATGGGTTTCTCACATGGCTCCCGATACCCGCAAATCCTGCCTGATGCAGTCGTTCGAGACGTCAGCCAGCGCCTTAGACTACACGTGCGTAACGTTGAAATAATTCGCCGAAAAACCTCTGAAAAATAATAACAAACATCAACATAAATATTTAAATAAATTCCAACCAATCTCAAAGTCAAATCTCGGCGCTGCAGCCGTGGCGCGCTGCCGGAATTTTGTGTGTTTGAAATTTGCTTAAAAGCAGAAAGCGCCGCGCGGCAGGGCGGGGCCAATGTGCGCCTCATGCATAAATAAAGTGCGAGAGTGCGCCCAGCCGCGCCGAAGGGTTGCCAAGTCCCGGCGCCGCGCTGCAAGCCAACTTCAATCCGTTCACCTACACGCGCCCGCGGCGAGTAGAGCACCGACAGAGCCTCCGGCAGCAACGTAAACGCTCTGCCCGGGCTTCGAAACTGAGAACGCCACTTTTTGTTGTTGACGTTGCGCGCAGCAATGCGAGAACAAGTGGCGCAATGTGTATGTGAAAAGTGGCAGTTGCTGCCGCCCGCACTCGCCGCACCGCTTCTCATCCGACGCCAACCCTTTCAGTGTCTATCACAACGCGCGTCCCAAACGCCAATGCGAAAGTTTTGCTTGGAGTTAAATTTCCTGCAAATCAAGAGTGTCGCCATCACGTCGCCTGGTAATCATATTTATTTTCCCGCTGCCGCCGTTGCTGCCGCTGCAGCGTCATTGTCGCGCATTTCAATCGTCCGACGCTAACCTGTTGGAAAACAACACTTTTGGCAGGAAATCAAATAAAATATTTACTCGACTTGTAATCTGCAAACCTAACGTCGGCCACCGTTGTCAGCCTCACCCACTGTCGCCAAGAAGATTCGGTTGCGGCACTTTGTTTTTGTCGTTGTTGCTACTGTTAGGCATTTTCAATGCTATGGTCGTCGTTAATGTGGCCGCATAATGCTGTCATTTGTGCCGCGTCTCGACTCCTATTCCGTTTGTCATTGCAATCTGATACTCGCACTTTGTTTGAAATGAATATTTGCGCCAGTAAACATTTTTGCCAGTAACGCGACGGTCGATTACTAAGGGACCTAATTAAGTGGAAAACGACGTGAAATTGCTTCTTATAGAAATTAGTACACAAAACCAACAACAAAATATATTCTTAGTAATCGTTAAAGAGATTATTGCGATAGCAAAGCAACTAAAGTAGCCAGCTTCAGATTAGACAAACGTTCCCTGAGCGGTTTTTCCATAGCTATAGTCATAGTCATAGTCATAGTCATAGTCATAGTCATAGTCATAGTCATAGTCATAGTCATAGTCATAGTCATAGTCATAGTCATAGTCATAGTCATAGTCATAGTCATAGTCATAGTCATAGTCATAGTCATAGTCATAGTCATAGTCATAGTCATAGTCATAGTCATAGTCATAGTCATAGTCATAGTCATAGTCATAGTCATAGTCATAGTCATAGTCATAGTCATAGTCATAGTCATAGTCATAGTCATAGTCATAGTCATAGTCATAGTCATAGTCATAGTCATAGTCATAGTCATAGTCATAGTCATAGTCATAGTCATAGTCATAGTCATAGTCATAGTCATAGTCATAGTCATAGTCATAGTCATAGTCATAGTCATAGTCATAGTCATAGTCATAGTCATAGTCATAGTCATAGTCATAGTCATAGTCATAGTCATAGTCATAGTCATAGTCATAGTCATAGTCATAGTCATAGTCATAGTCATAGTCATAGTCATAGTCATAGTCATAGTCATAGTCATAGTCATAGTCATAGTCATAGTCATAGTCATAGTCATAGTCATAGTCATAGTCATAGTCATAGTCATAGTCATAGTCATAGTCATAGTCATAGTCATAGTCATAGTCATAGTCATAGTCATAGTCATAGTCATAGTCATAGTCATAGTCATAGTCATAGTCATAGTCATAGTCATAGTCATAGTCATAGTCATAGTCATAGTCATAGTCATAGTCATAGTCATAGTCATAGTCATAGTCATAGTCATAGTCATAGTCATAGTCATAGTCATAGTCATAGTCATAGTCATAGTCATAGTCATAGTCATAGTCATAGTCATAGTCATAGTCATAGTCATAGTCATAGTCATAGTCATAGTCATAGTCATAGTCATAGTCATAGTCATAGTCATAGTCATAGTCATAGTCATAGTCATAGTCATAGTCATAGTCATAGTCATAGTCATAGTCATAGTCATAGTCATAGTCATAGTCATAGTCATAGTCATAGTCATAGTCATAGTCATAGTCATAGTCATAGTCATAGTCATAGTCATAGTCATAGTCATAGTCATAGTCATAGTCATAGTCATAGTCATAGTCATAGTCATAGTCATAGTCATAGTCATAGTCATAGTCATAGTCATAGTCATAGTCATAGTCATAGTCATAGTCATAGTCATAGTCATAGTCATAGTCATAGTCATAGTCATAGTCATAGTCATAGTCATAGTCATAGTCATAGTCATAGTCATAGTCATAGTCATAGTCATAGTCATAGTCATAGTCATAGTCATAGTCATAGTCATAGTCATAGTCATAGTCATAGTCATAGTCATAGTCATAGTCATAGTCATAGTCATAGTCATAGTCATAGTCATAGTCATAGTCATAGTCATAGTCATAGTCATAGTCATAGTCATAGTCATAGTCATAGTCATAGTCATAGTCATAGTCATAGTCATAGTCATAGTCATAGTCATAGTCATAGTCATAGTCATAGTCATAGTCATAGTCATAGTCATAGTCATAGTCATAGTCATAGTCATAGTCATAGTCATAGTCATAGTCATAGTCATAGTCATAGTCATAGTCATAGTCATAGTCATAGTCATAGTCATAGTCATAGTCATAGTCATAGTCATAGTCATAGTCATAGTCATAGTCATAGTCATAGTCATAGTCATAGTCATAGTCATAGTCATAGTCATAGTCATAGTCATAGTCATAGTCATAGTCATAGTCGTAGTCATAGTCATAGTCACTCTACTCTACTTCTCTAACATTTTCTCTACTTCTCCTTCCGGTTTTGTGAGTTCTTACTTCTTTCTACTTTTTCTGTCAGTCCTGTTCCCACATTTATTTCCATCCCTTTACTCCCTCAAGTGCTTCCCTTCACTTTTCTGTGCTCAACTTTTGACTGTCTCAATTTTTGCATTTAATTAACTGTTTCAGACGATTTACCTTTTGCTATTAGCTGCCTTTCTGCTCCACTTTTAAAATTACATTTTCGAGCATTTAGACAATGAATTGTTGTTGTTGTTGTTGTTGTTGTTTTGATACTGTTGTGCTGCAGCGCCGCCAGCGAATTCTACAACCACTCGGCACGAAATCAAAAGCGACCCGCTGAGAATTATGCAAACAGCCGAATACGAGCTGGAATGCAAACTGCCTGCTTTGCAACACACCTCAACAACAACAACAACAGCAACAGCACAACGCCAACACAAACAAGTCCGCAAAGACATATGGACAGAAAGACAGACAGCGACGCCGATAGCGAGGCGGGCGTCACTCTCACGTATGCAGTAATTAAGTGCAGACTGCTGTATGCTGTTTGTTGTTGCTATACTCGACGCTGCAATCAAAAGTGTGGCCCCGAGTACATAAAGCACCTAATTGGTCGTCGTTGGCTCGTCGCACCGAAATGAAAACCAAAAGGCAAAACGGCAAAACGTCAACGTGGCCACGCGTGAGATGTGGACAACGTCAGCGGTCGTCAGTTGGCTGTCATAATGCGGCCAGATCGCCATTAGCAAACGACTCGGTTCGGCAGCAGGGAGACGCAAAATTGCACGTCTTGCCACATACGAATTCCAAATCTGTTGTGGTTGCGCAAAAATGTGGCATTCGTGTAATTCGCGCGAATAATTGCGAAATGATTCGCCAAATGTCGAATGCAATGTGCGAAATACTGAAGTGAGAAATATTCCTGAAATATTTTTAGCTAAAAGCTTTTTCATGTGCAACAATGGGTTTTAGAAATAATGCTTTTGTATATATAAACTGATTTATTCATACATATACATGTATATTTGGTAAAACTGTTTTTCTTTTGTAGAATTACTTACTTATCGGACCATCCACGTATATAATATTTTGAATTTTTTGTTTTCATTGAAATCATTCTTACATACAGAATGCATCTAGTTTTGCTTTCTGGAACAAAAAATCAATACGTCGCAAGAAGTAGTGATAAGTTAATACTCGAACCTAATGCATCATTCAATACACGAACCATTCAGCAATGGCAGCCACCAGTTTTCGTATAAAATTGGGACAAATATGTTAAAAATGATAGACAAAAAGAGGAGATTGCAAGTCATAGATTTTGTCTTCATCCTTGCCACATTTTTTGGGTCACAGTTTGTGGTTTCAAATTAAATATCAATCGACAGGCTTCTTTTCAATTGACTTGGCTGCTCCTAGCGAAGCGTTCATGGTTCAAGGCGTCGAATTTTGCTGCTACAAATTTGTTTTTAACTGACTCATTCAACTCATTCAACTATCTTTCTGCTAACAATACAGATGCATGCTGTATGTACGGTTTTGGACGATATTCGAAAGTTGTGTGCCGCCCCCCCAAATAAAATCCTGTGTGCACCACTGATGTTGTATGTATATACTTACTTATTTATCTTAGAATGTATGTGTTGCCGCTTTGCCTACAAATAAATTGAAAATTTCAAACAAACTGAAACGAGCCCAACACACACACGAACACACACACTCTCAAATCACTACAGAAATGCCGCTATGTGTTGCATAGTTAAAATGCAAAAAGAACTCTGAACGCATTGCGTTGTGGCCATAATTAAAGCAAATTTGCAAAACTGGCAAATGGATTTGGGTTCTAGCTTCGGGCATAGGCCAACACAATTCGATTCAAAACGCCTAAAATTACGCAAAATTTTTGCTTTAAATAAAACGCACACACCTGTTCGAACTGCGGTGCTACACATACATACATACAGATGTGGGTAAATATTGACACTCACAGAGACACAGACACAAACATACATGGGCAGCATTTGTATGTTGGCAGGTTTCGGTTTGTGTTTGCTTTGCTTTTATTTTGGAAATTTGAGTAATTTGAGCCGCTCTCGCTCACCACTGCGCCATTCATTGCCTTGGGGCGTCGCACAGTGGCTCGCTCTGCTGTCGTAGCTTGGCTACTTTCCACGCACAGACGCACACAAATAAACATGCAAACAAACAAACAAACGCATACGGACGCTCGCATAATTATACAAATTTATAAAGCATACTCAGCACTCCATTTTGTGCATAACAATTTGTGATAGCAAATCTATAAGCGCCCTAAAAGTGTGCTTCATTTTTTGCGCGCACCCATGCACAAACGGCACTTGAGTGGGCGTGTGGGCGTAACGTTTTCATATGCAAATGGCTGGCAGTTTCGGTCTCGATAGCCCAAAACATGCGCTGTTATTTTCACCGTAAACGTGCACACACACAAACACACAGCCGCACAGTTGCCTGCACACCTGCACACATTCACACTCGGCAACGCACACTGACGCATTCGCAACAAAACCGAAAACACACTTAATGACATATGTAAATACCAAAACACCAACACGACTACAGACATTCGTTTGTGCAACACAACCCAGCAGGAAATGTTGCGGAGCTTGCACGCAGGTCGCAGAGTAAAAAGTGTTCAGCGTTCAGTGTTCGTATTGCAAAGTGGACATGAAATTTTCATGATGAAAGTGTTGTTTGACAGTCGGAGATTCAACATATTTCTGTATATGGGGGGGGGGCGGGGGTTTCGCAAAAACTAGCTGGGAAAGAAATGGAAAGATTTTTTTTACTTTACGATTTCTTTTCATTTTTTTATTTTTGTTTATTACTCTTTATTTTTTCAGCATAATTTCCATTTATTTCCATAGCAAAACTTCGCTGAGGTGTCAAAAGAAAAAATTCACCGAAATAATTGTTTACTTTACTTTTTTCTTTTCTTTTCATTTAATTTTTTATTTTTTATTCATTACTTTTTAATTTTTCAGCATAATTTGCTTTTCATTTGGTTGGTTGGTTGGTTAAGTGACTGCCTCTGTATGAGACACACTTAGGCCTATGGACCCGTTGTGATACCACAAATTCCACCCCTTTGAAATGTGTATGCAACACTGTTTTTTCCAACATGTGATACAACACACATTTCAAACGGATGGGGGAAAGGGAGGGAGGGGACCTACAGTTTAACGCCGAATCCGAACGGCGATTGGCAGTTTTTTTCTTTCACACTTGGAGGTTTTTGCCATTGCCTGCCAAGAGCGCACTTGTGCGATTCTTGTAATTCTCATTTCCTTCATGTGGATAGCGATAGAAGTAAATGAGTGATTTTTCCAGCCCAAGCCAGGAATCGAACCTGGGGCGCTCGGTATGAGAAGCCAGCACGCTACCCGCTGAGCTATCGAGACCGACCTCGACCTTGCTTTTCATTTATTTTTTATATTTTATTTTTTCAGCATAGTTTTCATTAATTTCCTTCGAAACTTCGCTCCGGTCGCCAAAGGATTAATTTACTAATTTTTTAACTAATTCTATTTAATTTTTTAAATTTTTATTTATTACTTTTTATTTTTTCAGCACAATTTCCTTTTAATTTTTGTATTTTTGAATTTTTATTTTTTTCAGCATAATTTCCATAGTAAAACTTCGCTCGGGTCGCTAGAGGAACAATTTACTTAATATCCTTTTCATTGCTTTTTTTCATTTATTATTTTGTACTTGTTTCAGCATAATTTCCATTAATTTTCATACATTTTCAAAGCCAGTAGATCCACTTTCTAAAACGGTCATAAAAATCTGATTTTTGTAATTTTGCTACTTCGAGATTTATTACACTAATCCGACTTACAAGCCATAGAAAGTCAAAATCCTTATAAAGTCTCTCTTTAGTTTTCAGTTAAGTTTTCTGCATTGAATTTGTTTGGCGGATAGAACAACTACTACGAATAAATGAATTACGAACTATTAAATTTTAAATTAAATTAAAATTTTGTTTATTTTTATAAATAAACAAATTCTGCTCAAATTCTGAGCATTTTAAGGCGTAGCATACTGAATCCACATCCAGCACCTACGCCTCCTGCATAGAAAATTAAACTCCGGCGAGAAAAGTATTCAACTCTTTAGTTGGAGGTCGAAGGCGAAGAAGGAGACATGTCTCCGGTGGAAGGACCAAGTTGAGGACGTCCTATCCTCTCTTGATGTGAACAACTGGAGATGGCGATCGCAAAGCAGAGCCACCTGGAGAGAACTTTGGCGGCAGGTCACAACCCCATAACGCGTTAATGAGTTAGTAAATCAGTAAGTAAGTAGACAATAAGAAATCACACGTGCTGTACGAATTTCTTCAATACCTGACATCGCAATGAAGTATGAGCCGGCGCATTATTGTGATGCAGAATGTATTGAAACAGTCTTTTCTTTTCCTGGTTTCCCAAAAAATTTTCAAAAATTTGTAGTAAGCAGGTTTCAGTAGATTATTTAGCACATACCGTCGATCTTAGCAGCCTTCAAAGAATATCAGCGGCAACTTTTAATTTAATAAACCAAAGGACATCAATAAATCGACGTCTTGACTTTTGTTGCTGACTGTACTGGTTGGATTAGAAACTGGCATTTTGAATTGGTTGAAAAATAAGGAATGCACAGGTATTGTTCCAAATGGGGTTTTTTCATTCATGTTACTGCCGTTGCTGGCTTTCCAGTACGTAATTCTTTCGACCCAATTTTTAACTACATTTCCAATGTTCCAATATTGGCTTTCAAGCCGTCAATTGGGTGTTGAATTCAAAATATTTGTAGACAATTTTGACGTGTTTGAAGAGAAGATTGATTGAGATTTCGTTAAAATTCGTGGAAATTAAAGAACAGCGCCCAGTTAGGGTTCTCTCCAAAAGTTAGTTTATTTGTAAATCTTTACGGTTGATTTTAACCCTAAGAACCCTTTAAGATCAGCCATTTTAAACTAACTTGACCCGAAATCAAGAAACCCATTGTACTGATTTCTTTGTGTATACACATGATTGACAGTCATGGCATTCAAGCCTAGTTCATCAGCAATCATTTCCTCAATCGCAATCGTGGTTCTTCATCAAGTTTCAATTTCACCGGAGCGAAATTTTTGACATTTGTCGAAAAGCAAAAACTAATTTCAAGACTTAAATTCATTTGTGAAAGAGAAAATTTCGAATTTTTTAGTTTTCTCTGAGCATTAGGCAGCGCTACTTAGGAGAGCAGAACTCTGGATGCCCCTGAATTATTGTCGGATTCATTCGACGCTCAGTTTAGTTTCAGCCAACACCGAACCCGGTATGACAGGGGCTTGCTGACACCTCACAATGGGTTTTTGAGCTCCTCGAGTGTAGTTATGTGCTGAGAAATAACCACACTGCCTGTCTTACCTAACCTTGTCTAACCTAATCTAGTTCTCTCTACTTCTGCTTTGCTACTTTTTGTGTGTTCCTTTCGATTTTCGTTTTGAGTTTCATTAAAATCTAAAGAAGCTCATAACACTTTGTTCTTCACCGAAATTGTCTCTCTTTCGTTTCTTATTTCCGACTCAAACAAAAATCTTTCCAATTTGATACATTATACTTTTTGAAGGGCAAAAATCCATGCAAATCTCGAACTAAAAAAAGTACAACATCACAGCAACATACATTAGTACAAGCAGTGTTTCATAAGCTTTGCTCAAACTTTCCTGCTGGGCACAACTTCGCCCACATAGTCGCCAGCAGCTCTTTGGTTGGGCGCTCGCATTCGAAGGACACAAACACACAGCGCCACTCGAGTGCGGCAGTCATTCGCATTGAACTGAATCATTGGGATCCCAACGGCTTCCATTCGCCGGTGACGCAAATGCCAAAGAGCACAGCACCAAAGCTCAGAACTATCCTGATGTCGTATTGAACTTATAGCTGCAAATTTGCATATATAAAACTGGTACTTGTGTATGTCAACTGTAGGCAAATCACAGCTGTTGAGTGCACATTAATTTTTAGCATAGACGATGCATTGATTGGGCTGTGAACCGAATCTTGAGAGTGTTTTTTTATTAAAATCTCTTTTATTTTTATTTATAAATTAAAGTGTAAATATTTGTCTAACAAATATAAGAGGAGGCTTTCGACTAATATAATAATTGTATAATTTAGTAATTTAATAATTTAAATTAATAATTTATTAATTTTTACTATACCAATCCCCACCTTACCATCTGAAATGAAACGCCATTGAATGTATTTTTGTTTTTTCGTAATTATTTTAATGTTTCATTTTATTTATATATATATATCTCTGCAAATCTGGTCTTCCGTCATTTATCATAAGTAAAAAAAGTAGTCAATTTATAAGTTTACAAATATGATTTCATTTGCGAAAGGATTTTGTTTTCTCTCCGAACCTCATTGAACATTTCCATCTCCGCGTTTAATGCAATTAAATATAATTAATTTAGAGCAGTGATGGGCATTCGGCTACTCGCAGCAGCCCTGCCGATGCTCACTTATATTCGTATGGGTGCCTTGGCATCGCTGCTGCCTGCGAGTGGCCGCATGACCATCACTGATTCAGAGTTTAAGAGCTTAAAGTATTCGTACAGTAGGGAATTCAACATGTTTGTTGCCACACTCACACATTGCAACAATAAAAGTAAACATTACAAATACAAGTAAACACTTTAGAACTATTTACAGGAAGTCAGCAGTTGTCGTTGCCGTTTAACAACGCATCAGAATACAACATCATAAAAATACAAAAAAAGCATCTAATCAGTTAAAGATAAACGAGTTTAAAAATCAAGTAAATAGTGCAATTTAGTTGGCCACAATTTAGCTGCCGCGCTGCGCCTGCGCACAGCTCATCATTCAGTGCCACACACAGTCGGCTCGCACAGTTCCGGTTCTAATGAAGAATTTACACATACAAATACACAATTTGATTTTGTCATAAGAAAAGCACTTTGCGTTTTCGTTTTGGTTTGGGGTTTTTGTTTTTCTTGTTTGTTGTTGTTGTTGTTGCTGTTTTGGCGCCAACACATTCAGCTCGTTTTCTAGTTTTGGTTAGGTTTTGTAGAAAAAATTCATAGAGTTGCTGGCGTTTGTTTTGGTTTTTGGGCGGGAGAAGAGTTTTACATTTGCATTTTGGATTTTTCGGTTTGTTGGGAAGGTTTCAATCTTCTTCTTCTTTTACGCTATAAATACGGGACTTTACTCTGTTTGTGTGCGTGTGTGATTTGCTGACACACGGCGCATAGGTCAACTGAAGTTTTTTATTTAAGTTCATTCGCTTCGGTTGTGGTTATTATTGTTGTTGTCGCAATTGTCTTTGAATTTGGTTGTTCTGTTTGTTCCGGTTGTTGTTGCTGTTGTTCTGCTTATGCTTATGCATAAAGTGTTGTGTGGTGCCATGTAGTACACACACACACACACAGTTCATATATTTATTTATGCATCTATATATAGACTATTATTCATATATTTATATATAACTATGCATATAGATTTCTGCAGTTAGTCTCGTTCTAGTATTCAATGCGGCTAACTAGTTGAATTTAACCTAATTATGCATTAAACTAGACGTAGCCTAAGGGTTAATGTCTACACTTACGGTTCGTATCGCGTATTAGCGTATCGCTAAATTACACTAACATTTAGTTTTCATTATTTACAGTTATGATTTGATGCCACATATAGAATTGTGAAGTTGACATTGGCAGAATTTCGCCGCAGCAATTCAGTTGTTTATTTTTATATATTTTTTAGATTCTATTTTATTTAATTTTTCAAGCGAATTTGTTTTGACAAAATACGCCATTAGCATAGCTCGTGATTTCTCTGTCAGTGATGGCCATTTTGCTACTCGCGAGTAGCATCACTGCTCTATTTCGAAGGAGTTTCCGCTTCCGATTTCGTTTGGCGTTTACACAATTCGATCTATGAAGCATCCAAGTTGGTTTTGTTGTTTCATATTTCTCTATGACAGTGATGGCCATTGTGCTACTCGCGACTTTATAATCGACTACTCACTTGCGAGTAGCCGAATGGCCATCACTGCTCTATGCTTTATAATTGTTTTACGTCTTTTAATTGTCTGTTAGAAATTAAACTATGTTTTAATTACGTTAAATGCTTTGTTCTTTGTGGTTTTGAAAGTTTCATAGCAATTCAAAATTGCTACAAACGATTTATTTGTGTTTGGAAGTCTTATAAATTTGTTCACTTGTGGTGTTTCGAGCTAACAAATAACAGAAAACCATATGAAATCTTTCTTGAAAATTAGAAATTAAGATTTTAAAGTCGCAGCAAAAGGTACGAGAACTTGGTTGCATCTTATAAATAAATATTACACTATATAAAAACAAATTTAATAATAAGCATAGTTTTTTTTGGCATAAAAAAGATACAAAATAAAATGTTTGTAAAAATCTTTTAAAGAAAATGAGATTTTTTTAATTTAAGAATAATCGGTTTGTAAAAATTGTTTAAAGAACAAAAAAGTTTACAAAAAAATATATTTAAGAACGTGAAGCATTTTTGTGTTTGCAATATTCATTTTGAAAAATCTTAAAATTACGAGGGAAACTGTTTGAAGGAAAACTTTTTATTTTTTTTTACGACATAAATGTGATGTATTCAAAACATATAAATGTAAAAAATATATTAATAGAGATGTTAAAAAGAAATATTCTCAGATTTTGGCAATCAAATAAAGCGTTTTCACAAATAATATAAAACGAATTTTTTCCTCGTAATTTTGAAAACACTTCAAAATAATACTAAACATTATTTCTTTGAAATGGGGTTTAAGGTTTGCTTTTGGAATTTTCTAAAAAACAATTTCACAAATCTTTAGAACAAAATAATAATTCAAATATAAGAATGAATACAAAAATTGTACAAATTATTGCAAATATTATAAAATAAAATTGTTTCTCGTAATTTTGAAAAAATAAAAAAGGAAAGAATCAAAAAATTGTATTTTTTATTTTAAATATGCTTTGAGTTTTGCTCTTTGGAAAGCAATTTCACGAATCTTTAGAACAAGTGACAGTGAAAATAATATTGAAATATCTGCATAAACAACAAATTTTTCAAACTTTCGCAAACACTTATTTTCTTTTTGAAAAGCATCAAATATTTTGAATTTTCGCAAACAACTACCAACAAATTTTAACAATTTTTCTTTAAAATTTCGTAAATATCTGCTTTTTGATTTATCTAAAAAATTAAAACAATGTTTTTCTCGTACGAAACTATGCAGCAAATACTTTTTCAACATTGAATTTAGTTTCTTTTAAAGATAAATTCTTTGAAGAAAACTGAAAACTTAAGGGAAAAACTAGAAGTAGTGGCGCTTAAGTCTATTTGAAAGGTGTGCAAACGTAAAACTACACAAACCAAGTGATGGCGCCCACTCGACAGGCGAACACTAGACCGCAATTAATACAGAATACTGTACAGGAGCGACGGCGCAGCGGCGACGGCGGCACTACACGATTGTGGTGCGCTCCGCGGAGCTCGTACACGTGCTGCTGCCGCCGATGCACACGAACTGACACTTGATGTCGTCCTTGGGTAACTCTCAGGAGGCCACCGTCTCGTAGTTGCCGCTGCCGAGCAGTGCGCTCGACGAGCTGAGCAGCGGCGACTGGGCGCTGCCGTAGGTGGCCGCAGCCGTCGCCGCAGCCGCGGTTTGCGTGCGCGGCGACGTGAGCAGCGATTGCGCGGCGCCGATTGTAATGTTGCCCGAGGTCACCGATGAGGTCAGCGCCGCCGAAATGCCGTTGGTCTGCGAGCCGGGATGTGGCAGCGTGCTGCAGCCGCTGCCCAGCATGCCGCCCATGCCAACACCGGCGCCAGCGCCGCTGCTGTTCGTCTGCAGCGAGCCGTTCGACTGGCCGCCCAGCAGCGGAATGGTGCAGGTGGTGGTCGAGCCGTAGGGCGAGGTGGGCGAGGTGCGTGTCTCGTACGCGGGCAGGTAGGTGCGGCCCGGAATGCGCGTGTAGATGTTGGGCGGCGTGCGGGTAGAGAGCAGCGGCGGCGGCGCAGTGTAGACGGGGCGCTGGGCGGCAGGCGCGCGCTGCGGTGTGTTGTACAAACTAAACGCCGGATTGGTGGTCAGCGACAGTTCGCCGTACTGCAAGAGATAAACATGAAAAGGAAGAAGAAGAAGAAGAGGGAATTTAAGGGTTGTTTAGATAAGAGCGAATTTAGTGCAAAAAGGCGGAAATACATTTGGTAAAAAATAGTAAATAAATGTGAACAATTTAATGGTGACATGTGGCGAGGGCGTTGAGCCCATTTCGGGGGTTTTTCGTGTAAATACGAAACGAGCCTTAAATTCTCATAGAAACCCTTGTCGACGTGAAACCGAAATATCTTCAAAATGGCGAATTGTGCGTTGCTATCAACACTGAATTATGCAGCAACTTGTAAGTTTTGCAGACGCCAAGTTCGATTCGACTTAACCTCAACGGAAACTTTTCGGCGCACACATTTTAATGGACGGTGAGTGAGTGAGACAGACGCATCGCTTTGTTTCAGTTCGCTTCAATTTCAATAAAAATATTTTTCTTCAGCCTTTTGCATTCCACTGTTGGCTGTGGGTTCTGTATGGTTGTTGTTGTTGTTTTTGCTATACGTTTCGTGGCAATTCCAGGGGACTGCTGCCAGTCCCTTCATAACTACATAAATTGAATTTTCCCCATTGACACTTTTATTAGTTTGTTTGCCATATTTCATTGGTAAATAAATTTATTAGACATCCTCGTTCTCGGCCCCGCTGCACAGTTGGCTTCGTGCATTATTGCCGCATTCCTTTTCGTTCGCCAACGGGAACTGAACCCAGCAGCCAACTGGCACGAAGCACTGTCACTGAATTGGCCGCTTCACGCCCCAGCCGACACCTGTCAATTTAGCATAAACTTTTTCGTTTGGCGCATTCTTCGTCACATCGATGTGTGCGTGTGTGTGTGTGTGTGTGTGTGGGGGTTTTTCTTTTCAGCTTTTTTGCGTGCCAAAGTTGTTCTCGTACGTGCTCGCTACTGTGCTGCAGTGTGGTCGTTTTTTTCTTATTGTTGTTGTTGTTTGTTTTACTGGCAATGCTTCGACCCTGCAGGTGAGTTTTTCTGCTCTGCCACAGCTGGCAGCTTCGTATTGAAATGTACTGGCGGGCCATTTATTTGCCAAAGCACTGAACAGGCAAAGCGGCAACAACTACAACAACAACGATGAGAATAAAAGAGATGAAGAAAAACTGGCAGGCGATAAGTTCGAATACTTTGGCACAATTGTTGGCTGCATGTGGGGTGCAAAGTTTTCGTCCCCAACCAAAACGACTCGCAGCCAAACAGACGCAGTTTTCCACTGACGACAGCGAAGGGCGCCAAAGTCAGTCAACCAGCCAGTTAGTCAGCCAGTCAGTCAGCCAACGCTGACAACAAAGCCAACATGCGTTTCACGTACGCAACAACTCTCGAATTGCTATATCGCTACTCTAGTTACGTTGGCGTCGACGTTGGCGTCGTCGTCGGCGACTATCGCCAACATAGATCGATATGGCGCTAGTCACAATTTGAAAATCGTTGTCACGTTCTACGGTGTCATAAAGGTGACACAACACAGCGTCGCCGTGCTGCAGCACCAGTCAAATGTCATGAATGGCAAGTAGCAAGCAAACAGCAACAACAACAGTGACAACAACATAACACCAACAGTAATCTGAAGCCGCTGTCTGCCTGGCCTGGGTTCGCAGCACGTTTGCGCCGTTTGGCTCTTTAGTGAGTTTATGCCACTTCGGCTCAGCGCCGCATTTAGTGGGTGGCCCGACGTTTAATTTATTAGTTCCTGTCTTCTTTTAGTTGCTTTATTTTAATTCATGCATTTTTCATTCGATCACTTTGTCATTGCTGCATCTCGAGCTGTGTTACACACAAACTCACACACACTCACACACACAGACAAAGGAACACAGCTCATCGAAAGTGATGCTTTGCTTGCAAGTGTCAATCGAATTTATTTATGGCTGACAGTTTTATCTCGCAGCCTGGCAGCACTGCTCAGCGATAGTAGACAGCAAAAGCGGCTTTACTGATAGATATAGTAATTTCAATCAATGTTTTATTTAATGCAATTCGCTGCAAATCACTGAAACTGCGCAATGTCCTTGAAAATCAAGTCAAGTCTTTCATACTTTTGTAGGTTAGTTTAGAAAGGTTCCTTATAAAATCTTCGGTTCTGTTCATATTGGAAACAACTATCGAAAAGAAATAGCTGTTTGAGTTATTCATAGACTTGGATCTTGGATCATAGCAAATAAAGTTTCATCTGTTGCAGAGCGTTTTGAAGAATGTTTCAGGCTTGAGACGAATTCAAGCGCGACTTGTGCTGAAGTGCTGAAGTTCTTCCGGAAACAGCATCGAATTAATGTCGCTGGAGACAAAATACTACAGACGGCATCATTACCGGTGATGAGGCATATCAACAATCATCGGAGATGCCAACAATTATTCGACGACGATAGAGTCGATTCAAAATCGAGACTTTGTTGACCACTGGTGTGGTCCACTTTGAATTTTTTCCCCCATATCAGACAGAGTTTCACGGAAAATTGTTCATCGATCTTTTAGTAAAGTAAGTTTAGGTGCCTACAATGTTGTAGGAAAATTTTTTAATATTGTACATTCCAGCATTCGTTGGAGATTTTAAGGACACGTAGAATCATAATTGAACATTAGGTGCTGTGAAGTAATCTTTTTACTTCTAACTTTTTTGGTGAGTGATTTTATTTGGGGTCAATATAATTTGTTCCATTCTTCCCAGCTATAGATTCTAGTCATTTTTCATGTCTTTGAAGTAACTTTCGGCATAGTGTTTCAACTTCTTCTTCTTCTTGACTGACACGACAGCCCGATTATGAGACTAAGGCCTAGCTACCCGTAACCATCGGTGTTGTGCGTGTGAATTTTTTTTTGTATAAGGTTGGAAGGGATCTACAGTTTTATGCCGATTCCGACCGGCGATTTGGGAGCTTTTTCATACGCAATTTTACTCTCAGAGGTTTGCCATTTCCTGCTGAGAGGACAGCCGCCGAAGATAAAAATTGTTGTTGTTCTTTTGTTTTGGTGTTAACGCAACGGAGTATTGAACTCGCGGAGTCTTGACTCGCGGCCCAACGCACTAGTCAGAAGAGCTACGGCGGCTGCGTATGTTTTCGCTATTAAGTTTTAAATTTTTCTTTGAGTTTGGGGTAAAAGTAATTTGTTAAATTTTTCTCCGCTGTAGATTTTAGTATTTTTTTCATTTTTCATCAAAATTTTGTTCAACATGGGACAGAATACAAAGCATTACAGTCCAGACAGGACTTGATGCATGTCAGTTTTGTCTACAACAAACTGGCTAAAGATCCAATATGATTTTTTTCTAAGGAATCCAGTCTTTTGAACGCCAAGCAAAGCAGCCACAAATTAAGGGTTCGACTGGATTTAATTTTGAGAGGGGTTTGCTTATAACTTTTTGAGCCCAATTGCATTTGAAACCATATTTTGTACCAGCAATGTTCGTATTTGGGGGTTTGAACCTCCATGTTATCCCCTTCGTGCGCCACTATTTGAGTGGCGCACGAATTTTCTTCTTTCAGCTTCTGCAAAAAAATCCGAGGGGAATTTCCCCGATCAATTGGCCAGTGGGCTTCTCTGCTAGATTTTGTGATATTTTTTAATTCCTTTAAAGTAACACTGTGCTACAAAAAAAAAAAATTAAATACACCTGACAAGTAACATACTGTAGGCTGTTTATGTGGTCGAATAATCCATAAAAATATTTTTGTTATATTTGTTGTACCCTCCAAATTTTATTTATTCACAAAAAACCGTTTTTACAAACCTTCCGCGGTTATCTATGAATATCTCAGTCATTTTTTTAACGATTTCCAATATGTAATATGTTTTGGAAAGAGCATTGTCAGACCTTTCGAATGATGTATGTCAATTCATTTTTTAAATAAATTAGTACTAAGTTTTTATCGCATAAACCTTGAAAAAGTGATTTTTTTCTCAATTTTTTTAACTTTAACCAGTTTTTATTGCATAATGAAACAAAAAAATTAGTAAAGTTAGGTAATATTCTGAAAGAAGATTTGTTTACGAACAAATTGGTGTATTGCTTTATTGAATTGGACCAAAACTGCGGAATCTACGCTATTTTTTCGTAACTAGAAAATAAAGCCTATCATGTGTATTACAGTGTGTACAATGAATTCGTCTTAAATTTTTATTTAAATCTCAAACGAATACATATTTCAATATCTTTAAATTAATTTTTCCGCATTTCGGAATATGTTTCTTTACATCCTTGAAAATAATTTGTTCTCTTTTTTTCAATACCTTTAAAGTAACTTTTCAGCATTTCTGAATATGTTTTCTTGCATCATTATTTTACATTCCTTTTTTAATCACCTTTTTAAAATACCCTTTTTTATTCCTTGAAAGCAACATTCTGGCCTTTTCTCTCAACTACTTTTTCAATATTGAAATATAATTTTTAAAGTAACTTTTCAGCATTTCTGAATATGTTTCCTTGCATTATTGAAAATAATTTCCTTGCATTTCTTTTTCATTCAGCTTTTTGAAAAACCTTTTCTTTGAAATCAACATTTAAGCATTTTTTCTTAACTATTCTTTAAATATTGAAATATTATTTTTTTATGATTCATAATTTAGTGCAACTCACAACTGCAACTCATCCCTTATCCATTAATTTCCTTTTGGCGTGCATACAACAACAACACTGTGCAAAACAATTCTTGATGTCGCAGCACAAAACAACTTGCAACAAATTAACCGCAATTAAGGCGCTTTGATTCAGCCCCATTAGACACACACATTCCCACAATTACACACACACACACACATCCACCCCGACGTGTACTGACATGGCTTCTGTCAGCGGCACAAAAACAAAAGCAAACATCATCTCAATACTTAGCCCCAGTAAGGAATACAACGACAACTCATTGTGTTGTCGGCCAACAATGCGCACGCCCACTCCACTTCTCACCCCACGCGCTCGCCTGCATGTGGCCGTTGTCAACAAAACCAAATTGAAGGCTGACAAATGAGCGAGCACACTTGAGGCGCGCTGCAAGTTGGAACTAAATATTTTGCGCGCCGCCTTAGTCTCATTGTATCCATCACAGGCCGCAACACGGCGAGGCCGAAGCCGAGGCAGCAGCAATGCGCGGTGCGGCTGCTCATTATGGCCGATGTTTTGGTGCTCCAGTTGAGTGCGTGTCGTAAGTATCTGCCCGGCTGGCACTTTGCCTTCGTCGTCGAGGCGCTTAAAGCACGCACTTCCGGCCAGCGCGCCAGCACAACTTCCGCCGCGGCAATTGTGCGCCCAACTGAGGGGTTGGGGTTAGTATGGCTGCTTGTTATGTTGCTATCAACAAAGCAGCAGCACAAGAGCAACAGCAGCAGACGTCCCAGTTTTAGTTACAGCTTCAACACACTCACACACATACAAACATATATAGTACGAAGCTATCGCCTCGACGTGACAATGTTGCACGAGTTCATATTTTATGGGTATCCACTTTGTCATTAAAGCACAAAATGAATGGAGCAGCGCTGCTGTTCGGCAGCGTGGGTTGATGCGCACAAGGACAATGACAACGACAACAACTACGACAGCGGCGACAACGACAATGATGACAGCAGCAAATTGTTTCACGCTATTGACAGTTTATCAAATTGATTTAGTTGCAGACAATGTAGCGAAGCGGTCGCTCGCTGATGCCGACAATGACGACAGCAACAAGCCAACAACAATGACAGTAACACAGCCACCGGATATGCGAGTCGACCGCCGCAACAGCGAACGGTTGGCTGACAACGCGGCAGGGTGTCACATGACATGGGCGGCGTGCCTGATGGCATCGTTAAGCGGTCATGATGAATGTAATTGCTGCTGAATTTTTTTCGCTGGACACTCAAATAACGGAATACACTGACCCACTCCTCTGTGTGTATGTGTGTGTTATGTGCAATTTGAGTAGTTTGTGTGTGTGTGTGTGTCTAGTAGATTGAAGATTGAAGTAAACAGCGTCGATTTGGACAACTTTGATTTTCTCCTTAAAGCGATTCTTGACATCGCTCCATCCCCCTTCGCCCATCGCTTCCTCATACGTCATCGTGCGTACGTGTGCACTTAAAAACTTGTTTTGCGCGCCTAAAACTTTTGCTTCCGTCTACCGTTGGCCGCCGTGCGTCACGCCAAATTAGATTAGAGCAAAGTTGACAGCAAGGCCGCCTTTTAGGCGCTTCGCACAAGTCGCCAAGTGTTGTTTGTTTGTTTGTTTGATTAGTTAAAAGTTTCGCGATGTATTTTCGGCGAGATTGCAGCCAACAAAACCAATTAAATTCGGTCCCGAAGTAGGCCGAAAGTAGGCCAACAATGACAAACTTTTCGGCGGCATGTGCGAAAATAGCACAGACTAGTTGTCATTGTCAACTTTTGCCAAATTGCCCGCCCACTCACCTGTTTGCCGAACGTGGGCGACAGCGAGGGCGGCGGCGGCGGCGAGGCGGTATTGATGCGCGTGGGCGGCGTGTAGAGAATGCGCTGCGACTCGATGTTGAGCCGATCGAAGGCCTTCTCCTCCAGATGAAACTCGTCCTCGCTGTTGGTCTCCTGCGGCACCACGTCGGGATTCTTGTCCTCGAGACTCGAGTGGCTGCCCATATTGCGCGACAGCGGCTCGGCGCTGCCCTTGTCCGCCTCGGTGGTGGTCGTGTCGCCATTAGGACGACGCGTGTTCTTGGTGCGCACTTTGATGAAGATCACAATGCAAATGGAGACGAGCACCAGCGTTGCGAGCACGCCGAGCAATGCGCCCAGCAGCGGTGTCAGCTGCACCAATACAGCCGTCGACGAGGCTGCAATATACAAAGAAATGAAATAATTTTTTAACGTGAAATGAAACATTGTTTGGCTTTAAAGTTCTTCGAATATTCTTCATGTCCATCTTACCGGTTCGCAGCAGCGGTGCGGACAGCGTGCGTCCGCGCAGCCTGTAGGCTGCCTTGCTGGGGCCCTGCGCATTGACTGCGGTCACACGTATCACGAAGACCGAATCGCTGGGCAGTCGCTTCACAGTGAACTCGGCGTACTTGTAGGAGGTGTTGTAGAGAATCTGCCGATTGAGCTCGTCGTAGACCTGCACGTGAAAGTGCTGCGGAATGCCGCCATCGTAGCCGGCAATGCACTGAATCTGCAGCGAGTTGGCTGTGGCATTGTAGGCGGTGCAGTTCCTCACCGGATCGGGCAGATCTGCAAGTAAAATTTGAAAATCAAATGTAGATGTAAGCAATTTCACTGGCAAATATTTCATGTAATCAACACTAGAATGATGGGTCGCAGATGAGATACTTTTAAATAATACAAGAAAATATTTCAGGCAGAATAAGATGCAATTGAAAGTGGTTATAATTCAATCTAACGCAAAGCTGAGGAAACGAAAAGATTGCGCTTCTTTTTGATAGCCAAATTTTTGGTATCAAAATGTGCCGTTTAAGTCTTAGATGGAGACAGCCACCTATAGCTAAATGGCAATCAAGACATTACAATAACTCCAGGTATCCTCGATACCGGTGCTGTAATGTCCTGAGAATTTAAATATTCTTGTCCTCCATACTTATCCACTTCACCTTCTATGAACTTGTCCTGCTTTATCGAGAAGAAGAATGCATTACCTGGGCAACTTCTTCTTCGACAGAGATTAAGGGAACTGGCTTATAAGACTAGACGCTGTTTTCTAGGTTTCGTGAGAAGCTCAAACTTGTTCAATGATTGATTTTTTGTGGTAGCACAATGAACCTTCATGACCTAAGTGGGCTCCGCCTTAAAGAAGCTACTTCTACCCACCTACCTACATTGGCCTTCATAATCTCTTTTGAGTCCTTTGGTGTTTGGGTCATGCCGGTATTAAAGGTAATAAAGCAGTAGTCAGAGTTGAAGGGTGTATCAACACTTTTGTGTTCCCAGAACCATATTGCAATTTTGGAATATATACACAACAAAAATCAATGCTGTGATAACCAACCAGGACTGGAACATTCCAGAGGACACATTGGAATTCTTGCCCTTTTAATAAGAAAAGATTACATCACAGGAATCTTCTGGAATCTTAAACCACACACAGAACAATCTAAGGATTTTTTAAGGTATTTTGACAGAACATTGTAGATAAAATATCAGTACATCAAAAATGAATAAATAAATAAAAAATAAATAAACAAATAAACAAATAAATAAATAAATAAATATATAAATAATAAATAAATTTTTGTAAATGTGAATGTAGGTCCTTGAAACTTTAAAGTCCTTTAAAATAACATCGAATCAGAAAATAAAAATGAATGACTTCGACATTTGGATGGGTTTCGATAAAAGCGATTTTTTGTCGAACGATGTAATAAGAGATGCCAAATGGAAATACAGATTCTTGATGACGATGATGATGTAGAGGTGGACATAAATACTACAAGCTTTCAAAAGCACTCAGTCAACTCGGACCATTGTGCTGTCACCAAAGGGACAGATAGAAGGTAGTAAAGAGAGGAGCTATACTAAAATTTCTCTTAGAAATTGGACTTGTAGATATACTACAAGTCCATGAAGGGGCCAATAGATTTTGTGTCACCCATTAGTCCAGAATAAGACCAGAATGCCCAAAGGACGACAAATGACACAATTGAGGTTTTCTTATAAGAAATTTTAAAGCATTGCTTTCTGAAAGTTAATCTTCCCTGACTTTTACTAATTTTGAATGCTAAATAAACCAAACAAGGAAACTCTTTCAAGCCAATTTTAGAACTTTAAGAAAATAGGAATATTCTTTGAAGCTAATTTTAGAAAATGACGTCAACACTAGAATATCAAAGTATGTCAAGATGACTAGATTGAGTGCTCTTAGTATTTTTTTAACTTTAACTAAGAAAATCTTTCGGTACTTTTACTATTTTTAAAGCCAAATTAAATTAAAAAATCTAAAAATACTACTGAACAAAATTGTATACTTGATTTGTAAAATAATTGCTTCCTTAAAGTTGGAGTCGGCCCCTCCATTTTTTGTGTTAAAATGTACCCAAACAAACTTAACGTTGCCCCAGCAATGCGTTTACTGACTCAAAAAAGCTGTAAAGGCGCTGAGCGACCACGCAACCACGTCTCTAATTGAGATCAACAAGGAGGGCAAAGAAGCGAGGAGACTGGCCACACTCGGGCAGCAACTTGGCGCAGACTTTATGCGATATGACACACGTATCCCAAAACCTGCAGCCAACCACGCATACATCGATCCTACTCCGTGTGTGTGTGTGGTATATTTGTGTGCGTACGATTTTTATTCGTGTGTGTGTGTGTTTGTGTCTAAAACCACTTTGGTTTCAACCCAAATTATTAACAAGATGAAAGCGTTTTGATAAAATTTTGTTTGCATTTTGTTTTCCTTTTTGGGTTTGGCTTTGTTTTGTTGTCTAGAAATTTTCGTTGTTGTTTTTCAAGTATTATTTTTGCTTTTATGTGCACAGCCCGAGTGCACTTGAGTGAAACAAAGCCTAGAACAAAGTGCAGCAGCAACGTTACAGTTTGGCAGACACTGGGCGACACATGCAGGACGCGCAGATGTGCACTGCAACCTCGGTGCGCCGTGCGTCAAGTGCGCTGTTGACCCTAAAAGCTGGGTCGCACCGGTGATTGTTGCAACGCTTCAGCCTAAACGGCTGCCTTTTGCAATGCCTGCGAGCGGTTTGATGCTGCGAGGCCAAATCAGCACAGATAGCTTTGGCACAAAAAGTTGCATATCCTTGTTGGGCGAAATTGATTTAGAAATTTTGAATTAAATTAAAGAAACTATTGCATCATAATTCATATTTTTCTATTTACTTATGTCTGTTTATTTCAACTATGTTTGCATTTTTTATATAGATTTACATCACATGGCAGCCCCTCGAAGTATGCAAGCAATTGTGTACAATAGTTCCTTGAAGTTGTATTTGGTGCCAATGAAATATTTAAGTTTGATTGTAATTGAATAAGAAATGCTCAGCTCATATGGTATAAAGTCTAACACACACACACACACACACACACAGACAAACACACAGACACACAGCAAACCGTCATTAGGCATAAATGCAATTTGCGGCATTGAATTGTTAAGGAAAATCACATCAAATCAGCATAAATATTCATAAACTGCTGAAGGACAACGTTGGTGAAAATGTTTACTTGACATTTATTATTCATGCTGCGGCTGTCGAGCATTGTGCGATGATGTTTGGCAGTGCAACTATGCCGGAAACTCAACGCGATGCAAAATGCAGCAAATTCAATTATTAATTAAAGTTGGCCAGCGCACTAAGCACGAACATGCCAAGGACTCGGCTGCACCGAGTGCTGCGAGTCCTTTAAGTGGATTTCAAGTGCCTCAAGTGGTCTCGGTGCGCAGTCTCTATGTAGGTTTGAGTGCATTCAACAAAGTTTTCACTAAAAACTTAATTGCAGCGCTTTAGTTTCCAAAGAATTTCAAAAAATTTTAGTATTTGTCGAAATGTTGGCTGCAAAAAACGCCAAAAATTTCATGAAAATCAGCATTTTCATGTAAAGTTATAGCAATTTTCCGATTCTTGTTGCGGAACAACCAAACCAGCAAAATGGCAACGCAGCGATTTTGTGGCCAACTGTCAGATTTACGCAACTTTCAGCACAGTTATTGCTTTAGAGTGGCGCAGGCAGTGGGAGGGGGGGGAGGAGCCAGCATAACGCCCTCACAGTGGCTGCCAGTTTATTCAGCTACAATGTGTCGTCGACGTGGTTGTGGGGAATTTTCTATTGTAAATATTCAAATGAAAACAATTTGCGGAAAATGCCAGCAGACGATTTTTTCGAATATTTCTTTTATGTTTGTCATGCAGCTTAGTGACTTGAGTGCTGACAAATGCACAATTAAATCTCAAATCTTTCATATATCGTAGCACACACACACACACACAAACACATACACACATACATACGTACTAGTACAGCTAGTAAGCCCGATAAGCGTTCAGCTCACACCCGCCGCCTCACCACATAGACGACGAACCAAAACTGGCAAACGAAACACACGACAAATGTCATCAAAATAAAATGTTGTAACTGTGAAATGGAAAAGCTTTTGTCTCGAAACGACTCAAACAGTGCGTCGGATGTGGCAGTGCCTGCGTGTGTGTGTGTGTGTATTTCCGCTTGGAACTGAAGAAAATTTCATTTCATTTCATTTAGTGCACAAAGCGGCGGCCGAGCACTGCTCGCTGTGCTTTTATTATTATTCAAAAATGAAAAAATACATTTCTGGCAGTGTTCCTGATATGTTGGTAGCAATTTGTTGATTATTATTCCCGTTAAAAATTTATTTTCCGATTTCATTGTGTGTGGTTTGCCGTTCGTTTCTGCTCTGCAGCCACAAGCAGCACACAGTCCATGAATATCTGAAGCCAGTGGCTTTTGTTGCTTTTGATACATTTTGCAATGTGTAAAATAATTTTTTTTAATATATTCTTGAAAAAGTTTCAAATCATGTCGCAAGCATGAACATATTTCAACAAATAAATGGAAACGTGACACTTGTGACACAAGTGTTGGCCTCCACTGTCCATGAAGCATTGTACGCAATCGCATCGGAATAGAGTTTTAACACTGGCAAATCTAAAGATTTTTACTTTAGCCATGCTAAGCATTTTGTGTCGTATGAAGTTCTCTAAAAACTTTATCCGCTCGATTGAAAACGATTTGTTGGAATAGTTTTGGCAATACTGCAAATTTCCTGATTTATTGTTGCATATGTGAAGAGATATTCAGAGAGAGACAACAGAGTGGCAAGAATTTTCCTCTGACATATGTTCTTTAAATTCTTGTAGATAGTTTGGGGTCACTAAGTTAGGTTTGTGTGTAGAAGTGGTGCACTTCCACTCGGAGACTCAGTTGGGTCCAGTGGCACATGCAAAGAGGGTCCAAACCCTCTTAAATATATGCATCCTGCAAATATTTTGGATGACAAATATGTTTTTAACTGGTAATGTGCCAAAAGTTGTGTACGGAAGTGCCCCCCAAATTAAATCCTGTGTGTGCCAACGATTGGGTTCATTGTGATTCCCTTCATTTGACATTCAGCGCTTTTCACTATCTGAGTTAAGTTCCTCACAGATCTTTTTGGGATCTTTTGAAAACCATTTGGTGTTGACAAGAAAATTGTGAAGATTAGTAATATTTTTTCAATAGTTTGGTGTCGTAGTTCCTGTAATGGTAGACAGTGGCATAGCTGGTTCTGGATGGACTCTATTGAATTCTCATCCCTGCAGCTTCCACCTAAAAAGCCAAATTGTCGCCCATTTTTTTTTAAGAATTTCGGAAGAAATGCTTAGTTTGCATCTAAGTGAAACCAGAGCTATTTGAAATTGGTTATTTGATCGGAAAATAAAAATGCTTTTCAAAGTACCAATGGCAATTTTTTGTTTACCAATGGGACTTGAGACCTTTTTCATAAGTAAATTCACGCATTTACCAGGTATGCGCCTATGAAAGTAACGGTAACGACATCTAGCGGTAAATAGCGGAATATTTATAAACTTCGGAACCGTACCAAATGTCATGTTTACTTCTTCTGTCATATGTCAACAATATTCAGTTCACAATTTGTCAAGTTTCATCCAACAACACATTGTTTGACGCTCCGGAAAATGTCGGATTACGTGCCTACAAATTACGATTTGCGGACACAGTTAATTTTGTGTTACCATTTGAAGAAAAACGCTTCTGAATCGCAACCGTCGGACCGTCGGAAAACGTTTAAAAGCAATGGGAAAAATTTTAAAGGTTTTTTCAAAAATAATTACCGGTTTCATAGGCGCAAAGAGTCCTTAGACATCACTTTAACCAGATTGATAGGGGTTTTTGATGTTTATTGCGCTGAAGGAACAATCATCGAGCCATGCTTCGTCAAAAATTAGATCGTTTAGTACTTACAGACTGTTCGTTTTTGAATACTTATAGGTTAGGTTCGACAAAGCAGGCAGGTTGCCGATTACTCGGCTAGTACACTTGGAGGAAAAGTATGGTAAGCCCCTACCATTCTTCATTCCTCCATAGTAGTGTTGCCATACCGACATTTTACCCAGCGATTCAAACAAGTTTAACCTTCACACTGTCACCAATTTTTATATACGGAAACCGTCACTATTAACATATGTTAATATTTTTCTTCTCATCCGTTTTATAAAGACAGTTTTCATTTTTTGAGCTAAGTTGGTAAGCAAAAACATAAAATGGACTGTGCTAAAGAGATTTTAGGTTCACATGTGGAAGGGGGAAAAGGGATGAATGGGGTTTCAGCCCCTACAATGTGGGCGATTTTTTTCCTTTTTTTAAAGAAATGCCATAAAAAGTGCATTTTCAAATATATTTTCATCAAATTTCGTATTTAAAACTCTTAGGTAATACTACAACATATATCCAAATTTGAATGAGATCGGCCAACTATATCATATAGCTGCCATAGAAACGATCGCTCAAAAATGCGATTGGTACAAAAGGGCTAAATTGGTAACAATTGGTGCATTTTCAAATATATTTTCATCAAATTTCGTATTTAAGACTTTTAGGTAATACTACATCACACATCCAAATTTGAACGAGATCGGCCAACTATATCATATAGCTGCCATAGAAACGATCGCTCAAAAATGTTTGCATTGCGATTTGTACAAAAGGGCTAAATTGGTAACAAACGTTTGCATTTGAAAACTGATAGTTGGCCGATCTCGTTCAAATTTGGATGTGTGATGTAGTATTACCTAAAAGTCTTAAATACGAAATTTGATGAAAATATATTTGAAAATGCACCAATTGTTAGCAATTTAGCCCTTTTGTACCAATCGCAATGCAACACATTTTCGAGCGATCGTTTCTATGGCAGCTATATGATATAGTTGGCCGATCTCGTTCAAATTTGGATATGTGATGTAGTATTACCTAAAAGTCTTAAATACGAAATTTGATGAAATTATTTTTGAAAATGCACCAATTGTTACCAATTTAGCCCTTTTGTACCAATCGCATTTTTGAGCGATCGTTTCTATGGCAGCTATATGATATAGTTGACCGATCTCGTTCAAATTTGGATATGTGATGTAGTATTACCTAAAAGTCTTAAATACGAAATTTGATGAAAATATATTTGAAAATGCACTTTTTATGGCATTTCTTAAAAAAAAGCAACAAATTCGCCCACATTGTAGGGGCTGAAACCCCATTCATCCCTTTTCCCCCTTCCACACGTGAACCTAAAATCTCTTTAGAACAGTCCATTTTATGTTTCTGCTTACCAACTTAGCTCAAAAAATGAAAGTTGTCTTTATAAAACGGATGAGAAGAAAAATATTAACATATGTTAATATGTAACCAAAATAGGGGTAAAAATTTTCATTTGTAAAAAAAAGATGGAAAAAAATTAAATTTTTAGTTTTCTGTTTACATATATAGAAAGAGGTTGACAAATTGGCCACTGAGCCGAAGCCGCATGAAAATCGGACTTAAGCCCAAAAAGTTATAGCAAAATCAAAATTGAAATATTAACATATGTTAATAGTGACAGTGTGAAGGTTAAACGATATTTGTTATTATTTATTATTATTAGGTATTATTTAAAACGATTCTTCGTGCTCCCGTATGGTCCCGTTCGGATTTTATGTATTCAATTATAATTTTTGTTGGGGTTTTCTTGCCTGCTGAAAAAATTCTTAAAATTGAAAAAAAAATCGAACTCTTTACGAAGCCCTGTAGACTGTAAATAGGCATATTGGCTAGGCCCCCCAGAAAAAGAATTGTCCTTGGTGAATCTTGTTTCTTCTGGAGAATGCAGGACGTGTCTATAGAAGTTCACTCCTTTTTTCCACTCCTTTCTGAAGAAATTCTTAGAATTGAATGACAAGTCAGGTTAGTTCAGGTTGATTTGAACTCCCTAAGAAGCCTAGTAGACTGTAAATAGACACGTTGACTAATTTCCCTAGAAGAAGAATTGTCCTTGGTGAATGTTGTTTCTTCTGGAGAATGCAGGACGTGCTCATAGAAGTGAACTCCTTTTTCACTTCCTTCTGAAGAAATTCTTAGAATTTGAAAACAAGTCAGGTTAGTTTAGATTGATTTGAACTCCTTAAAAATCCTAGTAGACTGTAAACAGAGATATTGAATAGTTTCCCCAGAAGAAGAATTGTTCTTGGTCAAGCTTGTTTCTTTTGGAGACTGAAGAACGTGTTCACTCCTTTTCCACTTCTTTCTTAGCTTTGAGAACCTTCTTGTGTGGGTTCTAACAAAACAGTGGCCCGTCAATTACAGTTCTCATGTGGTGTCTTTTAGGGAGAGAAGTTCTCTAGAACCACGGAAGTGGAGGTTGGCTAAGTTTGGTACGCACAGAACTCTGTGTTGCCTTCAGCCCATCTAAAAATTGTTTGTGTGTTTTCAGTCATCTGCTTTACAGTTCCCTTGGAATGTCCCTATGTCCCGAAACACAGTATAGGTGAATCACTTTCGATTTATTTCGTGTTGTATAATTTTTTGTAAAATCAAATATAAGAAAATGTAAGAGAAACTCCTCGACTCAAACGAAGATTAATCTTCGATAATGAACTTCCTCTAGTTTCTTTTTTCTTGTACAAACCGTAGAAAATTGTGTTGAAATCACTATTTGCTTTGTTCTTGCTTGATCAGTGAGAAATTATCTTATAACATTGGTTCAACTGACAATGCAGCCGATAACACCAGATTTCTTAGGCCTTTAGGAACAACTTTGACGTTATTTATGGAAAGCGGGAGAGTTCTTTTATATAATTGGAATTTTTTCTGGTACCCGAAAATATTTCTGGTTTGAATTACTGTCCACTGAACGATTTTGAAAAGATACGATTTTTTAAGAGTTTTTAAGATTTTTTAAGTCTCCCTGAAAGCTTTGATTTTCAAGAGTATCCCTTCAAATATACATAGAGGACTTTCTACCCATTTTTAGATGACTGAACGTCACAATATGGGGAGTCATAGCTAGTCCTTCTGGCTTACTCAGGCTTTCAATTCAGTTAAAACAGCTTAGGTAATGTCAGCTGATCCCTGAATCCCTGCCGTTTGGTATCAGACAAAGTTCCTTTCATGCATTGCTACTGATTGACTACTGATCCGTATGAGGCCTTCACCTCTCAATTTACTTTATTCCAATGTCTTTAAAAAACATATTTAAACAATTTTTTGTTTGCTTCTCAATTAATCAAATTAAGCTTTAACAAAAATGATTCACTGACATTACTTGAAAAAAGACCAAATTTTTCTCGCAACACGTTTCGCCTTAAATTTGTATGCCAAACGTGAGTTTATTGCAATAAAATTTATTTGCATGTCTGACACTCGCAAGTTTTACAAGCGTCCGCGTAACAACGCACTTTTCATTTTCATTATCAAAAAGGGAGGAGAAAACACAAATAAAGCGAAGTGCAAAATAACAGTGAAAGGCCAACATACCCCAAGTGATTTTACCGCACACAATGAATAAATGTAAAAGCATTCCAGCTTTTGCCACAGCATTTATTTTTTTTTTGTATTTTTTATATTTCGCCCATCTATGTATGTGGCCGTGTGTTGGTAAGTGTAAGTGAATGTGTGATCGTGTGGTTGTGTGTTTGTGTTTGTGTGTGTGAGACGTCATCAAAAAGAATGACACCCCTCGCTTGGACGCTGCGCTGTTGACCTGCTGGCATTAATTAATTTGGATAAATGCACACGCAGCGCAATTGCGGTGGCATGAAAATTTAATTGAATTTTTCATTTGCTCGCATGTAGTCGGCGCCGGCAAACGAAAAATACATAAAGCCTGCGCCACGGTGCCATGGGAACGCACGAATAAGTGCTCGCATCACCGAGTGCTATGCATGAATATTTACCACATAGTGTACCTGCAGCGCGACACGGCGACAGAACGACAAGGTGACCAGGTGTCACTAAAATGCAATGTTTTGTTAAATGAAAGGGTTAAATGAAAGCACTCAATACTCACTTCAATATTGGATGGTAAATATTTCTAAAAATGTTGTGCCCAAGAATAGAAAGCTGAATATATAAAGAATTATGTACCTAACCTCAAAAATTGAATGCTGAAAACAGTAATGAAAAAGCAGTTGTATGTATCTAACCTCAAAAATTGAAAACTAATTTCTTTTATAACCACATTTTTCAATTTCTTTTGCTTCGAGTGATATTTTCATAACTAAATAAAAACCCATAAAAAAATTTGAATGTTTAAAAAAATTGCAATAACCTCAATAATGTAAAGCTGAATATTTCAAATATGTTGTACCTAACCTCAAAAATAAAAATTTGGATATACATATAAAGAAATGTTGTACCTTACCTAAAAATGTTTAAACGGAATATTTCACTAAATATTTTACAATACATAACCTAAAAAATCGTAGACTTAATATTAAAAAAAATGTTTTACGTAACCTCATAATTTGTATTTGAATTTACCTTCAAAGCTTTTATATTGAGTACTACTCACAAAGGTTCTTCGTGATATCAAACATTTTTAACTGAATATTTTACAAAATGTTGTAACGAACGTCAAATATCTTAGACTGAATATTTCAAAAAATGTTTTACATAACCTGAAAATTATACTGAGTATTACTCAAAATTTTGTACCTAATCTCAAACATTTTGAACGAGACCAACCTCCAATAGTTTCAACTGAACATTTGAGAAAATTTTGTAACTAACCTCAAACATTTTAAAGTGAATACTTCATAAAACTTTGTATCTAACCTCAAAGTTTTGAACTGAATATTTCACAAAACTATAAACCTAACCTCACAAACTGAATACTTCACAAAATGTCGTAACTAACCTCAAAAATCTAAGATTGAATATTCTAAAAAAAGTTGTAAGTAACCCCAAATTTTTTTTACTGAATCTTAGCCAAAATGTTGTTCCTAATCTCAAACATTTTTAACGAAATATTTCACAAAATTTTGTAACTAACCTCAAACATTATAAACTGTATATTTCAAAAAAGTTGTACCTAACCTCAAAAATCGTAGACTGAATATTTCAAAAAACTTTCTATGTAACCTTTATACTAAATATTACCAAAAATGTTATACCTAACCTCAAACATTTTTAACGAAATATTTCACAAAATGTTGTACCTAACCTCCAAACCACAAAACTTTGTATGTAACCTGAAGGCTTTTATACTAAATATTTCACAAGTTGTAGTCAATCTCAAACATTTCGAAGAAACAATTTTAAACTGAATATTTCACAAAACTATGAACCTTACTTCGATTACTTTAAACTGAACATTTCACAAAATGTTGAAACTAACCTACAAAATTTAAAGTCGAATATAAAAAAGCTTTATCTAACCTCAAAATTTTTAAACTAAATATTTCACAGTTTATGAACGTAACGTCACAAATTTTAAATGGCATATTTTGCAAAATGTTGTAACTAACCTCAAAAATCTTGAACTGAATATTTGAAAAAATGTTTTACGTAACTTTAAAACTTGTATACTGAATATTACCGAAAATGTTGTACCTAAGCTCAAACATTTTGAACGAAATATTACCCAAAATGTTGTACCTAACCTCAAAAAATCTTGGACTGAATATTTTTAAAAATTGTACATAACCTCAAAAATTTAAAGCTGAATCATTCAATGCAGTTGTGTGCTTCTGTTTTTCGATTTGGGTCCAAAAAACAAACAATGAAAATTCTGGAGAGCAACATGTGAGCTAAAGTTAACCCCACAGTACGCGCCAAATATTTCCACTATTTAGTCAATTTCAGGGCATAAATATGTATAATTCCATCCATACATACTTATGCACATATATACATAGTTCTACAACACCGATAAATCTCTAAACATCCTGAGGGGTTCTGCAAATTTTTCCACAAAGCCAGTAAACACTGTTGCACTTCTGTTCACAAACTCCCCCCCCCCCCCTCAATAACAACAACAAAAATTTCGCTTTGCGCGCGAACTCGAGCGCATTGGGCAAACACTCACCTGCCGGCTGTATGTGATACCAACACGGCTGACTCTGGCCCATGGCGTTGCTGGCGACGCACGAGATGGCGCCGAAGCTGTCGTACGACTCGATGTGGTAGTTGTAGACGTTGTTGAGCGGCGCGGGCGGCGTGGTGGTCACCGAGATGCGATGGTGCTGCTGCTTGTGCAGCGCCGCCAGTCGCTTGCGCTCCGCCAATTGAAACTGATTGCTGTGCGAGAGCGGATCGCCGCCGGCGCCGCCGGCCATGCGGCCCAGCTGCTGCGACTGCTGCTGCTGTTGCTGCGACTGTTTGCTGTCCAAGTGATTTTTGTAAATCACGTTCGAGTAGACCATTTGCGTGTAGGGCAGGTCGGCACCGTTCAGCTCGTGCTGTGGCGCCACGGCCTCGTGGTTGTCGCTATCCGCGTAGTCATCGTGCTCCTCGTCCTCGTCTTCGAAGCGAATGTTGGGCCATGTTTCGAGGCCGGCGGCGCCAATGCCAACACTGGCGGCGGCGGCCACGCGTCCGTGCCGGCCAAGCACGAATTTCTGCGCGTGACCGTGTTTCCGCTTGCTGCGCTGGTAATATCCGCCGGATGCGTGGCTCGCGTCCGGATACAGCAGCAGCGGCATGGCGGCCGGTGCGGTCGCCGCCGTTGCGGGCAGCTCGATGAGGTTTTCCAGCGAATTATTGAAATGCCATTTGTAATTTAGATTATCGAGCGGGTTCGAGTCCACCTGGCACGTAATGTTGATGGTCTGCTTGAGTGCGGCGCGTATGGTGGTCGCGTCCGCTTTGCAGACGGGCGGATCTGTTGGCGATGCGTAAGAGAATCAAATTAAATTCCATCGAAGTGAAATGGTGCGCGTTTAGCGCGAATATTTACTAAGTAAGATTGGGATTTGCCGATGGCTAATCGAAGGGTTGGGCACTTACATTTTATATCCAAATAGACTTCGTTGCTGGAAACGCTGCCCTGAATGTTGGTGGCGCGACAGAAATACTGGCCGTGCGAATTCTTCGAGATGCCTTGGAGTACCAGAGTCTGATTTGAGATGATGATGCCGCGCGACGAGTGGAGCTGTTTGTCCTATTTCAGAAAAGAGCAACAAGTAATTTAATTGTGATTTTCTTCAAACAATTCAGTTCATTTTTGTGAAAGTTCAAGTTATATCTGCCGAAGTTTTCGAGTCATAATGTTGTGTTAAAAAGTCAAATGGAGTCTTGTTGCTCAAAGTATGCAAATTCGTACTGAAATTTCCATAGCAGAACAAGAAACAGGAAGTAGAGAGCAACAACAAGAAGACAAGAACTCGCCAAGACTTTTCAATATTTTGCATATACCAATATTTTTTCCATATACTGAAAGGAGCAAAACAAAGCCAAGGAATGGCAGCACACATATCCTACCAGCAACAGCCACAACAACAAACTGAATGCCCATGAAATATTTAAACGTCGTCAGCGTCTGCGTTCGGGTGCATGTTGAGCTTTTAGCTTGTTTGCTACTTTGGCATTAATGCTTTAAAATGTGCAACAACAATTGCACAAACAACAACAACAGTAGGAGCAGCAAAACAAACAGAGCAGTGCATTTCCGCATATGAAGTATGAAATTTTAGCCCGTCTGGCAAATGGCCTCATGCATGTTTCATGGCGTTGTGGAGAATGCAACGGCGGCAGTCAAGACTCGAATTTATATTTGTTTATTTTATGTGCAAATAACGAGCCAAACAGACAACAGACAACAACAAGTTAAGCACATAAATAAATAAGCAAATCCTTGTGCTTAAGACATTTCTCAGCTCGCAAACAAACAACAAGCAAATCAATGTCAGTCATTTCCGGATGTGTGAATGTGTGTGTGTTTGTGTCGAATGTCTTTTGTCTCGAGTGATAATTTCAGATTTTCTGCTTTAGCTCTTTGATGAATATATAAAAAGTAAGTAGGACCTCAACCCCCATCGAGGCTGTTCGAGCGTCTGTCAGTGGCGCTTTGGTTCGTCCTCGGTGTATGTCGTCCTGTGTTTTGCATGGAGTGAGTGTGATTCTGTTAGAATGCAGTGCGATGCCATAAACAGTTCTCCACACGCATTGTCGACATTGAACGAGCAGCAGAAAAATCTAAAATTTTATGCACTGTTTGCGCAGCGCTTCATTGCCACAAGTACTCATTGTTGTTGTTGTAAAATATATCTGCTTGGCTTTTTATTTTTTTGACGAAATAGGCAGATTCGCCCGGAAACGTTGCCTTATCGTCGCTGCAATCTCGAAGGCGCATGAATCATGTTTCTCTGTTAGACCATTTTTACTGCATCAGCAACAATAACAACAACAACGATAATAACAATGTGTACTTAGGGCAAGCTGGGCTCGTGGGGGTTGCTGGCCTTTTAATAAGCGCACAAAAATGCTTGCCAAGTAGTCCCCGCCACCCAAACAGGGACACAGAAGCCGCCCAACGACAACGACAACAACAACGACACATTGCTGCTGATGACTTTCTGCGCTGGAAACAATGGCACTGAAGTGCATATTAAACACAGCCGACAGCATTTTTGCGTCTCAAGTGTAATTGTTGCTTTATTGCCGAGCAGCGAGCGAACGGGCGCCGGAGAGGGGCGCATGAAAAGGGCACCAACAAGCAGGCTGAAAGGGTTAACCATGGCCGCCGGACTGATTGTGAGTGCGTAATTTTGGTGCGCTTTCATTTTTGTGCGCCTCGCGCCTGGGGATTTTCCGCATGTTGTTGTTGTTGCTGTTATTTAAATTGGAAAGCACAACTGTGCAACTCGGCAATTTTCAGTTTATAAAAGTGCGAGTATTTTGTTGTTTTTGCATGAACTCACATTGTGATACCATTCGACGCGCGTAATACCCGGATTGGCCTTCACGTCGCACTCCAGATAGACGTCGGTGTCCTTCATTAGGTTATTCGGATCGAGCGGGGCGCCCAGGCTCAGCGATACAATGGGCGCATCTGTAAAGGACGAGGAGAGCGAAACAGGAAAATAAGTTGGCGTTGAAGTGGAATGAAAGTTGGCTACTTACGCGTCACGTTCAGCACCCGCGAGTCCTTCAGGTAGAGGCCCATGTTGCCGTTGCCGTGCATTGTCAGCACAGTGGTGTCGCCCTCGTGCAGCTGCTGCGACCTTATGGACGGGTTCAGCGAAATGGAGCAGACCACTTGGCGCTCGTTGTCCTCGGGCACCGGAATGAGCATCAGCTCGGACACAGTGGTGTTGCCGTCGCTGGATGTCTGCAATGCAAATGCAAATTCGAATGAGCAACACTCGTGTTGAGCGCTAAGCGCTTAGTGTCGCCCAACTCACCGACTGCGTGGCGCCCTTCAGCACTTGGCCGCCCTTTGTCCAGACTATCTGCGGCGATGGTCGCGCGCCCACAGCGGTGCAGGTCACGTGGGTGCGTGTGCCGGCAACGAGCGCGTGATTCAGTCCCTGCAGCAGCAAACTCAGCGGCGGCACTGCGCGCATGAAAAGAAACAAATTGAAGGTGAATGGTTTAGAAATGGTGACGCAACTACTTAGCGGCAGCAATTGAAATATTAACTCAACGTTGGCCAACAAGGGGGCGGAAGCACAAAATACAGTCGACTATTTAAAATTAGCTAAATTTACACTGTGAAGCAAAACATTTCTTTGTATCGCTTTAAAACCGTCCAATGTGTCAGCTTTAATGCGCACAACAACTGTCAAAATCCCGCAATATGTTTGCCCCAGTTCGCCAACAGCAACAGCGCAACTATTCATCATTCAAACACAACAACAATAACAACTACAAATTTATGCCATACATATTTTATTCATGCGCCTACAAATGCCCCGACTTAGGGCCGCATATGCGGCGCATCAATTGTACGCGCAGCATAGCCTACTTTAGGGCTTAGGGGCCGCACGTTTCAGTGTGTTTTCCGCACAAAAATATTCGCTTTTTGTGGCGCATGTTTTTCACAAAAAAATGTTGTATGTATTTATTTATTTGGACGGGCGCCGGCCAGCTTTGACTGTATCAACTGCATTCCATTAAATCTGATCTCTAAGCCTAATCCGGCTACATGACACACACACACACACACACACGCACACATAAGCATATCCACATACCTACAGTTATGACGCTCACTCACTCCCTCACTGACTCTCGCACTCCCTCACTCACCCATTTGCTGAACTAAGCTGCCAGGCTTTGTCGAAGGCATTCGGAATTTATTTACCAGCATTTTTGTTGGTCAAATTTGATTGAAAGTTTGTCAAAGGCGAGCGGACAGTATGAAAGTTTAGTGTTTTAGCCAAACTTTGTTTGTTGCACGAAATTCTATTAAATCAAAGTCCATCTATACAACTTTAAGTAAGAGCGCCCGAATTTCGGCACTTTGGGGACAATTTATCATGTCTGGGTTTACTGGCCGCTCGAGCACAATGAATATTGACAGCGATACGGACATTTGTGTTGTGCACACAAAGGATTTCTTTTCCAAGCAGTTGGGCTTATTTTGTATTTAAGGATAACTCAATGTGTGACATTTTCAATGAAACTAATTGAGATGGAAACTGCCAAACATTTAGGTATTTGCCATTTGTGGAAAAGGAATAAAAGTTTGAAATTGAGATTTAAGAATTTTGAAATTTCAACTGACACATGCGGAAGTAAGCTCAATGATGCCTTAAGTAGGGTATTTCTGCATGCTTGGAGTAAGCAAAAAGATGAAGGAAATGTAATCAAATAAATATTTAATTTAAGAATTGAATTTCTTTATGAAAAGAATTTGTCAAAATAGCTGAATAAATACATTTTTCTTGGCTGAAATATCCGCTTAAAACTAGAAAGACCATTACGATCGTTTGGAGGGTTTTTCATTTCTAAATATCTGTTTTTCTTTAGTATTTCTATCACCTTTTGCTTTGATGACTTTTATTTTTAGCGGGTTCTACAATGACAATTATCCCATGTGTAGTTTTCCAGAAAGCAGGGGATATAATGTGTAGTCTTTGTTGTATGGAAAACTTGCGGTCTTTCTAGTGGTAAGTATGCGCTATAAGTTCGTATAAAACGAAAGTAATGCACCCAGTTTGTTGAATACAACAATGAACTAAATATAGAAGCAACCAAGTTCCATCTACCCGAACTTTTGACCCTCTAACCTGCAAAAACTCAACTCAAATAATTCCACAAATTACATCTTCTGTGTTCTTCTAGCAGGCAAATAGTTTTTCATCACTACGACGAAACTTCAGAACAGTTTTTTAAGAAATAAAATTTATTTATTTATTTACTTATTGGAAGAGGACAACATTACATGTCAGTTGGATACAATACTAAGTTTTCAATGCATAGTTACAATACATAGTTTTCAGAGTTTGAGTTCTCAATAAGGACTTTGTTAGCGAGTCTGGATGTTCTCCACTCTACTGTCAACAATTGGACCATCTGAAGTAAAAAATTTTACAGAAGCTGAGAGTAGCTTTGTGTTCCATCAGAACAGCGACAAGTTACAGGCATCGATGGTGACTCGACAAAAGTTTCGGGAGCTTGGTTAGGAGATTCTTATGCATTCACCTTGAGGTGCGAACCAGACACTAAGTGATTACCATTTATTGCTGTCATTGGTACATTATTTTGCTTGTGAAAAATTTTCCCCAACAGAAGATGACTAGAAACGAGGACTTCTCTCGCAGAAACTTAATGGAATTAACTTTCTAACGGTAAGATAATTCCAATCTTCAATTTAAAGCAAAAGAAATGAAAATATTTTTAATACACTTTACAATGAAATGGGCCCAACTAAAGTGTCTCCTAACACTCTGTTGACCCCGTTAGATTTTTATGAAATAATACTTGTATAGTTATTTCTCATTTGAAGTGCTTTCACGAAATTTCGAGTCAATAGACCTTTTAAATCATGTTTCCCCATACAAACTCTTAACCCATTGTTGACGCGTCAGATTTTGATATTCGAAAAATGAAAAAAAAAGAGTTGGTTTATTTAGTTTATTTGGAGCACTTTCGCCAAATTTTGTCCATACAAAATTTTAACCCATCGTTGACCCGTCAGATTTTGGTTAAAGAAATTAAAAACATGTGTCTAATTATTTTAGATTCAGGTGTTTTCACCAATTTTCAAGACAAAAATATCCTTAATTCATGTGTTTTCACAGTTTTTCTAAACAAACCCTTAACCCGTCGTTGACACCGTCAGATTATGACTTTCGCAAAAATGAAAAACACGTGTGTAGTGTCCGGCCGAATAATCAATTTCGTTTTCGGCCCAAATAAGTGGTTTCGGCCAAAAAATGCCCGAACAATCGAAACCGAAACTTTCTAGAATATTGTTTACATTTTCTACCAAAAAAGTGGTTTCGGTCAGAAACTACACGTATCGAATTATTTCACATGTGTAGTACTTTCACCAAGTTTTAAGTCAAAAGGCGCAAAAAATCGTGTTTATCTATGCAAACTTTTAACCCTTTGTTTATCCCTTTGAGTCTTAATTTTTCCAAAAGTAATTAAGAAGTGTATAATTATTTGTTATTTCAAGTCTTTTAAAAAATTTGAAGTCAATAGGCCCATCAGTTCATGTTTGATCGTAGTCTTTCTAGTTTTTTCTTATACGAAACCGAACTCATTGTTGACTCCCTTAGAATTTGATTTAAAAAAAATTGAAAATTGCGTGTCGAATTATATTTGATTTCGAGTATTTTCAGCAAGTTTGAAAACTTGTTTTAAATCACGATTTTTCATAGAACACTTTAACCCTTGTCGATCTCGAATTTTAAAAAATCCCGTCTTAGCGGAAGTTCATCTTCTTTAAAGTAGCTAAAGTTAAATTTTCATGTCTGTAGCTTTAGTGGTTCGGGCGATGATGAATCAGTCAGTCAATCAGTCAGTCAGGACGAACCATTATAAGATATGAGTTGTGATTTGCTGGGGGTTCACTTAAGCCATAAAAGCTCAGTGTGAGGTCTAACTTAGTCGAATAGAATCTAACTTCAGCTTAAGGTCTCTTTTTACTGAGTTGGAATGGGCAAATGGAAAGCACAGTAAAAAACAATGGACGCATCTCTGTCTGACTGCAGCAATTTCCACATTGTTACAACAACACAAAAATATAATTCAAAAACAGAGACTTTTTGATAAGACGAAAGAAATTTTAGACACAAGTTTCTACCCCTTCGATTGTCATACTGAAAGATTGTTCCTAAACTTTCTTATAATCAGCGAACTGCTCAATTATAACCGAACTTGTGTCTTATCTTTGCGCAGCTTCTGTTGTGCGTTTCCGCTGCAGCAAGTTGCAACCACAAAAGCCAACTGGTGCGTTTGCCATTCGACAGCAATCAAGCCATGAATAGTGTCAGTTTTTATTAATAAACACACAGAGGCTACGCTGCGCTTTGAGCACGATTCCACCCTTCCGCCACAAAGGACGTGCCGCAGCTTCGACGAGGGTGCGAGCGCGTTCCCGGTGCGTGTGGCAGAGGGCAAAAGAAATTGCCGCCCTCGTTGGCGAGTGTGACACGCTGCAATTTGCGCCTGTGTCGCTAATGTGCGGCGCATTGTCGCGACAGTGAAATGTTCGCTTTGTGGCTCAGCTGGCTGCCTTTCTTTTTCAATTTGCTGCCACCAATTCATTTCCGCTTCCTGTTTCGACAGCAGTGTATGCGCTCTCGACTCGAAAGCGTGCTTTCCACACATTTTCCCATTATTTTCGGCCGTCCCTTTGTTAATGTCTAATTACAGACACGCGCAGCCAGTTCGCATTTCGCATTTCTCACACACTTCTTGGGGTGTTGCCGTGTATTATTTGCTGGTAATTGAAAAGTGTGCACATGCAATGCACAATTCGGCGGCTGCTAAGCAACCGCGAGACATTGCAACGCCAAAACTCGGCCACCGCCACCCGGCCACGATTTGTTGTTGTGCTTCAATGCTTGGCTTTGGCTTTTGTGTGCTTATCTTTTGTTGCTGTTGTTTTTGGCCATTTGCTATTTGCTTTGAGTGCGCCAAATTATGAGCCTGTCGGGTTTATCGAAACAATGGCTTCGCTTTCCTTTGTTGGGCGAATGTTTGTTGAGCATCGCAGCATTCCAGCGGCTCGCTGCGAGGGAGGAAAAATAACTCCATCATTGGTCCTTTTATTTCTCGTTTAATCTCCCCGATTGACTGCTATTTAAATTTTCATTAACTACTCGACTTTGTTGTTCGACGCGCCGGAGTGTAATCTGCCATGATTTGTGGCCATTGTTGACTGATTTATGGAAACGTCTCACATGGGGTGCGAGTGGAAACAAGCACTCGAGTAGATGACGAAGACATTTTTAAGTGAGTGAGTTAATGAGTGAATGAATGAGTATTGTTTGGTGTTCGTTGACAGCCAACAATATTTTAAAATGTGCCTTAACAATTTATATTTTATTGTTAGCGCTCAGAGTGCGAGTCCTTTTCAAATGAAATGCATTGCAAAAAGGAAAATTGCCTTTCATTATGTGAAAAATCCAAGTAATTTCTCTAAGCAATTAAGATTTTTTGTAAGATTGTCAGTAACTGTGAAATGTTTGGCTAAGAGAGAATATTTGGCCATAGCAATTGAAGGTGTAATAAATGAAAATCGATTAATTTTAGTAAGCACAAATAAAATAATTCGATTTAATGGTCAATTATGCGCCCTTTCGTCAGTGTTGCCAGATCAGGAGATGTGCTCCAAGATTATGGAGATTCTTGGTCTTTTAGCAGAATTTTTAAGAATTGTTAAGGAGAAAGTTTAGGAGATATATATTTAATGTAAGGGGATTTTTCGGATCCTTAGTGGATTGTGAAAGATTTTTGGATAACTGAATATGATGTATATAATTCTTTTAAAATTTAGGAGATTTTTTTTTACTTTTGGAAGGAAATTTCAGCATTTTCTTAAGATTTAGGAAAAAGTCATTTCAGGTATCTGAAAACACTGCCTTTCGTTCGATGACTTTTTGCCATGTTTAAGCTAATTCTTTTTCCTAGAAAAGCCGATAGCCCTGGTAACTCGTACTGAAAATTTATTGTTATTGTAATAAAAATAAGTAAATAAATAATAATATTAATTCGTCTAGAAAACCTTATGCTTTGAGAAAAATTGTTCACCAGCAAAATCATTCAACACAGACACGCGCACGTGGTAATCACTTGGTACCAAGTCCATAGAAACCCTCGTCCTTTGTGACAAAAAACTGGAATTTTCGACAAGCAAAACATTTACCATAGACAGGAACAGATGGTAATCATTTGGTACCAGATCTAAGTTGTAAGGTGAATGTATAATAATCATTCAACCATTCATTCAATCATTCATTCATTCAACCATTCATTCATTAATTTGTTCATTCTTTCATTCATTTATTCATTCAACTATTCAGTCATTCATTTATTTATTCATTCATTCATTCAACCATTCATTCATTAATTTGTTCATCCATTCATTCATTTACTCATTCAACCATTCATTCATTCATTTATTCATTCAACCATTTATTTATTCATTCAACCATTTATTCATTTATTAATTCAACCATTCATTCATTTATTTATTCATTTATTCATTCAACCATTTATTCATTTATTAATTCTACCATTCATTCATTTATTTATTCATTTATTCATTCAACCATTCATTCATTCATTCATTTATTCATTCAACCATTCATTCATTCATTCATTAACACATTCAACTATTCATTTATTTATTCATTCAACCATTCATTCATTTATTCATTCATTCCCTCAACCATTCATACATTCATTCATTTATTCATTTATATATTCATTAATTAATTATTCATTTATACATTCATTTATTCATTTAGACATTCATTCATTTATTCATTCATTCATTTATTCATTCATTCATTTATTCATTCATTCTTTTATTCATTCATTCATTCATTCATTCATTCATTTATTCATTTATTCATTCATTCATTCATTCATTCATTCATTAATTCCCTCATTCATTTATTCATTTATTCACACATTCATTTATTCATTCACTCAATCATTCATTCATTTATTCGTAAACAGATTAGAGCCAAAGAGCACAGGGTGACAACTTCTGCGCCACCCTGTATGTTTGTATTCTAGCATTGTTCTGACGGAACACAGCTCCTCTTCAATTGGTCAAAGTTGGCCGCTTTCGGACAATTGCTTTCTTCAAAATTTAGTCGTAGGGAAGCAGCTCATAGTAGATGATCCCCTTTCAATCCCACCAAACATACAGCAGAACCTTCCTGACTGTCAATCCCGGCTTGACAACCGCTTCCGATCACGATCGTTCTCGCTTCACGTTGTTGTTAGTGATTTAATTTTCATCATCAGTCACCATTCGCTTCAGAAATGGATTCAGTTTGTTGGAACAATTCACAAATAGAAATTCAATGCATGAGGTAGTTTTGTAATAAATTGGCTTCCATACATCAAGCTTCTTTTTGGTTGGTTTCAAATGGCTTTTTCTGCAATTTTGAATGCCTGTAAAATCGAAGTAATGTCTACATGATGCTTGGATTTGAACATCTCCATGACTTTTTTGACATTTTCAACAATTGGCCTTTCGTGGCCGTTCAATTGACCAATTTTGAACGTGGATATTTTTGAGATCAAAGTTACCGAAAAAAATTGACAAAACTGAAATTGTAGGTGATTGGCTGTAACAGTCTCCGTCCATAAATACTATTCACATTTGTCGAAGACAAATTTTAAAATATGGTGTCTGCGCTGTTGTCGGTTTCTAACGCAAAACAAATAAAACTGTCTGAAAAGTTCTTTTAGTAGGAAATCTTTTCTTTCCAACGCCATCCAGCGTCCATAACCGAATGGCACTTTTACAATGCAGGATACTAAACAACCAAAGCCATATATTAGAAATATAAAGGATTCAGTTTTACTAATCACAGATCGAAAAATAAATTATGAAATATTTATGCGAAATATAAAATTATTACAGGCATTGAAACAAAATACACTTAATACTCTACAACTCCCAAAAACATGGAAATGCATTAAAAAGTTTAATGACGGTTAAACGACTCCAGCAACGACACTCTTCTCTTCTCTTCTCCAACTCTGCACTCGTTCAGTCCATAACTGAACTCTCTCACATAGCTTCACGCGTCCGGGCCCCAAAAGTGCACTTTGAATTCTGTTCCGGAAACTACACTATGCAGGCGACCGCATTTTACTAATTACGCGCAGTACAGTGCTATGCAAAACAGCGACCGCAACTCGGCAGAGTTTTCACGTTTTCATGTTATTTTCTTCGGTTCCCTTTAACGATGATATGCACCAAACATGCAACGCTATGCCAACTATGCAACGGCGGCCGGGGGCCATGAATGTCACTTAAGCATTGGTAATACCATAAAATATGTGCGAGGAAACAACATGTCGGACAAGGCCAACGCAACAACAATAATAACCATTACTGGCGCACAACAAAAACACGAACTGAGACAAAGGCAAAGGCGAAGGCAAACAGGTGCTTGAAAGGAGCGCTTGAAGAATTTATTGTTGTTTGAGCGCGTATTACTGTATGTGTGTATGTGTGAATTTATTAAAGTGTACATACATACTTGTGTCACATTGCCGCTTTCATATCCCTAAAACACATTGTTCAAAGCGAGCGCTTTTTGTTGAGTGCCTCGAATGGCGGCAGGCAGTGGGTGGGTGGAACGCGGCCAACACAACATTACTAAAAGTATGCAAGCTTTGAGGTTAAGTTTTAGTGTGCACTTATTAGTGAGTTAGGGGATAATGACTTCTTTTCCTGCTGTGCGGCGCTCAAATGTTTATTTGCCCTTTGGCCACCATTTGCCTTGCGCCGTCAATTCGACGTACTCGAGCGCGTCAATTACGGCGGCAATGTTTCTGTGGCGTAATTGCACAGCGACGCTTTACTCTAAGCAAACAATCAGAGACGTTTTCGGACAAAAGTTTTATAGAATTTGGAAGCATAAAAGCGTGAAGGCTGTAAAGGGTTTGTAAAGATGCTGTACGAGGAAAAGGCGATTTAAGTAGTCGGACGTCTGCGAGTGTTTTTTTTTATTGTTTTTCAATAGAATTTGAAGTAACAAAAAAATAAAAAAATATTTTATAAATTATGTTAGTGTATAAGGGGAGACGTATTAGTCGCTTTAAGTATCAGTCACTTTGAAACCAACTAACGATTTAAGTTATTACCAAAATTTTACTGTTATCCCCCAAATAATTTCCAATAATTTGCAGCTATATCAGGGCAAGTTTGTGTTTTAATTGAAGTCTACGAATTGAGCGCGTTTGATCAAAACCCTGTTTCTTTAAAAATGGTTAAATAAAACCAAAAAATGATAATTTTGTATTTTTCCATAAATATTAAATAATTTTTCTGTAATTAAAAAATATTGATACAAAATTTATTTAAACCGTTTGTAACGCGGGATGTCCTTTAGGATGTCGGTGCAAGTCATTTTGAATGTTTTCTACGTACTAAAAACGTTGTCCTTCAATGGTCAAATGCATTTTTTCTCAACAATAAAAGTTGCACGGTGCCAAATTAGGCAAAGACGCAGACTGATTAATGGTTAAAATGTGATTTTCGGTCACAAAATTCGTCACAAGTGGCGATCGATAAAACAAATTTTTAGTTGTCAGTCAACTTGTGAGGATCAAATTGTCAACACATTCCTCGGTAGTTCAAATGTTTAGTTAAAATGCAATTAATTTATGTTATTGAGATGTTCAAGTCCAATTTCAGGAATTTCAATGAAGATTTTCAACTCAACTTTAAGTCAACTTTGGTGAATCAAGTCACATTTCTGATGGAATCTGCGCTGATCACTGCGTCTAAGTCTCTACTGTTCTTAGTGATCTATCGATCCCATCTCTAATCCCATTCTTTTCTGTTCCTTCTGTACTTATGTTACGCCCATTTTTGCTTCCCACTCTCAGATGTTCATGATAGACCGTTCGTCAATGATAGATCACAACTTATTCACACGGATTTCAGTTAAGCGACATGTTGGTTATCACTTATGGCCACATGATCCTTTTTTAAATTGCATAACCGACTCGTGAACTCTGCCACTGTATAAACAATCAACACCAGAAACTTGGTTTATCAATTGAAATGTTTTGATACAATTTTTACTAAATTTAAACAAATCTTGCTATTGCCTCTTTGTTTGATGCTCATTTTTGTACCGATGACTCAGACTCAATAATTTCGTTTCTAGTGAACTAAATGTCATGAAATTTTGACTGGAAATTGGCAAAGCATCTACCTCTACAATGCTTGCAGTAAAGTCTCTTTTGTTTTGGATCATGCTTTATTCTAGTTTTGCAGCGAAAGATTTTGCAGTTATCACAGAGAAACAAAATTCTTTAGTGAGCTCTTCTACATCATTAACTGCCAGAGGACTGTCAGTCAGACGACGATGGATCTTAAAGGCCTCCGAGTGTACGACGCAAGCTGCCTGTCTTACTTAACCCAACCTAATCTAACTTAATGCTGCATGAGCAAAAGATTTGTTTATGCAGCGAAAGACTTTTGAGACGTTTAGCACCGAGGAAAATCGTTCTTTCGATTTCAACACTTTTCTGTCTTACCTAACCCAACTCAAACTGGCCTAATATTGCCTGAGCCGATGTTTGAGCCAATTTGACAAAACACTGATGTGAATTAATGTAAAAATACATGAAGTGAAAATTTGATAATATTCATTTTTTTGCTTCTTCAGTTTTTCACTTCCTTTTCTTCCTCGAAAAATACTTACAACTCATATCCAGTATAACTTTTTTGGTCAATGCCGCCACAACGTGACCATTAGTCGCCTGACATGTGTAAATCTGAAAAGTAATAAAATATGAAATTTACGAATTAGTATAACAAAACACAAATCGACACGAAAACACACAAATGTTGATTGTTGCATTTGTTTATTCGATTTTCGCCCCATTAATGGTTATTTATTTTTTTTCAGAAATAATGCGACCAATTAATATGCGATTAATACCCACTAATCGAATGATATCTGCAACACTATAATTTACACACCCACACTCGGACTCTCACACCCACATCCACACACGCGCACATACACACAAGGACCAACTGGCTTCATTAGTGACGGCTTCAAAACAGAAGCAGCGGAACCAATAAATCAGAACACTTGACTCGATTAGTGAGACAGACGCAGAAAGCGAAAACAACAGTTATTAATAGAACACAATTACAAGGAATTTAATTTCAATATGAAAATAGAATATTAATCCAAATTAAAAATTAAAAAAATAATAAAAATGTTCAGAAATGAAAACATTTAAGAAATTAACTCAATGCTCCAAATAAAAACAAACCTAGAATGTCCCAAACAGTGATGTCATACGCGATTAGCCGAGTGGCCATCACTGATCTAAAACATTTAAAAAGAAACTTAAACAACTGAGAACCAACAGTTGGCTTTAATTGGCCGCCGAATCAGTGGAATTAAGTGTTTTTGGCCAATATTAAACAAAGACAACACGCTGCGTTTTCCATTGACAGCCAAAGCGATTTTCCATAATTTGAGTTCATGAAGCGCGTCGGTTGTCATTGCGCTGCTGGAATATCTGATGCGGAAATTGGAAATTGAACCATTCAACCAATCATAGTTTGTTGCTATTGGTTGCGACATAGTCCATGACGTGCGTGTGTGTGTGTGTGTGTGGATAATAAAAAGTAGCTTTTAATTAAAATTTATGCGTTTTCCTATACGTGAAATGTTAAAAAGGACACTGTAGGGGGCGCCAAAGCAATCGTGAAGACAACATTTTATGAAGCAATTAAGCCACACAGTGGGTGGTGAAGAACGAGGAGTGGGACACAGCACAGACTCAAACCTCGAAGCGGCGTCAGTGGGGAACTCGAATGCTGTTAGGAAAATTAATGCGCAACGACTTAACGAGGCCGAAAATGCTAAGTGGCACCCAAAGCTGATTAGTTTTATGCGACGTTTGAGGATTTTGGAGGAATGAATTTTTATGGGGACAAAATGAAAGCGTTGGGTTTTATTTACTGTAAATAACGTTTGTTATGAGTTAATACATTTTGGATTATTTCTACTGACTTTGGATATTTCTTTAAGCAGAGTTTTATGCGTTTTCAATAGGTTTTTGTAGAAAATATTTAATTTTGAAGAAAATTCTTAATTTTAAAAGGCTTTGGTCGTGTACTCAATTCTTAATATTTAAAGGAACTTGGCAAAAAGTTAGATTCGTTAATTCTCCTAGGGGCGTAATGAGGGTGAAAGATTTAACCTTTTTGCTACTGCAGGGACACTGGTCTCGCAAGCCATGTTTAGTTGAGCTTGAAACTTGTTATTTGTATTATAGACTTGACTGAAAATGGTTTCCAAAAAGATGGAAATAAAGTAAAGCGTGCAAATACCCTGCAAAAGTCGTAGCGAAAGGGTTAAACATAAAAGTGATCCATCATGGCATCACTTTGAGTCATCCTTTTCTACTTAACCCAAATATGCCGACCGTATTACATGTAGTACGCCTGTTTGAATGTGCTGGGGTAACTGTTCTTTAACCCTTTCGACACCTAAGTTTACCCTGTGTCTCTATACTACTTTTTGGTATTTAAACGATATTTGAAGTCGCTACGCCTCTTTGTAAGAGTTCTAAAGTTAGTTTATCTTTGAACGATTTTAGTTTAAAACGGGTTAAATAAATTATCGATCAATATTTTTTAATTACAGAAAAATTATTTAATATTTATGGAAAAATACAAAATTATCACGTTTTGCTTTTCTTTAGCCATTATTAAAGAAACAGGGTTTCGATCAAACGCGCCCAATTCGTAGACTTCAATTAGAACACAAACTTTCTCTTATATCGCTGCAAATAATTGGAAATTATTTTGAGGATAACAGTAAAATTTATGTTATTTGCTTTGAATTCACTTCTAAAAATATTGATTCTGAGAAATTTTGCTCAAGAGACCATAGCTCTAAGTCGTATTTGGAGCCCCCCAAAATTTCAAAATAGATAGTATAGATAGATAGAAAAATAGTGTTTTTTTGTTGAAACCTTGAAAATGTTGATTTTTTCAGATCGATTTTCCTACAAAAAGGAGTTCGAAAACAAAAAAATTTATCGTAATAAAAGTTGTTGGAAATTATCTGAACTTTCATAATCTGCAAAAAACAAAAATTATCGAAAAAAATCGAAGAAAATTCGGAGTTTATTAGTTAAAAGTTCATTTTAGGCTATTTTTCGACAAAAAATTCCTAATATGTCTACTAACATAAAAAAATATTGGTATCAATGCAGGTTCTGAAAGGTGATAAAAATACCTTTCAAACAAGCCCAGACTGAGAAATCTACTATAACTCTATCTGATTTTATGACGAATTTAATTAAATTATTCTATGTATATATTGAAAAATATCTATTTTGAAATTTTGGGGGGCTCCAAATCCGACTTAGAGCTATGGTCTCCTGAGCAAAATTTCTCAGAATCACCTATAGATTACGTTTTTGCTATACGCTTCATCAAAAAAAAATTAACCCGCCCTAACCTACATATAGAACTTTCGGCATATCTGGATTCAGTAAGTTCTTTCAGGAGAAGGCTACATAATCTATGAAGCTTTCTGAGAAAAATCTAACTTAACCCTGAAATCCATAAATGTTAATGGTATGAATTCTGAACCTACCAGTTCGAAGATATATTGAAATCTTATTGCAGTTTTATTTCCCGATTTACTTTTACAAATTGAACCCCAAAAGTGAATGGATTGTAAGCTCCACGAGAATAGATTCACCTGGAAATTTGGACTCAAATAGTGAACAATTAAATCGAAAGCCTTTTTGCTAGTCTCTAATAGACACTTTTATCCAAAGTGATTCATGTATAGGGTGTTTTTTTTAGAGGTATAGAACTTCGAATTGAAATAAAACACAAGAAAATCGTTTAATGTCCATCAATTTGGCTTTATTGGAAGGATAATTTTATGCCATTAATGTTTAAATATGATTTCGGGCATGTGGCCGCCGCGGCTGGCTCGAATAAAGCCAATTCTACAGGTCCAATTTTCAGTTGATGGACAAGTCATTCGGGTCCTCTTCAACATTTTGCTCTACAGCGGCAATTGTTTCTTCGGTGCGCACTGTTCGACGTCTCTGCGGATGCGTATTATCACATAGAGTAAACGTAGTGCGAAAACGACCCATGGTTAACCGAATTAATTGCTCTGATGGACGATTATCGACCATAAAATGGACGGAGCTTGCGGTAAACTTCGCGAACTGAACCATTATTTTCGAAATAAATTTGCACGATTTGCAAGCGTTGTTCTTTTGTCAACCTGTTCATGATGAAATGGCAAACCAAACAGAACATAAATGACATTAGAGTTGCCAGATTTGACCACAAAATGCCAGTTTTATCTCTATTCGAAAAACAAACCTATAAAAAAACACCCTATATTTAAGAATCAAGTTACACGAAGCTTAAAGTTTTCAAGTCCTTAAAAAATCACAAAGTATGGAGTCGTTTTTGAGAGACTCTAAGTTATCTCAAGCAAATACTTCAAGCAAAATTTCCATTTTTTTAAGGAAAACTATTTAATACTTTCCATACATTTTTCGTCTCTCAAAACTTAAACTTTAACTTGGCTGAAACTAAAGTTGATGGCAAAGTAGCGTTTCTGTCTATTTGTAAATACTAAACAAACGTTGATGTAACACACCCACGTTCTACCTACAAGCCTGGTTAGCTCACAAAAACGTCAACAACAACAACGACAACAGCAAAAATTTTAACTAATTGAAAAATTAAAACCCATAACTTATGTACGAAATCCGATTAAAACATGTCGGGCGGTTGGGCAGCCAACAGATGGCGTGACATATGAGCCACAAGGCGGACGGAGTGGAGCAGAGCGAAGCGAAAATACACTCACGCACATGTGACAGTTCGCAGCACTGAAATGTCAGAAAATTAGTGTAACGGTGTTGGGCCAAAAGCAACAACAACAACAACAATGGCGGCAGCTAAAGCACACATTTACCGCGAAAATGTGGTCGGCAAGGAGAAACGGAAGAAAGGACATTGGACAGCAGGAAAATGCAAGTCAGGTGTAAAAATTAATTTACAACAGTTGCACGAATTCCCTTTTCGAAAATAGCAAAGCACGCACAGCACGAATCGAATCGAATGGAACGGAACGAAACGGAAAGGACAGAGAACGCATAGACAAACAGCAAACGGACAGACAACGGCCGGACATGCCGCAAAATGACCAGAACGAAAGTCAAACAAAACAGAGGAGCGCCTCGAAAAATTTAATCCGAACAGAATTGATGACAACGGCAGAAGTGTAGTGCAGGACTTGACCAGCAGCAACAACAACAGCAACAACAATAACTCGCAGCAGCTGTGCGAATACGCTTGTGACGTGAAGACAAGAGGGGTCAGCAGAGGGCAAACGGAAAACGATGAGTTGTGTGTTTTGGTTGCGAGTGGAAGAGCAGAAGAGCGAAGGTTGAAAGGGAAAATGAAAAACTGCTGGATTAAATTAGGGCAAAATAGAAAAGAAAAATATATTTAAGGCCACAATTTACAACACTTTCAAGTGTGTGTGCGGGCAATGCGTGGCTCGACGGACGGACACACAAGGAGTGAAGCGAAAGAAGCGCAGCTAAGCTGCATTTCCGGGTGGGTGTTAAGCCGGGCTCGGGCAGCATTTCAATAACAAAATCCCCAACGAAACAAAATAAATGGCCAAAAAGGTTTTAAACCCACAATGAAAATATTTTCGTTACAGTTTTTGGTGTTGAACAATCGCAGCGCGGCACAGTGCAGTGGGGCCATGAGATTTTTGGGGGGGCGAATGTTTTATTTTTAAATTACTTCGGTAATAGAAAGAAGCTGAAGCTGTCTTCACAATTTCGAGAGACTGCTGACCCGCTTTTTTGTTCAGAGGATCAGTGCGTCTCGGCGCAACTAATGGAATGAGACAGTTGCGAGGCATTGTTGGCACATTGGCGCTTAATGTTCTGTAGCTGAATTCTGACGACACCGAAATAGCTTCGATGCAGCTGCAGCGGCCACGCAAAAACTCGCAAGCTTGCGGCTTTCTTCGGCGCACTCGGACGACACTTTTACTCAACGCTCGGCTGATGCCACCGTGCGGCCACGTAATCCGGCAATCAAATTTCAAGAACACTGCCACAACTCGAGTGCTTGTCGCCTTGCTTGTTGTTGTAGCTGCTGCACAACTGGCAACACAGAAGCGAACCCAGACACTTCAACCGGTCCAACTGAATAGCCACGATGACTGCGCAGAGCGAGATCGACGCCTCGGCTCGAACACAATGGAAACATCTACTTTGGTGTCGTCTGGTTGTTGTTGTTGTGCTGGTCGTTTGTTCTGTCCATTCGGTGTGTGTGTGCAGCAAATCCCCCACAAAATCTTCGAAATTATTATTTACATTATATTCATTACAGCACAGACGACATAATGGACCAAAACTGGATTAGTTTGGCTCGGCCAGGCGGCAAAAGTGAATTTGTGGCGCGCAGCCGTTGAACTGCGAGCTGCGCTGTGTGGCTGTGTGGCTGCAGCGACACAATAGTCGACATGAAGATAATTTCAATTACGTTCGCTTTGTTGTGGACAATGTTTGGACAGGATTTTAAGGATTTCGATTCGATTGTTTTGTTTGCGCACTCAAAAGCACACACACACAAACATACTTTCAAACGTTGCTCCCTGCAACAAAGAACCATTTCAAACGATTAAGAACAATGGAACTTGGAGTTGTTTTAGATGTTTTTAGGTTAGGTTGAGTAGAGGCAGCGTTTAGGTAGTTACGAGTGATGTGGCTTAGAGACGTGAAGCAGGGAGACGCTCTGAAGAAAACGAGTGCTTGAAGCAAATTTCAAAAACTTGACTTCTTGATAAGAAGGTAGTAGGTGGGTAAAGGGTCCGTCTTTTTAGCTGTAAGCTTTATACTTAAACAAAATCCATACAAGGAACTCAACTAAGAAGAGTTAAAGGCAACATAGGGTTTTTTTGAACAATTTTAAACTTTGGTTCTAGAGAAAGTCTCTCACCAAAAAGTGACCAGACGGAACCATGATTGTTGTTCGGTCGGTCAAGAAGATTGAGTTAATTTTTCTAAGATTTCTGTCGAAGCTGTGTGGCTGACGAGCGAAAGAACAAGCCGACCGCCTTGTGAAAAGAGGTACGATGCGCTCACTGGTTGGACCCGAACCATTCGCTGGAGTACCCGAAGGACCACAAAAATAGCTTACGAAATAGATGGACCAAAACTTTGCGGTGCAATGGACCAATAGCAAAACGGTTCTTAATTCTTTCTGGTAAATTTTCGCATTATTTGAGATAAACATTTTTCCTTCAAAATATTGTGTCTTATTGAACATTTTAGTAATAAAATACAACAAATTTACAGAAGAGAAGGAGAATTACAGAAGAAGAAGAAGAGGAATTTCAGCTCAATCAATTTTTGTACAATATATCGTACAAAGGTCCGCAAAGGAGTAAAAATTCATGACATTTTTGTTCGGGTTTTTTAAGTTTTATGAACAATTCATTGATTTTTTTGATAGAAAACGCAACTTAAAACAACAAAAAATCAAAACGTGATTTCATTTTGATCAAAATATATTTTAATTATGTATACGTAAACAGTTGCGACACATTTATTCGGCCTCATATAACCGTTTTTGTTGTTGCAAAGCCCTTTTCCCCTCAATAAAACACAGAATCAATTAAAATTTATATAGCTTTACAGAAAGTTACTGAATACACCGTGCAACAACAAATATTACACACGAAAAAATTTAGTAGTAGTAGTAGTAAAACTGCGTTTTTAGTTTTTCTCTCTGACGTCCGGTTTCTTTTATTAAAAGGACTTTGAAAATGACTAATAAAGTTAAAAGGACGAATTAAAAGGATGTTGATGTGTACATATTAGTACCTATGATATATTTTTTTCTAGAAAAACTATTGGAAATTTCCAAGGATATTCAAGGATAAAATTTTAAAAGGACATTTTCAATACCTCTTCGTCCGTTTGTACCAAAACATTAAATTTTCTAAGATTTTAAGGATGTTTCTCATTCATTTGATACCCATATTGTTATTCAACAATGCCCCCTATTTTTTAATAAACATGTCCTTGAAATTTCAAAGTCTCTTTTAAGAAAATCTTGACGTCAGAGAGAAAAACTTAAAACGCAGTTTTACTACATTTGTCTCCTAGTTTCGTGAGTACAACAATTTTTTCGTGTGTTTTGAAATTTTTTGATTTTTGTCGCACGGTGATATAGCCGATTCTTATTATCGTAGTGGGAGCGGCAAGTACACATACCTAACCTTACATAACCTGTGTCTGCCCAGTAAAACACAAAATCGTCTAGTCTTTCTTATTTTTAATTGAAAATTGCCAAATAGTCGAATATTATTAGTGACGTGGACTTTACATTTTTATTTTTAGATCTAAAAACAACCTGAACCAACCTGATTCAAACAGTTTCGACAGCAAACAAATCAAAACGAATCAAAAATTAATTAGAATCAACATTTAATCAGAATTAAAATAAATAACTTAATAAAAAATAAAAGCATATCAAATCCAAAACTCTTTGTACAAATTTTAAATTTCATAAGAATGCACCGCAACAAAATTACTCAACATTTGTTTGTTATCAATTTGTGAATTGACTTTGGCCCAATTTGTGCGAATGGCTTCTGTGTGGTTTGCAAATTGATTTCGACTAAGTCAACCTAACCCTTACTTAACGGTAATAAGCCGAACGGTTGCGCTCGAATTGAATCGAATGGATTCGCATCGATTGTATGCAAATGTTAATTAAATGTGCCACATTACACAAAAGCTTTTCTCCGCGTTCAATGACGCAAATTACATTCAGCACAAAAATAAAGCAACAACAAGCACAGCAGCACAAAGCGTTGCCACCTGGCAGCGCAGTCGAACAATTCCCCTGGCTGGCCAAAGGTTGAAAGAGCAGCGCACGAAGCAACGAAATCAATAGCAACAATAACGAGGATTAGGGCACCAAACGAAGGACAGGAGCGCCAGAAAGGAAATGCCAAAAAATTGCACTGTGTGGGTGGGAGGGATGGGTGGCGTGGGCGGCACATTACCAGCAAAGTAAATAAAACGAAAATTGGAGTTGGAAATTAATATGCAATAACAAAACAAAAATAATAATAATAAGAAAAAAGAACATAACAACAAATATTGTATTAAGAGAGAAGCGAAAAAATCAACAAAAAACCAAACAACAACAACAACATCAACAATGCGCCAAGGTTGAATTGCGCCCGCAAAACATGCGCGCAACTTTAGATTCCTGACGCCAGCAGCAAATGATACCACGAGCCGATTTCGAGCAAATAACTTGGCGAAAAATTAATATACAATAATAACAAAAATAACAACAACAACAACAACAAATGTACACATTACAGGATGATGGCATGAAAATGAATTAGCATAAATTGTTGCCATATTTGTGTTTGCGTTCGCATTTGTGCAGCGCTGAAGAGGAAGGAGGAAGGACGAACGAAGGCGAGCGGGGAGCGGCAGCAGGTGGCCAAGTGAAATGGATTTTCGGCGTCATAAAATTTCATATGGCGTGCAGCAGCGTTGCGGAAATGTGGGCAGAGCAAACAAACATTTCCACATAAACACTCGAGTCGACGCGACTCGACTCGGCCCGGAATGGAGATGTCAACGGGCCCGGAGCTGAAAAATATTTCAATTTGCGTCAATGCGCCTAATTCCGACGAGATGCGCCGATAAGCACAGCGCCTCTTTAAATTTAAGCTGTTTATGACTTGAGCGCGCCAGGAGGCAGTTACGGGGTTTTGTGCGAGTTTTTTGTATATTTATTTTTTAAATAGAAACATTAACAAGTCGAGTTTTCCTGCGTTATTCAACGTAATTGTGCACATTGCACGGATTGTTGGAAGTTATTGAATTGTTGTGTTTGAGATAAAAGTTGAGATTTGTTTATGAACGATTGTGACACAGTCAGATAAACGGATAAGGCAACTAAGCAGATTATCGAGAAGACTTTTAAATGAAGTGGTGGCAGCGTCACCGTCAGTGATGGAACGTCATTAGTGGAAGATTTTAATTTGGTGATTGTTAGGAAAAGTTGTACAAGATATTCAATTTCGCTGAGGTTTTCTGTACACCTTTTCCCATAATTAGGCAAATGATCGTTAAGTTTAAGACGTACTTGAAAATAATACATTTTCATATTCTAATCCGATGGTGATCCGAGATTTACTTATACACTTCAAAATATTTATTAAAACATTTGCGCTTCTTCAGGAAGCTAACTGACTAAGTTTTCTATTTTGAACTTTTAGGACCAAATTGTGTCGGTTACCGATGTCGGTGTCTTTCAATATCCCTGAATATTTTTAACGAATCCTTTTGAAAAAATTCACGTCTTAGATCTCAGTCTGCTGCAATGATAAAGATTTGGGTATCAAAATTGACTAATTTTCTATTTTGAACTTTTAGGACCAAAATGTGTCAAATGTGTCAGTTTTAATATCTTTGAATACTTTTAATGCATTCTTTTGAAAAAAGGAGGATAATTATCGACTTTTGAATAATTTTTCTATATTGAACTTTAAAGACCAAAATGTGCCATTTGACTCATTTTTCTAATTTGAACATTTAAGACACAAATGTATCAGTGAAACCCTTTCAAAAATATATCCTTCAATAAGCCTGCATATTTTTAACGAATCCTTCGAAAACATACATGTTTCAAATCTCAGTCTGATGCGAAAATTATCGCCTTTGCATAAATTTTCTATATTCAACTTTTAGGATCAAAATGTGTGAAAAAAATTCTAAAAGAAAAAAGGAAAGTTGTTTTTTATTTTAGACTTTTAGGACCAAAAATTTGTCGTTTAACAAAATTTTCTATTTTGAACTTTTAGGACCAAATTTTGTCAGCAAAATGCTTTTAAAAATGTATGCCTCAATATCTCTGAATATTTTCAACAAATCCATAAGAAAAAATACATTTTTTGGATCTCAGCCTTCTGCGATTTGGATATCAAGAAAGCAAAGAGAAAAATTATTATTATTATTTGAATAAGTTTTCTATATTGAAGTTTGAAGACGTAAATGTGTCACTTGACTAAGTTTTCTTTTTTGAACTTAGTGTCAGTAAAACTCTTTTCAAAATATATCTTTCAATATCCCTGAATATTTTTAACGAATCCTTTTGAAAAAATACATTTTTTGGATCTCATTCTTAGATCTCTTCGTATTAAAAAAAAAAACAAAAGACTTGCATTAAAAAGGACTATTAGAACTTTCAGCTCATAATCGAGTTTTGTTTAGTAAGTTTCTTAATTAAATTACAATTAAAGCATTCAAGCAGAAAAAGGGTGCGGAACACCTATTCATGGACTACGTTCTATGTATAATTTCAGTAAAATGGACCTGAAGTAGGACATTCATACCTAGGCCCAACAATCTAAATTTGAATACAGAGACTTAAGATGCCATTGTAGATTAAATTAGGTTAGGTAGGGGAAGGTGCACTTGCACTCGGAGGCCAAATTGGCCCATTGTCCCTTTTTGACTTAAAGATGTGACTGTAAGAGATTCGTTAAAATTGATTCGAACAAAGCACAATCAGCTCTTCTTTTAGATAGAAGTTGCCTCAGGACTCTATATGTCCTCAACTCAACACTTTTTCATAGCTCTTTTCTAATCTCTTCAAACTAGGCTCAGTTACTAACAAAATATATGGTTTCTATAACACAGAATACGAAATATAACCCTGGCACTTAGACGTGTTAAGTTTCTAGGGAAAGATGGGCTCAATGACGAGGAACTGATGCAACTATTACATAAAAATGTGAGAAACAAAAATGACTAAATGATCCAAGGTCCAATTTGGTTCTAAAACATTTACTTTCTTCTTTGACAGCAGATCTGAGCAAAATTGAGCTGGAGCCGCATGAAAAATCTGCTCAGTCTTAGTTAGAGGTAAATTTGGTCTATTCTCGGCGCACACGAGAGCACAAGAGAATAGGTCTAGGCCTCCTAGCAAATGAGCTCTGCGGAAAATTGTCGGCCGAGGAAGAAGATCAGTCAATTCTTGAACCTTCTCTGTACCTTTACGGCTGTAAAGCGTAGGTAACATATCGGTTTCTTCTGTTCAGAAAACCTATTCGATATCTCCAATCTTTATGCATATTTATAATTTTCTTTGACTGTCTTGACTGAGTGAGTGAGTGACTGACTCACAGCCCAAACCGCTAAAGCAAGAAAAATGAATCTCCACTAAGACGTATGAAGAAACTGTTTTTTATGGGCCTATTGATTCTACATTTGGTTAAAAACTAAAAAAAACTTATTAGACACGCATTTTTTTCGAAATTCAAAATAGAACGTGTTCGACAATGGGTTAAGGTGCATAACTATACGGGAAGACTATGAAACCGACCATGAACCGATGGGTGTATTGACCTCAAAATTGATAAAAACCCTTGAAATAAAAACAATAGTTTGACACATGTTTCTGATTTTTTGAAAAACAAAACTTAAAGCAGTGAAACAAGGGTTAAAACTTTGGGTTATAATTGTTTACGCCTTTTGACTTCAAACTCGATGAAAGTACTCTTAATAAGAATTTGACACGTGTTTTTTATTTTTTTCGAAAAAAAAAATTTGAAAATAAAATATGAGTCAACGATGGGTTAAGAGTTAATATGGGAAAACATGACTTAATGCACTAACTGACTTCAAATGTGATGAAAGCACTCCAAATAAGAAATAATTAGATAAATATTAAAAAGAAATCTGACGGGATCAACATGGGTTAAGAACAACTTGATTTATTGGCCCCATTGACTTTAAGCGCTGCTTTCTACCCACCTACTTCCTTCTTCTGACACATTAACATTCAGAATTTATCCAAATTTTAAGCATCTGAACAAATTGTGACTTTCCAACTAAACAAAATCTTTACTTTATAAGCCAAACTCCCACTACTTAGTTGTCCAAATCATTTGCACCTCAACCCAATGACCGGGGCTGACTCTTTCGCATTCACTTACCGTTAGCAAGTCGCGTCGCGCAATGCTTTTCAAGTGCAGCACATTGCGTACAGTTCCGTCGGGCAGCACGTGAAACGAGTCGTCAACCAGCGCGTGTTCGCGCCACCAGGAGACGCGCGGCGGCGGTATGCCACCGCTCGACAAGCACGTCAGATTGATGCTCTCGCCCTCCAAGTACGGACCGGCCATTTGTTCGCGTATGGCGGCGCCGTGGTGATCCAGAATTGTCAGCTGCGTGGGCGGCACTGCACAAACGAAGCCGAAAAAGAAGAAGAAAGAGACAGACAATGAGTGAGTGAGTGAAAAGAACGCATAAGAATTGCATAACAACAAAAATGCATGATTCAAAATAGTGTTAAAGGTTGTTGAGTGAGTAAGTAAGTAACTGCCGCGTTTGCGACAGAGCGGCTGACAGCACCTCTGGAGAAATATTATGAAAATGTCACGCAATGTGTGTGTCGAGGTGACCAGACTTTTGAATGGAATTTGACTTGAGGAATTTTGAAATTGGCGAAACTGAAAACATGATTATTGATTTTTGCATTGTACTAAAAGTTTAAATTGAAATAATTTTCTACAATTAATTTCGATTTTAATTTGAAATGCGAATTTGAAAAAGATTTGAAATGCCAGACTTTTGATTTTTGACTTGAGGAATTTTTAAATTGGTGAAACTAAAAACATGATTATTAATTTTAGTTTAATTTAAAATAATTTTCTACAACTCCTACTTTCAATATCATTTCGAAATGCGAATTTGAAACAAAATATTTCAAGTGCTTGGGGGAATTTTGAAATTGGAGAAACTGAAAACATGATTATTGATTTTTGCATTTTACTAAAAGTTTAAATAGAAATAAATTTCCACAATTAATTCAGATTTTAATTTTAAATCCGAATTTGATACATTCGTGTTGAACACATTGTGTTGGAAACAATTTCAATTGCCTCTGGCAACTCTGTGCCAGACTTCCTTACACATTCACATTCTTTGCTGCCCTTTGCCACTGTCGCCTTGTCGCCTCTGTTGGCGCTGTTGCTGATGTTTTTATTTATTTATTCGCATTTTTCTTAGCGGCGAAACTGCTGCAAAAGTGTGAAAAATCAGGAAATGTCGCATGAGGCGGAAATGAAAAATGCACGGAAACGGAAGTGTTTGCCCGAAGTGCGACACTGCCGAACGAGTGCGGCAAGGGGCCAAAGTGAAAAATATGAAATCGTTAGACGGCGAAGTTGGACGCAGTGGTGCGGTGTGGTGTGGTTCAGTGTGGCCGCATTAAATCCCGCTGAAACTTACCCAAAACTGTCACATTAATCCGCCAATTGCGCGTCGGTGATTTATGAAAGTCGACGCGACATTTGTAGAGGCCCGCATCGCTCGTCTGAATGTTCTTGATGCGCAGCGCCGGCGGATTGGTGTCGTAGTAGAAGTGCGCCTTGTTCTTGAAAACGTTCTCGTCGGCCCAGGGAATCGCCTGGTGCAGGGGCCGGCCGCGCGCGTCGAACCTGCAATAATACGAAAAGCACAAATGGCAACGTGAAACACAATTTATAACCAAAAATGAACGAATGAGTGAATGTCTGAATGTCAGAATGTGTGCGTGAGTTGGCATAGGAAAATTGAATAAATGGGGAATTTGTTACTTGGAGCGCACAAGAAAAAGGCACAACTGATGACAAAAAGTTTCTTTGATGTAACAAAAAAAAAAAAAAAACATTCAAATATGTATTTGACGTAAGGTTTTTGGCTGCGAAACATAATCGTCCTGTGTGTATGTGTGTGTGTGTTGCAGTAATGGCGCCGCTCGCTGTCAGCTTGGCTCGTTATTAATATTCGCCATCCCCATCCGGCGGCTTATTTTCATTGAATTTTTTGGCTACTCGAGTAAGTTCGAGTGGCCCGCTTCCGCTGCCGGCACGCATACGAATTTGTGGCATGCCACAAAATCGGCTGGCGCACAGTGTTCGGTTCGTAAGTAAATGTTTGCTGGTGTATTAAACATGTCGCCGCACGCCTCCCACCCTCAAGCAATCGAATGCTTCGCACAGCTGACGCACATGTTGCGTTACAAATTCACTCCAATTATCGCCGTAATTCATTCGCAGCCAGCGCCAACTTGCTCCATGTGTGCCTGCGTGTGTGTGTGTGTGTTTGCATGTTCATGCGTTCATGTGTGGGTGTGTGTGTGCATTAAGCTAATAGCAGCAGCCTTAATTAATTTTTATCACAGCCCAACGTACTTTCTGCATTGCCTTTTCGTTTTCGCATTCGTGCATATTTGATTGTTGGGGCTGGTTGTGCAGTCGTCGCCCAAATGAGAAAAGAATTAATAAGCAGCTAATTAATTAGCAGCCATAAGCGGTTTAGAGCCTAAGACGATTAAGCGGCACATTTACTCTTTCGACTTTGTTGCTCAAAACGCCATTAAAGTGCGCCAACAGTTCAGTTCAGAGGCCAAGCAAGCAAATCATTTATGAACAAAAAAAAATGTAGCAAAAAAATCAAGCAAAATCAATAAACTGTTTTATTCGGCTGCAAATGAGTTTGCCTCATCTGTCACAGGTCTCGGCATAATTTTCTGACCTTCACTGTGTCCAACCCTTTTCACTTGGCCTCTGCGGTCCAACGGTGACATTGAAAATTATTCAAAATAATTCTTGTTACTTTCAAATTCTCCTAAGCTCGCTCAAAACTTTGTACAGCGTTGTGCACTTAAGTGGAAATGTTTGCGTTGTAAATGTCACCGGCCGTCGCCGTCGCCGTCGTCGTCGTCGTCGCCGCTGCCGCTGCCGCCACGTACAATTTCGCCCAATGAATCCGTGAGTAGGGTCAATGGTTTTTAATTAATTCAATGCTCAAATTCCTGCTCAAACTCAGACTTTGATTCTTCTTCAATTCTGCTTTCTTTCTATTTGGTTGTTGTTTTTGTTGTTGTGGTCTTTCTTGTCCATTTACTGTACTGGAAGTGGTGTCGCGCTCTTTGCTTTATGCTTCGTTTTACTTTGTGCAGCGACGCCGTTTGTTTGTTTTTATAATTAAAGGTCATTGAATTTTAATCGAGTGAATTTCTATGCCACTCAGCGTAAATCCCGGTCGACATTTTCCTCAGTTGAGGTTAGGTTGAATTTAACGACTATGTAAATGGCGTAGGAAAAATTCTGTGAAAAGTTCAATTGTTGAGGTTAATTGCAGCATTGAGATTCAGTTTTCCGCAACAGTTCGTTTGTTTTAAATTTTTCAATAACAAAACACAACAATAATAAGCATTGGTTTTGTATTTGTACTGTTTTGGTTGTGTGGAATGTTTAAAGAATTGTTGAGACATGATTCAACTTTTGTTTAAGTAAATATTACGTATTGCTTTATTGAGTGTTTATGTGAGTTTTGGGTATTTAAGAGAGTAAAATTGTTTCAAAACAATTAAATTTTGAGGTTATGAATGATCGAGATTTGGAACGAGGGTTTTAACGAGGGTTGTGACGAGTAGAAAAGTTACAAAAAGTATGTATCTGAATGAATAGACTTGAAATTGCATTGAACATTTCATCGCCTGGTGGCGGACTAGGTCCTTTGGCAGCAAACAACGTCACTTTGGTTCCCTTCTGGGAGAACAGTAGTTATGTTTGTCTGTCTACCAGAATAATGGAACAGAGAGTAGGTTACTTCTGCCGACCAAACTGACTAGGAAGTGGTCCCAAAATCGGTTCCACACCGGTGACAATCCTCCTGCTTCGGTGGATTCTGAGTGCTGAAGTCTGCAGCCTTTACCAGCGCGTGCACATCCTAAAGGAGAAGGATCCACCACGATCTCTTCTTCTTTAGAGCCAAAAACAGTCAGACCTTTTTCCAGAGATTCAGCGCGAAAAGTCACTAAGATTTTTACAAAAATTTTGTGCAAGTAAACATGCTTCAGAAACTTACTTGTTGAGGTTCGAGTATTTGAAAATATAATGTTTTGAGGTTATAATTGATAGCTGAGATTTTTGATAAGTTTTCACCTTTTGTTGACGAGTGCGGCCGTCTTCATACTGAAATTGCAAACTTTTCAGACCAACAAATTTGAGAAAACTGAAGAAAACATAAACCAAATCCAATGCTATTTGAGTGCCCACAGCTTTTTCTTATTAGTCGTTTCTTATAAGAAAAGATGATTTGTCAAAATGTGATTTATGGCAACAAAAAAGTGAGATAGTTTCAGACAGTTTGTTCAAAGTCCAACTGAACAAAAGTTGAGAAAATACCAACAATTTTAGTTCCTAAAAAGTTGTTTGACAAAAGAATTTGCAAAGTGTGATTGGGGGAATTTTGTGATTTTTTCTTTATTTCAACGAAAAGTGAGATAGTTTGAGAAATTTGCAAAACAGGGACATTTTTCGGAAAATTTCAAGCAAAAGCCAAAAAAACATTAGTATTTTCCTACCTACTACATTTTAGAAAAAAGAATAAGTCAAGTTTTGAATTCTTAACTTTTTTTTAACACAGCAAAATGTGAGATAGTTTGAGAAATTTGCTAATATGTGAAATTTTTGGGATAAACTATAAACTTTGGTTTAAAAAGTCCAAAAAATATCCACAATTTTAGTGCCTACAACTTATTTTGACAAAAGAATATGTAAAATTTTAATTTGGGGGCATTTCTTCACTTTTTTTGATACACCAAAATGTGAGATAGTTTGAGAAATTTGCTGAAAAGTTAAACTTTTGGCGCAACATGAAAGAAAAATTGAGAAAATAATAAAAATTGTAGTACTAACACCATTTTTTAACAAAACATTTTGTTAAGCTTAGATTCTTGATTACTTTTACCACAGTAAAAAGTGATATAGTTTAAGAAATTTGCTGAAAATTCTAACTTTTAGCAAAGTTTGAAACAAAAGTTGGGGAAATATTCAAAATTTTAGTGCCTATAACTTTTTTTGACAAGAGAATATGTAAAGTTGTGAATTAGGAGCAATTCCTAACTTTTTTTACCACAGCAAAATGTGAGATAGTTTGAGAAATGTGCTGAAAAGTACAACTTTTAGCAAAGTAAAAAAAAATTTAGAAAGTATCAAGAATTTGAATGCCAACAACTTTTCTTATGAAAAGTTTATGTCAAGTTGGGATGGTTGATTTTTTTACTACAGCAAAAAGTGAGATAATTTGAGAAATTTGCTAAAAAATCCAACATTTAGCACAATTTGAAACAAAAGGTGAAAAAAAATTTAAGAAATTTGCTACTTTTGACATAATTTGAAACAAAAGTTGGACAAATATCCACATTTTTAATGCCTACAACTTTTTTTTGACAAAAGAATTTATAAAGTTGTGATTTGGGACAATTCTTGACTTTTTCTACCATAACCAAAAGTGAGATAGTTTGAGAAATTAGCTAATAACTTCAGTTCTAGGCGCAATTTCAAACAAAATTTACTGTCTATAACTTTTTTATCGAAAAATTGTGTGAAGTTGTGATTTTTGATTTGTTTATACTGCAACAAAAAGTAAGTTAGCTTGAGAAATTTGTTTAAATGTTAAGATAATGTTCAACTTTTAGCATAATTTAAAACAAAAGTTGGAAAGATATGCACGATTCTAGTGCCTAAATTTTTTTTTACAAAAGACTATGCAAAGTTGTGCTTTGGGATAATTCTTGACTTTTTGATCTTCAACAAAAAGTGAAATAACTTGCGAAATTTACTAAGAACTTCAACTTTTAGCATAATTTAAGCCCAAAGTGGGAAAAAATATTCACAACTTTAGTTTCCAGAACTTTTTTTTGATAATGTAAAGTTGTGATTTGGGACAATTTTTAATTTTTTTTTTTTAAACAAAAAATTAAATTCTTTGAAAAATTCAACTGCACTTAACAATTTAAAGCATAATGTGTTCAACAAAATATCGATTATATAATTGCACCAACCATTAGCTCCAACCAACAAGTGAATGAAACTCCCACTGCTTTTGTATGCTTCGGGCCCGCAGTTTTCGAGCTCATAAGCACACAAGACATCAAATCGTAAAACTTGGCCAAGATGCTTTTGGGCTTTTGGTGGCCAGCGCTTATCGTAAAGTCACTGTTTACCGTAAATACGCATTTTTGTGGTCCATAAATTAAATCGTTTGTCGTCATAACGCTTTGGATCGTTTTTATGGTCGGCACTTTTAATTCTCCAACGCTACTAATCTCAGTTGTGGCTAATAACTTTGATGGATTTGTACCGATTGTGGCTTCAATTCCTAAAGTCTGTTTTATTTATTTTAGTTTTTATTTTTTTTTTATTTATTTTTAATTTTTATTTGGCCATTTGGCCAAAGTTGGCTTTTATGCATTTTCCGTTGATTTGTTGCGTTGCACTGAATGTGTAAATGCAGCGGAAGTGGCTCGTCCCTCTCTCGCTGTCCTCGCTCGTTCTCGGAGGAATGTGACAATGTGCGTGTAAAATTTCAAATCTAAACAGACATTCAGGTGGGCGCGGCAGCGGCGGGCGGTCGCTGAAATTTCCTACAAAATATGACATCGTAAAATTTGAGTGCATCGCATTTAAATTTGTGTCAAACAGACAAGAAACACGAGTGCCACTGACGTTGCCAACGCCAACTCGCACGCATTTGCCGCTGTTGTTGTTGTCGTTGTTGTGCTGGCTGTCGTTGCAATAATGGGCCGCCGAGTGCCATGAAAATTCGTGCACTGCGCGGTGGCAGTTCGCACGCCAGCAGCGGCGCATTTAGGCGTTGAAAGGCGGTCTGCGGCCGCCGACATTCGCTGTTAACGATCGGCCGTTGCCGGCGTGTTGACAGGTCGCGCACGACGCAGCGGCGCAGCGCGTTGCAGGCGGCGCGCATTTTGTCAAACTGAACGGCTGCGTCATAAACAAAAATGTTGTCAATTTCAATAAAATTTCTCACTTTCGAAAAGTTATTCTTTTGTTTCTTTGATTGTTTTTCGGCAGCGACCAAGAAAATGTCGCTTGCTGCTGGGTCGCGGGTGTTGCTGGTTCCATTTGTATTTTTTTTTTATGAGCAATTTGACACATTTTTCCACGTTAATTTATTTCTACACTTACACGCCCGAAAATTGCACTTTTATTAACTCGCCGCCATACGTTTTGGCGCATTTTAATGGGCGGCGCTTGAAGCGGGCCGCACATTACTCACTTTGACGCTTTGGAAAGTGAACATTTCGAAGCATTTCGGTTGAATTTTTTGATATTTGGCTGTCAGGGAAAAATGTTTTAAAATTTTGCAATTCAAAGTGATTTTCATTCATCATCTCGAAATCATGCAAAGGTTGATTTCGCAGGGAAAGGGGAAGGTGACATTAGTGGGCTGTCTCGAGGTGCCACCAACTTGACGCATAGTGAAGAAATATTTCAAATATTACTTCTTCTTGATATGCGCGTCTTTGGCAATCTGACTGACTTGGCGACTAAGAACTTCAGCAGCATTGCTCGCTTCATCAAGAAAAGTTCAGGGAGGTTTGCCCATAAAATCTCCTTCAGTCTACTAAAGAAGACTACTTTTCTTTTTCAATTTCATGGTAGAGCACTTCATCCTACTTCAGTATTGCCATAGGAGGCATTTTTTCCGCAGTTTTTTGAAAGAAGACTTCCTTCAGTGGTTTGTTGAAAGACTTAACTATTTTTAAATCGTTTGTTTCTTCAATTATTTAATAGAAGATTTTATAAAGTTGTTATCAAATATACATATAATAACAGTTATTTAATAGAAGACGTATCTCTTCTTCAGTCTGCTTAAACAAGTCTTTTTTTCTGTTTCAGTCTTTTCTGTTTCAGTCATTTCCGTGTCTTCAGTCTTTGAATAGGAGGCATATTTCTTTCGAAATCTTTTTCCTCTTTTTTTTTACAATTTTTTAATAGAATACTTCGTGTGTCTTCAGTCTTTTGAAAGAGCAGTTTTTCTTCAGTGTTTTGATAGAAAAAGTATATTTCAATCTTTTGCTTTTTCAATCTTAGTAGGAGAACTTCTTTCGACTTCAATCTTTAGAAAACCTTTTACTCCTTCAGTGCTTAGATAGAAGATTTCGTTCTTATTCATTCAGTCTGTTGATAGAAGTCTTAGTTCCTCTTCAATATTTTAGGGAAAACTTCAAGCTGTATTATTTTGTTTTATTTGTTATTATTTATGATTTCCTTTCTTATCAAATTTAATTTTCTTTTTCAGTCTTGTGATACAACAAATTTTTCTTCTTCAGTCTGATGAAAAAAGTATTCTTTCCTCTTCAATCTTTTGATAGAATACTTCAAATTTCTTTTGAGTCTTTTGATAGAAGGCTGGTTGTTTCTACAGTCTTTTAATATGCGATCTTTTTCTGCTGCAGTCTGACAGAAGAATTCCTTCTTTTTCATTTTTTTATAGAGTACTTCTCCTTGGTTTAGTCTTTTAAAAGGAGGCATGTTTCTTCCTCTTATTTTCTTTCCTTTTTCAATCTTTTGATAGAATACTTCTGATTTTTTTAATCTTTTAATGGGAGACATGTTTCTTCCTCTTCTTTTATTTTCTTTTTCAATGTCTTCATAGAAAATTTATTTAGTTCACAATATTTTGCCTTCTCTGTTGTTTGATGGAAGACTTTTTCCTTTCAATCTGTTGGAAGAAGGCTTCTTTCTGTTTCAGTCTTTAAATAGGAGACACATTTCTTTGTCAGTCTTTCGAATCAAGATTTTTTCTTTTTTAGTCTTTTGTCAGAACGATTCTTGCCTCTTTAGTCTTCTTTCTTCTTCAGTCTTTTGAAGCACGATTTTTTCTTTTCTCTTTGTCTTTTTTTCTTTCTTCTCTTCTCTTTGTCTCTTTATAAAATGTGTCTTGCCTCTTAAGTCTTATTGCCTCTGCGGTATTTTGATAGAAGACTTCTTTCTTATTCAATCTGTGGATATGTTTTTTTCTTTATCAATCTTTTCCCTTTTCAGTCTTTTTCAGAAGACTTCTTTCTCCTGTAATCTTTAGGTAGAAGACTTATTTATTCGTCAGTCTTTTGATGAAAGACTTCTTTTATCAAACTTCTTATAGAAGACTTTTGCTTTTCAATCTTTTGAAGGAACACTTATTTCGGTGTCAATCTTTTCCCTTTTCAGTCTTCTTCAGAAGACATCTTTCTCCTGCAATCTTTAGGTAGAAGACTTATTTATTCGCCAGTCGTTTGATGAAAGACTTCTTTTATCAAACTTCTTATAGAAGACTTTCTTATAGAAGACTTCTTTTGAAAGAACACCTAATTCTGGTTTAATTTGATAGACAAGTTGTTCCTCTTCAATCTTCTGATAGACGACTTTTTTCGCATTTCACCATTCGATAAAAAATGCAATGCTTTCTTCGTCTTTTAATTGAAATTTGTTTCGTTGGGAAGAAGACTTTTTGCTTCTTCAATCTTCGGATAACAGATTTTGTATATTTAATTTTTTACTTTTTTAATTTTTAATATATTTTTTATTATTTAATTTTTTTCTTTTTTTATTTTTGAATTTTTTTATTTTTTAATTTTTTAATTTTTTTTTATTTTTAATTTTTTATTTTTTATTTCTTAACAGAAACTTTCTGTTAAAAATAATGGAAATGGAAATTTATCAAAATATGTAGAAAAAAATTCAATGCTTTCTTCGTCTTTTAATTGAAATTTGTTTGGTTGTATAGAAAACTTTTTGCTTTTTATTTTTTTATTTTTTAACCGAAACTTATCTGTCATTAAATTTCATTACCAGAAATTAGATCCAAAATTTTGTTCTTTTATCAAAATATGTAGATTCATTAGAAAAAAATTCGATGCTTTCTTCGTTTTTTAATTGAAATTTGTTTGGTTGTATAGAAAACTTTTTGCTTCTTCAATCTTCGAAAAAAAAAGTGTTTTGTCTTTTAACAGCAACTTTCTTTTCATTCAATTTCATGACCAAAAATTAGTTTTTTTAATTAAGTTTTTTTTCTTTTATCAAAAAATTTAGATAATGGCTGAAACGAATACTTTAGTGGGTCAAAAAATCGATGAGAAAATTCATTAGCTTTTGGGAATCGAATTAAATTGCAGAGAAACTTTCATTGCATTCATTCAGATTATTTACAAATATTCACCAATTGTTGTCTGACTTTCTTCGACACAAAAACCTCAGCGCTGAGCTTAAAAGCCACTCAAAGCGTTTCGAAATCGAATTTTTTGAAAACGATTCAACTATGAAAATTAAATTCAAATTTCACGCGGCCGCTGTGTCCGCCGCTCACAGTCCACGGGTCATAATTGACTTAAAAGCTTTATGACTATTTATGAATTTATTTTTGAAACATTCCCCAACATTAGACACACAATCCAAACACATTAGTTGTGACAAATCTAGCAACAAATGACTAAACGCCGAAATGACAAATGTAATGAGTGCGCAGATCATAAAAGTGCGCGCACTGTGGCCGCAGCGCGGATGATGAATGCGTCGTTTAATGGATGAATTGGATCGAAATGCAAACGACTCGCGTCCCGAGACGGCTTTATGGGCCCACATGCGCCACGGGCGGCTGCCGCCAAAGTGGAGCATTTGCGGCGGCGGCGGCGCTCAAGACGCGTCGAGATGCTGTAAAATTCGAATAACACTCAACAGCAACATTCAACAACAAAAACAACAACAACAACGGTGCATTTATTATGCAATTAATATACTTATGGCAGCAAATTTCAAATGTTATTTAAAACAACAATAAAAGCAACAACAACAACAACTATAACAAGAAATTGTTTGCCGTTATTTGAAATGCAAAGTAAAAGCGACGTTTATGCGCGCGCGTCGTTAAAATTGATGGCATGCGGGCACAACAACAACAATAAATGCACTTTTTATAGAGCTTCGATGGGTGGGGAAACGGGGGATGGGCCGTGTGTCGGCATAGACATAAAAATCGGTAAACCTTGCGCTGGGGTCTGCGGCTACGGCTGCGGCCGGGGCTGGCGGCCTCTGCAGTTCGACCATCGGGGGAGGCGAAATAATTTGTTTTTGCGGCACTTACGCGCGCCCGAAGCAGCAAGAAAGTTAATTTTATTTGCTGTTTCGGCTGGCAGCAGTGCCGCTTTTCCAACCATTGTTTTTGTCTTTATTGTCATTGTTGTTGTTCGCTTTTATGTGTAATAAAACAGGAAATTAAGTTGCGGCGCGTGTTCGGTGCATGGCCGACGCTCTTCGGCGGCTGCTGGACGGCCAGTTTGATTTTCTTGCTGCCGCTGCTGCTGCTATCATTGATGTTGTTGTTGTCGTTGTTATTGTTGCTCTTCTGTAATTTGTTTTTTCCGTCTCATAAATCATTTCAAGTGTTAAACCCCTGACACCCAAAGTTGTGCGATGCTTTAATGTTAATCGATTTTTGTGTGTTTGGCGCATTGTTGTTATTACTGTTGTTGTTGGTGTTGTTGCTGGTGGAGCAGCAGCTGCGCGCGGTGAATCGATGTGGAAACGCATAAAATTGCGCGGCCAACTTTCAATTCGTTTGCGGACAGCTTCCTTCATACATAAAATTAGCCGCAACGCATTCCAATCCCGATTTCAATCACGCCACTGAAATTGACCCATGCCCACTTCGTCCCCCAACCCACCCGGCCACCACATTCAGTCACCACATTCAGATTGGAATTTCTTCCATTTGTTTATTTTTTGTTGACGGCGTCGGAGAGGGGGGCGACGGGTGCGGTTTATGGCTGCTTGGCATATTGAGCCGGCGCTGGTCGTGTGTGGGTGGCGCGCAAGTCCCCAGCGTCAAATAAGGCGGATGCGCGACGACGGCGTCGCCGTCTGTCAGTCTGACAATTCCTCCTCTACTGCTTTTTATTATTTATTTGATTTCCTTATTCATTCTTTGGGCTTTGTTTTACTTTTGAATTTGCTAACATGGCGAGACGCTTCGCCCACCGCGACATTGCGACTCCCCGAAGGCAGAACTTCTCACCATCACTGCTGGCGATAGACGCACGACAAGGTTGCCCATTTTTAATAAAAAAAAAGTATTTTATAGATAAAAAAATATTTTAGAGATATTTAAAACATTTTTTTATTATTATTGTATGAAAAAAATATTAAAAACTGGTCTTCGTACAAAGATTAAAAAACAATAATACAAAAAAATTTAAATTTTTTCATATATTTGTTTCTTAACAAAACTGAAAAAAAATTGTATGTATAGTTTTATGAATTTTTTTAGGTTTTTATAAGAAATAAAAACAAAATTTAAGCTAATTACTTTAAAAACAATCACAACAAATTTAATAAATTTGTTTTACATTTAATAAAATTGTTCCCATTTTTTTTTATTTTCTATAAATTTTTTTAATAAAATTTTTCTCAAAACAATTTATTCTGTTTTCATAAAATCATTTTATTTTATAAAAAAAATACGTTTTAATAAGTAGGTAATAATAATAAAATAATTTAGATAACGTAACAATTCTCTTAAATAAAAATAAATAATAGCGATAGTTTTTGAATTTTCGCCATTTTTTCGAAAGCAGTTGTAGCGACAGATTATAAAAAGTGACCTTTACTTCATTGTTTAAAAGAAATTTTAAAATAAAATTAATTTTCTGGTCCTAAAAGTTAAATTAGTAAAAATATATATAAAAAATGTAATATAATCTAATTTTCTGTTAGCAATTTGAGTTAATTAAAAAGATTTCCGCTTTTCAATTTTTTTTTAATATTTAGAAAACCGTTATTCGTAATCTTATCATAAAAATTGGTTAACTTTTATTATACTTTTGTAATAAAATTAAAAATATGTTGCTTTTTCTAATAGAAATGCCTAAATATTTGTTTTATTTACTTTACGTCAGTTTTGATTTCTTAACATTTAACTTTTTTTAACATTTTGTTTAGATTTAGTTTGGACGTAAAAAATGTTCTGCATAAATTTACTGAAAACCAACCAAAAAACCCAGCGCCGGGCTGGCAACGCGTTTATTAAATACACACCGCGACACATGCGCCCATTATTCCCCCCTCCCGGCTCCTCCGGCGGTTCCCGCCCTACCCTCCCCCCCTACCAAACCTACATCACCATCCGAGCGAACGACGTGAACCATTTTTCTTTATTGCTGCTTTTGTTAAGTTTTCATAAAACACTTCTTGATGTTGTTTTTGCTGTTGTTGTTGCCGTTGCTGCTGTTGTTATGCTGCCAACATTAATTTGGCCGTTATTGTTGCTTTCTTCTTGTAGGCTATGTGTCATCTGTTGTTGTTGTTGTTTTATTATTTCATGTTACTGTTGTTGTGTTGTATTTTACATAAACACGCATAACAACAACAACAAAATAACAGCAATAGAATTTTTAATCGAAATGTTTTGTTTCTCGTCACTGTTGCTGTTCGAGTTGTTACATATTGTTGTTCTGGTTGTTGTTGTTATTGTTGGTGGTGCTGCAAATTTGATGCGTGTCAGTCGACCATCGACCGCCGCAATCGGCACTTTTCCACGCTCCAAGGAACAACAACAACAATCATACCAAAACGTGACAAGGGCTCTTGTTGAATTGTTACTGTTGTTGTCGTTGTTGTTGTTGTTGTTGTTGTTGTTGTTGAATGCAACATTTTTATGGTGACAGAACATGCGCCATTAAATCGTCAAACTTATGCGCGCACACACGTTGCGTCCGACCGTTTTATGAATGTGCGCACAAAAGTGTCGATACAGCCGCTTCGATATTTAAATTATAACATTTTATTGATTGACATGTTGCTGCGCCAAGGCTGCTGCTTCTTCTTCTTCTTCATCTTTGTCTTTGGCTGCAGGCAAAAATGGATTTTATCGCCGCGGCTTTTATCAGAATTCATAACAAGTTTCATAATTTGGAAATTATTGAATTGTTGACATGTTTGTTGCCACAACGTGTTGCAGCTGGTTTCTGGGCAACAAAACGCTCGCCCAATGTGAGTGACACTCGCTCGTGTGGGGTGAGACGCAGCGGCCGCCTGCAGCGTTTCAACGTTTTGTCCAATGTGCATTCGAAGCGAATTTTGTTCAGCCGTCGGACTTCAGCTTGGCTTGAGTTCATTTTTATGCGCCGGAGACTGTTGCCGGGGGCGTTTAAGTGGGGCCCACAGTGTCGAAAACATTTTGCTAATCACTTTGTTACACTTCAACGTAAACTTTGAATTTGAGCTTACAGAAATTTGTTAACTTTGCTGCATTTACTCGTGTTGTTGGCACCTCGTTGCCCCAGAAATGGAATGTCGTATGTTTCATTGAGCTTAATGGTACTACGGCTTCGGTTTTCTCGGCACGAATTGTGACTGGCGCACTTCAATGCCAGTTGACTAATTGTGATTAAAGTGATAATTTTACTCAGTTCCCATTCAGGGTTAATCAAATACGTGGATATGATTGCATGAATTTGCCTTTGAAGCCAATTTGAAGCCATTTAGAAGTTGGTTGGGAATTGAATAGTTGATGTTCTGTTAATATTTTTTTATATTGTTACATTCTTTAAAGACGTGAGTTATCTATGGTCATATCTATCGGAGCAAGTCTTTACTGGTTGCAATTTCATCCGAGTTACCTATAGTTGTTTTCTTCCTAAAATGTTCTTTAGTTCGAAGATCTCCTCGAGGGACAACTGGGAGAATTACGAGGTACCTAAGGAAGCCTACTTACTATATACATGTTTCAAAGATCAAAGACAGCTGTGTATACCGCAAATATCTGTACCTTCAAATGTCTTTCAGACTACCGGACCACTGCAGCGTCTTTCAAGCTAAGCTCATGCGATCTCCCACAGGGACATCACTGTTTAGGAAAACAGCCAACGCTGCAAATGCCAGATGGTTCAATGAACAAACATGCATCACGGCAAGACAGACCTGGCCTACGACCAACCATAGCAGTTCCAGGGAACTGATTCTACTTAGCCTATAATATATAAGGTTTTCCAACAAGAGGTGTTATTTTGAATCACCCGGTATTTCGGTAGCTGTCACTTTTGAAGATTTTATTCTTTGACATTTGACAAGTAGAAACTACGCCATTACTAAAAATGAAACGATACACGCTTCAACAACGCCTTGAAATTATTAAAATTCACTACAAAAATGGTGAAAATCTTGCAGTCACAGTTCGCAAAACTAAAGCATTTTTGGGTCGTCGTGAAGCACTTTGTCGGACCGCAATACAGAAATTGGTGGAAAAATTCGAGCTGTTGGGACAAGTTAGTGATGTGAATAAGGTGTGAAGATGTGAAGGTGTGGTTTATGGTACGGCGGGGTCATTGGACCTTACTTTTTCGAAAATGAAGTTGGATCAACAGTTACGGTGAATGGATTGCGCTATTGAGAGATGATTAATGATTTTTTATGGTCGGAGTTGGATGGTATTGATCTGGACAACGTTTACTTTTAACAAGACGGCGCTACGTGCCACACAAGCAACGAAACCATTGCTCTTTTACGAGAAAAGTTTCCGGACCGTGTTATCTCTGGAAGAGGTGATCACAATTGGCCACCGAGATCTTGTGATTTAACACCTTGCGACTTCTTCCTTTGGGGCCACGTGAAAGATAAGGTGTACGCCAACAGCCCAGCGTCGATTCAAGACCTCAAAGATAGAATTCGAGAGGCTATAGAGGACATAGGTTGCCACTTTTCGATTTGGTTACGGAAAAATTCATGAAAAGGATATGGTCCTCTAAGCGTGGTCGTGGTGGCCATTTGGCTGATGTTGTTTTTCATTATTAACGGCATACCTTCCTCTTTTTATGAAATAAACATCCGATTATTTATCTCAAAAAAGTGAATTTTCTTTGAATACCAAAATAACACCTCTTGTTGGAAAACTCTATACGTTTTTTTTAATTTTTGTTTGTTTATTTGTTATTCATTTTTGAATAATAATTTCAAATTTAAATATATTTTTTAATATTTTCAGTTCATATTCATTATTCAAAAATTTGAATAAGTAGATACTATAATTATTAATTATTAATTTAATTTGATTTCATTATTTTTTTTTTATTTTTTTTTTATTTTTGTAATAATAATTAATTTTTTTTGTAATAATTTTCAAATTTTCAAACATATAAGAATATCTATTAACACTTTATGTATTTTTTTATTGTGTTTAGTTTTAATTTATTTTTAAAAATAATTTTCAATTTTCAGTTTTTTTACAAATAATCAAAAATATCTTCAGTATTCATTATTTTCAATTATTTACTTAATTTATATTAAATTTGTTTGATAATTTTTAAATTAAAAAATCTCAATATTGTTCATTTTGTATTAAATTTTTTCAATAATTTTCAAAAATTAAAAATATTTTAAAATATGTTTTATACTTAATTATTTATGAATGCAGCTCAACAAATTCCCCATTTCTAACATAATCCACCGAAACTGTGTCAAGTGTGAAATCAAAAGTCATATCGAAAGTGCCACTTACGTGTAGATCGGCTTCACATTGCCCTGTCGATACCAGATGACCAGCTGCACCTTGTCGGCAATCATGGTGCCGGGCATCAGGTCGCACGGCAGAGCCACCTCCAGGCCCACGGCCGTCTGCACCTCGGACAGCGGACCTGCAAACAAAACAGAGATGCATTAAACAAACGAAACTGTGATCATATCCAGACACATGTCGCAACTGATTGCTGCATATGCGACAGCAATTAGGCGCTAATTAATTATCTAATTAACTTCATTGGGAAAACGTTGTCCGGCCTGCGTAATTAGCCAATCGGCACAGACGTGCGCAGTCGTCACAGTCGTCGTCGTCGCCATTGGTCATGCGGCGCACATACGCGCTGCAAGCTTGTGTCGAATCTTGGCCGCTAGAACGACACATGCATCGGTAATAATTGGGGACCCACCGCGCCCAGAGCAATCGCGGCCAACACAAAAAACAACAATGTTAGTTTTTTGTTAATTTTTTGTCATCAACATTGCACAATAAAAGACAAATTACGCATACAAAGTTTTGTCTGGCGGCCACATCAAAAGCTCCCCAGCCAACACTGGACGTCATAACCACAAATAATAAAGCAATAAAATGGTAAATGACAGAGCGACAGAACGCAACGATGGCGCGTCCGACCGCAAAGTGTTCGAGTACATTAGGCAAATTGAATTGCAATGACGTTAACTGCTAATGGCGGCCGTGCAATGCAATTGAAAAGAGTTTAATACGAGCGAATACCATCAGAAGCAGTCATCGATAACCCATAACCAGGGCCAATCGGTGACTTGAAAAAAAAGAAATTATGAAAGTAAATTTTTGTTATAAAAATTTGCCTGCCAAGTCTAAATGTTTAATTAATAAAACAACAACAATCAATAAAATTTTATAAAAGCAATATTAATAAAAAATAATAACTGTGCAGTTTAAATTCATTGCAACGCTTCGAAAAATGTGCCAAGTCAACAAAACAACTTGCTGCCCCCTCTCCGCGTTCATATTTATTTATTGCATGTGCATGTTTCGTTTGCGTTGTGCGTGCATGCCCGACGCGTCTGTCACGCTCAGCAACAATTGCTGCAAAAATATAAATGCCCGAAATGGGGGAATCGAACGCCGCAATTCCACTGCGATAAAAACAATAACTGTTGAAAACGTCTTTAATAACTCGGCAGCGCATTAACACGCCTCAGGCGAATTAAATTTTATCGGTCACACACACACACACACACATGCGGCATAAGCTGCAATAAGCACTCGTCTGCTGGGTGGGGACTCGTCTCGAGGCGCCACTGCAATGCTTCGTAAGTAACAGTGTGCGCCATGTGGCGAGGGCTGGGCGCAAGATTCGACGCCGTCAAGTTTGCACTCCGAGTGTCAGCACTGCGCCAGCTGATGCCCCGTAATTATGTAAATTGCTTCGTCGATAAGGCGAAAGAGTTCAATAAAATGTCACATTTGTCAGACAGATATCTTACATTTCGATCTGTGAAGTGAATTTCAAAATGACGACCAACTGTTTCAATCTAGTTTTTGTTGGGGGGCAACTTTGAACAAAACAAAAACTCATCAAAAAAATTATGATTTAATTATCAACTTTCATGCTGTCGGCTCAGAAAAAGAAATCAAAAGTTCCCTGAGAGAGTGAGTGGGGTTTGGGCACATCGAAGACTAATGAGTGCCTGCAGAATTCAAAGACAATTTATACTGAAAACTAGTTTAACTGAAGTATGTTTCTGGTGAGTGCTGAAGTATGTTTATTCCTTTCTCTAATAATTGGAAACATGTATGTTCTTCATTGGAAAAGGATGAGAGGTAACATACAGTCACGACCGAAAAAGTAGAATCACAGAGATTGCACTGAAACAATCTATTATTTTTATATTACCCTGAAGTCCATCGGAACCCAATATTGCTTACAATATCTACTTCCAAAAGCTGACATTGGGCAACACAATTTCTGTCCAGTTGAAGTTGATAAGCAAGAAAGAAATTTCGGCTTTCGCAAATAGATTGTTGTTGTAATTGTTGCCAGATATCAGAAATTACTTTCCCCTAAATGTTAAAAGAAAGCTGAATTTTCCTCCAAAAAAATTCAAAAAATCTACTAAAACGGTTTTTTAAATAATTTTCATCATTATCATTCATCATTATTATTTCATCATCACTAATTAAAATTTCTCATAAAGAAATAAAAATATATTTAGTTTTTTTTTATTGAAACCTTTTTAATCATTTAGTTTTAGCTGATTGTTGTTGCTATTGTAACCATATACCAGAAATGACTTTCTCCTAATTCTTAAAAGAAACCTGAATTTTTAACCAAAAAAAATTAAAAAATCTCCTAAAAGTGTTTTTAAATAATTTTCATCATTAGAAGCTAATTTAAATTTCTCATAAAAAAGAAAAATATAAAATTTTTAATTTAAATTTCGAATAAAATATAAAAATATAAAATTTTTAATTTAAATTTCTCATAAAAAATAAAAATAAATAATTTTTTATTGAAGCTTTTTTATTCATTCAGCTTTAGTTTAACTTAACACAAACTAAACATCAACAAAATGAGATTGGTATGAAATTTGCTTTTGAAAACTTCGTTCATTTATTGCATAAATAATACACTTTAAAGCATAAAATTTAATTAAAATAAATTGGACACTTTAACTTTCAGTATTCAAGGCTTCAGTGCCACTAATTGTGTCAAATGCATTGCCATTAAAATCTCATAAACATTCTCCTAAACAATTATTTCTAACAAAACTTCTCCTAAAACGCCAAAAAACTCCTAAATCTCAGGAGGAAATCTACTGATCTGGCAACACTTCATTAGGTTGTTTCAAAGGACCTCTGCCAGCGTTGACTTTTCTCTTTTGACATTTGAGTGACATTTGGAGTGCAAAATCGAAAATTTTGAACATATTTTAGTCTTTCATTCTCGTAAAGACAGAAAGCCACTGAGGCTCACAAAGTGATATCTACCAAAACTTCTCCTAAAACGCGAAGAAACTCCTAAATCTAAGAAGGAAGTATCCGGATCTCGCAACACTGCATTAGGTTCGTTTCGAAGGACCTCTGCCAACGTTGACTTTTCCCTTTTGACATTTGATATTTGGAGTGCAAAATCGAAAATTTTGAACATATTTTAGTCTTTCATTGTCGTAAAGACAGAAATACACTGAGGCTCACAAAGCGATATGTGAAGTTCTGAAGATGTTTCACTCCAAGATGATCGATCTAGCGATGCTAATGGAAACCAAGACAAAGATAATAATCAAGTTCGATGGTCATAAAACATTATGAGAGATTGTGAAGTGGTAAATGTTTGACACACAACAGTTGGAAATCATTTGAAACACCTTGGACTCATTAAGCAGTTTGACATTGGGGTCCAATGTATTCAATATTCATCTCAAATACAATAAAGTTGACTCATCTTTGAAGTGAGTCATCACTGGTGCTGGAAAATGGGTCGTTTGCAATAAAATCGAACGAAAGAGATCGGAGTGCAAGTATAATAAACCAACTCATAGCAAATCAAAACCTGAATTGAAAAAAGGTCATGCTGCCAATTTGGTGCAATTAAAAAGGTCTTTTTTACTTTGAGCTGCTTACAAGGAAACAAACAATCAACTCAGATGTTTACTGTCAACAACTAATAAACAAAAAGAGCCAGAATTGACAAATCGCAAAAGAATAGTTTCCAGCTTGTTAATGCAAAGCTTCACACAGCTTTGTTTACTATCGCAGCTGGGGGGGGGGGGGGGAATTTGATGTCACATACCCCACATAGCTCTGACTTTTCATTCCTTCCTTTTCCTTACCATGTACTATGTTCCACTAATTTTGTTTTCAACTCTGTGTATTTCTCTATTCAATGACCGAATAAACAACATTGAACGAAATCCCACCGCGTTTTATTCTCCCGCTCCGCTGAAAATTAAACATTCGGTGGGGCTTTTATGACCAGTTAAGTAAATAAGTCCTGAGCTCTTACTATCAGATTACCATTCCAATGCTTTCAAAACACTTTGAATGGTAAAACTTTCCCTGGTGATGATGACTCGAAATCTTGACCCGAAACTCGATTTAGTTTTCTGTTCATAAAGATCAAAAGTTCCATGGAATTGGATTTGGAAGGTTCCTTTGCCAGACCCAGACTTGCATGGGCCGTTTCCAAACTAAAAGCAAAATTAGTTGACTTTGCAACAGTTTCCATAAAAAAGTGGCCACTTCTATTGTCTTCATTCAAACTGTGCCATGTTACTCCTCATTCGACGCCAGTTTGCACTTCGTGAATGCCGCCACTTGAAACTTTTCACCGAAATTAAAAACAAAGCTTTAATTCGACAAACATTTTAATATTTATGACTTAAACTTTCGTTCCATTGTTTCGGCCAGCAGAACCGTTGACCACAGAACACGGCACGCCACTTCCGAAGCAATGAAACCAAGGCAATCAAAATATTTTTAATATTTAATTTATGGTGTGAGTATTTCACAACTATTTAATAATTTTTTGTCTCCCCCACTTTATCACTTCCTTCCTTCCATCCTTCCGCGCCGTTTGGCCGCAACAGTCGAACGCATTGTGCGGCCCATCAGTCAACCGTGGCGCTGTTCAACAACAACAACAACAAGAACAACTCAAACACTCGACACTCGAAGGCTGCAGTGACGAACTTTGCGCGAACAACGCAACGCATGCGCACAAATGACTTGGCAGCAATGACAATTGTTGACTTCCTCCATGCGCGCCGTCCATGACAACTCAACGTTGCGTCCCTGTTGTTGTTGTTGTTGTAGGTGGCGACGCGGGCGTGTTGGCAGGAAGTTTCAGCCATCAAATCTCAAACGTCATGCACCAACGTACAAATGTTAGTTGCTGTTATTGTTGTTGTTGTAGCATTGGTGCATTGCAAATGAAAATTTCAAGTCATTTGCAACTTTAATGAAATTTTTCATTGTCGTTTTTCGTATTTTTCATTTTCATTTCGTCTCTCCGATTTTTACTCCTTTTGTAGTGTTTAGCACTGCTTTATTTTTTTTCATGAATTTTTTTGTTGGTTTTGTTGCACAATTTCTAAACGCATTTGCGGGAAAAACGTTTCGGTCACGTTTCTGCACACTGGAAAATTTGTTGTCGTCCGTTGCTGGCGCTACGCGCAATTGGCGTCACTTGCCGCGCACAACGCGTCTGGCTGCCGTGGGGGAAGTGGCTGAATTGTTATTGTTTGACAATAAAGACAATTGGGCACTTAACTGCGAGTGCTGGCGCTGCCCCGAGCTGCAGTGCTGCCAGCGCACTTGTGGTTTTCAAACTTTACGATTCTATTAACGTTGCTTTGGGTTTTTGTTTTGGTTTTTGCTGCCAGTGCGACTGCAGAAATATTAAAATATTTTCTAGCAAACGCAGACACACAAAAACTGGCGTATCGAGCGCAAAAAAGCGGAAAAGTGCCGGCGAGAATGTTGCGAAAAGAAATCTGCGCAATGGTCATTAAGTTTTTGCGGCCATCAGCACTTAAGACACATTGTGCGCCATGACGACATTAATGAGTTAATTATCGGCAGATGAGGTCTGACTGGGCGCAACGCGAAGGCAAAATGAACAGCAAAAAGTTATTTGAAAAAGTTATAAAAATTTGAAAATTGAAATCCTCAACCAATGCTAATCAGAACTTTGATAAGAAATTGAATTAAAAAATTAGTAGTTAAAAAAAAGCAATCAATGAGTTAAATCTTGAAAATCTGCATTAAGAGTCAAATCTTATTAGAAATTCAGTAAGAAATTCAATTAAATTCAAAAATCAGTAATTAAGAAAAAAGGTAATGAGTTAAATCTTACAAATTTGCGTTGAAACCCCAGACCAATGTGAATCAAAATTTCCAAAAAAAATTTAATTCAAATAAAAAATACAAAATCATGAAAAACATAATCAATTAATTAAATATTAAATATTTGCATTCAAACCCGTTACTAACGCTAATTGAAACTTTAATAAGAAAATCAACTGAAAAATTAGCATTTCAGAAAAAATAATAACAAATGAGATAAATCTTAAAAATTTTGCTTTTGAAAACCCGTAAAATGTTAATAAAAATTTCATTTCGAAATTAAATTTTAAAACTCTCTCAAAAACTCATTGGCTTGAAAAAGCAAAGAAAATTCAAAATAAAAACATTGAAATAAATCTTACAAATTTTTTTTGAAAACCTTAACCAACGCTAATCCGAACTTAAAAAAGAACTTCAAATAAAAAAATTGATTGAAATTGATGAAATAACAAAAAAAAAAACAAACTGGATCCTGAGTCTTGAAAATCTACAGTAAAACGCCCGCCCACCGTTAATCAAAGTTTCCGTAAGAAATTAAATTTTAAGAATTCAAAAAAGGGCTTAAAAAAAAAAATAAAAAACAATGAGTATTATTTTACAAATTTTCATTGAAAACCTCAACCAACGCTAATCCGAACTTCAATAAACTTCAAAACTTCAAAAAAAACTAATTTTTAAATAAAAAAAACATTCAATGAGTTAAATATTAAACAAAAACATCAATGTTAATCAAAATTCCCAAAAGAAATTCAATTTTAAAAATTCAAAAAGTTCGAAAAACATTAAATTAAATCGAACTCAATTTAAAATTCAAAAAGTTCCTGGAAAATAAAAATTAATAACAATGAGTTTACTCTTAAAAATGTGCATTGAAAACTTCACCGAACGATAATTCGAACTTCAATTAGAAATTTAAAAAAAAATATGAAAAATTAAGAAAAAAAAACCCAATCAATGAGTTTAATCTTAAAAGCAACTAACGTTAATCAAAATTTCCATAAGAAATTCAATTTTAAGAATTCAAAAAGTTGCTTGAAAAGGAAAGAAAAATCAAAATAAAAACATTAAATGAAATCTTATGTAAACATTTGCATTGAAAACCCCAATCACCGTTATCAAAATTTCCATAAGAAGTTTGTTTTAAAAAATTCAAAAAGTTGCTTACAAAAAAAAATAAAAAACAATGAATTAACTCTTAAAAATTTGCATTGAAAACCTCAACCAACGCCAATTCAAACTTCAATAAGAAATTCAAGTAAAAAGATTAGAAATTAAAAAAAAACGAATCAATGAGTTTAATCTTAAATTAAATCTTAAATCCGCATTAAAAATCTCAACCAACGTTAAACAAAATTTCCATAAGAAATTCAATTTTCCACTCTTGTCAACAATTACAAACGAAAAAAACTTAGCTTGCGAGATAAACATTTTAATTATTGAATTTATTAAGTCGAGCCTGCGATGCGGACGACAGCGATGTCAACGAAGAAGACTCGACTCGATTGCAATGCAGCACAACTGGTTACCGCTGACTGGAAGCTGTTGTGCGCGCTGCAGGCGACTTAGATAAGCTGCGGTAGCTGCGGCCTTCTTAATTCCTTCAATTCATGCAAGTTGGTCGTTGTTGTTGTTGTTGTTGTTGTTGTTGGGCAAATAAATAAATCTTAGCCTGTGACATTAATAAACTCCAATCACAAATCGTCGGCGCGCAGCTGTGGCCATCCAGTGTTGTCATGTGTTGGGACGCGGCTCGTGCAGCACAACAAGTGCAATGGGGAGAACGACAGTTGGCGCGTTCGTGTGACGAGCTGCGGTCGCTGCAAACTCGTTTCACTTGTTTTAAGGTTTTTTGTAGTTGTCGTTGTAGTTGGGTTTTGTTTTTTGTGTCCTGCTCGTTATTGCTATATTTTTAGGCACAACATAAAAAAATCAACAACAACAACAACACCAAATAAATAAATGAAGCCACAAAACGATGCGCGCTCACGTTGCGTTGCGTCGCCTTCGGTGAGTGAGTGAACAAATGGTGTGGAGTGGCAGAAACGGCCGAAGCATTAAAAGGAATTTCATGTTTTGCCAAAGATAAACAATTCGAGAGTAAAAATGTGCACTACACATCGATGTAGCGGCGCAAAAGCTTTGCTACGCATGCGCGTCTGATGTTTGTGGTTGCCAGCCAACAGCAACAACAACGATGACAAGAATTATGCAGCAACCACAATCAAACTTAAGAGGGAAATGTGTTTGGCCCCCTTTTTGTGCTGAAACAGCTTCAGGTCTGAGCTGCGTGCAAGACATGCCACAACAAAAGCAACAACAACTAGCGCAAGTGTGGCAGAACAGAGTTCACGAGCGGAATTGATTTATAGTTTGAGTTATTAATCCATGTTTTAAATAATGATTTCAACAACTACACATCCGAAAGATTTATTGAAAAAAAAATAGTTTTTTAATTTTTTTTTAACTTTAATTGGAACTAATTGTCTGGAGGCCCTATGCTCCAGAGTGGAGTGAACACGCAACATATAAAAACAAATAATAAAAAAATCCAAAATTGAAATGAAATTTTTTTTAAAGCTCATCGACGGATAAGGAAGGAGAAAGTGCCCAAAACCATTAACGACTGTTTTTAAATTCTTTTTTGAGGTTATGTTTAGCCTAAAGTGGGCAAAAGTTGTCCATGACTTTCTGGCATAAATTTTAACAATACATATGGGTTTTTCAAGATTTTTTATTTAACTTTTAGACCCTTTTTAATTGAGATTTTAATACAAATTGCAAGTCCCAGGGTCAAGAAAATATGACGCGGGACATAAGGCCCCTGCAGTAGTGAAGAGGTTAAGCATGCATTCTGGATGGACTCTTATTGAACCGGAAAAATTAACATAGCTAACAATTTATATGTGTTTTTTGAATATTTTTTATTTAATTTGTAGACCTTTTTTTGGCTACTTTGAGCCTTTTTTGGTACTGTGATGAGTTCTACTGCAGACAAAGGATTTCATTTTGGAGGGTTTTTTACACAACTTTCAAGGCAAATCCCATTTAAAACCATATTTGTCACCCAAAATTTTTGTAACAAGCAGATATTTGAGGAGTTTTGAACTCCAAGACACTTCTGACTATAACACAATTCATACTTCTCAAAAGATTCCGACACCGGATGCACAATGAGGGTACTCACAATGGACCCAACAGGGTCTCTGAGTGGAAGTGCATGTCCTCTTCAACCCTTCTGTAGCCTAACTTAAGTTAGGTTGTATTTCAGGCGACTAACTCATCTGGTTTGTGGGCTAAAGGTGGTTAGACGAGTTTGAAAAAGTAAAAAATTGTTAAGGACATTGTTTAAATTTCATTTAATTCGGGTTTTTCGATTAAAGGTGAAGGTGAACGAGTTTGCAAAAGTTAAAAAAATTAATTAATTTAATTAAATTTTTCATAAAATTCATAAACATATGAAATAACTTTGAGCCAATTCTTATAAGGATCATGAGTTGTACTACGAAATAGACCATAAATATTGAGAAAGGATCCCCTTGTGGTTTCAGCCAGAACATTGAACAAACATTTGTTGAAGTTTCGTATAACTGGGGTTTCCATTCTCGGAAACCTCATAAGCTTTACCGCCAGTTAACCCACATTCGACAACGTCGACTTTCCTTGACTCTCAAAAAGTCAACTTTTATCAGTCACCCTTTTAAAAACAGATTTTTTATTTAATTTATTAAAAAATTACATTTTATATATTTAGAACATGTTTGCATGTGTTTTTCATTTATTTTTGATTTTCCAATTTACTTTCACTTGAGAGCAATTTTTGTGGTGCGCCCAACCGAAATGCAATTTTGCTAAAATCACCACACACAATCTTGACGAGAAAATACGTTGCGAGAAACACGGCTTCACTGCGCACTTGGAGCAATTTTTCAAATGCAAACAAACAAATGCAAAAAGGAAAACGCTGCAAAGCACAGCAAAGAAATAATGAATTGTAAGCATCGGAGGATGTGTGCGCACGTATCGGCTGCGGCAGCTCGAGCGGCAGCAGCACTTAAGTAAATTGAAGAGCGTGCAGCCGCCTTGTACTGCAATTACTTGGCACAGCGCGCCCCAGCGGCAGCGAGCCAAGCGAGCGTCTGCAGCTGCGCAGGTTGACACATATCAGTCAAGTTGGCGGCGCGTAGAGGAGCCGAAGTAGTGTCGCAAAAACAAAAATTCTCGCACACACAGACACACACACACAGTCGAACTAGAAGTACTACTTGAGCGTTGCAATGAGTAGTAAGCAATCACATTAAAAACGTGATTGCTGCCAACAAGTTGACACGATTCGATGCGGGATTCAAATGCCTGAAGCGAACTTACGGCACAGCAGAGAACTTGAGTCGGGCCAAAGTATGCAGAGAGCGCAGTGTTGCGTCGTTGGCGTTTGAGTGCGCAGTATTGGCTGGAATTATTTAATTAAAAACACGGGTTGACAAATTAAAAAAGAAGAAATTGTTTAACTGTGTCATGGACGCCACTAAGTGAAGATTGCAGTTGGAGAGATTTTTCAAGTTTCTCTAAGAAAGAATTTTGGAAATTTTTTGGGGACACATCTTCAGTCATGAACAAGATGAGCAAATTAAAGATGAGAAATATTCAAGGTATTTTTTTTTTAAAAGGTTATGTTAAGTTAGGTTAGGTTTAATTAGGTTATATTGGGTTGATTGATTCTAAGTGAAAACTAATGATGAAAATCATCCAAAGCTCTTCCACTCATTCATTAATTCCTTAAAGTCATAAAAATACACGCACTCAGTCTGCCATGTTTTAGGTGCAGTTTGCGTTCTTACAAAGATTTCAAGGTTTTCGAAAATAAATGTCATTAATGATCAATCAAAATATTCTCTATTTCCCAACTATGTGAAAGAATCTAATCAATGATTATTTCCAGTGTTTAACAAGAAAAGATCTACAAGGGGGTTTTTGGGTTCAAACCTTAAAATACAAAAATTTGCTGGTACAAAGTGTGATTTCAAATGGTGTTGGGCTCAAAAGTTGTACTAAAACCTCTCCCTCCCTCAAAATTAAATCCTGTTTGCTCCACTTACTATTTTTGTACCCAACGTAACCTAAAAAAATTCAAAATTTTTCTCTTATGAGGCACAAGAAAGTCTTCTGATCGAATTATTTTTTCTATAATATTTATTTGTCAAATTTTTAACAAAACAACAAACTCTCGGTTCATTCTACCACTCAAATTGTCTCTGACTTTTTCTCACTTACAAAATGAATGATTGGAACAAAAGCTAATCTCCCGCTTGAAGCGAAAATCTTAAAAAGAAGTGCCATAATTTTTTTGGTAAAAACTATGATACTATTTTGAATAAAACAACATAATTTTCCTGAATTTTTTAACTTGAAAAGACTGAAACGATGTTCAATTGACTTATTTTAGAAGTTTTTTATAAGTTTTGCTCTAAGGGACCAACCAAATTTTCTCGCTCAAGTCGAAAACCTCTGATAGAAGCACTCGAACTCTTGTTTCTAAAATGATTATTGTAAATTTTTTTATTTTATTTTTTATATACAATTTTTTAATTTTTTTATATATATTTTTATTTTATATTAAACTCTCCGTTCTTTCACCTAAATAGTTTCTTTACCGGCGTCCAATCGACTTTTTTCACAAGTTTCGTTCCAAGAAGCAAAAGCTTATCTCCCTCTCAAGTTGAAAACCTTTGACAGAAACGTTTCAATTCTTCTTCAAAAACTATAGTCATAACATTTTTAATAAATTTTAAATTATCCTTTCATTATTTCGCTCAAAAAGTATCTGGAAGGTATCCCAAAGAACTTTTTTCTAAAGTTGAGTACAAGTTTTCCTCTAAGAAGCAAAAGCTAATCTACCTCTCGAGCTGAAAATTTTTGACAGTAGCGCTTTAATTCTTCTTTATAAAAGAGTTGCTACAAAATTTTTAATAATTCTCTTACTCAAAAAGTCTCTGGAAGGCCGCTGAATCGACTTCTTTAGCAAGTTCTCCATACGAGTTTTCCTCTAAGAATCAAAAGCAAATCTAACGCTCGAGCCGCAAACTTTTTTAAGCGCTTCAATTCTCTTTTCTTAAATGTTTAAAGTACAATTTTTTATTAATAAGTAATTAAACTCTCCGTACTTTCTTTCATAAGTTGGTTGGTTGGTTAAGTGGCTGCCTCGGTATGAGACACACTTACGAAAAGAAAATCTTCCGCTCGAGCCGAAAACTTTAAATTAAGGTGTTTAAATTCTTTCTAAGAAAACAATAATTACACAATTTTTAGTAAATAATTACACTCTTTGTTCTTTCTTTCGCAAGTTTTTTACAAATTGTTCCTTTTTCTCTTCCATTCATTCATTAAGTTGAAAAGTTTTTGGAACCCTGCTCAATCGAGATTTTCAGATTTTCAAGGAACAAAAGAAAACTTCCAGGCTTAGAAAAGTTTCAATTTCTCTTTGAAATAACTTTTGTGCATTATTTTTAATAAATAAATCAACTCCTCGTTCATAGTTTCAATACCACGTTACCGCCTGTCAAATTTCAACGCCATGGAAAATTGAATGCCTCCGCGATATCTTCGATCATCGATCTTCGACTTCACCGCCAAGCGCGCGTATCGTATTTCATTTTGTACTAAACAAAATTTCCGCACATAAATATCCGTTCGATTCGGTCGCTCAAGTATCAAACGAACTCGAGCTCGAATAAAGCCACAAAAGTGATCAATGCGATGCTTATCGGCGCTGCACCATGAATCGATCTTATCGCTGCGCACAAATCAATATTTTGAGGTTATGTGGAAATTGCGTGGGCACATTTTGTGCACAGCTACACACACACACCGACGCTTTGGGACCCGCTAATGTTGACTGTAAACAAAACACCAACACCAAACGCCCAAATTCGAGGAAAATCAAATGAGTAGCTCCATCCAAGCGCCCACACCTTGCAACAACAATGCCGCTTGTAATTCAATTATGCGACAACGAGGTGACAGCGTGCAGTCTTGTAAACCGAAAAACTGTTTTCAAAAAATCGTTGCCTCAAAAAACGAATGTCGTATATTCCATTGAGCCTAGTAAGACATACGACATTTGTATTCTCAGGCGACTTAATGCATTCAAATGTGGAAATTATGAAAAGATTTCGTGTGTAATAAATCGTTCAATGCGCCAATAATCGAATTAATTAAATCGACATTTGATTGTGCGTGCGACTGTGTCTGATCAGGCTGCCGTAAATCTAACAAATTGACATCATTTGATCCGCATCGATCTGTCAGTCAAACGAGCCATTTGCGCCGCATTGTTACGCCATTGCTGGCAACGCAATTGGAGCGTTCGACCGGAGCGGCCGTTCAAATGGGAAAAACTGCCTAATTGACGCATGTAAATCAAATCGATGCCATGCTGGGATTTCTCGTAGTGCTCCGCACGACTTTTGCCGCTAATTGTCGGAGCAGAAATCGTAGCTTTTGATCTTTGGAAAATTGCACCAAGTGGGGTGCGACTTGGCAGCTGTGCAACGGCGCAGAGAAGAGTTGCACATGGCGTCAAAGTTCGAGGGGATTATGACAAAGCAATCGAAGGGGGAAGCAGGCACTGATCCGTGCCGAGTTGTCTACTCATTGATGATGCATTAAGAGTGAACTGATCCCAACGTTGAACATATTGGGAAATCGTAAAGCTTTGGGAGATATTATTCGAAGCGAAAATTGGGGTTTCTCTGACGTTGAATCCAATAGAAAAGTTCTTAAATTAATTCAACTACCCAATGGATTGGTTAGTCGTTGATGATGATTTGGAAGGGGACATTCAGAGTTTGGGATATTTTCTGTGACGAAAGTCGGTGTTTTACTGACGTTTAATCTAATAAAAAATTAGCCAATGTGCTGTCTAGCATTTCAGAATGAATTGGAGAGGACATTCAAAGCTCGGAAGTTTGAAGGAACCGCACCATCTGCATGGAACTAAATTCGTGATTATCTGACGATGAAATCTGAGGCTTTACTTTCTGAAAATTCCTAAATAAATTCAACGACCCAATGGGTTGTCTACTTATTGATGATGAATTCGAGACGACATTCTGAGCTTGGAAAATTTAAGAGAGAAGCGCATCGACTGCCTGGCTAGATTCGATATTATCTGATGAGTAAATTTTGGGCCTTACTGATGTTTGATCTAAAAGAAAAAAATCTGAAAATTCCTAAATTAGTTAAATTTCCTAATGGGTTGTCTAGCACTTCATGATTGAAGAGAACATTCAAAGGTGGGAAGTTTTAAGAGATTCGAAACTGTCTGAAGGGCAAATTTTGGGCTTTACTGACATTTGGTCTAATAGAAAAAATCGGAAAATTTCTAAATTAGTTCAATTTCCCATTAGTTCAAACCCATTGGTCTAGCACTTCATGATTAGAAAGAACATTCAAAGGTGGGAAGTTTTAGGAGATTCGAAACTGTCTGAAGGGCAAATTTTGGGCTTTACTGACGGTTGGTCTAATAGAAAAAATCTGAAAATTCTGAAAATTCCTAAATTAGTCCAATTTCCCAATGGGTTGTCTAGCACTTCTTGATTGGATAGGACATTCAAAGGTGGGAAGTTTTAAGAGATCATCTGTTCGTTTTCTTGCTTCCTAAAAATTTTTGCGCTAATTTGTTAAAAAAAAATATGATTACCGTCTTTTGCGTCTGTTCGATTTGTAACTGTCGCCAACGTTTGGCTTAGTCCACGTACAGCTTGTTCACTGTTTTCGCTTCGGGTTATGACACCAATTGTCGTCCAAGTCGCTGTTTACAAGCCTCAGCTGACCACAGCTTCTGCATTGCCGTTTTGGCCATAATGCAGGAAATCAATTTCAGCCATAAATGTCGCCAACGACCGCCGCAAGATCCGTTCTTGTAAGTGTGAGAAAAATGTTTAATTTTCAGCAAACTAACCGACCACGTGGCCCACGACGTGACTCGAAAGACAAATTCGGCGCAAATAAAAAACTAAAAGGTTGCCTTGTCGGCCGCATCGAGAGGTGCGTGCGCCGGTCAAATTTATTATGAATTCAATAAACACTGCAGGAACTTAAATCAAGGACAAAAGCGCTTGACTTCACACCCAACAACAAAAACAAAAAATAACAACAAAAGAAGTTTATAAATGAAAAAACGCGTCGGAAATGTTTGGGACTCGGCAAAATTGGTAACGTTTACACGTAAAAGCCGAAAGAAATAAATTTGTAGCATTGGGCTGGTGCGGCGGTTGGCCGCTCGACATGGCTGCGAATCAAATCACAAAGGCAATAATAAGAATAATGGCGAAATTGAGCAATTTTGCGCTGCGCATTCGGCCGTTCGGGTGATTTGCATAAGAAAAGGTTCGTCCTTTTTGTGCGCGAGCGCCGCCTGCTGTTGGCTTTTAGCGCATTTGTGCAATTTTTTTTTTGCACTTGTTCATATTTTTTTACTGTTATTGTTATTGTTGGTGTTTGTTGTTGTTGCGGTCAGGTACATATTGTGTGGGTTTTTTTTGCAGCGTCACCGCGCTAATGTGGCTTTTGCAATGTTAAAAATTGCGCGCCTTTGACCGCAACGAGGCTCAGCTGCGCAGCTGCCAGTCGTCAAAAAAAAGTTCAGCAATCGGTCGGCTATTGCAAAATTATAGGCGGTAGGTAGGCGGTAAGACATATTTCAGCGCACGTTTAACAAATGTTTGAGGTTAGGCAGCACAAATGCGCACAGGGGGCGTCAACTTCAGCGCCTTAAAGCGGTCAGTAAAATTTTTGCATTTGGCTTTGGCTGCTTTAATGTCGCTTGAAAAAGTGTGTTCAGCAGATTTGTTGTTAGCAAATTACTTTGCTTTTCTTCTTTCGCTTATAATTTGGCGCTTTTAAGTTGACTGCCGCCCCTAGTGGTCATTCATAGTCGTACAGCGGAGAGGGACAGGGCAGGCGGGCGTGGCCATTCCTGCCTGTTTTGGCACCTTTTTTTCTCGCACATTTCATTCAACGCACCGGTTTTGCAGCGCGTCTGCTTACCGCATTGAAAGCTGTGTTAATTGAGCATTTAATCAGAAATGTTAACCCGTACGCGGCCGAGTTGGGTTGCCGTTTGCAGCGAATTTGAAAAATTAACAAAAATCAGTCTTTGAAGGGGGATTCAAGTTAGTTGTGTTGTATGAAAGCGGAATCTTTTGACTATATGCTGCAAGGATTACACTTGGATTTTAAAGGGACTTACTACAATTTTTAGCGAATTGAAAAATCATATTTTGTGGGGATTTTTAAATAAACTCAAGAACCAAAAATTTATAAAAAACTTTGAAAAATATATCTAAAATTATAAAACTGTTGACGAGGCAGCTGTGTTAAGACCATTTTTCAAATTGAATTATTTGCTGAGATCGGAAGATATCGGAGGATGTGTTTACATTATTCGACAAAGAAAGAATACTTCTTAAAATAAAAAAACCAAGAACAACTTTCACATACTTTTTAGATATTTTCCTCTAAGTTTTGCCAATTTTCAGATATTTAATTTAGAAAAATATTTTGAATTTAAAGTGAATTAGAAGCCTAAGCTTTGCAAATTTCGAGAAAATATTAAAAACGAAAATGCCTACATCAATTCTTGATCTATTTTGAAAGTTTTAGCAACTTCTTGCTAACCATAAATGTTTACGATTTTTTTTACTCAATAGAATAAGAAACAGAAAACATGTGTTTACATTTGTTTGTGAAAAAAGTTTCGACTTTGAGCAGCTTTTTTACACACACTATTCATTTCTGCACGGATTTTTTGTTGTTTTCTTAGTTGGAGTTCAACATGATTAATATCTGTTATAATTTGTTTTCTAAATTCTGCAAATACATTCGAATCCTCTTTAATTTTTCCACTACGTTTAAAAAAGGTAAAAGTTAGAATGTTACGAGTTAGAATCTTAGGAGAGAAACTTGTAAAAATTTTTTTTAGCATAACATGTTAAATCTTCTTCCTATATCTCAAAGATCGCTAAAGTAAGATGCCCCTCTGAACCTAATCTAACCTAACACTCATATAAAATTACAATTTGATTCGAAATGGAGAGGTTAACAGGGTTTCGAGACATTTTGATCAAAGAAAACCCAGAAGTAGACAACCTCACAACTCAGATTGTATGGGAGACGCCCTCTGGTGAAGAATTTTTGAACCTTAATGAATTTTGTATTTTTTGTACTTAAGAATTTTGTCCATCACTGAATAGATCATTCAAATAGGTTCAGTAGTTTGCGATAGGCGTGGATCCAGAAAAATATTTCGGGGGGGTTTTAAAAAGTAATTCTTTAATATTTATAAAATGCCTTTTAATTTGTATGTAGTTTTATAGTCGATCCAAATATTTCGGAGGGGTTTCAACCCCCAAAACCCTCCCCTGGATCCGCCACTGGTTTGCGAGATATGATGTTCTATCGTTTACTTTACTACATTTACAAGACGGAAGCCAATTCCATAGAAAATGGCCAGTTTTGTATGGCAACTCCCTTAAGACTTGGCGATAGCCGGAAGGTATGTTTGGAAGAAACATTGGGAAGAGAAAATAAATGAGTATCGGTCTTACATTTGTGACGTATGGGGCCAACCTGGAAGCAGTGGGAGCCCATTTTTATAAAATCAGTCATTTTGTATGGCAGCTCCCTTAAGGGTTGGGGATAAGGTAGAAATATGTTTGAAAGAAATGTTCAGTAGATAAAACTAGTGGGGGTCGGTCATAGATGTTAACCCTCTAAGAGCAACTTCTGAGCAGCTGTGAAGCAATTTGTCGAGTTGCTCAGCTTTTTTGTGAACTTTGACCTCGATGCGACTCCATTTAACCAAACTCTGGGCTCCAAATTTATTCGAATCTCCATTTATTTTATAACAAAAACCTTAACAAAATATATCTGAATATTTCTTTGCTTCTCTGACACCTAACAGAAATGGATTAAAAGCTGCTTCGTGCATGTGGACGCCAAAAAATGTGAATAATTATGAAATTGACAAAAAGTTAACCTTTTGACCTCCAGTGGACTCAATAGATCCGCAGTAATTAAAACGTTAAATTCTCTGCCTTCTACAAACGACAAAAGTTGATGAACCACAAATGTGTGTAGTTGTATGTGAATGTGAATGTGAATGTGTATGTGTGAATGCGCTGCAAATTTGCAGTGAAAAGAACAGAACAGATTTAAAAAAATACTGCAATTCATGAAACTATTTAAGAAAATCTCGAACGCAGCCAACGGTCAACTTGCTTGAATGGAATCATACAAAATTCATAAACCACTGCAGCCTAGAATGCCATTTTCGCCGCTCCCCCTCGCAGCCACTCACAAGAAAATTGCTTGTCAAGACCGAACGCGAGTAGGCGAGTCGGCCCAGTCGGCGTCTGACGCAAAATGAAAATCATTTTCGCAAAAAGACATTCGAACGTGCAGCAATTGACGACAGCAACAAAAAAACAACAACAACAACAACGACATTGCTGCTTAGAGTCCGACCGATTAATCGGCATCGGCATCGGCTAGTATCGGCCAATAAAATTGGTATCGGCATCGGCTAGTATCGGCATCGGCCAAAAAAAAAAGAATCGGCATCGGCATCGGCTTCGGCCTTTTTTGGCCGATGCCACATCGGCTTTTTTGGCCGATGCCACATCGGTTTTTTTTGGTAGATTTTCCTGCTTTTATTTCTTGTTTGTTTTTATTTGCAGCTGAATCGCACTGTCTTTCTTTTTCATATCTCGCTTTGTATATTTATTACATTTTTATTATACGTTACAAACCAGTGTTGCCTGATTAGGGGGTTTCTCCTTAGATTTGTTTGGATTTTATGACAAACACTTAAGGGGACAATATTTTACAGATATTTTTAATCTATTTTTGCTACATCAACACCTTGTTCAGCAATATTGGCTATTGGGTCTTTTGTTAATTCCTTGTGCCAAATAGAATGAGCAATTTTCATGAAATATTTATTTTATGTGTTATAAATTTAATGTATTTTTTTTTTTTTTTTTTTTTTAAACTTCCATTTTTATTACACCTGCCTAATAAAAGGCATCTCGTAATATTCTAACATTATTTGGAAATAATTTATGTACTTAGATCAATATCAGAATATACATACATTTACGAATTTAACAAAACACTAGCGTATAACAATAAGTTAAATCTCAGTTTACAATACATACAGACAGTTTACAGTACATATTTCATTAAAAATGTCTAGATGGTAAGTCAGAAGTTGTAAGTCGTTTAAGCCTTCGGATTCGCCTTTCTTCGATCAGGGGTATATGCTGTATTTCGACGTTGCCGTGATTTTTCATGTCAATAATATGTTTCGTGCTGAGTTTTTTTATTGTTTCTTCAACTGTGCTGATTGAAAGGTCCCGATGCAAAGAGTCGTTTGTGATGTACCAAGGAGCGTCTACTATTTTTCGTATTATTTTTGATTGCGTACGCTGTACAATGTCAACGTTTGTTTTGCATGCCGTACCCCATATCTGAATACCATATCTCCAGATAGGAGCAATGACAGTGTTGTATATCAGTAATTTGTTGCTTAGGGATAAGTTTGATTGTTTGCCTAGAAGCCATTGCAGTTGTCGGAACTTGTTGTTAATCTCATTCTTTTTTTTCTTAATATGTTCACGCCATGTAAGTTTTGCATCAATTGTCATACCCAGGTATTTTGCCTTATTGTCAATTTGAATTGTGCAATCGTCTATTTTAAGCAGGTGCTGGTTAAAAGATCTGTTGGTGTAGATGACTTCTACTGTTTTTTCAGCATTTATCTGGATACCCCAGGTCTTGAACCATCTCACTGTGTCATTTATTATGGTTTGAAGGTTTCGTTCAGCTGTTATAAGTTGCTTGCTAGATGAAAGCAAAACTGTGTCGTCGGCAAATGTTGCAATCATGCTGTCGTCAAAAGAAGGAACAGGTACGTCCGCAGTATAAATTAAGTATAGAAGAGGACCTAATACACTGCCTTGAGGAACACCAGCACTCATAGTGCGCATTTCTGAGTCAGCATCTTGAAATTTCACAAAGAAATGTCTATTTTCTAAGTAGCTTTGCAATAAGTCATAAAAGTCAAGTGGCAGAAAGGATTTTAGCTTGTGGAGTAGACCTTTGTGCCATACACTGTCAAACGCTTTTGCGACGTCCAGATACACTGCCGCACAGTATTTTTTGTCATCAATGTCTTTGTATATCTTATTGACAACTCTGTGAATTTGCTGAGTCGTTGAGTGTTTGCGCCTGAATCCAAATTGGTGTGTTGGAATTATGTTTTTCTGAGTCAAGATGGGGTCAATTCGTTCAATGAGAAGTTTTTCGTATACTTTTGATAATGTTGGTAGCAAGCTTAGAGGTCGATATGATGTTGTCTGGGTTGGGGTTTTCCCCGGCTTCACCAGCGCGATAATCTTAGCCACTTTCCAAACCACAGGAAAATATTTTAACCGTGATATTGCATTGAAAACGTTTCTAATATACACATAGGCTGCGTTTGGTAATTCCTTTAAAACTTTGCCGGATATTAAGTCAAAGCCAGGTGATTTTTTACTTTTAAGTGTCATAATTTTTCGTCGAATCTCATCAGTTGTCATTTTAGGTATGGGTTTGTTTTGTATTTCTCGCGTTGTTGGTAATATTATTTTTTGTTGGTCAAGTGGATTTGAAAACGTTCTTTCAAAGTGTTGTGCAAGGATGTCAGCTTTTTGTGTGTTACTTCTGGCCCAAATTCCGCTTGGAGTTTTGATGGGTGGTTGATGAGGTATAGCGTTGTTTAGGTTTTTCGTTGCTCTCCACAGTGAGTAATGTGTTGACATACTGGGCTCTAAATTCGTCAAATAATTGCTGAGTCTATCTTCCTTGTCCTTTTTTAACATCATATTAACTTCCTTCGTTATGTCATTAAGCTTAGCTTTGTCTAGTGGGTGTCTGGACCTCTGCCATTGTTTGCGGAGCCGTCTCTTCTGCTTTATTTTGTTAAGAATGTTATTACTAAGATTTTGCATAAAGCGTTTTGGTCCGAGTGTTGGGGTTGACGCACTTGCAGCTTTGATTACTATGTCATTGAAATATGCGATAGATGAGTCGACATCTTTTTTAAACTTTAAGCGGACATTCATCATAAGATTACGGTCGATTAATTCTCTAAAAGACTGCCAATCAGTTTTAAGGTTATATGGTAGGAATTGTTGTGATAGACGAAGTGGCTGGCTTAAATATGTCAGTATAACGGGGGAGTGGTCGGAAGATAAATCGAAGCAAGATTCAATTGTCATGCAGTCTGGCTCGATGTTGCGAGTAATGTAAAAGTCAAGTAAGTCTGGAATTTTAACTGGGTCAGAAGGCCAATACGTTGGTTGTCCACTACTTATGAACCGGCTTTTATTTTCTTTGATGGCATCCAGTAGGTTTCGTCCTTTATTGTTAGTCAATCTAGATCCCCACATTATGTTTTTAGCATTAAAGTCACCACCAGCTATGTATCGCTTCCCAAGTGTCCGAAGGAAGTTGAAGTAATTTGTTTTGTCATTGTTATATTTAGGCGGGCAATATATTGATGAAATGGTTATTGCTCCACATTGATCTTCGATTTCGATTACTGTTGCTTGAATATTATTTAACTAATGTATTTAAATTCTGAATTTTCTTGTAATTTTATTTAGTTTTTAGTTGTTTATTTTCTCGTTTTTGTTTGTTAATTTGTGATGAATGTGATGAAATGTACTATATATGTAAAGTTTTATAAAATAAGCAGTGTTTTTGATTGAATTCATTCGTGTTTTTTTTTCTATGGAATCGGCATCGGCATCGGCATCGGCCGATTTTCGGCCTTTTGACCGATTAATCGGCATCGGCTGAGAATTGGCCGATGCCGATTAATCGGCATCGGCATCGGCCAAAAAATTTGGTATCGGTCGGACTCTATTGCTGCTGCGTAATTTTGCCGCAACATCACAAAACAGCGCCCGCCCGCCGCCCCCTTCCAACCACTTTAGCACAAAAGTAGACTTCTCCTTGCTGTCTGCTGTGTTTTTTGTTGCCTGTGCGCCAGAAGTGGAAAACATGCATCAAATTTACATTGCACGCAATTCGCGCCGCTTTGGTTCGCTTTCCGCCATTCATTCCGCAACGCAACTCATTTGCCCCTCGTGCGAACGCGTCGAAGCTTTCACCACTTGCCAAATGCGCCAACTCCGGCAGCGGCCAATCTGCCACACGTCCGCCGCTGATGCTGTGCGACGCACAGACAGACGGACGCTGCGCATTTGCGCTTTTCATCAAATTTCAAGCAAACGGCGACGGCAAATGTTGTAAGCGTTCGCGTTCGCGTTTTTGTGTTTTTTATGTTTTTCACGTGATTTGCCACTCTGTTTACATTTGATTACACTTTTCTCGCCGTTGCCGCCGTTGCTGTGTTTGATGATGTTGTTGCGCGTTTTGGCGCTGAAATTATGTTGTTGGTGTGTTGTTGCTTGGCGCGTTTCCAGCGTGTTGCCGACATTCTTGCAGCGCGAAAACAACGGAACAAGTGGCACAACAGCAGCAAAGTTCAAGTGTTTTCGCTGTTCCATGTTTGTTGCTATGTTTAGTGGTGTGTTTGTGTTTGTGTGTGTATGTGTGTGTTGGTTTATTTCGGTTGCCGTTGTTTGCTTAGTGCTCAATTTTATTGAATTGCAGCAGCGCTGCGCCTACTGTCGACACCATCGTGTATGAATGTATGTGTGTGTATGTATGGGTGTGTGTGTGTTTCATGTTTTGCTTGTTGTGTACGTGTTCTTTGCCTGTCGGAGAAATCTAATTACGCTGCGGTTAAATATTTGCACGCAGCATTTTATATCCCTTCCCGTCATTGCTGTTGTTTTTGTTGTTGTTGTGATTGTTTTGTTTGACACGGCTGTGAGTATTCGCACTCTTGGGGCAGCCGACCGGGCCGGAAATTGCCCGCTGATTCTACGGAAATGTGGTCGATTTTTAAGCGGTTGCTTTACACCCCTTCAACCTGTGCTCCCAGTTCGCTCAACAAATCGCCGCTTTTCACCGGCAAGGGAGCCAATTGTGGCGACCTTGAAAGTTTCAACATTTACCAAGCGTCTGTTGGCCAATTGGTTTAATGAACTGCCGACCGAGACAAGAGTGCAAATAAAAGTTGGTTCAGGCAAACGAATTGAAGTGATTAAGTGAGCCTTGTGAGCCGAAATGAACATTTAAGCACTAAATTCAACTAAAGAGCGAGAAGCGCAACCAAGAAGGGTGAACCCAGGGTTCGAATTTGTTTGGAAAAGTAGTCAAATTCGGCAGTTGGAGAAGTTAATAAGTCAATAGCTTTGGGCAAAAGGTCAACTCAGAGCACTCACCCTCACACTTTTCACTCAGTTACTCATTAAATTACTGGCGGATTAAAACAAACAATAAGTTCAACTTAAGGGCGAGAAATGCGGTCAAGGAAATCCAGAGTTCGAATTTAATGACAAAGCAGGCAAAAGATAAGAAGCCTGCTGATATATTTGGAGCACAATAGACTGCTAAGTGACCGCCAATACGGCTTCCGAAGACAACGATCGACGGGAGACCTTATGGCGGTACTCACCGAGAAATGGAACCATAGCATTCTAAACCTCGGTGAAAGCAAGGTTGTTGCATTGGATATTTCCAAGGCCTTTGACCGGGTGTGGCATAAAGCACTCGTGTCAAAATTGATCGCCTATGGTGTCGGTAGTACCTTCTCTCGTTGGATTACGAGCTTCCTCTATGATCGCTCTATTCGTGTTGTAGTAGACGGCATAGCCTCGGAAAAGCATTCCCTTAGCGCGGGAGTGCCGCAGGGTTCGGTCCTTTCTCCAACCCTCTTCCTGATCTTCATCAACGACCTGTTGTCGTCGACGAAGAATCCCATCTACTCGTTTGCGGATGACAGCACCATTTGTCATTCATACTCTTTCACAAAGCGTCCCAGCTCTGTGGAGATTGAGAGAGAACGGCGCCGTATGAATGACACACTTAATAGCGACCTACAAACAATCTCCAAGTGGGGTCAAGCGAACAGGGTCGATTTTAATCCCCGCAAGACCCAATGTTGCCTGTTATCCCACAAACGAGTTTCCCCCACATCCCAACACATCCCTGGTTATGGGTGGTGTGGGTATTGCAGAATCGGCAGCTCTTGATGTTCTGGGCATGTCCATTAAGAACGATCTTCGTTGGAACGATCATATTTTTGGTGTGTCGAAAGAAGCAGCCAAGTGCATCGGCTTCCTAAAGCGGTGCAAAAAATATTTCACTCCGTCTGATCTCCGCATTATTTACACTACCTATATCCGACCTAAAATGGAGTTTAACTCGCACCTATGGGCGGGGGCTTCAACAACCCATTTGGAGCTCCTGGACCGGGTGCAAAACCGTGCGATTAAACTTATAGGGGACAGTAGGGCATCCAGCTCTATTGACTCCTTAGAACATCGTCGAAACGTGGCGTGTGTGGTGTTGTTTTACCGACACTTTTTCGGCAATTGCTCAGTGGAGATGAGCAGTTTGATGCCATCACTCCGGGTATTCCCACGGGCAACCCGTTTGAACACTGGCGCCCATGCATTCCACGTTGAAACGATGTTCCAGCGCACTACGCATTACAGAGAAAGTTCGTTTCTGGCCCGCACAGCGCGGCTGTGGAATGGTCTCCCTGCGGATATCTTCCCCAGCACTTATGATCTCGATGGGTTCAAGGCAAGAGTCCATAACCACTTCACTCTCAACCCTATCTCCTAACCTTTATATCCTTCCTGAACCAACGCAATGCCTCGCATTAATAGGGGTCATCCCCTGCGCGTTTGTTCGAGTTTAAAAAAAAAAAAAAAAAAAAAAAAAAAGCCAATAGCTTTGAGGAAAAGGACAGCTTCCAACACTCACACTCACACTTCTCATTTAGTCACTCAATTTCTCGCTCATTCAATCTCTTTGTCTCTCTCTCTCTGTCTGTACATTTCTGTCAAATTTTTTAACCCTACAGGCAAATTTTTGCTAAGAGAACGAAAAAACGTATTTCATAAATGTTATTTTCAAATAAATATAACTTTTGTATTTTGAATTTCCGCAAATTTCCAACATTTTTACATTGAGAAAAATTTTGATCGATTAGTTCGTCTCTCGAGTTTGTACAAAAAAATTGCTAAAAAAAAAGTCTTAAGAAAAACTTCTTTTCAGGCGCTAACATAATTTTTACAATTTTAAGTTTTATAAAATTTTTCAGCTCTCAAAATTTCTAACAATTTTACATTGGAAAAAATTTTGAATTGTTGGTCTTTCGATTTTGTACCAAAAAATTTGCTAAGAAAAAGTCGAAGGAAAACTTCCTTTCGGGCGGTAACATTATTTTTACAATTTTAATTTTTATAACATTTTTATAAAACATAAACAGCTTTCAAAATTTCTTACAATTTTACTTAGTTTAGCATTTTGACCAATTAGTTTTTTTCTCGATTTCGCCAAAAAAAAAAATTGCTGGAAAAAGTCTAAAGAAAAACTTCCTTTCGGGCGCTATCATAGTTTTTATAATTTTAATTTTTATAAAATGTTAATTACAGCTTTCAAAATTTCTAAAAATTTTACTTAGTTTAACGTGTTGGCCGAATTGTTATTTCAATTTTGTACCGAAAAAAAAATTGTTGAAAAAAGTCGTAAGAAGAACTTTCTTCTAAACGCTAACATAATTTTTGCAATTATAATTTTTATAAAATTTGTATAATTTTCAACACTTTGGAAAACATTTTGGCGTTTCGATTTTCGACCTAAAAATCTTGCTGAAAATAATTTTAGAGAAAACCTCCGCCCAGGCACTAAAAACATTTTCGATTTTCGATTTTGTACCGAAAACAATTTTTGAAAAAATCTTAAAAATCTTATCTTAAACATAATTTCTGCAATTTGAATATCTATAAAATTTTATATAATTTTTAACACTTTTATTCTGTACCTAAAAAACTTGTAGAAAATAGTCTCAGAAAAAATCTCCGCTCAGGCATTAAAAAATTTCCATTTTGCTTTTTATAAAATTTTGATTTCATCATTTAAAAGTTTGGAAAATTCTACGTAATTAATTAATTAATAATTATATTATTTAACCGAATTTGCCGACTGAGAAAACATTCCTTCAGGCGCTAATGGGTTAAGCAAACTACATCCAAGTGGAATGGACAAGTCAATTAAAATCGAATAGCAACACAAAACAATGTATACAAATTTAAAACAAAAATAATAACAAGAAGGTTAGGTTAGGTTGCGGTGGCTGCCTCTATAAGAGACACACTCGGAGGCCTGAAAGGCCCATTGTGATACCACATATTTCACCCGTTTTTGAACTTTGTATGCAACACTGTTTTGCCAACATATGTTACAGCACACATTTCAAGCGGATGGGGAAAGGGGGGGAGGGGACCTACAGTTTAACGCCGAATCCGAACGGCGATTGGCAATTTTTTTTCGTTCACACTTGGAGGTTTTTGCCATTGCCTGCCAAGAGCGCACTTGTGTGATTCTTGTAATTCTCATTCCCTTCATGTGGATAGCGATAGAAGTAGATGAGTTGTGATTCTTGTAATTCTCATTCCCTTCATGTAGATAGCCATAGAAGTAGATGAGTTGTTCACCGGCCCGAGCCAGGAATCGAACCTGGAGCCTTTGGTATGAGGAGCCAGCGTGCTACCCGCTTGACTATCGAGGCCGACATAATAACAAGAATAATAATAACAAGAAACGTGAAGTACAAACCGAATCTTAAACCAGGATTTCATGCAAATTTCCTACGAAAGCTTTGGAATGAGATGCCAATTCCTTCTGCAATGAGCCTTTAACAATTTTCTGCCTCGATGGGCGCAATTAAATTTTGATAACAATAGCAGCAGCAACAACAACAACAAAAATCGAATTATTTAATTTGTACGCGATGGCGCCGGCGCTACAAATCGTTAAATCGCCGGAATGTTGGCAGTTGTTAGCGGCAACAAAACAAACATCAACAACTCCAATCACAACAGCAACAACAACAACAAGCATTGGCCAAGTGTTGCTTTTCATTGGCGCGCGCGATAATTGAAATGCGTTGCGCGTTTTATTGGCACCTCTCCTCAACTAAATGTTTTCCATTATTTTTTTTATTTCTTAGTCAAGAAATTAACGAGCGGCGCATAGCGAAATTAATTGCGCCATCGAAAGGGCAACAACAAAACAACAAAACGTCCTTAAATTGAATACAAAAATAGCCATCGAAATCGAAATTAAAATCGAAATGTTTCAGACGTTTTTCGTGAACGTTAAAGTTGAACCCTTATCGAAAAATTGGCTAATCGTCTGTGAACTTGCAGCAAAATGCTTTGGCTGCGCACAAGTGAATCACCGAAAAAGGGTTCCAACTTGAAAGCAGCCAACTCGGCGCTTTGCATGCAACACACAGCGGTCTGGGCGGCGCTGTCAACGCTCAAATCATTCACGTTCGTTCAAAGTTCGTTCACGCCTTCAACCCGGGAGATTCAATTATGTTGGCCGACCAGCCGTTTTGTGGCTTTTCTGTGGAAATTGAAAAACTAATTGATTTTCTCGAAAGTTTTCACCCAGCCGCCGCTGTCGCCGCATTGGACTATTGGGATGCTTCGGCCAAACATTTTGACACATTGCGGCGCGCTGCCTTTGATTCGAATTCTGCGGCGCGCTGGCAATAAATTAATTACTTTATTTTGTTAGCCGCAGGACGCCGCCGCCGTGGCGAGCGCATCGAAGGTAGTCGGCGCCAGTGTCGGCCTGGCGCCCAGCGCGCTGACGCTTCACGTCCAAATAATAAATCAAAATAATCACAACAAAGCGCTATGTTGTGTGATTCCCGATAATTGATTCGCACTGCAAGTGTACTCGCACTGAACAATGGCGGACGGACAGCTGCGGCCCGCTTTAGGTGGCAAATCGAAATATTTATTAGCGACCACACCTTGGCGCTGAGATATTTCAACACATTCAGAGAATGAATGCAGCTTATTGATGGAAAATTTCAACAGGAATTAAAATAAATTTGTGGAAAATGTTTTCCATATGAATGTTGCTTGTCTGTGTTACTTTTTTCCGTATTGCAGTTGAGTGCAATTTACTGTGACATTTCGAGTGGCACAAGTGTGCTGTTCAAACATGGAGCAACACACTTCAACAACGTTTACAAATTGCTCACATTTCTTATCACATTTCTATTCGATTGGTGCAATATTTGTTGCACCAACTTCGATTTCCGGTTGGCATTGGAGTCGAGCAATCGTTGAGTGATTGCTGAAATATTTGAGGCAATGTGTGTTCTCAAAAAATATAAATATTTAAATAGGAAAAGGAAGCAAATATTATGGCCATTGCTGCTGGTATGTGAACCCATATCAGTCAATTCTGCAAAGGTGGCGTTCTGTGTTAAAGTAAACAGGATTTTCGAAAAGGAGTAATTTCTGATGGCGCCATCTGTCAGTGACTTTTCCGAATTTCAGTCAAAATTTCATGGCATTTAGTTCACTGGGGCGGATTTATGGCGTCTAAAGTGACAGAATGTATGTGTCATGATGGAATAAACAAGGTGAAGCAAGTAGATGACATACCCTTATTTTGACAAGAGAACTTTTGAAAAACTGACATTTCCCAAAAAATTTTCTCAAAACATGAAAGTCCTCTTCTTTGTTCGCATTAATCCACTTATGCCTGATGTTTCAAAAAATCAATTTCTTTATTATTGCAGTGCTTTGCTGAAAATTCTTTGTTAGAAAAAGCTTCTGTCGATTAACGTCTTATATCATTTTTTTCAGCGATGCAGATAGTGTCTGTGGGTAACGCCCAGGCTCCTGTTAGAAGCTATAGTTAAGAGTCCGCATTATCTGTCATCTTAGGAGACCGAGTCGCTGATGTAAGAGCCAAGTTGAAAACGCCCCATCATCTCTTGAGACTGTCTCCGATGGAACAAGTTCAGGACACCCCAATCACCTTTTGGGACCGTCTCTCTGGTGGAAGTACCAAGTTGACGCTCTAATATCTCTTGGACAGTTGAGAACGCCCCAATCATCTCTTGAGACAGTGTTTCCATTGGAAGGATCTCAATCATCTCAAGCAGCCCAATTACCTCTTAGGACCGTGTCTCCGATGGAAGGACCAAGTTCAGAACGCCAAAATCACCTCTTGGGACCGTCTCTCTGCTGGAAGGACCAAGTTAAGGACACCTCATCATGTCTTGGAACGTTATCTCCGGTGAAAGGACCAAATTGAGGACGCCTCATCATCTCTTCAGACAGTGTTTCCATTGGAAGGATCTTAATCATCTCAAAGAGCCCAATCACATCTTGGGACCATGTCTTCGGTGAAAGAACCAAGTTGACAACGACCCATTATCTCTTGTGAACGCGTCTCCGGTGAAAGGATTAAGTGGAAGACACCCTATCATGTCTTCAGTGGAAGGAAAAACTTCAAAATGCCCCAATCATCTCTTCAAAAAGTGTCTCCGGTTGAAAGACCAAGTTGAGGACAACCGAATCATCTCTCCAGACCGTGTTTCCGATTGAAGGTCCAAGTTAAGAACGACCTATTATCTCTTGTGATTGCGTCTCTGGTGGAAGGATTAAGTGGAAGACAAGTGGAAGAGACCATGTCTTCAGTGGAAGGAAAAACTTCAAAATGCCCCAATTATCTCTTCAAGCAGTATCTCCGGTGGAAGGACCAAGTTGAGGACGACCGAATCATCACTTCAGACCGTGTCTCCGATAGAAGGACCAAGTTGAGAACACCCCATCATCTCTTCGGACAGTGCCTCCAGCGGTAAGACCAACTTGAGGACACCCTAGCATCTCTTGTGATCGCGTCTCCGGTGGAAAGATTAAGTTGAGGACGTCCCATCATCTCTTAAGACTGTGTCTTCAGTGGAAGGACAAAGTTTAAAACACCCCTATCATCTCTTCAGACAGTGTCTCCGGTGGAAGAACCAAGTTGAGGACGCTCTAATATCTCTCGGGACCGTGACCCGATAACGGGTTGTTATGGCCAGTTGAATAAGTATTAGCCAAGTTTGAAATCAATAAGCACATTTTTCTTCGCCTCACTCCCCAAACAAATTTGACTCCTTGGACTCGCTTCCTATTCAAATTTAATGTTTCGTTCTGCCTCTGCATTTTGGACTGAGCGATGATAAATTAGTCCATCAGTGAGCCAACACAAACCATTACTATATATGTTGATATATAAAAGAAATAATAACAACGCAAAAGTCAAAAGAAAACGTCAACTGTGAACAATTTGAATACAAATTTTTACCATTCCACCAAATATTTTAGTTAGTTTGTCAAAGTCAACAACTAAAATGTTAAAGTCAACAGCGAAAAAACTTGAAAACAATTCCAATTAAAGTAATTAATAGATATTAACAACAATTGTCATTTTGTTTGTAGAAAATTATTATTGCAGCGGTGCGCGTCTTGCGTCAGCTGCCTCCGATAAAAGTATCTGTCTGTCTGTCTGGCTGTGTTTGTTTAGTGCCGAAAATGCCACAAACCCGATAACTGTCGCTGGACAGCGCTTCGATCGATAATCCCAGTTGGAATGCGGCGTCGCTCGAGTGTGCGTGTGTCCGGCAGGCGTCAGCTGGCACTTCACGACTCCTGCACAAACAAACTGCTGTCCAAACAGAAAACTTCGAAATGCCCACAACAACAACAGCCAATTTATGTAAATAGAGAAAATACCAGGAAATTAAAAAAGTCAAAAATTTATGATGAATTACAAGTTCACTGCATGCACAGACTGACAGCAGTTGTTTGCCGTCAAGAATGAATATTTTCCGGACTGGACATCAGCGACCGAGTGCGACGAGCCGGCGAGCGATTATCGAAACGCTGGGTGCGGCCGCCAAGTTGCCGTGTTTACTGACGGCCCAGCGGCGATTGTTGTGTTTGAAATTAGTTTGTTGACATGAACAAGTAAACAGCCGCAAAATGTGAGAATCGAAAATAGAAAATCGAGAAGCAACAACGCATGTAGACACACAAATTTCGCTGCATGTACGACACGTTGCTGCCGTGCGAGATCGAGAGCCGCGGTTGGCCGCGAAGTAGGAAGTGGCCGGCAATGATCGAGAATGCGGTCGGGCACTTGTTGCCGCTAATCCGGGGCGTTCTGACGCGCAGCACGACCGACTTTGTGTAAATAGTCTAATCAGTGCGATGTCGTAAGACGATAAAACGCGCTGCGCTCGGAGATTTCAGCTGCACTGCACTAATTGAAAGTGCAACAAAATTGGAAATTGTCGCATTTTTATGGGCTTTGCTTTAGTGTAATTCGTGACTTTCGCGGCGCGATCGGGCTTTGGGCGTTTTATGAGCCAACCAGATGCGTTAATTAAAGTTGCCCATTCCAATACCGGGAAATTGAAATCAATTAAATGTTGGTGATAATTTTATTGGTGGCTTTATGGCGGCATTAGTCGATTAAATCCGAACAGCTTAAGGCTCAAATGGCGGCTGGTTTTTTTGAAAGTTCAGTTAATGAGATTTTGAGTAAACTTTGTATGAGGTATGGAAATTTGAAAGATGATTGTTTCCTACTAGTTGGCAAATTTCCATAGCTAAATGTTGAGGATAATGTGTAATGTGACCCTGAAGTATTGAAGACAACAAACCCTAAACTCCTTTACTCTATGATTGACAGCACTTTGTCTTTTTTTAATAAAAACCCATTCATTCTTCTAGGCAAATCTTCTCAATCTTTCTGTCATTGTAAACGTTGGATTTGGCTGTCATTTTCTGTCCACATTTTTCCATGCAAACCATTTTCACGCTTGATTTCATAATTGAAAATGCTTCCCTTTGCAATAAAAACAAAAACAAATGTTGTGTTTTTTCGTTTCATTTTTGTCAAATTCAATTTCCACCAACTATGTATAAAACATTCATCACAAAGTGCCAGAAATCAGCAAATTTCCAATGCAAAACCGTGAAGCTTTAATATCAAATTCATGACAACCTTCAACAACAACAACAACAATAAGCACAAATAAGAATAACAAACAAACAAACAAAAAACTCATAATAATCATAAAAACGAAAAAAAAAACCAAAACAACAACAAGAAGAACAACTGTGGCAGCACCAAACAAAAGTGTCACCAAACGTCAAAAAGTAACGCAACTGACATGCGATGACAAAAGCAATTCAACGCTTGGCACTTTTTTTCTCTCGAACCATCACTGCCACCACTGCCACCGCCACACAACACCAGCACAATTTCACAAAATTGAAGAATGGCAAAGTGAAATGCCAAGTTGTGTGTACGCACTGCGGTCTTTATGTGCGTGTGTGTGTCTTTGTAATTCCAATTGTTTTGAAATAAGAAATGAAGAAAAAAAACACACAACACACGCACTGTTGCACTTCGCCCGCACTGCCTGCTTCCCTCCGCCCCCCAACAAATCGGAGCTGCCCGTTGTGCCACACGCCGCTTGGCAGGCTGCCTCCCTGCTTGGTTGCCACTCGCACATGCAGCAAGTGCCAAGCGCACCATTGCATGGCTTCTTGACGGTGTTGTGCTGAATTTTTGACACAAGAAGGATTGAAATTTCAGATCGAAATGTACATTTTGCAACTGACAACGTTCCAAGTTGGCTCATTAGTAATCGAACTGGTACTGGAATCATTGTTTACATTAGTATTATGATTTTTTAAATATCCTTTTACAGTTGTTTCGGGTTGTTCGGATTTATTAATTTTCTTCATTGATTTGTAGAGAAAGTAAGAGCGAGAGGGCACTTTTGTACGTAACTATGTATTTAGAGTAGCTGCGGGATGTTTTACATTAATTATATTGATTTTTTTAAATTGATTCGTTTGATGAGTCCATTTTTACACAAAAGTACTCAATACGTGTCAGTGAAATTTCTCGAACAATATAAAATCTGCCTTCTTAAGCCACTACTATTTTAACTGCTTGTCTACAGTAAAGAACTAGAAATATAGGTAAACAAACTCTTCTCTAAAAGTACTAAAAATATTTATCTACATCAGCCTTTCAGCACTTTGACATTTACTCATATCTTGATTGTTTTATCTGCATTTTTACATTGTCTACTCGTCAACATTGCCTTCTCTTTTCTCCGTCCACTTATTGCTTACTACCTACTTGAATATCGCATCGCACCATGATTTACTTGACAATTTTGTCCACCTACTCGTTACTTTAACTATTTGAGGTTTTTTTTCATCTAGTCGTTACTGCATATTTTCTACATTCTAACATTATTTACATGACAGTTTTGTTTGTTAAACATTCTCTATCTACTCGTTACTTAATTTATCTACGTGAATTTTTGTGTACAATTGTTATACGAAATTTTTATTTATCTACTCCACCTTATTTATCTACGTGCATTTTTATATTACTTCCAGGAAAGTTTTCTCCACCTACTCGTTACTTAACTTTGCAGGCAACATTACTTTATGAACTTTTTCCATACACAAGTTACGTAATGTTCTCTACATGCATTTTTACATTATTTACTTGACTTGACTTGAATTTTCTTCATTTACTCGTTACATTCTATTGTCTACTTGATAATTAACTTCATCTACTAATGATTTAATGTTGTCTACGTGCATCTTGGTTTATTTACTTGACAAATTCCAACTACTTGTTGGTAAATTTTTTCATCTACTCATTACTTGTTGTCTCAACTTTGCATTATTCAACTGTCTATTGTATTTATTTATACTCTTTGTGTAATGTTGTCTACATGAAGTTTGACTTATTTACTTGATAATTTTCTACATCTACTCTTTGCTTAATTTTCTCTAAACAAATTTTTACATTATTTACTTGAAAATTTGCTTAATTTACTCATTACATTCTATTGTCTACTTGATAATTAACTTCATCTACTCATGACTTAATGTTGTCTACATGCATCTTGATTTATTTACTTGAAAATTTTCTTCACCGACTCGTTACATTCTATTGTCTGCTTGATAATTAAATTCATGTACTCATGATTTTATGTTGTCTACATGCATCCTGATTTATTTACTTGCAAATTTTCAACTACTTTACTCTTTACTTGTTGTCTACATGCAACTTCATATTGTCAAACTCTTTATTTTATTCATTTCTAATCTGTGTCTGATGTTGTCTACATGAATCTTGACTTATTTACTTGAACATTTTCTTCATCCACTCGTTACATTCTTTTGTCTTCATCTACTTCAACTTCTGAGGATTTGATGTTGTCTACGTGCATCCTGATTTATTTACTTGAAAATTTTCTTCATCCACTCGTTACATTCTTTTGTCTTTTCTACTTCATCTACTCATGATTTGATGTTGTCAACGTGCATCCTGATTTTTTTACTTGAAAATTTTCAACTACTTGTTGAATAATTTTCTTCATCTACTCATTACTTGTTGTCTACATGCAACTTTTTATTAATTAATTAAGTTAAGTGACAATTGTTTTCATCGACTCTTCTTCTTGTCTACATGCATCTTGACTTATTTATGTTTTTCCTTTCTAGTTAGTTTCTTAATTTTATTACTTGTGCCATATTGTCCTGTAAAATTATCCTCCTGAGCATTTTCTCTATCCACTCGTTTCATAATAATTTTCTACATGTCACTCTTCATTGTCTACACGATTGCAAACCATTTGCCATTGCAACAAGTAGACAACCGATTAATCAAAAAACCATTTCCCAACGCCATCAACCGAAATGGTGGCAGCCCTGGGGCCACAGAAAAAAGGGCTCCAACGGGAATGCGGAAAAGTGTGTGGTGTGGCGAGAGGGGAACGAGAGTGGCAAAACAATTGCGCACACTTGTCAATGTGTGTTGCGTTTGACACTTGCTGCGTCGTGTTTATAAACAATGCTGCGCATTCCATTTTTGCTGCGCATCCCTTTTATGCCGCCGTCTTCCGTTGGCAATTTGACGCCCGCACTTTCCTGCTGCTCGTTGCTCTACTTTTAGTCCCTTTTGGCACTTGTGCTATTGTTGTTGTTGTTATGTATTGCTTAGTAGTTTATTTTATTTTCACTTGTTTTGTGTTGTTGTTATTATTATTCTTGCTGTTGTTTTGCATAAAAATGCCAACTTCTAAGATTTCTTTTCTTGGAATTTTTTACATATAAAATTTATTTATACGCGCATTTTGGGTTGATTTACTTTTCATGCCGGCAATAAAACAATTGTTTGGAATTCTTTGCGCTCCTGTTTTGTGGCCCCTCGCCCCTGCTGCATCCTGCTGCGGCGCATTTTTTCCGTTTGTACGTTTTCTCGACAGCGAATAGCAAAAATGGTTCGAGTGCTGCTGCTGCCGGTTACTTTTCGCAGCCAGTGTGGCAACATTGCAGCCGAATGCGAACGCCAGCGCCTTGACGGGTTGGCCGCTCGTCGGCCTGTCACCGCCGCTGCGTATCGCATTTCACTTGACAGTTGACAGGCTGTAGAAAGCGCCGGAGCCGTAGCGGAGGGAGCAATCGGGCCAACCGGTGTTGTTGTTGTTGTTGTTAGTGTTGAAACGTAAGAAGTTCACTTGTAGTTTGCCGCGATTTTCTTTGTGCGTTTTATTTACTTGAATATTTTCTACTTTGAGAGATTTAAACGGAAATTCTTGATTGTCTTTCGGCTTTCACACAGACACATACATTCTTACATACACACACATACATACATATCTATTAATAAGCAGGTAAAAGGAGGCGCAACAAAATGGTTTGCGCAATTTGTGGAATTCCATTACCATGTTGACTGTTATCCTGGCACAATCGAAAAGATTTAGAAGGGGACAGCGGCGACATCTTACCTGGAATAGAAGAAGAAAACTAATTTCAATAGAATTCGATATTTTTCTATGATAAAATGTGTGCTTTAGTTATAAAAGGTTAAAGAATGCGGATGTGAACCTCGCGGTTCGAAAAACGTTCAGGACGCACGCTGATCTCAGGGAGCGAGAAAGCGAGAGAAAAGCTTACAATGGTTGAACTATATAAACCAAGGCTGTGAATTAGTTCCGAACTGAAACGATTTTGAACCAGATCTAAGGGTTTTGTAGGCTCTCCGACTAGAAGTAAGACAGATCACAGACAGACCCAGACAGCCACTTTAACGTCTGAAGCATTTTGGACCTTTAAACCAAAGCTCTAATAAAATGTTAAATTGAACCGGGTTTGAATCAAAACAACTTGATTTTTTGGTCCTTTGAACAGAACCAAAAATTGAACTAATAAAGTTTTACAGCAAAACTTTAACCTTTGTATCTTTCATTCCATTTCGGAGTCGATCCATTGGTCCAAGAGTGATTAGAACTCACAGTTCATGAACTGAAACAATGATTTCAAATAATCTTGAACCACTGCACCAAAGCACTTTGCAAATGTTTGTGGTTCACAGCGCTGATTCAAACTATTCAATAGATAATTGAAAATTCGTTATTTTGTTAGATTAAATAAAAAATTCATTAAAAAATCCAATTAAATCTTAGATCCTAAAGTGTTTACTGCTTCAAGATTTCAAATAAATCATCACCTAGTTGGCGACTTATTGAATTTAGACTTCAGAATTGCAGATATCTATTCCAAAAAAATGTTATTCGATCTTTTTTGTTGTTCTAAACGTCAGGAGAGATGATGTTCGCAGTATTCCCGACTATGAATTAGCCAAAGTTTTCATGATGGAAAAGACGAATCGAAGAAAATCGGCAGGTGGACCACTAAGGCTATGGTTGGCCAACTGCATCGAACGATTCATAAGAGAGAAATACTTTTTTTTTATAATTAAGAAGAATTAAACATTTGTGCCATCAAAACCGCATCACTAATGGGATTACCCAATATTTTTTAATTTCCCACACAAACAGTAAATAAAACCGACTACAAAAGATGCTCTCGCCGCCCAAAACTGGTCCGCAATTTGCTCCAGTCCAATGCCAAATTTCCCAAAGTCCCCGAACACAGCCAACTGTGGTCCCAATGCGACATTGGTCTCTCACCGCGAACAGACAATTCCAGTCACTGTTTTTCCCATTGCAGATTTTTCCCAACAAAAAGTCATAGAACAAAACATCAAATTTTGCAATATGGGCGAGTGTAAGCAAAAACAACAACAACAACAATAACTCAAAACCTAAAACCGCGTTCTAATTTATGAAACTGGGTCGTGGCGCTGCTGCATAATTTCTAACAATAGCGAAATTCAGGTTAACAATTGACGCGTTTTTTGGATCGATGAGGCGAAAGTCGCACATACACATACATGAATATCTATGTGTGTGTGTGTGTGTTGATGTGCGCGTATCCGTGCGGCGCACAAAAGCTTGAAAATTGCCAAATGTAATGAAATGCAAAAATATGCATGAAAGCAGCGGCTGCGGCGTAGGAAACTTGAGGGTGTGGAATTTATGGACGCACAAAAAATGCAGTTTTATTAAAAAAGATGTGCGCGCTTTAGACGGAAGTGAAACGCTTAAAACGCATAAGCGGATTGCAAGAGCACGAAAACGTTTAGAAGTTTTGTGCGAATTTATAAATGAAAATGGCAGAGTTTAGTGATACTTAAAGAACGAAAGTGACAGAGAGACAGAGAGTTTGGTGAGGATTTGTAGAGAATTTTCAGTTGAAGAAAGGGGAGAAAAACGATTGGGTTCAATAGGAAAAATCTATTAAAGCTGTAAAAACTCATAAAGTAGCTCAGTTGCAGAAAAACATTCAAAAACGTTAGAAGTTTGTTAGGATTTTGGGAAAGTCACAGACTCTATTTAAACTTTTATAGCCAAAAAGGAATCTCATAAACTAAAGATTAAAATAGAAAGGAGTTGGTTCATATTTAAAGCCGGAGAAGTAAATACTAAGGACTCAGATCGAATGGAACGAGTTTATTTTTTATAGTCAGCAAAAGTCTCATAAAAGACGGAATGATTAGAATCGAAAGGAGTTGCTGAATTTTTTATAGCCCGAAAAAGTCTCATAAAAGACTGAAAGATGGAATGGAGTTACTGTTGATAGCCAGACATGGTCTCACACTAGTCTAAAGAAAAAAGGTCGAAGGAAGTTAGTTGTTTTTTTTTTTTATAGCTAGAGAAAGTTCCATCAAGGACGGAATGATTAGGATGGAAAGACTTTAATTAATTTTTTTACAGAAAGGAGGAATAGATAGTCCTACAAAAAACTTAAGGACTAAGATCGAAAGGAATGAGTTTCTTTTTATAGAGAGATAAAGTCTCATAAAGGACTGAAAGAATAAGGTGGGATAAAGTTACTGTTGATAAAAGAGAAGGTCTCACGAAAGTCTAAAGAATAAAGTTCGAAAGGACTTAGTTGCTTTTTTATACCCAAAAAAATGTCATATGCATTCCGCATTATTAAAAAATATTGAGAGTATTTATAAACATTATTCAAAAGGTTAGTAGGAAGAAAAGAAAATAAATGCTCTTAAAAAAATTTTAAGGTAAAATGTGGTTTTTATCAATGAATGAAACTTTAAGAAGGCCTAATGATTCAGCTCATAGAAAGATGTCAGTTAAAAGGTTAACAATGTAATTTGATTCAGCAAAAATTGTCTTAAAAGATAATGGTTAATAGATTATTATTCCAAAAACCAAGAATTGAAAGCAAACATGCGGAAAACATTTTGTTAGATGCTTTGTTGCAATAGGAAGAAGAAATGTTGTCTTTGAATTATTTAGTTTAAAAAGAGGGCAAGAAGAAACTTTGTTTTGTTTATAAACGCAACATTTTTTCAACATTATCCAACTTAATGTTTTTTCTGAAGGACTTTTCCTTAAAAATTTTGATAGATCATTCACAAGAGGCGAAAATTAGTTAAAACTTGCTGACCACATTAAAAGAATCAGTAATAAATATTAATATTTTGGCATTATGCAGCGCAGAAGTGGCATCTTTTGACAGCAGATATAGTTTTCAAAGAGATAATCCCTGACAATTGCGACTTTAAATCATGAGAAAGTCCAGAAAAAGTATTTTAAAAGTCTACGGAATGATAATTGGGACTTCTAGCAAGAAAGAAGAGTCTCTTCAAAACCGAAATGCCGAATCTTTTGACTTCAGAGAAAACTTTAAGGGGCCCGAACACTGTAAACTGCGATTTTTCATATGTTTTTTATTTTATTTATTAAAAAAAAACGGACGTTCCGATTTACATGCAACTTTACACATATGTTAATAAATGTTTAAATTACCTTTTTTACTACCTTTTTTAATTCGATTTGCCCCTTTCAAAACTTAAAACGCGATTATCTCGAAACCATGTTTTTTGACCGCGTTGACAGCATAACTGAAAAAGTTTTTATCCGATCGACCTGATTCAAATTGCATTCTATTCGGGAATAGTGTCGCTTCTGCTCGACGTAGCCGTTTTTCGATATATGCCAAACTTTTTTTTTTATAAATAATTTAGTGCAAAATTTTACGCGAAAAAAAAAACTTTTTCTTCAAACAGCCGTCATTTTTTTTCTAATCAATATTTTTAAAATCCCCTACGTCAAACAGTAGCCAGTAATGTATATTTCAAGAATCTTTTTTGTTTTTTGCTCTAGGAGGCTCCGTTATGCTGATTTGCTGTCAACGCGACAAGGGTCATTTTAAAAAGACGACATTTTGGATCAGCTACAGAATACAAACATGGCCACCAAAAAAAAAAAAAAATTGTTTTCGATAATCTAAACATTTATTAACATATGTGTAAAGTTTCATGTAAATCGGAACGTCCGTTTTTTTTTAATAAATAAAATAAAAAACATATGAAAAATCGCAGTTTACAGTGTTCGGGCCCCTTAATGGGAACTGGATTTCGCATTAATAGAAAAATAAAAACTTATAGGATAAGGAAGAAAATATAGAAGCAGAGAGTGGAATGATTTTTATAAATGATTTATACTCGTGCCATGATTTTAAAATATTTATTAAAATATTTTTTTATTATAATTTTGGAATTTGTTTCAGATGAAACTTTAATGGGAAACTGTTTCTTGCTTTGATAGATAAATAAAGATGTATGGGGGAAAGAATAAGATGTAAAAGTAGAGGAGACGATATTTGACTACTGGACTGGGGAAGTATTCTAATCTTTTTAAAACCTAAATCTTTTGACTTTCAGAGCAAACTTTAATGGGAAGCTAATGTGAAACTGATAGAGTAAAAAGAAAGAAAGTGTAGTTTTTTTCGCTAGAGAAGTGAGGAAGATTCGTCTTTATAGCTAGACAAAGTCTTCCAAAGGGCTTCTGGCTTATAATTGAAGATTCAAGACCGGACCGGAAAGTATTAAAGTCTTTTCGAAACCTAAATGACAAATCTTTTGACTTTCAAATGCATTTTTAATGGGAACTGAAACTTTGATAGAAAAATTAAGAAGTAGGGGAAAGAAGAGAATGGAAAAGTAGAGGAGACAATTCTGGACCACTGGATGATAACTGCAACTTCAAGTCAGGACTTTGAAATACTTAAGTCTTTTCAAAGCCTTAATGTCGAATCATTTGTTTGACTTTCAGATCAAACTTTAATGCAAAATTGTGTTTGACTTCCAAAGAAAAATTAGATGTAATGCATTTTTTTTTAGTCTAAAATAATCCACACCCACATACATACAGTTTAAGTGCCCCAAATTTATTTGCATCGGCCAATTTGCACAGATTTTCAATCACGTCATTTATTTTGGTCTCCATTTTCATTGCCATATGGAACGTTTCTAAATTTGTAAATTTATTTCCAATCACGTTGTATGTAAGAATGCCAAAACATGCGTAGGCGTTGCCGGATTTAAGTAATTTCGCGCTAATATATGATAAATTGCAATTCTTGCGGGCAAAATGCGAGCAACGACGAGCACGACGACAACAACACTTTGGCGCATTTTTACTGCGTTTCAGCGCGGTTCCGGTGGGCAGGAAAGCTGTGTCGCACTGGAGGCAGCCAAATCGATCATTAACATCGACTGCCGCATGTACTGGCAGTTGTTGTCGCTGCCGCGGGCCGACAACATGGGCGCTGGGGGGCGGGGAAAAGCAATAATGTCACTTGACATCCTACCGTCTGACAGCTTTGACTGCGGCGGCGAACCTATAAATACCTCAGCGCACACGTAAATATTTCACTGGCACTTTTCGACGTTGGCGCTGTGGCTGGAGCAGTGGCAGTGGCGACGGGGCCGGACGCGATTGGAAGCTATGGCAAAGCTATTTCGGTATTTTCGAACTGGGAAAAATGTCGCGGGAATGCGCCGACCGTTAATAAAGTTGAAGGAAAACACTGGCAAATTGTTGTTGTTGCTTTCGGTCGAAACTTTCAAGTTGATCTTTACAAATCGGAGTGAGGAACGCATTCAAACAACATCACACAACACCAAAAATTCATCATTTCGCTGGCAAAACATTAACGCGCACTGCGACGCTGAAGTGGGCGGCGGGCGCGGAGCGTCGACAGCGAAAAAATTTGAGGAAAATGTGGAGCGGATGCGGATCGAATGAAATGAAGCCATTTGCTCATTTTTCGTGCCTGTTTTGTTTTCTTTTCGGCGCTTCTATGACGGCAACTGACACAAAAGTGAAACGTAATGAAGTGGACGCGGGTCGCGTAGGCCATCGAATTAGTAGCTTGTTCCCAAATGTTGTTGCTGTTGCTGTTTGTATTCAAACAGAGAGAAAACACTTTTTAATAAAAAGAAAAATTAAAAGAAAAAGCAAAAAGCAATGAACATACAGGAGCGACGTGCAGCATTTAAGGAATTTTTTGAACAGACAACAACACCAACAACAATGCGGTGCATTGAGCTTGAAAATTGTAAATTTTTTCTTAAACTACAACAACGTGATTTTTTGTGTGAAAAGCATCGTGCAAGTTAAAGTTTTTGAACAACAACAACAACAACAACAACAAACCAATACTTCAAACACAACAAGATGTGCCCCAAAGCTGCATACACATTTTTTCTTTTTTTCGCCCCAATAGTCAATAACAACAACCACAACTATGTATTTGTTGTTGTTTTTTGCTTTGTGTTTTGATTGTCAGCATTATGTGGGCGTTTAGTTTGAATGTTGAAGCAAGGAACTCGAGCGGATTTTGCGCCAACACTCACACACACACACACACACACATAGACACATAAAATTTTAAGATTTGAGTGGCGGCACGTACCAGTAGCCAATTAAATTGACAAATGCTGCTCATTTTCGTCAGGTCATAGCCACTTGATTAATTTCACATTTTATTGCCACTTAGTCGTCGTCGAAGTGACGCCGAGGTGGCGAACAGGGGCACACAAACGCTGGCGGCAAGGCCCAATTAATAAAAGGCTTCAAAACTAAAGTCATTAACTCGAATGCGGAAAATGGGCCAAGTGAGTGGAATTTTAAAATTTATGCGCCGATAGAGGCATTTCCGACTGCTGTAGGGAGGTGAAGAGAGAGACGGCTGGTTTGAGGCATTAAAAAATAGCTGAAAATTCAATGAAAATTTGATTTGATAGAAAATTCCGGCCATTTTTTATTTGAGCATGATTATAAAAATACGAAAAAAACAACTAGCTTTATGAGTTGTTTTAAGACAGAAACTTGAACATGGTTTGGCCATGTCTTTCATATGGAGTACAGGACATAAGATGTTAGATGGAACAAGAACAGCAAATTATGAAAAACCTATTTTTCATAGGATCTTTTTTGATTGATCCTTGGTGTTTTTGTAATGAATCATGAATAATTCCAAGAAATTATTATTATTCTATTACAGCTCATGGCTTGCAAAAGATGGGCATTACTGAGTCGGATAAGTGCAGGAAATGCAAAAACAAAAATATTCTATGGAAACCATGGAGCATATTCTATGCTCTTGTTCGACTCATTCAAGACTGAGCCTTACCCACTTAGGGGTCCCGATCTAGTCGCTGTTGAACTTCGCTTGGAACCTTGACATTCTCAACGATCATTTTTACATCGATTCACAACACTAAGGACCTCTAACTTGCACCACTAGGGACTCAATATTGTCTATGAGTGGCCGACTTGGACAGCTAGCTGATTTTATCTGTTAAGTGACCTATTTGTCTTCTTCTTCTTGCAAACTATGAAACGCCTGAGATCTTTAAATTTATGATATTTTTTGTAGGTAGGAACACACTTTTATTTGAGCTGCGTTTACTGCCTCACACAGCCAAGTGGACCTCTAGTGCCCCAGATTGCTTGGAGGCGAACAATTGCAAAAATTTAAAAACTTTTAGAATTCAGAACTATTGCGACTCAAGTGAAAAAGTGGAGGTGGAGTAATATCCAACTTTCTCCTTTCCGAATTCCTCTCAATATATCAATTAGAATCCTTTAAGAAGTTCAGCAGATAGAAGTTCATAGTTCAGATTTGACTGCATTAATAAAACCTGACAAGAACCTGAACATCAAAAAATTATTCGATTTAAATCGGTTCCAAAAAAAAGTTTGCCAAAATCATTCTATGAGCTCTATTTCTTCTTCATTGCCACACCTTCTGAAGTCATAATAAGTTCATCAAATTCGATAGTTCGTTGTTATTGCGTTCATCAAACCAGAAAAGAACCTGAACACCAAAAACTTGGAGCAAAAGTGTTGCATCATTTATGGTTTTTCTTCATCACCACATCTTCTGCAGAGGGCAGAAACTCAACAGATTTGATAGATCAACTTCTAAACAGATAAGAACCCAACAAATTTGTCGTTCCCGTTCTATCTTCATCAAATTTCTGCAGAAAAAATATCAGCAGGTTCGATAGTTGAGGTTTTACTGTGTTAATCAAACCAAGAACCTGAACACCAAAAACTCAGAGTGAAAGTGTTTTATAATTTATGTTTTTTCTTCATTCCCAATCTTCCGCAGAGGGAAGAAGCTCATCAGATTTGACAGTTCAGCTTCTGAACAGAACTAAAATTTTTGTGTCGTTTCATCGACAGTATCAAATTTCTGCAGACAAGAGATCAACAGATTCTGGATTTCTGTATAGTATTTTATCATCTCCGTTTCTTCTTCACTACCCAATCTTCTCCGGACAGAAGTTTAGCAGATTCGGTTCAAAACCGATCAGAATAAAAAAATTGCAGCAAAAGCATTCCATGGGTTCTGTTTCTTCGTAATCGCCACACCTTCTGTAGACAAAATAAGTTCATCAAATGCAATAGTTCAGTTTTGATTGCGTTCATCAAACCAAAAAAGAACCTGAAGCCCAAAAACTTAGAGTGAAAGTGTTTTATCGTCTCCGTTTCTTCTGTATCACCACACCTGCTGCAGGCAGAATAAGTTCATCAGATTTGTTAGATCAGCTTCTGAACAGATTAGATTTGATAAGAACCAAAAATTGGAAGCAGAAGTGTATTATTTTAGTCTCTTCATCATCACACCTTTTACATATATCACAGACAGACTGAAGCAATTCAACGTATTCGATAGTTTAGCTTCTGAATCGATTAGAACCCAAAAAATTTTGACAAAATTATTCTATGGGCTCCGTTTCTTCTTCATCGCCACACCTTCTGCAAATAGAAGTTAAGCAGGTCCCTTAGTCCAGCTTCTTAATGGATTATACCACAAAAACCCGAAGTAGAAGTGTTCCATTGTCTCTGTTTCTTCATCATCACACCTTCTGCAGACAGAAACACTTCAACAGATTCGATTGTTCAACTTCAATTATAACCCAAAAAAATGGTAGCAAAAGTGATCTATCGCCTCTGTTTTTTTCTGCATCGTCTTTGTTTGTTTTTTTTTCTACTGAAGACACCATTAGCCGAGAAGTGACATTTTACGAGCATAAACGAAACTCCACACAAGAGAATCCAAGCAAACATGAAAACTCCCAGGAAGCACTGTCATCGTCATCAATCACATCTCATCTTCACATCAACCCAGTGTTCAAGCAATGAATTTTTAAATAATGTTGTCAGCAGCAAACATAACAAATAAAAATTCTTAAACACCGCAAACAAAAAATAACCCAAATTAAAGATCTCACAACAACATTTTTACATCTTTTTTAACCTTTTCACAAATCTCTTTTCTTTCATTTTCGATAGCAGCCCTGAAATCACTTAAGTCTGAATTTTAAATTTTTTATGTTGGTTTTTGTTGTGCTTTGCGCTCTTTTTAAGTGCTGCATCACTGCATCTATTGAATGCCACAGTATTATTATTATTTTTATTATTACATATAAAATGTTACACATTGGCGCGCGAGCAGCGGCAGCGGCAGCACAGAAATCATGATTAATGAGCGCCGAAATGTCCTGACGGCTTAGAAACCTAATGGGAAAAATACTTTCATTGAACACGCACTGAATGTCAGTGTCGGTTGACATATTAACAAAATACTTTTATGAAACACGACCGAAGGCGTAAACAAGAAGAAGATTTCACATTGCAACATGACAGGCGAGAATAGCGTAAAATTTCCTTTCTGGAATAATGAACATTTTTTGTGATATTTCAATAAAAGCCACAATTGAAACATGTGAGTAGAGGAAGAACTGTTCGAATTGTTTGCAAAATTGTTTCTTCGAATTTTCATGATGAATTAGTAGAAAAAAAATCAAAAGCGATTTTAATTTTGAGAAAAACCTGGTTTGGGTGTCCAAATAATGAGATGAGCCCATCACCGAACTGGCATCGAGTTACTATTATTTTCTATGACTTTTTATCTTCTATTCTATTGTTGCAATTTTCGCTGCCAATCGAATGTCCAACGTGACTTTTGCCATTCACCTTGAAATTTCAGCTCGACGCAGTTGGAGCTCTGCCTATCGCTGAGATCTGCACACTAAGCGGTGGAAAAGTTGCCAACAAATTGGCGAATTCGATATTCGGTATTGGCCATTAGTCGGCCGCTCATTAAAACGCGTTGCTCGGCGCAGCGCCTGCGGCCCGGCCGGGTAATTAAAACTTTTGCCTCGGCTGCGCATTGCGTAAGACAATTAAAATTGAATTTTATAGCAGCGAATGAGTACATTTTCAGCATAATAGGAAAACTTTTCCAAGCGTTAACCCCCCCACCGATAACGCGGCATATCGTCTTACAAACACTGGAATCGTTCGACAGGCGCGCAGACATACCAACAAAACAACCAACCAACCAACTAGCAAACAAGGTTAACGAGCATTTAGCAGTTTAGCCATTTGGCTTTTTGTAGTAATGCAACAACAACAACTACAGCAACAACAATCATTAAAATAACTAATCAGCATACATAAGTTCGAGCAGGTAAACAAACAACAACACCAGCAACAGCAACAACAATTGAACGAGGAAAGGTTTAATAAAAGTTTCTTGGCTAATTGAGCACAAGACACGAACGATGGCGAACGCCTGAAAGCATACTAAAAGTTTTGTTGTTGTGTGTTTCAAGGGTTTTGCTTTCTTTATATTGTGTATTGATTAACCCTGCAGCAACTAAGCGGAAGTGCTTAAAAGGATTTTGTTGACAGAAAAACAATTTAATTATTTTAAGCCCATCGAAAATTAAACATTTTTTGGGAATATTGGCAACAAAAATTTTGGGTATGCATGAAGCAGAAAGGGTGATTTTTAATGAAATAAAATTTATAAAAAATATACAGATCAATGCGTGGTTCATTGGTTCATCTTTTGAATGGGTCTTCACAAAAGTGGTTTTTGTTGCATGGTGTTGTTAGTGGTTGAACTTAATGGGAATCGAAACATGGAAAATCTGTTGGCCACGTTTAGAAAGACTGTTCTCTACAACTAAATTGAATCAGAACATTCTAAAAGACATTTAACGTTTAGAACCTGAAGTTTAAAAATATTGAATGATCTGATTGCCTGATTTGTATTGCGAGGAGTTGCAGTTACCATTCCTTCCAGATTTTGAAAAATCTCCACCTGAAAAGTTTGTTCTTTAACAGTTAGGAGACATTGCTGTCATAAGAAACCAAAAACCGTGACAGTTTCCTATCTTTTCTATGGTTTCATTTTATAAACCACAGTATGAAGACAAACAAAGTATGAGTAGGTCCAATAATCCACTTTTAAATTATATGTTCCGAAATCTACTTTTCTTAAAAAGTTACATTTCTTTCTTAAAGTTTCACCTTCTAAAATTGGGGCAAGTTCTAGTCGTAAGTCACAGGCCATGTTTTTCAGTTTCAGTAACTACAACGAAATCTTTTCACGATTGTAAACGGATGTGATAGGTCTCCGGATGTGATAGGTCTCTTAGGATCCAAGAATCATTTATTAAAGTCTTGGAGAGAAAGTTTGCAAAAAGAATGTTTGGAAAGTTTGAGGAAAGTGTCTGTTGTAAGTCACTGGACCATGTTTTTCAATTTCAGTAGTCACGACAGAGTTTTTATGTTCGGCTGTTTCATTTGTATTTTGTAGACCACGATTTCAACCATATTTTGTCATTGATTCCAAATTAAAAAAAACAAGAAGCAATCAAATCTTTTCTAAGAACCCATTCTTAGGTTACTCTTCTAGAATTATCTGGAGTTTTGCCATAGGAAACCACAATCTTATGCAATGTTTTTCAGTTTCAAAAGTCGTGTTGGAGTGTTTGCTACAATTGTAAAAATATTGAATATTGTCATTTGTACCGAATATAAGAAAGAAAAAGAACTCAGTATGAGAAAGAAAGTTTGGATGAAGAAAGTTTAAAAAGTTTAGAGAAAGTGAATAAACTCAGTAGAGCTATGTCCACGCAAACGTGTTGAAATTAAACGAAGTAAATGTTTTGTGTCGGTTTTTTTGTGTAATGTTTTATTAAATCTTGAATGTTTGTTGGTATTTATATATATGTATGTAGAAGTTAGGTTTTATGGGGGTCGGGGTTCGACGATGTTAAGTCGCCGGAGTTCGTACTTCGAGTGGCTGCCGGCCGCGCAAGCTCCCTTCGGGATGACCAGGGTTGCCATCCGTACATATAAGCACATAAATGGACAAACATAATATCAATTTCTAAGAGTTGCGTGGCGGGCAGTGTTTAGCGATCTAAGCAGAAAGTTTTTGTCGAAGAAGAGCTCAGTATGAGACAGAAAGTTTAGATAAATTTTGAAAAAAAAGAACTTTAAAAGTTTAGAGAAATATTATGTCATAAGTCAAAAGTAAGTAAGTTTTTAAGTTTCAGTAGTCATTCAGTAACCTATTCGGTGTACTAAGAGGACTAGTGAATGGTATCGTTAGTTCTAGATCTAAAAAAATATAACAGAGTACGAGTGGGTTCTTGGATTCCCTCTGAAAGCTTCACATTTCAGTATTGGATAAAGTTTTTGTCATAAGGAACCAATATCAGAGTCTTGTTTTTCAGCTTCAATAACCTCGAAGAAGTATATTTTCTGCATTTTTCATTTATATAGAATAACACGAGGATAAATGGATGGTAGTCATTATTCCTGATCAAACAAATCTGAATTTTTTTCATCTATCCGGAAAAAAGTGGATGGTGTCATTGGTCCCTGATCTAAAAGATATCCAAAAGCGTATGAATGAGTCCGAAAATTGACTCCAAAAGTTTCATATTCTAGAATTGAATAAAATTTTGGACATAAGAAGTCAAAATCTGATTCATTTTTTTTCAGTTTAACCAGTCACGATTGAGACCCTTATTTTCCACACTCAATTACGAACTGATCTTGCTATAGGTTGCAGACTATCAAACAATCGAATAGAATATGACGGTGTTTCAGGTTTGGGACCATTTTTGCCATAAGAAACCAAAATCTGATCTGTATTCCTTACACTTCAATTATTGCTTTGTTGTCCAAATTTTTAAAGAATCCTTTAAAATCTGCCCACTTTTGTGGCTATTTCTGTCATAGGCCACCAATATCTGCGTTCTGTTTTATAGTTTCAAAACCACCACATGGTCTTCCGTTTTCCTTGAATACACCTCACGCGTCGACCTTAAACACAAATTACCTGCTCACACGACAAACCTTGAAATCCAACCCAGACAGATTGCATTTTTAATCACTGCTCTCCAGCCAGACCCCTAAAATTTCCATATCACACCAGCAAAACCATCATTAGACGCTAAGTCGGAGCGAGCATGACAAAAGGTCCTTAAAACAAAGGTGCCAAAAAGGATGTTTCATGGTTCTTGCAGTTTCTTACGACAGCTGCAAACAACGAACAAATTTTTGATGAAATACTATACACCATTTATAATGCGCCAACAACACCAACAACACCAACAACAACAACAACAACAACAACAATGAACGTAGTAAAAGACCGAAAACTTAAATTCACAATTCGTGCTCGCGTTATCTAAATTAAGAGCGAAATTCAGCGCTAACAAATTGGCAACGGACATGCACATGGGCCGAGACAGCGGCGATATTTTGCGGCGCTGGTTTCTGGGCAGTCGAAGCGCCCCATTGGGAAACGGAAACGTTCCGTCAGAAAAAAATTCGTGCAAGGAGAAGCACGAAACATGCCAAAAATTATGCAAAACACAAACAAACTCACACACATTTATATATGTTTGTTTGTGTGTGTGTGTGTGTGTGTGTGTTTATGAATAATATTAATAACACTCAATTTAAGCGATTGCACACAACGGCCAAGGAGCAGCGAGCGACCAAAGGAGCAGCGGCACAGGATACGAGAAAGCGAAGCGTGCGGTCGGCCGACTTTAACGAGAAAATCAATAAAAAGCATTTGCATGATTTTTGCCAATTTACAGCAATGGGTGCAAATGAACAAAAAAACAACGAGAACAGCGGCAGCAACAACAAGAATTTGGCCAACAAACGAGTAGAACGATTACAAAAACAACAACGACAGCGAGGAAAAATCATTAAAATAAAAGATGTTGAAGAGCAGCAACAGCAGCTCACGTCGACCCTAACAGCCCAACTAACAGCCATTTTAACAACAACAATATTGTTGTCCCAACTAGACGAAACCGCAAATAACAATAAAATTAATACGCTCGCCTTACTGTCTCAAATGCGTATAATACATTATGAACAACAACAACAAACAATTCATATAAAAACATAAAATCAAATGCAGCAGCAACACCAACAACAACAATGAAATGGTGTAGAAAAACGCTTCAGTATCGAAGCTGAAAAAACCATAACCACGATTGATTTTGAATTATGACGAGTGGCGCGTTGAACGTTTCTGCGCGCCAACTGGCGCAATGCTGCACGTATGTGTGTGTGCGTGTGTGTGTATATGCCAAAAATTACAACAACACCAAATATAAAACAACAAAATAGCACAAAAAACCAAACAGGCCATTAAGGCGTTTTCGCCACATTCACACACAAACACACACACATTCACAGACACACACGTTCGCATTTATAAATTATAATAAAATTTTATACGCGAACTGGCTGGAATAGCAGAATGCCAGCCTGGGTGCTCTCGCCAACTTCGACTCTTAACTCGGAATTCTGCCATAATGACGGCCATTATTGCAGGTAGTTATAACCCACCGTTAAACGAAAAGGATATCAAAATAATTTGGCCACTTTGGTATTCATGCTGCTGGCGTATTTACACTTTGCTTTAGTAGTTTTTATGTGTTTGGAACATTTTTAAGCAACGAAAGACGGTTTTTGTTTCAACAACTTAACCACTTGGAAGATGTCTCAGTCGGTCGCTTCACTAACAGTTTTTAGTGCAGAAGTTGGAAATGCTCGTTGAACTTGTGGACACACATTCAACGAATTCTTAACGACTAAATATTTACAGCACCTGTTCCGGAAATTCTCCCCCAGTGAACCACACAGGATTTTGTTTTCGGGGTTTTTGAGTACAACTTTTGAGCTCAATTCCATTTCAAACCATATTTTGTACCATCATTTTTTGTTTTTGAAGAGTTTGATCTCCAAATCTCCCTGTGTGCCCCTCTGTTCTCTCCATTATAGCATCGCCAATAGACCTTCGATCGAACAACGAGCTGTATGAGCTGTTTGCAGACATGGACTTGGCACAGCGAATCAACATCCAACAGCTATGGATGCAGTGGTAACAGCGCCGGTATAGCCAAGTCTCACGTATGGACTATGAAACTCTGGTATGAAAGATGTTCGACCCGGTAATTAGAGATCTACCGCAAGGAGGGAAGAACCAAGTTGAACAAGGAGTGTTTCATTAAAACTTGTGACATCGAAAAATTAAAACATCTCAACAACCACTAGTCCAATTTTTGAAAAGTTTGGTTTTATTTAACTTGTCTTTTATGTAGATTTAAAAATTTATTAGAACAAAATTATAATACCATTTCAAGGGTTAAGTTTCTAACTTTTTCTGGAATACGTCTCATGAGGGCTTTCATTGTTCCTTCGTTAATTTTCTGGGTAGAAGCCAGAAGCCATTTTATCATTAAATAAATGGGCATAAACTATTCAATGACAGAGTTTTTATGGCTCACCTGATCAAAGAAAGTTTGATTTATATTTGTATTTACGAAGTCCTTATGTCCCCTTATGTCCTACCATTAATTTTTGTGTCTCACTGAAATACGCCTGGAGAACTTTTCGCCACACAATGCTTCGTGGGACAAAAATAGAAAAATTGCATGTCACCATTTAAAAAAAATTAATGCCATTTGAAAGGTAATAATCTCATTAAACAAGATCTGAAATAATTAAACTGATAACGGGTTGTTATATCCAGTTAAGTAAGTCAGCTTTCCGTGTCTATTTAACCGACTTCAAGGGACATTTTCCATAAAGTTCTGCCCATTTAGGAAAACTTTGTTCTTTGGGCTTAAAAGCAGAAAGTCAAACGATTTTAAAAAGATCAGATTGCTTCCAAAGTCCCCTGAACTTTAACTACGAGGGCGAGTCAATAAGTCCGTGACTTTTTGAATTTCCCGCCTCTTAATTGAAATGGCAACACTGCTCCCGCCAACAGTTATCTGTCAGTTGACTCTTGTCAAAAATTGAACAAGCTGCGACATTTAGTTTGTTTTTGACAGCCGTTAATATCAGACTACCGCGTTGACTGAGAAGAAAATGGAAAAAAGTGAATTTCGTGTGCACGGGTGCACACATGTGCAGTTTCAATGGCAAAAATCCATGAATTGGGCTACGAGTTGCTCCCTCATCCCGCCTATTCACCCGATCTAGCCCCAAGTGACTATTTCTTGTTCCCAAACTTGAAGACATGGCTCGGCGGAAAGAGATTTGCCTCCAATGACGAAGTCATCTCACAAACAAATGCCTATTTTGAAGAGCTCGACAAATCATATTTTTCGGAAGGGATAAAAAAACTGGAGAAACGTTGGGCTAAGTGTATAGATCTCAAAGGAGACTACGTTGAAAAATAAAATAACTTTTTATCTAAAAACCTGTGTTTCATTCAAAAAGTCACGGACTTATTGATACGCCCTCGTACTTAAGTGAGATTTTTTTTTTTGAAACTAGCAAAAGCTTTGCGTTGGACATATTTCACTTTGATAGTTCTTTTAGTGATATATTGATGCTTGAACGATTTCCAAAAGTAGACATTCCCAAACTACATTCAACAGTAAAGCAGATGGGCTCATGAGATGAGTCAAGTTTGAGCAAAGTTTTGCCAGGCTCATGAGTTTTATTACATGATAAACTCTTTTGGCATTTGATTTTTTGTTGATTGAACGATCTCTAAAAGCAACATTCCTTTCAGTTCCCTTCAGCAGTGATTCAGATGGATTTTCCGTGAATTACAAGTAAGAAAGTTTACCAAACCAAACCCAGACAGAACCAAACAGATGGGTTTCCCATAAAACAACAGGCAGTTTGAGCAAAGTTTTGCCAGGGTTATGATTTTTATTACATGATAAGAAGTATTTTCTATCACAAACTCTTTTGGCTTCTGATTTTTTATGATTGATTGAACTCTAAAAGGAGTATTTCTTTCCAGTTCCCTTCAGCAGTGATTCAGCTGGAATTTCCGTGAATTACAAGCAATTTGAAGCAAAATTTTACTTAACTCTTGGGGGTCTTAGTACATTTCTGGTTTTTGATTCATTGATGATTAAACCATTTCAACAGTGATTCAGTTGGATTCTACGCGAGCTATGAATAACTTTGTTGGGCGAGTTACAAAAGCAAACATTTCTTCAAATTAGCACTGATTTACATGGGTTTTCTTACATTGTGCATATTGCCCACGCTTTGAAAAGGTCATGAATTTGCTGCATAAGTTTTGTAAACAGCCTACAGGCAGAAAACGATTGCTAAGGTCAAAGATCAACTTTGTGTAACCACCTTTCAACTTTGATTCAATTGTATTTTCTGTGGCAATTTGAGCTCTGAACGATTGGAAAATTCCTAAATGGTTCTAGCAAATGTGTGAATAGATCACTAGTTGTTTGGGTTAAGGAGATACAAACAGCTCTACTTTTTATATATATTTTATTTATTTTGTATATTTTGTGTAACACACAATCAGTTGAACATAGTGCAAAGGGTTACTTTTTGGAAATCGCTCTTTCAAATTTGATTCAGTTGGAGATTGGATCTGAATAATATAGAAAACGTTGAGCCCATTAGTGGCATACTTACAAATTTCACTAGTAAACGGATAAGATCACCAAATCTTTTGGTTTATCGTGTAGCAAACGTTGAACGAAATGCACAGAATTCATTCATATATTTTTCTATTCTCTTTCAAGTTCGATTTATTTGGATTTCCTGGGAACTTTGAACCCATTTTTGAATAGCTCACAATATTTCTTATAACAAAGTTCAATATCCGCTTTTTTGAAGTTTCAAAACTTCAACCACATACATTAAAATTATATTTAAGCAGTTGATGAACACTTTTTCAAAACATAGGTTATATTATTTCAAGTCCCCTTCCGTAGTATTACCACACCAAAGGCCCCATTTCAACTCTGTAAGTTCGTAGTTGAAACTATCCCAATTCCTAAATCCCTTCTGATGTCATAACCTTCCTCTTCCTCGACCACCCATCACCTCGAAACTGCATATTAAAGCTGATTTATTGACTTCATATATCTTTTCGTTCCTTCTCAAATTTGTGTGGTGCCCTGCCGCACTGCAATTTATTCATTAAGTAAACTCGACACATTTGTCGACTTGCAACTTCCCCACTCCGCCCCCCAACTGGTCTGTCAGCCATTTTCCAGCTTTATCACTTAATTTTCGTTGCTGTTGCGTTTTTCCTGTCGCGGCGCAGCCCACGAAAAAACCTCATGCGACTTTTGCGTGTTTCGTCGCACCACTCGGCGACTATCTGCGCGTTGGCGAAGCGGTGCACAGCGAAAAGTGAAAAATTAAATTAGGTAACCTTAAAGACAGGCGGCGCCCCTCCGCCGCCGGTCAGTTGGGCGGCCCAGTTCGTGTCGCAGCAGGTCGTCCAGGTCCAGTCGGCGGTCGCGGCACAGTTCAGCTCGGTTCGGGTGAGTTGATGGAGTGTGGCTAATTCTGAATTGGTTGGCGTTGGTGGTCGCTGGAGGCGCGACGGCGGCGCGGTGCGGGTGCGGTGCTGCCACACGTTTAAATGGTAATTAAAAATGTTAAGCACAGTGTTTGCGTGTTTTGCTTGCCAGATAAGTGAAATTTTGCTTCTTGCTCGTTTGGCGTTTTTTGTTTGTGGCATTTCTGTTTTTTTGGTTTCCGTTTGCAGTTTTTCGTTTCGACTTTTGCCATTGCGTTCATTTTGGTTTGTTTTGCCGTTTGCGTTTCAATTTTCACTATATTTGTGGGGGAGGGGGCAGAGAAATTTTTGGTTTTGTTCTTTTTGTTGTAGTTTTATTAATGCGTAATTTGTTTGTGTTGTTTTCTGCGACATTTGTTGTTGCGGTTCTTTGCGCTTCAAATTAAATAAATGCGCCGAGTGTTTAATTACCGCTGCGCCCATAAACGAACCGTTACATGATATTTGTTTATTTGACATTCTATAGCACTTCAAATGCAAACTGTTTACACAGGAAATGTTTTTGGACATTTTTGTAAACAATCGCAGACTCGACTTTGATTAAGATTTATATTTAATTTTGAATGAAATGCTGGCGAAATGGAGACACAGTCAAAAGAACGTGGAATGTGTACTCGAGTGTTAATTTAAATGACTACCACATGTCAAAGTGAGGCGTGAATGTCTTGAAGGAAGGTTCTTAGAAAGCTTTGGAAAAGCACTTAGAAAGAGACAATCTTCCTGATTGGTACGAGTCGATATTCCATAAAAAGTGTGCATGAAAGTGACAAAAGATGAAACAGTTTTTAAGTAAGAACCAGTGGCGCACCCAAGTTATCAATTTGGGTGGTTCGAGCACAACTTTTGAGCCGAATACGTTTCGAAGCCATATTTTGTACTATCAGTTCTCGTGCTTGGGGGAGTTGAACCCCTAAAACCCCCCTGTGTGCTCCACTGGTAATAATGATACCTATGGATTCAATATAGTAGATCCATTTCTTATGTAGTAAAAGATCTCCGTATTACTGTTCAAAGTCAACGCGTTCGATGTTGTCCGCACTTCTAATTTTTCGTTTGTTCGAGTGGATTCCAGTCTATCTGCCATTTCACAGATTTCTTCCTATAACTTCTGAACGAAACTATATAGTTTCAGTATTCTAAGTAAATCTAGTTTTTCTGTAGTAAAAGATCCCAGCATTCTAGTTCAAAGCCAACAAGTTCTACTTCCTTCGCAATTCTGAGCTTTTCCTTCTAGATCTTCCCGCCACTCCATAGATTTCAACCTATAAATCCTGAACCAACTGACATAGATCCAGGGTATTTAGTAGATCTAGTTTTTATGTACTCAAAGATACATTCAGGAACAAACATTCTGACCAAAACTGAGGCAATATTTCAGCAAGAAAGATGTGAGAGAAAACATATTAAGTAAAACAATATTCCTATGGATCTTTTACTGGATCCAGACATTCTGACCAAAACTGAGACAATAATCGGTAAGAAAGATGTGAGAGAAAACATGTTGAAAAAATATACCTATGGATCTTTTACCGGATCCAGACGTTCTGACCAAAACTGAGACAATATTTCGGTAAGAAAGATGTGAGAGAAAACATATTGAAACAATATTCCTATGGATCTTTTACTGGATCCAGACATTCTGACCAAAACTGAGACAATAATCGGTAAGAAAGATGTGAGAGAAAACATGTTCAAACAATATACTTATGAATCTTTTACTGGATCCAGACATTCTGACCAAAACTGAGACAATAATCGGTAAGAAAGATGTGAGAGAAAACATGTTCAAACAATATACTTATGAATCTTTTACTGGATCCAGACATTCAGACCAAAACTGAGACAATAATCGGTAAGAAAGATGTGAGAGAAAACATGTTCAAACAATATACTTATGGATCTTTTACTGGATCCAGAAATTCTCCCCAAAACTGAGACAATAATCGGTAAGAAAGATGTGAGAGAAAACATATTGAACCAATATACTTATGGATCTTTTACAGGATCTTTTACTGGATCTAGTTTTTAGGTAGTCAAAGATTGCAGCGTTTCAGTTCAGATTCAACATGTTCGATACCTCTTTGATTTGCTATTCAAATCTTCCTGTTATTCCACAAAGTTGTACCTTTAACTTCTGAACCAATGGACATATTGAAAATGTGTTTCTAAACTCAGTTGCACTTCGATTCTGATCTGTCTGCCATTTTTCAACTTATTACTTGTAACTTCTGAACCAACTTCTGGTTTCATTATAGTTTTTCAATTAAAAAACAGTGAATTAATAAGTAAACGGATACACAGACAATCGTAGAATTAGTTGAATAGATGAAGTGATATGTCATAAAAAGACTGACAGCTATCCAACGCACCTGAGCACATTAAATGACTTTCACTTTATGGAAGTTACCAGCTCATTAATTAGTACATTCAAGGATCTCTATCGGTTTGTGGGTTTACGTTTGGTATGAATCTGTTAACGATTTGCTTTGACCAGCTATCGGTGCCTGGTTCCACAGCGGTTTGTTATGGCCACATAAAAACGCATTCTTATAGACAGACAGTTGCACGTTGCTATCCATTGTACTTTCACACACAAACACACATGTCCTATACACATGTCCTAAATATTTTCTCAAACTTATCAGTAATACTTAGTTGAACTTTGATCAACTTTTCTCTCGACTGTAATTGCCACAAATTAATTTTGTAAACTGCAACGTTTAACTACATTTTTACAACAATTCTCATTCCATGCTTTTTGAAATCTATGTTTGTAAGTATTCGCATGACTTTGAATTTTCCAGCTACATAGCTGCAGGCTTTTCCTTTTTTCCTAACGAACGCACACAACTTACGGTAATTAGTGTAGGCTGGCAGCTGTTCACATGCCGACAAAAGGACAGAAGAAATGGAAACAAAAACAAAAATAGAGTAGGAGAGATAAAGCAATTTCAGCCATTACCGATGGCAAAGGCGAAATCCTTAATTTTTTCTCTCTCTCTGTCATTCCTTTCCTTTCTGTGAGCCATCGCCCATTGCTTGATTTCTGTGGAAAGTTAAAGTGCCCATTTTTTATGTTTAAGGCAACTGAAAAGTGGAGCTCGAGCAGCCCACAACAATTCGGGGCGCCACTGACTGGGCTGTTAGTTGTTATTTTTCTCCCCATTTGTGCTCCGAGTGATTTTTAATTTTCCCTTCTTCTGCTGGCTTCGGTGGCTTTCTTGCTGCCGCTTTTCATTTTCGTTTTCGGTAAAAATTAGGGTTCTGTTGCTTTATTCAATTACATTTTCATGATTACATACTCGGCTGCCAGCCAGTCAGCCAGTCGGGGCCCGCCTATTATCGTTGCGGCGCACGTCACCAAAGTTCGACACATCCTTCGTGGCGTTGTGGAGCTTCACTCTCCGCTCGCTCGCTCGGCACTGTTTGTGTCTATGACTTTTTGAACTTCTTCGGCAATGGCGAAAATTCGTTTACGTTGCGCAGCGCATTTTTTCGGTTGGCTTTCCATTCAATTCCACATATACACCCACACCCACACCCATCCCCCCCTCTCTCACGCGTTGTGGCGGGCGTATCCTTTGGCGCAATTATCCATATTTACTTACTTGTTCGGGCCGATGTCTGATGGCTGCTGCCTCCTGCCTGCTGCCTTATTTCTTGTGTCTGCACATCAATGATTTCCTCTTGTTGGTTTTACGTTTATTTCGTTGTTGTTGCTTTTGTTTTTTTTTTGCTGTGCCTTCTCATCTGCTCGACGCTGATTTCGTTTGGCCCATTTTCGCGTTGGTTGTGTCGCCGTAGACGCATTGGTTGCCTGGCATTTTCATTTAAGCGCAAAATAATTTATGTTTATTGCCGAAAGGATTCTACGCCAGTGCGCGAGCGTGTGTGTGTGGGTGAGTGTTGCTCATGTTACCGATGTTCTTTTTTGGCGCTGTCGCTTTCTGCCATCAATTTCGTCCTGGTAGGCATTATTTCCCATTTAAAGAAAATTGACTTTGTCTTCCGCTGCTTTCTCCCACTCCATCCCTCCTTCACTTTCTCATGTTGCTTTCTGCCTCTTGACATGTCGAACCACAGACTGGGTTCCTTGCTTTCGCCGACGTCTAACGGCGTAGATTTCATTGAGAACTTTATTATCTAATAATATTAACTGCGCGCCGCAGTGGAAATTTTAAACTCGCTTCGGAGCGGCAATCTACGTTTGTGACGTTTTCGTGCAATGTTGTAAAATTTTATGCCAAATTAAGCAGTCAGAATACGGCGCCATGTTGCTTTACAAGGAAGTATGGAATTGACAACGACTGAGACAATTTTTCAGGAAGATAGATGTTCATTGATTCAATATAGTAGATCCTGGTTGTATGTAATCAAAGGTCGAAGGATTCCAGCTTAAAGCAAACATTTTCAATGTGCTTCACACTTTTCAATTCTCTTTGTTATCTTTGTCTTTTAGATCTTCCTGACATTCCACAGATTTCAAGCTATAAATTCTGAACCAATTGACATAATGATTTAAATTACCTAAATTCAATATCACAGATTTCTACCTTCATCTGCTAAACTGTCGTTATAGATCCAATAGATGGCAGATCAAGACTTTATGTAGTCAAAAATCCAGTTAAAAGAAAACTGGTTCCATGTCCTTCGCACTTCTGAGCACTCGTTTCTTTTCCTTTCAGCTCATCCTGTCATCCCAAAGAGTTTTATTTATAATTTCTAAGCCCATCAACATAGATCCAGTAAATAGTTGACCAAGTCCTTATGTAATCAAAGTTCCAGTTCCAAGCCAACTAGTTCCATGTCCTTCGCACTTCTGAACCCTCGTGGCTTTACTTTTCATATCCTACAGCAAATTACTGCCCATAACTTCTGAACCCATCAATATAGATTCTGTAGATAGTAGATCAAGTCTTTATGTAGTTAAATATCCAGTTTAAAGCCAACTGGTTCGATGTCCTTCGCACTTCTGGGCACTCGTTTCTTTCATATCGTACTAGAAATTTTACAGATTTCTACCTCTATCTTCTAAACTGTCGTTATAGATCCGGTAGATGGCAGACCAAGTCTCTATGCAATTCAATTCTATGCAAGATTCAGTTTAAGTCCAACTGGTTCGATATCCTTCGCACTCCTGAGTTCTTATGGCATTGCCTTTCAGCTCATCGTGTCATTCCAAAGAGTTTTATCTATAATTTCTGAACCCTGAATTTCTAAATTGTTGACTAAGTCTTTACTGGTTCGATCTTCTGAGTCCTTGTCACTTTGCCTTTCAGCTCGTCCTGTTATTCCAAAGATCAACGATCCCGTTTAAGTCGAAATGGTTCGATATCCTTAGCACTTCTGAGTCCTGGTTTCTTTGCCTTTCAGCTCGTCCTGTCATTCCAAAGATCAACGATCCAGTTTAAGTCGAAATGGTTCGGTATCCTTAGCACTTTTGAGCACTTGTTGCTTTGCCTTTCAGCTCGCCCTGTTATTCCAAAGATCAACGATCCAGTTTAATTCGAAACGGTTCGATATCCTTAGCACTTCTGAGTCCTGGTTTCTTTGCCTTTCAGCTCGTCCTGTCATTCCAAAGATCAACGATCCAGTTTAAGTCGAAATGGTTCGGTATCCTTAGCACTTTTGAGCACTTGTTACTTTGCCTTTCAGCTCATCCTGTCATTCCTAATAGTTTCATCTATAACTTTCGAACCAATAAACATAATAACAATGCATTTCTGAGCTCAGTCCTCTTCATTTCAGATCGTCCTGCCATTTCACAGATTTCTACCAATAACTTCTCAACGAATCTAACCTAATTCACAACATTTCTTTTCACGCGTTTTTCCCATAAGCATTTTTAATTGGCGCTTAATCCATTGTTGTTGCTATTTAAATGCCATCATTCAACGTGCAACCACGAAAGCATTCGGCGCCCTCGAGTCATTGTGACCCGGGAATTTGCCGACACGCTTAAAGCCTCAAATTGAAAACTTAAATTTATGTGCCGTGCTTAACCTTCAAACTTGACCCAAATGGAATGGCGGCGCAACAGCTGCGGCTAAGTGCGCACACCGTGCCGTCCAACTGTCGGCCTAATGATTTTCCATTCCCTTCGCGCCCATAAAGCCTCATAAATTCGTCGGACTATATCTATTTACGCGGCAAATTTACTGCAAGTACTTTGCTCCTACTTCTTCCTTTCTGCTTCTTTTCTTTCTTACTGCTGCTGCTGTTGTTGGTGTTGTTGTTGCGCCCACCACAAAGGGCGCAGAAGGTGTCGAAATGGAAAAAAAAAAACATGCGCTCAACTAATTTGCAACTCATTTACCCAGCTTGGCACTTTCGGCTGACGAAAAGTTTGGCACGCAGCAACTTTCTGACGCTTTCGAAAGTCATTTAACGCAGTCATTTGCCGCCGCTGCTGCTTCCTTATTTTTATTGCGTCAGTTGTTGGCAAAACAAAAATCATTTCGTGCGCACACAATTCAGCTGCAAATCTATTTTTATTATAATTTGTTATTGTTGGAGTCATTCACCCGCAACCGATTTTCGATCTTTATGTGTTTTCTATATTTTCAAAGTATGCATTAGGACACACACACACATGCACACATGGACAGAAGTCACAAAGTCAAAGACAAAACAGGCACAACAAATATTGAAACAATGCCGAAAAAATTACAGTGAGGAATTTCTCACGGCTGACGCAAATTGCTGGTCAGCGCACTGAAGCCTTCATCTGTGTGTTTGTGTGTTTGTGTGTGTGCTGTGACGTTGGCTTCCGCAAAAGGACTCTGCTGTCATTTGGCATTTTCGGTCGCGCCCATTGATTTCGTTGTGAAAGTCCAAGTGCCTGCAACAATATTTACACGGCCCGAGAAATTTGTTGTAGGCTGCGCCACATGTCGCCTGCTGTTTGCATATGTCAGTCCGCATCGCAGTCAGTCGGGCATATTTAAGCAGCGGCGCCGTCGCCAAGAAGCCAACACACATGTCACATGGCTGTTTTTGTTGTGTCCTTTTGCTGCGACTGAGTTGTTTGTTGTTGTTATTTCTGCTGCTGGCACCAAAAGTAAACCTTCAGCCTGTTCGGGTCATGCGTTCGCTTTTCTCTGCCAATGCGCTGCGTACTTTATTTTTTCCTTTTGTGTTCAGTTGCCTTACACTTTTTCCGGAGCAGCGCTGGAACTGTGGCATGCCCCATTTATGTCTCATTTAATATTGCGAAGCGCTGGAAAAGCACGTTCGCCGTTCACGCTTCGTGCGCGCAGCGTCGAGTGGCAGGAAATGCGCTCAGCGGCAGTGCACAGCCGATTTGTAAAGCAGTGAATTTGCCACTTTAGAAAAATATGGATTTAAATTAGCCCATTTATGAACAGAAGAGCACCGGGAGAAGCGAACAGAAGGAAGAAGGACGCAATGAATATTTAAAAATCATTTGAATGCGATTTCAATGCGCCTGACGCTCGATTGAAAATATTTAAGCTGCACTTTTTCTAATGGCTTTTCGTTTAGTCATGGTTCACACAGTGCGCAGGGTTAAAGCTTTCGAATTAATGCGCATTTTGTGTTGGAAATATTTATGCATATTTTAGTCCAACAAAGAAGTCATTAAAACCGTTGCAAAAATATTATTAAACCTCTATTCAATATTTCCATTATAAATCACATAAAATCCAATTCCACAGTCTGGTCTGAAAAGCCAAAGTTAATTGATAAAATGTGGAAAACCGCAGCAAGTGGTGAATGCAGCGAACATTCACGCAATGTGTTTTTTTGTCCTTAATTAGAGATGTTATTATGAACTGATAACTGATAGTTGGCAACACTGCCGAACCAATGGTTGTGATTTTAACTTGGAAAAAGTATGTAAACATATGTAAACAAGAATCTATAAAAATGTATAAAAAATTAAAAAAAATTTATGGAAAACAAATGTCAACAAAAATAAAACTTAGATCCCAAGAAAAAACATAAAAATATGTTTCAAATTTAAGAGCAGAACAGAAATAAATAAACACATTTCTTACAAAAAGTGTGAAGCAAACAACAACTGTTGTCTTCATGTTTTTTAGTACACTAAAAAATAGCTAAAAGCAGTTTTTGACTCGGAACAAAAGATATCAAAAAGTCTGTCTGTCTGACACAAATTTATTACAAAAAGCGTAGAACAAAAAATGGTTGTATTCACTTTTTTCAGTATAGTCAGACATTCACTTTTGTAGTGAGTGTTGAAAAAACTAAATATGAAAATAAAAAAAAAATTAAAAACTTAAAAAAAATTTGACTCAATTAAAAAAAAATTTTATTCAATTTATTTAGTACAGTCAGACATTCACTTTGGTAGTAAGTTTAAAAAAAACTGAAAGTAAGTTTAAAAATATGAAAATTAAAAAAATTAAAAACTTAAAAAAAATTGTGTATTCACATTTTTCAGTACAGTCAGACATTCACTTTGGTAGTAAGTTTAAAAAAAACTTAATATGAAAATTAAAAAAAATAAAAACTTAAAAAAAATTGTGTATTCACAGTTTCCAGTACAGTGAGACACTTAATTTTTGTAGTTTGTTGACAAAACTTAATATGAGAATAAAAAAAAATTTATAAAAAAAACTAAAAAAATGTTGTATTCATATTTTTCAGTGCAGTCAGACACTCACTTTTTATAATCTATTGAAGAAACTAAATATGAGAATAAAAAAAATATGTGCATTAATAAAAAAAAACCCACAAACGTTTGATTTTTTTAAACTAGTAAGTTAATTTTATAGCATTCGTCAACAAAAAATAATATATAAATATATAAAATATAAAAAAAAATTAATTTTTTTTTTATTTTTTAACACGAACAAACGCGCAGGGGATGACCCCTATTAATGCGAAGCATTGCATTGGTTCAGGAAGGATATAAAGGTTAGGAGATAGGGTTATGAGTGAAGTGGCTATGGACTCTTGCTTTAAACCCATCGAGATCATACGTGCTGGGGAAAATATCTGCAGGGAGACCATTCCACATCCGCCCTGAACGGGCCAGAAACGAACTTTCCCTGTAGTGCGTAGTGCGCTGGAACATCGTTTCGACGTGGAATGCATGGGCGCCAGTGTTCAAACGGGTTGCCCGGGGGAATACCCGGGGTGATGGCATCAAGCTGCTCATCTCCACAGAGCAATTAGCGAAAAAGTATCGATAAAATAACACCGCACCGCCACATTTCGATGATGTTCCAAGGAGTCAATAGAGCTGGATGCCCTACTGTCCCCTATAAGTTTAATCGCACGGCTTTGAACCCGATCGAGGAGCTCCAAATGGGTTTTTGAAGCCCCCGCCCAGAGGTGCGTGTTAAACTCCATTTTAGGTCGGATATAGGTAGTGTAAATAATGCACCGCTTTAGGAAGCCGAGGCACTTGGCTGCTTCTTTCAACACGCCAAAAATATGATCGTTCCAACGAAGGTCGTTCTTAATGGACATGCCCAGAACATCAAGAGCTGCCGATTCCGCAATACTCACACCATCCATAACCAGGGATCTGTTGGAATGTTGGGAGACTCGCTTGTGGGATAACAGGCAACATTGGGTCTTGCGAGGATTAACATCGACCCTGTTCGCTTGACCCCACTTGGAGATTGTTTGTAGGTCGCTATTAAGTGTGTCATTCATACGGCGCCGTTCTCTCTCAATCTCCACAGAGCTGGGACGCTTTGTGAAGGAGTATGAATGACAAATGGTGCTGTCATCCGCAAACGAGTAGATGGGATTCTTCGTCGACGACATTAAACAGACATGTTTTTTCGAAACAAAATTTAACATCAAAACGGGAAAAAATTTAATCAAGTGTTTTTCACAATTTCTAATTCAACAAAGAAGAATAATTTTTTAATATATTTCTCAATCATTCGTTTTTCAAAAAAGACAAAATTAGCATAAAAAGCAAACAGATAATTAATTAGAAAAATTTAATCAAAATCAGTCAATAAATTTCATAAAATAAATTTTAATCAATTTTTGTTTTTTTATGTAATAGTTTCCAATTCAACAATAATCATGTAAGAAAACATTGTGAATATATTTCTTAGTAAATTCAAATTTTTCAAATAAATCAAAATTAGCATAAACAACAAAAAAGATCATCAAGTTAATAAATTTAATAAAATTGTGTTTGATTAAATTAAAATTTTGAATTTAAATTTAACAATAAACATACATGAACATATTTTGACTATGTTTTTCAAAATATTATTATTTTTTTTTTTAATAATAGTTTAGTATTCAAGTTTTTCAAATAAACCAAAAATAACATAAACCACAAAAAAATTATCAAAATAATTAATTTCATCAAATTGTGCTCGATTTCATTTAAATTTTAATAAATTAAAAAAAACATGTAAGAAAACATTTGGAATATATTTTCAAAGTATTTCTTTTAATCCTTATTCTCATACCCGGGTACCCGGGTGCCCACTGCGATGTATTTTCGTGGAAAAAACTGACAAATAATGAAAATTTTTTTTTTACCTTCCGGATCCTCGTTATTTAGGTGAAAAGCGAACAAATCATATATTTAAAAAATTTTGTTTTTTAATTAACAAAATATTGAAAACTTAAAAATTTCATGAAATGGGTACCCGGGTACCCCGGGTGCCAAACGACGTTAGTAAGTTTGGGTATGAGAATAAGGGTTAATAAATTCAAGTTTTTCAAATAAATCGAAATTAGCATAAACAACGAAACGAAAATAAAAATAATAAATTTCATAATATTGTGCTTGTTTTAATTAAAATTTTGAATTTTAATTTAATAAAAAACATGCATGAACATATTTTGAATATGTTTTTCAAATTATTATTATTTTTTTTAATAATAAGTAAGCATTCAAGTTTTACAAATAAATCAAAATTAGCATAAACACCAAAAAAATAATCAGTAAATTTCATAAAATTGTACACGATTTCATTTCATTTAAATTTTAAATGGTTGCAACAACATTCTTCACTGACAGCATCGATTCAAGGTTACAGCGAAATTAATGAGATGTCACGCGCCATGAGTAGCCGAACGGAACCGTGAAATCATTTCATCAGCAAAACTAGCAAAAAAGTTTGACGTTCAAATCGTCGTCAGCAACTGGCAATTTGAGCCAGAAATATTCCATGTCAATTTAACTTTTTTTGGTTTGGTTTATTTGTTTGTGTCAGTTTTTTTACTTTATCAGCAAAAACGAAAGGATTTTAATGGAACGGTTAGCAACAACATTTGAAATGAACACGGAACGACCTTGCACACACACAAACACATGAACAAAGTGCCAACGAAGTAGAAAAAATGCAAACAAAAGGCGTAAAAAACGGAGAATCGCAACACACACACACACACACACACAAAGCATAAAAACAACGAGCGAGCAAATCCTGCGCGCCGAGAGGCGAAAAACTGCCATATGTGTGGCATGTTTTGAATTATTCGCCACATTCACACACAACGGCATAAATAAATAAAATGGTAAGCGGAAAACATTATTTCGATGAACAGTGTGACACCGCAGCGTCGACTAACAGACGGACGGACATATGAACGGGCAGCGGCCGCAAGGACATGCATTTGCACGCATGTAGTGGCGGCCGACTGACTGACTGACTGACTGGCGGTGGCGGCAAATCACAATGACATTGGCACATGGGTCGCGGTGTCGCACACAGCGAAATTTAAAGCCTAAGCCGGGTAAGGTATAAAAATGCGGTGTGGGCGGCGACATGTGTCCATGTGTGGATGACATGTCCGTGTCAGTGTGTGAGTGTGTGTGGGTGTGTGTGTGAATGTCTGTCAAGGCGTGGGTTGTAAAACGAGCGCAACAGTAGAACCATCTCTCATGGCTCAGAGATTCTGGCTTCGGATTTATGGCTAAAGTGGCGCGTCGCATGAAAAATATGCCATGACGCTTGTGCTAAATAAAGTACAAAAACAAAAACAACAACGAAAAACAAAAAATCATAATAATGGCAACAAGAAACCAACAACAATTTGCTGGCGCATAACACTCAAACACACACACACACATAGACGTTGGAAGGGATTTTAGATGCGACTGTAATTGCCCATTTCACTGTTTCCTGCCGCTTAACTGTTTCCTTCCACCCATAACAGATGCACTGACAAATACTCCCTACGATTCACATCAGTTCGATGCATTTAAATATTTTATTTAGAACAGAAATCATGGTTCAAAAGTGCCAACAATTTTAACAACTTTAAAATTCATCTTTTATTAAGGTCCTTTTTATTTCATTCTACTGTGTTGCTCTTTGCGCGCCGTGTAGCCGCTCTGACGTTATAATTCTCCTGTTTCTCTGCAAAGTAAAGACATAACACTGCGCGTAGGCAGCCGCGGGGCCGGCGCCAAGATGCAGCACAGGACAACAGCGACCAAAGTTGGCAACGCAACAAAAAGCTCACTTGGCACAGTTTGCTTGGCCTGGCTAAATAGTCTCGCAGGCTTCTGCCAGCGCAAACACGCGGATCAAGCAGCGAATCCTGCCATCGTTGCCAGCAGCGCCAGTATTCACTGCTCACTTACACTCACATGGACACTCACACACACACACACACAGATATTCTTAACGTTCAAAATCGACGTGCGTTTTTCTACCTTCATTTCATTTCGTTTCGTTTCGCTACGTTTCGGCTGTGGCTCTGGCTTTTTCGGGCAGCTGCGTTTTTGCCCCCAACAACTGAAAAGATTTGGCTACTTTTTTTTGCCATATTTCGCTTAGCAGACTCGACGAGTTTCACGTGCAAAGCAGCAACACCGACACACTTCTCTACAGTTCGCGGTAAATATTTAAACACTGCAATATTTCTCCGCTCTCACTGCTGTGCTATTTGAACTTTTCGGCAAGGTGGAGTGTGGGTGGGGGTGGGGTCGAGAATGTGAAGTGTGCTGGCGCAATTTTAAGAACAGCAGGAGCGGTGTGCCTGAAGTAGGTCAGGTTATTAAATGTTATTTAAAATTTTTTTTACAATTTTCACTTCCTTTTGCTGCTGAGAATGTTTTTATTCTTTTTGCTGTTGCCGCACAGCATTTGAATCGTTTCGCTGCTCGTATTGTGTGCAGTATTTTTCACGTAATATTTGCGTAAACGTTAGTGCTTACTGCTTTCATTTTTTCCCAAAATCCACCGGAGCCACAAGAAGTTTGCAGACAGTTTTGTTGGCAGCAATTCATTTCCCATTGCTGGTAATTTTTCGTTGCATATTTGGACAGTTTCTAGCTGGAATCTCACTGGGGGTTGAAGTTTACATGTTGCGAAATCATAAAAAAAAATTGTCAAGTTGATGTAAGTGACAGTGAGGGTCAGACTTGAGTCTGGAGACTTGATTGAGGGCAGAAATTTGTTTTGATTTAAATAGTTTGAAAAAAGCATTTTAGGGAAACACCAGCCCAGCTACCATTTTAAAAAAGCAATCATGTCAAACATGTTAAGAAACAAAAAGTCTATATTTAGCATTTCAAATTGAGGACAATGGACAAGTTAACGAAAAAATATGAAGCAATGTAGAAATAATATCATCGACGGCCCAGCGTGAAATGCATTGGTTTGCATTGTTGATAAAAAAAAAGAAATAAATATTACAAAAATAAAAAAAATAAAAAAAATTAAAATATTGTGAAATTTCTCACTGTGTATATTCGTTCTGTTGTCTTTAGTTCTAATTTGACTTTGTGCATTTTTTTACTCCTGAAAATAAACTCGTCCTGTACGCACATTTATTGTTGAACTGCACAATCCAGACACTTTTCAATACGCATCCCAGAGGTCAGGGATCGGATTCCAACCTCGCCTGGTCCCGCACTTTTCAAAATTCCAATTTTTCCTTTTTCATTCTTTCTTCTTTTCAGCATTCCCTTCCTTAACCTTTAGACAATCTCCCATCCTTCCCACTCTAATCAATCAGTTATGATGAGCAGCTCGCAGCGCATAGATCATCCAAAAATAAGATTATCAAAGACACCAACCTCTACGTTTTCCAACAACACGAATGAACGAGGTCCCTCTACACAACCCAGTAATAAACTTTTACTTACGGAGGCGTCTATCCTAGGGAACGACAACTGGGGACGAGAACTGAATGCTAATTGCCAGAACTTAATGCATTCACGTGACCAACACAAAGCGTTAGCTTCCAAGCGTAGTTAAACAAAATCTTCTTCTTCTTGACTGGCTTCTTGACTGACTGAATCGGGCTGTGAATGTTTTTACAAGGTTAGAAGGGACCTACAGTTTTATGCCGACTCTGAACGGCGAGTTGAGAGCTTTTTCATAGGCAATTTTACTCTCAGTGGTTTGCCATTTCCTGCTGAGAGGACAGCCGCCGAAAGAAAAATTGTTGTTTTTTTTTTCGGTCTTAACGCAACGGAGTATTGAACCTGGATTCGTGCGCAGAATACAAAAAGAAACAAGCAAATTTTAGAAAATGTATCTTATGGAATATCCAAAAGAAAATAGAAACAAGCAGGGAGACTATAAGATGCCTCGTGCTTTCCCTACGTTCTTTTGTTCAGTGTAAAGTACGATTTTCAAGACTGAAGAATCAAAGTCATGAAAATATGCATAAAGACGTGAAAATACTTTTAATTATCTCTGAAGTGATGACCCAACTCTCTAGAAAAAAACCCTCACAAAACAACAAATCACTCATACCAGAGAAAAGACTTTTTGAAGACCGCTTAAAATTTTCTTTATTAGCATTTAAAATCTTATTGGATTTAAATTATCTTGATTTTCTATGATTTGATTTGATTTGATTTCATTTTCTTTGATTTGCTATGATTTGCTATGATTTGATTTGAGTTATTCTGATTTGATTTGATTTGATTACTTATTTATAGGCGAAGTTCACACACAAACAAATAAACAACAAAACGAAAAACTCGTTAAATATTTTTAATGACTTATAATTACTTTGAATTTTATACAAATTAAAAAATTAACATAGACAATTATTTTTACGAACAAATATTTATTCTACAATCGAAAACTATCTGAATTGAAAAAAAGAAAATAGAAGAGGAAACTGCAACGTTGATCTGTCGTTAATATTTGCTTTGGACAAAATTAACTATCTAATGAATCTATTAATTTTTTATTATTATTTGTTTATTGCAATTAAAACTATAATTAATTATCAGCATTAGCTACCAGTTATCTACTTTGAATCTATTAAGATATTTTTAATTAGTTAGTGAATTTTTAATAGTGGAGAGCGTTAAGAGTGCTTCCGCTTATAGAAAACGTGGTTTGGATACATACAGAATGGCACTGGCAGACAGGTCCTTCAAGAGCCACATTAATCGATTCAAAGTTAAAGTTTTTGAGGACAACGAGCGAACCGATTACCCAATTCCACTCTTCAATAGTTTGAGGCTCCAACAGTTTACGCGCCACTGGGCTCCATCAAAGCAAAGTGTCTATGAACTTTCTCGCCAACAACTCGAACTTTAAAGCCAACACAAAGTGGCAGAGAATAGAGTCCTGGAAAATCACTAGATTGCTCTGGCCAACATACAACACAAGGATACAAAAATCGCTACTCGTCCTTATCCACCTTTCGGACTGATTAGATTAGAAACCACATAGTTCAGAAGACAACACACTAGTAAAACACAGCATCTAACAGGAATAGTAACATAAAAACGGGCTAATTTGATGTTGGAACATTGCCATTGGAATTGGTTGATTCTTGAACCCATAGAAGGTTACTAGACTATGAAATACCAAAAGAAATTGTCGTGGTGCCCAGCGCCCTAAAAGAGTAAATGTATTTTATATATTTTTAGAATTTTATATTTTATAATTTTTTGTATATTAATTTTTCATATTTTTAGTTTTCATATTTTGTTTAGTATTAATTATTCTATCTCTTATTAACATTTATCATATTTAGACTTTGAAGACTCTTCTGCTATAAATAGTCGCATTTAGTTGAAAAAATAAAATCGATCTCAAATCATCAGTTTTTTTATTATATCCAAACCAAAAGAGTGTAAGAATAATGAAAATTATTTTTTTACAAACAAACTAGCAACAGTTTTTACTTTTCGAACCATGGAAATCTTAAAGGTTCACAAAAGTTCATGTTGTCATATGACTAAAAAATAGCTAAAGAAATTCTGGTAGTGCCCAGCGCCCTAAAAGAGTAAATTTATTTTGTATTTTTATAATTTTATAAATAAAGTTTTTTATAATTATATTTATTTTTTTCATATTTTTATATTTTATATTTTTATAGTATTTTTTTTCTATTTCCGAGTAACTTTTAACATAAATTTTCTTAAAAAAAAACTACTCTCGCAGTGTCGCTTTGAGTTAAAACAACGAAATCGAGCTCAGACATTATTATTTTTTGTTTCTTTATTTTTTTGTTTTTTTATGAACAAACTAGTAACAATTTTGTTCTTGAAACCATAGTTTACAAAGTTCCATGTAGCTATATGACAACAAAATAGATGAAGGGTTTAAATCCTCGTGGTGCCCAGCGCCGTAAATGGTGAATATTTTTAATATTTTTTAATTTATAGTCTTCAATATTTTTAGTTATTTATTTTTTCATATTTTTACATTTTATATTTTTGTAGCATTTATTGTTCTATCTTTTATTTCTTCTTGACTTTCTTTATAAAATCGTCTACTATTGTCGCTTTTAGTTGAAACAACAAAATCGAGCTCAAACATCACATTACCAAAACAAAGAGTGTAAGTATGGCAATAAATCTTTTTTATAAAAAACACGAGTAACAATTTGATTCTTGGAACTATAGAAGAGCCAATCGTTCATAAAGTTACATGTTTCCATATGCCAAAAAAAATAGCTAAAGTGTTTATATTGGAATCCTCGTGGTAAATATTTTTCATGCAATATTTGTATAACTTTTTATTTAATTTTTTAAATTTTTTTGTACTTTCAATTAAATTTTAACCTATCTATACTAACTTTTAAAAATTCCTCTCGCATTGTTGCTTTGAGTTGAAACATTAGAATCAAGTTTTTCTTGTTACATCCAAACAAAAGTCTGTGTAATGAAAAACAATATTTTGTTTATCAATTGTTTTTATTTTTGTTTTCAACAAACTAGCACAACTGTATTTATTCGGAATACATTCCAACAATCAAGGGAGAACGTGTTTTTGAATAAAAACAAAATTGAAAATATGTTAAAACTGAACGCAGCCCAAAAAGCGCACAATTATCAAAAACGCTGAAATTGAAACATTAGCGCCGTAACGAGCTGCGAGTGAGAATGGAAATGCAAACAGCAACAACAACAGTGAAATTGAAAGCCGATAGCGGTGGCGCAGAGCGGCAAATTATTTGTAGTCATGTTCTGGTTGGGTGGGTACACACACATCTGGCATTGTCGCCCACTGTCGTTGCCGGCGCATTACGGAAATGTGCCGCGCACAATGACAACGTCAACAACAACAACAACAGCAACAAGAACAACAATCACAAAATTCAGCACGTTCAATGACATTTCGTCATTGGTCGCTTGTCGAATGTTGCGCTTCAGCTGTTTGACGAATTTCGGTTCGACTTTTTCGAAAGCCCTTTTTTGCTGCTTCATTCTGTCGGTTGCGCAGCAACTTTTTCATTTGTTCTCTTTGTTTTTTTTTTGTATTGAAAATTTGGATGCTGCGTTGCTATAGTCATTCATTCGTTATTTTGGTCTTCTTTTTAACTTTTTCCCTCGACAACATTTTTCGCATTTTCCGCACATTCTGTCGCAATTCATTCAGTTTTGAATTACAGCAAAAATTCATTAGAAATTACAACGATACAACACACGCACACACACACACACACAGAGCACTTTCCCCTCATGCATTTGTGGCAAATGAAGTCGCCTGGCGTCGCAGTCGTCAGGGGGAGGGGGGCGGTTACGCCCAGATTCTTTGCTGGTGCGGCGAGTGTGATTATGATTGGACGTTTTTTGGGCACTTTGCGTAGTTCGGCAACATAATGCGTCATGCTCCGTCTCGCCCCTCGCGCTCTTTGACGCAACCAACCAGTGCGACCCCCTTTGTCGTTGTCGTTGTCTGCAAGTGTCAGTCGTTGTGTTCGATGTGATTTGTGCGTGGAAACTGCATTTAATGACATTTGTCATTATTGCTTATTGTTAATGTGGTTGTTGTTGTTGCTGTTGCCGGCGACATGACTTTGTGATTATGCGCTCAAATGAGATTAAAATTCGATTATTTTCAATTACTTTGCAACATGATTTGATTTTTCTTACAATTGTTGCATGTAATTTGTTGTTGTTGTTGTTTTGTTGTTAGTTTGCATGAGTGATTTTTCGTGCCGCTTTTCATTCGACTCGGATTCGTGGATAAGCGCGCAAGTCGTTTGCTGCCACGACTGGGGAATATTCTTTCGCTTACAGTTGTTGTTGTTGTTGTTGTTGTTGCTTTATACAAATGCGTTCACAAAACTGTGGGGGTGCTCACTGTCGGCGTCAAAATTCTGCTGGAATATGGAAAAATGTTTGCCTAAACTGTTGAAACGCCAATTAAGTCTACAAGCAGCATTCAGTCAGTCAGTCTGTCAGTTTCATTGCGAGCAGTGTGAATGTCGCTAATGTTTCAAGTGCTGCCAGCGCGTCTCCATCGTTGCTTCTCGCTTCGCGCTGCATGAAAGCAATAATGCTTAAGATCGACTTAAGTGTGGAAAGTGAAGGCAACTTTTGCCGCTTCTTCTTCATTTTTTCCATCAGTGGAGGCGCTGACGATTATGGTTGCGGCTTAAATTTCTCGTCGTTTTCCTGCTATTACACTTTTTTTCAGGCGCTGCTCTGTGGGAATTTTCCTTCTTACTGGCAGACACTCTTCATAAGCCTTTCTGTGCCGCGCGCGTTGATGGACAAATTGATTTCCATTTCAAGGGCTTCGAATCGAATTTCATGTAAAAGCGAAGAATTTATAATTATTCCCATAAAAGAGTAAGAAAACTACAATCAATGCCTATTTCTCTTCTTCTTCATCGTCTGGGCAATTACAGCCATGTGATATGTGCGAGTAGGGTTTACACCCTCCAACAATGTGGTGCGAGCACATAAGTAACATAAGTGAAGAATGATTGCAGCCAATAATACTTGACACTACGTGTCAAAGTCAAATCAAAAAATGTGTCTACCTCATTAAGAAGAAAGTGAGGTTAAATTATGAGCATGAATTGTGTGTGTGTTCCGTCCCTGTCTTTGCAGCTACGAAAGAATCACTTGCACAGAAGTGAAGGGGCGTCCAGCTGCTTGCAGGATTTGAAAAATTGACATCGAGTGTGTTTGTGCGAATGTTTGTGTGCGTGGCTGCATGAATTAATTATATTTGACCTTTGAATATGAAATGCAAATAGACAGTGGAACGAGAAGCTTTCGTTTTCCTCGAGTCAGAGCGCCGCAGCTGAAGGATCAACAAAATATATGCGAAGAAAATGTTAGGGAAGACAACGAAAGCATGAGGAGTCGCAAGCACAGCGGCAACAGCAACAGCAACAAAGGAGCGCTGCAGGATAATAGAAGATGATTAAGCCATTTTCATGCATACGAAAACAGGCTCTAAGGACTGTCGCTCTGTAATTGGGCGTGCAGTGCTGGAAAATTGCCCGGGATGGTAGAAGGGGCGCGTCCACTTTGCACTACAGCGCTGTGGCACAACAAACAAAGTGGGTCCTGTTGCCCAGAAAGAGGAGCAGCAAATGAAAGTAAGTCAGTGCCTTGGTGGGGCTTTAATATTTTTGAAATTAAATTAAATTAAATTCTGTTTAAAATCTTCACAATCACAACTTCACATTTACCATTCTTTTTATTTTATTTTGTTAAATTTTTTTGAAAGTTTTGTTATGGTTTCATTATAATTATTTATTATAATTTTTTTTGTTTTGTTTTTCGTATTATTTTTCTCTTTTAAAATGTTTTAATGCATTAAAGCTTTTACTGGAAAATAAATATTTCAAAAGCAACACAGTAATGCTTTAATAATAATTTTTTTTACTGCATTCGCAGCATTAACGACGCAGAGAAATAAAAAAGCGCAGCACAAACCTGTGAGACATTTTCTTTTTTGCCATTTTCCAGCACAATTTTCTCATTATATTTTCATGTCGTGTTACACTCGTAGCGTGAATTGGCATAACGGTAAAATAAGCTTATCACAACGAAAGAAAAAGTGAACACGCTTCTCAGAACTAAGGTGGAGCGCCTTGTAGTGGTTGTTCAAATGATGAAACAAATTTCTCATTTGCAACTTCTCAAGTTACTTAAAATTACACCAGCAATATTATAAACATTTTTATATATTTTCAGTATTTTATATAGTTTCAATTGTGTATAATTCAGTATTCAAGTTAATGTTGGTGGGCCCAGGTTTGAATGTTCTGTTTCAGGTCTATTTTATCGAAACCCAACATGGGATCAGGTCCCATGAATTGGCAGAAGTGTAAAGTTTCATCAAAAAATACTAAAAGAGTCATGAGCTAAGAGAATGTTTTTGTAATTTCCAAAAATGTTGTTCACTGGTTTTTAGGTGAAAATGAAAATGAAGATTTCGAAGAAGCATTCGTCTGAATACGAAGAAAAATGTATAGTTTTCACTAGGAGCTAATGTCAAGTGTTATCAAGAACACTTAAGAACAGGTTTTTCTATTTTCAAACAATTATTTTCACTGCTTTCTAAGTAGAAATAAAGCAACGCTTGCAAAAGTGCAAACAAACTTTCATCCGAATAATAACAGATGTGTGTTTTCATTGAAAAGTAATGCATAGTTTTATCAGAAAAAATATGTGAGTTACATAATATGTTGTTACACATATTATGTACATCACAAAGAAGTTATACGTTTTAATTTTTCCAACTGTATTCTTAGTAGAAATAGAGCAAACCCAAAGCCAGAAATGCCAAGTTTTCATTCAAATGTAACATGAAACCTCGGCGACAAGTTTCTAGCAGCTACAGATATATATATTTTTTTTTTTTTAATTGAATTTTTTTCTTTATTATTTTTCTATTTTTTCTATTTTATTTTTTCTTTTTATTTTTGATTTGAAATGTTTTCTTACTTTATTTTCTATTTCTATTTCAATTTTAATTTTTTCTTTTATTTCTTATTTAAATTGTTTAATGTATTTTTTTTTGTTCCTTACATTTTTATTTGTTTATTTCCTTTTTAGTTTGCTAAATTTATTGTAATTTTTTTCTTTTAATTTTCATTTGTGAATTTTTAAAATTTTCCATTTGTATTTTCTTCTTCAATTTTTTTCATTTTCTATAAAAAATTGTTCTCAGTTAGTTCAAAATATTTAAAATATTCTTATTTTAAAAAACTTAAATTTATGTATTTCGCTTTAAATTTTGTTTTTTCACAATTTGTTTTCACTTAATTTCTGTATTTTTAAGTGAATTTGAATGAATTTTTAATTTTATTTATTTCATTTTAATATTTTTTTTTTATTTAAAAATTTTTTTCACTATGTTGCATTTTTTTAATTTAAATTTTCTATCATATTTTTGCTTTTTATTTTATTTTTGAATTTAACTTTTTTTGAAAAGTGTTTAAAATGTATTAAAATTTTTTTTATTCTAATTTTTTCATTTCTTTACTTCATTTTAATTTTTTTACTAAAACTGTTTTTATTTAATTTTTCTTAATTTTTAAATTTCAATTTTTAAATTTTAATGTTTGTTAAGTATGTTTACTTCTTTATTGTATTTTATTTCATTTTATTTTATTTTATTTTATTTTATTTTATTTTATTTTATTTTATTTTATTTTATTTTATTTTATTTTATTTTATTTTATTTTATTTTATTTTATTTTATTTTATTTTATTTTATTTTATTTTATTTTATTTTATTTTATTTTATTTTATTTCATTTTATTTTATTTTATTTTATTTTATTTTATTTTATTTTATTTTCTTCTTAATTTTAATATTTTTATATTCTTTTGTTGAAAAATTTCCTCAATGTATTTAAAACTTCATAATTATTCTTATTTTTTTCTTTATTCTTATTCAATTTTTTTATGTTAATTTTGTTTAATTATAATTTTTTTATAACTTAATATTATTGAAATTTATTATTTTGTTTTTTAATTATAATTTTTTTGTATTTCCTATTAAAATATGAAAAATATGTTCTTCTTCTTATTCTTTTATTAAAATTTTTTTTATTCTAATTATTCAATTTTAATTTTATTTATTCCATTTAAAACATATATTATTCAATATTTGTTTTCACTTAATTTTTATTTGAATTTGAATTTTTAAGTGTTTACTTTTTTATTTGCTTGTTTAATGTTTAATTTATTTGTTTTTTCTATTGAACAATGCTCAGAATTTTTTGGTAAAATGTTTTAATTATTCTTATTTATAAATTTGTAATTTCATTTCTTCCATTAAAAATTTTTTTATTTATATTTGTTTTCACGGTTTCTCAATTTGTATTCTTAACAACATTTTTCATTAGAAGCCAAACAGTTAAGTAATAATAAAAAAGTTTCAAATTTGCATTTAAAAAAATCTCGCAGGTCAAAGAAATTCTTGCAATAAATTAACATTTCAGCTTGGGGCCATTTTTCAGGTGTTACAGCCCCGCCCCCCATAGGCCTGCAATGCTGTTTACAGCACGTGCGTGTTGCCGTAACAGCAGCAGCAACAACAACAACATGAACATAAACCACACTCAGCCAGCGTTTTGAATATTCATTAAGCTGCCAAAAGCAAAAAACAAAACACGGCCACAATTGCATGTTCACATCATAAGCTGAAAGCATTAAATTGAAATTGAAATGCAGCCAAAGCGTGCGGCACAAGCAAAGCACAAAGAAACCAAAATAACAACGACAAGGAAAACGAAATGCAGCGCCGGCGTCGTTTCGTTGTCGTTGTCAATCACGAGCACATTTACAGCTCTAATGTTGCATGTTCAAGTGACATTTACGTGTAATGCGAAAATCATGCAAAGCACAACAGACAGACCGACACGCCGGCCGCCGAATGCACTTCGGCGAATTCAACTCAATTAGACGTCAGGCGCTGACGCTGTCTATGCACCTGTGCCAAAGTGTTCTTGTGTGTGTTTTTGTGTGTGAGTGTGTGTGTGTGTGTTCTGCGTTTGTGCGCTTCAAGTGTTTGCATTTTTATTTGCGCTGCCAATTGCCATTAGCTGATATTAGTGCGATTTAAATAATGTTTTACGAGCGCCGCTGCCGGCAAATATGAGTGCTTGGCGCTCGCTCATTTCACATAATTGAAGTTTAATTTTTGCCATTTGACGACCGTTTCGGGCCGTTGTCGGGCAATCGGCGAATCGTAAAGTGGCCAACAACTCGTTCAAATAAATTTTAGCATTGCATTTTATGGCTTTTTATGGTTGCAATGCCGAAGCAGTAGAAATTGTTTTGACACTATTTCAACGCGCTCAAGTGGGCGACGGCACGACAAACAGTGGCGCAATGAAATTGTGAAAAGCATTTGGGGGAAGTTGGAGTTGGAGCTTGCAAAGAGAAAGGATAGCGAATGGGTAAAGATGCATTTGGGGGGAAGTTGCAGTTGGAATTGGCAAGGAGACAGGATAGCGAATGGCAAAGAAGGAAAGAAGACTGGTGGCAAATAAGAGGCAATGACTGCAAGCAGAATTCAAACAAGGAGTGGAGGACTGGAACCAAAGATAATACAAAACTGTATTATATTGTATTATCTATGCTGGAACAAAGAAGCAGACTTGTGAAAAGTGAAGAGCGGAAATTAGGACTGAACGAATCATTCTGTTTTTCTTAAGAAGTTAAATTAAACTTGTGATTCAAATTTAATTTTAATTCATGTTGTGAATTTCAAGTGTTTAGTTTCAAATTTGATCAAATATATATTAAAATGTTTTAAATAAAAAATTAATTAAATAATTTTTCACTTTTTACTTGATGAAAGTTGAGTATTGAGAGGTCTGAAAAGTTTCCAATTTTAATGTAAATTTGATCAAATATATATTGAAATTTTTTAAATAAAAAATTTATGAAATAATTTTCACTTTTTAATCATTGAAAGATGAGTATTGAGAGGTCTGAAAAATTTCCAATTTTAATTTATATTCGATAAAATTATATGGAAATTTTTTAAATAAAAAGTTTACTAAATAATTTTCACTTTTTACTTGATGAAAGTTAAATATTGAGAGGTCTGAATAGTTTCCAATTTCAATTTAAATTTGATCAAATATATATTGAAATTTTTTATATAAAAAATTCATGAAATAATTTTCACTTTGTACTTGATGAAAGTTGAGCATTGAGAGGTCTGAAAAGTTTCCAATTTCAATTTAAATTTGATCAAATATATGTTGAAAATTTTTAAATAAACAATTAGTTAAATAATTTTTCACTTTTTACTTGACGAAAGTTGAGTATTAAGAGGTCTGAAAAGTTTCAAATTTCAATTTAAATTTGATCAAATATAGGTATATTGAAATTTTTTAAATAAAAAATTAATTAAATTATTTCCACTTTTTACTCATTGAAAATTGAGCATTGAGAGGTCTGAAAAGTTTCAAATTTCAATTTAAATTTGATCAAATATATATTGAAATTTTTTATATAAAAAATTTATGAAATAATTTTCACTTTTTACTTGATGAAAGTTGAGCATTGAGCGGTCTGAAAAGTTTCCAATTTCAATTTAAATTTGATCAAATATATATTGAAATTTTTTAAATAAAAAATTAATTACATAATTTTTCACTTTTTACTTGATGAAAGTTGAGTATTGAGAGGTCTGAAAAGTTTCCAATTTCAATCTAAAGATATCAGCACTTGCCAAGAAAAGTTAGGGAATCTTTTTGCGCCTTTTTAAAAGGTATTCACCAAAATTTCAGACGTTTTGGAAACCCAGTTATTGTTTGACAATGATTTTAGTCAGTTGAAGTGAGTGTTTTTTGTTGTTTGTAAAAATTTAAAAAATCGAGCAATGGTTATAAAAATATTTCTTCTATATAAAAAAGTTGTTTAACTTAAATTGGATTTAATATTCTCAGTTTTGTTTAAGTTTTTAGAATTTTTCTAAGCTAATAATAGAAATACATTTTTTTAATGTAATAATGGAAAAACTAAAGCAATGAATAGTCATTAAAAATTTTTCTATATACATAAAAGTTCCGGGAACTCAAATTGGATTTAATATTCTCAGTTTGGTTACATTTTTAAGAATTTTTTCAAACTTACAACTAATAATAGACAAAAATTTTAAGAACAACTGCCTTTTATCTTTTTTTGGTTGTAAACTTTTCAGACCATTGAAGTTATGGTATGTTCCTTTCATAAGTGACACAAACAGATTTTCTACGTTTTGTTGGCAAGTGCTGCCATCCTCGTCTCATAAAATTTTCAATATCAATTCATTTCAGTTTTCTAATAAAACTTTGAAATCTTTGAAACTTTTGTATTTTTCATACAAATTTTTAGATCTTTATGAATTAAATAGAAAATAAAATTTGAAAAATTATAGAATTTAAATTATCTCAGAAAATTTGGATATATAATATTTTTGTATTTTTCATATCAGGTGTACAACTTTGCTTCCGCCGTTTTCCGATAGGTGGCTGTACCGGCTGAGGCTGGTTGAAATACATAGATGGTAATGCCTTTAAAGTGAGTGTGGACAGTGCCTAACGAATTGTCATCGCCGTTTCAGTGACAGTTGTTCTTGTTTTCGTATTATTCACGCTCGAAAATGTCCGTTTATGTGCCCAATTCTCGCCATTTGCGGGAAGTTTTACTTTTCTGTTACAATTCGAAAAAAAAATGCAGCTGAAGCGCATCGAATGCTCTCAGAAACTTACGGTGATGCTGCTCTGAGTGAAAGAACGTGTCGGGAGTGGTTTCAACGTTTTAAAAATGGAAGAGCGACATGACAAAGTCATCCTCCAACACGACAATGCTCGGCCTCACGTCGCAAAAGTGGTCAAAAAGTACCTGGAAACGCTGAAATGGGAAGTCTTGCCCCACCCGCCGTATTCCCCAGATGTCGCCCCTTCTGACTTCCACCTATTCCGTTCGATGGCACACGGCCTGGCAGATCAACATTTTCAATCCTTCGAAGAATTGGAAAAATGGATTGCTTCATGGATAGCGTCAAAAGAGGACTCCTTTTTTCGAGCCGGGATCCGAAAATTGCCGGAAAGATGGGAGAAAGTTGTCGCTAGCGACGGACAATACTTTGAATAATACATCTGTAAGCACTTTTTCGCAATAAAGCTTTTAATTTTGAAAAAAAACGGCGGAAGCAAAGTTGTACACCTGATACATATTTTAAAAACTCTATGAATTAAGTAGAAAATTAAATTTGTTAAAAAAGACGCACTCACCTTCATCTGCCGTGGCCGGATGCTGTTCGCCCTGCACGAAACGAAAAACGAAACCCACAATTAACAGCGCCAGACCTACGATTCGCTGGCGCCCACACATTTCTGATAATTTCGCACTTTTCACTTTCATTCGAGAGAAAATAATCACTTTGCTGTGTATTACAGTTTGACACACATTAGCAAACGTTGCAGGTACACAATTTTTGTAATTACTTTTTTTGTAATTCAATTGTTTTAATCTTCACTAAATTGTTTTTGTACTCTTTGCAGAATTTGAAGATACTTAGTTTTATTGAAAACAGTTGTCAGTGGTGCTGAGACATTGTGCTGAAAAAGAGAAGAGCAAAAAGTATTTTTTGTTATTATAGAAAATTATTAAATAGATATGAATTTATTTAGTTTTATTTCTAAAAACGTATTAATAATGCCAACAATTTTCAATTGTATTCCACAAACATTTAAAAATTCGCATATCCTTTTAAATAATACAAACTGTTTTACAATTTTATCCCATTTTTCAAGACACTTCAATCCCTACTAACCAATTAAAATCGACAGCGCACAAACTTCTCAACTTAAGAGCCAAAATAAAAAATTTGAAACCCCACAGCGCTGACTCGCTCCCGCCCGAACGCCAACTTCTTTGAAACAGGAGAATGAAAACTCAAATGGCCACTGGTTGTCTGTATTTACTCGAACACCACATAAATAAGATAATCCCTGACAGAGTCTGCTGCTTCATTTCAGATACTTTAGCGCTCACACACACACACCAACACACACACACTGATACACAACGAAAGCCGAAGTGATTCCCACAATCCGTTTATGTCACAACTTCAATCCCCAAGCGAGCGGCGGCCACCGCTGTCAGTGTATTAGGCGCGCAGCAGTGGCCCCGCCTGCGAGCGGCCCTGACAGTGCCGGCAAAACGCGCCAGTGACAGGACACGCGCGCAGAAATGGCCGCCGCAGTAATATTTAGTCGAAACAAAAAGGCAGCCTTGACGTGAATCGAAGTAGGAAAAGGCTCGGACATTCTTTTCTATTTCGGCTGGGCTCCGCTCCCCGGGGAGTGGCCGTCCAGCCCTGCACGCGCAACTGCTGCCGCTTGGCCACAAAAATATGGTCAAGTCGGCAGAAAAAAGCAAAAGCGTATCCTGGCATTTCGCTTGAGTACTTTTTAATAATTGCGCGCCGCTCGAGTTAAATGTTTATGTGCTGGTTTGTTTGTATTTGTGTGTGTGAGTGTGTGTGGGGTGTACGGTAAAGTATCTGATTGCGAGCAGCCGAGCATCTTTGCATCTCTCGGCCATATTTTCGGGCAGCAGTTAAAAAGACATTTGCTCGGCGCTTTCAAGGCGCCTTTTGCCTATTCCGACGCGCCTTCTAAAGTAATTAAGGCTCGTCGAGTTTGCACTGCGCGCTCATTAAAAATATTTACAAAATCGTTGCGAGCATCGGAGATTAGCCTAATTGGAATATTATGCGCAACCGATAGACCGTCGCAGCGTCTGCTGGGGCCGTTTGCTGGTGTTTTTATGTTTTGTTTCTTGCGGCCGACCCGTGCTTCTGGTTGACATGGCACTGGCACCGATGGTTGAAAAGATTTTAATCTTTGGTTCACAAAAGCTTTCCGCAAGCAAATAAATGGCGCAGGGATTGACTTGAGGTGGATTATGGACTGCTTAATTAATTAAGAGTAGTGACACATTTGTGAAAGCAAGTGGAACGAATTTTAAATTACATTTCAAATCTTAAGAGCTCAAAATGGAATTGAGAATGTAAGCAAATAGTTAAAATGATGGTCTGTTAAAATTTATTTATTTGTTTGAATGAATTAAAAATAAATAAAAATACAAAAAATTATAAACCAATATATAAAACTAAAGATGCGTTCGAATACATAAAAGAAGCTGAAGCAGAAGAACTGAGGAAGTTAGCGGAAGAAGTTGTTACAAAATTTTGGTTTAAAATTTAAGTTCAGATACTAAACACAAAGGAAGCTTGTCCCACAAAAAATGTGAATTTTCCAGAACAAACAATGCGACTAACTTCAAACTCAGTTTGAAATTGAAAAGAAATGAAAAATCGAACAAAGCTATAATAAAACGATTTCTGTTGTAGTTGAATGGACAAGGAAGGAATTCCACTTAATTTTTTTTCACTCGGGCAACTTGTTCAACAGTCTAAGGGAGCTAGTCGATAAGACTAGTCACAGTCTTCTAGGCTTCGTGAGAAGCTGAAACTAGGTCAATGAGAGATCTAGTCGATAAGATTAGTCACAGTCTTCTATAGAAAATTATTCTTCGTGAGAAGCTCAAACTAGTTCAATGAGCGGTTTCATGATCGGTTATTCGTGATATCCCAATGGGCCTTCAAAGGAAGACAAATCGCACACGCACTACAAAAGTGACACAACTGAAAATTTTTCACTTTTCGGGTTTATGTGTTAATACTGTGCACAATGCATAAATCTACCAATCAGCAAAAGCTCAGTATATTTTGTTGTTGTTAACTGTTGCAAAAACACAGTTAGATCTCTCTTCATGCCAAAAGTTTGATGCTATTTGATTGCTGCAGCTCAATGCAAACGAGTCCTAACTCAAATTGTGTCACTTTTGACGAAATACATTTTTGTTAAAGTTAATTTTAAGCAAAATTCTGACAATTTTTGTATATACTTTTAATTATTCAAATTAATTATGAATTTTAAAAATTTTTCTTTAAACATTTTAACTGTCATTTATAATTATTAAATTCAAAAAAAGTGGCATAACTTGAAATAGTTTCGTAATTATTGAATTAAAATATCATCAAAACAGTCACAACTTAAAATTTTGGATTTTCTAGTGTAAAATACAAAAAAATTCTTGTAACTTATCCTAAAGCATAATCTGTAAGGATTTTCTATTGAACGGTCTATTTGTTATTTAAAAAAAATGTTTAGCTCAAACAGAGTTTTTTGCGTTTCCTGAAAAATCAACAATTTTGAGTTGTGTCACTTCTGTTGTGCGTGTGCGAAATGTGTTTTTTTTTTTTGTGTTGTTTACAATCGAGATTCGGTATTATTTTTTTTTTAATCTTAACTTCAAGAGAGACAAATGTGAGTTTAGAAGGGCACTTGAAGTATAAAAGTCCATAAGAAATAAATTTGTATTCTTTCTTTCTTATCTTAAAAAATTCATATTTTGATCCCTTAGACTGCTTGGTTAAGGTTAGATTAGAGAAACCATGTGTGCAACATTTACTTTTAAAGACTCTGTTGGGTCCATTGTGTTTTGTTGTATTTTGTATCAGGTGCCCTTTCCAATCTGTTGGGTTCCCTGTATATACAGACGAAATCTTTTGAGAACTACTTGGATTTGGCAACGAAACTGTGGGGATTAGTAATCTGTGCTTCAGCTTTTGGTTCGAGACTTTAAAGAACTTGGGCTCAAGAGTTCGGAATGCAGTTTCTGTAAAAATGGATTGATTCCTCTGCGCGCTAAAGTGGTTTAACTGTGAACAGCTCTCAGTTCCATCTTTTCTCTTAGGTTAGGTTACGTTATGGGGGCTGCCACTGTAAGAGACACACTCGGAGGCCTCTTGTGAGGCCGCTTGTGCTACCACATATTTCACCTCTTTTTGAAATGTGTATGCAACACTGTTTTTTCCAACATATGTGAAACTATATTTGATGCTCCTTTGAAGGTTATCGAAATTCAGATAATAATGGACGAAAGAATTGTGACGAAAGAATTGTGATCCCGACCCTTTCGACGCCTTTCGGGATGGATCGTCTGGATATTACTTTTTGGTATTTAAATTATGAAACATTTGCCTAAGAAATGCACCTTTGAAGTCGGCATGGTGACTGAATGGTCTTTTTTTATTAGAGTTCTAGAGGTATTTAACTTTTTGAACAAGTTTAGCTTAAAACGGGTTAAATAAATTTTGTATCAATATTTTTTAATTACAAAAAATTATTTCATATTTATGGAAAAATACAAAATTATCACTTTTTGATTTTATTTAACCATTATTAAAGAAACATAGTTTTGATCAAATGCGCCCAATTCGTAGACTTCAATAAGAACTCAAACTTTTCAGACATCGCTACAAATTATTTTTGGAAAAGTTTGTAATTTGCTTTGAAATCACTTCAGAAAATATTTATTTGTTGGTGCCTACTAAAATTAAACCCATAAATCAATCGCAGCTTTTGCTATAAGATGACAAATAAATGAAGTGGCTCTCAGGCAACTTTGGGGTAGAAGCATTAAACTGCCAAAAGAAGTGATTCTATTTCCAAATTTTGTTTATTTATGGTAAATTTATTGCATCCAAAATAAAATATCTCAATGTCTGCTTCTGGTCATAGCAAACCTCCCTCAAAACGCAAACCCATACCACAGCAGACCCTTCGAAATAGTTTTTGCCTTCAAAAGACATTTCAAACATGTCGAAACTTCTGACCGTCGTCCCTTAAAGTCAAGCAGAAAATTTTCTGTTCGGTTTTCTCAAGTCACTGCGACTGTCTCAAAGCTTAAGACCCAATAATTAGTTCATAATGCCCAGACACACAACGGTACTTATGTGAAACGACAAGAAAATTCAATTATTGTAATTTGACAGTCAACGAACCTAAGCCACAAAAACACCAACCACAACCAACCCCCAACAAAATAACAAACCGAAACCGTACTCGACTGCACTGACGCGGCGTGTCGCATTGTCGCATTGACGCAGGACACATTGCACGTTTGCGCAATTGAAAGCGACCGAGAAAATCCTTTAAGTGCCTTGAAATTAACATTGCGCTGCAAATTAAAAATTAACCGCCCACGAAACCCAACAATGCAACAACAACTGAGGCGGAATTGCTGTCGCTTTTCATTTCGGCGAAAAGTGAGAAAAGTTTTCGTTTAAATATTTTTCAAATTAAACAAACAGAGACACAGACGCTGAATTATAAATGCACGCAACTATGCACAAATGTGTATGTGCCTTGGCCAGTCCGTGGCCGATGGAGCATTCGACAGCGTTTGTCAAACACACGCAGTGCATTAGTGAGTGTGGCCGCATTTCGACCAAAAGCACAGCGAGGAGGTCGCAACAAGGAGGCCACGCACACCAACGCGTCGCCGTGAACAAATGTGCAAAAACCGAATAATAACGCAGCGTAAATCCCGCGAGCCCGAATTTGCTTGGCACGCCTTGTCGCATTTGAGTAAACAAAAGCGCTGAACTTTTGTCGTATTTATCAACATTTCCATTTGTACTTTTGTACACACAAAAAAAAGAAGCACAACAACAACAACGACAACAGAAATGTGTGTACATTGGTCTCTGGCGGTCAACTGATGGCAGTCGCAGGTCGACGATTGCGACAGTCACTTTTGTTAGCTTTGTGTTGTTGTTATTGTGGTCGGTGCAATCGTCGCTGTCCTGACGCACAATTAAGCCGCAACGGACAACAGTTTGGCTGAAATTCGATCGATTGTGCCGCTTTGTCATAGAACCCGATAGCGAACACATTGTCCCCGGAGGCAGATTTGGTTGCACGCTTTTCCAGCGAAAAGCCTTCAATCAGCGCTATTTTTAGTTTTATTTAAAGAATGACTTTGGACTAAAGGCCAAGTTAGCCATCGATATGGGTGGTTAGTGGTTTTTGTTGGCGCTAATGGAAAAAATGTGGCGGTAATAGTGAAAGTAATTGCTGATCTAATTTCGGATTCAAATCAAACACAGAAATAGCACGAACGCTCCTAATACAACAATGAGTCGATAGTAATGGATTGAATGGCTGTTTGTAGTTCAGTGAATACATTTTTAATTTGAAAGGGTAGAGCAGACCTAAAGCACCAAAGGAGGAATTGCATTTTAGAATTACAAGAAATTAAATCTTTTTCCTTCGTTTCTGAAGAATTATTGATTGAGTGCTGATTCTATTCCCACTCTTTCCTCCTACTTATTTATGTTCCTGCTATTTCTGATCCTCACTCTCTGACGTTGTTGTTACCTAATGTTTACCTTTTTGTGTTTTGTAATAATTCGTTATGCAACCTCCGTGAATTGGATTGCGAAAGCAGCCCACGTTTCTATTTTCCGTTTCGCCGTCAGTTAGTTTATTCAATTACAACATTGAATAAATTGCTCGCAGATATTAGTTATGTCAAAATATTTTTAGTTCACAAAGCCATAAGGATTATGAAACTGAAACCAGGCGTTGCAAGGCGCGCGAACAGACAAAATTACGAAAGCATTCTTCTCAGAAGTTTTCATATTTCTTATAGTTGCCAGGATATCTGACACGATGATGACAGGATTGACAGGAAGGGTACTAACTTTTCATAAATAGCACAATTCGGTTCATGGAACTGCGCTCAAAGGGCGAGTAGATATAAGCAAAGGAATATAAGAGGAGAATGGTAAATGAAGTTGGGGATTCACGCCACTGAAGGTCCGGGTCGTGCAAATCTTACGATGGTTTCAGCCAACACCGAACACAGAATAAAGTGGCTCTTCGGGCACCCAAATGGGTCTTTTGAGGCTTAGAAACTAGCAAGCTTTCTGTCTTATCTAACCTAACCTAAGGCTCCACACTCCCTTGAACCCTCGAAGGTTCTTTGAGGAATCTGAGGAGATCGGGAAAAGGGAGAGAGGAAGAAGGTGAGAACGCTCAACAGTGGCAGATGAAATGCTCTGTTGTGTCCACGTTCTCGAGACAGGATTTGTATGTTTGCCTTATGTTGGCCACATGCATTACCCATGTCCTTTGATCGCTTCCATCATGAGACGCAGTTTCTTTCTCTTCAGTCGAAGAAAAAAGTTCACCCTCCTTACTCGGTGCTCGACCGAACTGGTCCTGTTCACCAAGAAAACGAAGATTCAGGAATTTGCTCTTCCCTGTGTGGAAGGGCATCCCCTGAAACTATCAAAAGAGGCCAAATATCTTGGCATAATTCTGGACTCAAAACTTTCGTGGAAGCGGAACATTGAGGAAAGAATGAAAAAGGGGCTCAATGCGCTGTATGCCTGCAAGCGAGCCTTCGGTAAAAGATGGGGATTAAAACCGTATATTATCCATTGGATGTATACGGCGATAATCAGACCCATCATTGCCTACGGTTCTCATGTGTGGTGGCCAGTCATGGACAAAAAGAGCAATCAGAGCAATCTGGGAAAGGTGCAGAGACTTGCCACGTTGGCGATTACAGGGGCGGCTAAAAGCGCTCCACGAATGGCTCTGGAGATGTTTCTGCACCTTCCCCCAGTGGACCTGTTCGTAAAGGCCAGCGCAGCAAAGACAATCCTCAGATTGAGGGAGTCTAACCAGCTGAGGCAAGGCGGCTACGGACATTCCAGCATTCTGAACGTTCTTATGCCTAGCTCTACCGGACAAGGTCTTCTAGATAAGGCCACTGACTTCCTGGTAAAGCGCAGTGACTTCGAATCGAAGATTCCCATTGACTACCCCTCCAGGGACAACTGGCAACAGCCCGAGGTGGAAGGCCCTGCAGGAGTCTACTTCACCGACGGCTCGAAGACAGAGGATGGAACTGGAGCGGGTGTCTTCTGTGAAACGCAAAATGTCTACTGGTCTTATAGACTACCAGACTATTGCAGCGTTTTTCAGTCGGAGGTTTTCGCCATCATGAAAGCAGCGGAACACATAAAACATTCGGCACTTAGTATGGCCGTCATTTGTGTTGATAGTCAGGCTGCTCTTAAAGCAATTGAATCCACTGTAGTGAAGTCAAAGGTAGTACTAGACTGTCGGAAAGCACTAGGTGGCATACGGCAATGCAGGGTTCGTCTGTGCTGGGTTCCCGGACATAGTGATATCGAAGGGAACGAGCAAGCGGACGAACTAGCCCGTGCAGGGTCAGCTATGCCGGCGTGCGAGGCGGTCAACACGGTGCTACCACCGATCTCTGCTATGATGGGTTCAATAGGAGAGTGGCTTACACGAGCCACGAATAGAGCCTGGACAACCAGGTGCGATTGCAAGATTGCACGCACACTATGGCCAGCACTCAACACGAGGAAAAGTAAGTGCCTTCTGCGCCTCGACAAACATGCTGTACGCATGGTTACGGGGGTAATCACAGGTCACTGCGCCATTGGTGTCATGTTATGCAAATGGCGTTTGGCGACCGACGATTTATGCAGAAGCTGTGGAGATGAGGATGCAGTCGAATCGGTCGAGCACCTGCTATGCCACTGCCCATCACTACAAGGACGACGGCTCCAGACTCTTGGGGCAAGGTTCTTTGACGGGCTCGAGGAAGTAGCAGATGCACAGATAACCGATCTACACAATTTCCTCGCAAAGACCAAATGGTTCCCAAAAGATCCCGTTTGGATCTACAGGGATCCAAACAGATAAGAGAAGGACATCGGTTTCCGAAAAATGAAGGGATTCACAATGGACCCAACAGGGTCTCCGAGTGGAAGTGCCTGACGCACACACCCCTTCCGTAACCTAACCTAACCTACTCGGTGCTCTCAGAGAACACTTTGCGATTCTGCAAAATTCCGCTCCAAAGCATTTTTCCATGTGAGCAATGCTGCATGGTTCTTGATTCATTATAAAACTAATTATTGACTCTGGTCCCACTGCATTGTCCTCTGACTACGATATCTTTAGATCTACTCAACCGATTGAGTTGAAATTTGATGTATATCCAGCCTCCAGGCTCTTCCAGAAGTGTCTTGATAGAAAAATTTTTCCAGTTGTACTAAAGCAAAATTAAAAAAATATGTCGCGTCCATGCTACTTCTTCAAGGGGTTCCGGTGGGCTACCTGCTCGCTCTACAACTTTACAATGACTGAAACTCTATGCTTCAATTCATTGCTTACTTTATTTCATTTTCATTGCTTACTCGAATTCATATTCATTGCTCACACGATATCTAATAATTTTCTTTGCAAGTAAAACTACTTGTTTTGCAATAACTTCTATCAACGACTTTTGCTACTGGTTTCCACCGCAACTCACTTCGAGCAGCAATGTCATTATAGCCTTCACCGGCTACGACATATATGTCTTTATATCTATAGCCCCTTCAAAAATCAACTTTAAAAATTCGAATCTTTCGGTTAGTACACAATAAAATGAAAAGTTCTTTAAAAAACATGAAAGTCGGACACCAAACTCTAAATACACGCAATTTTTGTTAAGCCTCAATATTTGTTTTTTACAATTTATATACTTTCAAATTCATATTTATCAAAAAAAAACAATGACAATTTCACTAAACTTTTTTTAATGATACGACAAACATGAACTTATAGATCCATATGTAATTTTGTGTTAAAAGTATATCTTTGTTAATATTTTTGAACTTAAAACATGCATTAATAAATAAACTGAAGAAATGTAATAGAAAACCACTTTAAATTCGTTTACAAAATATGTATAAAAATAGCATAAAAAATGTCCTCTTCAAGGTTAGAAAATCTCTTTTAACTGACTCCTTTTTTCAGTCAAGCTTGCATAGTGAAAATCGAGCATAATTTTTGCTGTTGTCTGACTAGTATGAATCAGAAAAGTAGGATATATGTAAAATCGCATACAACTTCATCAAAAGATAGAAATACCCGAATTTATCATCTAAAAGTTTGGCAAGTGTTGAAAACAATTTAAAAAAGTCGGTGGAAAATCTCATACAACTTCATCAAAAGTAACCGAATTGATTATCTAAAAGTTAAAAAAACCAACCAAATCCACACAAGCCGAATGTAAAATCTTAGAAAATTTCATCAAAAGGTAGAAATACCCACATTTATGATCTAAAAGTTGGATAATTGTTGAAAACCATTTAAAAAAACCCACTCAAGTCGGTTAAAAATCTCATAGAACTTCATCAAAAGTAACCGAATTGATTACACAGTGCAACCAATTAAAAAAAAATTTCGAGGGACAAGGTCAAACCCATCTCATTCGATAGAGGACCTCAGTAGATGAAAAAGTGCCGAGGTATTTTTCCTGGAATGTTCGAGTTTGTTTTAAATCGAGTTTAAAGATGGCGGCTTAATGCCCTTTCGCGAAACTTTTAAAACATCATATCTTTTGACTCAAATGTCAGAAAGGAATAATTTTTACGTCAAATAAACCCGAACATTCCGGGAGAAATCCCTTGGCTCTTTTTCATCTACTGAGGTCCTCTATCGATTGAGATGGGTTTGACCTTGTCCCTTTTTTCAGTGTTGCACTGTGTTATCTAAAAGTTGAATAAATGTTTGCAAACCCTAATCAAATCTACACAAGTCGGATGTAAAATCTCCTACAACTTCATCAAAAGTATACAAAGTGATCATTTAAGTAAAACTTGAATGAACGTTGAAAAAATTTCAAAAATAAGCTGAGGAGCGTAAAAGCTGGTTGCAGCGGCATATCACTTAACCCTGCAAAAGTAAAAGTGTATCAGCGTAAATACTTATTTCCGCCGCTTATTTATAATAAACACACCCAAACACGCAGCTGCCCAAATACGTTAAAAAAAATTAGGAAAAAAAAATTTCAAGTGTAAAGTGGCAAAAAACAAGCTGACCCTTGTTTACACGCAAAAATAATGCATTATCCTTTCATATTTTGATATGAACACACACACACAAACAGACATTGTTAAGCACACAAATGCAAACACCTAAGCGACAAAAACGAAAACAACAACAACAACAAAAACATGGTCATGTCCATCAGCGCATATCGCACAGAGTATCTAAGAGTTGACGCTTTTTTGCTGCCTGTTTCCCTGTTCACATGTGTGCGTATGCATAGAAATGTATGGGTGTGTGTGTGTGTGTGTTTGGCTACCTTTCCATTTTATTATTTATGTTTGGTTGTTTTTGCAATATGTATTTGTTGTTGTTTCTTCTTTTTTTGGTTCTAATTTATCAGCGTTGCTGCCTGCATGTGTAGCAGGAATTTATTATTCATGAATAATGGGAGTAAAAGTACAACAACAACAACACATTTGCATACAATTGACTGCCCCCTTGGTGGTGCCGCCCATTTTAGGCTTGCATGCAGCGGCTACAGTGGGCCCTAATAATAAAATACACACACACACACGCATACACACGCACTGTGTGTCAGCTTAACGCATTTGTACCGGTGCGCTGACGCTGGCTTTGTGGTCAGCTGCGTTCTGTGCATGTCCACTGCCCTTTCTCCTTTCACCTTTTCTCCCCCCTCATCGCTGCCATTGCTATGAGCTGTGTATGTGTGTATGTGTTTGTATGTGCAGCGCATAAAAAGGCATTAATAAATGAGTAGCGAGCGTGTTGGTTGTTAATCCCCCCGCCACACCGCTGAACCGCTCCATCTCAGTTGGCGGTCGCTTGTGTGTCCTTGTGCGCGCCTTAATTTATAATTTAAGCACATTTATTTGCTGCACGCTGGCCCACTGCCTTCACTAACTACACCACACTAACTTACACCCTCCTCCTCCTCCTTCTTCTCATTTACCTCCTTCCTTCTCCTTCTCCTCAACATAGTTTCCACTGCGACCACACAGTCGAGTGCTCTTTGTCGCTTTGGTTAGTTTTGCGGCTTTTACTTTGAGCCAGTGCGCACTTTTTATTGTTGTTATTGTTTCAGCACGCTTCTGTGTTTTTGTTTGCTTCTTTAGCTTTTCCTGTGTGTGTGTGTGTTGTGTTTGCAGTTATTTGCATTTCGCTTTGCTGCCGTTGGCTTTGGCTTTGACCATATCTGCCTCGCTGCACAGCGACATAACCTAAAAGGCCTTTGAGATAATTAAAAGCGCGTTAAGTGCCGCTGCTGCCAAGTCTTGCTGCATGCTGTACATGGCTGCCACCAGTCGTCTGTATGCGTGCATGTACTCTGCATGTGTGCATGTGTGTGCGTGTGCGTCCTTTTGGCGCACATGTGACACGTGTGCTGAATTTCCAATAAATGCTCGCGGCATTTGTGTTCGTGTTCGAACGACCCACACTCCCAGCCGACAAACTCATTGTTTGCTAGTTAAGCTCGTTATGGTCTGGAAAAATATGGAGTGTGTGCACTCATGGCATAGCCAAAGTTTTCCTCTATCAATGCGAGGATTTAAATTCATCGAACTTTTGCGCCGGCAATTTCGAACTTTGCTAAACGAAAATGTTAGAGATGTTGTTTCGTTCAAGCGGCAGGTTTCAAGTGCTAAATATTTCGAGCAGCTTTAAGTTGCACTCACATAAATATTTTCACATTTTCAATATAATTTTGAATATCGATCGATTTGTAAGAAACAGATCACATTTGACTGATAATTTTCGTAATTTTAATACAAAAATATAAGTGCGGCACTCTGGCGATTTGCCTCAGGCGGCATATGAGCTTTGTCCACCACCGATTATATTTAATTTCTACTTTGCTGTTTAGGAATATTTTGTATGAAACAATTTTTCCATCCTTCAATTAATAAAGTTGTATAAGAATATGAAACCAGAGACAATTTTATTTGGACTCTAAGCAAATTTAATGTACGATTCAGTGAGCGATTTATTAAATTTCATTTCTACTTTGCTATTTGAGAATAATTTGTATAGAACTATTTGCTCATCCTTCAATTCCTTAACAGTTTAACTAGAATATAAAACCAGTGAAAATGTATTTGATTTCTAAACAATTTCAAAGTCAAAAATTCAGTTAGCTTATTATTTAATAAAAGTTCCACTTTGCAAGTTCAGTTTCATTAAAAAAAACTGACACAACCCCCAATGTTAATTAGATTTTCAATTAACAAAACCATTCACGTGGTGCGTGTGTAAAGTTCCATGGCTTCAACGAACAAACCAAATATTGTTTAATAATAAATTTCAGCTAAACAAGCGTTCAGCTGAACCAATTCAAATCAAGATTAGACAACAAACCAGACACGAGCCAAGCAACGGACGCCACAAAGCACTTTGAACTGCACCTTAGAAAAACCGTGTAGAACAGAACCGAACAAACAGGGTGAGGTCCCCGCGGAATGCGATGCCGCCACCCCCAAGTCCCACATTCGACAACGGCCCACAACATTTCCCATTCCACGCGTCGCTGTTCCGTGCCGCCGTTGGCCACCCTGGCCCACCCGGGCGACCCTATTTGCAGTCTAATAAATTAAAAGTCATTTTTCAGTTTAATAATTGCATGTTTAGCGCGCCCCGACGTGCCGTGAAGTGGGTCCAAGTGGGCCAATACGAGCACGAAATACCAAATAAAGGCGTAGAAACGTCAGTGGCAGTCACTAATGTTTACTTTTCGTTTAGTTCGTTTTTCTTGTACTTTTTTTTCTGTTGTTGCCTCTTCTTTGCGTTCGACGTACACAACGCACACAACATGTCAAAGTGCGTTTAGTGGCCGCACAAGGCCCCGAGGGGAGCGTTTTTTTAATGCCTGTGTGTGTACAAGTTGCTGTTGTCCCTCAAACGGGCGTTTTTAGTAGGTCGGAGTTGATAGAGGAAAAGCCACACTGTAATTATTTTGCTACAAGTATGAAGGCAACTTTTCCATTCAGGGTCCTTTGGAGAGAAAAACAATGAATGTGCATACATATTAATGTTCAAAGTGGTTGAAAATTTGTTGGGCGTCAAGGTGCTACAAATACCAATTTGATATTTGTGCAGAAAATGTCATTATAAACGGTGGAAAGTTGCGCCACAAATTACTTTGCACATGTGGAAGTAAATGTTGCTGGTAAACAATTGAAAAGGATATGTTTTGTGTTGAATGATATTTCACATTAATGCAGGAAATTTCATTCAAAACGGTAGTAAGTTGCGAAGGAATTTATTTTTCCGACATGTAAGTAAATGTTGCTGGCAAAGAGTAGAAAAGGCCATGTTCTGTGATGTGTGGAGTTTTTAGATATCTTTAGATTTGTAAGACTTAAAACAGGTAGAGACTTTAGGCCACCTTCTGTGCCACTGCACGGCTCTCTTGGGACAAAAATGGAAATAACTAGGCTTTCTTCTTCGACAACTTGGACAATTTCAGATCAGTGAACATTAGAGAGATCAGAGACTCAGGGGCCTCGCTTGACGCATCACTGCCTTTGTAAGTTGTCAGGAGAGGCTGCTATCTGCACTATCTCAGTCTTGCCAATCAGATGTGGAAGTCGGTGACTTCCTGTCGTACCTCAGGGGCGATGTGGCCCTCCTACAATGAGCGGAGATCCCGCGAGCTTATTTACAAATCTCGCACGGACGTTGCTAGGCTTGCGGCGGTCATCACAGGCCACTGGACCATAGGTCCACATGCGGAGATGCTAAGCATCCCCTTCAATACCCACTGTAGGAGGTGTGGGAATTTAGATGAGAAAGAAACACCAAATCACTTCCTCTGTCACTGCCCAGCACGAGCAAGATTTAAGTCTCTGGGGAAACACTTCCTTACTTGTTCGACCGACTGCTCGACAGTAAGTCTAGAGAATCTTCTTAGATACCCAAATTCTACCAGGTGGAGTTGGTCATACTACTACTAACCAGGTTTTAGTTTTCGGTGAGCATGTGGTACCAAAACGGCGTCTATGCGCTAATTGTGACTTGCAGGGGAACTGTGAGTCAGCCACTTCAACCAACCAAGCAACCAGTACTCAGTAAAAATCATATTGTGAAAAATCCTTTGGGAGCCATTTTGTTTTAAAATGTTTAAGAAAAAGAAATTAATATATAAATATACATACATATATATAGATATATAATAACACATAGAACGTATAGAGTTCAAAAGTACGCAGTCTGTGAAAGAACTTTTTAATTATGAATTATATATTGTCTTATAAGCCACAATAATCCACTAATTTATGTTTCTACTTGATGAAAAAATCCTGTGGAATCTACTGTGTTCACTTTTCAACGGAATTGTCCAATGAAGATTTGTTTAAATATGAACATTTTCTTATGGGCTTCAATAATCCACCAATTGATTAATAAAGCGATTTCAATTTTTCGAAATTCCGATGTTAACTGTTCACCAAAATCGTGCGATTCAATGCTTTGTAGTTTCTTTCTTCGAAATTTTGTGATATTTCTGATCTATGGAAATAAACCACAAACAATTCGGTCAGACAGAGCCAGATTTTTGTCAAAATGTCATGAAATGTGTCTCATGAAATGAGAAAAGACCTGTGATGAGATCCACGGGGAGCAGTTGGCGCACATTTTATTCCACAATTAATGGGGAGAAAGTGTGTATTTTACAACAACAACATGTGCACTTTTATTGGAACATCCTATTAAATGTTTTTATAAAGTTCGCCAGAAGAAAATAAAACATAAACAATTTAAAGTAATATTTAAATTTATTTTATTTTATTTTATTAAAAGGTTTGTTTGACATGTTTTCTAAAATGTTTTCTTAAACTTGAAAATTAAAAAAATAATAATAATTAAAAAGAGATTCAATTAAAAACACTTTAATCAATTTTCAATTGCTTGTAGAAAACTCTAAAAATTCAAAAATTAAGCAATTGATTACACTTTTTCAAAAATTAGTTTCAGTTTAATAGTTTAATAGTTTTAGTTGCGAATTTTGAAAAAAAAATTTGACATTTTGAAAAAAATTTAACAATTGATTGAATTGAATTGAAAAAATTTATAAAACGGTTTTAAAATAAATTCAATTATAAACATTTTCTTCAATTTTTTCTAAAATGCTCGTGAAAAATTCAAAACATACAAAATTTCACACATTTCAATTTCTTTAATTTTTTCAGAAATTAGTTTCTGTTTTATAGAAACTGTTGTGAATTTTAAACGCTGGAAAAAAGTAAACTTTGAAGCATTTGTTTGTGCCAAGAGATGTAGAAATGTAAAGTAGAATTGTTACGGATCAACGTCTTTTTATAAGGAGCTGTGGCGCAGAGAATACCGATGCGTTAAAGGAAATTTCAAAGAATGGATTTTGCAAACTTAGATCAAATATGAATTTTTGTCTAGTTAGAATCAAGAAAAAATTTGCTTTAATTTTGTTGGACGCCAAAATTCTTCTTAATTCATAAACTAAGCAATAATTTTATAACAACCCAGCACAATTTTTTCTAAAATGCTCATCTAACGTCTTAAAAAGATCCGTTTATATTTCAGCTTGTTGCATGAAATTTAAACTTTTAATCGGCGTACTTTACCAATTAATTTAAAATAAATAAAATTTTCTAAATCACGTTTCGCGTATTTAAAAAAAATGCAAACCATTGCCGCCATAGTCAACGTTTCTAATAATTTTTAATGAAAGCAAACAAAACCCTTTCTATGCATCAGAGAGTTAACCCAAAAACCCTTTGCAAATATTCATTAGTCTTCACTTAACGCTGCCTTTTATAAAAACAACAAAAAAATTAAGCATTTGCAATCTTCTCAAAAGTGTGTGGCCCATTAAACGCGCGTCAAAGGAAACCGCCGCGCTGCGTAAAATCGTAAATTTGCCAGCAGTGCGCTTTGGCTTTATTAGCCGAAGCCGAAAGCCCGCAAATGAGCCAAAGTTGCGCGCATAAAATTGCCCTTTCCAGGCTGTTTTCCTTTTCTGCGTGAGTTGTTTGCCAACAGAAGGAATTTTTACACAACGTTCTCTGCATAAATCATTGCAAACGTGATTCGACGCGACGCGACGCTGACTCCGTCAGTTGCCTCACCTGCGGCACTTTGCTGCCTGCCCTATGACCCCCTGCCGCAGCGACCACACCCACTGCGCCCCCCCCGCCCCGCTGCTGCTTTCTACTTGCTGCTTCTGGCTGCTTACATTTGCTTAAATATTTTATTTAATTTTTTGTGATATTTTTTGTAATATGTTGTTGTTGTGTTTTTTGGTATATGACAGTAAATTACTTTGGGCGCTTAATCCTTTGTAATCCTTTTATGTGTTTATTCCACGCTTATGTTTTCGCGGCTGGTGCGCGCATTCCGCACTCGGTGCAAGTGTACTCGCGAGTGTCGGTGTGTGCGTGTGTAATCCTTCTCATTTGCTGCGGCTAAAAGCCTTTTTAAAAATTTATAATCTCTTCTTGCTTGTGCACACAAACAAACTTCACTCTGGCGTTTTCACGGTATTCACTCGCGTTTCGCGCTTTGCGTTTGTTTGTTGTTGTTGTTTTCGTTTTGGTTGCTTTTTTGGCCAAACACGCGCACTTTTTGAGCCCTCGGCCCCGTAAAGGTTTTCCGTGCAATGCTTTCGGCTGAGCGCTGTTGGCACCGATTTGCGCGAATCCCTCGCCGCGTTTCCGGTTATTAAATCTTTCTAGGCATTGATTTTTATGCTGTCGCATTCGAGCGCTGACACTGCCTCAGCTGAACTTGTGCCTTTGACGTATTTCGCGCACATTACACACGTTGGCAGCGCAACAAAGCCGCCCGGAAGGAGACGAACGTGCACGCCGCGTTTTCACCGAAATTCGCGCGTCAACAAAAAAAGCACAAACGTCGAACGACCCGCAGGACCGCTCTGCCACTGTTGGCCTCTGGGGACCCGCTCGCAGCGCTCGTCTCACTGTTCGCACGCGGCCCTACGCCCGACTCAAGGCTCGACAACGGCTCAACCGTAGCGCCACCAGGCACCGCATCGCATCGCCGCGCCTCGACTCGAGTCGCTGCCGGATTGTGTGTATGAGTGGCTCGCACTGTGCTGCTGGCCAGTGCGTCGTCTGCTTCTTCTTTGTCACTGCGGTCGCGTGTGGAGCGCGTGCAACAGCCGCCAATCGTACCAAATCGCTTGAATATCCCGGTAACACTGAATTTCGAAATTTATGAATGGCCAGCAACACGCGCAGTGCAGCGCAGCACTCGGCCGCGTGTGGAACCAGTTCGCGGCGGTCGGCCGAGCAGCCCACAACAGCGCTGTGGACACTCACTTCGGTGGCGCTCCGGTGTGCCGCCGGCTGCACTCGGCCCAAGTGGAATGTGCGCGGCACATGCGCCGAGGCGGTCGTCTGTCGCTGCTTCGGCGGAGCGCAGCTGTGGAACGTGTTGGCGAGAGTCAGCGAACAGTGCAGCGCCAAAAGCAGAGAAAACTGTTGAAACGTACGAGCGGCTTAAAGGAAAATCCCTAAATTTAATAACTAAGAAAATGTTGCCGAGGTCAGGTGTACTGGAGATACTGAAGTCATTTGAAATATGCTGGAAGGGAAATATGCGCGAACTGTTTGTCGTAGTGCAATATTGAGAAATTAATTCGGTGACTGTAGGTCTGACATTGTTGGCCGTTTTATAAAAAATAGTCCAACTTTGACTTAGAAATATTAGTCAACATTGTCCAAAGATGTTTGCTTGTATTATAAAAAATTACCTAAACTAATGATGGCTTCGAGGAAATGTTTTTATTTGAGCTCAAAGAATTCCCGGGATTTCGAAATTGTCGCTTTCTGTAAGAATACAAAGTCATAAAATTTTTAAAAATTTTCTCATATAGGTAGAAATATGTCAGGAATCTGGTTGGAAAACATTGGCTCCAAACTTGGCGCAGGTTTTAATTTCAAAGTCAACAAGACTTGGAAATTTCTTAGGTTCAGATCCATCACACATTAAAGTCATAAAAAAAGACGTCAGTATTTTTTTTAATAATCAAATTTGAGATTCGGGCACAAATCTAAAAGGTCCTCAAAAAGATTCAAATCATGCTGAATACTGAAGAATACAAAGTCATAAAATTTGTTAAAATTTCCTCGTATGAGCAGAAACATGTCAGGAATCGGGTTGGAAAACATTGGATCCAAACTTGTGTGTCTTGCCGCAGGTTTAAATTGCAAAGTCAATAGGACTCAGAAATTTCTTAGATTCAGATCCATCAAACATGAAAGCCATAAATAAAGCCGTCTGTATTTTTTTTTTGGCATCAAAATTGAGATTCGGTTACAAATTTAAAAGGTCCTCAAAAAGTTTCGAATCATGCTGAATACTAAAGATATATAAAACAATTATTTATATTATTTATTTATTTTATTCATTATTATTTTATTCATTTTTGGTTTTTGATTGATTTTTTTAAATTGATTATTGGTGCCAAAACTTTAGATTCGAATATTTTCAGCTAGAATCTTGGCTTCTGGGCCTTTGCTCTCTTTTAAGCATAACAGTTTTTTATTAAAGTCCACTTTTCAAATAGTGAAATGCATGTTTAACGATATAATTTCATACGTGTTGCTGCAACATAGTTGAGTCAACATGTTTAGCTGAAGAAGCTCATATCGTCTGTTTGTAAATGATTAACAGTCCCATAAAAATTTGCTGCTAGGGTCTAATTTTTCGATACTACAAGAGCTTCTTTCAAGCGTGTAGCTGAAACATTGTTGTAGCAACATTGTAACAACAAATCTAACAGATGTTACGATAAGCAAGTTAGCAGTTACTCACCAGTCGCTCATTAAATTTGGAACTTATGTTGGACACAGAGTCCACTCTGTTGCTAATGCTAACAGTTTGTGGTTTGCATTCGTTGCAACATGTTGCGCAACATGCTGTGTTGACTCTGTTATAGTTTACAGTGCCTTTAAATCTACTTATTTAACCACCACTGCAAGTGGTGCTAAAATAAAGTTCAAACTATCATAAAAATAACACAAACTTTCATTATTACTATTTCATTTATTTTTACTTCACTTAAGTCAGCATGAATAAGTTAGTTTAGGTATTTTTGCATTAATTACTTTGACAATTTTAACTGCCATATTTCTAATTTTCTTTTTTTAGAAGCACCAAACAAATCGTACATAAGTGCAAACATTCTAGAAGAGAAAGTAAAGCCGAACAAAAAGCAAAACAGAAAAGAAAAGACAAAAAGAAACATGTGACATCAAATTTCAATTGGAATCTCATGAATGCATTCGTGCATCTCTGTTTCTTTAATCCTCTCATTTAGTTCCAAAACCAATTTGAATATAGATTCAAACTGAAAAGATTGTTGATATTTTTTTATAGCTTCTGAATATCAGAAATTTGCAGCTACTGTGGTCAATCGACTTCTGATTTTAATCCATTGACTTGAATTGTGATCCCATTCTTTCTTCAGCATCAGAACTGCTTGAACATCAATTTCCCATATTTGCATTCGAGCCACTTGAAAATAATCGCTGACCGTTTGACTCGCATTTATTTGCATCAAAATGTCGCATTGTTTGTCTAAGCCACCATTTTATAGGCGTTTTATTCAAATCTAACCAGGAACGCTTAAAGTGCCATAAGCTGATAATTCCACCAAATCCGACTTTATGCGCCGGTGAGCGACCAGCGCTGAGCTCTTATCGCCCATGGACGCATCGACGAACGCCAATTAACACATCAACAGAAACAGCAACAACAACAGCAACAGATCGACCCCAACGCATTGTTATGTAATCTTAATTGCAGTCAGAAATAGTCAAATTAACAGCGCTCACGATAGTCGACTTGGCTCGCTCGGCCCAATGCATAACAAGTCAATTTTGGGCCCAAGACGCGGCCTGTCTTTCTTAAGAATTCCCCAATAAAAACGTTATCAATCTTGGAGTTATTGCAGGCGGACCGCGGAGACAGCGAGGAATCAAAGAGGAGAATCAAAGAAACCAATAAAACTGGGCTCGATTGCACAGCACCCGAGAGAGAGCGAGCGAGAAAGAACCAGACGTGAGCACAGAAGGTGCGAGCCGCTCCTCAACTCAACGCAACTGAACTCAGTTCGGTTTAACTCTGCGAGGGATTTTTATTAATGGTGCCGGCCGTTGTCCACTTTATGCACTTTTAATATCAAAAACTTTATGCCGCTGCCGGTGCATCTTGCGCTGTCAGTTGTCCTCTCGCTCTCGCCCGCTTTGCATTCGTCCGCTTTTATGGGCTGACTTCGAGTGCCAGCGCGGTGAATATCTTTAAAATGTCGATTCATTTGGCTTTTTACGGGCCACTACAACCGATACGGCGACAACTATAAAACCAACAACAACGAATAGTCAAGAACAAGCGCGCCGAACATTTAAAGGCTTTTACGGATAAATGACAAACTTGAGGCGTCGAATTAATTTGTGTGCCGATAGTGCAGCCAACAACAACAAGAACAGCATCCGTCTGAGCGTTTGCTGCCTCGTCGATAAATTGCAGCCAAGGTTGGTTCATTTTTCTTCGCACACAACTCAGACGCGCGGACAGTGGCGTCCGCCCAGTTGGCCGCCATGTGGGCTCATTATGTACGATCGTCTGTCAGCGCTGCGGCGAAGCGGGAGCGCCCCCAAAATGCGATTAAGATAAACTTTGTAGGCGCTCGCTGCACGCACCGCGCGATGCTGAAAACGAGAAGCTCGCCGCTTGATTGAAAAATGCAGCCGAAATCCGATAAGTGCGGCGCTGCGGCCGATGTGGCAAGCAGCAGCACTTCGCTTACTTAAACTTGAGGTAGCGAAATTAATTTTGTTCTCGATAACGTTGTGCGACGCACAAATTTTTCATTCTCTCCTGCAGGAGCACTTTTTTGGCGTTGCGACGTGCTGAGGTGGAAAAATGCCGCGCGATAAAAATCACACGGCAGCTTTTAAAATTTAATTAACCAACGCATTGAGAGATCAACGGAGCCTTTATTGAAAGAAGTGTTTGTTTTAAGGCTGATAAGGCGCTGAGTGCGTACAGGTTGGCGGTTGGAGTACAAAATTGCACTCAGATTTTCGGTGATATGAAAAAATTCGTTTAAATCGAAAATTGATTAAGTCAAACACGCTACTGAGGAATTTGGCAGCGGCTCACGTGATGGAAATCGATGCAGAAATTGAAGCAACGAGCAAGTCTCAAATATTTAATGATTTATTTTTGGCTGTGAATGTTTTCAACGAGAGAGAAATGGCACAGGATCATAAAAAGTGAATGGTTAAGGGGAGATTCTCATTCAAATGACTAAAAAGTAAGCAAAATTTGGAATTTTTTTGTGGGCTAATAAAAAACATAGGAAAAAACAGTTTTAGGATTCAAAAAGCTTATATTTTCGTCATTATTTACAAAGTTTTTCAAGACGAAAAAAACAAAATGACGCCCGTGGTGACGTTCCGTCTAAGATGCGGTTCGCTTGGAATAACAAAACTGCGTACAGCCTGCTGCCTCAGGATCGATCTGAAACACAAAACCAATTATAAGGCTCGAAAGTAGGATACTTTTATTGGAGGAATGACCTAAGAACGGGTAAAAAACTTCAAAATTGACATAATGGTGCGATCTCAAACTTTGAAATAGATTTTTTAGCCCTTTTTTTATACTTTGAAGCTTCACAAAAAATAGTTAATACAAAGAATTTGTAGATTTTATAGGTCATTACTCCAATGAAAAGGGTCTTCTTTCGAGAAAACAAAACATGAAGTCTTTCAGTTGAACCGTTTTCAAATGAGATTGTACGCAGTTTAGAAAAATCATGTTTTGAGATAAACGCTTTTAAAGTTTTGAGCGCGCGTTCCGAGCCGAGAGCGCCCAATGGCGGGATGGCCTGTAGAAACTTTTCTGATGCGCGGATCGGAAAATCGGTTTATCGCAATATAGTCGACACTAATACCTTTCAAAAAATTTAAAGAAAAAAAATCGAATTTTTGAAAATTTTGAATGAGAACCTCCCCTTAAAGGGATTCAGGTAGTGAATACCTCACTGAATTGGATTGGAAACCTTTTTAAGAAGAGAAAGATTTATTGCTTCGGCAGTCATTAATATACATACATACGTATATTTTATATGTTTTATGTATTACGATCTGATCTCTTAACATACCTTCGGAATTATAATAGTTCCAAGACATAGACTTGAAATCTTTTTCATACGCAATTTATCATTTCTTATTAGATTTCAAAATCTTGATAACGCTTTCTAAACCTTTTTTCAGGTTTTGTTGTTGTTTTTGTACATGTTTCTTGTACATTTTGAACAAGATGTAATAATTAAGTGTCTGCATGCTAACACTTTTTCAACTAAAGATTGATTTACTCGGTCCATATGTTTTGCATTCGTAGTTGGTTCAAATTTTAGCACTGAAAGACCCCACAGATGCTTCACCAAATACATAAAAACGCCTTTTGGTGGTGTAAACCTGGTTTAGCTGCACTTAACTGTGATTGATTCGGAGAGAGCCGCTGCCTTCTTAGTAATCATAGAGGACCAATTTTTCATTACCAGTCATGAAGCAATATCGACTTGCACAAAAATTACGTTTCTTTCCGATTACCCTAATATTATTATAGCTTATAGTCAATGGGCCCAAAAAATCACGTTTTTCTTAACCCTTTGTTGATCCCGTCAGATTTCTTTGGAAAAATGCTTGTTTAATTATTTCTAATTTGAAGTGTTTTTACCATAATTTAAGTCAGTAGACCATTTAAATCATGTCTCTCCTCATACAAATTCTTAACCCATCGTTGACCCAGTCAGAATTTGATTTTCGAAAAAATAAAAAACATGTAATTTCACCTAGTTTGAAGTCAAAAGGCCCATAAAATATTGTTCCTATAAGCTTTTAACCCATTGTTAACACTATACGAATTTTATGTCCGAAAAAATAAAAAACACGTGTCGAATTATTTCTCACTAGGAGTACTTTCACCTATAGTAGTTTGAAGTCAAAAGGCCCATGAAATCTTGTTCCTTCATACAAGCTTTTAACCCATTGTTAACCCTTTTAAATTTGGATTTTCGAAAAAAAAATTAAAACACGTGTCGAATTATTTTTCACTAAGAGTTACTTTTACTAAGTTTAAAGTCAATAGGTGTAAAAAATCATAATTCTTCATATAAATTTTTAACCCTTGGTTCACCCCTTTAAATATTGATTTTCAAAAAAATCAGAAACACGTGTCAAATTATTTGTAATTTCAAGTGTTTTCACTAACTTTGAAGTTAATAGGCCAATAGTATCAGGGTCTTTCGTAGCCTTCCATATACGAATCTTAACCTTTGGTTCACCCCGTTAAATTTTGATTTAAAACAAAAATATAATGTAGAATTATTTTGGATTTGGAGTATATTCACCAAGTTTAAAACCAATGGACCTATTATATCAAATTTCTTCATACAACACTTTAAGCCACGTTATACCCCTTTAGACCCATGAATTTAAAAAAATCTCCTCTTAGCCTCATTTTTCAAGATATACCTACAGTTTAAATCCTTAGAGTATTTTCAGAAAGTTTGAAATCAATATATTTATTAAATCACGTTTCTTCATACAAAACCTTAACCCATGTTTTGCCCTTTTAGACCCCCCTTTAAAGATGCCATTTTTAAAGATGTACCTACAGTTCAAATTTCACGTTTGTAACTTAAGCGGCTGGAACGAGCGATGATGAATCAGTCAGTCATTCAATCAATCAAGACAAAAAATTATATGTATATAGGTTTCATATTTTGCTGGGTCACTCAGCAAAGCGACGGACTCCGACTGTTGTATTGCATTCCGATTTCATTCTAATCTTTCTTACATTTAAGTACTTAAACAAAAAACTGAGCCTAGAAAATTCAATCCTATGTTTGATGTTACCTTGTTGATGTTTACTAACTAAGCTGACCGTAACAAGTCTTGATCAAATGTTGAGCAATCTTAGAAACTTCCTCCAAATGGACTCAACAGTTTATTACATCACAATCTGGTTCTGCCAAAATAGACGCGATCTACACATCCATTAGATTTCCAATTCCCTTTTTCGATGTAGACGCAATCTACATTTCCATTACGTTTACAAATCTTTTTCTGGTTGAGTTTGAATATGCAGTCAGCAGCACATCGATGTGCCAAACTACGTCCTAATCCTCACATATATCTCAGTCCTTCTGGAAATCATTATCCTGCGCCACTTTCTCTGCAATAAATGTATTCAGTTTACACTTTTAAGTGCAACTAATGACTTCTCACATCTTTTGCCGTCAGTTCGATTCTTGCATTCCAAACATTCCTCGGCTACCTGCTCCTGGCGACAGTTTCCCGCGCCCATAAATCATCACGTTCGTCCTAATCTGCGGCTCATCGCTGGGCAAATGTGCGGTTGATTTCACTGCCAGCGCTGCGCATTGGCCGCGATCAGTTTAGATCCTTCGGTGGAATTTTATAAAACCACAAATGTGACCAAACATGACGACCAGTTCAGGGGTCACGTACTCGCACATCGATCGGTAAATCACTGCATTTCAAAGCACAGCCGATAAATTTCCAAAGCGCGAATGCGTGCGTGAGCGCGTCGAGCACGTTCGCTCCTGCGGCGCAGGTGGCAAATCGTATGCAAGCGGCCGCCTGCAGTTTGGGGCTCGCCCTCAGGTCGCTTCGGAAACTCGATAGTCGTTTAGCATTAATTATCGCGCAGTTTGAGATATTCCCGCTAAGGCCGTGCTTTGCTTGTTGTTGTCATTGTTGCCACTCTTGTTGTTGCTGTTGGTGTTTCTGTTGTTCATTGGTGCCCTGACGTTGGGTGTGTGTAGCGCAGCTGACAGCGGGTTGTCACCAGCATCGTTGTACGCCCATCGCATGCCCAACCATCTCTAACAACACCTACAACAATACTCGTAGCAACAACAACAATGACACGATGAACAATGAGCGCTCGTTCCTTTTGTTCGCCGTTGAGTTATTGCCAGATTGATCGCATTTATCGAACGCGCTTTCGATGTGAATTTGGTTAAAGGTATTTCTTATTGTTGCCTTGAAATTAATTGAATTGTTGCCTTTCGCTGGTTGTTTGTTGAAAATGGCGCACCAGAAAAAAAATTAACTCATTTTTATTAGTTGGCGCATTTGTTATTCATTTGAAATTGGTGACTGTCCGATCGGTCCAGGTTTCTCGTTGCGTCTCGCACAGCGTTGCTTACGGCGGACCACACACCGCTCCAAGGCGCATTTTAAGTATTAGTCAACTCTGATTCGGAATTTATATGGAAAAACGTTCCATGAAGCATGGGACGTTTCTCTATCTTAATGATATTTTATGGCGTCGCGGACAGCTACCAATTAATTTGGGCATAACGAAGCGGCCGTGAAGGCATTTCCGTTGGCCGGCAATGACCAACGCTGAGCTGGTTGCTTTGACAGATTTAGCTCGTCGACGAGCGATAATCGGAGCTCATTAGACGGTAGCTGGCAGTTCAGCTGATGGCTTTATTTCTTCGACGCAATAGTCGAATCGCGATGTTATCGGTGGCGAATACGAGCTGATTTATATTTCAGGTTTACAATCAAAGGTTACTGAAAATTATTGTAAAAGCTCTGAAATTGGTTTGTTTATATGAAATCAAATAATTAAATATTTACAGAAAAATATAAAAAAAAAATAATCGAGAGATATAAAAATGTATTTGGTCTAAATAGTTTGCTAATTGGGGGAATATAAAACAATTAAAAAGTAAATCGCATTTTAACAAAAAATAAAAAAAAAATTAAAAGTTATAAAAGTTTACACTATAAAGTGTAGTAAAATAAAATCATTTATTTTTACATGAAGTTGAAGGCATAATTGGAATATTTCGATTCCGTACAAATATGCAACATTTGGTTCGATAGCTTGTTGACATTTTGATGGTAATTTGATTATGCCCCTTCCATATAAACCCTTGACCCTATTGGCAAAACACTGGGACAGTCATAACATCTTTCAGATTAACCACAAACCCTTTTTGAGGCAAATTTTTCACCAGCAAATCATTCAATTCCTCTCCTTTTGGCCAAATCTGACCATTTCTGGGCAAATACCTTCTTCATATCGTCCAATTGTTAATAGCACAGGATCGAATTAAGAGTTCAGTCGTAGGGAAGTAGTTCACACTGCAAAGTCTTCCTGATAGTCAATCAGGATCGCCGCGATTTGACTGACTTCGCTTGACTTTCTTGTAAGTGATCCACTTTCATTGCCACTCACTCAGTCGTAGGGAAGTAGTTCACACTGCAAAGCCTTCCTGATAGTCAATCAGGATCGCCGCGATTTGGCCAACTTCGCTTGACTTTCTTGTAAGTGATCCACTTTCATTGCCCGTCACCATCCGCTTCTAAAATGGAAATAAGATTTCATGTCACTGTACCCGTTTCTCAAACTAGCAACTCTCATGGAAGTCAGTTAACCCTTTCGCTAAAATTTTTTACTGGGGAAGGTTATAATTTGAAATTAATCGATTTAGTCTTCTGTGCGGTTATACGAGGGTTGCCTTTTATATTTTTTCAAAAAGGATGAAAATGCATTTTGTTATCATCAAAAATGGTTGTATTGCTTTCCAAGGTATTCTCCTTGAAGATTCAAACACTTTTGAATGCTTTCAAACCAATTGTCGAAGCACTTTTTCCACTCCAATTGAGACACCTCCAAAACATGGTTTTTGAATGCTTCAGCAGCATCTTCTGGCGATGAAAATCGTTGACCACGCAATTTGTTGTTTATGTGCTGGGATAAATAGAAGTCATTGGGTGCTTGGTCAGAGCTGTATGGCAGATGACCCATTAAATAGATGCTTTGGTCGATCAAATAGGCGGTTGTTTGAGACGATGTGTGAGAGCGCGCATTGTCCTGGTGAAGAATGATTCGGCATCGGCGGTTGTTTTTCCGTATTTCATTGAACATTTCTGTCCAACAAATTTTTGTGTACCACTCAAAATTTACCGTTCTATGTTGCTCTAATGACTCAAAATTTACCGTTCTATGTTGCTCTAATGACACAGTAGCCACTTGACCAGTTTTGCCGAAGAAACAGGCGACCATTTGCTTCGATGTGCTGCGTGCCCGAATAAATTCTGTTGCATTTGGCTCGTCTTGGAAGACCCACGCGATAGATTGCTGCTTTGTTTCGGGCTCATATGCATATATCCATGATTCGTCACCTGCCAGGAGCTTATAAACGTCTTTCGAAGTGCCGTGATCGAATTTTTCCGTAATTTCTGTGCACCAATCGACACGAGCCTTTTTTTGAGCGATCCAACGAAAACAAATCTTTCTGACAGCTAAATTTTCATGCGATATCGAATGCCAGCCCGTGGAACTAATGCCCAAGGATGCCTCTATCTTACGGTATGTCACTGCTGCTATATGACAACAAAACAACGAAAGAGTTAAGGCAGCTTCCAGTTTGGTAGCTCCCCACCATTGCTTTCGAAAAATTTGTTCAAAATTAATTAAAATTTTCTCTACATTTTTACTTACAAATTCCTTTCTCTAAACGACTGCAGTAAAACTTCAATGCCACTAGCTGCATAAATTCTTTACGGCAACAAAATCTGAATTTTCCTAAATAAAGCAAAAAATTGCTGCGAGCTGCGGCAAATGTGCGGCGACCCCGTTCGCTCGCACTACTGGTCGCTGCTATTAGCCGGACTTGAAATGGCTAATAGTAAAAGTAACACAGGTGCACTACATGGCCAACAAAAACAGCAGCCGCAGCAACAACAACAGCAACAACACTGGTAACAATAACCATAACAATCAAATTAGAGAGGAAAAAGCGGCGATAAAAAAAGGTTGTTGGCGGCAAAGGATTGATCAAGGGTCATAATTAGGGTTCGCTACTAACAACAACAACAAAATAATAGGACAAAAACAATTTTGAAAATATCAGAAAAGGGGTTGAGAGTTCACCATCTGTAAGCTGCTAGCTCAAAAATCTGACGCTCCAAATGAAAATGTGAAAATAGAAAATTTGTTCGAGCAGCCAAAAATGTTAAGTAAAACTAAACACAAAAAACTAAAAAAGGGGAAAAATGAAAATGAAAACATTTCATTTGATTTTCACCGAAATTGACGCTATAAAAAATGTTTATGTTAATTAAATGTGAGGAGTTCGTTGACGTTGTGATGGTTGCAACAAACGCAGACATGTTAATCAAGTTGTTGTTGGGGCGCTGAGTTGTGTATGTGTGTGTACAAAGGATGCCCAAAGAATTGGTTTAAGCAAAGCTAGAAACTGAAGCTGAGTCAGTGTTCAACTGTTTCAGACTCTGTGCTGCATCGGAGCCACTAAGCGCATTCCACGTCATATTAATGCAACTAAAAGCCGACTTACGAGGCAGCCAGACCGTCAAAATAACGACAGGCCGCAAAGATTTATTGTCATTTGACGCTGTAGACTGCAATTCGTTGTCTGCCCGATTTGGCGACTCTTGAAAATTTCTGCGCTTTGTTCGTTCGGCCGAAATACGCGTGTGAGCAGGTACAATGTTGGTCCTTGCTGTCGAACGCTGCGGTCAGATGTCGACAGTCGAACATGCAGCAACCTAATTGGACTTTAACCTGCGGTCTTTTCGGCGGGATTACGTCTTTTGCATAGCGTTGTCTTTGTTGCAGTTGTTTTTACTTTGGAGTCGTTGTAATGTTTTATTTTCTTGTTGGCTGTAAATGCAACAAAGTAAACGCTGCGATAAGAATCAGTTGGATATTTGTGAAGATTAAAATCGAACATCGATTTCATGGAATTGTGGGTTGTTGTCGACCACAATGGAGAGTTTTAGTCGAACGTGTGTGCTGGTAGCAATGAAAGAGAAATTTGCTTTCGCAAATTTATATTTAAATGTTTTTCTTACACAAACACAAAAACCATATTCAGCAGTTTTGGCTTCTATAAAATTTTAGTTTATTTTATTTTATTTTATTTTATTTTTTATTGTTTTATATTATTTTAAATTATTTAATTTTATTTAATTTTATATAATTTTATTTTATTTTATTTTATTTTATTTTATTATATTTTATTTTAAATTATTTCATTTTATTTTATTTTATTTTATTTTATTTTATTTTATTTTATTTTATTCTACTTTATTTTATTTCATTTTATTTTATTTTATTTTATTTTATTTTATTTTATTTTATTTTATTTTATTTTATTTTATTTTATTTTATTTTATTTTATTTTATTTTATTTTATTTTATTTTATTTTATTTTATTTTATTTGATTTTACTTTATTTTATTTTATTTTATTTTATTTTATTTGATTTTACTTTATTTTATTTTATTTTATTTTATTTTATTTTATTTTATTTTATTTTATTTTATTTTATTTTATTTTATTTTATTTTATTTTATTTTATTATATTTTATTTTAAATTATTTTATTTTATTTTATTTTATTCTACTTTATTTTATTTTATTTTATTTTATTTTATTTTATTTTATTTTATTTTATTTTATTTTATTTTATTTTATTTTATTCTACTTTATTTTATTTTATTTTATTTTATTTTATTTTATTTTATTTTATTTTATTTTATTTTATTTTATTTTATTTTATTTTATTTTATTTTATTTTATTTTATTTTATTTTATTTTATTTTATTTGATTTTACTTTATTTTATTTTATTTTATTTTATTTTATTTTATTTTATTTTATTTTATTTTATTTTATTTTATTTTATTTTATTTTATTTTATTTTATTTTATTTTATTTTATTTTATTTTATTTTATTTTATTCTACTTTATTTTATTTTATTTTATTTTATTTTATTTTATTTTATTTTATTTTATTTTATTTTATTTTATTTTATTTTATTTTATTTTATTTTATTTTATTTTATTTGATTTTATTTGATTTTACTTTATTTTATTTTATTTTATTTTATTTTATTTTATTTTATTTTATTTTATTTTATTTTATTTTATTTTATTTTATTTTATTTTATTTTATTTTATTTTATTTTATTTTATTTTATTTTATTTTATTTTATTTTATTTTATTTTATTTTATTTTATTTTATTTTATTTTATTTTATTTTATTTTATTTTATTTTATTTTATTTTATTTTATTTTATTTTATTTTATTTTATTTTATTTTATTTTATTTTATTTTATTTTATTTTATTTTATTTTATTTTATTTTATTTTATTTTATTTTATTTTATTTTATTACAAATTAAACGCTTCTGATTAATTTGGATACCTGGACATAAGAGGGGAATCAAGGAAGTGAATTTTACTGCCAAAGAGTCTGTCAGCTTTCCAGGGGAGCACTGATGCCGCTGCAAGTGCTTCACAGTCAACTAGAGAAACATTTGGCAGGAAAACGGAGGTAAGGGGAAATAACATAAGCACCTATGAGGAAAGAGACGTGAGATTTGGACTGACTCTTCCTGGAAAAGAATGCAGAGCCATAATAGATGCAGTTAGGGAACCAGTGGCATACACAAGACGTCATTTTTGGGTATTCTGTACTCATCTTACTTACTTACTTAACTGGCCATAACAACCCGTTATCGGGTTACGGCCTGCCGCAAAACTTCTCTCCAGGCGCCTCTGCTTCGCGCGCGCCTTCTCCAGTTGGTCACACCAAGAGATACCAGGGCCTCTGGTTCGTATGCGATAGTCGTCACCAACCCGAACAGGGCCGAAGATTTTGCGAAGCACCTTCCTCTCGAACAGTCCAAGGGCCGCTATGTCGTTTCGTGTCATTGTCCATGCTTCAGCGCCATAGAGGAGCACGGGCAAGATAAGCGTCCTATAGAGTGAAAGTTTTGTCGGTCGAGAGAGGTCTCTACTTCTCAATTGCCTACCGAGACCGTAGTAGCACTTGTTGCAAGAGTAATCAATCCTTCGATTTATCTCCAGGCTGACATCATTGCTACTGTTGATGGCGGTGCCAAGGTAGACGAATTCCTTGACAATGATTGAGATTTTAAACCTTCAAAATATTTCTTATTTTTACATAAAATTTAAATAACGAACAACAACAGCTGCAGAACATCCAAAGATAATGAAAACTCTGAAACCCCTTCTGTACTACTGCCCAGTCAACTTTAGAACTCGCTGGACTTTCTTAGATGTGGCAACTATTATTCAGTGTCTGAACAGGTCGTTAAGCAATGCTTCAAACCTCTATGAAGATTCGTCAAAGGTACTAACACACCTAAAATTCGACAAGAACTTCGCCTTAGAACTTTGAAATAGAATACAATTCAGATGTATGAACCTACAGATTGAGATCCAAAACATGTATGTTTTCCTTAACTAACATATTTTTGTCCTGAAAGTTCAAAAGAGGAGACATTTGTAATTTTGTTATAAGGAGACAATTTTCCTCGTTCAGTTGATGCCCATTACTTCATCAATACGCAACCGCAAATATTATAAAAAAATCTTTGATTTGTGTATGTCCTTGAAACTTCAAAGTCCTTTAAAAAGGATTTTGAGTCAGAAAATGAAAAACTGACTATGCCAAGTTACTATAAATGACCTCTAGTTTCACGTCAATATCAACATTTGGATGGGCTTCGACAAAAATGTTTTTTTTTGTCGCACGGTGTAATAAATGGTTGGTTCTGAATATTTGCTCAAATAATATATCTTTTGTTTTAGATCTTATACACCAGAGGAGATAATTTATTTTAATAATAATAATTGATTGGCACGACAGCCCGCTTACGCCTAGCTTCCCGCAACCACCCGTGTTGTGCGTGTGAATTTTGTACGCGGGTGGAAGGGACCTACAGTTTTATGCCGGTTCCGAACGGCAGGTTGGGAGCTTTTTCATAGGCAATTTTTACTCTCAGAGGTTCACCATTTCCAGCTGAGAGGACAGCCACCGAAAGAGAAAACGAGTTTCCCGTTATTTTTTTTAGGTGTTACTACATGCAGAATTCGAACTTGCGTCGCTCTTCATGCAACTCGCTGGACCGCGCACTAACCAACTGAGCCACGGCGGCTATTTTATGTATTAAAAATATCATTCGAAAATTTATGATTTTGGAAAATCGTCGAAAATGTAATTTTTTGCAACTTTCACCTTCAGTAAATCTCATCTGATTTGGACAATCTGTATATAGCTGGAAAGGCTAAGGTATTCCGAATCGGATGATTCGTTTACGAGATATGTGTTTATAACTGAAACAACAGGAAATAACTGGTTTTTCTAAGAATTTTTGAAAATGCTTTTTAAAAACTTTTTTTGAAAATAGAATTGAATTTAGTCTAGAAAATTGTATCAACGGTTCGGAAAGATGTCTTGGGGGACGGGTAGTGTTTACCTGCGCCTCAAAAAACGTCATCCGAAAGACGGGAATGAAAACACTCTGAAGCCAGGTGAAGCAGAAAAGGATCTTGGGCCGGAACCCATGACCGACGCTACTATCATGCTTCGGCTAGACGACGGGAAGATTGACGAGATGGAGGTTGAGACGGGTGGAGTGTCGGCGGTGACAGCCACACCCACCTTGAAGGACACTGTACCTTCTGAAGGGAAAGGTCCTACAAATCAACCTCAAGGTGAAGCTGAAAAGGATCTTGGGCTTGAACCCATGACCGACGCTACTTTCATGCTTCGGCTTGGTGACGGGAAGATTGACGAGACGGAGGTTGAGACGGGTGGAGTGTCGGCGGTGACAGCCACACCAACCCTGAAGGACACTGTACCTTCTGAAGGGAAAGGTCCTACAAATCAACCTCCACCACAGTAAGGTGGCTTCAGCTGAGCTCCTTCTCACACTAGAGGAGGGCAGCTACGACGTGGCCCTAATCCAGGAACCCTGGCTTTCCTCCGGAAATAAGGTTTCAGGGTTAGGGTCCACGAACTATAATCTTTTCCATGCAACAACGGTAGGTAAGATTCGATCTGCCATCCTTGTTAGGAAGGATATTAACGCATATCTTCTACCTAATTTCAGTTCTGATGACCTGACGGTGGTCGCCATCGAAGGGGACGACAAGCTTAGACTTGTGGCCTCGTGCTATATGGCCCACGACGTCGAGGCACCCCCCACAGAACTACAGCACCTGACGGAAGAGGTCCTCAGACAAGGTTTCGACGCCGTGGTAGGTGCGGATGCCAATTCGCACCACCCTCAGTGGGGAAGCAAGGACACGAACGAACGGGGTGAGTCCCTCTTTAACTTTATATTACAAAACAATGTAGATATAGCTAATAGAGGGAACATCCCAACTTTCAAGGGTCCGACGTCGGAAGACGTATTGGACATTACTTTTTCTTACGGGGCAGATACCTGGATCTCGGATTGGAGGGTGCTGGAAAGACCCTCCTTCTCTGATCACAGCTACATACACTTTACGGTCAACTTTAAACCGTTGCGTACAGTAAGGGTCTTCAGGAACCCCCGGAATACGGACTGGGATCTGTATGCAAATCGGTTAAAGACTCATCTGAGTAATGCCTCTCAGACTCTCTCCAGGTCGGACGTTGAGGCTAAGGCGAAACTCCTAACGTCAAAGATCCTACTTGCTTACCACGAATCCTGCCCGCCCTCAAGGCCGGTAGGACGAAAATCCTATCCGCCCTGGTGGAGCAAGGACATTGGTAGGCAAAGAAGAGAACTTAGAGAGTTTTTCAAACTGGCCAAACTTGCCGACTGTGCGGAGTGTTGGAGAGAGTACAAGACACTACTTCACTCCTACAAACAAGAGATACGGAGGGCCAAAAGAAGCTCCTGGCAGAACTTCTGTGGAAGTATGGACAAGACCTCCGAGGCATCCAGACTTCGGAAGATACTCGCCAAATCCCCCCCTATACCATCACTCATCCGCAAAGAATCTGGAGAATGGACCAAGGATGGCAAGGAGACGCTTGAGGCACTTATGGAAGCCCACTTTCCTGGCTGTTCAGAGGTTCCCGACTCAGTCTCAACTGCACTCGGCACAGAGCAAGGGAATTGTGAGGGCCTAATCACCACATCCAGACTTCGATGGGCTTTGGGCTCTTTCGATCCCTTCAAATCCCCGGGTCCGGACGGCATTTTTCCCGCGCTTCTGCAAAAGGGAAGTGCTGTTCTGATACCGTGGCTCAAGGACGTTTTCAGGAGCTGTCTGAGACTGAACTATGTACCGATGGACTGGCGATTATCAAGGGTTGTATTTTTGCCGAAATCAAGTAAAAGCAGCCATTTGTATCCGAAGGACTATCGGCCCATCAGCCTCACCTCGTTTATACTGAAGACCTTTGAAAGACTGCTAGACTCGTTTATTAAGGAAAGGGTTCCACCTGGCCTGATATCAACGAACCAACACGCCTATATGAAAGGCAAGTCAACGGAGACAGCACTTCATCAGGTGGTTTTTCAGATAGAAAAAGCTTTTCACTACGGAGAATACGCGCTGGGAGCCTTCCTCGACATATCAGGGGCTTTCAACAATGTCTCCACAGAGGCATTGTTGGAAGGCCTTGCATCAATTGGGGTGCACCCACCCATACAGGACTGGATTGGTAATCTGTTGAATTGCCGTACAGTGGTAGCGGAGTGGGGCGCAACAACCATGACGAGGAAGGCGAACAGGGGCACCCCCCAGGGGGGTGTGCTCTCTCCGTTACTATGGAATCTAGTCGTTAACAAGATCCTTTTAAAGCTGAGGGACGGGGGGCCAAGGCTAACCGCATATGCGGATGACCTCGCCGTTGTCGTCTCAGGCAGGTGTCTCACCTCAATGAGCCAAGTACTCGAGAGGACACTGAAAGTGATTAACAACTGGGCAAAGACTGTGGGACTGGAAACAAACCCAGACAAGACGGACTTAGTTCTTTTTACAACAAAGTACAAGATCCCAACCTGGCTTCCTCCCAAACTGAACAACACCACACTCACCCCCAAAACATCTACTAAGTACCTAGGAGTCATCTTGGATAATAAACTGTCGTGGAAATTGAATGTGGAAGACAGGAAAAGGAAAGCCTTGAACGCCTTATACGCTTGCAGGAAAATGCTCGGTAAGACTTGGGGCTTATCCCCCCGTCTCACACATTGGATTTACACTGCAGTGATTAGACCCATTATGCTCTACGGGATCATAGTATGGTGGACTGCGGTGGATAAGAAGACCTATGCCAAAAGACTCGAGACTGTACAGAGAGCCGCTGGGTTGTGTATAACAGGCGCAATGCGCACCACTCCGACAGCGGCACTGGACAAAATCTTGGGATTTTATCCAATTGGTCTGACTGCGAAAAGCGTCGCTAAAAAGGCGGCGCTTAGACTTAAGGTAACTGGACAGCTCACGCTACGACATTACGGCCACAGCAGGTTACACGCAGGGGTGAGCGAAAGCTCAGACTACGCCGTACCTCAAGCCAATTTCAACTTCAAACTCCACGTGATCCTAGAACCGGATGGGTGGCGACAGGGGCTCGAGCCCGGCCGTCAATCCTATAACCTGTTCACGGATGGATCCAAGATGACAGAGGGAGTGGGATCTGCAGTTTTCTGTCCGGAACTTGACCTTCAACAGTCTTTCCGGCTCCCGGACTACTGCAGCATCTTCCAAGCAGAGGTACACGCTGCCACAAGAGCGGCGCAACTAGCAATGGGTCGCACCCCTCCAGACTCTCGAATAAACATCTATATCGACAGCCAAGCAGCCATAAAAGCAGCAGCTGGGGTATTGTCAAACTCGATATGCGTACGGAACTGCAAAACCAAATTGGACGAACTCTGTCGCAACAGAGTGGTCACTATCTATTGGGTACCGGGTCACAAAGGAGTTGAGGGAAATGAGAAGGCTGATGCGCTCGCCAAAGCCGGGGCACGACTGCCTACGGTTAGCGAGCCAGACATCCATCCACCCCTCTCCACGCTCAAGACGGAAATAGAAGAGAATATGATTCGTGAAGCGGCGTCCATGTGGGAGAGGTCTACATCTCACAGGACAGCAAAAATCATGCTTCGCGAACATAATGTCAACAACACAGAGTTTGTACTATCACTCCGAAGAGATGATTGCAAACTATTGACCGGGATACTCACGGGACACTGTCTCACACCGTCCCACGCTGCCAAACTTGGCTTGGTACCAAGTGATGCATGCACAAGATGTGGTGAAGACAGTGCCAAGGGTACCCTGGAACATTTGCTGTGCCACTGCCCTGCTCTCTACAGATCACGGGTCAGCTGCCTCGGATCCGCGTCGTTCCCTTCCTTGGAAAGAGTCGCGGAACAAAAAAGCAGCGACTTACTTAGATTTGGAAAAACGTTTTTGACTAACTACATACAGGTCTGAAGCTCCAGAACCTTTCTGGTACCACTATGGACCAACATGGTCTATGTGAGACCCCCCCGAGGGTCAGCCAGCCTAACCTACCTACCTAGTCTAGAAAATACTTTTGTTTTTTAGTGCACGCGATGCACCCATTTTTTGTCGAGGAGTATTTACTCAAACAAATCTCTTTTCGTTTGCTCATTATCCTTAACCAAAAAAAATCTGTTGCTTACTCAGCGCTTTTGATCAAATTTGCAGCAATCACTGGTCTCCTCACACATTTTCACGCAATGCAAACGAAATTTGCGCATAAAACAATTTATGGTCAAAATAATAACAAAATCCAATTGGACAACAATTTGCGCTTCCTCCGTTCGCTCGGTTCCGCCATGTAATGATTCTCCTTTCAATTTTCAATCACAGTCGCCATCAGCACAAAACGCTGCAATTGCCGCAGTTAGCAGCAATGCCAACAACTGCCAACTGCGCGCATTTCATGTCACGCTGACAATTTATACTGCCGCTGCAATATGAAACGCAAGCACAACAGCAACAACAAAAATAAAAAAAATAAAATGATGAAAATAAAATAAACAATCAAATAACAACAAAATAAAACGTTAAATCGCGTAAGAAACCCGCACAACGCGACAAATTGTCGCGACATGGCATGCATTTTTTTTTTGGCGACGCCATTTCTAGATTCTTGCACTGTTGAAGGAGTGAAAAAAAATTGAATTTAAAATAGTAAAGTTTAAAAAACGCTCAAGGACGCTTGGCCCAACTAGTTGCGGATGTACACTTGAATTATTTATGGGCTGCCATAACGCGTCGAAATGCGCCAAATGCAAATGGCGAAAATATGAAACGAAATGCAGAGCAATAAAAGCAAAACGGAAATGGAAATTGCAACATGCCGAAAAAAAGTCCGGCAGAGGGTGAACAGTGTGAAGAAAAGGTGTTAAAGGGCCATGGGAATGATGCTAGAAACCCTGAGAGCTGTGAAGACCAAAAATTGCCTGTGGTAGAATGGTCTCGCGGCATGGAAACTGCCGTCATAGCTGTAAGTGAACTGATGCGGAAGAGTTATCCTATACCTAGTGAATCGCTACTCGAAGGAGGTGTCCACATCCTTTGATTGATACTGAGTTGCTTAAGAATGAATTCACTCACTGGGACCAACGTGTGTGACGTAAGTGTGGCATGACAACCTCCAGGATTGCTCAAAGTCTACTATGGACTATGAACTACACGAATGGAATTAAATCTAAGTGACTTCCCTATCATTTCCAACAGAATCAATGGGTTCTCCATAACTGAAATCAGAACTCTTTGAACTCAACCCAACCAAATTAAATGAATAAACAAGTTTAGAGTAAAAAAGCTTCAAAAAGTATTTCAATGGGTTCTCTATGACTGAAGTCAATCCATCTTAGGATCCCACATAATCTATGGGACACTTCATCAGACTTTAAACTCAACCCAACTAAAGTAAAAGAGCAAAAAAGTTTCAAAAAGTATCTCAATTGGTTCTCTATGACTGAAGTCAGTCCATTTTAGGCGCAACCCAACCCAAAGTAGAATAGTAAAAAAGTTTCCAAAGTAGAAAAGTTTCAACTTATCAATAGTTGATTTCTATCATCACAGAGCTCTGCTCAAATTTTCCGCTTAACATTTTTCCCCCCACCAACTTTGAACTGTGAACCTTTTTCTAAAATTTAAACTACCATTTGAAATAATGTCTGTTGAATTTTGAAAATGATGCGCAATAAATCAATAATGAACACCGGTTTGCACACCATTAGCCGCAATTCAATTTGTTGTTGTTATTGTTGTTGTTGCCAAACAACTGTGGCACACGTTCCGCCAATTGCGCTGTGTGCGCGAACTCTGCGGTCAGTGGCAGTTGCAGGTTTTGTCAATAGCTGCAACAACAACAACAACAACGACAACAACATGACAACACTACTAAACAGCGCACTGTCCAATTTCCATTTATTGATTCTGGTCGAAAAACCAATTTCAAATAAATCACAAATACAACAAAACGAAACAACGACACAGCGAATGTACGAAATATTTTCGAACTCAATTAATGCAAACATGTCGCACACACTGCCACACATGCAACTCGGATGCGTTGCGCTTTCAAATGTACACAAGTGGGGAGATATGTTGGAATGCGTGACGCGCGGCCGCAGTTGGCAACGCCACCATCAGAAATTAACAACAATTCTTCATGTCAGGTGAGCGAAAATTTGATGGGATGGCAATCATGAATGCAGGACATCGATTCAGCCCGACCAACAGTTACACAGGGAGACGTGTTATCGGTTCACTAGTTGGAGACTAGTTGAAGATTTTGCCGTTCTCTGTTCGTTTTATGTACATACATAAGTAGATATGTAGGTACATGTGTCTCTCTCTGTAAGTAATGTCATCTTAATTCCTTCATGATTGGCACATGAATTCCGTTGCCATTACATGCCGTCTTACACAAATTTGGACGACAGTTTGATGGATGCCAACAACTTAATATGACATTCGAAAGTTCTTATGCCGACTTCTCCAGTTGGTCACACCAAGAGATGATAGAACGTCCTCTAGTTCCTCCTCTTTCCTCTATCCTCCTCTAATCCTCTAGTTCTTCCACCGGAGACATTGTCTTTTTCGCCTTTTCAACCCCCGCATCGAACACCTTTTTCGCCGAAACTTCAACGTCCATATGGGTGAGAACCAAACTTAACCTCTGGATGTCAATACGTCCTACGTTGCTACGTCCATGTTTAAAAAAGCTCATACAGTTTGTTGTTGGTTCGTATTCGATAGTCGTCGCCAGAACGAACAGAGCCAGATATCTTGCGAAGCACCTTCCTTTCGAACAGCCAAAGGGCCACAATATCCATGCCTCTGCGTCATAAAGAAGCACGAACCGAGTAAATGTCCTTAAGAGTGCCAGTTTTGTCCGTTGAGGACTACTATAGTTTCTTTACTCCTTCTCTCATCTTCTTCTTATCTTCTTCTTCTCTTCTACATTTATCTCAGTTTTTACCTTTAGTTTTCTTTCTTACTCATTCCTACCTAACCTACATATCCTCTTTTCTTTTATAATATTACTACTCCTCTCTCTTCTTTCTTTAACTATTCCTCCTCTTCTACCTTTGTGTACCTCTCACAGTTAACTTCTAATATCCATTCTTCATTCCCCCCCCCCCCCCCGTCATCATCACATGATCATCTTTTTTGTCGATATCTGTCAAATTTTATTTGGTTTTAGTTTCTCTTTCTGTTTGCCTTTACATCCGGGAATCCTTTTATATTACTCCAACTTACCTCAACCTTCATGAACAAACATGCAATATGACAAGACAGATCTCACCTGCGACCAACTAAAGCTGTTCCAGGGCATTGATCCTACCAAACTAACCATAGGGATTGTCGTGGGCCTCGTTTGCAGAAACTACGGAAATGGAAACTGCAATTAAACCTTTGACCATCTTCTCTGCAAATGTCACAGATTCCAGTTCTTGAAAGAACACTTCGTTAGGTATGCAGCAGACCTGAAAAAGATGCTTCCAAGTTATATTGATAGATTCCAGATTAAAAGCTACCAAGTGGCTCCCATCTATGAAAAGTGTAGAGGCGCAGAGCCCCACGTCATCACACTGTGGGTTACATGACCTAAGTGATGCCCCAAAGACGGCCACTTAAACGTAACTGAGACTAAACCTCTTCTGGGACTGACATAGGTTATGGGTTAACCTAAATATGTCAGTCTTAATACAGATTTATTTCTATATATTTCTTCTTTTATTTGTCTACATATTATTAACATTTACTAATTATTTTTTTGCCTATTTTCAGCTCAAAATCTAAATTTTTTGGATCTCGACCTCTTGGAAATCGCCCCGTGTCAGTTCCGCTTACTTCAAGCTCCATTCAAGCACATTTTGAGGTCTCTGTTTCCATCGATGGTTTTTTTTTATACCTAAAATAAGCTTATGTATCTCTGTTTTTTTTTTACTCATTGTAGATTTCTATTTTGATCTCCAGTCTCTTCTTAATGTCAGTCCAAACATATTTCGTTGCCTCTGTTTTCCTTGTTTGTATACATTTCTACCTCGATTAACTTACATCTCTCTCTTTTTTGCCTAATTGTTGACATTTATTTTGTTCTCCACATTTGCCTCAAACAAATCTCCCCTCTGAACAAATCCAAGGTGCCGTTGTCCTGTCGTCCTTACATCTTATTTACATATTTTTTATTTTTTCGTCTTTATTAAATCTTTTTTTTTCAAGACTTTTTTACATATTATGTATTTATTACTAACTTAGACACTAATTCAACTAATACCTAATTTACAAAAACGCAGCATCTGGGACTGAATCCTAGTTTGCAACTGTATTACAATTTTACTCGAATACACCAATTCTAGGATTACTAAATCCACAGCATTCAATTTCATTGGCTACTTCATTTACTTACTTCATCTCTACCAAATATCTACATATCATTATAATTACACATTTTCTACATTCAAATGTAGACAAATCAAATTCTTGTCCCACACCGAGGACATCGGCCAATGCCGGCGATGAGAATGCACCTAGCAGCAGGGTTACCCACCGTCACTTCATTGCCATAAATAATCCCGAAAATTAAATGAAATCGAAAATTGCTTTTAGCTTGTTGTTCTTGTTGTTTTGTTGTTGTGTTTATGTTTGGTTATTTGTTTAGCGTCGTTACTGTTGTTGCATATTAAAATAAGTATGTATAACAAAGCAGCGCAATAACAACAACAACAATAAATTAAATACAAATAAAAATTACAAAACACAAACAACAACAACAGCACACACCTGAATGAATATTCCCCCTGAACAACAACAACAACAAACAACAACAACAATTTCATATTGCTTTCCCAGCCCACTTTGGGAATGAATTTTGTTTTTGCATTTTTCAAGCTGAAATTTTGGGCATTTTCGATCAATTTGATTTTTTCTATTTTTTTGTCAGCGCTTTTTTGAGTTGTTGCTGTTTTGTATTTTTTGATTTTGATTTAGGTTCACGGTCTATTATTGAGAAATTACAGGGAATCAATGTGCCAGCTGTGCGCTGCCTGAATTTAAATGTTTTCGAATTAATTGCTTTCGATGCTCTGGGGTCCAGGCAGCGCTGCTTCGTCGCCCGTCCGGCACTTGGACGGCGGCGGCGGCACGTTTAATTGGAATTTTCATGGTTGTGTTTGCTTTCAAAAAACAGTTTGCTTGTTTTGGGTTTTTTGGTGGTTTTGAAGTGAATCTGTGTGAAATATTAATTTGGCATTGAAGCGAAGGGAAACATGAAGGGGGGGGGGGGGGGAAAGGGCATCTGAGGTTAGTTCTATGGGCGCTACATATGAAATCAGTGCTGAGAATTGGATTGCGGAGAGCGGAGGCGATCACACAAACATGCAAATATTGAGAGATGTGTATGTAGGAACCATTGGGGGGTTTAAAACTGGGGTTTAATATCTGTTTGTTATAAAAATTGTGGTTGCCAAATGTGGTTTGTGTTCAGCATCTCCCACATGGGACACATGTGTCCATTAGCGAAATTGAAGCGAAAATAATAAATTTGACGTTTAGAGTTGATTAAATGATAAATCAAAGTATAAACATTCATGAATTTTGCAGGTCAATTTCGATCGAAGACTGAATGGCAGCTCATAAATATTATTTTTTAATTCCTCATTTATGTTGCAAACTGATTGCCAGACATCAACGAATTCGACTCGATTCAAATTGGGTCCATCAGAAACTGGAGATGAATGACTAGTAGCCGAATTTGTGGGAAAGTGCCATGGCGGATGCAAATCGTCTACTTGTTTCACTCTTCTTTCAATAAATCTCTCGGCTGAAATTTGAGCTCGAACCACTTGAAGTTCTGCCGCCTCGAATTCGACCGCTTCGCAGTTTCGCCGCTGGCAATTAAGAAGCAAACCACTTCACAAACGCACAAACAACGTCGAGCACAGAAAAGCAACAAAAGCGGAACGTTGCTCCGAAAGCCAACACGGCACAGTAGTGCAAAAATGCAAACAAAATAACAACAACAACAACAAAAGCAAAGCGAATTGAATAAACACATTTAATGTTAATTAAGAAAAAGCGAAAGCAACCAACGGTGCGACATCGGCCACTTGAGTGCAACCACTTGGCGAATAGTGTGACAACTACAACAACAACAATAACGACAACGACAAAAAGGATGCAGAATTTCTATTAAAATTTTACGCACAAAGAAAACATTGCAGCGCTGAAACAGTTGAAACAGCCGCTTGGCCGCCGCGCCGCCACTTGGACTGAAAGCAAAAACCAATTCTGGCCAACGAGCGTAAAAGGGAGACACGTAAAAAGCGTTAACGAAACAGCGCAAAAATCATAAAAGTCCAACGCAGCCAACAATGACGACAGAGAGCGACTCGCAAGGAGCGCGCCAGCGATTTATGAAATTGTTGCGGCTGCGTTCAAAACAAACTCGAGAAAAGTAAGTGAAACGAGTCGCCCCTCAGACGGTGGACGACAGGCGGCGGTTGCAAGTGGCACGGCGCGGAAACGCACTTAAAGCCACTAGCCAGCGTCCGCACTTTAAGCAAAACAAAAACACAACTGCGCACAACTAAAACAACAACAACAATGGCAACGAAATTATGTACAAATCGCCGAGCAGCGTCTTAACCCCAACCCACCCCACACCGTCGCAGCACTTGCCGAGTCTTTGAGGCGAAATGTCAAAAATCCTGTTAACAGTTGCGTGTTTTAATGCTTTCAAAAAAACAAAAAAACAACAACACTTTTCATCACCAAAAAAAAAAATAAAATAATACAACAAGCAACTTTGCATACAGCAGCCTGCAAAAAAAGAATTTACAAGCGAAATTCGTCAGCGAAGCAGAGGCCAACAATAACAATGCCGAATGTTAATAAACGCAAAATACGCCACAAAGGCAGCAGAAGGCCCAACACAAACACAAATAGTGCTACACCGAAGCGAGACGGAGGCGGTGGAAACACTGCGAGTGCAGTCTGTCAGACGAGTTCCGGGCAGAGGCGCAAACTCTGAGCGAAGTCTCAGAGCAACCAAAGATAGTAGAGGGTTATGCATTGATTCACAATTATTTGGGATTTTGAAAAGAAATAAAGAGGAAGAATTTTTAACTTATTATAGTTGAATCCAATCAGACATCGATCCTCCTAATTCAAGGTTCGAAAGTTGAGCAATTGAACTGAATACTTCACTGCGAAGTAAAACAGTGAGTCCCTATAGACTTTTTCAGATCAGCTGAAACTCAAAAGCCTTTACAAGAAGTCAGGCAAATGAGAAGAGAAGTCAAATTTTTGCCACAAAATTCAATCTTCTAAACTCTGAGCCAACAATTACTTATAGAAGAGTATTTTCTATTGGTCCAATCGGAAAAAGATCGGAAGTATTTTTTTAATAACTTGGAAGTATTTTAACTAATCAAAGTTAAATCCAATCAGCTGTCAATCAATTCCAGGTCAACCTATTTAATTTAAAGTCAAAACATTTAAATTTAAATTTAAATAAGTACTCAAGGATAATGTGTCCCCACAGACTTTTTCAGATTAGCTGAAAAGGAAAAACCTTGGCGTGTGCAAGAAAAGTAAAAAAAAGTAAAGTAAAAAAGTAAAAAAGTAAAGCACTGTCCCAGGTGCCCCATAAGCTTTCAAAAGCAACGCATTTTCTGCTCGCTGAATCGTTGTTAACACAAACAAAGCGTTCTGGAACTATATCTGGTTTACAACAGAAAAGATTTAGTTATTAATGCGATCATTTCATAAAGACAATTTTCATAAAATTCAACTTGGAAAATTTTCTTCTTATTTCACGTGTCAGTGAAAATCATTTCGTGAGCGTCTTTTCCTGTTCGTTTAGCTTCATTTTGTTGCCTTAAACCGATTAGAAGTTGAATGGACGCTTTTTTCAAGAACTTTTTCAACGACTCTGTTCGATACATCATCAAGAATACAATACGATACAACGTAAGAAATTCACCCTCAGTGGCTCAAAGTTAAAATAAAACAATTCATTTATTCGAATTAACCAAATTCTTTTTAAGTTTAGAGACTAAAAAAGAATTTAAAAGAGAACTAAAATAAATAAATATCTAAATTAGAAAAATTAAAAATAACAAAAGTAAAAACTATAAAACGGAAAAATATTTGTATTCCTAAAAATATAAATAGAAAAATTAGAATTAGCCATAAGTGGAAAATGCTCTTTGGCTAAATGAGTGCTGTGATTGTTCAATGATCTGTCGATCCCACCTCTAATCCCTTCCTTTCCTTTTCCTTTTGTACTCATGTTTCCCCCTATTTATGCTCCCCGGCTTCGGCTAAGTGGTTCTTGTAGTTATTGTCATTCGTGTTTTAATACTTGAATAAAACGCACGTTTACCCGAACTCTACCGCGCCTTTCAATTTATCTCCATTCCGCCGACGGCTTCGACGGAGAACTTATTTACTCTTTAAAGGGAAAATGGAACTAAACCAAATTTTTACGAACACAATACAAAATGTTAACCCTTATTCTCATACCCAAACTTACTAACGTCGTTTAGCACCCGGGGTACCCGGGTACCCATTTCATGAAATTTTTAAGTTTTCAATATTTTGTTAATTAAAAAGTGTTTATAAAATTTTGATATGATTTGTTCGCTTTTCACCTAAATAACGAGGATCCGGAAGGTAAAAAAAAAATTTTCATTATTTGTCAGTTTTTTTCACGAAAATACATCGCAGTGGGCACCCGGGTACCCGGGTATGAGAATAAGGGTTAAACCAAAAAAATTAGGACTTAGTTTGCTTGTCCTTAGTACTTAATTTAGTACATAGTTCACTTAGTACTTAGTTAGTGTGGCTCTTGATTTCTTTTGTTCAAAAACTGCTTCCGTACATTTAGATATTTATTTCGCCAATCTCAGACAGAAAGATGTCCCGATTTTCGGTCATTCTTTAGACGAAGACGATTTTTCCAAGATATCATGTAGGTTCCTCTAAATAGCTGCACCCGCGCTCAAAGATATTTAAAGCAGATCACTAAGCAGTTGTTTCCAGTACATTTGGTAAGTTATAAAACAACTCCTGGTTCGCACATCATCCTTATTTCTAATGATTCGAAACGTTGACTTCATAGAACTAAAACCGTTTGCGGACTTGTAAATGATATGGAGGTCATTATAAGTAATACGGAGCCCATGCAATACTTTTCATGAGACCCAAGTTTTTTCTTTCAGATCGGTACTTGCGTTTCGCTAAACTATACACAGTCATCTACTAGGAAAATATTGAACTTGCTTACGTCTGAAAATGAAACTTCGGAAAACGATATCTGAGTCTTCTTAAGCGGTTTGGTTCATTTTAACTTGAACCACTGTAAATGTTTTTTGGCCTAAAACTGTTGAATCCTTAGAAAACTGCAATTGAAATTTAATTGAAAATTGAATATTCAAAAAACAAAAAATCAAGCTATTGAAAAATGTTTAATGAATATATTTTTAACTTGAACTATTTTTTTTAATTTTAATTTTTTAATTGTTTTGTTATTTTTTGTCATTATTATTTAAAAAATGATTTATTTCTTGAATTTAAATTTGAGCAATTCCTTTTATATTTTATATTTAATTTTAATTTTTATTATTGTTTTTATTAAATTTTTTACTTACTTTGTTTTTTGTTGTTGTGAAAAAAAAAATGTTGTTAATTAATTTTTAGGTTGAATCAATTTGTTTGTTGTTGTTATAAAAAAAATTTTGTTAATGCATTTTTAGCTTGAATCAATTTTTTTTTAATTAGTTTTTCATTTTAATAAATATTTTTAAATTATTTTGTGTTATCTTTTTTAATAATAACAAAAGTTTCAGTTAATTAATTATTAATTTAAAATAATTGTTTTAAATGAATTTTTAATTTTAATAATATTTTTTTTATTATTTCGTGTTATGTTTTTAATAATTAAACTTTCATGAACAAACAATTTTCTTTGAATATTTTTGCATCGAAATCACAAAGAAAAAGGTATGTTCCAGTAAAACTTGAGCAACCTTTTCATTTTTTTGATATACAATATTTGTTATTTTTTCTTAACTATGGACCCTAAACCAATTTTGCCCAATTCATCAAAAATTTTCTTAATTTTTTTTAGAAAAAAAATTTTCACCTCATCCATTCTATTCGTGATTTCATTAAATTAAAGCTGCGTTCCATGTTTACAGCCTACAACCTAACCTCAATAAGTGCGACCCGTTACTTATTTGACAACATGTTTGAGCAGAAGTGGAAATATTTTACAGATTTCAATTTGTTATTGTTTCCTTACGCTAAAATGACTTTCACACAAACCCTAATCGTAAATGTATATTACGCCGAAGCAGTTGCGGATACAAAACGCACCAGAAGAGCCTCTACACGGAAGCGGAGCGGAAGACTGTACTGACTACAAGTGTTTCTTCTTTACTGTCAAAAGAAACTATAACAAATCATAGTCTACATATAAAATTGTCTTCTCTAGCAACAGCTTCAGTTGTCCTGGAGACTTTTAAGCTTTTTTACTTTCTACTAGTAAGGTTGTACTTGTTATGTAACCCTTCTTCAGTTGGCTCTGAATCCAGTCAAATTAATTTAGCCTCTTTGAAGGAGAACATATTGCTGAGTTTTTTGCTTAAAATCGGTGATGCTGTGCCCACTTTTAAAGAGCTCTTAAATTTAACTTCTTGATAAGTCATATTTTAGCTCGCAAACTGTTTGGGTTAAGGGGACATAATCAGCTAAAAGATTCTAAAAATATCTGATTTTTTCAAAGTCAATCTTAAACCTTAAAGCTATAAAATTTCCCAACTATGAATGTCAGGGAAGTTGTGTTAATAAAAAGCTCGAGAATCCTTCTACAAGATATATGTATATAGATTCAACGCTTCGTATTGCCTACTAGTTGTATTTCCCAAACAAAAAAACTACATGTCTTAAGATCTAAATTTTCGAATTACCATCCATGGCCTCAACTGTGTTATCCAAGTTGCATGTGTCTGAGACTAAGCATCCCCACAGTTGCCAGTGTAGCGCACATTGCGCACAACTCTCAGCTCTTAAAATTGAATGGGCAATTTTACATAATCTCGATTTCTTATTCGTCCTTGTTGAGAACTTTTTTCGAAATAACAACGCATGTATGAGTGTGAGTGTGACTGTTGGTGTGAGTGTGATTTCAACCCCCACTTAGGAGCAAATTGCACACATATCCGCAAAAATGTGTCGAAAATTACATGAAAACTTACAAAGGCACCAAGAGTTGTGCGCGCATTGTGTGCGTTGCAAATTGTTTGACTGAATAAAAATAATAAAAATCGAAATGTATTTGCAGTGAAGGTTAATAATTTTTGTTCTGCCTGTCGAATAATGCGGAATTTGTTTTGTATTTTGCGATGTCAATAAATTGTATGGAATTATGAAATAAAATACATGAAATGTAAGCGAAATTATGTCCTTGTAACGAGAGGGCGAGAGAAATTGAACGGAAATTGTATGGAATTTTTAAATAAAATACATTTAATGAGTTGATCGAAGATAATAAAGAAATATTTTTTGTAATGCATGAAAATACAATAAAATTACACTACAAGGACACAGGCGACAGAAATTGATCGGAAATTCTGACAAAACATAAATTCATTAATTTTATGGAATTTTAAAATAAAATACATGAAATTTGTGCGAAATTTTGTAAGAAGGAAAGCGACAGCAATTCGAAAAAAATAAATGAAAATTCTGAAAAAAATAATAAATAAATTGTATGGAATTAAAAAGAAAAATACATGAAATGTGGTGATCGAATATGAAAAGGAAATGTTTTTTGTTTTATACATGAAAATACAACAAAATTACACAATAAGGATAGCGATAGAAATTGATCGGAAATTCTGAAAAAAAAATTCAATTGAAAAAAATATTAAATAAATTGTATGGAATTAAAAAATACATGAAATGGGTTTATGGAAAATAAAAAAGAAATGTTGTTGTTTTAATAAAACAAAATACAACCAAATTACACAACAAGGAAGGTGACAGAATTTGATCGGAAATTCTGAAAAATTTTAAAATTATATGGAATTTCAAAATGAAAAATTTGAAAAGTGTTGATCGCAAATACAAAAAAAACAAGGAGAGCTGCAGAAAAAAAATCAATAATAATAATAAAATTATTAACACAAATAATAAAAAACTTCATTATTTTAATACATGTAAAAAGGTCCAAATTACATAAACATGTATTTTTTTATGTTTGTATTTTTTTATTTAGTTTTTATGATTTTTTTATAATTTTTAATTTTTACTTCTTTTCTTGTTAATTTTTAATTTTTTTATTTTATTTTCGAAATATTTTTAAAGCATTCGTTAGTTTTTTTTAATGATCTGCATTGGATTTTGTGCAATAAAACTAATGTTTTCCCAAAAACAAATTTCGTGTAATAGTTTTTCTTGAATTTCCCCTTCCAGACTAATTTCGTCATCTGTAAAACATGGAAATTTCGAAACGGCTAATTGAAGCCCATCAATCTTTGTTGTTCGTCGTTCGCTATTGATCGCTTCGAGGCTCAGTCAGACTGTCGTTGGAGAAAATGTTGCCTTGCTGCATTTCTGGAAATTCAAAACTCGACTTTTCAACTGCACACGCACACACACACATCGACATGTGGGGACCCCCCAGTGGCAGCGCCGTCACTGTGGAGCGCTACAATGGGCATTGAGTTGCGTCGAGCTGCGTGTGTGTGTGCCGGCATCGCCGACGCGGCCATTAGGACGCGCCAAGTGAAACTGTAACAAATTTCACAGTTGTGAAAAACAAAACAGAGCAGCAGATCAGAAAAAAAGAACACACAAGCGACAAACATGCCAAACACATTGCCGCCAATTGTCGACACACACGCACAGCAACTGTAACAACAACAACATGGCACTGCAATGCAGCTCACTGCGCTGCACATTGCGTCCGACGTGCTGCAGCGACACTTAATTGGATTCTGCCATAACAGCAACAACAACAACAACAAAAAACTAGATGCACAAAAACTGTGCGTGCGCGGGAGGCAGCAGACATGTAAAATTGTTGCAAGAGCGTGTTGTAAAAAAAAAGATCAACAACAACAACAGTATGACAAATGCAACAGAATAACAAAAGCGCAAATGTGCCGTCATTGTTGCGGCGCATGAAGTGAAATTGTGCGTTAAATTCGTGGAGCACGATTAGCGCGTGCGACGGCCGCGTCGCAGTTCCGGCCATGGCCATTGTTTGTCAGTGCATGCGGCGCCTCCCGCCCCACCATCGCCGTAGCCATGCAATTTTCAATTTTTTATAAAGGTTTTTTGCCGCGTTTTGTGCACGATTTGTTCTAATCTTTTGTCTAGCCGGCAAATATAGCAAATGGCACATGGGAAATTACAAGCGAAGCGCTGTGGGCCGCAGCGGGCAGTGCATGGGAACGTCGGGCCAAGCTGGGCCCTAGAGTGGGCGGCGCAAATAGGGCAAAGTGGCGAGAATTGAAAGATTGGTGAGAAGAAATACATTTGCAATATTTGAAATATATGAAAACAAATTTGCGCTTTGGGCCAAAAGACCCACTTGACAAATTGAAAACTTGTTGCATGCAATTCTTACATATTTCAGTAAGTGAAAGTTTAAGCTTCTCGCGTTTAGCTTTAGACTTTGTTAGCTGAAAAGTTGCCCTTATTTGCTCCACTCACCTTAAGTATTGCATATGTGTGCGTGTGTGTGTGTGCGTGCGTTCGCCTGCCGCTTAACTCGTTGTTACGCTCTGTGTCAGTGCGATAATGTCACACGTTGGCGCGCACCAGCGCTCCTCATTACGCGTTGCGGTCAGCGCTTCATTCATTCGTTTGGCCGCCGTTTAAATTGAGGCTTTACGCGTTTTTAATTAGGTGCGTTTTGGCCAGCGAGCAGTGGCTGTGACAAAAACTTGCATTAGCTCTTTTGTGCCGAACCAAGAGACTTCAGTTCTACCCATTAAAGCCACAGATTTCATGGACTACTGAAGAAGAATTGGAGATATGATTTCAAATGAGTTGCTACAAAATTTTTTGTTATACAATCCAGCTTCCGCGTTCAGTTCTTAATCTAACAAAGTTGCCAGATGCCTGAAACGGGTTTCTCCTAAAACTTAAAAAATACTGAAACTTCCCACCAAAAGTTAGAAAAATTTAACTTCTCATAAAAACATAAAAAAAAATATTTTTATAAGTTTTTTTTAATCTTCAACTTAGCAACAAAATCTGAACAAAAACAAAACATATAACAAATTAATTAAATAAAAACGCCCGATTACGAGACATAGGCTTTCAAAGTTGGAAGGGACCTACAGTTTAATGCCGATTCCGAACGGCGATTTGGGAGCTTTTTCATAGGCAATTTTACTCTCAGAGGTTTGCCATTTCCTGCTGAGAGGACAGCCGCCGAAAGAAAAATAGTTGTTTTTCTTTTTTTTTCGGTGTTAACGCAACGGAGTATTGAACTCGCGGAGTCTTGACTCGCGGCCCAACGCACTAGCCAGCTGAGCTGCGACGGCTGCCAAAAATCCACTAAGGATCCGAAAAATCCCCTAAAAAATATTTATCTCCTAAACTTTCTCCTAAGCAATTCTTCTTCCTAAAACTTCTCCTAAAAGGCCAAGAATCTCTAAAATCTAGGAGGAAATTTCCTGATCTCGCAACACTACACTTTCCACTTTCGCAGTCTTAAACAAGAAATTTTCTGCTTCCACTCGAATTATGGTCCTCTATAAATGTTCTCTGTGAGGTGACGTTCTATATGGCGTTCCTGAAGAAATTAAAGTATTGTTTCTGTTCAACCATTTGCTGTTCGAGTTCGATAATTTGATATGCTTTATAACATTTAGGTCTTCAGGAGATACTCTAAAAATTCTATCAGTTTAACCTGTAGCCAGAACCTTTCGATATAAAAGTTATTCGATTCCAATTTTGTTTTATTGTGATAACTTCTGCAGAAACCAGGTACTGGCTGCAGCCCAAACTTCTACTTGAAATGCATCACAAAATTCTCAAAGCACTTTTCGGTCCCATTCGATTCGATTGAACGCGGCATTTGTGCAGCAAAGCGGCCCACAGCACCCAACAAAAATGACAGACAACAGATTGCAGCGGGGTCGTTGCTTTCATTACTCTAACTGCCGCCTTGTGTGGACAAATAATATTTTATTGAGTTCAATATGCCATAGAAAATTATGACACATTGGCGCCGCGCTGACAATTGACATGCAAATATCATAAATTCACTCACACATACACAAAAACATATGCATTGAAATTTTTCTTTGAAAACACTGAACAAAATTTGTGAGGCATTTTGTTTCCTAATTGCATTCGTGTTCAAAGACGAATTCAGTCTGACGTGTTCAGTCTGATGTCATAGTTCACGCCGGCGTCAAAAGGGCTGGTGACTTAGCTGAAAGCAAAACAATGGTACACACAACGGGGTTTCAGGGGTTTACACTTCTCACCTATCTTTATCTTTGTCATCGAAATTCTGGATGGAAAGTACGGTTTCACGGTTTCACAAATGAAATCCAATGCAATGTAAGACATTTTGTGTGATTTTTATATTTTATATTTTTAGTTATTGTCAGTTTTCCCCATTGTCAGTAAGTTTATTTATACATTGCCTTAATAAATAAATAATTAAAAATAAACCAAATATTAAACGAAAATTCGTCAACAACTTTAACCAAATTTACTATCCATTTCAATTTTTTTCATTTTTCTGAACGATTTTCCCTTTTGAATTTTTTTATAAACCACATTTTCCACTATTCCATTTCATGTTTTAATTTCATTTAAATTTTCTTAGTGCATTTTGCTCGCATTAAAGCATAAAATGCTGTAAATTACACAATAAAACGCACACAAGTGCACATTCGGCGTTTAATTGATTTCTTTTGTGAAATTGTGAAGACAACAACCCGCTGCATGCACATGTGTCACTTTATGACAGCCAGGCGGGTATGTCACATATCACAAACAAACATACAAACATCCTTATATATGTATGTTTGTATGTTCATAGCGACAGTAATTAAATGCGAAAACCATACACGGCCAATGGACATAAAGTCGACACTGGCTGCGGCAACACTTTATTGAATTATGGCCATAATTAGAGAACAATTTGCTGCAAAATCAATTACAAAAAAATGCACATACAATAGACAAATTGATTGATTGATTGTTTGATTGAAATCAAGTTTATGGCCGGTCGGCGAACATGCGCCGCAGTTTCTGACACACATTGCCGCCGAGTTTAGAATTTTCCAAATTATTTTGTAATATTAAAAATTTCAACAACAGCAAAGTTTTTCATTGTGGGCGTCAGTACTTAAGTTATTTGCCATTTAGTTTTAATTGAAATGTATTGTGTTTTGAATTCAGCATTTTTTATTTCACCACTTAAAAGTTCAGGAAAATATGGAAAAAAAATTTAATTAAACTGTTTATCAAAAAGTTTTTAGCTAAGATTTACCTATTAAGTTCTAAACTTTTTCGTAGACAGTGAAGTTGCTTTTTAGGCGCTGGAGGAAGCTGAGAGTGGAGTAAAAATGTTAGGCCTCTTACGAGACATGTAGGATGTTTCAATGAGGACTTTGAATTTTTAAAATGTGTATGAAATAGTTTGATATATCTGTAGGTAATCAACACTGTACTTAGTTTGCAACACTGCATTTAGTTAGTTGGCGACCCAATTGCGATAACTGCATATTGAACTTCCTTTCCTCTTTTGTTAATTACTCCAATAAAGTTCTTCATACCGAAAAGACGTGTCTATTTCACTGCGCTTTTGTTACAATATCCACCATTTCTTGTTTCATTTGAATCTAAATTTGAATGCATTTAGTGTGGAATAGAATGTGGAAATATCCACTGCCTTTTTGTTTGGTGGCACAGATTAATAAAATCCAATACCTGGATTGGCCAGGATTTGAATGACAATGGAATAATAAACAAAGAAATTGCATCCCCTTGGTAGTGCAGCAAAGACTGTGACATCTGTGACATCAATGAAAAAATTTTATAGGTGCCGCCCTGAGACGAAACTCTATGCCACATGTTCATACGCTTAGCCCATAAAATTGCGCTTTTTGTAAAGTAATGACTGCAGAAATTGAGAAGATTAGTAAAAAGTAGAAAAGATTCAACATTTCTAAGAACGGAAACTTTTCAACATGACGTCCAGGTATCGAATGAACCTTTCAAAACAGCGGAAGCTGAAATTTTGAATCTCAAAAATTAGAGTTTGAAATAGTTTACTTTGAAAAGAGACTAACGAGTTTGTTTAAAGTGAATATAAAATGACTTATAATGGATTTTTTGCCTCCGAATGGCAAAGCGGCTCAAAACCTAACGTAGCCTAAGCTATTCAAGCAAGTTGTTGACGTCAGATTTGGTTTCGAACTTAAGCGACTTACTTGGATCCAGATGAACCTACTCACAAACGTCTCATGACGTGCTGTACTCGTTTTACCGACACTACGAACCACTTAAGACTACAAATGCAGATGGAAACTGAACCTCTGAGCGCAAAGGCGTCAGACCAATTCATGATGGCAACCAAGGACGCGTGGTCGGTGAGCGTGGAGGTGATAACCGTCATGATGAAACGAGTTAGAGTAGACGAGCGTTTAAACGCGGTAATTGGTAACAGGTGGTATCGTGGGGTCCTTAGTCAGTGCTGCCAGATCAAGGGATTTCCTCCTAGATTTAGGAGATTCTTGCCCTTTTGATATAATTTTATGGCGGAAGAATTGTTTAGGAAAAAGTTTAGGAAATTTGTATTTTATGTTGAATGGATTTTTCGAATCTTTAGGGTATTTTGTGACGTTTTTGGATAACGATGTATGATGTAGTGAGAAAACTGACAACAAACAATATTTTGGCAACTATTTTAATAGACAAAGCACCCTGTTGTGTTAAAAATTTGTAAGCTTACAAAATGTAAGCTCGTTCTATCTCGTTCTCACTTATTGCTGTCACAATGAAATCCTGCCAAAAATTGCACTTTTTGTTTAATTCAATTGTTACATGTTTTGTTTTTGTTAAGTTTTTGTTGTTAAGTTGAAGATGAACAAAACAAGACTTAAATTGTTACATGTTTTGTTTTTGTTAAGTTTTTGTTGTTAAGTTGAAGATGAACAAAACAAGACTGCTTTAAAAAACAATATGTAGGGGAATTCTTTGTAGGGTGCCACCCCATAGCTTTTTTGCGCATAATTCGTTAGAAAATTAACGTATCGCCAATTTTAATATACTGTTCGAAAGAGGGTTAAAGGGGCTAGGATCCAAGGTAACACTTCAATTGAATTTTTCGTAATTGCGAATTTTACAGCCAATTTGCCAAAGTGTTCAAAATCGACACCCTAAAATTTTTTAATGTAAAGTGCCACCCCCTAAAAAAACCGCAAAAAACGTAAAAATATCAAGCAAAAATGCATGATTTAGAAAATTTACGAAATATTATTGAATTTAATTTGAATTGAATAGAAAATGACCGAAAGCAAAATGCAAATTGAATGGTAACGAATAAAACGAATAATTGTATGGAAATTGATAAACAAAACTGAACTAATTTATTCCTCATGATAAGATTAGAGAAAAATTGACTAAGAACACTTTAAATTCATTGTAGTAACGATTCCTAGAAATAAAAAGCCATTTTACCGATATAGGACCACAAAACAATGAAAAAAGGGGGGTGGCACCTTACAAAGAATAAAAGGTGGCACTTTACATTTTGACGCCATTTTGGAAAACATTGTATAAATTTGTTCCTTTTGCGATATGCTCGGATATCATTTCGGATTCTGAAAAACCATTAAAAATTAAGTCCAACACTGATATTTACCTTAGTTTTTTATAAGTTTTTGGTTACTTTTTCACCGCAAGAAAAACCTTCAGTTTTAATTTTTATGTTTTTTCTTAACCAAATTTGACACTTTTATTTACCCAGACCGTACCATTGCGTATGTTCCCGCAAAAACCACATTAGAATTGATGTTGACATATATACCTTAAATGACAATAGGAATTTTTTTTCTTGGATTGCTGGAACATCGAAATCGAGCAGGGGTGGCACCTTACAAAGAGTGGCACCTTACAAAGAATTCCCCTATGTATATTTTCTTATTTTATTTTATTTCATTTCATTTCATTTCATTTCCTTTTATTTTATTTTATTTTATTTTATTTTATTTTATTTTATTTTATTTTATTTTATTTTATTTTAGTTTTTACAATTAATTTTACAATTAATTAATTAAATTACAAATATTCTTATAAAAAAAATTTTTTTAAATTCAAAATTTTACTTACGTATATATTTTTTTAATTTAATTTTTATATGTATGTATATTTTTTTATTTTTAATGAGCAGTTTAATTTAATTTAAGTTTAATAAGGAGACTTTTTTAACTGTTGGGACTAAATTCCAGTATGTTTTTAAGATCTAGGAGAAAGTCCTTTCAGGCATCTGGCAACACTTTCCCTTGATTTAGTACTTTCGCGTTGGTGGCTCTTGTACATGCAAGAACGTTTCTTGCCAAGAAACTGTTTGATTAGGCCCTCAGGATGAGGTTTTTTGCTCAAGCCTGGCAAGTTTGTCACTGCGTTCGAAATCAAGTCTGACATCTGTAACATGATTTGAGTACTTCATTGTTATATGCAAAGTTATACGAAATACTAAACGAATCCAAGTCTTATGGAATCATGAGTGCCGTTCAAGTTAAGTTTTATTCTTCTTAGTGCTTTTCTGTTCATTTAGACATTCACTTTTTTGTTTCTGGCTTCAAGTTAAATAATTTGTCACACGCACTTACAACACACACATAGAGTAAACAAGCAAACACTCACACATACATAAACATACATCAACAACAACAACAACAACAACAACAACAACTGCTGACAACGCAGACATTTTTCAGCGTGCCATCTGCCCCCACCTATCGATGACACGCGCTGACAACTTGTTAACAACACAATTTATTTGCTTTCAATGTAGACGCGCCAATGCTTCCCAGAATTCCTAATAGGCCAGCGGACAGCCAGCGACGAACGGCCGCAGGACTCCGACAGGTTCCTGGTGGCAGCACTAAAAAATTGCATACTAAATTAAATCAGCCATTCGGTTGGAGCGCACTAAATTGCAGTCTTGCCGCAACACTGAGCACCGCATATTAAAATGTGGCGCGGGCGCGGGCGACAGTGTCCACTGTTGTCATTTGTCAATGTCCGCTGCTGGCTTTTTCTGCTGTTCTTGCGCCAGCCACGAAATTGATGTCTTGCCGGTAAGTGATGAGCGTTGTTTATTATTATTAGACGCTCAGCGGTGGCGGTATTTCATACATCATCAATGGCCAACACACACATACTGTCATAGTGGACACAGTGGCACTTGTGTGCCGTCAAATGCAGCAACAAGCATTGCGTAAGCGCGACAGTCGCTCAAAGTGTGACACTGTGTCACAACTGTGCTGTTCTAAGCGCAAACTAATGTCGGCCGCATGTTTACTCGAAATTGAACGACTTATTTATGCGCTGCACAGCCACTTGCGACTGCCCACACTTTGTTCTTCCCATTCAGCGAATGCAGCAAAAAATTAAAAATATTACCGCCTGTCACATGTGACAAATGATGTGCGTCCAACACAGACTGGACGGCAAACTGCTTTGCTTCAATTACTGCGAATAGATTATCGCTACGAGTTGACACCCCTCGTCCAGAATTCATGCAAAAAACTATTTCAAAATGCTGCCACAACATTTCATTAAATTCTAAAATCCTTTTCCAGCAGCTTGGTCCTCCTGTTCTTGCTCTTTGTCTTTGCTTGCAATTACGCCTACAACGTGTCAGCAATGTTCGGTGCCCACCACTGGCAGCCAACCTCACTTGACACTTGAACAGACGATTTCAGCTGAAAACAATGGAGAGCGCCGCTGCGTGCAGCTTTCAACGCAAAAACGGCAAATGAACCGCACAGCTGAAAGGAGCTGCGAAGTGACAGTTTCTAATTTGTCAAATGTCAAATAGTCGCAGCAGCCGCAGCAGCAGCAGCAAAAAGCAGACTTCATGCGCAGCCCATGCAACACTGGTCGTCGCCGTCGCCAACCCACATAACCCGTCAAATTACATGGGTTGAAGGGATATGGTTTTTCGGTTCGGTTTGGCCTTAAACTGACCCGAAATGTCAGCTGCATTTAGAAGGCCAAGCAGGGAATTTCAGGTGACACTGTCGGCGCACCGCAGACATCAACGAATTGCGCTGCCGGCCGCCAGCTGGGAGTGCGGATTGACTGAAAGCGTGTGACCCACGAAAGGTTGACACGTAAACGCCGCCCTGGGCATTGTTGTTGCAAGTAATTTAAGGCAAAGCTGCGTTATGTGGACCGTTGCGCTAATTTAATGGCTTTCTGAATGAGTGCTTGTCATTGTCTGCAAAAAAATTCAGATGAACAGAAATGATGAAGAGCAGACGACACGTGCAAGTTGAACGGATTTCATCTCTTTCGGGAGATCCATTTGTATATTTAATTTAAAACAGTTTAACCGAATGGAGAGGAAAATATTGAAATTTGTTGTCTACAAGTCGTGCACTGTCGCTTCACATGGGTTTTTAAGTAAATGAAAATTATTTGCGAAAGAAAATAAAATCAATAAACCGGATTGTGTTTGTGAGAACTTAAGGTGGTAAACTTAAGGTGGCCATAGTTATAGTTATACTCATAGTCATAGTCATAGCCATAGTCATAGTCATAGTCATAGTCATAGTCATAGTCATAGTCATAGTCATAGTCATAGTCATAGTCATAGTCATAGTCATAGTCATAGTCATAGTCATAGTCATAGTCATAGTCATAGTCATAGCCATAGTCATAGTCATAGTCATAGTCATAGTCATAGTCATAGTCATAGTCATAGTCATAGTCATAGTCATAGTCATAGTCATAGTCATAGTCATAGTCATAGTCATAGTCATAATCATAAAAGAATCGTCCATTAGCCTCCATCTCTGGATCAGCTTTACCTCAAAAACTTTCTCATCTGCCTTTCAGTCACCAATATTTCAGTGATTTCCCCACCGCAACGTTTAAATTGAATTGAATTGACGCAAAATTCATTAACAATCAATTAACAACGAAGCGTCGAGAGTGCAAACTCGATCAATATTTACCGTCGACTTGTGCTTATTTGTCTTTAATTTGCTAAAATCTCAACAAGTTCCGCATAAGACGGACACAATTTAAGGTCGGCCGCAGCTCAAAGTTGAGCGAATGCCAGCGTTGAGCAGTTTTCAACCAGCCAACTTGTGCTCGTACAACTATCTCTGCCGTCGCATCTGTGCAGGTCGCTCGTTGTCTGTCGTCGGTCGCCGTGCGCCACTTCAGGTGCCCACTTGCAATGCGGGCAACACATGCTTACACGCAGATAAATTATCGGATGAACGCACAAATGGACAGCGCAGACAAGATATGCGAGCAAAGGACGGACAAAGCACTCACACACACACTTTAACACTCGCACACATGTATGTATGTGCATACGTGCGTCGCGGTTGGCAGACAAGTGCTCGCTCGAGTATTTACAAAACATTTAAGATGTGTTGCACCTACGCGCCCGAGCGCCTTTCACTGCGCTGGCGATTCATCGTCGCCATCGCCATCGCACGTCGCCGTCATTGTCGGCGTCATAATTGCGTAGGCTGGTAGTTGACTTGTCGTCGTCGTCGACGTCCCCCTATGTGCAAGTGCCCGAGTACCTACAACAATTGCTCCCCCTCTCGGCACACTTTGACGCCCGCAGCGTTGCCACCTAACGCGGTGCTGGCATCACATCGCCGATTGCTGCGTTGTTGTGTGTAGTTATTGGTGTTGTTATTGTTGTTGTTGTTGTAAGTGGATGCTGCTGTACCTTAACCTTACTGTGATTGTTTGCATTGTTGTTGTTGTTTGTGTGCCTGTCTGTTTGTGTGTGCCCACACTGCTTTTGCTTCTTCTTGTTCTGCTGCTGCTGCTTCGCCTTTGTTTTTTCTCACTAATTTACAGCAATTTCGTGGCACTTGAATACCAAATGAGAGACACTCGAGTGGCGAAACGTTGCGACGCGTTATTGGACTCGGCTGCCGCCGCTGCATCGCTGCTATTTAAATTGGGTTAAAACAATTCGGATAGTCAAACAGCAGCGGCAGCTGATTTATTTCCAGATAAAAGTGCAACTTATTCCAATATTTATCAAGTGCTGCGTGCAAGATTTATCGCTCACCCGCTGCGGGCTCCCGTCGCTTTTTCCCAATTTTGGAGAAACTTGCAACGTGCTCATTGCAAACGGGAAGAACGCTTATCTGTTGCGATAAGAACGAGTCTTGGCGCCGTTAAAGTCCATCTAAATCATTTCATTCGCGTTTTTTTAATAAAAACCAAATAAGTCTCCCAGTCCAAAGCATTTGGCTGCTTCTCAGCTAAGCTCACTGAAAAACGTGTGTCTAAAATTTTAATTTGTTGACTCATTTTCCAGGCAATTTATGCTTTTTTAGTTGCCATTTTATTAAAAGTTTAGTATGCAAAAATTCATAAAAATGAAAATTATTAAAAATTAAATATATTAAAAAAAATATAAATAAAAATATAGTATAAAATATATATATAATTAGATTCGGTCAAAGTCATAAATTCACTCGATGGGATTCTGTATATTTCAAGCTTTATCAATAAAAATATATTCGAGTACTGTCGAATGATCCTATTACTTTGTATTTCTTCTTCTTGTTCTTCTTCTTATTTCTTCCTATCCATACTGTCCGGCTTCACAATTCCTTTTCTCTTCCTCGTTCTGATTTCTTCTTCTCCTTAAAGCTGTCTTCTTCGATTCTGTTACTGCAAGTTATCCTTCCCAGACTGTTCCTTATTCATTTCGCTGTAATATTGCTTGCGATTGTCCTTCACCTTCTTGCTTTCATTCCCCTTTACCTTATTTATTCCTTACAATTGTCCCATGTTTTCATTAAGATTTTTTTCAAAGCAAGCTATAACCTATAACCTTCCTCTCTCCAAGGGTTCCTACTTTTTTATACTTTATTCTCCTGTCTCATTGATCCTGTCTTCTTATCATTGTCCCATGTCTTTATAATTGTCCGTTTTCAGAGAAAATTCTCCCCTTCTTCCATTCAAGGCGTCCTAATTTTTTTTAGCTTTCTTGTGTTATTACTTAGTGGTTTTTATTCTTCTTCCCATTGTCCTGTAACTATTTGTACTCGCATTGCTGTCCATTTTTCATTCCTTTTTTCTTATCATTATCCCAGGTTTTCATAAACGTTCATTTTCAGAGGAAATTATATCCTTATTCCTAATGGCTTCCTACTCTTTTCCAACATTGAATTCCTGAATTATTTTTTCTCTTCCTATTCGTTTCTTTCCTTCTTCTTCCTTCATCACTGTTCCATTTCTTCATAAACGTCCGTCAAAACAAATCATACCTTTCTTTTGTCCAACACTTTCTGCCCTTTGCCTACTTTGCTCTCCTGTCTTTTTCATTCTTTGTTGCTCTCATTACTCCTCTTTCTCCACTTTTTTGTTCTTATAATTGTCCTATGTGTTCATAATATCCCTTTTACAGAACAAATCACACTTTTCTTTTCCAATTGTCCTGCTTCACTCTCTTATCTTCTACTTATTTTCGCCATTGCCCTTTGACCATATCGAGCCCTTCCCGCGTTTTTATCGTATGAGCCAAAAACCAAATTTTACAGGAGACGTTTTTTTGGGTTTTCTCTGCATTGGCGCAACAAAGCTGCATGATTTTTGGCATACACACTTTATTTAGGGTTCCACACTTGGAAAAGGTTATTTTAATAACTTCAGCAAAGCGGAACGGTGTTATTTTGGACATACGATAATTTGTGCGGGCACTATTATGAGCGATTTAAATATTGCAGTTGCACATACGATAAACTCGTTTCTAAGTAAAAAATAATGTTTTCCTTGGTATAATCTATTTTCATTTATTGAATACAAAGAATTGTTACTTTCAGATTGACGTAGTGTAATTCATAGTGATATAGTGAAGTTTTATATAAAAAATAAAAAAATTTCAGGAAAAATTAAATACAGTGGACGTCCAATATAAAGAATCTTATCGAAATTTAGAATCGATCGAAATTTTTTTTTGTTTTAAACCACCCTTCTTAAAGAAATAAATCTCACATATTCAGTTTTTAACCTTCTGCCTGTCCCGTGGGGTCTATTTGACCCCAGGCTGAATTAAAAATACGGTTGAGCGGCTTTGTGTACTTGTGTTATTAAGTGTTAATCGCGATTACAACCCAATAAAAAATCAAGAAAAACACAATTCGAGGCTTTCCTCTTTTCTTTTATGATTTATGTGTAAGATTTCTTCATGTTTTGTCAGTAAATTATATAACAGTTTGATTGGGGTCATCCTGACCCCAAAGGACAGCGAAAGCAATTTTGAGCAAAGGATAGACAGAAGGTTAAAAAATATCATGTTTTATTCCAGCATTTTCAAAATACAAAATGGCTATGTGTGTACAGTGTAAAGTATTCGATGCGGATTGCTTCTTTACCGCAAGTAAACTTTTCTGTATGGACATTTTTCTTGATTGGTTATTGAAATTTTAATTTTTAAAAGAAAAACGCCGACCGAACGCAAAACAGATCCTGTGAAAATGATCAGCAATGCATACAAACAGAATTTGAAAATATTGGTAACTTGACGTAAATTTTAAAGTTTTAACGTAACAAAAACAAAAACAATTGAGGTACCGTTCACTTGACGAAACCAAACATTCATTGTTATTAGTTCTGTTTGGCAGAGAATAATTTGTACGAATTTGTACAAATTTGTACAAATTTTTACTGGATCCTGTTTGTTGACGCCAAATCTCTAGTAACGAGAGAGAAACTGAGAGCGTAAAGTGGCAGTTCATTTCGTGAGAACTTGCAAGTTTTTACTGGAGAAATTATGTCCAGTAACTTTTTGCCAGTAAGAAGAAGAACAAGAAAAACATATGACTAGCTGCCATACGAAACATAAATATTTGAAAACATTGGGGGCAAATGGAAACAGCAAAGAAATGGTGCGTTCGCAAGCCTGCTGACCCACAACCGTCTTGCTCAGCTTTACCCGCTGAAGCTGAAAGGGATTGAGCGCAACGAACTATTTGCATTTTGCATTAAATGTCTGATTTAACTTAATTTTCCCTACCACTTCAAACCTCAAATGAAACTTTTAGATCAGCTGTTTTGTTCTTTAACCCTCCTGTTTACACCCTTTTTACTGTGTATTGTTTACAAATTGCTGTTTGTTTACGTTTTTGGATAGTTTGATTTTAGGGAGCGTACGCTAGCTTACTCTCCTGATATTTTTTACTGGATAGTTTTTACTGGTAAATCTGGCCAAACAGACCTATTGTAAAGAATGTGAATGCTCAAAAAAAACAATTGGAAGGGTGAAAAACAGCATAAATATTCGTTATATCGAATAGCAAATTTCACTTTTGTTCTTAATATAGAACCAGCAATGGAGACAATTTGGCCGTACGTTAAATCCATAATTCGTTAAATGGAAAGTTCGTTAAACTGGACGTCCACTGTACTTTATTCGTCATATGTTTTGACTAGCACATCTTTTATCATTCCATCAAATTTTAAATCTAAATATTCGTGAGCCAACTCCGCTGATCGCCTGATTTTCAACTCTTTTTGGCAAATTTCTTATTTCTCCTTCCCCGCTTTCCTACACAAATTTCTGGTTCTTCATTACAACTTGTATCGCTGTCACTATAAGGGACCTGCGTTGATAATGCCTTGCGGTTTGGGCACTGAAACAGAACTTTTTTTTTTGAACTTTTATTTATTTTTTTTCTTTACTTTTACTTATTATCAAAGCATTAACTTAATTATTATTTTTTAATTTATCATCAAATTACTGCACCTCAATTTACTCAATACGTAACTGCGAACCACTGCACACCTATTTTTTATAACACGCACGTCACACTGCAAAGAATTAAGACAAAAACCTTTTCCTGCAAATAGGCCATTGTTCACCTTCAACAATTATGTAATATTCACTTTTCACTATTAAAATATTTTCAATTTTACACTTTTGCAATAAAGTCAAAAATTTAAATTTTGTAACTAGAGCAATTTTATCGTATCGCATAGCTATTAGCGGGCACAAAAAATGAAGGAAAAATGTGAAGTGGACATACGATAAAATTGTTTTTTCTCTAACTTCAGAACGGTTCATCGTAGAGAAGTGAGCTTTTAGGGACTGATGGTTAGTTTATAGTGCTATCGTTTTCGGTAAAAAAAAAATTTCAGTAAAAATGGCTCATACGATAAAATCGCGGGAAGGGCTCGATATGTGCTCTCATTTTTCGTCGTCTTTCACTAGATGTTTTTCATTGTCCCAACTTTTCACAGTCTTTGCAGCAAGTTATAAAAATTTTCTTCAAGTCTTCTTATTCTTTTAGTATTTCGTCTTCCTGTGTTATTATTTAATAACATGTAGAATCTTGCTACTTCTGGCCATTGTTCTTCACCTATTCATACTTTAATTCCCCTTCCACGTGCTCTGTTTCTCATCCCTTTCCTCCTTCTCTCTTTCTTTCATATCATTGTCCCATGTCTCATAATCGTCCACCTGTTCTTCATATTATAACTTTTCCTAGTATTGTTTTCCCTAATATTTTCCTACTTCGTTTTCCTGTGTTAATACTTTTTATACCCTTCTTTTATCCATTACTTTTGTTGTTCTTTTAATCCTGTACCTCTTCTGTTTCATATCATTGTTCCATTGTCTCCAGAACAAATTATAGTCTTCTTTCCTCAGGGCCTCCTACAATTATCCTACTTCGTTCACCTTTGTTCTTCTTCACATTGGCTTTTAACTTTTTGTGCTCTTCTTCCTCATCTCTTTCTTATCATTGTCCCATGTTTTCATAATCAAAAAACTTATTCTCTCCAAGGCTTCCAGCTCCTTTCACACCGCGTCCTGCTGTGTTAATTCTTCCTGTTTTCCTTACTCAGCTTTGCTCAACTTTCTTCTCATTTCTACATTCGCAATCATCGTTCTGCGTTTTCACAACCAGCTTCATTCGTTATTCATTTCGCTCCCCTCATTCATGTTCCCTCGTTGGTTATATCTCTCCTGCTCTACAACCAAAGTTCATCACTTTTCATTTCTCACTGCTTTTTTCATTTCCCTCTTCTGTGTACATTTCTTTTTTTCTTTCTCTCGAAAAAAACCTGCTAACCTACTTTAAAATTTTATCATTTCTCGTCCCAACCTAAAACAAATACTTTATCTTAAAAACAATAACAACAACGAACAAACCAGCGAATGCCCCAGAGAACACTTTTCGCTTTCGCCCCCCGCCCGCTGACTGCACTTTACGCGCTATCACAATACGTCAACAGTGCTGTCAATGTCAACAAGACAGACACAAAAAAAAAAAATGTGTGCTTTTTTTGAAAACACAACAACAACAACAAATTGTTAAATGTTTAGCAAATATAAAATCAACAACAATGAAAAATTCAATGCATCAACAGTTCAGGTAAATAAACGTCAACGCAACACAACACAAAAACAACAACCAACAAGTAATAATAATAATAACAGCAAATCAGGCTGCGAATAGCCGCCCACACACACACACACACCGAATATGTAGCAACAACAATGGCCAAACTGTGTGCATGCTCCGTGTGTAAATATTGGCACAAAAAACGTCAACAGCCCCGAAAAGTGTAGTAAAAAAACCGAAACATTTCGTGGTTGCCATTCGTCAGCGTTCAGCATTGCGCCGTTTTTTATTTATGTATGTTTTTTGTTATTGTTTATATTTCACTTTTGGTCTTCTTTTCTTGCAATGCGATGCCGAGTTGTGGCCTTTTTGTTGGGCGCCCCAAAAGCACCGAAAGCAGCTGCAGCTTGCAAAAGTCGAAATTTCCCTCATTGACAGCGGCAAAGCTGAAACGAACGAGAGACCGAAAGCAATCACACAAATGAGTTGCGGCCGAATTGGCGCAGCGGCAATGCGAAAGCTAGGCCCGCTTCTTCTTCTTCTTGATTCGGTGTGAGATGGGCGACTGGGCGGCTGAAGACGAGGGTGGACACTGTAATTGGGGAAATTGCATTTAATTATTTAGACGGCATATGAGTTGTAGTTGTTATTTTGATTTGATGCTTTGATGGCAAATGAAATGTGTTGGAGGTTATGTCAAAAATAGTGGCAAGTGTCGGAAAAATTACACTGGTTTGCAAACTATTTCAGCAATAAATAAAATGTTCTGACTCTGTAAAAGTGATGCAAAATCACCGTTTTTTGTGTGAAAATCTGGTAAGAACAAGCCTCACAAAGGTTCTGAGAACCAATGATTCAAACGTTTATGAACAAAAGTTAGAAAATGTCAACTTTGTTGTTGAGATTTCTGTTCTCGATATTGTTGGCGAGGTTTTAGGACCTCATACTGCGAGTTTGTGGCTCAAGTGGTTAGTTCATATCTATAGAAGTGAATTTGATTCATATGACATAGTAAGGATGTCGATTAATTGATAATAAATTGATATGTGTTTCACTTAGGAAAAAACATACAACAACAACATGACAAATTGTGGGGAAACACAAAGAAATCAAAGTTGTGAATCATTCAAAGGTGATTCTGGACATGGATTACTTTTTTGAAATCATTCAACTACCAGTAAAGGTAAGGTGAGCTTCTGTACCCTAACAGCCACTTTAACCTTAACTAACCTAACCTAAATACCTGAAATTTCTAAACTAGCGATACAAAGGAACTGAAGTATGGCTTATCTTGTGGTAGAACTCTCCAACTTTCGGCCAACTCGACTAATTCAAAGCTTAAGAATGACTCTAAAAATGAGTGAATTCTTTCAAATGATTCAACTTCTCATTCGGATAGACCGCTGATTCCGAAATTTAGGCTTAACTTTAACTAGAACTTTACGGGTTTGTAAAAATGGGCTTAAAGTCACCGATATCCCATGGAAAATTCGAAGAAATTGAGTTTAAAAACTTACTTTCAAAATGGTAATTTTTTTCTGAAACCATTCAACTAACTACAGTTTTTAATCTGGAAGGGCTGACTATCCTGAAATATTGCTCATCTTGCAATAGAACTATTTAACTTTCTAAAAATGGGCTCAAAGTTGTCAGTATCCTAAGACACCTCGAATAATTCGATGTCAAATAGTGACCTCGAATGATTCGATGTCAAATAGTGACCTCGAATGATTCGAAGTCACGTAGTGACCTCGAATGATTCGAAGTCAAGTAGTGACCTCGAATGATTCGCAGTCAAATAGTGACTTTAAAATTGTTCCACTTTTTGAAAAATAATCAACTTTCTGCAATTCCTTCTTCGAAAAGATTGACGAATCTGAAACATAGCTTATCTTGCAGTAGAACTCTTCAACTTCTAAATCTCAAAATCTTCAATATTACAAGAACCCCTTGAATAATTCAAAATTAAAGAGTGTCTTTAAAAATGTTCCATTTTTCGAAAATTTCTTATTTGGAAAAACTCACTGAGAGATTGCTTATCTTGCAGTAGAACTCACAAACATTTCAAAAATGGGCTCAAAGTCGTCAATATTCCAAGACACCTGGAATAATTCAAAGTTAAGAAGTGATTTTAAAAATTGTTCACTTATTAAAAACCATTCAACTTCCTGTTAATCCTTATTCACAAAAAAACTGAAAGATGAGTTATCTTGTAATAGAACTCTCCAACTATACAAAAAATGGGCTCAAAGTCGTCAATGCTCCAAGGGAAATTCAACTCAATTAAGAGTGAAAAGTGACTACTTTGCGACTATCGAACAACTTTCTCTATGACATGATCCAAAAGAGCTTAGATCTTTTCAACTTTGCAAAACTCAACTCATCAACTCAACTCAAAGTCTTTGGTATCCCACAGAAAGCTTTATTAAAGTTAAGTTGACTTGATGTGTGACTTTGAAAAACTCCAACTTTTGAAAAATTGTTCAACGGTTTGTAGCTCTGAAACTATCAAAACTAAATAGTGATCTGAAAGACAACACATGTTGCATTAACTTACAAGTTTACAAATCAAAATCGTCGATGTTAAGTGAGCTACTCGATTCAATTGAACTTAAAAAGTGACTTTGACAGATGTCGCCATTTTCATATAAACAAGAATAAAACTCAGCAACCGATTTGACACAAGCATAGCATCGATAGTGGTGGTCATGTCTCCTTTTAGCTGTTAACTAGTGTAACTTCCTAACATTTTCCGTGTTCAAAAACCACAAACATTGCCGATCTCAATGGTTAAATGCTCATTTAACAGCTGCACACACTCTTTTATTTTAATTAAGCCGCCAGCTTTCGGTTTGGAAAACCTCATTATGTCGTACAGCATTTACACATCACCCATTAGCATTCAGTTTGTGATGAAGCACTCGATGTAGGCGCGCAGCGTTGCAACGTTGATTGGGAAAAAAGTTTGCGCCGTTTGCCGTTTCGAGCCGTGCAACCGTTAATTAAATGCATAAATAACACAAGTAACGCGAACACAATTTGAACTTGGCATGTCAAAATTCTAATTGATTTATGAGTTCTAATAAAATTCGACTTGCACACAAACACACACACACGCACACGTCAAGCAGCAACGACAACCAGATGAGAAAAGGCAAATTAAATTTGCCGCATTCACGACGCGCATGGAAGCAGCTAAGCACACATGCTGCAAATGTGGCATAGCCAACATAAGTGGGGCTCCATGTAGGAAGACACATTGGAGGTATTCACGGTGCTTGGAGGGGCTCAACAAATGAGCGAGTTGGCATTGTTTATAGAGCTGAACTCTTCAGTTTGTGATGTGGGGTAGAAGACTACTGAACTGAATGTAGAACAATGGATATGCTGCAAGATGGCCAGATGTCCAAGCCAAAGTCGAACATGATCTGATTAAAAGATATTCTAATCGAACGGCGATGGATTACTTCCAACATTTAATATCATTCAACTATCTGCCCAGGAGCAAGCAGGATCTTAGAGTTCACTTGGCAGTGATTTTCAGAGATCACTGAAATAGCTTCCGCGTTTAATCCTTTGACTGACAGAGAGATCTATTAAAACCGCATTAATTCTGTAACTTTCTATGCTTTGAGAAAACCATTACTGCCAAAACTGAAGGAACAATTTGAAGAATTTTTAAATTTTGAGGTAAAGTTAATCACAGATGTTGACATATTTCTATGGATTGGCTGCCGGCTTGGCCTAATCCCGTACCAAGACAGGCACTAAAAACATCTACCGGCTCTTCACGTATCCTTTATGGATTCTTTACGAATTCCCCTCTCTCTTAGACGACCTTCTTCAAAGGAAAAACTGAAAACTGCAACCGATGACCCCAACATTCCACTGATCTATCAACGATTTTTTAACTTAACCTAAAAAACCTACAACTTAGGCTTCAAAACATTCATTCTTAGCATAACGTGAACCCCGCTAATATTTTCAGTCCAGCAATAAAGCACTCTTATGTGCGTCCTCGGTGCTACGTTGCAGCTTGTGGCACGGCGACTGTCCGGAGCTGCGTCTACTGCTTCAATTAACGTTGAAACAAACGCCGAACATAAATGATGACACTTTCGCATTTGCGCTAATTTTGTAATAAAGCGTGAACGCCGAACGACCGTGGCAGCAGCTACACGGCGGAGGCGGCAACGGCGGCGGCCTATTTGTGTGGCAGCGCAAAAGTGGACGCACTGGACACGACGCTGGGGAGTCGCGTGGACATGTTCCACGAAACAGCAATATGCACACTCACACACACACACACACAGACACAAAATTATAATTTATGTGCTGTGCCGCAACTGACACGCATTTCCAAGATACCCAGCACCGATATGTGCCTTTTGTTGTTGGCTGTTGTGACTGTATTGGTGCGGTTTATCGGTCGGTGTGATCTGAAAGCGTTAAAAAGGAGTCAAAGGAGGAGCAGCAAAGCTGTCAATGAGCGCGGCAGGGAAACGGGGTGGGGGGCGGAGTGCAATAAGTACCACATCATCGTAACCAATAACAAAAGCACCAAAGCAACAGCAACAACGGCAGCCAACACGGCGAACATGCCAACAGCGCGAAAGGAACCGCAGCTGTGCAATTGTTGCTGCTGCTGCTGCTGCTGCTGCTGTTCTTTTATTCGACTTCTAGCTGCTTTGAAATGATTTCCAAGAATGAGTCGTTCGCCCGTTGCTTTGCCTCAGAGCGTTCAAATTTATTTACTGCCGTTCGGTGGCCGTTGCAAGGCCCCAAATCGCGGCATGCAGCAGCAACGGCAGCGAGTGCGCTCTTTGTTAACCTTTCATTAATTCTGCGCTGGACTATTGCTGCGCCACGGATGGAGAGTCCAAGCAATTTCAGTTGTTTGGTGCCTTTTGGCGCACATTTTTGTTCGGCAGTGTTCAGTTTGCCGAGTTTAATGAGTTGTTGCAGCAATGTTTTAATTAAAACAACAATGGACATGACCTTGCAAAAGACGTGTCAGTCAGTGGGGAGTGAGACTTCAGCATACTGCAAGAGTCAATTGAAAGTGTCTAATAAGGGGGAATTTTGGCATTCAAGTTCTCGTCAAATTTTAAGTCAAGTCAGAGGAAGAGTCAAAAACAGAATCAGAGTCAGTAAAAAAGTCAAAGACAGAGACAGAGTCAAAAACAAACACAAAGTCAAGTCAAGTCTAAATCAGAATCAAATTTAAAAAAACTGGGAAAAAATCCAAGTCAAAGACAGAGACAAGGCCGGGAACAAGTCAGAGTCAATAACAAAGTTAGAGACAGAAGGGAAGACAAAGGCAGAAACACAGACAATGTCAGAGACAGAGTCCCAATTAAAGACAAAGCAGGGAACAGAGACCGAGACAGAGACAGAATAAGAGACAAAGGCAGAGTGAGAGACAAAGTCAGAGACAGAAACTGGGACAGAGAGAGAGTCAAAGATGGAATCAGAGTAAAAAAAAGTCAGATCGAGTCCTTCAAAGACAGAGTCAGGAACAGAGTCAGGGTGAAAGACAGAGACAGAGTCACAATCAAAGACAAAGACAAAGTCGTGAACAGAGACAGAGGCATAAAGAGAGACATAAGCAGATTCAGAGACAAAGTCAAAGACAGAGACAAATTCAAAGACAGAGTCAAAGTTAAAAACAAAATCAAAGACAAAGCCAAAGCCAAAGCCAAAGACAGACGCAGAGTCAGAAACAGAGACAGGGACAGAGGCAGATACTGAGACTAAGACTAAGACTAAGACTGACACTGATACTGACACTGACACTGACACTGACACTGACACTGACACTGACACTGACACTGACACTGACACTGACACTGACACTGACACTGACACTGACACTGACACTGACACTGACACTGACACTGACACTGACACTGACACTGACACTGACACTGACACTGACACTGACACTGACACTGACACTGACACTGACACTGACACTGACACTGACACTGACACTGACACTGACACTGACACTGACACTGACACTGACACTGACACTGACACTGACACTGACACTGACACTGACACTGACACTGACACTGACACTGACACTGACACTGACACTGACACTGACACTGACACTGACACTGACACTGACACTGACACTGACACTGACACTGACACTGACACTGACACTGACACTGACACTGACACTGACACTGACACTGACACTGACACTGACACTGACACTGACACTGACACTGACACTGACACTGACACTGACACTGACACTGACACTGACACTGACACTGACACTGACACTGACACTGACACTGACACTGACACTGACACTGACACTGACACTGACACTGACACTGACACTGACACTGACACTGACACTGACATTGACACTGACACTGAGACAAAGACAAAGTCAGAGCTGAAATCAGAGTCAAAAACGAATTCAGATCAAGTCAATCAAAGACGGAGACAGAGTCAGGAACATAGTCAGAATCAAATACAGAGTCACAAACAGAGCTAAGTCCAAGACAGAGTCACAATCAAAGACAGAGGTAGAGTCAGAGTAGTAGTATTTACTAGTCAAAGTCAGAGTCGGAGACAAAGGCAGAGACAGAGTCAGGCACAAAGTCCGAGTCAAAGACAGAGACACATAACGACTATCTCAGGTCCCGTTAGACAAATTTCAGTTGAATCTTAACTGAAACCTGAGTCAAAAGTTTGTAATGAACTTGATCCCAGTCGGGTTCAGACCGAAAACCGAGTGAAAAAGGAGATTAAAACATTACATTTTAAATTTCACAGTTTTTTACTAACTCGCGAACTTTAAGAAATAAAACTTTAAAAAAAAAAATTCCTTCAAATATTTATTCTACAGTGAAGTGAAAATGCATGAAGACGTTACACAGGATTTCAAACAACAAAAACAAAAACAAAATGGTCATTGCAATGTTGACGAGGCATCTCGCTTGGCCACGTGCCACACATTCGCTGCTGATTGCCGCCTGACAGGTGAGTAGGTGAGCGCCTGGCACGAAGCGGAAACCAGTGTCAGCGTTCAGTCGATCTGCCTCCTCCGCTGCCAATGAATTAATGAATTTATTTGCGCACCGCGAACCAGATATGCAGCGGCAAATTGTGGGCGGCCGCCATAGAATCGATCCAAGCAACAACGACGACGACGGTAAGTGCGTGGAGGCAATGCGCAGAATGGAGAATGTTATGCGAGACAGTTATTAATAAATGCTGAAATTAATGATGAAAACGGTGAGTGGCCGGCCGCAGCGGCGGAAATAATGAGGCTGACAACTGCGCGCCGCCAGCTGACAATCAAACCGCCCGATGGACCGTGCGTCTGCATGGGAAGATGCCGGCTGCAGCCAGTCAGCGGCTGGTGCGCGGAATGCGCGAGGAGTCAAAGTTGTTTTCGATTTGTTGCCGCCGCGCAACGCATCGAGATTGCGTGGTGGCCGCTCAACGGCTGCGATTCAGATGGGGAAATGATGATGACGACGACAATGACGTTGCTGGTTGCTGGTTGTTCACAAAGCTGCGGCTGATGCGCATTTGATGGGCGCGCATCAGCACAGCGCGCAGCGAATGCCACAAACGCTGACTGACAGTTGAATGATATAATGGGAGACGCGCGATAAACGATCTCGGCGCTGTGCACAAATGAACTGCACCAGCAACGACAGCAACTGCAACTGCAGCACAGCCACAATAACAAACACAAATGTTATTGTAGTTTGAAATTAAAGTGGAAAGTAATTTCCATGCCACGCATGAGTGGTGCGCGCTGGTCGCATTCGCTGCACGCGGCAGCCCACAAAAGATTTCTATCAAAGCGTGGAAAGGCAGCAAAAAAAATTCAACAACAAAAAAAGTTGTACTCATACATTCCGTGCGTTGTTGTTGCTGTCATGTGACCACGCAGTTGTGTCAACGAGCCATTGTTGCTAACGATTTGTGACAAATCATAGACGATATTTTGCTGCGAAGTCTTTGAAAAACAATTTTTATTAGAAAACAATTTACAATACTAACTGAAATGAGTAAATTTAAATGAGAAAAATTTCCAGACACGATTATTTCAAATACTTTCAAAAAGTATAAAATATTTGAAAAAGTACTCTTCGTGATGGTTTATTGTTATTGCCATAAGTTTGTTCATTTAATTTTGTCGGCTAACCCGTGCGGGACACTTTGGTGATGAAAAAAAAGAAATAGTCAATAATCGTGAAACCTGGGTTTAGGGGCAATGCTGTGGGACCAGAGCCAATGATCGGCGGCAGCTCTACAGAGGTTCTACGGTGAATCAAGAACCATGCAAGCATTGCTAACGGAAGGAAATGTTCCGAGGTAGAATCCTGCAGTATCGCAAAATGTTTGGTGAGAGCGTCGAGTAAGGGGGAGTGAAATTTCTTCTTCGACTGAAACGAAGAAAACTGCATCAATAATGAATTAAATTTAAGGTATTTATATATTTAATTAATAAAATTTGTCATTAGTTAATTAAATAATTAATTGATATCTGTAATAAATATTAATTAATTTTAATTGATAATTTACTTATTATTTTCTAATTCGTTTATTTATTTAATTTATTAAATTGACTTGATTAGTTATTTATTTAATTTAATAAAAATAAAATTATTGATTAGTTTATTTATTAATCAATATTCGTAATAAATAATATTTTAATATAAATTGATAAATAATTAATTATTCTTTTCTAATTCGTTTATTTCTTTAATTAACTATTTTACAATTAATTATCTTATTTATTTAATTTTTGTTGCAATACTCTTAATGATTTTTTAAATTACCAATAATTTTTTTTATTTACTTTTTTGCTTCAACGAATCTCTCCACAGAGGGAAACACAATCAAACAAACAGCAATAAAGCGCAGCCCAAATGTTCAACAGATGTTGCACGTTGTGTTATTTATGAAGTGGCACTTGTTGCGCATGCGCGCCCGCGCGTGTTGTCTCCATCGTCCCACTCACTGTGCTTGATTTAACACAAATCACTCACGACAAATACGCCAAAAAATATCATAATTTATCACAAAAATAACGAAGTATGCATCCAGTAAGACAGCGCGGAGCAGTCCGGGAACTGAGGCCACACAATACTTAAACTTGAGCGCAATAATGCATGTTTTTATGTGTGTGTGTGTGTGTGTGCGAGTGTGTTTTGTTGATTTTGTGGCGTCGTCAGCGCTGACATGTGGGCTTAAAGAGTTTCATCGTGTTCGCGATGAGATAAAATGAAATGCATTTAATTTTTTTTCATATTAATGAATGACAAAAAAACAATCATAAAAAGTCAAACAAACAAAATGTGTCAATGTGTGCGTGCGCGCAGCAGCGCGGCCATTAATGTGACTGCCAACGGCGCATTAATTAAATAGAACACGTAAAAGCCCAGCGGTAGCACACGAGCGCAAACAAACACCAACAACAAGGACATTGAAAAGACAATAACAAAGCATTGTCAACATGTTGCCATTTATTTATGCAGCCTCCCCCTCCCTCTTTGAGTCCCAGTGCGCGGTGCGTCTAATACGTGCCGTGGCATGTGTAATGTGATGCTTTTTATTTGAATTGCTGCACACACAAACAACAACAACAGCACAGCGCAGAAAATGTCAACATGATTACATTGCACATAATTTATTTAACGTGAAATTTGTTACTCATTACCCATTTTTGTCTGTGTAAACCGACACCTCGCAGCACTTTTGCGCGCTGCCAAGCCGTCCGCTTTCCGTTTCCGCTGCGCGGCCGCCACCAACAGTGCGAAAGCAACTTCGGTTGATATACATTTGCGTCGGAATGCGTTTGTGTGCGTGTGTGTGTGTGATTGAGTGTTTGCGTCTGTGTGCGCAATTTTGCGGAAGGAACTAATTAAGTTCAGAACACCCCACCCAGCCCCCCTCGCGCATTCGTCGCAGTGGCAGTCGTAAAAAACTGTATTAAATTACGTTTTGTATTTTATGTCATTATTAACACATTTTATGATATGCACAAATGCTCTGCATGCATCATTTGCGACGCGTCGTAATTGCAATTAAGTGGCGTTATTACAACGCTCGCACACAAAGCACTCTCGCATAAAACTTTGCCCCACACATACATGCATACATACTCGTATGTGTTCGTGTGAATGAGTGAGGGTCATGTTGCAGGCCCCACAGCGTAAATCATGCGTCAGGTGAAAGAGCAAAAAAAAATGCACAGCCGATGTTTCGCATGTCACAAAGTTTTTAATTCCCACTCGAAACATCAGCTTTTTATGAATTTTTAAATAAATAAATATGTAAATTTACAAATGTATAAATATATCAAAATGTGTTTGTATGTATATCACAAGTACAGTAATAAATTAAAGCCATTTATTAAAGCCAAATATTTTGGCAGTCTATCAAAAATTTTGCTAAAATGCAAAATGCGTTAAAAGTGCATTAATCAACTAAAAGATGGAAAATTAAACACGACAAATATTTTAGTGGATTGATTAATTGATTGAAGTTGAAAGATGCGATGCAGCTCAAACAGATTTTCAATTGAGGGTTTCATACAAAATCCTCGAACCCAACACCAGTTAAAACCATATCTGCCACCAGAGGAGCAGTATAACTTTTGAGCTCAATACCATTTGAAATCTAATTTTGTGCCAGCAATTTTTGTATTGCGGGATGTGAACCCCCTGTGTGCGCCACTATCTGCCACCCACATTCAGACGGCGCCAATTGATGACGACTTATGTGTGTGCCCCCTATGACGATGTTTGGATTGCATTCGAGCGACTCGAGAACAGAAAAGTTGCAGGGCCGGACGTACTTCGAATAGAATTGTCCAAGGTCGGCTGCGGTGAGCTGATTGGGTGCATACATCAGGTCATCTGTAAAATATGGTTGGGTGTCCCTTTCTCCTCTGTTAAAGAAAGACGATCCAACAATATGCGCCAACTACAGAAGTATCAGCCTCCTAGGTTCGAATCCTAGCTCAGGCTGGTGAAAAACTCGTCTACTTCTATCGCTGTCCACATGAAGCAGATGAGAATTACAAGAATCGCTCAAGTCCGCTTTTGGTAGGCAATGGCAAAACCTCCAAGTGTGAAAGGAAAAATTGCCAAAAAATCGCCGTTCGGATTCGGCGTTAACTGTAGGTCCCCTCCCTCCCTTCTCCTAACCGTTTGAAATGTGTGTTGTAATACATGTTCACAAAACAATGTTGCATACACATTTCAAACGGGTATACTTTGTGGAATCACAATGGACCCATATAGAGGCCTAAGTGTCTCTTACAGAGGTAGCCAATCACAATCTAACTTAACATTCCATCACATATATGTTATGGATATGACGAAATCGTCCTAATGATCGCACTATTTGACAGATCGAGACACTCGCCAAAGCGCTGATTGTACCTTATCAGTGGAGAAGGCCCATCAAAGACAGCCAAAGACGAAGACAGTCAAATCTATACTCATCTTCTCTTTGTCGATTACAAGGCAACGTTCGGTAAGGCAACATTCGGTAACATAAGGAATCGCCTATAGACCGAATTATCTGAACTCGCTCGTGGGACTTGAAGCAATAACCGCAGCTCCATCAAGGTAGGAAGCAACGTCTCCAACCCATTTGGTATCGTTCGAGGTACTTCAGACAAGGTTATTCTTTTGTGCGATCTCTTAAATTTCCGGCCGGTGTACATCGTAATGCCGCAATCTTCAAAACTAGTAGCCACCTCTTTGCCTACGTCGATGACATTGACGTCATCGGGCGTAACAAGCAAGATGCCAACGAGGCAATCGTAAGAGAATTTCCCAGAATGGGTCTGGTGATAAATGAAGGCAAGATCTAATAGGCATAGACACATAGTATACATGCATCTACATGCAGGGACTCTCAGCGTGGAGATAAAGCGAAGCGATTACTCTTTCCAATAGATGCTTTTACGGTATCGGTAGGAAATTAAGTAGCAGAGACCTGTCTCGAGCGATAGAACTTAGCCTCATTCTGCCCGTGTTTTCTATGACGCAGAAGGTCCATTCTCTTACCCTGCGCAATCTCCTGAGATTCATTTAAAAATCCAGGAAATTCGTGCAGGAAGACTTGAAGTCAGCCGCCGTAGCTCATCTGGCTAGTGAGTTGGGCCGCGAGTCAAATGCGACGCTCGAGCCGAAGGGTCAATATTCCGTTGCGCTTACACCGAAAAAAAGAAAAAACACAAATTTTTCTTTCGGCGGCTGTCCTCTCAGCAGAAAATGGCAATCCTCTGAGAGTAAAATTTCCTATGAAAAAGTTCCCAACTCGCCGTTCGGAATCGGCATAAAAGTGTAGGTCCCTTCCAACCTTGTAAAAACACTCGCACGCACAACACGGTTGGTTGCGGGTAGCTAGGCCTTAGTTTTGTAATCGAGCTGTCGTGCCAGTCAAGAAGAAGAAGAAGAAGACTTGAAGTCCCTATCCCTTCCCTAGTTTCTTTCTTTAACCCCACCTCACTCTCCTCTATCACCTTTTTTCTCTCAAGTCTTAAGCACAAGGGGCTATCTAGCCTGAGTGCTTGAGAAATTGGACCCTCTAGGGTCACTTTCTCGGCTCCGCTCATATCCACTCCATTCCATGACACAGAACCATGGATACTATCGCGAAACGACATAGCAGCCTTTGGGGTGTTCGGGATGAGAATGCTTCACAGAATCCACGACCCTGTATAGGCAATGCCTTTCGAATACGAACGATATAGGTGCTGTGCTGAAAGACAGGGAATCAACAGCCGGTGGCTACTCCGGTTTGGTCATATATGGCATGGACCATGAAACTCCGGCGAAAAAAAAGTGGTTCACACGGTTGTTGGAGGTCGAGGACGAAGCGAGAGATCATGCCTGCAGTGGAAGGATCAAGTTGAGGACTCCCTATCATCTTTGGAGAAGGAGTAGGACTGGATGGGACTTTCGCTGTTAGCCGGTAACGGGTTGTAAGGATGATTCAGTATGTAAGTAGTAATTTTAAATTTGAGAAAACTCGAGGCAAAAAAGTTCGTCTAAATAACTTCTCAATTTTGGTTTTCCCCTTTCCATTCGAACTATTGCAATACGATCACAAAATTGCAGGCTGTAAGACTAACTTTTTTTTTATTTTGATGTATCTCTTGCATACGTAAATCCTTACACACCCATCTTCCCGCCCGAACATCTCAACATTTCGTACAAAGTTACGCGGCAGCCGCTGAGAAATTTCACAGTTTGAAGTTTCACGAATTGTGCGCGATTATTGCTGCCAGCCGCATTGTTTCGCTGCGTTTTATGCAGTCGCGCAAATTTATGCGCACGCAGACGCGTAAAATCTACGCGATTGGCGCTGTGCTGTGTTGTTTTTGTTTGCAGCCACACGGCCGCGGGAATTGTCTTTCGCTTTCAGCGCTGCTTACTTATTGTGGGCTTTATAGACTTTGCTCTTGTTGTTGTTGGTTTATGCCATTGTATGGATTTGTAGTTATTGCTGCCGCCAGTTGTTGTTCCCTTTCGTTGTTGTCGTTGTACTATGGTGAGCACTGTTTTCAGTAATAATAATAATCTTGTCGTTGTGGTTTTGGTTTTTGTTGATGTTGTTGCTGTTCAACATGCAGTCATCCATCCATACGGGTGGCCATTTAACATATTTTGATATTCAGATTCTTTGACAAGATTAAAATGTGCTTATGTCAAATTGCATTGACAGCAGTTTTTTGTGCTCCATTCACTGCGGCTTTTTGTTATTGTTGTCGCTATTTTTATTGTTGTTGTTGCTCTATGTCTCAGCTGCTTTGTCGGCAAAATCACTCGCGTACGCGTTTGTCCAACAATGTCGCCGCCACAGACAAGTCGAGGGTGTTTGCAAAGCTGCTGCTGCTGCACGTATTGTACGCGTTTTTGTTGTTGTTGTTATTGTTGTCATTGTTATTAATGTATGTTTGTTGTATTTTAATTACTTGTAAGCCACAAACAAAAACAACGGTCGAGTGTCGAGTCAATGATGCAGAAGTAATGCGGCGGCAGCGAATTAGAAATGGTCGCAATTGTTGAACGCTTGGCGGCTGCTGGACGAACGTTGTTGCGCCGGTTTTCAATATTAATTAAAAGTAAATATTCTGCGCCGCTCTGCCACTTAATTGAATGCGTCATTCAAATGCGAAGCGGCTGGAACTTGAACTCGACTGGGCTTTGAAGTATCCGCAATCCACTCTCAATGCCAGATTGCACCGATCTCCAACAATCGTTACTGCTAACCGATTGACTTGGCAGTCGCCCACTAAAAACATCCCAGCGGAGCCATCAGGTCAGTTCAGTCTACATTACCTGCACATTACCAATTAATTACCTAATCAATTACTGCAGCAAGCCCCGCTTCCGACCCTCTCTACGCGCGCTGACATTCACATTGAATGCGAAACCGCAAACAAACCGATCGAGTCGTCTCACGTCGTCGCGCCTAACTGCGACTTATGCGGATGTGTTGTTGTTGTCTGGCAGCGAACGTGCTGCTGCGGTGAGCCACCGCTGCGGTGTGGCGGATCGTATCACTTACCGCCAGTCCAGCCAAATGGAAACCTTGCAGCGCTCGGCCGGGGAGTCTAAACGAAATGCGATATGCGCATTGTTGCAGATATGTTGCTGCTGCTGTTATTGTTGTTGTTGTTGCTACCACATTTCGCAACAATTTCAGCCATAGAAATTCTTACTCACGGTTAACAAGTAAAACTACTTAAGCGGATGGAAGACAAGGCACGGCAGAAGGTTGCTGCGGTAGGGTTTCGGCAGCGCGATCGCAGTGCCGCATGTAAAATCAGACGCCATGACGCATACCAATGCGTCATTGGCAGCGCAGCAACAAAGCGATCCGCACTTGTTCGCCGCTATCGAGTTTCAGTGTCAATCACAGAAAAGGAAATTTCCAGTTAACTGACAAACGAGCCAAAAGTCAGCACACTTCCTTGAAACCGATCGCACGGCCGACAAATGGCAAATGAAGTTTTTGGAAACTCGCTGCCGCCACATCTTCAAATCATATCCAAAGTCATTGCCTGTCAAAGTCGACTCGGCACAATGCGAAATGTCAAATTGACACCTACGACTGTCAGTCGATTTGGCACTCAGCTCGTTCGAATTGCTGACTGCCTGTCGCTCCAGCGCATCGACTCGATCGTCGCAGCCCCATCGCCGTCTGTCAGTCCATCAACTAACTGTCTGTCCCGCTCGACATGTGCGCGCTGCCGTCGAGCACGTGATTTGCCTACGTTACGCCATCAATTAATGTAATTCTGCGTAATTAGCCGCGACGACAAATGTCGCTGCTGCGTCGCGTTGCGTATCGCAATTCATTTGGCAGAACTGCGCACCGATTAACAATGCCGTTCACGTCTCTCTGTGTGGGCTGCCACACTGCGCGGTTTGGATGTCACTCGGATTTTTGTTCCGCAGAACTGTGCACCAAATGTCGCTGCAACTTGCCACCGAACTCTCAACACTGCTCGCTGTGATTACATTCCGCATAAATATTGAAAAATGTGTTTAATGGGTTAAACCAGTTGACAGTTGGCACAACTACAACAAGTGTTCGATGATATCTCATAAAATTTGTTAGGAAATTTGTTGAATTCGTTGAATAGAATAATAAATAAAATTAATAAATACAATAAATAAAATTAAATAAAAAATATTAAATAAAATAAGATAAAATAAAATAAAATAAAATAAAATAAAATAAAATAAAATAAAATAAAATAAACTCCGTGCGGAGTTTTCCAGTCTCCCATCGGACGCGTCCCCAGGTGGCGGATAGGGGAATGCTCGGTAGATATACAGGGTAGGTGGGAAATAAAATACCACCCGCGGACCAAAACTGGAATCGCAGTGGGAAGATTCAACTCTTTTCGTGCTCAGCAAACACGCGAATCACAGCCAATACCTCAGAGAGGGCTAACCACCCTTCTGAGTGCAAAACGGTTCCTATCACGACACAGGAAGCCTCGGACGAGCGTCGTAACGGTCAGGGACGGCGCGGGACACTGCAGCCTGATCAAATCACTGACGAAAATGCAACTAACTTGGCAAATTCTAAAACAGCAACAAGTGTTTTAATGGTTGAGCCATTAACCACCAGAGCTGTATCCCCCACGCAACGCATGAAATGGACAGTAGAAATGAATGAATTCATCATGCGTAGCTACTACAAGATAACCCAAAATGAGACGAAAACAAGCGGATATAGACCACGGCTACTTGAAGCCTTTCAACAAGCATTTCCAACTATAAAGGTAAATGTGCAACGAATAGGCGACCAGCGAAGCGCAATTATTAGAAATAAGTACATACCGGCGCGCAGACTGGCGGAAATAAAGCAAGAAGTGGCTAAAGATATAGAACGGGAACGTGTGTATCAACAAGAAGATGAAAATCAAGATCAAAATAATTCCAATGACAACTTAGCATCAACCACAGCAAGACCAAATGAGATACTTGACAACCAACAACCTGACTTACAAAGTGGACCAATGCAGAATAAACAAACTGACACCAACGAACTTTATACAAAGCTTAATCTCGAGTTTCAATGTGCAATAAATGAATTTGATGGAACTGACCCACTACTTCGGCCACCTGTTCCGAAACAGAGCTCGACAAGAGCAATAGCAATAGCAGCTAATTGTATGAATAGCCAAATACTGCCAATATATCTAGAAGCAAATGTCAATACTTTTGACAAACTACAAACATCGATCTATGCTGCAGCTGTTGCAATTGTACGTTTTGTAGGTGGGAAGATTAAGCCACAGAATACACCCACCTCACGCACACGGAACGCTGCACCAGCTTGGAAGCAAAGACTCATGCGCCAAGTCGAAGATCTTCGGGCCCACCTTGGGCGGCTGACTCAATATATTGCAGGAAACAGGAGTGCAAAGGTGATCAAGTGGTTTGAGGAAATCAAAGTGAAATACAAATTTCACTCGAAACATGACCCACCAAACAACACTGCTGAGCTCCTACGCGATACATTGCGACAAAAACTGCAATTAAAAGCAAATCGGCTGCGTAGATATACTTTGTCTGAAAAACGCAGGGAAGCTAATACAACCTTTCAGAGGAGTGAAAAGAATTTCTATAGACGAATGCGGAAAGAAGATACAGGCGCAATCGATGAAGTGCCTGAGATAAAGCACATTGAAAGCTTCTGGAAATCAATATGGGGTCAAGCTGGTGAGCATGCGGCAAACGCAACGTGGATTAACAAGCAATATAAAGAAGCGGAAAAAATCAATGTGATGGAAAATATCACACTAGTAGAGAAAGATGTAAGTGATGCCATCAAGAAGGCACACAACTGGAAAGCCACAGGACCTGACAATATCCATAACTTCTGGATCAAAAAACTTACTTGCACTCATGCATATATGGCAAGGTTCTACACAATATTTCTTCAAGATACCTCACAAGTACCGAAGTTTTTAACCAAAGGACAAACATACCTGCTACCGAAGGACAAAAATAACACTAAAGACCCAGCAAAATATCGACCTATTACGTGTTTGTGTACGCTTTATAAATTATTGACATCGTGCATAGCAAATAAACTGTATCGGCACTTAGAGGCGCATAAAATCTTGGCGATCGAGCAAAAGGGTTGCGTAAAGCACTCACAAGGCTGTAAAGAACAGCTGCTAATAGACTCGGTTGTAATGGAGCAAGCTTATCATAAGCAAAGAAATATATTTACAGCGTATATTGACTACAAAAAAGCTTATGATAGTGTACCGCATTCATGGCTCCTAGAAGTGTTAAAAATCTATAAAATAGCACCAAATATCATAAATATCTTACGATATTTAGCAAATACTTGGGAAATAACACTCAATTTAAGAACTAACAAGGGTCTTCTGAAGTCTTCGCCAATATGTATTAGAAGAGGCATCCTGCAAGGGGATAGCCTAAGTCCCTTATGGTTCTGTCTTGCGCTTAATCCGCTCTCCTCTCTTCTTAATGCAACTAAACTCGGGTTTAATGTGAAAAGTGCTGATTCTTACAAAATCACACACCTCCTTTATATGGATGACATAAAATTGTACGCAGGATCTGAACGTCACATAAATGAACTGCTTCAAATTACAGAAGATTTTTCACGAGACATATGTATGTCATTTGGACTGGACAAATGCAAACGGTTTAGTGTTGAAAGCGGAAAAGTTGTCCTGCGAGAGTTTCCGTTAGCAAGTAACGAAACTATAAATGCAATGGATACCGATGATGCCTACAAATATTTAGGCATCATGCAAACAAGGAGAATCCATCATAATACTATGATACGAAATGCTACGGACTCCTTCCTGCACAGAACCAAGGCTCTCTTAAAATCGTGCCTTAACGGGAAAAACTTGTTCAAAGCAATAAACACGTATGCTGTTCCGGTGCTAACATATACGTTCGGTATATTGAAATGGTCCGACACGGAATTGGAAAGCGTTAAGAGAGCGACGCGCACTTTGCTTACAAAGTATGGAGCACATCACCCAAAGTCAGCAATCGAGCGAATAAACCTACCCAGAAGCTTAGGAGGCCGTGGATTAATAGACATTCAGCATCTTTGCAAAAAGCAAATCTCTAGCTTGCGCCGATACTTTCTACAACAGGACACTGCATTACACATAGCGGTATGCAAAGCCGATGACAAATATACGCCACTTAACCTAAAAAATGCGACGCCCCAAGACGAAGCAACAGACATCATGCGCATTGACAAGTTATTGGAAGAATGGAAGATGAAATCGTTGCATGGCAAACATCCACATGCCTTAAGTCAAGCTGATATCGACGCCCCTGCCTCAAATCTGTGGCTCAAACAAGCGGGCATTTATGCGGAAACTGAAGGACTCATGCTCGCGATCCAGGACCAGGTTATTGCAACCAGAAATTACCTAAAATATATTGCACGCGCTGACATTAACAACGACAAATGCCGGAAATGCCAACAACAACCGGAAACGATACAACATATCACTGGAGCATGTGTAATGTTAGCGGCCACTGAATACTTGACGCGTCATAACAACGTTGCAAAAATTGTGCACCAAAGCCTTGCAATACGGACCAAGCTGCTAACAGAAGAATTACCATATTATAAGTATACGCCCAGTGCAGTGCTAGAAAATGACGAGTTCAAGATTTACTGGGATCGCACAGTATTGACGGATAGGAGCATTCCGCACAACAGACCAGATGTTATCCTGCTCGAAAAATTGACAAATAACGCACATCTAATTGACATCGGAGTTCCCAACACACACAACCTACAGGACTGTATCGCGGAAAAAAGCAGGAAATATCAGCAACTGGCCCAAGAACTGAAACAGATGTGGCAACTCGACAAGGTAGTGATTGTACCAATCATCATTTCATCGACAGGGGTAGTGCCCAAAACATTAATGACGACACTGGAGAGGCTTCAATTAGCGGATAAATTTTTGACTATACAAAAATCAGTAATATTGTCAACAACGTCAATTGTTCGTTCGTTTTTAAGTATTGAAAGTTAAATTGTATATATGCTTAAGAAAATACCATGTACCTGCAATAGTTTTATGTATCTTGTTGTTATACAACCGATATGTAATATTTAACCCTTAAGGAGTTCAATAAATCGTGGAAAAATAAAATAAAATAAAATAAAATAAAATAAAATAAAATAAAATAAAATAAAATAAAATAAAATAAAATAAAATAAAATAAAATAAAATAAAATAAAATAAAATAAAATAAAATAAAATAAAATCAAATCAAATCAAATCAAATCAAATCGAATCAAATCAAATCAAATAATATAAAAAAAATTGAATTAAAATATTTAAATTAAATTAATTAATTAAAATAAAATAAATAAAAGTAAAATAATAAATAAATAAAACACTTTCTCCAACAACTCTCCGAGCGCGTCGGTCGCATGTTCTGACGTCAAAGTTTCCGGCAAACACAGCGAAAGCGCAACTTTTGCAAATATTGGTTCACATCGCAATGGCACTAAGGGATTTCCGCTCCTCCGCAGAAGTAAAAGGGTTCACACTGGTAGGTTTTCAAGTGGCAGAGCGGCCTGTACTGCCCACACCAAACCAGTTCGAGTTGATATTTTGAGAAGCCCCACAGTAAACCAGCACATTCCGCTTCGAAGTTCGAACTGCGACAAAGTTCTGCTGAGCTGTCAATAAATTCGCCAAAATAAACGCCAACACTTCTTTGTTTGTGGAACAAAACAGAACGAGTTCGGAGGAGAGCAAACGCAGCCAAATTCAGTGCCCACTCAGGCTCAACGATCTCGAGGACTTATGGAGAACCGCAGAGATGGGCTCGCCGGCGCCAGTGTAGCCACAGGCAGCAACTGTCAGAAGGCGCATAAAATTGGCAAATATATTTGTTTTGCGTCAAATTGCACATTAAATACCTGCCCGAGGAAATGGAATGCCAAAAATAAATCGATTTTCAATTTTATGCAAAAATTACAATTAATATTTAAGCCAACAAAAACAACAAGTAGCAACTGAATCAGTCAGAGTTTTGAAACAAGGTTTGTGAAACTTTTGCTTTTTGTTGTTTTCGTGGGACTGGCGCAGTTTCTTGGCTTCGGCTGCTGTGGCTGTCAACTGCGGCTTTGGCGACAGCCAACCGCATGCGACATGTGCCGCACATGCCGCACAGCATGTACGCGGTATGCGGTGCTTACGTGTGTGTGTGAGTGTTTGTGTGTATTGTTGATTTATCGATGAAATGTGGGCGTTTTTAATTAATTTCAAGATACGCGAAAACAAAACCAAAGCGCTGTAAACTTGTCAGAAACACAAACACAAACACACACACACAGAGACACTGCAGCCAACGTTGCGTCAAGTGTGGAGTGCGGGCGAACTTGCGGTGGTCGCAAGTTGCGGTAGCGCGTTCAAAATTAATTTTGCAATTTAATGTCTCCAATGGACTTTTCATGCCGCAGAGGCAAATTTTCATGGAGAAATTCCAGATGGAAAATGGCCAAGTTTCAAGGTTAGCGGTGCAATAAAAAAACCGTTTCGATCTCTCAACGAAGAGAAGAACTCGTAAAATATTTAACATTCATACTCCGAACAAATGCGTTTAATGCGCTAAGTGAACCCGAGCTTAGGCGCATTTGTTTATGCATATTTGAGTTCGCTGCCATAAAAATCGACAGCGCTCAGGTGCTGTGCAAAGTTTGCGGAAATTCAAACTCGACTGAAGCCGCGGTGGCACCCACACCTTGACACGGCAATTCGCGCAACGACCGCAACACAAACGCCAACAGCAACAACAACGAACATAAAATCGCAACGGAAAATCGCCGCATGGAAAGGAGCAGGAAAGCAGCAGTGAAAAATTTGAGGCCGCGTAAGCGGTAAACAGACGCACTCAAGTCGGCGATAATCTCAACAGATAATGAAGTAAGAGTTATGCGAGCGCAAAGCAGCGGCCGACGACTGCGGCGACGATGGATGAGTTGGTTTGAATTATTGCTGGCGAGGGGGACTTGAAATTCTATCAAGTGGGCCTCAAGGAAATTCAAAACTTTGCGTTGATGGCCGCTTCGGGGCTGCGCCGGCGTTCACTTATTTACTTACGATGAATTATTCAGATTTTCGCATAAGCGGCCAAAAATTGCGCAAAAAGACCCATCAACCATAATGAAATGCGTCGCATTAGGCACCAAAAAATCAACAGCGGCAGCGCCGGAAATTATGTTAATCGACTTAATTCTTTTTATTTTATTCGAGAAATTATTAAGAAAGCTTTTTGGCAGAAAAGTTGCAGAGCGTAAAAGTGCGCGGCAACAGATTTTTCGAAAATCGCCTAAAATGCATGAAATTAGCCATTCAAATTGGCCACCAACCAACTTTGTACCAAACAAAAACGCAACAAATGTTGAGCAAAAATTCTTGGAATTTATTTTGAAGCGCGTTGAAAGTGCACCCAGTGTCGCTGCCGCAGCCACCTTCGCTGCGGTCGATCTTCATTAGCGCAGTCGGCGTGCCGCTCTTGTTGTTGCTGTTGTTGTTGGCCATGTTTAAGCCGAGAATTTATGGCGGCGCATTGGGGGCGGCCGGCCCCACGCCAAGCGCCATGCCGCGTTGGCGTCGACATGGACTGTGCTACCTGCGCTTCTGCATTTCGTCGCACTTCATTTGTTGTTGTTGCTCTACTACGAGTCTATATGGGCCGGTAACGATTTTGCTGTACGCGTTGCTGCGTTTTCCAGCGCCACTATTGTCGTTATTGTTGGCGGTGGCTTTAAGCTATCATTTACACTTGAAATTTATTGCATCGCACAGACACACACACAGAAACACACAGAGAGACACCTACATGCACCCACCACAGCCGCCGGCCTAACCACGTTGGCCACCTTCGTTATTAGCGCATTTGTGCGCCCATAAAGCCCCGTTTGCGTCGTAATTTTCGCTGCTAACCGGCCGCAATACGATTTAACACAACATTTGCGCGAAAGAGCGAACAGCGGACAAGCCAAACGCCGCGATCGCCGTTGCCAAAGTGGCCAAAGTTATGTGGAATGTTTGTTGGTTTTCAGGTAACGTGAGATGCTTTGGTTTTTTCTGCTTTGGCCACTGCTGCTTTCCAGCGGTAGCTGCACGAATTGCGTGTGGTGTGAAGTGGACTACAGTGGTGCAAAATCGAGTAATTTGCATTAATTTGTCTTCTTTGTCCAGAATGTTGACAAATTTCAGTAATTTTTACTTGGCAATATTTAATGTCATAAGAACATAATCAGAAGTTGGGATTCCGTAATGAAAACAAAATAATGTAATATTTAATTTTAAAGAATAATGCAAAAAAGTCTCACTTTGCAAAATATTAATTTTTTATTTATTCAATTCCAAACACAAAAAATAAGAATCTGGGTAGTCCACTTGAGGTTATAAGGATAACTTCCTTGTAATGATTGCCTTGATTGTTTGCGGATAGAAAGATAGGATGCTCCAGGATCCCGCCATCAGGAACATTCAAGAAAATTCTGAATTCTACCCAATCAATAACATTTTTTTCTGAATGATAGTAGTCACAGTAATCTTACAAACATGAATCAGAGCCCAGTCAGTAGAAGATCCTACGTCCTAATTGTACAAATTTGAACAAGCTTCCTCCTTTGGAAAGTTGGCGAAATTTCTCAACGGCATAACTCAGAATGTAAATAACGTGAAACCAAGAATTAAATCTAATCTTGAAGCTTTAAGCTTGAGTACTACCGTGTCTTAAAGGCCCAGATCAGAGCATTCTGCGTAGCTTCCAACTGGATTAGGGTGAGTGATCCCAAGATCGACACAATTCTTTCGTATACAAGAATCTAATTTTAGATAGGAAAAACTACCGGGGTTTTAGAGAGCTTATCTCACTCAACAGGGATCAGACCAGAGCCATGATTGGTGTTTTGACGGGCCACTGTCTGATTAGCTCCCAGTGGTCTGATTGGTCCTACACCTTCTATGCGCTTGTCTTGCTTTTTCCAGAAGGAGAATGACCTATCGGGGCAGCTTATACTTTTCCGATAAGACTTTCTTCACTGTCTACTAGACTTCACTGTCTAAGAAGCTCAAGCTGGTTCAATAAGTAAGCGATCTTTTTTTTCAAAACTGCTTAACGGTCTAAGAGGTCTACACCTTGTGACAGCCACCTACCTACCTACGAGGAACCTATGAGTACCTACTTCGACAAAGTAAAAACTATCAATGGTCTACTTTAACCCTCTTTCGGGCGGAGTTTAATTTTGAAAACCAAAATACTTTTGTTAGAAATGATCCCATGCTATGAAGGTTGGGGCTTGAAAAGTATGTTGCATACTCATAAATTCTCAAATTCGGGGACATATAATTCGAATAAATATTTTGCATGGGGCATAGATCTGAATAATTGTTTTGAGGGGAATTAAAAACTTGATGGGAGGTATTATCCCAGTAGTCCCGAAAGGGTTAATGCGAACTGTATATACATTACGTTTGAAGTTAAAAAAGTTGGGTTGGAACCAAATTGAGAGTTAAACGATTTTCTAAATTTTTGTTTGCCCAATATGTGTCAAAATTGGGTTTTAATATAACCATAAATCAGTGACGCACACAGGATATCATTTTGGGCGGAGGAGTGTTTGCGTACAACTTTTGAGCCGAATACCATTCGAAGCCACATATTTCACAACTAATTTTTGTGTTTGTGGAGGGGTTGGGTTGGGGGTTCAAACCCTCTTATGTGCGTCACTGTAAAAATTCATGATTGACTATTCGTTGCATGATTTAATTTCCGTGAAGAAAAAAACATGTTTGTCATATAATTCTTGTTGCTTGTGAAGTTCTGATGGTAAAAAGGAAGTTTTGTTGAATTCCTGTATCTATGAAAGAAGTTTTGAGAACATTTTCCATATCCTGGTTACAACGCTACCGCCGAAATGAAAGTCGGTTTTATGTATGTTTTAGTGTTGGCTACTACGGGGAGTCGAACAGAGGTCAGGCGTCGCTGTATACTCGTAATTCAATGGCCTAAACAACTGAGCGACGGTGATCGCCACATCATCTGTTGCCATCAGTAGCCAAAATTATTTTACCAAACAAAATTTTTACAAAATTTACTAAACACTGGTTGCTTTTTTCGATTCTTTTGTTCATAATTTCAATGTTATTTGCAAAATTCCCTTCGTAATCAAATGTTTTAACATAAAAGACACAACTGAAGAATGACTGATTGTAAAATGGTGAATAGAATAGTTTCCAAGTCTATGAAAAGTTTACATTGCACATATGCAATGCTATGCAAAAAAGGGTTAATAACATTTTAAACCTGGTTAATCAAAATCAAAGTGTCTTCTTTGGTTAATGGAAGCAGATTTGACATCCTTACCGTCAAGATTCAAAGTGAAAAATCGAGTTTGAACAAAATTTAAAATGGCAGTGAGAACTTGAAGATCAACTTCAGATATGTATAAGTAGGTCATATAGAGTAGACATGTAGACTTAGAGCCTGATTTTGCGGCCGTTTAAAGGCTGAGACGCTCAATAATGCCAAATCCAAACGGAAGTGCCGAAAATGACTTAACCCTTTCCGACATGAAAATAAACCCGTTCTGTATGAATTTTTTGGGCTGTAGTCCAATATATTGAACATTGTGACTGAAAGGGTTAAACACGATTTTTTACCAAAATTTGTCTTCCAAACAAAAACAAAATAATGACAAAGTGTCATGAAACGTTTTACTTAGAAGTAATTCAAATTAAATATAAAAATGTTTAAGCAGTTTAGGCGTTGCCTACTTTAACTAATGGTCAAAAAAATTCATTCATTTTAGTATTCAAGCACCAAAATATATTTTTTTTAGTTTTTATTTTTACTAGTTTTTAGTTTGAACGAGATTATACAAAGACTTCCTTTATTGAAAGGCACTTTTAAGACTACAGTTTTTTGTATCTATTAGAAAATAATAGAATCTCTAAAGACTAACAGTATTTTTCTTTAGTTTTGCCGTATCAAAATCTCTATTTGCTCCAACACTTCCTGCCTTTCTCTCTCTCTCTCTCTCTTCTTCTCGAAATCATAAATTCATTTTTGACATTTTTCTTTCCGCAACAGCCAATCTGTCCCACTGTTATGGTCAATTCACAAGCAAACTGCAAACAAATACATTAAATCAACGCACTTTAATGAATTTATGCCAACGACAGATTTGGTCAAATTTTTCCAACCGAAAATCAAAAAGTTTCAACACTCAACAAAATAAAGCGGTGCAAATTCATTTAATTTTATTTAGCAACGTGCAAAAATGTCGCACCACATGACGACACTGACACCGCTGTCGCTGACATTAATTGACCGCAACAATTTGGCGCTGGGAGCACGGACTGCATTACAGCTACGCGCGGCAACATGTATCCATAGAAATTGATGCTGGTTGTTGTTGCTGGCGTGATGTTAATTTTTCGCCGCAGCTACACTTTCGATTTGGGGTTTTATTTTGTCTGGCAATTTTGCAGCTTGGCGCATTTTGTGCGCGTTGCAGGCGCCTCACGCGTTCGCCAAGGTGCCGCTGACAGGCCGCTGTCAGCATGGGCACATTGTATGTCAGTGTGATTTTTTTTTATTTTTCACTTTTTTCGAACAACGCCCGAACGGACGCCAATGTAATTGAGTGCCGCTTCACAGTCGATTTTTGCTGCATTTCGCATTTTATTTTATTGAAATTTATGAACGTTGCATTTATAAATTAATTAATGTTGGAATTGCCTGATACGGACAAATACTATATATGTAAATGTATATATGTTAGTAGCTGCATACACATGACACTTGCAGCATTGCGTGCTGACAGGCGACATCAGAAATGGCGCTGCTCACTTTTGAAAGGAAGCAAACAGTCGGTTGGGCGGCTTTTGCAGCCTTTGGCAGTTTTTATGTATTTGATTTTTTGTCATAAAACTGTCCACACTTCGGCGCATAATTTACATAACGCGATTATTGCGTCGAGTGCTGCAGAATGCCGCAGAGTGGCGTCTGTCCGTCCGCTGGCCGTTGTGTGCACTTTATGGGCGCAAAACCCTGTGTTGCTCGGTAGCCCAAGTCAAAGCCAGAGATTGCAGATTGCTGCAAATATTTCCTTATTCCCTTAGTCCCCCCCCTCCCGCCCTACCACGCCGCTCCGCGCTGCAGAGTGTGGCGTGCGTTATAAAACTGCATGCAAGATAAATTTTATGTTGTGTCACACCTGCGTACAAAATGCACATAAATTTTGATAACCGGCGCGCACACACACTGTCCTCCTGTCTATAGCGAAAATCGAAGCGAGGAACGGCAGCAGCCGACTGCGGAATAAGTTGTCAGCGCTTCGCATGCATAAAATGTCAAGTGCCGGCACACGGCACGCACACCAGCGCACGCCGGCGCGAAACATGTGCACACATCTGCATTGGGCCCAACTCGCATACATTGCGCCTTCGACACCAAAATATACAAAAACAAAAATCAAAATCGAAATAACTCAAAGTAAGAAAACTAACGAAATTCTCTCAAATCCGAACTTTGTAAGCCGGCGCACGAGTAATTCGCACATGCGGCGCGCCAACAGCAGGCGGCCCCAACCCCCGGGGCCCTTCGCTCTTCACGCGAGCGCCGTGTGGCTTTAAGAGTTTTTAGGATTCTTGGAATTGCACAAATTCCGATTTTGTGGCATTATTTGTGTGTTGAATTTATGGCAAATATTCGAAAGTCTGCAGCGCCCATTTCGGGCCGATTTATCTGCCTCTGTCGCTTTTTGGTTTACCTCGCGCGTGACGCCATAATTCAGACTCTTAACTTTAAGTGATATGAATTACTTGCGGGCGTGCTGCCAGCACTTATTGGCTGCCGACACAAATCCAAACTAAAGAACTCTTAAATATGGGTCGACAAGCAATGTTGATGTCTGTACTTAGGTAATGAAAATTTTGCCAGGACAGTGATTAGACAAACAGGGGCAGATGGACAGAATAAACGAGCAGCTCTATAAACTTAAGAAGAATCTAATAGTTGGGTATATAAACTGGAAGGTGGATATATGAATCAAAGGCCTTGTAAGAGTTCGTATGAGCGGAGAGATGAAGGAATAAGTAGGGATATTGTTTATATTTCTGTGATTTTTCTAGTATATCGGGGACAAGATTCCAGTAATAGAAACAGTTTTTAATCTTAACAACAGTAAACTGCTTCTCAGCTCGTAGATTAATTACACTGTACTAGTCGAAAATAGTAACAAGCGGGGGACCTACTGAGCGACTTTTCTATACGCATACTGAGTTGAGGTCCACCAGGCGTTTGGCTGGATTGGCTTTAGTTTATCAGATATTCGACTTTGAATTTTGCTCGAGTTCGTCGCTAAAGTCTTCGAAAGTTAAAATGCTAATTGCGCCTAAATCGTTCTAAATATCGCTTTACTGTCTTCGGCAAGTTTGTAGATATTTTAACGACCAACAAATTTGCTTAAGACACCAACACAAAAAAATACACTCTAACTTTACTTTCGACAAAAATGTCCCAAAAACCCCACTTCTTCGTCGAGGCATAAATGCAGTATAGCGAACCCTCGTGAAAAAATAAATGAGTATGCTTTTATATAGAGGGTTGGCTCCTGCATCTAACAAACTAAAAGTTTTGCCTGGGAAACGCCCATAAAAGGCGCCAAAGTTCAAAGTTTTTATCAAAAAACTTAATTAATCTCCAATTGATTTACACAATATGGGTATCAAGCGTATTTTTCATACCTTTCTTTTGATGTGCAACATTAGATACGTAAAATGTGCTAATAACAAGTTTTTTATAAAAAATTTTTGTAAGGGATTTTTACTCGAAAAAATCCATTAGCCTGTGAAATTTTCTTTACAACGAAATATTAACTATTAAAAACACAAGGATTCCGTATGTCTGAAGATGCTTCGTCAAGGCAGGTCTTCGATACGGTACTTTGAGGTGAAAGACGCAAAAGAGGGCTACGACTACAGGCTACTAGATTCGGATTTATCAGTAGCTCGAGCTATGTTTGTGATAAAGAAAACTTTTTGTTTAGATGTTGAAAACGGGAAAAACGAGCTTCTCTTGAAGGCTGCCAGAAGTAAACAACACAACAGATTATTTGATATATACATTCTTCAACTTGAATGTACCTTGTCCGTGTTACCAATCGGTGCCGGAGAGAATTGTGGTGATTCTGACCTTCAAGTACGTTTGAAATGAAACAATTATAATTTGTTGCATTGAGCAAGCCTTCAGTTAGGCATTGCCCAGAGTATAAAAGAAAACTTTCATCCATTCTCAAGCAAAACACGTTCGGAGATGACGGTTTGGAAAGCAACTGCTTTTAAATCATAATAGAGGTTTTCACACCGAACTCGTTACTTTGTTAGTTCGACACTCGGTAGTTTTTTACTATTTTTGTTTTTGTTTTTTTACAAACACAAAATACACGCACAAAATTAACGAGTACCGAACTAACAAAGTAACGAGCTCGGTTTGAATATCCCTAATGAAAAATTATTTTATTTAAACAAGATTTGGTCAGTTCCTAGAAAAAGACTCAATAAAAAATACAAAAGAAAAGGCAAATCGATTGATCTGTCTTGTGTTGATCGAGAATGCCAGCTAAAGTAAAGGTATTTCAACGATCTGAAGTGATGTAAAGTTCAATGCAACAAATAACCGACCGTTGCGTTCAACATTCAGAACAAAAATTGAAAAAAATCCATACTTGGGGTGTTACGAATTTTTTCAGAAATTTTTCAAGGCCTTGAATATTGAAATTATGAAAGAAACAATTGGTTTTCCATAAATCCTTCTCTCTTAAAAGGGAAAAAATTATAGATCATCTTTCGAAATTTGAACTATTTGAGTAATTGAACCCAACTTGCAAATTACCTGAACCAACATATGAAACAAATGAATCTTCACAGAGAAGAGCAGAAAATGTCATGTGATGTTATATGAGCAAGTTTCACAATCTAATCAACACAAATTAATTCAATACTCAAATGACTGAACAGAAGCCACTTGCACACAAAAGTTAATCAAGAAATTGTCATCAATTTTGCCCATAAAACAAATTGCAAGTTATTCTCACACCCCATGCTGGAGTGAATAACGATCGGTTGGCATGTAAACAAGTAAATGAGTGGCAAACCGTTAACAATTTAATGAAACGTTATGCGATGCAGCTGGAGCGAGATAACGACTTCATTGCTCGTCACAAGTGCAATTGCTGTGATTTATTCAGCGCGCTTCACTGCTCGGCTGCCAGACGACAACTGCAGCGACAACATTAGACGGCACCAAGAACCGAAGCACTCTGCATGCTGTCGTCTTTTATCATTGCAGTTCACATACCTGCACACACACACGCACATATGCAGAGAAGAAGAAGAGAAGAATATGCATATGGGAGAAGTAGCTGCTGGCTGCTGCCGCCGCAATGTCACGTGACATTAAAAAGTGTCAAGTCGACTACGTCGCAAATGTCGTAAGTGCAAAGTTTTACACGTACAACAAATGCGCTTGAAAAATTCATAATTTCTTGAGGGCATTGCAGATAACGATGCAGCAGCGAGGCAACAAGCAGCTGACACGCTGTTAGGTTGAATTATTCAGCGCTGAGGCAACGCAGGATTCGTGCAGCAGCGGCACTTAATTTGTGCGAATAGCGATGAGTAGTTGTGACGGAATAGATTTGTAGGAGTTGCGGCAGTTCATAACGAGTGATACAAGCGGATATTGGCATCAGTCATAGAAATTACTGTTGTCAATAGGTGCCACAGGGAAAGGAAGTAGGAATGGGAAGAAGTGAAGTTTGAGCTTCCTTTAAAGGAAGGAAGATTGCTGAAGTAGATTCAGATACTTAAATGAATTTGAGTTTTAGAAATGTTGTTGGAGTGGCAAGAATAGTTGGATTAATCGAGATTCGAATGTCCAAGACTCTGTCTTCGAATCCAAAACACTGATCGTCCCAGTAAGTAACCAGAAAAGTGTTATGTCTCTCAACCTTGAAATCGTCTAAAACTGGCCTTGGTCAATGCAATTTGTTGTATAAATTGAAACGATTTAACAAAAAGTCGAAACGTGTGAAGCTAAATAAATAAATATTTTGAGAGCAAAGCATCACCAGAGAATTTAGCTGAATTTTCGCATCGTTTAGCTCTTCTCCCCTCTTGCCAACGAGCCCAACTTCGCAGAAGGACAACACCACGAAAAGGGCAGACACCAAGATGTGATTTCGTTTGCAAAATCTGCACATAAACGGCACCAAAATTCGCACGAAACAAAGGCGCGTTGGCCCATAAGTAGGACACTGTCACTGTTGACGCCTCTTAACCCGTTTGCGCCGACACAAGAAAGCGTGTCATTACTGTAATTATGTGCCATAAGCGCCGACAGAATATTTCAACAAACAGCCAAAGCAAACGGTTAGTGAAACTCATTTCAAAATTATATGCAAAACTTAATCAAAAAATCTATATGAAAGTAAAAGTACAAAAAATTAAATAAAAAATAAAAATTAAATGAAATAATAAAATAATATAATAAATACAAACAAATGTAAAATTAAAATCAATTATAGTTAAATTTTTAGTGGCAAAATAATTGAATTATTTCAAAATTATTATTATTCAAAATTATTTCCAAATATGGAAAACTCCAATTTATTGCAGAAATCTCTCATTCACCGCAAAGCAAACATTTTCACCACTGGTCATTGCTGTTCGCTTGATATGCAATTTGCTTCAGCACAACACACAGGACACAAGTGGTCGCGTCGGCCACCGCCAATCAATGAGCCGCACAGTCGACCGCACAACAACAATAACAACAACGAAGCCAACAAGCAGTCGACAAGTGCGATAAAAGCCTTTGCGCATGCCATGTCGATAATATCACTTCATGATAGCTTTTCATTACTATTATCAGCGTCGAGCAGCAGCAACAGCAGCAACACAAACAAGTGGCACACCAGCAACACCAACAAGTACAACAACCTGAACTACAGCTACAAAAACATAAATGTATGCTTTATTATTGACGCACTGAAGGCACTGGGCGCTCATTGCAATCAGCGCCTGGTTAAGGAAGCGAAAAATCGCCACAATCGAGAAAATCGAAATTTGCTGTAAATTATTAAAATTGATCATTGCACATAGTAAAGACAGTAAAGTAAATTTCACATTTAATGCACTTTGTCAGTTCAATTAAAGTTCGTCAACGGCAGCAACAGCGCCAGCAAAGCCGCTTTTGCTTTTGCTTTTCGCCTCTGTTCGCACGCAATGTTTGCTTTGACCATACAAAAACGATTATTTAAAGAGCGAATTGATATAAAGTACAGTAAACGAGTTTGATTTTGGTGCCAATTAAAATTGATTTTGGACATTACTTATCGGCAATTTCGGTAATTTTTTTGTTTTAAAGTGTAATTGGTTTGATAAGCAGTTGGCTTGGAAAACGAATTTATGTCGCGAAAAAAGTTTAAGTTAAGTGGGAATAGAATGGAATAGGAGTTTTACTATAAAATCAGAAGATAGATAGGAGCAACAGCAGCATAGCATATGACAAGAGTCTTACATATCATAAGACATGACTGAAAGGTAGATGCAAGTGAGGGAATCACTGCATAGAATGAAACTCTTATCATGAGTTACGATAGGAAGCTATGTAGAAGAGGCAGCACAATAGAGTAGATGAAGTCTTAAAGGGTCTTGTCATAGGAAAATAGATATAAGAAGACATTGTTCTAGATTTTATTTAATCGATTTTATCTTTTTCTGACCGGACTCGGACCAACCGCAACAAGTGATGAAGTGAAAGTACCAAGATCCGCCGTAAGGATGAGATTTATTAAATAGTTGGAGTTATTCGTCTCTACCCAATAGGAAACCAGATAGAAGTAGCAGCAATATAACATAACGTACGAATTTTACATATCAGAAGGCACCACTGGAACGTAGATCGAAGTGGCTGAAAGACAGAATGGGATACGAATCTTATTATAAGGCACGATTGGAAACTAGACAGAAGAGGCACAAGGATAGAATAAAAAAGAATCTTTTGGCACCATAGGAAGGTAGATGGAAAAACAATCTGAAACAGGAGCTCAACAAGGATATGACACCACAGTATTTTTTTTCCTGCGGCTTGAAAAGACGGGAACATGTGATGAAGTGAAGGTACCAATTCCTCAGCGAGAATGACTTTTGTTGGAGAATAATTTCATTTTCTTATTCATCTCTGTACGATAAAAAACCAGAAGAACTATAAAAGGTAGCAGAATAGGGACAGAGTCTCACATATCATCAGAGACGATAGGAAGCTATATAGAAGTGGAAGCAAGACAGAATAGGATAGGACTCTCTCCATATGGTTCGAAAGGTCACTAGATAAAGGAGGCAGCAGAATACTATAGGAGAGGACAGTTTAATCATAACACCCGACAAGAAAGTTATATAGAGGAGGCAGCTCTCGAACAATAACAGTTACACAACAAAGATGCAATACCACATCTCTTCTCTTTTTCATGTTCTCGAACTAATAAAAAGGTGTCAACTACTGCAGCGAGGATGAGTTTTTGGTGGGAGATTTAGTTTTGTTTGGTAGTTGAAGAATAGTTTTATATTCTTATTTGTCTCTGCACGGTAGAAAACTAGATAGAAGAGGTAGCAGAATAGGATAAAGTAAGGTAAATATCTCAAATACCATAAGAGACGATAACAAGCTAGATGGAAGTGGAAGCAGAACAGAACAGGAGAGAACTTTCATAATAAAGCACAATAGAATACTATTATAGATAAAAGAGACAGCAGAATCCAAGCTATATGGATGGTCCAGGACTGCCGTGAGTCTCTAAATGCCTTGACCAGACGCTCCAATGTCTAACTACTCTGGGTGCCAGGGCAAAGGGGGTCATTGTAGGCAACTGCGAGGCGGATGAACTAGCCAGGGCGGGTACGTTTCTCGCCGATGCTTCGTCCTTTCTCACTGTGGGAGCTCTACTTACATCAGTCAAACTGATGCTCAAGCAATTTTACTATAATATAGGAAACGATTTGTGGTCTGAGGAACAGACCTGCAACATCTCCCGACAAACCTTGCCAACTTTCAACCTGAAACGAACAAACCTGCTGCTCAACCTTAGTCGTTACTCAATAAGCATAACGTTTCGGTGCTTCCGGGACACTGTCTCATGGGTAAGCACGCTGAAAGACTGGGTCTGCAATCCAACAACTTATGTCGAGGGTGCGGCTCTGAGGAGGAGGACGAGACCGTTCCCCTCCCGCTGTGTCAATGTCCTCCTTTAGCCAGAAGAAGATTTAAGCTCCTCGGCTCAGCTTTTTTCAATACTCTAACTGGACTATCTCCTCTGAACATCAGGGACATAGCCAGATTGATCACGGAATCTTCATGATTCCAGGCGCGATAAGGGGAAGTCTTGCCATCTACTGTGGTATCACAATGATCCGAAAGTTATGCTTAAGTGAGCTATTCACATTGAAGGCTGCCACTCCAACCTAATCTAACCTATATGGATAAAGCTCTCGCACTACAGCAAGGACACAACAAGAAAGCGTTACCACAGAATCTATTATCTTTTCCTAGTTCTCGAACTAACAGTGATCCAGTGATAAGGACGTCCGTTTAGTAAAACCCCAAAGTTTTCTTCTTATTCCTTTCTACAAATTTGGTAAAAATTTTTGGCCGAGTGATCTTTTTTAAATCGAATCTTCTAACGTGGCTACCCAAAACGCAGTTTCATGTCTTCACAACAACCCTGTACACTCCTCTTTTGAGATTCAGACTTCAACAGACTTTTGTGTAGTGCTGCCATTCTTAGTTAGATTTCCTGTGCTGTCCTGCTAAACTTAGAGGCTAACCAGATCACTGGAACACAGTTGATCAGCATATCCCATTGTGTCAACTTACAGACACTTCCTAGAATAAATAGGTTAGGATAGGAAAGCTGATTGAACACATCCGCCATGAGAAGACCCTGTTGGGTACATAGCGGTATCAGTTAGAGATCTTAAGCGTTGTGGCTTTTTGAAATATCCAAGTCCTCAAACTACGGGAAGCCACTTTGGCCATTTCTTGTCCATTTAATTTGTCTTCTCTGCAGTTCCCAAGATATCTCTGTGATCAGGCATTCGTATAATCTTAATGCCACCCATCTTTTGACGTGAGGTCTGAGCAGTTGATGACTACTTATGATATTAGAACTTCAGGACCTAAGGGCCTCGTGATTGTCACAGTGTAAGCTCGAATCAGGCTTTGAGATGCTGCCTTCTTTGACTCATTACAGTGTGGCTTTTGTGAGGATATACAAGATGCTAGACTTCATTCTTTTTAATTTTCAAGGTCTTCCCAAGGCCATTGCCTCCTAATTTAAGAAAAGAGCGAAGAACAAGTGGTCTTCTTCATAGTGTAGATGGAATATCTTAACAAGAGTGAACCCTTCACTCATTGTTCACTCCAATAGGCGCCCTAGGAGACCATCTCATTCAATATTCATTGATGCAGCTGGGCGACTTTGCCAGGTGTCTTTCTGTAATTGCAAATATAGCAATTTTTACTTCATTTTATTTGCTGATGATTAGGCAAATTAATTGAGCGCCACTCGGAAGGCACAACAACAGCCGCAGTCGCCGATCTCTGAACAGTGCGAGCAAGACAACAATGTATCTGTGCATGTCAGAGAGAGGGAGCGAAAGTTGATGCGCCGCTTAATTTGTTTGTTGCCGAATGACTGTTTACCCTTCACGACGGCCGGCGGGCTGCCGCGCGAATGGATGCCCGCGGGGCTAATAAAGGCAAATAAACGCCAGGTAGTCGTTGTCGGCGTCCAAAGTGGCTGCCAATGAGGCCGTGTGCGCATTTTACACGCAGACCGATTTATATCCATCAGTTGGGTAAAATTAATAACGATTACAAGACGTGCCGTGAGCGGAGCGAACGAGGAGCCGCGTCTCCTAAAGTGGCGCAACGGCAGCGGTGCGCGGGACAACGCCGAACACATCGAATTAATCACGTATAAACGTAAATCCAGAAATATCATTAACAGCGCGGAAAGCGGGCAGCAATGCGCGCCGAGTGAATGCAGTGAAAAGGAAAGGAGTTGGAGTTGTAGTTGCAGGGGCCGCTCGAAAGGTCGCGCAGCAGCAGCGGCCAAATGTGACCTGCCAGTGGCAGCGATGCTGAGCGGATCGGAACGGAGAGATGCTGTTTGGCGTTGGCGCCGCACACCGGCGTCCTGCTGTGCGTTGCACTGGCGCAGCTTAAGTGGGATTTATGTTTTGTGCGAGTAGTTTCCAATTTGCATGCGTACAGCACACACACATGCATGAAGTGCTCATGTGTGTGTGTGGCTGCCGCGTTGGCCTGCTGTGTGGTCTGCGCGTTTGTGCTATTTTTAATTTGTTATGATTGCGTCTGTTGAAAGGAAATATTTTACACGCACACACACACACAAACAAGCACGTCAGTTCGTAATTAATATGAGTTGTTAGTGCCGGCAAGGTTGCCATATGGCGGTTTGCCTTTGTGGGCGCTGTTATGCGCCAACGCCAACAACAACAATAACATCAACCGGTCGTTATGCTGCCGCGCCATAAAGACTGTCGACTGTTGCATTTCTTTATTGTTTTTTTAATTCAACAAACAACAAACTTTTATGCGTTTACATATTCTGCATGTGTACAGTTATGTGTTGTTGTTGTTTTTTTAAAGTTGCATCGTCCAGGAAACGTGTGGGGCTTGCGGTCGGCCTGATGCTCGCGTTTCCTGCAATCGTCTTTGATGCTCCTTCGATATGTTTTCGTATTCCAAAAATACTTCAGTGGTGGTCTCGAAAGTGGCTTTGAAGCTGCCGTTCCCACGCTGAAATTTTAAATAGTCAAAACTTATTCAGCACAAACACCAAATTCCCACGACACCAAACGTGTTCGACGCTCCACCTCACATGAATCTGTCACACTCAATTTGATTCAAAAAATCAGTGCCAACGATTTTCTCTCTCTCTGCCTCTGCCGGAAAAAAGTTGCTGCCTCGCTGCATAAATTCATTCAAAACGCTTCATTGGAAATTAGATAGAAATTAATAAACATCTTTGCTCCATTAGCGGCAACTCAATGACATCGAAAACAACAACAACAACTAAACAACAACAACATTGTTAAACGACGTCAAACGGGGACCGCACACAGTCGCCCAGCCGAGCCGAGAAGTCGGTCGGGCAATGAGTCGAAAAGATGTCAAATGCCAAAAATGGCGCGACACCTTTTGTGCTCACATCAGCCACCGCCATCCGCCGTCGACTGCCAATTTGTAAAACGAGCTGCCGCCACGAAACGCCAAACATATTCACTCATCTTGAATGCGCAGACTTATGACAGTTGACAGTTGGCGTGTCCACGTCGGCATTAGCTGAAATGGATATGGCGCGGCAGCGTCAAAAAAGGCCGCAAATGTCGGTGATGAAAAGTGTGTTTTGTTGCTGAAACAGGTTTGTTCGACGCTCGGGTGGAATTCGACAGGTCGCGTGAATCAATATTGGCAGCTGGCGCAACGTGTGAGTGGCTCATCGATTGGAAGGCAAATCACTTCAAGCGAATGAAAGGTCTGCGGCTCAGCCGAGAAGCCATTAGACGAATTCAATAAGCGCACTGAACTAAATTTGCGAGAAGTAAGCGACTGCGTTTTCTGCCTAATTTCGAACTATCAGCTATGAAAGACTATCAAAGTCGACGTCATCCATGAGCAGAATTCACAGCCACACACAGATTTCACACTTTCGACTGTCGCTTTGTCACTTCCGCCGGCGCAAGGTTGCACTCGAGTCGCAGCTAAATGTGTGTCCTTTCATATGCAAATGCAATCCACTTGACAAATTATGGAAATTGCTGCCGTGCGCCCCGCACCTCGCGCCCACCTTTGCAGCGGCGCAAATGTTTTTTTTTTTCTTTAATTTGTCCCAGTCCGCCAAGCGACCAGCTGTCAGCGCATTGTCCCGCCCCCTGCGTGTTTATTCTCGCCAAGCTGTGCCACTTTCGGTGCAAAAACGCAAAAACGCGTTGGCATCAAATTAATTTCTTTATAACAGCAACGTGCGGCCGCACAAGCGGGCAACAACAACTTTGTCAACTCAGTTTACAGTTTTTCCGGCGCGCTTCGCTTGGCTCCTTCGCTTTCGCCGTGAAGCCAATGCGAAAAAAACGAAAATAATTTAGCAGATTTTGCCTTTTTCCGCAGCCACATGCGTAATGCGGCAAGTGCAAGAAAAGTGCCATAATGCGGCGGGGCGGCAGTGCACATGTGAAATTATGCATGGCAGAGTTGCCAACAGCCACGGCAAAAATTAAAATAATGTACTGAAAATTAATTATGAGCACTCGTCGCAGTCATTTGCATTTTTCGGTCGCGCAGCGTCGCCGCACCTCGGGCCCTCCGCTCGTCTCTTCTCGTTTTATGCCAACTTTGTTTTATGCTTTTGCCAAGTTTGCGCTTTTCGCCTCCGCCGACGCCGCCGCCCTGCGTCGAGTGTGTATAATTTTCGTAAAATATTTGCGCTGCACTTTAAGTTAAATTATGTTGACATTCTTTTAGCGTCTAATTAAAGTGGGAAATTTTGCGAAAACGGGCGTGAATTATTGCCACTGCCCGGTCGGTTGGCGGCGCCACTAACGAGCGTCGTGCCGCGTGGCGTCCTTCCGATTCCATCAGCCGTGTGTGTTTACTCATTAAAAATGCAATCCTTTTCTCGTTCGCCGTAGTTGCACTGTTGAAGTGCCCGCAAAGTTGCCACGTTTTTGTGTTTTGCTGGCTAGTTTGTCAAGTGGCGAGAAAAAAACTAAAGTGAAAATTGTTGCTTGACGGCGTTCGATAGAAAATAAAAAGTTAACTTGCGCACTCTGAAGAATGAAAGTTCGCTCAACTCGTTTCACTGATGATTTTTATTGCTCTACGATTCCAACACACAGTGCTTCTTTTACTACACTTTTTGCTACTTTTTCTACTACCTTTTACTGCCTTGTGCTACCTGTTGAATGGGGTTTTGTACGTCGCCACTGTTTTCACAGAAATTTCCTTTCTTTGTTTTTTTTCCTTGTACTCCTTTTCAGTTTTCTTTTAACAAGAGATTTCTCAGCTAAGTACTTTGCTCAGCTAATATCTACACTGCTATTTCTTTAACTACCTTTTCGGTTGCATTTTCTACTACTTTTTCTGTCTTGAACTACCTTTTAATGGGCTTTTGTACGTCGTTACTGTTTTCATAGAAATTCCTTGTGCTCCTTTTCAGTTTTCCATTGCACTATTCACGTTTCTGCAGTGAAAGATTTCTCAGCTAAGTACTTTGCTCAGCATATACATTTACTGCTACTTCTTCTACTACCTTTTCTTCTGCATTTTCTACTACCTTTCAATTCCATGTACTACCTTTTGAATAAACTTTCGTTTGGCGTTACTGCGCTCACATAAATTGTCCTTTCTTTTCTTGTGGTCTTTTTCAATTTTCCAGTGCAGTGTTCACGTCTCTGCAGTAACATATTTCTCAGCCAAGTACTTTGCTCCGCTAGTACCTACACTGCTACTTCTTCTACTACCTTTTCTAGCACCTTTTTGGCTACCTTGTCAATACGTTTTCTACTACGTTGACTTTTACCTTTTGAATGGCGATTGAATTGTCGTTTTCTGAGGAAATTTTCTTTGCTTCGTCTTTGCTTTCAATTGTACTCCTTTTATGTTTTCTACTTACATACATACTACATTTTTACTTGAATAATACTAGGAAACCTTCGGCCCTGTTGGTATTGGCAACGAGTATCGTATACGAACCAACAACAAACCATGAATATAACGCATCGAATTAACATCCAGCGGCTGAGTTTCGCGTATTGAGAATGAAACTCCGGCAAAAAAGATGTTCGATGCTGTAATTGGAAGTCGACGAGGACGAGGGAGGCCGTGTCATCGGCGAAAGGACCGAGTTGAGGAGCCCCTATCATATTTTGGTGGGACCAACCGAAGAAGGCGCACGCAAGGCAGAGGCACCTGTAGAGAAAATTTACAGAAGGCCGTAACCCGGTAACTGAATAATGCGTACTCAGTTTTTCATTTCTACATCCTTTGTTCTTTTAAAAAGACTTCAAAATTTTGAAAGGGATAAAAATAACAAAAATTTTAAAAAATTCTTTACCTCGTTAGAATATAGCGATATGTATATCAAATGAAAGAGGAAAGGCTAAAGAATTTAAATAAAATTTACTTTTATCTATTTGTAGAAACAGGATGTGAAAAAGGTCCTTTGAAAATTTTAATCCTTTATATCCTTGGTTAATTTTATAGAATTTTCTTGAAAAGTAAGTATGTTCAAACGCAAAATCTCCTTGATCACGTGCCTCTAGTTTTGTTTAGTAATTTGCCTAATACCTTCTCTTCTATGATAAATGTTTGCTTTTTGCATGATTCACGTGAAATTTTAACTATTTAACCGATGGATGCATCCTTGGCTTGAGTCACTTTTTATCGCCATTTAGTTTGTGCCTGGGCATTGTTGTTACATATAGTAAATTGCTTCGACTAATGACCCATAATTCGTTCACTTTAAAGAACGGTTGTCTCAGGTAGGACATTTTTCTAACAGCTTGAGCCGGACAACTGGCTGTCTCGTCATTTTCAAAGCGCAGTGTGGAGTCAACTCAGTCGACAAAGCTTAATAATGTGAGTTATTTTCTGAAGTTACCGTGTCCCACATCAATGCAGTCAGTCATCTAAGAGCTCTGCGATCAAGGCTAAGCACTCTTTCGGTTTTGCTGTCCATGGGCACCCTGAAGACTGTCCTAGACTGTCTACATTAGGTCTTTCCATTCCTCGAATCACTGTGCCAAATGTCGACCAGACCCTCGACCTGTGTATTCCTTAGTCCAATTCTTAGTTCGAGTCCACAAAAGGGATGATTTTCTCTCATTCCCTTTCTTAGTTGGATTATCTGCCAGTTCATCTACAGTGCCCTTTCTTCTCTTGAACCTCTTATCACAACAATGGCGCAACATAGTTTCAAAGCTACCGAGATTTCTCCTTCTGCACGCTGTGACCAGGCTAACCCCTCGCCGACATCTTTCAATGGTTTCCTGTCCATACCATCAGACACCGCCTTATCACATGAAAACTCTTAAAATGAAGCTGAAGTCTGGAAATATCTCAAATCAATATATTTCAAAATATGAAGCTGGAATTTAATAACCAAAAAATCTTAACTCGGTGCACTCAAAGAATTAAATTTTTCAATTATGCTTTATATTAAATGGCTCAAAGAATGCTATCGTCAAATTCAAAAGAAAAAGAGTTCCGCCTTCGATAGTATTCGTCCTTTACCTCCTGGACGTTTACTAACAATTCTTCCCACACGTACGTAAACTTACGACAGTAAACTTGCTTATTATCATGAAATCAATTATTCTAATTATTGAAATAATTTTCGTTACTAAATTAAGTTTCGAAATTCTAATAAATCCCAATAAAAATTCCAATAAATACAATAAATTAAAAATCAAATATTTTTGCACTAAACTATAAAATTAAATATTTTTCCCACACTTCCATAATTTCTTACTATTTCTGAATTCAATTCACCAATTTTATCAAATTTGTTTCATTCAAACATTTTTCACTTTTTAATCATTCACATAATTTTCTTAACTGAAATTTGATTTCAAAAGTTCTATTAAATTCCAATAAAAATTCCAATAAATTAAAAATTAAATACTTTTACACTAAATTAAAATTTTTTAAATATATTTTCCACACTTCCATTATTCCTTACTGTTTCTCCCATATTTTCACCGACTTGATCAAATTTGTTTCATTCAAAATTTTTTCACTTCACCGGCCACCCTTTTCTGCTACTATTGTCTCCTTGCTGCCATTTTGGTTATTCTTCATTGCAAACTGTTTGACGCCATTTTCTTTTTCGTCGCGCACATTTTTTTACAATGCTGTGGTTTTTTGTTGTTGTTGCTTCAGCTGTTGTTGATTTTTGCATCAAAGTTTAAACCTTTTTAAACTACTTCGCCTTTTTTGTGTTTGCACTGTTTTTTTTGTTGTTTTAACTAGTTGCACGTCGTCTTTGTTGCTTGTCCTGCTGCTGCTTTATGGCGCCTCGTTCAGTCATTAACCGTTATTTTACTTTAGCAGCGAAAGTTTTTCGAAACGCAATTAAAACTTTTGTGTGCCACACTTTTCCGTTCGTCGAGTCCATTTGGGCTGCGTCGATAAACAACTTTTTTGTTTGTCGTTGTTGGCTTGAAAAAATTATTAGCAAATTTTTATTTTAAACTTTAAATATTTATGTTACCAAAGTATTGCAACAAATTATGACCGAAACTAAATGTGCCGCATTTCACTTGCAATGGTTTGGCATATTTTGCAAATTGGAAAGTCATTCAACACTTTGACAACTAATGAGAAACTATGAAAAAAACTAACTCAAATTTGTTAATAACATAAAGTTGAAATGAAAAAAATACCCAAATAATGTGAAAAGTGCTTTTGATAAAATTTTTCAATAAACAATTTTTAAATAATTAGAAACTGTAGAAAAATAATTAAACATTTGAATATAAATATTAGCACTTTTTATAGCTTAAAAATAAAAAAAAAACACAATTTGTCCAAAAATGCGACTGGAGTCCAATTTCGAGCAACAAGATTACTAAATATATTTAATTTTTTATTTAAATATATAAATAAAAAAATAAATAATTTAATTTTTTATATATTTTTTTATATATTTAATTTTGTATTTAAAAATATAAATAAACAAAAAAAATGTAAATATAACAACTTTTAAAATTATTTAAAAATATAAAGTTTGACACGTGATTGTGCTAATCTCATTACGACCGCAAACGCACTAAAAAAACTGCACCTCCCCTATCGAACTTCAACACCACCAAAATTCACCCATTACAACTTCATTCGCGGTTGAAGTATTTCGCTCGATGCTTAATTGACCACCGACACGCCTGTCAAAGTCCGATTCTGCACTAATTGCCGGCATTTTAATTATTTCCAATTACAGAAATTAAGCGCATTGCATAGCGCACAATTAATTTGTTGCTGTAAAAAAGCAAACAGCAACACTTCACTTGAGCAAAGCGACGGGCGCCGCCACACGCCCAGCAATCAGCAGCCAACTTGGCGCACAATCGAGTCTCGTTTGCGTTTGCATTTGACATTTGACGGGCTCGAGTGTTGTCTTTTGCGGCACTTGGCGGGCTGGTGCGCCCATTGCAGCCGCGCCGAGTGGCTGAGTGACGCGCGGACGCGCTGCTGTAGGTCCGCAAATGTTAATGAACCGGGCTCGGCCTGCCCGAGACATGTCGGTGGGCTGCGCAAAAACAAAGCCGCGACCGAAGAAAGCCAACAAAAGTCTGGCAAAAAGCCGCGCGCACGTCTGCCACTTGAGGCGCAATGAAACCAGTCGATGGCCAGTCGAATCTGGGCCTCGAGTGCCAGCAGCGGACTTCAGTCGGCTGCGTGCAAGTGTCGGCCTGACAGCTGATGCTGCTGTCAATGCGACTGACGCTGACGGTGTCGCTGCCGCTGTCACCGTGACTTTGATTTTTCAACAAGGTGTGAGCGTGTTAATTTCAATTTGACTTAAAGCTGACTAACTGACAAACGAACGGACGGGCTGACGAGCTGACCGCAAGCCCATTAAGCCGCCTCGAAAAGCGGTGCTGACCAGCTTTGTGGTTCGAGTGACCGACACACACACGGAAGGTGTGAAGTATTAAGTGTGCTCGGCAAATGACGAGTAAATACGAAATTTACATGCCACGCAGACAGACGCAGACGAGTCGCTGACAAGACCAGCCAGCAATTAGAAACAAATCGAGAAAAATCCAACAAATTCTTTAAAGCAGAAGAAGCGCATTGTGCGTGCCGTGTGTGCAGTGGGAAGAGAAACCGAAATGCCCGTAAGCCATTGTTGGCCGTTACGTGCGACCAGAGGCGATCACGCACACTGCGTTTGACTTTTATTGATTGATGTCATGCATTGTTGGCCAATTGAGCGCAAGACAATTAATAATGAAATTCTCAGAAAGCCCCCAAAACATACACAATGCAAGCATTCAACAAAAGCACATTTATTTGTGTGATTGGAGAATTTTTGTTGGTTTGGTGATAGGTGATATGATGCATTAAATGTACTGTTAGAAGCGCTGGAATACTACACACATATATAAAAATTTGGGAAGGTGCCGACAAAGCATTTGTGTGTCACTGCGATGGAACATGACGCAAAACTCTAAGTTGCTATCAAACAAAAGCCATTAATCTAGATTTATCTTTGACCTATAAGTGGAGTTTTGTAATACTTTGGAGCACATCCAGGACGATAGTTAAATAGTTAAAACACAAATTAATCTGTATTGTTTTTCTCGGTCTCTACTACTATTTGAATGCCCTACGAGGCCTCGCCACCATAGATGCGCAGCAAACCTCCTCCTCAACATTAATTTAGGTGTTGGAACTCTGACCATAGATCTTAATACTATGGCTGGACCTATGATCTATCAATAAACTTAAGCTTAAATGTTTCTATTTTCATATTTTATCGATTCTGGTTATATTGCTTTGTTGCAGCTGCCTTCTCGTTGGTATTCGAATCATGTTTCCCATTCATTTTACACTTCTGTATGAGCTGTAAAATTGAGAGACAGACAGACAAGAGAGACAGATATCGATAAAATACTATACCAATCATGTGCATCGAGAAATAATCCAAAGCTTAGCAATTCATTCCTCCCAAATCGACTCAGAGAGTTCCTAAAGGGAAACTCCACCCCAGCGGCCGAAAAAAGGCCCAACTGTGACGATTTATTTTGCGAATATGGAAAACATAAGGGAAATTTTTATCAGCAGTCTTATTTAGCACATATTAAAGTATGGAAAAAAATTTGAGTTTTTTTACTGAAAGCGACAGCAACGCCATTTCAAACTTACAAAAGGTGAACGGTATTCTTATAAAGTACTCAGAAATGTAACTTCTGATTTTGACATCGGTTCTAGGGTAATTAGTAGGTCATTAATTTAATATCTGTAAACCAATTTCAAAACTTACTAGTTTACATTTTTTCAAAAACCGAGCGTATCACTTTTTCGGATTTAACTTTGTCCAAATTTTTTTTGGGCTGTTTAAAATCTCATCAGAATTTTGTTTATACTCTACAATAAAAATGTAAAAAATCAAAGAGCACGTTATTATTGTTATGAAAATTTTGTCTGCTAGCCAGCGCAGTCCGAGTTCGTATCACTGGATTGTGCCGAAATAAAATACACTGAAATTTTTTAACGCAGTAGTAGCCAGCCAACAGCCACTTCACTTTCACATTACTGATTCACTAGTCTCTTTATTCAGTCACTTCACCAATTCACTAGTCTCTTTACTTTCACTTCACTTTCGTATCTGTATTACACCGCTGCTTGTCACCATTTCCGGCTGCCTCTATCTTTACTTGTCTGTCCGGAGCGTAAAGGCTTGATTACACGTAACGACATACCGGCATACCGGCGTTCTGGAGGGCGTCGGTATCTTTTGAAGATTTCCACCTCCCAACGTCGAAAACAAAAACACGTAACGAGTAGAGTGACGAGACAGCAACTCGAACGAGTACTCTTTTCGTTTAATCAGTAAGGCGAGTTGTTGATTGAGTCAGTGACCGAGTAAAATGGCGAGAATTAGAATTAGAATTAGAGAACTAGAATCACATTTTGTTTACTAGGCCGAGTACTACTTTACCGTTATATTTTTCTTTTTCGCAGCGATTCGCGGAATCGCTCGTAACATGCGGAATCGCTCATAACATGCGGAATGCGTCACACACCACTTTTCGCTCAGTTGAGTTTAATTGCGCGAGTTGCTTAGTTCATTTTGTGCATTGTAAAACCGAACTAACTCGCCACGTGTCAAAATACGTTTGAACAACTCGTCGCTTTTGCTCGCCATCCCAATTCTTTCGGTCTAGTACCATTTTGATGTCTCGCCACTCTACTCGTTACGTGTAATCAAGCCTTAACTTGTTCTGAAACCATCCAGTATTGTCTCAAACCGTCTCTGCGATGATTCCCGCAAAATAATCATGGCCTCTAAAAGTATGCAAAGCTGCTGCTGTCGACAAATGCTCGTTAAGTGTTGTCGTGTTGGCAGAGGCGGATTCAGAAAAATATTTCGGGGGGGGTTTCAAAAAGTTATTCTTTGATATTCATAAATTGTCTTTTAATTTGTATGTAGTTTTAATGTCGATCCTAATATTTCGGGGGGGGGATTTCAACCCCCAAAACATCCCCCTGAATCCGCCACTGCGTGTTGGCGTCCTGCTGAGTGGTCCGTATAAAATAAATTGATTCTTGCAAACATGCCATAGAACACGAGAAAGCCCGCAAGTGTTCCATTGCTTACAAAAGACTACACATCCGTTGATACTTATATAGAAAAGTATACCTCGGATATAGCTAATTTTTCACAAAATATATCAAAAAAATATATATACAATTTTCCACGATAAAAAAATTAAAGTCACCAAAGCAAAAGTTCACAGAAATACTAAAGAAAATAGAGATATTTAAAATGAAAAAACCATCAAATTACCGCAATGGTACTTCTAGTGTTAATCAAAGAACAGAGTATTACAAATCTTGCTCCTTTGTTGGAGTAAAAGTCAGAGTGTCAAAAGTCATGGGTTCAAACTTCACCCAACAAGCAATAAACAATTAACTTAGTTTTGGCCACTTTTCTCTCGGCAAGCAATGTTCATTTATGTTTTTCTTCTTCTTCTTTTTAATTGTCCAATTCTTTTTCATTTTGCTTTTCATTTTTACTTGTTCAATTTCTCCTATCATCATAGCTTAAATCATCTCAACATTCAAGCAACATATGTTTCTAAAAAAAATGGTTTTTCCCCGTTTTTAAACCAAACAAACTAATTTGTGTGACTTTAAACTTGACTCTGATTTCCACTAATGCCCAATGGAACAATTAGTTTCGCACCCCACACACACACACACTCAAATAATACCACCAACCGCCGAGCGTTGCAAAGCAATGCTCGACACTACACTGATAAAATGCAAACACCATCAAAACTTCATCAGCTGGCAGCTAGTTGCAGCCATTGGACATAATTTCATGCCGCTGCCATCACATCATTCAGCGCCGACTAATGTCACTCCACATTGGCATTGTCGTGTGTAATGTGCCTGTAAAACTGTAATAACATATTTTAGATCTTTATGGACACTAAATCCGCGCGCCACGCACAACGCACACAACGCGCCCAATGCGCCAAACAGCCAACAACCAGCAACCAGCAACCGTAGTCGCAGTATGACAAATGCACTGCAGCGGCCACATGTTGCGCATAAATTATTTCAACATTACATAGGCACACATACATTGAAACTAACACACACACATAGACGTACTCACTTACACTTGCACTCATACATGTTGCGGCATTAATTGAGATTTCCTCAACTCGGGATTTTAATGACCGATCGCATTTATTAATGAGCCGACTGGCTGTGCTGCTCGTAAATACGCTTTTAATTGTGACTCAATTAGGCGCAACCGACGATGCGGCAACAGGTAGCTGCTGCACCTGCACGAGCGCAACCATTGCCGACATCCGCTGCCGCCCATCTGCGCCCTCACTCTCGCTAGTTGTGCTAAATGAAATTTATGATTTGGCAGTTTTCTGCGCAATTTGCATGCAGCCGACGCGCGAATGGACACGCGGCGAAAATTGGAAAAATCAGCGCCACCTGCAAAGTGCAGAAATGTGCGCGACACTGGAGCCACAGAACGACGGCGACGCAGACTACGCAAAGTCGCGTAAATTAATTCGCTTTGTCGGCGCGGATGACATTACAACCTGTTGTCGCGTCGCCGCCTATGCGTGTCGATGCCGCGTGCGACGAGCGGTGTGCGCCGTTGGCCGTTGGCTGGTGACAACTTTGCGCTTTTTTACGACCTTCAATAGGGATTTTATGTCATGTTTCATGCGTGAGTTGTTTTTTTTTTCTGCTGTCGTGCGACAACACTTTCAGCAGAAAGTGAAACAACAAATTAATCGCTGCCGGATACTCGGCGGGGAAGCGTTAATAGGCGCACACACAAAAAACGCTGCAATAATGATGAAACGAAGTGCCCCAAGTGGAATTGTGTGATAAGCGGCCACGCCCAGCACTAACAGAAACCAATTAAACACACAGGGTGTGTCCAATGTTACTAAGAAGAATTCAATAAAAAGTTTTACCTTAACCCTCGAGGCATAAAATGTTCACACACCGGAATTGAGAGCGTAGCGTGTGAAGTGAAATCTTCAGGAAATTGTCCAAAAATGCCATAGCGTGATGTGAACTTCTCACAGCTCATAAATCACTTTTTCTATTTCTCAAAATAAAAGCAACAATCGATTGCGAGCTCACCACACACACATTGGTCGGGGCCGTCAGTGCTCCGAGTGTTGGTCATAAATAATTCTGCGTAAATTTGCCCACCGATAATCACACACTTACGGCATTTTACCATAATTGAATATGAAAATTTGCTAAAACTTTAATCTCGGCAGCGGCCATTAATCATGAAAATGCATATCTGCCGCCACCACCTTCAACACCTTCAACTACCACCAACCCACAACCGACAGCAGCCACAACAATCAATGTGTGCAATAAAAATTTACGCCGCAGCACTTTCTAAACTTGGCAGATATCCACTTCCGCCTACGCCAGCAACCGACAGCGGTCGGCTTGTAATCATAATCACTGCCACAAAAAACAAAACACTGCGAACAAAATTTGCAGAAACAACAACATAAATACGAAAAACAACAACATAAAAGAGGAAAAAAAGGAACCAAAACAAAAACTGGCAATAAAAAAGTAGCCAACGTGATTCTAAGAAGGCGAAAGGAGTAGCAAAGGAAGCCAATGTTTTCAACGAATTGGCGCAGATTGGCAGCAATGCACAGTTGCTGCTTATTGTTGTTGTTGTTGTTTGTGTTGTTGCCAGTTAATGTTGAGTACAGTAGTTGATTGTTTGGCTGCTACGCTCAGTAACTGACAATGAGTGGCCGTCGTGGGTCATTGTTTCCCATGTTCAACACTGAAGCGTCGCTCTCTATCTCTCTCGCTCTCTCTCTCTAACTGACTATCTTCCTGTCTCTTTTACCTCGTTTCAATTCACTCTAATAGCCATTCGCCTGCGCCGAACGTGATTTATGGCAAAATTGAATGCAATGGCGAAATTGCACTAGCAAACGCGCAACAATAACAACAGCAACAACAACAACACGGAAGCAATAAGCAGAAAATGCCACACATTGGACTCCTGGAACTTGGGCGCCCACAACGCAGCGCCAGCCGCGAATTTCATCAATCAACGCGAGTGCTCGGCCAAAGCGCAAAATTATTGCCTTATCTTCATTGCAGCCGAAATGGCCAAACCGACCCGACCGCCCCTCTCCACTCACTCCTCTAGTTACACCGCCCGGCACTAGCACCGCGTCGGCGTAATTGCAGCCACTATTTTGTTTCTGTTGTTGTTGTTACCCTTTTGCAGCCAGCATCATATTTCATATTGCATGCAAAGCGGGCAACAACAACAACAACAACCATGGCAACTACCTAATAACGACTGCGCGTCCATTGTTGGCAAGATTGTTTTTTGTATTTTCATTGTTGTTTTTGGGCTATTTTGTGTACTAATCTTTTGTTTTGTACGCGCGTTCAACTCTCCACTCAATGCAACGCAGCGCAGTGCAGTGCAGCGCGACTCAACTTGATTATGTTGTGTAAATTTGCTGACCATTTCTCATTTGTCAACAAAGTTGGTCGAAATTTATTTAAGCCGTGTGGCCGTCTAGGCCACATTTGCGAGGCGTGTTGAGCCAGTGTGGTCAGCGTGGCCGAAGTTTGAAGTGGGCGTGTGACGTGCAGAGTGACGCATGAGCAGCAGCTGGCATTACTTTGTTGTTGTTGTGTTATGCTTTTGATAAATCGTCAACGGTTTTATGTGCTTCATTCGCCGTAAGCGTTTGGCATTAATTTTGTTGCCCAAAGCGTTTGATTATGGAAACAATGGACGAGCTGAATGGAAGCTTAGCAAAATTCAATCAAAATTTGCGCTTAAATTTTTGCTAAACTAAAAATGCAAATAGTTACATTGGCAGTGTTGCCAACAGTTTTGTTCAGATCTTGCAGAAACTGTGCTCACTTTTTGTTTTAACTGTGAGGATCTCTATTCTACTTCCTCTGTCTTCCTCTGCTTCCTAAGCCACCGTTACTTTTATTAATAAATTTGTTTATAAAAATGTTCGCTTGCATTTTTGCAACTAAATATGTGAACAATTGCGTTAGCAGTGTTGCCACTAGTTTCGGCTAGATCTCACAGAAACTGTGCTCACTTTTAGGGCAAAAATTGTCTATTTTGTTTCCTCTGCCCTCACAACATTTTAGCTTCAAACCTGTTTTCTGCTCGCTTTCTTACTTTTATTTCAGTAGTTTCTCATTCATATTTCAGAACTTCTTCAGTGCTGTCTCTCTTACAACTCTCCCTCCTATGGGAGGGAGGAATAATGGCTAAAAAAGCCATTATTTAAAAATCAAAACTGTTCTCACTTTTAGTGTGTAAATTTTTAGAATCTCTATGAAACCCATCCCCCTGTTCCTTTTTCCTACGCCATTCTTCCTCTTGCTTGTCTTTCCACTAGTTTCTGCAGAGATTTTAGAATAACTCTCCCCCACTCTCCTAAGTCCTTTCGACCCCAAAGTTGCCTGAGAGCAACTTCACCTATTTGTCATTTTATAGCAAAAGCTACGATTGATTTTTAGGTTTAATTTAAATAGGCACCAACAAACTAATATTTTACAAAGTGAGTTCAAAGCAAATTACAAAAATTGTACTGTTATCCCCCAAATGATTTCCAAAAATTTTCAGCGATTTCCGGGAAGGTTTGTGTTCTAATTGAAGTCTACGAATTGGGCGCGTTCCATCAAAACCCTGTTTCTTTAATAATGGTTAAATAAAATCAAAAAGTGGTAATTTTGTATTTTTCCATAAATATTAAATAATTTTTCTGTAATTAAAACATATTGATAAACAATTTATTTAACCCGTTTTAAGCTAAAATTGTGCAAAAGTAAACTAGCTCTGGAACTTTAACAAAGTGGCGAGGCGACTTCATGTTTCATGATTTAAATACCAAAAAGTAATATCGAGACACAGGGGTCGAAAGGGTTAAGACAGTTATTTCTGAAATCAATTGCTCACAAACGCAGCCAATTAAGACAAACAACGCCACACACACACATTGCATCCCTGACACAGTCATTAGCTTCTGAAACCAACTTTTAACAATAACAATAACAAAACCTTTTTTCAATTTTGCACAAAACCAGAACAAATGAAAAAATCGCCAATAAAAATCGGCAAATTGCATCACACACTGCATCAGTCGAGTGCAACATATTGCAGCCGTTGTGCTGATTTGACACAGATGCCACGCACACACAACCACCAGTGACCAACCAACCGACTGACCAAAATGTTTATTGTGATTTATGGCATTTTGATGAAAAGACCACAAAGCGCATCGATTTCGAGTTTAAATTGAATGACAAATGATGCGCAATTTCCAGCACATCGAGAACGCGCCACGCACGTCTGACGGCTGCAGTTAATCAAACTATTAAACATTTTATGAAAATATTTTGTGTAGCGAAATGAAAATGCGGCAGACACCAGATTGTTGCAAATATTGCACAAACTATGTGAAAATGAACGAGTTGGCCACCCACCCACACACACACACACACACGTACGAGTGCAGTTAATGCTGTGACAGCAACCACTCAGCTGATTGAATTATTTATTCACAATTTTTCTGCATGTACGCTGAAATGTCAAACCAATTCGTTCAATGTGGCAGCCACCGCTCACTTTACGAAAAAAAACTGCACGATTTAATTTCGCATGCCATGCAACTGTCGGCCTGCAAGTTGGGCCAGAGTTGGGATTTTAAGTGCGCGCGAGGCGAACGCGAGTACATCAAAATGCTCGTGGCCGCTGCTAATAAACCACTTGAAACTGACAGCAATTTAAAGGCTGAAAAACTGTCAAAAGCGCTGCTAAGCGAATGAGAGCGAGAGCGCACAAATAGGTGCGGCGAAGTGGGGCAGAAAGTGGGGCGAAGAGCGAAGCATGCAACGCATTTGCATGACGACATGTTGTGGCGCGCAATTAAAAATTCGCGTGTTTGAATTTTGTCGTTGTACTGGTTTTTTTTTTAATTATGTTTTAATAATTTTCCATTCAAATCTTTTACCTGTGGCTTTAACGACCGTGGGACCGTTAACACATACGAAAATTAAACCATACAAAAGTACAAAGAGTGCTTGTCATTTCGAGCATTAAAGTCAGGTTCTCACTTTACCATTTTAAATGATATACCTTCTTTTTAGTGAACTGGTAAACAGGTGAAGCTTTTCAATCATTTAAAAATTGTTTAAAGAAAGAAATTGCTAACGACTGATAGGATTGATTTTTGGGTAAAACCAAGTTTATATTTTAAGTGCTTTTCAGTAGTTGAGTAGAAGCGGCGACAGCTGTCTTTTTGTTCATCTTTGCCGTTAATAATGAAAAACAACATCAGCCAAATGGCCACCACGACCGCGCTTACAGGACCATATCCTTGTCATGAAATTTTCCATAACCAAATCGCAAAGTGGCTGCCCTATGTCCTCGATAGCCTCACGAATTCTATCTTTGAGGTTTTTAATCGACGCAGGGCTGCTGGCTTTCACCTTATCTTTCACGTAACCCCAAAGGAAGAAGTCGCAAGGTGTTAAATCACAAGATCTCGGTGGACAATTGTGATCACCTCTTCCAGAGATAACACGCCCCGGAAACTTTTCCCGTAAAAGAGCAATGGTTTCGTTGCTTGTGTGGCACGTAGCGCCGTCTTGTTGAAAGTAAACGTTGTCCAGATCAATACCATCCAATTCCGACCATAAAAAAATCATTAATCATCTCTCGATAGCGCAATCCATTCACCGTAACCTCATTTTCGAAAAAGTAAGGTCCAATGACGCCGCCGGGCCATAAACCGTACCAAACAGTCAAACGTTGAGGATGGAGAGGCTTCTCAACAATAACTCTTGGGTTTTCCGAGCCCCAGATGCGACAATTTTGCTTGTTGACGTAGCCACCGAGGTGGAAATCGGCCTCATCAGTCAAGATGAGTTTTCGATGGAATTCCGGATCATTTTCATGCATTTCAAGGACCCAATCAGCAAAGACACGACGTTGTTGATGATCGGTCGGCTTGAGTTCTTGTGTTAACTGAACTTTATAAGCCTTAAGACCCAAGTCTTTATGCAAAATAATGACGTTTTTGGAATGCCCAATTCCAAAGAACGACGAGGAATCGACAAACCTAGGTTTTCTTCAACACTTTGGGCTACAGCAGCAATATTCTCAGTTGTTCTTGAGCGACGTGCACGGGTTTTATTCTTCACATCACTAACTTGTCCCAACAGATCGAATTTTTCCACCAATTTCTGTATTGCGGATTGCTTTAGTTTTGCGAATTGTGACTGCAAGATTTTCACCATTTTTGTAGTGAATTTTAATAATTTCAATGCGTTGTTGAAGCGGGTACCGTTCCATTTTTAGTAATGGCGTAGTTTCTACTTGTCAAATGTCAAAGAATAAAAGCTTCAAAAGTGACAGCTACCGAAATACCAGGTGATTCAAAATAACACCTCTTGTTGGAAAACCCAGTAAATGCCTAGAAATATATATGACTACACTTTATTCACAATTTTCCTAAGTTCCAGAGCAAAAAGATCTTCCAAGTCTTTTTTGGAGGATTAATTATTACTTCGATCATCCCAGGAAGAAACTTGACTATGAAAGTTTTTCACTTTTTTCAACAATATTCAATTTAGATAACATGAACTTAAAGCACCGCTTGTCCCACTTGCAGCGAAAGGCCCCGGAAATGAGTAAGAATGGCCAATACCAAGAGACCAAGGCAAAGAAGCAGACCGCTGCTGGCAAGTGCCATCAAAACTGTTGTGCTCTGCTGAGTACAAATATGGTATGACGTGCTGACCGTGAAGTCCTTAGAGTTCGCTGGGACTTTTGGACCATCTCCTAAGACGTTGCGCTGGTTATCGCAGGAGTGAGTTCATTACATATTGTTGCAAACGAGTTGGTAATTAGGAAGAAGCTGGCAATGGACAAACTAAGACCAAAGGAAAGGGGTGCAGAATGGTGGAAGAAGCCATGAAACTGCAGAGAAAGAAGTATATGGACTCGTCGGTTTATTCCCTACCTGAAGATATGGTTCGAAGAAAATCATGGTGAAGATGCCTACCGCCTGACACAGTTGCTAAGCGATCATGGCTGTCTCAAGGCGCATCTCTACAAATATGGCTATGAAAAAGATTTCTTTTGTGAGTCCTGTGAGAAGAAAACGCCGATCATTTACTGTTCCACTGCCCTCGCTTTGATGACCAAACACTGGTTTTCGAGGAAAGCATGGGTGAGAAATTATCAATGAACAACATAGTAGAGAACTTTACTACCGTCCTTGAAAAATGGCAAGCAGTAGCAAGAATGGTAGCTAGGATCATGACCGCACTACGAGGTGGAGGATTTCATATAATTTAGTAAACAACATTCACTATAAGGAGCTGTCTTTCCGATAGGATAATCCACCACAATGGAAGATTTTCAATTGATTAACGTTGAGGCCTTAAGCTTCCAAGTAGAATCGAAAAGGAGAAACCACTATTTTTCAACTATTTAAGCTGTGTCGCAAAAAACTCCAGACTTTAAAATTTCACTTTTGTTCTGTTCCACTGTTCTCTCTGTTTTTGACCCCAATTTGAATTGCAGTTATTTTTTTACCACAATGAGTCAATTTGTTTGAAGACATCCGAAGCGTGTGAACTATGCAAGAAAAATGTAGCCTTGCGAAACAACACCGCACAATCTGGTTTGAGTCATAAATACTTTGCCATCACCAGCACATTCCACTACCTGATAGAGCTGCACCAGGAAACTGCGCGTCCTTCAACATTCAACACATTTAATCTACCAGTTTAAAATAACTTAAAGCCACATTTCGAATTACTCAAAGCCACAAAGAGCAACCAGCGTAACTGATTGCGCGGCTTTCATGCGGCTTCCTGTCGCGGCAAATAGGTCGAGCAGCTGCTGGCAACGCTGTTAATCGCCCACGTCGTTCTCCAAGTCGTGAGAACTCAACCAGCATCAGCAGCCAGCAGCAACAATCACTGCCAAGCAACCATTCGAACTTGAACAACATAAATAAACATTTTAAATAACGCGCACTTTTTCAATTAAATTTGGCGAGTGACGCGTGCGTGCCAACGCTCCGCCCGACGCAAAATTCATTTGGCGCTTAAGACGCCGCACCAGCGCCACGCCCACCACGTTGACAGACACCGAGTAATCAACCAGTCGCCATGGCATTGCATTGCTACGCAGAAGGTGGGCGTGTTGCACGTCCCGGAAGTGGCCCGGAACAGAGGCACAATGCCGCTTCGCTCATTTCGATTTCGTCTTTCATTTTCAATGCGTTCTGTAGTTGTTGGCTTTTTCTTTCATTGTCTTGTTGCACAACATAGAAATCAGCAACCACTTGCAAAGCACTGCCGCCATGGGGCGAGTGGTGGGTCGGCAGGATTGTGCGTTTGTGTCGACGTCTGGGCGTCTGGGCGTGTGGGCGTGCGGCAGCAAACTTTTCAAATTGACACTTGCCATCATGTTGGGCCAGTCGCCAAGTTTTATGGCGCAAAATAATTGACTTTTGCGTTTTTACTGCTGCCGCCGCGGGCTCTTGTCATCGTTGTCAGTGAAGCGGTCCGGGCGAAGCTGCGCGAGTGGTCGTCTTTGATTGATGCGATAAAAAGCTGAAATTTTAATGAAATTTTTATTTGTCGCTTTTCTTGTGTTTATGTTGTCGCATTTTCGCAACACGCCTGTTGCTGTTTGAGGGAAATTGCCGAAAAGCGGCAGGTGGCTGAAGCGACGAACCGATGCTACACGTGTCGGAAATTTGGCTGCCAAAAAAAGCAATTGACAGCTGTGATATGTTGGTGAAAGCTTTGTAATTATTGGAACTTGTAAATGAACAACTTTTGATTTCATAATCAGATTTAAATGGATTTTTGATTTTGCAAAATGTTTATTTATTTTTTTTTTAATATTGAAAATCTTTAAGTTGGTTAAGTTTTACTACAAGTAAGTATTTATTTTTTTATTTTTTTTATTTATTTATTACATACTGAACTTATAATATTTTGATAATTTCAAATGTTTTTATTTTGGTGATATTTAGTTTTTTTATTTTACTACTTTACTTTATCAGGAAAACGATCTGGAATCAACAGAATGCATAGTTTTTTTTAAATTTGTATTTAATTTTTATAATATTGAAAATTTGAAATCAGTTAAGTTTTCTTACTAAAAATAAATTTTAATATATTTATATACATACATATTTTTGTTTATTTTGTTTTAATTTTTTATTTTGGTTTTATTGTTTTTGTATTTACTTGTAAATTTACTTGCAATTGAATTTATAATAAATTGTAGCTTTTTTAGCAACACGATCTAAAAAAAAAATGTAAAATTCAAACAGATTTTTGATTTGAAAATATTGAATTTGGTTAAATTTTACAAAATATATATTTTTTTTATATTTTTTATTTAATTTTGGTAATATTTATGTTTTTTATTTAGTTTTTCTTTTTAAAATTTACTTATAAATTTACTTGCAATTGAATTTATAATCAATTTTACCCTTTTCAGTAAAACGATCTGAAATCAAGGAAATCCAAACAGATTTTTTATTTTGTAAAATATTTATTTTATTTTTTTTAATTTGAAAATTTTGAATTTGGTGAAGTTTTTCTTTATATAATTTATTTTTTTTTTTTTGGTTTTTGTTTTTTATTTAGTTTTATTTATATATTTTAAAGTTTACTTGCAATTGAATTTATTACAAATTTAAATTTCTTCGAACATATTTTGGATTTTACAAAGTTTTGTTACATTTTTTTAATGATGAAAATTGTGAATTTGGTAAAGTTTTAAAAAATATTAAAATATAATATTTTTTGGTTTGTTTTTTTTTAATAATTAATAATTTTTTCATATTTATAATTAATTTAATTTTTTACATTTTTTAATTAATAATTTTTTTTTAATAATGAAAATTTTCAATTCATTGGTAAAGTTTAGCTAAATATATCTTTCAATACATTTTATTTAATTTTGGTCTTAATTTTTCATTTAATTTTATGCATTTGAAAATTTACTTTTAAATTTAATTTCAATTGAATTTATTATAAATTTTAAAATTTTCAGCAACATAGGTTTTCTAAAAATTACAAATTTTTACATAATTTTTATACTCAGCGAGGAAGACCTCTGGCATTTCACTCGAGTATGAAAAATCAATTCGATTGTTTTCGTTTGTTTTGCTTTGTTTCCTCTTCTCTGGCTTTGTTTAGCGTTCCTCATCAATGTTTGTGCACTTCGGTTTGGCTGCTTTCTTTCGTTCGTTCGATTCGTTTTCTTGTGCTGGACTCTGGCAGTTCTTGCAGCAAGTTGAACTTGACATCAGTGCAGCGCGCAAAGTTAACGAGAATTGATGTGGTCTTTGTTGTTGTTGTTGTACTGTTGTTACTGCTGCTGTTGTTGATTGTTTGGCTTGGCTGTTGTCAGTTTGCCAAGCTGCCAGTTTGCCAGGTTCGCCAAGCAACAAAACAACAACAACAAAATAATTTCATAGCAACTGGCTGCCGCGCTGCATTGTTACGGCGTCGAATATTGCCAACGGTCAAAGTCAGCAGCAGCAGCCACAAAACAACAACAACAACAAGAGGAACGCGGCCAATAGCTAAATTGCGTTTACTTTGTTGTTAATTTTTTCCTCGATTCTGCTGCACTTCAGTTGCATTTCTTCTCATGTCAGTAGATGTTGTTGTTGTTGCACCGAACGAGTACAATGGGCAGGCGGCAGTTGCCATTGCATTATTGCTGCTATTGTTGCTCGCTGCAAAATAATTACTTTAGCATATGCAGCGGCAGCACCAACAACAACAACAATAATGCAAACGGTAGCACACTTTTGTATTTTGGCGAAGCTGGGTGCGTGCGCGCGTCCTTAATTCTCGCTGGCAGCCTTTCGCATTCAGTACGCGCGCAACTTTCGCCACTCGGCCGTTGCCAACATTTTCGCATTTTCTATGCCAGCAAATACGCTGCGACTGGCCGCATCCGCTTCCAATGCAAGAATGCCAGAAGGCCGATTTATCTTTTGGCTGGCAGCAATGTTGGCCCAAATGCGCCAATGAATGCAAATGGAATTAGTTGTTCGCGTCTTTTGGACGGTTTTTGTGGGCAAATCGTTGTGCGTCGACGTGGGCGAGAAACAGAGGAGCTGACTGCTTGTTTCGGGGTAGTCGAAGTCAAATCTTAAACAGTTAAATCTTAAAATTCTTAACTCTCTAAGCATTGCAACTAAATTCGGGTATGAAAGAATGTCTTTGGTTCAATGTGCTGTTGCTCCTCTCGTTTCGGCAACTGGCAATTTCAGGTCAAATGTCAATGCCTCGTTCAAATATCTTTCGTCAATCTGCCGCTCGACGACAACCTCAGCGAACGCGTCTGGTCAGTGTCGGAGTCAGAGTCAGAGTCCATTCAACGAGTCGCATTCGAGTCGACAGCGAAAAATCCCAAGCAGATTATCTACGAATTTTGCAGTTCATCAAATCTCAGACGCTGACCACCGGTGCGTCTATGGCAAATGTTGTTCTTGTGCACCGCGAAGGCAGCCAGTTTAATGCGCGCTGCAACAACAACCAACCAACGAGCGGCCACTTGACTGTGAAATTGCTACAAAACAAGCACTGGTCGAGCGAATAGTCAACAGCGACAACCAACAATGCGCCGCCACACAAACATTGCAGCGACTCGAAGCAAATCCGTTTGTTTTGCTGCTGTTCTGTTGTGCCTGTTTGGACTCGGCTCCGGTGCTGCATGCAAATCACCTCGTTGACTCGCTGTCGCAGTGGGTGGCGGCTGCAGACACGCAGCGGACCCGCAGTGGCGCGTACACCGCACAACTTGCGGTTGCGGTTCGGTTCGGTCGCTATCGCCACTGCGTCAAGTGCTGCGGCACGCACGCGTGTGGCGCGGCTCACACACCAGCGGGCCGCGTCTTCGAGATGCACAACAACAACGATCGCAAATGCTGCAATACTGCGTGCGATACGCAAATCGTTTCTCATGATGAATTGCAATTTGTAATTTTCTGCTATTTGGCAAAATTGACAGCGACTCGACGAGACTCGACTCGACTCGACTTGACTTGACTCAACTCGACGGGACTGAACTGAACTGGTGTAGCGTGGCGTGGCATCGAGTGCCGGATTTGTTTGCCATTCGGCCACTTGCCACGCACAGCCCGCACAGTGAACGACGTGTTGCATGTGTTGTAAATTGAATTTAATTCTTATGTTAATTTGTGCGACTGAATTTTGCTGTGGTGAACCAATGATTGTGGACGATATGTCGGACAAACAGTTCAACGCATTTGTGACGGCCAGAAAAAGTAGAGAAGTGGGTGAGTAGTGGACATTTTCAATACTCAACACAAACAGCTGGAACAGGTTCGTCGCTGGGAGGAGTTGTCGTGGGGTGAGCTGCACTCAAACAGTTTTAAAAAGTTGATTGGACTATTTGAAAGTATTTAATGAGCCACCAACTACAAAAAGGCGTGACTATTTTTTAATTTACTGGAAAGATTGAGAATATTTGGAGCTTAAATTGTAATTTTTTGATCAACTCAAAGCTGGATTTTGCTTTAGTTTTGCAGTGTCAAACAATTTCAAACTTGTTTTTCACAACCGGCTACCCAAAATCTCGTACTATTACAGGAAGAGTAACTTCACCGATCCCTCCATCGGGTTCCTCACATGGTTAGAAACTTTCGATTTTTCACTGCAGCGTGTTCCATAGATTTTTTTCTTCGTGGTTCACCTCTCTCGGGAGCATAGAGCCTCCACAAGACAATGCCTTGTGTTGGTTACGTTAATCGGTTGCATTTTTCTGCCAGGATAGGTGATTGGCCTGCCTCAGGTAGTCCTAACTGAAAGGGCTGCCATCTATCGTAGCTTAGGAAAGACGCCTCCGATGTTGTAAGGTACGGCTCATAGCGCCATCTGTTGTGTAAACGAGGTGGCAGCAGAATGGTTGGGGATTTCGCTAAGATCGGTTTGGTGCGCCGCTGTTTTCGCAAAAGCCCACTTCTCCTGGTGCACCGTGTAGATGTTTATTTGTTTTATTTTTTGAATATTGCGTGGGAGTGAGTGGGAAAGGATCATTGGATCTGATTCCATAGATTACACAAACCAAAAAGTAATGTACGAAGACTTATTGAGGAAAATACTAGTTTGCGATTAAAGGAAGAATAAATCTTGTGGGTCGATAAAGAAAGAAGAAGCAGAGGAGCCTGGAAAAGTATTGAACCAGATCAATATCCTCGCTTCATTGTTGTGAAAGCTGAGAAAGTTAATGAGTAATTGGGAACTTTTGTGCCCAAATTAATTTCAAATTTTTAATTTAAATTATTTTTTTTATTTTAATTAATTTAATTTTTCTGATATTTCTACGAAAAACTGAAAGGAAACTTGTAACAATTTCCTCGCATTTGGAAGCCTTGAAATGCTATTTGAAGCCCAAATCCTTTTACTACCTGTCAGCCATTCTAAGATCTACACATCTCCATTAAAGTTGTTCAAATTTAAAATTTCCAAAAAGGAGCATTGTTTTTTCAAAACCTTATTCCTCAAAATGGTTTCCACCATATCTGAAGATCAACTATACTGATTGACTTGAACTTATAAAGTTTGTAATCCTAAGGAAGTCTGGTAGACTGTAAAGAATTGTTTACTATAAAGGACTATTCATCGGTTACATTCCCTAGATTGTCAAAAATTTGAAGTTATCCAGGTGATTCTGATTTATGGATAAATTAGGAGCAATAGTGGTGGAAGATAAAGTGCATTTGCTTCTTCTTCCATACAGTTTTGACCGCTGTGGAAATCAGTGCGTGTGAAAGAATCACGCTGTCGTCGACACACAACAGGTAGAGTCCATACGCTCGACACTCTACCGAAAAAAAAATCTATAGTGGATACTTAGCTTTAGAAAGCAAGCACAACCTTCTTGCTGACTCGTCAAAAATGAAGGACATAAGTTTCTCAATGAATGAGAATTTTTATATAATTGAAAGAATAATTGAATGAAATTATGAAGTAGTTCCTCAACAACAGTTTCCATCGTGAAAAATTGTGCGATACTTTTTTCATAGACTTACAGCTCCATGGTTTTTGAACTAATATTATTATTTTGTTAATTTTTTTAAACTTAAAAAAATCATAAAAATACAATAAAAATATAAAACCTACAAAACCAATTTCCATCTCCATATAAAAATTCATAAAAACAGCAAAAATACTCAACAATAGCAAAAAACATTACAATTTCATTTCGTTTTATATCAGCTGCGAAAATCGCTCTCAGCTCTTTCAAGCAAAAAAAAAATAAAAATTCATATTTTCGTTTCCAGGCGTTTAACACTTTTAAAGTAAACAGCTACGTTTAAACTTGCAGCCAACAACATTTAAAACGCCACCCGGCCACTTTGTTGCATGTTGCGGTGCGGCTGCAAACTGCTGCGTCTGCGACTGCGAGCCAACGCGTGGCGCATTGCATAATGCTGTATGGATTTTCCTGTTGAATGTTAAGCACGCGAATGTTTTTATTCCATAAATCACGCCTGCCTCTGGGTCATTTTAATTGCCTATTTGCATGCCGCAAGCGCCGTTGCAGTGCTGCAGGTGAGCGCCGCTTGGAATTTTTAAATGAAATGCGAGGCGTCTTTACTCCACACAACCGCACACACACACACATGCCACTTGGCTGTGTCTGTGTGTGTAGTTGAAGTGCGGCCATATTTCAATTTGCCGTTGTTGCATTTCATGTTTTAACTCTTTTCGATTTTTATAATGCAAAATGTCTTTATTTTACATGCGAACATGGGTTTATTGGGCATTTAAAAGCAATTTGAAGGCGATTACGTTTTTTTTTTTTCAACTTATAAATCAGCTTTGTGCTTAATTCAGCGATGGAGCGAAAATTAATGCTCATTGTAGGGTTGATTGTTGTGGTTGTAAAATTCGGACGAAATATTCGATTTGGAGTTGAATTGCTGAAGGAGTAGAAATGCCAATGACATTTTGGTAGTTTTCTGCTATAAAATTTATAAAAGTAATGTTTTTATTTGGTAAATAAAGAAGTATTTAGGAGAAAGAAAATATGGTATAAATTTAAAAAGGATATGTAGAAAAGTGTTTGGAGAAACTGCATACTTGAACGATGGAATTTATTAAAAAAGTTTAAGGATTTTGGGAAAAAACTTGAAAAAAGACATTTATTAGCAAAAATGGAAGCTCCAAGAATTTATTTTTAACATACAGACAGCCATATATATTACACATCATTTGCTGATTATTAGTTATTAAAAAAAAAATAAAAATTTATGAAATCCAACTCTGTTGTGAACTGGTCTCACAAGGCGACACGGTGCTGTGGGCTCACGGTGCGTATACGTGATTTGTGTTTTAGAGCGTTTTATGTGTTTCTCAACTTTGTGATGAGAAACAATTTGTATCTGCTTTTGAGCGTAGGTTTCCATGTGACTCGAGTTGGAGCTGATTTATGTGATTTTGACTGCCAATAGTTCATGTCGAATCGACCTCCTCCAAGTATTTTTCAATCGTCCATGGTATCTGCTCACTTTATTTTAAAGTTTCTTTTCTTAATTCTTAAAGCTAGGCGCAAGGTAGATGTAGATGGCTGGTTGCAATGGTCACACAAAGGCCTCTGTTGGGTCCTTAGTGATATCAGATGGAGATCCTTTCGCGCGTTGTAGTGGTGATCCACTAGAACACAACAACTACAACAACCACAACAACAACTACATCTCATCTTTTTATTCATTCTTTAAGAGTTTACAAAAACACAAAAAAAAGGGTAGTGCTAGGAGGGGAGCTTAATAAGTCAGTGACTTTTTTAATAAAAGAAATTTTGTCTACGAAAAGTAATTTTTTCCTGCAAAAGTCTTCTTTTAACTGGTACAGCGTTTTTGTAATTTTTTTGATCTTTTCCGAATAATAGGTTTCGTCAAGGTCCTTAAATAAGCGTTTGATTCAGTAATTATCGCTTTATTCGACCCAAATCTTTTGCAGCCAAACCATTTCTGCTAATTTGGTAACAGAAAATAGTCACAGGGGGCTCCTGGAATATGCTGGATGGGTTATCAGTTCGTAGTCAACTTTACGGATTTTTACCATGACGACTACACAAGTGTGCATCCGTGCATTGTCAGAGTGGAAGATCACTTTTTTCATTTTCAAATGAATGTTGAATCTGTTCCACAGTTCAGAATAATATTCACCGGTGACAGTTTGTACACTGGTTTGGCTATGTCTCGTATATGGACAGCAAAGTTTCGCTGAAAAATGTGTTTACGGTGTAGTTGGAGATCAACGATGAAGAGGGAGACCATCTCCGATGAAAGGACCGACTTGATAAGGCTCTAATATCCCTTGGTGTGACCAACTGGAGAAAACGCGCAAAGCAGAGGCGGAGCAAAGGCTGGTGATCCATCTTGGCCTTCTTTGGGGCACGTTCAACCGGGAAAATCCACTGTTTTGAATGTTCCTTGTTCTTTGGTGTGTTGTAATGAATCCACAGTAACGAAAAGGCCAAAAAACTGAATCGGATTGCCGTTGCACATCGCCAAAAACTTCTTGAAGTGTGCTTATAGTCGACTGTCAGCAATCGCGGATAGCTTTTTCATGTCCAAATATTTATGTCAAATGTGATGCATTCACTCAGTTGAGATGTCTATAGCTTTAGCCACCTCACGCTCTTTTAACCTCCGATCGTGCAATATCATTCAATGGATTATATTGCCGAATTCTGCCTCACCTGCGCTGGTAGAACCACAACGAAATTCAATAAACTTAGTTCTTCTCACTAAGCAATTTTTTAATCACAAAATCTCAGTTCTGCAGGAACCTTTTTTTAATTACTAAAATGTATGGTGAGAAGTCCTCATTGTATAATTTCTACGAACCCGTTACTGGGTTTCTTGGTATTGGTTTTTTTAGCTAAAAATAATTTATGAGCATTTCGTGTTCATCAAAACTCACAACGTTGTCTGTTTTCAATGGCTGTTTTAAACTTTTGACAATTTTCTACTATCAGATGGTAATTACCAGGGAGAAATTCAAACATCACTTACTTATCCACTTCCCCTCTTATATAAACATTTTCTCACAATTATTTATTTACCTTACAGACCACAGATTCGAAGCTGAAGGCCTGAGAGCTGTGAAAATACACAATGCTTAATATTTTTTCCAATTTTATAATTTTTGAATAAACATTTGTTGTATAGAAAAGCATTTTGTGCTTCGGAAAACTGCATCCGCCATCTGTTCCAAATAACTGAATGCAAATACTGACAACTGCAACAAACAGCGTTTTTCCCCATTCAACTCCTCCCTCAAGCACTTTTAAAAACAAAACAAACTTTGTTGTGGAGCAATGACCACTTCAGCTTTTTTTCTCATTTTTTTTTTTGTTACTGTACACCCAAAAAATATAAATTTTTTTTTAGCCACTTTGTTGGGCTTGTGTTGCAAATGTTTTTATTTAAGCTGGCACTCACTTTCGCGCATTTGCTTCGCCATCCACTGAAGCGCCGCCGGCCGTAGGCACCGCTTGACCCACAAAAACTGTCGCCCATCGCCGGCACAATGCAAATCGTAATTGGACGCACATTAAATGGGGAGCGCAGTTCTCTGCTGTTCTCTTCTTCAGTTTGGCTTCTGCTTTTCGTGCAGCGCGCTGCGGCGTCGAGTGGCTTATAAAAATCGCACTCCAACAACTCCTGCGTCGAGTGGCCGGGCAGTGCAAAAATTAATTATAATTGCAAGTGTTGCCGTTTGTATTTGTTTTCGTTGCAGCTTACTTTGCATTTTTTCGGCCTCTCGCCTTGGCTGCATTTTAATTACACTTTATTTTACGCTTTTAACGCGAAAAGGTGGCAACGTGCGCGGCGTGTTGTGGGTGATTTTTGTTACAGTTGCATGGAATCTGGTTGCCAACACTTCTTAGCCGAGTTTGACGCAGCGTTACTTAGCACAAAAGTCAACGACGCTGGCCAAAGAAAGTGTCAGTCAGCCGGTCGGCGACGACAAGTTGGCAACGTTTTGTGCTCCAGTTGTGACTGGAGTGTGTGCTTTTTATTTGCTTTTAGTGCCTTTTCAGTGTGAAAAAGCGGTTAAAAAGCGAAAATGGCCGCCTCAAGTGTTTTGGCTGTTTGCTTTTTGCGGCGGTGACACGCGTCTTTTAATTAATTTGTATGAAAATTTAATTGCGCACAAGTTCCGAGAGGACAGCGGCGCATGAAGAGGCAGAAAATGTGGCAGCACTGCTCAGCCAATGCAAGCGGTAATCACTTTGCGGCACTTTGGCGGTAATAATTTTGTTGGCATTGGATGTTTACTAATAATTCGAAAGCCAAAAGCACATTTGTGAATGAGCGTCGCAAAGAGCTTGAAATATTTTCAAAAGGGAGGAAAATCGACAGCTCAAACTCAACTCTGAAAATCTCAAAATTGTGCAGAACTTGAAACATTTCCACAGCGGTAGGAATTTAATTACTCAAACAACACAAATTGGAGCAACAAATGCCTCCAAACTCCTAAAAACTCTAAAACTAAAATGTTACACATATTTTTCACAACCATAGCTTTTAATTTAAAACACTTTTCCAACTAATTGCATTCAATATTTTTTAATTTGCATTCCAAGTTATTGGATATACATTTTTATTTGCCTCTTGTCACGTCCCACAGCCCAAATGTGCTTAGAGTTCACTACTGAATTCTGACTTTTATGTTCATTGAAATACTTTATGCGGCTTTAGATAAACAAAATACACACACACACAAAAACTTTGAGCAGTAAAACTTTTTAATATTTGCACATTTGAATATTTGATATGCAAATTTGTCTAAGCTACGCGCAAATATTGCTCGATTGCCTTAGACAGCTTGCCAAGAGTGCAGTCGAACAAGTGTTTTCCACTCTTTCCCCTTCGTCGACGCCCAACTCTGGCTGACTGCATTGGGCCAACTATCGTTCGGTGCCGCCGCTTGCGTTGCGCTCCTTAAAGCTGTCATTTGGCGTGAAACTTCCATGCGGTCGCTTTGATGTTTCGTATGGGAGCACTTATGTTAAGTATTGATCAAAGTTTTTGGTTTTCAGTTCAGAGTTGCGTTCAAATATGAGCATTTTTCGATGCATGTGGGGTCCGCTTGTCATTTGCTGCTAATGTGAGCTGAACATTTGGTCGAGCGTCACATTTCTCTGGTTCTAGAATGGCGTTGAGAAAATTGCAATACTTTATGAATTTTTCATAATTTTGTTCATATATTTATTTATCAGCTCATGTTGAAGTATAAAAGCATTATTTTTTTCCTCACTTTATGCTTTCGTAAGCACAATTCTTTTGTACTCATGAATTGCATGAATTCACATTGATTAATAAAATTCACTTTAAGATGTCATCTTCCAGTCAAATCATGTTTTCCATATAAAATTCTATCGAACCTATTGTACCTAGTCAACTGTTGAGTTTCGATAACTGAAAAACATGCATTGAATTATTTTCACCAAGTCCGAAATCAGTGGACCTAATAGATCACGTTTCTCTTAAAGCTGACAGGGTCTACCAACAATAATAATTTAAAAATAATAATTGACTGGCATAAGCAATTTTTACTCTCAGAAGTTTGCCATTTCCAGCTGAGAGGACAGCCACCGAAAGAGAAAACGAGTTTCCCGTTATTTTTATTAGGTGTTATTACAGGCAGTATTTGAACCTGCGGTTGCTGCCTTTGACTCGTTGTCCAATGCACTAACCAACTGAGCCACGAGTCTACCAACAGGTTTTGTTTAATACAAAATACCTTTCTAATTATTTTTTATTTGAAGTGCACCAAATTTGATGTCAAAAAACATGGTCACATCATGATTCTCCATACAAACTTTTAACTCATTCTTAGCCTCGCCAGAATTTCCTTTAAAGCAATGCAACTTTTTTTGTGATCATGTTTCCCTCGTCAAACTTTTAAATCATGTTCGTTCCAATCAGATTTTGGTCGAAAACAATGAAAAAAGATTTCAAATTGTTTCTAATTTGAATAGCTTTTTTGTTTTTGTTTGAAGTTCAAAAAAATGATTCAATGACCAAACAAACTTTTAACTCATTTTTCCCCCTGTCAGATTTTGATTTAAAACATTAAAAAATATTTGTCTTTTCACTCATTATTAGCCTCGTCAGATTTTGTTCTAAAATAATTACAAAATACAAGGTGGTGCAAAAGTTGTCACCTGGTGCAAGAGTTGTCACTCAGTGTTTTTTGGTTCAAATTTGTTTGTGAATGAATGAGCGAATGAATGTATGAATGAAGAAATGAACGCATGAATAGAAATGATTTGTTCATTCATAGGAATGATTTATTCATTCATAGGAATGGTTTATTTATATATTCATTCATTCATTCAATCATTCATTCACTTATTCATTCTTTCATTCAATCAATCATTCATTTATTTATTCATTCATAAACAAATTTGAGCCAATTTTGAATAGGAATGATTTATTCCTTCATTCATTCATTCATTCACTCATTTTTTCATTCATCCATTCATTCCTTTATAAACAAATTGCGCTAGGTGGCAACTTTTGCGTCAGCCTTCGAACTTTCAACATTTTTCTCCACACCAGATTATGAAAACAAATTGCTTCTTTCTTGTTTGTCAATGAATGAGCGAATGAATGTATGAATGAAGAAATGAACGCATGAATAGAAATGATTTGTTCATTCATAGGAATGATTTATTCATTCATAGGAATGGTTTATATATTCATTCATTCATTCAATCATTCATTCACTTATTCATTCATTTATTTATGCATTCATAAACAAATTTGAGCCAATTTTGAATAGGAATGATTTATTCCTTCATTCATTCACTCATTTTTTCATTCATTCATTCATTCCTTCATAAACAAATTGCGCTAGGTGGCAACTTTTGCGTCACCCTTCAAACTTTTAACATTTTTCGCCACATCAGATTATGAAAAAAAATTGCTTCTTCTGTCAATTGGTTCATGAAATCATGTTTCTGTGTATAATCTCTTAACCCTTAAAGAAAGTGAAGAAGAATTCGCGTGGGCAGACGTGCCCTTTTGTAGCTCCGCGGTTTTTTGTGTTTATACATGTTTGCGCGTGTTTAATATATAAATAAATGTTTCGTGTATCGCTTAATGTCCGACGGTCGCTGCTACCGCGTTGTGGCCGGCTAAAATCGCGCTACCAAACCAATAAATAAAAAAATAAATTAAATCAAACGCGTCTTGCGCACAAATATAAAGTGCAGTGCGAGTGCAGTTATTCTTGCTGTCCACCAATTCGACCTCCGTCCGCGTTGTGTTGTTGCTGTGTTTTTTTCCCGTGTTGTCTTTTTCCTCCGTCCGTTTTTAGTAGCGCTACATGCGGTACTGTTCGACACTGGGAAATTGACTGCTCTGTGGTAAAGGCAGAACACTTACCACAGGGCAACATCAATTTTTCAGTGCATCAGATCGCATTTCCGACTGCTTTCCTTGTCCTTTAACCCACCCAGGTCATGGTGCTGGACAAATTTCGTATAGCCTTCTGCAACGTGCGCGGGCTCAGGGCGAACTTTTTCGCAATATACGCGTTTGTAAATCTCCACAAACCCCATGTAATGGCACTAGGTGAGACCCAGGTGTGTGAGGATGCAAATCCACTGGATTTCCACATCCCAGGGTACCACCTACTGCCATTATTCTCTCCCCACAGGGGTCTTGCTCTTTATGTGTGCAGTAATGTTGCGTACCAGTGCCAGCAACAACTATACACGACGGATGCCGAATTTAGCTCCATGTGGGTTAAATTCAATATCCAGTCGCACATTCTGCACTTCTGCTTTCTGTACAGAAGCCCGAATTCAGGGAGAGATTTTACTTATAACAAGTTTGATCTTCTCTCTGATTCTATTTCCCATATTCTGGAATCGTATCCGAATAGTGAAATTGTAGTTGCTGGTGATTTCAATATTCATAATTCCAATTGGCTACGCCATTCCAGCAACACAACTCCTGAAGGCTTGTATGTCGAGCTCTTTGCCGAGTCTAATAACTTGACTCAAATAGTGCATGAACCAACGCATATCCCCTGCGTTGAGGGGCAAGCACTCAATACTCTAGACCTTTTTCTCACTTCACATCATGAAAAATATGATGTTGAAATGCACGCACCTCTTGGAAACTCGGACCATTGCACCATTTTGGCGTCTTTTTCATACTCTTCTATCCGCAATGCTTCGCCTTTAGCCCGGAAGCGCTTAATGTGGAAGTATGATAAAGCTAACTGGAGTGGACTTAACGATTTTTTCACCCACTTCAATTGGAAATTGTGTTTTCTTGATAGAAACATAAATGCCGCAGCCAAAATGGTTGAAGAAATTATATTATTAGGAATGCGGTCCTTCATCCCTAATAAGCTGGTTTGCATTAAACCCAAGGACAATATCTGGTTTAATGAGACATGCAGAATTGCTGTCAGGTCGAAAGAGGAAGCTTTCAGAACATGGCAGGCAAATAAAAATGCCGCCACTGAACAGCTGCGTAAACAGGCTAGAAATCGATGCAATGCCATCCTAAAGCGCCAAAAGTTTCTGCACGAACAGCGCCAAAGGAAAAAAGTTCTTCAATGCCAGCGTGGTAGTAAGAACTTTTGGTCATTCGTTAAGAAGGTGAAGAATCAAACATCGTCTTCAATTCCAACTCTCCTTAACAATGATCAAATCATCACTCACTCGGTTGATCTGCCCCCCAGCGATCAACCACTACCCGTAGTCGAGAACGTATCTTGCTATATGCCAGAAATTCATTTTCGGACACGGGTAGTTAAAAGAGTGCATGCAAATCTCGATGTAAATAAGGCTTCAGGGCCGGACGGCATTCCAGCCCTTGTTTTGCAAAAGTGCGCTACCTCACTGGCTTGTCCATTACGCAAACTTTTCAACATGTCATACACCACAGGTGTATTTCCGACATGTTGGAAGGTGGCAAACGTTCAACCAGTTCCTAAAAAAGGCAAGACTACTGACCCTGCGAACTACCGGCCTATAGCAATCTGTTCAGTGCTTTCCAAAGTAATGGAAGGCATTGTAAACTTCAACCTTGTGAAATATCTGGAGCACAATAGACTGCTAAGTGACCGCCAATACGGCTTCCGAAGACAACGATCGACGGGAGACCTTATGGCGGTCCTCACCGAGAAATGGAACCATAGCATTCTAACCTCGGTGAAAGCAAGGTTGTTGCATTGGATATTTCTAAGGCCTTTGACCGGGTGTGGCATAAAGCACTCGTGTCAAAATTGATTGCCTATGGCGTCGGTAGTATCTTCTCTCGTTGGATAACGAGCTTCCTCTATGATCGCTCTATTCGTGTTGTAATAGACGGCATAGCCTCGGAAAAGCACTCCCTTAGCGCGGGAGTGCCGCAGGGTTCGGTCCTTTCTCCAACCCTTTTCCTTATCTTCATCAACGACCTATTGTCGTCGACGAAGAATCCCATCTACTCGTTTGCGGATGACAGCACTATTTGTCATTCATACTCCTTCACAAAACGCCCCAGCTCTGTGGAGATTGAGAGAGAACGGCGCCGTATGAATGACACACTTAATAGCGACCTACAAACAATCACCAAGTGGGGTCAAGCGAACAGGGTCGATTTCAAACCCCGCAAAACCCAATGTTGCCTGTTATCCCATAAACGAATCTCCCCACATCCCAACACATCCCTGGTTATGGGTGGTGTGGGTATTGCGGAATCGGCAGCTCTTGATGTTCTGGGCATGTCCATTAAGAACGACCTTCGTTGGAACGATCATATTTTTGGCGTGTCGAAAGAAGCAGCCAAGTGCCTCGACTTCTTAAAGCGGTGCAAAAAATATTTCACCCCGTCCGATCTCCGCATTATTTATACCACTTATATCCGACCTAAAATGGAGTTTAACTCGCAACTGTGGGCGGGGGCTTCAAAAACCCATTTGGAGCTCCTGGACCGGGTGCAAAACCGTGCGATTAAACTTATAGGGGACAGTAGGGCATCCAGCTCTATTGACTCCTTGGAGCATCGTCGAAACGTGGCATGTGTGGTGTTATTCTACCGATACTTTTTCGGTAATTGCTCAGTGGAGATGAGCAGCTTGATGCCATCACTCCGGGTATTCCCACGGGCAACCCGTTTGAACACTGGCGCCCATGCATTCCACGTCGAAACGATGTTCCAGCGCACTACGCACTACAGAGAAAGTTCGTTCCTGGCCCGAACAGCGCGATTGTGGAATGGTCTCCCTGCACACGTTTTCCCCAGCACCTATGATCTTGATGGATTCAAGGCAAGAGTCCATAAATTCTTCACCCAACTTCCTCTCTCCCAACCTATTTATCCTTCCTGAACCAGCGCAATGCCTCGCATTTATAGGGGTCATCCCCTGCGCGTTGGCTCGTCAAAAAAAAAAAAAAAAAAAAAACCCATTGTTCGCTCATCAGATTTAAATTAAAAAAAAAAAATTTTAAATAGGCGTAAAATTATTATTACATTGAAGTATTTATACGAAGTTCTAAGTTATTTGAAAAATTTTATTAATTTGCCTATACAAACCTTAACTCTCAGCAATGATTTTTAAATTCAAATTTTGATTTACGAAAAATTAAAAATACGCATCGATATATTTTTGATTGCAGTATTTTCACCAACTTTTAAATCAAAAGCCGTATTAACAAACGATTCTCCATTTAACCCTGTTTGATCCCTTATTTTCAGTTTTTTACTCCGCTTGGGAGCATAGAGCCTCAACAAGTCGAATGCCTTGTGTTGGCTACATTAATCGATTGGAATTTTGGCAAATTAACTGAACTAGCAGTCCTCGGTCATCTGTTGCCTCCTAGGAGACGGAGACGTCATATGTGAAAATGTATTACTGGGTTGTGTCAAGCGCTACTAGGGAGGAGGTGTTACTACTAGATGGGAGTTGTTGCTGTAAAACGCAGTGATTGCTGTCTTTGATGAGCTAATTATTGGATGGTGTCTGCGCTTTGAACCTTTTGCCTTTAGTCCAAACCATTAGCAATGAGACTAGTGGTGTTGTTGTTGCACTACCCAGTAGTTAGGGTATGAAAATGTACTTGATGATACATGAGCAGCATCAGAACTGCTTGAAATGGGACGGATAAAAACTTATCCAAGGGTAAAGCATTTGACTGAGTAATGCTGAAGGGATAGAAAAAAGAAAGAAGGACAAAATTTTAACTTGAGGAAAGTTCGGCAAAAAATCGTTCATAGCGGAGGTTCGATCCACAAAATCAATTTACATTTCAAATATGACTTTTTGTTAGTGGTTTGCGCTCGGCGCTGACAATGCAGTCAGTCAGTCTGAATATTTTCCAATTTAGCAGTTCAAAGTCGCTGCCAATGAAGCCAAAGTTTCAGCTTCCTTTGAAGTTAAATGATTTCATTCAGTTGAGTTGAGTTGAACCCGTTTCAAGTCTGCCAACGGCTGTGGCGAATAAGATTTATTGTTATTTCTATACCAATAACTATTCTATAAATACAACGGCGTTCGACCACAACTGCACAACAACAGCAGCAACAACAATAAGCAGCAGCAGCAACACGTGTTGCCACCGAACGACACCAGCAACAACGACAAGTGCGTTCTATGTGAAAAGTTTGGATTTTTTGTAGCGAGGCGTTGAAATGTGTGGGGCGAGCGAGAATGCAAAAAGTTGGCTAAGTACTTTCGAGTGAGTTTGAGTGCGCTTTCGCTTGTTCGCTGCGTTGCGTTGCGTGCGCTGCAATGTTGACAATTTTATTTCTACGCCAACACATGTGCGCATGTGTGCGTGTGTGTGTGTGTGTGTGTGATTGTCGCGTATGCGCTGCAGTCAGCGGATAAAATTAATGGTCGCACTAACAACATTTGATAAGTAGCAGCTACTACAACAACAACATCAATGGCAACAACAATGACAGCAATGAGGGGACTACAAAGATGTCGACAGCATTGTCCGTTCGTCCCACACTGTTGGCTCGTGCTGTCGACTGTCCTAAATGTTTTTTTTATTGTCGTGTCAATTGGTTGGTGAGCTCGCGTGCGATTAACGCGCAACGAAAGGCCACCAAATCGTCGCATTGCAGTTCGCTTGCAACCGCTTACAGCAATAACGATTTCTTGGCTGCATATAAGCGGGGGGCACGGGGGCAGTTGACAGCAGCAGTGGTTTGCTGCTGCGGCGCATCACGCACTGGCAGCAATTTTCGCAAGTTTCTCCGTAAAACATGTCGACAATATTGCAATTGTCGTTGCAATTTCGCTTAACGACGTGCAATTGCCATCTAACATTTGACCACTTGCGCGCGTGGCCGAGTGGCGAGCGCAGAGTGCAGAGCGAGCAACTCTCTCTTTATCCTTTAGCTGACTTTAAAGGAAGCAAGAAATGAGTTGAAGTGTCGTCGAAGTAAATTTTACGCTTATTTGTTAATAACACTGCAAAGTGGGGTTTTTAACAGTGTCAGCAAAAACTTTTTTGTTTGAAATAAAAATGGGAATTGTAGTCGAGAGAAGAGCAGTGTTTGGCTATTTTAGTAGCAATTTTATTTTACCTAGTTTTGTGTTTTAAATCTGGAAAAATTAACAAATGAGTAACTTTAATAAAATTGCAAAGAGTTATAAATTCATGAGTGTCATTTCAATGAAAAAATTATGGCAAAAGTGCAAACGATCCACTTTACAATTTTATACAATAGAAAATTGTATGAAATTTTGCAATTTACAATTTTTATATTTTTTTACAATTTTATATTTTAAAGTCTTGAACCCCTTACTACATAAATATGTACACATGCTATGTAAATTGTAATATTGTTTTACTTTTATTGTGCCATGGCCAAGAATTCAATAAATCCTCTCATATGAAAATAATAACCAATAATTCCTTTATTCTTTTCATTCCAAACAACTTTTGATCACTTGTGTCATTTATACTGTAAATGTTATCCGCCATTTAAAAACTTGAAATCGCACACTAAATGTTTTCACCAAAAAAAACACCTTTTTTTCTGACACTGCACTGCACCAAAAAAGAAAAACAGCAACAACAACAACCTGTCAACCCCATTATCGTTGACAAACGTACAGCTACGAAAAACAAAAATCATGCGGTTCACGCAAAAAAGCTGTGTTGCGGTTGTGTCATTGATGCAGTCATCACTTTGTAATTGCAACGTTGCCAGCAAAAATTCACTCGCTGCCACGACACGCAGCCGCAGTTAACGCCGCACAACAGGTGACACACACATTTCACTTTCCCCTCACTGCCCCCTCACACTCTCGCTGCATGCAGCGCCCATAGCAATATTGCAGCAGCAGCAGCAGAAGCCGCGTGCAATATTATTGCTGCCGGCGCACGTGCAACGCGCCAAGTGGCGCCACTGCTGCCAGTCAATGTCAATTGCGGTAGAGTGCATTTTCGGTTGCAATGACACTTGGCACCCACCACTGCTGCCAGATTACACAACCGCATCGCACTCACTCACCCTCACCCTCTGTCTGTCTCTATCGCACTCGCGCTCTCTCTGTCTACCCTAATGCACTTTATGGTTTTTGCTTGTTTTGGGTGTTTTTGGCCAAATTTTAATGAGTGCTGCAGCAGCTGCCGCAGGCATAAAGTGCGGTGTGGCAGCGGCGCTTTTTGGGCGCGTTTGACAGCTGCTGCTGATGTGCTGCTGGTGGGTGGCACATTAAGCGCCAAAACTGTGTCAATGACTCGAAAAAGTGTGTTAATAAAATAATAAAGTTCACTAGAATCTCATCAAGTGGCCTATTGACTGGTGTCGGGTGGCGCGGAATAGAGGCAGCAGGCCGCTCTTGGCAACGAGGAGCTGGACAACTCGATATTAATGATTCAAAGCGAACTTTGATGGGGAATAAAGAAAGAAGGGAAATGTGCTAATGAATGAATATCTAAATCTATATCGAACTGGATGACTGGCTATGAAATAAGAAGCCCAAGGAAATCGATCTGAATATTTTCAACGATTTGAACGATTTTAATATCTATTATAAACTCACTTCTTTTCTACTGAAAGATGAAAATCTTTAGGAAAACGCTAGCTTATTTATTAGCAATGTCATTCTTTCTATGTGATTCCTGCTTACTGAAACTCACTTCCGGTTTTGGAGGAGGCCTTTCCGTTCCTTCTCTAAATCGTCGTAGTCATCAGAAGGAAGGTGCCATCTGATAACTACGTCCTCCGTCAAATCGAGAAGGTCCTTGTGCCAAGTAAGGAGTACGTATACCTGGCAGTAGCCGCTTTGTCAACCTTACGTTTAACTTCGGAGGTTAAGAACCCTTAGAAATACACTCTTTTCTTCGAATTCTCGCTCACTGAAAGCCTCTTGGGTTTTGAATTTTCCAGAACAGGAAAGATTTGAACGCTGTTTTCTAATAAAAGGGTAAAACATCCATAGATCCGCCATAGTCTTTGACTTAAATTCAGTTGACCACATCCTTTGTCAACTCCAATAGGTCCTGATGCCAGCTCGCCTCACTACCTGTGACCTTCATCTTTAATTAAAGCTGTGTTCATTCATTCATTGTTCATTCGTTCATTCGTTCATTTTGTGGGGCTCCTTCTTCGAGACCACAAAATCCGGGCCCCTACAAATCGTCTAAAAGCATGACTAACCTCCTCCTTTTTTCAGGGCTGCATTAACTCTTTCTGCTTTTTGTTCCAACTCTTGTCCTAACATTCTCTTTTTGCGGTCTTCCCTTTACTAATTCAACTGACCATAACAATTCCAACCCAAATGAAGCTCGACTTCAGTCTCCTTCCAGTTTTCTTCTTGTTTTTACATTTTAACCAAAAATTCGCTCGTTACACTTGTTTCTATTCCGCATCAATGACACACAAATATTTATGTGTGTGTGTGTGTAAGTTTGTATGTTGAATATAATAATCCAAAATGTGGCAGATGCTCGTTTCCGCACAGCACACCTGGCCTAACCTCAAATTATGTGTCCTCGTTGCAATATTCACGACTGCTGCTCGGCACTAACCTTTTGGCAGTATAATAACAAAAACAACAATAACAACAGGAACTTTTACTGTTCGCCCCCAGCCAGAATTCCATCTGCATGGGCTGCCAGCCAGCGTTCGCCGTCGCTGTGTGCTGCTGCTTCGAAAGTGCATTACCTCAAGGTTGCCAGCCACATTGCACGCCCTGATTTTAGCCACATTAATTCTCTGTTTATACTAATTTCAGATTTTAAATGCAAGCAACAACAATAATGCACACACACACACCGACACACAGCCAGACACAGACACACAGCCATGGAGAGACCGCAAGCCGTAGACCGGTCCAGCAGCGCCAGTCGAGCGCCACGCCACAGCATGTCCATTCTGTTGGTCGCACAATCACACTAACACACATACACACACCAAGCACACACACACATATGCATATATTCAACCAAAAGGCTGCAACATTATGCAAATTGCACCGGTCTCAGCTGCTGCTGCTGGCGCTGATGTTGGTGTTGGTGCCGCACTGGCCACACTGCTGCTCGGTAATTTGACCAAAAAAGCTTTTGTTATTGTGCGCCCAAAAATTTGACTACGTCTTGGCTGTCACAACGCTTCACTTGTCCTCTCTCGTCGTACATTGACTGCGGCCTGTCCATTAAATTTCTGTCCTAATTGCACTTTTCGTTAATTTAATAATTCGCTCCTCTCCCCCGCCCACCGCACTTCCTGCAAGCCAACTCTCATCATGCTTAGTGAGTCAAGTTTGGTGTTGGTGCCAAATGCTTTAAACCAAGTTGAGCTACAAATTAGAATTTGGCTCAATTGTGGCATCTTGCGGTGACGACGACGACGGCGACGACAACGACAGCAGAAGCTCCAGTCGAAGCTGGTTACGTTCGAGTCTGTCGACTAGTCCATAATAAAGCGAACTATTTTGTTAAAAATCGTAGTTAGGCCGTGGATGCTGCCGTCTTCATTAATATTAATTCTGCGGTTTTAATGTGCAAATGTCTGCGGAAGCCGCAAATCTTAATTAAGATGGCAATTTCAGCTATTTACTGCCAGCGCACAGAACTGATGACAGTGTGAGAAATTGACATTGTTGGGGAGTGGGCAGGAGCAGCAGCAGGGAGTAGCGCAGCACGCAGCAAGAGAAGTTTACATCACAACACGCGGTGTGGAATGCTTTGTGTCGGCAATAATTAAATCAGTTTTGACATTCCGCACAAATGTATGACATATCAATGGCTGCGCGACGATGCCTTGCCGTCAGGTATTCAATGTATAAACATAAAAGAGCATTAAGAAATCTAATTAATCTCAGCTGGTTGAAATATTTGGTGTACGTGGCGTATGAGTGATATTTGTGGCAGCGCAAAATGAATGCAATGAAACGGCGAATAAAAATGTTAATGAATTTAAACTCTGTTGTAGAGTGAAATGGGTGGAAAATGGTTGATGTAGTTTAATAAAATATTTAGTAAAAATTAAAATATTTTTTTTTAAGATTTCACATTTTACAGTTTAATGCCATTGCTCTGCACCATGGCTTCTCCTTTCAAATTTCAGGATTATTTAAAAGTAATTTATGTGTTGTTTCGATGCTGTGTGTAAAACAAACCTTTAATTTTCATAGATAGATCTCTCGTAGGCCAGATCTGCCTTCCAGGGTTGCATCTGCGTTCATGGAGCCATCTTTTGTTTGCTCTTCTTGTATTCCTAATCGTTTCTTAGTCTTAGATTGCAAATGAAACGTGGTATTTCCATGATTACTTCATTTTATTTTCAACATTCATTCATTAAACAAGCCATTATGATATGAACTTTGATTATGATTATGAATTATGATATACTTGACTCATATTTCACTCATTGATATGGACCGAACGCAATGCAAATGTGGTGAAATGAACTAATTATTGTTTATTGCAAATTTCCATATGCACATTTATGCACTGAAAGCCAAACACTCCGACTCTATAAACAAAATACAATGAATTTTCATTAGATTCTTATTTGGCAGCACAACAATTTGTTTGACATCAAAAATTTCATTTCGTTATTCAAATTGAACCGACAAAAGGCCCCGAGCAACCCGAACAAACATTACGGCACAAATTATTATGGCATTTGTAACTAATGTCATTGCATTTATTGTGCGCCGTCATAAAAAATTATTACAATTATTTTAATTTGTAATTTAAATGCAAACGACTGTGCGCCAACAACCACAACAGCAACAACACTCCGCAGACAAACTATTATATCATCTCAGCGCTCGGCCACAACCACATCGAACGCTGTCGAGTCCACAAATTCGGCCGCATTTGTTATTTAAAACCGCACACACGCACACACACACACACACACGTGGCCAAGCTGCCTGTCAACAAATATGCCATCAATGTAAATTAGCAAAAGCCATGTTTTCATAATATTTAGTTGTTTTTTTCTGGCTTGCCTATTATTTTAATGACGTCACTGTTTTACATTGACAACCATTGAGCGCTGCCAACAAGTGCTGAAAAAAATGTCGCATCATCCCACAAGATAAATAAATTTTTAATTTTTGACCCCACATTTGCCGTCAACTAGAAATAATTAAATGAAATTTCGCGTTTTTGTTTACTTTTGCCGGAAGCGCAGCAATTGTCGACGCCATTAATGACAGCTTATTGCGCCCGCATCGAAAAAAATTACTTTAAATAATGTGTTTAATCATTAGTTGAGCGCACTTTTTTGTCGCTAAATGCAGTTTTAGTTTAGTTTTTTTTGGTTCGCTGACATTGTTTGTTGCGGACGCTTAATTAGTTTTCACATTGATTACACAAGAGTGGCTTTTTCTGCTTTGATTTTGTTGCGCTCAATTAGTGCAAAACACGCATTTCGAAATAATTACCGCGAATTCGCATTACAATTTATTAGCTGATCACGTTTCATGTGCGCATTCGATTATTGAAATAAAACACAACGCAAGCGGCGCTAATGGCTGTCATACGTGGCGTATGAGTGACATTTCATTAAAGTCAAATGCAGCAGGCGGCTCAGATATCTTTTGACGAGAAACATTTCAAAAAATATGTAATTTAAACTAATATTGTAATCGAAATTAGGGGCATCGTACTTGCTAGTGTTGTTGTTGGTTTTTGTTTATAATTAAATATAAATAATTAATTTTCATTATTTGACTTGATTAAAAACACACCGTGGAATGCGAGCAAGCGATATTGAATAAGTAATTTATGTGTGCTGGTCAAATTAATTTGAGTACTTTAAAGTGAAAAATTAAATTTCATTTGTTACTAGAACAACAATAAAAATCATTGTTCTAGTTTAAATTTGTGACAACAATGGAGTTCGGCCATTGAATTGAAATAATATTTGCTTTTAGAAGTGAGTTACATTGAAATAATAAATTGCTAAAAAAAAAAATGTTGACAATTTAATTAAATTAAATTCATAGCGTAACTAATAAGTAATGTTTAATTCAGTCTAACTTAAATTTGTTTATTTGTTTTTTCCTATTGATTACATTTTTTGTTATTTTGTTTAATTTATTTTTATATCATTTAAATTTTAAAGCAAATTTCAATATTCATTATTATTTATAATTCAATGTGCTGAATTCAAAATAATTTTTAATAATTTTATTTAATTATAAAATTTGTTTATAAGGTAAAAAGAAATCTACTATTTTGCCCATAAATTACTTCAGTAATCTATAACTCGTTTGATTGCCATCCTTTCTGACAGCCAAGCGGCAATCAAGGCTCTTAGATCCTACCAGGTGTCCTCGAAACTGGTATTGGAGTGCCTTGAGAAGCTGAATGAACTTGGCCGTTATAACAAGGTCTGGGTACTTTGGGTTCCGGGCCACACCGGCATTGAAGGGAACGAACGGGCTGGCAAGGAGGGAAGCTTTCACACTCTTTGTCCCAGAACCTTTTTGGGGGTGGGGAAAAGGAGCTTCCTCCATCCTACTGAGAAAGAAAAAGACAACCAGAAGGAATCAATACTGGAAAAATCAACCAGGTCTAGAGCATTCGAAGCTGGTTATCGGATCCTATAATAGGAAACGATTCGAGGAATGTATGACTTTATTAAAAAATAATGTTAGGATTATCACGGGAATGCTTACAGGGCATCGTAGATTGAACTATCATCTATCTAAACTAGGAATCCGTGAAAACGGATATTGCAGGTTCTGCCTACAGGAAAACGAGACTGCAATACATATACTAGGAACATGCCTTGTACTCATGCATAAGAGAAAGAGCACCTGGGAGAACATCTCATATCGGGTGCAGACTGAGTATCCAGAGGTTTAGGAAACATACTAAAATTCCTCTTGGATACTGAACTCACTGACAGTCTTTGAGTTCCAAGAAGGGGTGCAATAGATCTACTAGGTCGCAGTGCATTATCCCCATCAATAATAATAATAGCTCGTTTTGTCTAAGTACGATTGGGTTACGCTGGATGGCATAAGGAAGATACGATTTTGTACTAAACAACTTTGAGACAATTTTGTGATTGCTTGACTCAGTTTAGATTGAGCGCAGATCAAACACGGACACCAGCAGACAGGAAATATATCACATTTTGCGTATTTCTTCTTGAATAAAGGCAAAAACTCAAGCCAGATGGTAGAAATTATGAATGCTGATACTGTTACAGCCAATAATGCGGAATTTTGCAAAGTTCCTCGATTTCGTTCGGTTGTTTTGATGTCCAAGATGCAACACGCTCTTTTAGGCCAACTGTCGCAAATGCCTATAAAATCATGGAAAGCGTCCAGTCCGACTGTCGCAACAAATCGATCCATTTCTGAAGTGAATAGTGAAGAAAAGTGAATCACTTGCAACAAGTCAACCGAAAAAAGTTGTGGTCCAAGCCATGAATGACTGTCAGGAAGGTTTGTGTTCGTCAGGTGTTTGTTGGAATCAATTACTTAGAGCTACTCGTCTACACCAAAACCTTATTTTGGACCTGTACTATCAACAACTGAAAGCAGCAATCACCCAGAAGCGACCAGCTTTGGCCAATAGGTGAGAAATTGTCTTTTATCACAACAACATGAAGTCACAAACATCGACATCGACTCACCAGAAGCTTCAGGAGCTTGGTTGAGAGATTATTGTGCATCCACCGTATAGTTAGTTCGGAGCTTTACTACCTGTTCCTATGGTAAGCAAATTTCACTCAAGAGAGGCTGTCCCAAAATTGTCTTCTTCTTCTTTGATAGAGGCGTAATACGAAAATTATCATCAAAATCGCAACAAGTTATCGAACGAAACGCTGCTTATTTGAGCTCAATCGGATCATTCTGACAATGATAAATAAGGCTTGCAATTTCCTCCAAAACTAATGGATTTTTATATAGTATTTCTTATATAAATGCATGCAATTTAGGATATTTTTTACTCCTCTATATTAAAATTAAATCATTCTGTTAACCCTTTACACGGCAACAGCGAATTTTTTCATCAAAGGTTGTTTTTAGATAAAAAAAAAATAAAAAAACACGTATTTTTTATATATACAGTATATCAAAAAAAGGACCTTGCAATGTTGTAAAATCGCAAAAAAGAGTTGTTTTGATAATTACTTCCGAAATGACGGGCAATTTTACGGTTGGTTGCAGATATGCAACTGTACCGTGTAAAGAGTTAAAATAAAAATATGAATTTGTGTTTAACAATAAATTTATGCTTTCTTGTTGTTCTTCCCCTTCCTCTTTTTATTTCGCTTAGCCAGTTTCTGATTTAATTTGCTCCACAAGTACAAAGTCTTCATGTGGAATGGTCCTGAGTGACTTAAACGTTCTTCATTTTCGGCCACAGAACTGAAGTGATACCACTCCATCACCTACATCGACATAATTAGCATACTATGACCAACCATAGCGTGAATACATTCCTTAAGTGTCATATGGCTGCCATACAAAACAATTTCAACGACACTTGAATCAAACTAATGTCGCACTCGCCAGCGCCCATGACGCGAGATTTGATCCAATCACCTCAGGGGGTCTCTATCGCTTTTTTGAGACCCCTTTGAAATGCTTTAGCTGGTTGCCTATCAGGCAAAACATTAACCCATTAACATAATCAACGCAAAGCATTAAACCTGGTTTAGGCCCCACGACCTCTAGAGGAGTAAACAAGGAAACAAAAACAAGGCACGAAAACTGTGCATAAATTAATTTTAACAACATAATTGCTTAGAGTTTGGTGCCCTAAACTACAAATTAATATTATTCTCTGCAATTACACGCTACAATAATCTCCGGCAGAACTCACAACAACAGCATTTTATGCAAATAGGCCCTTTCAATCCCCCCTCAATCACTCAAAGCACTACACTTCCGCTGCTTCCTGTTTCCCCTTCTCCGCGCTTACTTTTCGCTGCGCAGCTCTGTTGCCACAGAGCCAATAACGCGGCAAAATTGCATTTAAATATTCCGCAGCATACTTTTCGGCGAGCAATCATGGCGTGACACGCGTCCGCCCCTCGACTGTGCACAGCAGTGCTCCCGTGTGACCAATTTTTGACTGCGCTGCGCTATGAAATCAAATTAAATCTGCGCGATTTATTGCCGCCGGCAGCGCGAGCTCCCGGCCATTCGGTTCCGCCCAACACAGCACTGAGCCTCGATACATTCGTAAGTTGCGCTCATCAGCGAGCGGCCACTGCCATAATTGCACGCACCTCCAACCGTCGAACGGACGAATGGTTGGCGCGGCCACTTTGCTCCGTTCAATTTGTGCCCCAAGCGCGAAGGAAAATATTTTATTACATTTCCTCTACAAGCAATGCTCACTTGTTGTTTGTTGTTTTTTGTGTGTGTCGGAGTGCGCAGCATTCATGCAGAAATTGCGTGCACTCATGCAAGTCGCGGCAGAAGGCAATTTGGCATTTTTCGCGGCCCAAAAGGATTTTTGAAACGGACAGCCCGAGTCGCTGGGCAAAGGCGCTACAGGGTGTCACAGTGGGAGGATTGTAAGCGAAGTCGATGAGGATGCAGATGAGTTCAATAAATAAATAAATGTGTACATAAGTAAATTAAATGCTAATTGTGTTCCGCTCAAACAAACTGCAACGCATGATTCCATTCGTTCACTGCGCAACTATGGAGCATTTTAAATGGCGTCTACAAGTGCGGAAACGTGTAAAAAGGGAAATACATCAATAAAGCAATGCTATAGTAACGGTACATATGTATATGTGTATGAAATAGTTGTACCATACTCAATTGTCAGCTTTGACAGCTCAACTGTCAATTTGCAAAATAGTTTCGAAACAAATGCAATCAATTTGGAACCAACTGGAAAAAGTCATTAGGCGGAAATATAGTCAAACGAAGCGTTGCTGACCAAAAATGCTTTGCATATTTCAAGTGAAAACCCATAAACAAAAAATATTATTTGACTATGACAAAAACTAAAACTTACGAAAACTTGTAATGGTTGCAAACAAAAAGTGAATTGAAAGCACATACACACAGACATAGGTTGCCCAGGTAACTTTGGTATCAATTTATATCGTTTATTAATGCTTTCTTTCTGGGAAACATTAAATCCTCAAATGTGGCAGAACTCAGATGCCTGCAAAGTTGAATGTTGACAGCAGAATAGCGAAAGAACAGCTATTATTATGAGGGACTACGAGCTTTGAAAGCTGAGATGAACAACTTTAATACTGAAGCCATTAAATCGATGGCAATCCAGTCTGAGACGACCACTCGAAAGCCGTAGAAGAATGGCTTTTGACTGGGACCCACAAGGTCGAAGTACTTGTACTTCAACTTCTTATTCTACTTAATTTCTTCTTCTACTTTTCATGTTTTTCTTAGTCTTCATTTTCCTGTTTTTCGCTTTCTTCTTTCCTTTTCTTATCGTTTTTCGTCTTCTTCTTTTACTGCTATGTTTTCGTCATCTTCATCGTCGTGTTCTCCTGTTTTAACTTCATCATCTTCTAGTTTTATTTTAATCTCTTCTTCTTTTCTTCTCCCTGTTTCTTTATTTTATTTTATATAATTATTGTTTTTCTTACTATTATTATTATTCTTCCGCAACGTCATCGTTTCCTATGGTCATTTCTTCCTTTTTCCATTTCTTCTTCTTCATTGTCTTCAACTATTTCTATATTTTCTTGTTCTTTTGCATATTTTTCTTTTCTTATTCTTCATCGCCTTCATTTTCTATATTTCCCTATATTTCTTCTATTCAAATTTTATTTGTATTCTTATGTTCTTATTTATTTAATTTCTTTCTCTTAATTTTTATACTTCTTCTTATTTTTCTTAGCTTATTGTTCTTATTTCTTCTTTATCTTTTATCTTTTTTATACTTTTTCTACTTCTTCCTCCTATTTTTCTTAGCTTATTGTTCTAATTTCTTTTTTTCTTTATCTTTTATCTTTATCTTATTCTTTATCTTTTATCTTCTTTTTTATAATTTTTATACTTTTCCTTCGTATTCTCCCTATCCGCTTTCTTCTTCTTCTACGTCTTTATTCCTTAAGTTCTGCTTTTTTTGCTCTTCATTCTTCTTTTCTGTCGGTTTTTTTTTCTTTTTCTCCTTTTTCGACCTCTCTTCTTCTTAAAGTAATGAGAGTTCTTCTTTGAATTACGTTTCCTTCTTCTTCACCTTCTTCATTTCCTTAAGTTCTGCTCCTTTTTTCTTGTGCTTTTTTCTTTTTTTGTCGTTTTTCCTCCTTTTATTATTTTCTTATTTTCCTTCTGTTTTGACCTCTTATTTTTCTTCAAGCAAAGAGAGTACTACTTCGAATTGATACTTTCAATAAAAACACACATCTCTTTTCTTCAGAGATATTAAACTGACGTTTAAAATAATAATTTTTTTAATCCTTTTTAGATGGCCGTCGCATCTTCATGAGCGATGCAACATCCACATTTAATTAATCTTTATATCTCACATTTTACCTTTTCAGTCTACAACTTTTAAATTCATGGTTTCTATCCTTTCCTCAGCACTTTCTACTTCCTTTTCATTTTATTGTTCATCTCCTTTTTCGCTTAACTTCCTTCTTCTTCAACTGCAAATACTTCGCAACGACTCATCAACTGGTTGCTGCCACGTTGTCAAATCTTCGCAAGTACACGTCATGCAATAATCCGAAAAGCGCATAAGGCGTACAGTTTGCTCATCGATTACGTTGCCAGCACAATTTTAATGCCTCAGCCGAAATGTTATGAAATGAAACGAAATGAAATGAAATGAAATGAAATTATCTCGAACGAAATCGCTCAACAAAATATTCTCCTCCATGAATTTCAAGCAGCAGCAGTGACTGCTGCACTCGCACACTGCTTCAGATCCGCATAAATCAGCAAATAATGCTGCAAATTGTTTGTGCAGCACAGCGACGAGGTCAGGCAGCGGTTGGGGGGACGTGTATAATTTCACAAATCACTGACAACGATTACGTTTATGATCCAAATAAAATTGTGCACAAGCCGCCACTCCAACCAACCAACCGCCTGTCTGCCATTATTTCGTATTAAAATCAACAAACACAACAACAACAAGGAGCAACTTGAGCTCATTCTATGCGAAGCTGCAGAGCCGAAGTCAAGTCGAGTCAGCAGAAATGCCGAGACGCTGGCAATGCTTGTAGCTGACAGCTTTGTTGTTGGCAATTTGCATAACGGCTGCTGCCGAGTCACCTGCCGCTGCCAGCCATTATTTTGTTTTCACTTAAAAATGGCTTAAAATGTATCGATAGCAAATCACAATGCCCGGCCAGGTCGCTGCCGCTCGCCACTCGCCGCAGTTGTTGTTGCTGTTGCTGCGACCTCGCGCAACATTAGCCTAGTCCGTTTATCTGTTTGTCCGCTTGACGCTTCGCTTCACCTGCAACGCCCCACCGGTGGCAATTATGGCGTCGCTCGCAAAGGCGCTGCTCGTGCTCCCGTTTTGACAGCCAGTAGCTGCCAGTGTTGCTTGATACACGCCATGCCGGTGCTTTGTAGTGAAGATGAATTGCAGATAAAAGCGCCAATAAGACGAAATTGGCAGCGGCAGCGAGTGTCAATTGCCGCGAGCACTCAAACGAAGCCAATCACTGCTGGCCGGGTCGGCAGTTGAACGACAGTTGTCGCAAATGTTATACAATCTTTTTTGAATTGGGATTATTGTAATTTTGATTGGAGGAACTATTACCACCTTTGGACGTCAACCACACACGCTTGCAATTCCTACGAACTGGTTGCGACATTAATCTGCAAGCAGCTGCAACTTGCCACAGTGAGCTTGGCCAAGTTGTTCGCTTAAGCTGCGCCATGACGCCGACGTTTGTGTGGGCGTGTGTGCATCGGACTGAATGGCAGCTTAGCTAATGAAGAGCACTCGAAGCGATTATGTCGGGAGCGACAAGCGATGCCACAATTAAGCGCGGCTGCGGCAATGCAGGAGCGCAGCACATCGCTGCGAAGCTAAGCCTGCAAATTGGTGCGCGGGCCGCTGTAATCGCTTTGTAGGCGCGCACAATGGACGGTTTGACTTGCTTATGGCATAATGAAACGTAGTAGCAAAGCTTCTCATAAAGAGCGACAACAAAAATACTGCGAAATGGGTGGACAATCAAAGCGAAAGAAGCCAAGCATTGCGGACAATGAAGACAGAGGTTGAGGCTTAGAGGTTGATGAAGACACTGCTGGATCAACAGACAGATAGATGCGTGGAAAGATGGCAGAACCAATGGATAGGTTTGGAGAATGATGGAGAGCCAGAAGGATGGGTGAGCAGATTGATCAAACAATGAATGAACGGACTTATTGCTTGATGGAGTCAGAAGTATGAGTGGACAGATTGATTCAAAGACAAATAACACTGCACTACAAAATCCATTTGTTTTTTAAAAACAAGGTTCTAATAACGCATTCTGATAGAGGGAGCCAACAAAAAAATATACGTGTCTCGGTATTTTAAAAGTTTACGTTTGAATTTTTTTTTAGGGGTGGTCAAATTTTCCGCTTTTTGCACATTGTTATGGTGAATCGGCATACGAAAACCATATAACCTCACATTTTAGGTATACGATGTGTTCAGAAATTTGATGTAAAATACTACGAAGAACATTTTTGTGTAGCATTTTAACCCTGTAGCTCCTATTTGTATGGGTCAATTTGACCCTTTTTTACTAAAATGCCAAAAATGTCCTGTAAAAAAGGACTTTTTAAGGACAAAATGTACCACGAAAATATTCGCCATAAAATTCTACTATCAGTCTCTGAATATATCATTGCTCAGAAACTAACTTGAACGGCAGAATTAAGCCATAACTGAAAATCTATTTAAGTGTTTATTTCGTACTAAATCAAAATTGGTACTAATATCTCCTGTGTTGTCGAATTACAGATGAACCAAAAGACCACATATCTGGCTTACAGATTGGTGAAAGTCTCGACAAGTGGCAAATTTTGTTCTCACATCTCCACAGCAGCTTTCAATTTCACACCAAAATGAGTCAGCAGAGAGCTGCTTTGAGACTTTTCAATTCACTCAAATCTCAAACCAATTGTCTTATTACCCAGTTCGTGTTCATAGACATCTCCCACTGTCATATCTCGAAAACTGTCACTCCCAACATGCCGGCCATGTCTTTCGAGAATTCTCCGTCTGCGCTGATTGCGCTTGCGTGATGGTATTTCATAATTGACAGCGAACAATCGGCGGCGGCGCACCACCCAACTCAACTCGACATGACATGAAAAGTCAATGCCAACAACAGCAACAATGAAACGACAATTGCTATTTGCCGAGCATGTCGCACTGTGTGTTGATTTGTGAAAATTATAAAAGCCGCTGGCAGCGGCAATAGGGGCCGCAGCAGTGGCTGCTCTGCAGCGCGGAGTTTCATTAAAAATTCAAAACGAAGCAAATAGAAAATGATTTGCTAAATAGTTGTGACAAATCACACCGGCTGAATGACGGCTGAATTGCAATTGAAGTGAATTGCAGCTGAATGACAGCCTGAGTGGCATTGAAACGAAATGAGTTGCATAACGGCGCAAGGCGGCAGCGACAGCGACGACAAGACGGTGAGTAAAAGGAAGGAGCGCCGCCATGAAAGGAAAACATGACATTTCAATTACAAGTTTGCAAATGGCGCGCGGCGCGAGGAGGCAATTGCACGACTTCTGACTGCGCACTGGGAACAAAAGGCGACCGACTGCGGCGCTCGGGTCACCCAGGGGGAATGCATGCGCTGACAGCTGATGTATTGAAATAATTCACATGCAATTATAGTCGAGAAGTGTGCGCAGTAGTTTAGAAATGAGTCCGGCAGATGTTGGCCCCCTAAACGCTTCGCCCTAATTGAGTGCGTAGGGAATCGAGAAAATGCAATGCAAATAGAAATGGAATCGCCATTGCATCAGCGTCACTTTGAGAGGGTTTACACTGTCGTGCAAATTTATTTTCCCCATTTAGTTTTCCCCAAAAGTTGACATTAAAAACATTTGGCCGTTGCTCATTTCGAATTTCCGCTGCCATTTCTTGGTTGCACTAAATCTTTGCCCACTGCCAGCACTGAGAATACGCAACCTAACCTCACTTACCTAACGAAAACTTTGTGTGGTGGCCAAGGCGAGAGCGCATTTTATAACGCCACCTAAACTAGTGCAGCAACAACAACAACAATAACTGTAATACAAAAATTATATTACCAGAACCCACAAACAACAACTCCAGCATTACTTAACCCGTCAATGCTTGTGAGCAGTGTTGGCGAAAATATATGAAAACGAATTTGACAGGAAATCTGTTTGCAATGAAATTCAATGGTGACTGGTAATGGAGAAAAAAGGATTTTTTTAAATCGTTTAACTGTCTATAGCTCTTAAACTAGAAGAGTTATTAACTCGAGTATAATATTTCCCAAAATGGAGACAAAATTGAAGACATCTGATAGGAAACTCATTTAAAATATATTTTAAGATTGCTTTGATATCAGTAGATTAGATTAAAAGATATAATTTGGCTGCAGCTTCTTAACCTAAATAGTTCTTAACCTAAATCTTGTAGCAAAATTCACCGTGTTCACAAGAATTTGATGTCCTTTATGTCCTTCTTCATAAAATTTTTCGAAAAGGAAATTTTTTCTTAAACTTCATACCATTAGCTTTCATTTGACGTTAAAATTATGTCTTTTTGACATTTGAGTCAAAAGATTTGATGTTTTAAAAGTTTCAGTAAGAGACACTAAGCCACCATCTTTAAACTGCATTTAAAAAAAACTGGAACATTCCAGGAAAAATCCTTTGGCACGTTTTCATGTACTGAGGTCTTCTATCGAATGAGAAATGTTTGACCTTGTCCCTCGAAATTGTTTTTGAATTTGTTGCACTGTGTAATTCACGAAAAATCTAGTAAAATCGATATTAAAGAGTGATTTTTAAAATGTTGACTTTATGAAAATCGTTTCGACGACTTGATCGAAGTCTAGCAACCTTCATGAGTTATATGCATATTTATATATATACCTGACCAGTGGAAACCATCATTGTTGTTGTGACTGTATAATTAACACCCATGAAAGCAAATTTGTTTTGCTTTTTAATGACTTTTGTAGAAGCTGTGTGGATGATAAAGAGAAAGGAAAGGAAACATAATCCACCTTCTATGTACTTGTCCTGCATTATCTTGAAAAAAAAGGACTCTTCAGAGCAACTTTTTCTTCGACAATCTAGGGCATCTAACCGATGAATAGTCCTTCATAGTGAATAGTCCTTCACAGTCTAAAAGGCTACGTAAAGAGTTCAAACTGGTTTAATTAGTGAGTTGTTTGAAGCTCGATTGATTGTGACATCACAATGGGCCTTCATGGCCTAAGTGGCACCTACTTTGAGACAGCCACTTCTACCTTCCTTACCCGATTAAATCGAAGTTTGAAAGAGACTTTGAAAAACTTAGACCTTCTTGAAAATAGTTCAACTACTTGTATGTAGATCCTAAATATGAAGAGCTAGCAACCGAATATATTCTATATTATATATTTTATATATCTGTGGTCAAAAGCACTAACCGCTTAAGTCGACTTAAGAAGAAATTGAGTTATGTATGCCACCACGTTCCCTTGACTGTGCTCTACGTTTGTGTAAAATCGGGGAGCTTCTAACTTTAAAATAAAAAAAGTTATTAATAAAAACCTATTCGCATTCCCATAGCGAACACACTACGCGCTAAAACTTTAAAGCGCGATTACTCGAAACAGCAATTTACGACTTAGGCGGTTATTGCTTTTGACCACAGATATATATTCTATGTATATGTATATACTATACATTCTATAAGGCAGAACACAGACCAACTCACAACAAAAAACTGAATTTCAACTACTTAAATTCCATTTGTCTCTTCGATTTCAAGTTCGCTTTTTCACAACTTTTATAACTTCGAACCCATTTCATCACACTAGAGACACTAATCCAGTAGTCTGAGGGTCTCCTCAGTTACCTAGCGCACTTAAGTGTTAAAACATCGCTCGTTGCCCTCTGGATTGTCGTCATTTTGCATTAATCTGTTTTTGCTTTAGCAGCCAACAGTTGTAAATTTTGCATGTTGCAACCCAAATGGTGGGTTTTTGTTCTGTTGCTGCTATTGCAGTCTTATGTTGTTGTCGTTTTTGTTATTGTTGTTGTTGCCATAAAGTACTTAAGCATCTTATGGCGCTTTGCTCTTATTTTTACGATTGCTGCGAGCGCGCTTGCGACTATTTACTACTTTTGTTCGCTGTTTGCTTTCAAAGTAATTTTTATTCTGATTTCAAAGCTTCTAGAACGAAACGTTGAGGGGGCATTGCGGTATTCAAAGTGCGGTTAGTTGCACAACAAATCGTAATTTATTAATAATAAGTCTTGCAGAGTTTGTGGCCAACGTTGGTGTTGGTGTTGGTGCAATCTTTCTGCCGTCCGCACTTTGCGTTGCCCATTCGCTTAGTTTCTTTATTTGCAATGAAATTTATCGATTGTGCTTTTGTGTTAAATTTAGTAGAATAGGAAGGGCAACAGGAAGCGGAGTTGAATGGAAAGCAGTTGAGTTATTACGAGTTATGGCTGAAAATGGCAACAAAATGTGAATGCAAAGTTTGGGTATAGCAAAAATATTTTCAGCAAATTGTCATGTTTATGGCAAACTCCGTTTTTGTTCGTTCCCTACTCTTCCTTCGATTTAAATAATTGATAGCTTTGCCGCGTTGATTATTTTTTCGAAAAACGCACATTCACATATGGAGTGGGCGTGTGCAACTGCGCCTAATTGAATTTGCTTTTGTCGGAAAACTCTCAAACAGCCACCTGAGGACTATAAAAATGGCCTAATTAATTTAACGCGCGTGCACAGCAAATGTTGCACACGCTGCCAGCCACAGCCTCAACCGCAGCCACAGCCGGCGGCGTCTGTTGCCCATTAATAAACAATAGACTTGCCGCATAACCTAAAAGGCATTTATCAATTACGTTAATGGCGCTGCTGCACAAACTGGTGGCAACAACGTTCGGCAATCGAGCGCGCCGCATGAATAACAAATGTGCGCGTGTGTGTGTGTGTGTAAAGTTGACAAAATAGCTACACCAAACGATGCAACATAAAATTAAGTTGTTTGAATTATTGTCAAGGAATTGTAAAAACACAAATAATTAGTTATTGAAAACAATGAAACAATGAAAACATTGCGAATAAATATTTATGTGCATATAAAAATAATCTCATTGATACTTGAATAATGTGTAAGACTACATTTTTGTTACCAATTATTTTTAGAAATTAAATATTTTATACAAATTAAGCATTGCTCCATTTACCAATAACGAGAAAGATTAATAAATTGGTCACTTTTGCAATGGTAATATTAATTTTTAATGTTTTTATTTTATTTTATTTTATTTTATTTTATTTTATTTTATTTTATTTTATTTTATTTTATTTTATTTTATTTTATTTTATTTTAGATTATTTTATTTCATTTTTATTTTTTTTTCGTTTTATTTTATTTTGTTTAATTTTATTTTATTTCATTTCATTTCATTTTATTTCATTTTATTTTATTTTATTTTATTTTATTTTATTTTATTTTATTTTATTTTATTTTGTTTTGTTTATTTTGTTTTTTTTATTTTATTTTATTTTATTTTATTTTATTTTATTTTATTTTATATTTTTTATTTTATTTTTTCTAACAATTTTTTTTTTTTCAATGTCTTATTTTCATAATTTCTTTTCATTGTTGTGCGCTTGCAGTTAATTTTTTTCCACCATTATTGTTTTAATTAAATACATTTGATTTTATTTTATTTTATTTATTTAATTTTATTTTATTTTATTTTATTTTATTTTATTTTATTTTATTTTATTTTATTTTATTTCAATTTTTTTTTTTATTTTATTTTTTTTTTCTAACAATTTGTTTTTTTTCCAATGTATTATTTTTTATAATTTCTTTCCAACGTTTTGCGCTCGCATTTAAAATGCCAATGACTCATAAACTGCACTCACACGTGCGCGCAAACAACCACACACTCACATACACACTCACACACTCACGCACACACTTCTAATTTATGTCAACAATTTTCGAACGAGTTGAGAAATACTAAAAAGTTTTGCGCGCTCGTTTGCAAGTACATTTTTAACAACATAGACAATATAAAACCAACAACAACAACAACAAGAACAACCACAACGATGCAACGCCAATAGCAAATAACAAACTTTGCAGACATAAAATTAAATTTAACCGAAAATTTGCCCATAAAATTCGACCGAAAAAAAACATTGTAACTCGAACTTTGGCGTTGCGGGAGAAACATTTTTAACCAGAAAATGTAACATAGAAATTACTTTCTAATGACTGCAGCCGGAGTGTGAGTGGCTCGAAAGCAAAGCGGTGCCCTTTTGCTACGATTTTTCAAAGTTTCATTAAATTAAACGCATGGAAAACGAGCAACACACTCACACTTGCACACAAACGAGCAGCAGTGAGTGCGTGTGTGTGTATGTGTGTGTGTATGCAAACATGGCTGTCGACATGTTTGCTACATGCGCGCGCTTTGTGGCTGAGTGCGTTTGTATGTGTGTGTGTGTTTTTAATCTCTTATGCCAAATACTTCCAAATTGCGGATTCGGTTTGTAATTTATTAAATTTATCGCATTTGGCAATGTTGCCGCTGTGGTGCGGTGCTTTTCTTGTTGCTGTTGCTGCGCTTACTTGCTGCAACATTTGTTAATGACATCAGAAACAAGCGTCGCCCAACGAGAAATGGGCCAACGATGCGCTGCGTTGGCCATAATTTCCTAATGCTGCTTCTTCTTCTGCTGCCAGTTGCTGGATGTTAAAGTTAAAGTTGTTTCTTATGATTTATGTATGCGGGGAAAATGGAAACCGGCGACAACCGTCGCGATGTCGTCGTCGTGGCGCACATCTTTTTCCGACAATTTAATTTGTTGGCGCAAATTTCGCGCAAAAGTCATGTTAGGAACATTTTTAATTATGCAAAGAGTAATATTTGTGCACAGTGCCAGCAGTCACAAAAGACGCGGACAGCCTTCAAGGTCGCTGACAGATGTCACAAGCCAATTGGGGAAATGTCTCGTGAATTTAAAAAGCAAATTGGCTGCGCTGACTCAGCGACCAACAGCGCACAAAAGGCGCAAATTAATAAGCACTGCCACTCGGACTGTGACAGCGCCCAACTGCATTGACTGCCAAGCGGGCGCAACGGCCACTTGGCAACACCTGGCCGCACACTCATCGCGCGCCGCACCTGAACGCGAAATGCGCGCGGCACGACTGCCAAATGGACCAAATAGAATTGCATTCAATTAAAGCCAAAATAAATACAAATGCAATTACACATTGGCTGATTGTCAATTGGCAATTGGCGATTGGCCGTTGGCAGTGCGTAATGGCGGCTGTCAACACACGCGATCGGCGGCTGCACGCGCGCCGCATTAAATGCCATTTTTATGTGTTGTTTCATTGGCATTTTCGGGCTTATTTACCTTAAATTGTTTTAGTTGCATGCAGTTTATGTTGTTGTTGTTGCTTTGGAATTTGAATTTGTTTTGGCCACAAAGCGCTATCGCACACAACTGAGGCATCGACAGCACGCAAATTGGCAGCAAATTAATCGGCAGCGCGGCTCGGCCTCAGAGCTGAACTGGTTGGCGGTTGCGGCCAATTGAGCGCAATGATTATTTTTGTAAGACAATTGGCAAATGGCCGATGTGGCCCAACTGGCCGCAGACACCTTTGCAGCAGCGGCAGGAAGTCGATATTTGCGTATCTGATGGCAGCCTTTTGTGTTGCAGTGCACGTCTAATTGCTGAAAACTTGGTAGTCGTGTGCGGAAATTCAAATCCGATTTGTGCCGCTTAAGCCGAGTGCGAGCTGCGAGCGGGAAACAACTGTCGAGCGAACACTTTGTGGCAACGCAATCCGCTTTTCGAAATTTATCGAAACAGATTTCTTTTGTTTTTCATAGATTTAACTGAAATCGAAATGCCACAATATCAAAATTTTCCGCACCTGGTACTCGCTGCCTTTTTCCTTGAACGCGGACCCAACTATTTTTGCCATCACACCAGAAATAAGCAAACAGAACCGAATTTTCGCGCAGTGTTTGTTTTATGTGTGTGTGTGTGTGTTTACGTAAATTCCAACCCGCGCACGCGCCCAACAACTCAGCGCATTTCCGCGCAGCTACACTGCGTCACTAATGAGGCGCGCCAGCTTCCCGCTTCGCAAATATTTCGCCAATTTCCTATTTTCCATTTGCAGTTATTGTGTTTTTGTTTTCGCTTCGCCGCTTTTGTTTTTGCTTTTGTTTTTACCGAATGCAATTTTCTTTGGGCTTTTGTAAAATTTGCAATTTACTGCTGCCTCGACCAGAAGCAACAAAATCGTTGCTGAACAGCGCTGCCTCATTGTTTGGTTGCCGTTATTTGCCGTTAGTGGTTGTTTTGTTGGTTTTAGCAGCGCCTCCTCGCCACCCGCCACTTGTCATTAGCGGCCGCCAATTGTGAAGCTAAAGTTTTGCGGCTGCGCGACGCGAACGTGCCGTCGTTGCAGTGCGGCGCGTTTAAAAAACAATCAACTTTAATTTCATTTCGCAATCGACTGCAGCAGCGCCAATGCAACGGCGTTGTTGTTACACTGTTGTTTTTGGTAATAATTATTGTGTTATGGCGTTGCCACGTAGTGTGTCATTATTCGCCAACGCATCGAAATTGCAAAATTTCCAATTTTACTTTTACAATTCAAATGATGGAAAATTACACGTTGCACTGACCGAGCCACGTCCACTTTGGTATTTTTGGGGTTTTGTAATTTGTTTTGTCATCCGCATTAGAGAAGCGTTGCTGGACGTAGACTGTCGCAAGACGCATGACGCATGCCATGTCGGAAGTGACAGCCCCGATCGACTTAATAGCGCAAAATACCATCAAGAGTGGGAGTTGTGCTGCTAATTACGCGGAGCCAGCGAGTGCGGCTGCGGCTCTATACGGCAAACTGAAACTACAACGTCTTCTTTTATAAAAAATGCTTTATAAAAAATTATAAAAAATTTTAGTCGCCACATATTTACGACAAAAACTTTAGATTCACTTTATCATTGACAATAAGTTTGTAACCCTTTCGCTATTTTGTTGCCATATGACAACATCCTACTTTGTGGACCTCTGAACCCTTTATAACTACAAGAAACAACTTTTTTGTTAGTCCTTAGCACAGTATGAAGTTTTATGAAAAATACGAAATTAATAAATTTAATACTTAAATTCAAACAAGAAAACTATGTACGTTTTAAATTAAAAGTCGGCCTCGATAATCCAGCGGGTAGCGCGCTGGCTTCTCATACCAAAGGCTCAAGGTTCGATTCCTGGCTCGGGCTGGTGAAAAACTCGTCTACTTCTATAGCTATCCACATGAAGCAGATGAGAATTACAAGAATCGCGCAAGTGCGCTCTTAGCTGACAATGGCAAAACCTCTAAGTGTGAACGAAAAACTACCAATTGCCGTTCCGATTCGACGTTAAACTTCGACGTGTAAAATGTACGTTTCCTGAATGTTATATGGTTACAAAGTAAAAAAATAAAAAAAGAAGAAGCAGAAAGAATAAGAGGCATCTTTAATTTGACTTTTTAATTTCTTTTACTTTTTACTTAATTTTTTGAATAATATTAGTTGAAGTATTCTTCCTTTTCCAACAAAGGGTTAACTGAGAAGCAGTATTAACACTTTGAAAGTGAAAAAAGTATGAAAATTTGTTTAGCACTTTTTAACCCTCTGGTTTATAAGAGAGCCTGGCTAGACTTTGAGTTTGAGTTTAAGTTAAAGTTAAAAATAGAGTTCGAGTAAAAAAAAGTAGAACTATTTTATCTTTAGTCTTGTATTTAAAATACTTAAAATTAAAATTTAAATTAAATTTAATTTAAATCCATTTTTAATTTAAATTTAATTTAATTAAAATTAAAAATTAAATATAAATTTAAAATTAAAATAGAACTAAAAATAACAATTAAAATTAAAATTCAAATTAAATTAAAACTAAAATTATTATTAAAATCAAAATTAAAAATTAAAAATTAAATAATTAATAATACAATTTAAAATACCATTCAAATTCAAATTAAAATTAAATTAAATTAAATTAAATTAAATTAAATTAATTTAAAATTAAAATTAAAAATAAAATTGGAATTATAATTACAATTAAAATCAAAATTAATATTAATATTAATATTAAAATTAAAATTAAAATTAAAATTAAAATTAAAATTAAAATTAAAATTAAAATTAAAATTAAAATTAAAATTAAAATTAAAATTAAAATTAAAATTAAAATTAAAATTAAAATTAAAATTAAAATTAAAATTAAAATTAAAATTAAAATTAAAATTAAAATTAAAATTAAAATTAAAATTAAAATTAAAATTAAAATTAAAATTAAAATTAAAATTAAAATTAAAATTAAAATTAAAATTAAAATTAAAATTAAAATTAAAATTAAAATTAAAATTAAAATTAAAATTAAAATTAAAATTAAAATTAAAATTAAAATTAAAATTAAAATTAAAATTAAAATTAAAATTAAAATTAAAATTAAAATTAAAATTAAAATTAAAATTAAAATTAAAATTAAAATTAAAATTAAAATTAAAATTAAAATTAAAATTAAAATTAAAATTAAAATTAAAATTAAAATTAAAATTAAAATTAAAATTAAAATTAAAATTAAAATTAAAATTAAAATTAAAATTAAAATTAAAATTAAAATTAAAATTAAAATTAAAATTAAAATTAAAATTAAAATTAAAATTAAAATTAAAATTAAAATTAAAATTAAAATTAAAATTAAAATTAAAATTAAAATTAAAATTAAAATTAAAATTAAAATTAAAATTAAAATTAAAATTAAAATTAAAATTAAAATTAAAATTAAAATTAAAATTAAAATTAAAATTAAAATTAAAATTAAAATTAAAATTAAAATTAAAATTAAAATTAAAATTAAAATTAAAATTAAAATTAAAATTAAAATTAAAATTAAAATTAAAATTAAAATTTAAATTTAAATTTAAATTTAAATTTAAATTTAAATTTAAATTAAAATTTAAATTAAAATTTAAATTTAAATTTAAATTTAAATTAAAATTCAAATTCAAATGAAAATTAAAATTAAAATTAAAATTAAAATAAAAATAAAATTAAAACCAAAATTAATATTAAAATTCAAACTCAAATAAAACTCAAAATTAAAATCAAAGTCAAAATTAAAGTCAAAATCAAAATTTTTAATTTTTAAAAAATTTTTAATTAAAAATTAAAATTCAAATAAAATTAAAATCAAAAATAAAATTAAAATCAAAATTAAAATCAAACTAAAGTTAAAGTAAAGTAAAAAAAATAAAAACTATCTTTAGCCTCGTATTTAAAATAATTCAAATACACAACTTTTTAAAAATTATAATTTTTCACAAGTATTTCAAAACAAAAATTAATTTGCAAAAACACACCACTACACAAATAAAAAAGCATTGCCAAAATTTAATTTCCCAGCACTAAAACCCCAAAACCTTGCGGTCGCGCAACTCACAATTTTCAACACAATTTCTGCATTTGTTATTGTAATTTCGTCTTCATTGTTGTGCGTTTATGTGCTAACTGCCGCCGCTTCCGCACCATTACACGCTTTGCTGGTTGCCGCTGTTTGCCATTAATTTCAATAAATTCAAAATTACAACAAAACTACGGCAGGGGGTTGCACAAGAAGTGCAGCGGTGCGCTGCAACGAAACGAATGAATGCCACGTTGCCTTCTCGCGCGTCTCCATTGACGGCAGACAAATTAAAATTTAGACTCCCGCAAGGGCGACGGCGAGAGGGCGGTGTGAGTGCAAGTGTGAGTGCGAGTGTGTGCGTAATGCATCAGCGCGTGCGGCTGCGTGCCGGCAGAAGCAAATGAAAATTTCAATGCGCGCGTGTTATGTGCGTTCGTGTGCTTCTAAGTGTGTGTGTGTGTGTTTATGTGGGTGCGCGCTATGGCGGATGTAAATGAGCGCAGAAAGTTGGCAATAAGTTAAAGACGCGTTAATAACAATGAAAACGAGTTAATTGACTTTTGTTGCTGCCTTATGAGCGCACAAAACGGAAACGGAAACTAATTGGGCTGCGCGCAAACGTGCGTGCGTGAGTGAGTGAGTGTGTAAGTGCGAGTGTGTGTGTGTGTGTGGAAATGCACGCGAGTGCCAATTTGGGAAGCACGTGCTTCTAGTTCGTCACAATTGTGAACGAGCAACCAAATTCAGGAAAACTCGCAAACGCAAACGTGTGGCAAAGTTGGATTAAAATTGGGAAATATGTGTCGCATGAGTGTTTTAAATGAGATTAGTTTTGGTTTAAATAAGTTCAACACTTACGGTTGGGGTTGGGGTTTGAGCGCAAAGAGATGACTGGATCAGATCTCTAATAACAGCTTCTTTATTCGATGATGTGACCTGCATTCTATTTCTATGTTCATGATTTAAGGAACTGCCAGCTTCACTGTGTACGTTTCGTCAATATTTCGCTGGTCGCTAAAAAATACTAAAAATACACAAATCTGTTCAATCATTCAAACAGAAAACACTTTTTCCGCGCTTAACAGCTCGTCAGGTCCATCGTCTCAAGCAGCCATTTTGAATATTAAAGTTCTGAGTACGATGCTGCGGCCTTCAAACTATAAAATTGCAAATTCAATTATTTAAAAAACCTTTTCTGTTTACTGTGGATAATGTGGGCATTTTCAAAGTTGAAGTGTGCAGGGAATATAGATCGCTGTAAGTGACCCCACCCTAAGGACTCAAATCCTTTGTCCTCTTTATCTTTCTCATCCTAATCATATAAGTTTCGTTTCCATCTGCCTTCGTCAATAATAAATTTTCTTTTAAATTGGTTTTTGGCTTGTCGCCAGCGACCACTTTTCGTTTGCGCCGCCATTAAAACTTAACGCAGCCGGTTATCTGTAAACTGTCCATTATCTGCTGAAGCCGATAAGCGGCTTCAATTACTCCTCACTGTCGTTGCAATCATCAACACACTGACAAAATATATAATTCACACCAATAATCATTCGATCGACTTCGAATAAGAA